>OY770136.1:2512500-3762500 GCA_963669345.1 Gortyna flavago | reverse complement strand
TACGCATAAGCGGGATACAAATGTCTAAAATGTTACTTATGAAAATTTTCGAAAAATAGTGTTACAGCCAAATTCGACCGATTTTAAAGTTTCCATAGAAACAGAGATATCCAGTTATCTTTTTTAAATAGGACATTTTGAAAATGTCCTTTACTAACTTTTTAGACCTTTGTATCCTGCTTATGCCTATGAAGTTTCATTAAAATCGGTTCATTCATTTCGAAAAACAAGGGCTTAAAAGTTTGTATGGAATGCCGTACGGCGTAAACGCTCTTAAAGTGAGATGTCATACCATCGCCATTGCAGGTAGGTACCTACTTACTAATGTTTATTAATTTTAAGCTGAACTAACCAAGCTTATAATGTTTTTTATTTTTACAAAATCTGTACCTAAATATTACTTAGGCAAGGATACAAAATAGTCGCTTTCCGTGTCCATATTTTTCCAGAAGATTTATGTGTAGATAAAATACATTAATATTAATCCACTATAAAAAACTCGCGATGTTTTGACAAGTCGTAAAAACGTTAATACATAAAACACATTTCCAAATTAACTCAGAATGTCAAATAAATTAATACCCAAAAACGACATGGTAGTAAAAATCCTAAAATATCAGAAAACGTGACACGATAAGAAACTCCCGCGTTTCGATGGGGTATCGTAAATGTCTACATCAATTTAATAGTTTCCTGTAATGTTCTGAATTGTGGAGATATTAATGGCTGTTAATCAATATTCAATTTGGTGGGTTTTTGTGGCTAAACGGCTTCTGCTTAGATCTATTTTTCTCAAGCCTTTCTTGACGTGATGTGTTTGAGAGTTAGTTCTTTCTATACAAAATTAATGGTCAAAGAAAAAATTACGCAGAGAAGGACACAAACACAAAAAAAAGAAGTTGGGAGAAAATATCCGTCACATACACGCAAAAAGGCCATCACTCAGCATAATGCTACGACCGTATGCGATCTGTACCAATATTATAGAGTAGTCCTTTAGACACCATGACAGTCATCTAGAAGGCAATAGCATTGATTTCTACACGTTCACCCTGCGTGTTGGTGCTTTCAAAGGACTGTTTGAGAATGCCTTGTAGCTAAATTCGCCTATGTACCACTTCAGTCAAAATCATCTCAGTCCACTGCTGGACATAGGCCTCTCCCATGCTGCGCCACAACACCCTATCCTCTGCCTCCCGCATCCAGTCTGTTCCAGCCACATTTTTGAAGTCGTCTGCCCATTTAGCTGGGGGGCATCCCACACTATGCTTGCCTATACGCGGTCTCCACTCCAGGACTCATCTGCTGCACTGGTCATCAGTCCTTTGACAAACATGGCCAGGCCACTGCCACTACCACTTCAGTACAAGAGTTTCAAACAAAATAATAAGTTCTTCACAATTTTTCCGTACTGCAAGTTAATGGGTGCATTGTAATAGCCTTTTTTCGTCAAGATTTCCTTACCAAACACAACATTATTAAAGGTTCTGTTAACCAGGCATCCTGATTGCGTAACACAGTATCAATCACAATCTGAATCACGTTGAAGGATATTGCTAATCCATTGCTTCATAATGTGCGAAAAATTTGTCTGAATGAGAACGCAATGAATGAAAGAATGACGAATGTGAACTGTCAAAATGAAAGCCATGCAGATATTGTTAAATTATTCAATCTCAGATTTCAGCAAGAGCGACTGATACTCTTGCTGAAATCTGAGATTCTAGATTACCTATGAACATTGAAAAAACAAAATTGGTATGCAAAAACGCTATGGCAAACTCGACATTTTAGTAGTAATAGTAAAATACGTCGTGAATGAAAAAAAGACACGATTGTTTACACCTACATTTACTGCTTTTAAAAAGTAATTTCAATTCCCGTCATGCTGTTCTTCAGAATGGCTGTAACATATCGCTACAATATCTTCAAGTTCTTCTTTGATGGTCGATAGACCAATTGAGAAGCTCGATTCAGAAAACGATTTATATCGAATAAATGCGAGGAGCATAAACAATCGGATTACACTAGGATATAGGATAGAGTGGTGTCTATTTAAGGAACGTTTTTTCTTGCAAACCAAGATCAAATCATGCTTGCTATTCCCGTCATGCTGTTCTTCAGACTGGCTGTAACACATCGCTACAATATCTTCAAGTTCTTCTGTGATGGTCGATAAACCAATCGAAAAGCTCGATTCAGAAAACGATTTATATCGAATAAATGCAAGGAGCATAAACAATCGGATTACACTAGGATATAGGATAAAGTGGTGTCTATTTAAGGAACGTTTTTTCTTGCAAACCAAGATCAAATCATGCTTGCTATTCCCG
Source organism: Gortyna flavago (assembly GCA_963669345.1). Taxonomy (NCBI): domain Eukaryota; kingdom Metazoa; phylum Arthropoda; class Insecta; order Lepidoptera; family Noctuidae; genus Gortyna; species Gortyna flavago. The sequence goes on along the minus strand of OY770136.1, from coordinate 3,760,167 downwards.
TCATGCTGTTCCTCAGACTGGCTGTAACACATCGCTACAATATCTTCAAGTTCTTACTTTGATGGTCGATAAACCAATCGAGAAGCTCGATTCAGAAAACGATTTATATCGAATAAATGCGAGGAGCATAAACAATCGGATTACACTAGGATATAGGATAGAGTGGTGTCTATTTAAGGAACGTATTTTTCTTGCAAACCAAGATCAAATCATGCTTGCTATTCCCGTCATGCTGTTCTTCAGACTGGCTGTAACACATCGCTACAATATCTTCAAGTTCTTACTTTGATGGTCGATAGACCAATCGAGCAGCTCGATTCAGAAAACGATTTATATCGAATAAATGCGAGGAGCATAAACAATCGGATTACACCGGGATATAGGATAAAGTGGTGTCTATTTAAGGAACGTATTTTTATTGGAAACCAAGATCAAATCATGCTTGCTAGTTGCCTACCATTTTTGGATTCGTATTCCTTTTGTATGGTGTGAACTATGATCACAAAGTCATCATCTGCCTAGCCTTTTCCCAACTATGTTGGGGTCGGCCTCCAGTCTAACCGGATGCAGCTGAATACCAGTATTTTACATGGAGCGACTGCCTATTCGACCGCCACAATCCAGTGACTGGCTAAAACTTATACTGGTTGTCAGACTTTCGGGCTTCTAACCACCCATAACGACTTTCAAAGATCCACGAATGGCAGCCGAGACCAACGGCTTAACGAGCTTTCTGAGGCATGGAAGGGTCTTGGTATGTAAAGATGGTTACCCATACACGGACCAACCGCGGCAAGCGTAGCTTAACCTGATCGATCGACCCGTGCGGCTGTTATTACTTAGCCACAAGCCCCTCCTGTGATCACAAAGTGTGGAATTTAAATATACTTTTTCTGTGAAGACCCATGGTGGCCCAGCGGTAACGGTCGCGACTTACGAGTTGTAGGTCGTAGGTTCGACCCAGTCAGGCGCTTTAATTTTTACTACTGGTCTCAAAACGGTGAAGGAAAACGAGGAAAATAGGCATGTCCTAGAACCAAAAATTCGAAGATATGTGTCATCTACCAACCCGCATTGGGCTCGCCTGGTGGATTATGGCCCAATGTCGCACTGAGAGGAGGCCTGTGTCCCAGTAGTGAGAACGTTATGGGCTGATTATGCTGTTATAGCAAAATAATAGCTTAGAGCATAGCCTACATTAATCTTTTAACTGCTTAAACTGGATTGATGTTCTAGTGATCGCAAGTGAGACTGAATTTATGAAGCGAAGTGTATTTCGATGTTCCATTATGAATTTCTCAATAACAGCCTGGAGTCTATAGGGTGAACTTACCTATATCTTCAAGTTTTCCTCTGCTTTATAATAATGTAGGTAGGTACTTTTTAATCTCCCGATTCCGATATCCACAATTAGTCATCGCCAGATGAGGCTCTATAATTTCAATGCCACCAGGAAGGAATTCTTACAAGTCCAGTACATGTTATTATATACCTACTTAAAGATTCACACCACGTTCCATAAGGCGTCAGTTTATACCACGGAGTTTCTCAACACCCATAAAATCGTTGACGTTTTAGACTATCACGATTAGAGTCAGGTATGTGGACCAGTTGTCGTCCCATCATTTTATATTTATTTACACACGTTTCGCCTTACGTGTTGGTGTAATGGTATCAAAAACCGCTAGGTTGTGTAATAAATGATAGTTTAAATTCATAGCACATAGAGTGAGGCGCCAGTAATAGCGAAGAAAGCGTCAAACGCTATAAAGTCGGAGACGTTTAGATCGTTGCGATTGAAGGAAGGTGGAAAGACGTGTTGTCGGTAACGTGATTTGCTTAAATTTTATTTATTTCCTTGGACACGTTATATTGGAATCGCAAGTTTATTAGGAGTAGTAGAATGCAGTATTTTTACTGACTATTTATCAAAAGCAAACAACAACAGTCAACAGTCAGTCAGTAAATAAATTTTAGCCTTGCCAAAATGTAAGGGCCAATAACATGCTAAGAGTCTACAAGAAAAAAATCATCTTCAGGGTCAAAAGACTTCACCACATAATCTTTGACATTTCTGAGAATGACAGTCACACTCTTACATCACCCTACAGTCATTCAATCATTCAACTGAACTATTCTTTTTTCAAATAGCACGGTGTACGGCAGTACTGCCCACCGCGTCAATCACGGACAGTTGAACATGGGATACGTCAATCATTGAGCAAAGTGAACGCTTTGATTGACATTCGATTACCCACGTAGGTATTTTGCTTACTCTGTAATAGAGATGGGTAAGTTGTTTTAGTTCATTCTGTTATTTAGATAGGAAAATGATTCATCATCAGCCTACAGCAGTCCACTGCAAGACATAGGCCTCTCCGTTAAACTAAAATCTCGACAAATCTCATCCAGCTGCTACCAGCCACCCTGCAAAGATCGTCGCTCCACCTAGCCTAAGGGCGTCCTGCCTCACGTTTGCCGATTCGCGGACTCCGCTCAAGAACACGTCTATCCCAACGGTCATCGGTTCTACGGCTAATATGGCCGGCCCATTGCCACTTCAGCTTCTTTATTCTGTGAGCTATATCGACAACTTTGATTCTCTGCTGGATCGTCTCATTCCGGATTTGTTCCCTCAGAGAGATTCCAAGCGTAGCCATAGAAATGATTGACTTTTAGTGAAATAAACTATGGATTCAGGCTTTCAGAAACTGTGTTGGAAACTGGATTTTTCATTTTGACAAGACATATTATTATTTTTCTTAAAAATAAATTAATTTCTAATTAATTAACTTTTTTTTATTATTAATTATTGGACTTGTGTAGGTGTCTAGTTATTCTCTACCTAATTAGGTGTGTGGGTGTATCGCCAATATGAAGTAAAATTTGTTAAGTGGGTTAATTCTGAGCCAAGTTATTCCACATAGCTATTAATTCCATACAATTATAGTTGGTTTAAAACATTAGGGCCGTGGGTCCAACTGCCCACTTAGTTATTCAAGTCATCGCCAAGCGGTTTGTCGACTCATCACGTGACCAAGAGGGCTGGCTTATTTCTTAGCTAAGGAATCAGCATTGCTATACAACGTGGCAATGGTGTCAGAATTTTGGCCCAATCCACAGCGACGCGGAGAATTTTTTTTATGCCTTTTGATTATTTCCCCTGTTTTTTATACTTGTACTGTATATTATTGTTATTAATTTAAGACTTTTAAATTATATAAATATCGTTATAATATTTTGAATAACACAGTACAAGATAAATAAATAAAATAAAAATATAGGTAAATAAACGGAATACTTACTACTACTAAAATTATTCTTAGGTACATCAATTTTCCTCTCTACCCAGCACTAGAGTGGTACCGTTTCACCTTTGATGACAGTTTGTCGACAAAAATGTCATAAAATAGTAAATAAATATTCTTGACATTTTTATTACCAATCTAACGTTGACGCTCTAGTGTTATAAGTAAAATCGACTAGATACATATTTTGTCAATGGAAATATATGTAAGTAAGTATAAAGTTTATAGACATGTTATTTTGTGGCGCTGTGTGGTCTTGGCTGTTGAAATAGCTATAATTTCCTACATAAAAACATAATAATTACGTAATATTGCCGTGAGTTACTAAACAATAAAATGGGGATATTTTTGCCGAACTGTGGGACAATATAGGTTACTTTTACTGTAACTGTTAGTGGTTATTTTGGCCCACAGCTCATTGGCAGACGTGGCCAGCAAAGTTCCACTTCGATTCTGCGGATTTGTGAGCCGCGCAACGTCAGTAATCCGTTTTGGAGCGCAGTGTGGTGAAAAAATAAAAGTTTTCACAAGTTTCTCTCTCTCTCAAGTCTCTTTAGTCTTGTCATGTAGTGGTTGCGAACGCATCTGCTGAGTTCGCGAATTTAAGATTGCTTGGATTGTAAAATGAAAGCGTCTGACGTTAGGTTATAGACGCATAAGGGCAATTTAATAAATTTTTCAGATGAAAAATCTGAGCAAAACCGAATTAGTTTTACCAAGGTTTCACCACCAAACTCTTTAGACTCCTGTTGACCTACTCTGTTAAAATATCATCGTGAAAATTTGAGTGAAGTGGGAACTGTCATTCCACTTGATGTAAGCGATTAAAACTATTGGCAGCTCATTTCCCTAAGTTTTCAAGGTGATTTTTTTCAAGAACAGACTGGCTGTACGGATACCAAGATGTTTTCGATAGTTTTAGGACTCTTGAGAAGAAATACTGTTATCTTCAACTGTCAAACATCAAATAATTTATTTCAAATAGGCACAAGGCACTTTTGAACGTCAAAATTTACCAAAAATAGAATTGACTCTAGTCGCGGTTTTCCAAAAGGTAGATTTTTATATGAGAATGGGCAAGACACTCTACCGTTACTCTTTTAAAATGTTTTATAAAGTTTTGCATACATTCATTATAATGATTGTATATGAAGACGATGCACCTAGAATAAAATTATTCTACGACAACTACTGTATCTCAGTGACAACAACAGTTAAAAAGAATTAAAAATAAAGCAATGTCGTCGAACAAACTAATTATTCAAACATTAAAAAGCAATTAGTTTTTTCGTCTGTTAATATAGTTTTAATTAAAGTGATTTTCATTTTGAATGAGACACAATTAGAACGCTGACACACCAAAAAGGTAAGTAATAAAATAATCTTGATTTCAATCACTCGAAACAAACCGGTTTCAGAGTTGATTGACATTGTTTTGATCACGTTCTGAAGGTAATATAATTAAACTCATTAGTTAATATTCTTATTAAAAAGATCAAATCCGTATTATAAGAACTCATCAGATTTTCAAATAAGCCGCCAGTACCACTCAAACAAGACTTGGGCAGTGTTTTTATCTCAAGAAACGACGCGCGCGTTACTTGTGGTTACAAACACGATGTGAATGTGCGTGTAAAGGTTAAGGAAGCCTACCATGATCTATTTAAAAACGATTCAAAAGCAAGACATTTCAGTTTAGGTTCTTAAACTGCATCGCTCACAGTCGTACCATGACGTCCAATACGCTCAGCGGCATTTGAATCGTTGAAAGTGAATGACCGTTAAGAGCTCGTGGTAGGTATCCAGATGGCACGGCCTAAATTGAATCGTTAAACTGATGTCATGGTACGAATTAGAAGAACAGTTCAGTTTAGGTCCTAAAGTGGATCGCGTGGTAGGTATCCAGTACCGTCCGAGACAATGGCGTAGTTGGCAGTACTTGTCTTCACGCAAACATTCACAGCGTGTTACCACAAGTAAAGCGCGTGTCACCTTGTGAGATGAAAATATTATATGTACGGTAGTAAAGGTATAATAAGGGTTGCAAAGCGGTTCCGACTGCCAGTGATCAATAGGTATGATTCCAGTGTTACGAAAATTCTTAAACGAATATATGTACAGGGGGCTGCATTAATTGGGTACCCTACCCCAGTTGTTAGGTGCTTTCAAGGGGGGAACAACCCCCCGCAGCATTTTAGTATACAGCCCCCTGTACCAGGGTTTTATAGGTACCTGATCCTGCGCCTAACGCCTTCGGGCGTAAAGGCACGATATACATCCATCAGCACGACGTAAGAGGTCATGGATGCTAGCGTGTACTCTTACTGCAGGATAGGACATGGTGTCCGTGGCAGTCGACAGCTTCACCGCAATGGAAGCGATGCGGAGCCCCAAAAGGAGCACCCAGACAAGTAAGGAGCCAGAAGGTGGTGTCACCCAGCATAGTGCCTATGTCGGGTGACGGTAGCGCCTGAAGCTAGAGGCCCGACTCCCACTCACCCACGCACGCACGCGCATCATTATTGGTTAATACATTATTGTATGTGTTTGTAACCTTCAGATTTATACTAATATATATACTAGCAACGCCCCGCGGTTTCACCCGCATGAGTTTCCCGTGGGAATATCGGGATAAAAACTATCCTATGTCCTTTCCCGGGACTCAAAATATCTCTAGTATACCTACCCATCTAAATCGGTTCAGCGGTAGATGTAACAGACAGGCAGACACACTTTCGCATTTATAATATTTTATAGTATGGATATGAATAATAAAAATATTTTTTTAATTTTTTATTTTTTTTTGTATATTTGTTAGAAGGCTATATTCTCTGGAACTGCTGGTCGGATTTGAAAAATCTTTTTTGCATATGATAGCCCAATTCTTGAGGAAGGCTATAGGCTTCTTAACATCACGCGACGACCTTTAATCCCGACCCGAGAAAAAAAAATAAAAAGAACGCTGAGCGAAAACGTAAAGTAATAGCGCGAGTAGGTGATGCGATGCGGGTCTGGGGAAGCAAGAAATTTCACGCGGACCAAGTCGCGGGCTGAAGCTAATACTTAATATCACAAAGAAGCAACTGATTCCTAGAATGATAGCCATCTAATTAGAAATTACTAGTTCAATTAGAAACTCAGTAGATAAGTAAATTAACTGTCCTCATTCTGTTATAACTAACAATAAGAGCAAGATTCACAGACTGCACTTTGTCTTTATATTGTACTTAAGTAGGTAGGTGAAGTAAGCGTGGCATACGAATTTGAGCATTATTTGCATTCAGTTAATGTTTATATTCGAATGAAAGGCTTAAACACAACACATTCGCTTATCTGTATACGAATGCGGTCATTATAGGTATTAAAATAAGATTCATATTCAAATGAAATGCTTAATTAGTAAAATAAAGGGCGATCTGTGAATCTTGCTTAAAGTTTTTATCAAACGTTCCTCGGCACTTCAGAAACTGTTTATAAATAGCCCAACACTTTACGACATAGTCCCGATGCCCCCTATTGCGTTAGAGATATAATACTAATAATATATTTCATATTTACAACCCACTTATAAGTAATTTATGACTCCCTTATCAGTATATGATAATATACAACCGCTCTGTTCACTAAGTGAACTGGTATTTAGTCAACAGCATTCAAGTTTCCGTAGTGTAGCGGTTATCACGTGTGCTTCACACGCACAAGGCCCCCGGTTCGATCCCGGGCGGAAACAGTTGCTTTTTGCGTTTTAGATTATTGTTTTTTTTTTTATTATTCTAGTGGGTAAGTAGGAGCAAAGCCAAGGCACGTGTTATAAAACATTAAAACATTATTGAGATGAGTTTTTAATTTTATTTACACAGACACCCCAGTCACTTCGACCGCCAATGAATTTCTGACCTATTTCAAATCTCAAATTTATTTATTAATAATCATATTGTACAATTAAGCTACACTTGCCGCGGTTGGTCCGTGGATGGGTGACCATCTTTACATACCGAGTCCCCTCCGTGCCTCGGAAAGCACGTTAAACCGTTGGTCATGGATCTTTGACAGTCGTTACGGTCTAATAATTATTATCACCACTAAGAAACTCCTAGCCCAAGTATCTTCAATTCATATTTAAAATAGATTTTTGGTCATACAAGAAATAAAGCCGTTAAACAATTTAAAAAAAACACATCACGAATTCGAAAGGCAATTCCACACGTGCATCGCCCGCATGAATAAAACAAAAAGCAAAAAAATAAAATAATAATTCGTACAAAATTGATTTGCATAAAAGAGTCCTTTTTATAATACTACACGGGGCGCCCGAACAATCAGACTATTGTTCTTAGTAACTCAAAAAATTATTAAAACAATGCACTCGCAGTGTGCACTACGCTTTAGAACCGTTTTAAATGCGGGCCCTTTTAACCAACTTTGACGAAAGGGGTGTAATTGGATCTATCGATGTCGCACAAAGATGTAGAACGAATTTTTTTTTGTAGTGTCATTAAAAATACAGAAGACTTTAGAAACCTGATCGATCGATCCGGTTAAGCTAAGTTTTCCGAGGTTGGTACGTGGATGAGTGACCATCTTTACATACCAAGACCCCTTCGTCCCTCGGAAAACACGTTAAGCCGTTGGTCCCGACTGTCATTCGTGGATCTTTGACAGTCGTTACGGGTCGACAGAAGCCAGAAAGTCTGACAACCAGTCTCACCAAGGGGTATCGTATTACCTAGCAACTGGGTTGTGGAGGTCAGATAGGCAGTCGCTCCATGTAAAATACTGGTATTCAACTGCATCCATAGCTAGGCAGATGATGGTGACTTTAGGAATAGTCTTCATTAGAATAATTTATACTAAATAGTATTGATTTCAAATTGTAATACAATGAAATAGTTCTTTGATTCCGTTATTTTATTTATTTAGAAGAAGTAAAATGTTCATAAAATTAATTTGACTTCATAGAAAATGAATTCTTTAGAAGATATCTAGAAGACTATAAAACGAATCTAGATATTATGGAAATTAGGACTTATTACTGTATCGCAATCTGGGTTATGTATGTCAATCTGTTTGTAAAATTAACAACAATCAACGATCTAGTTAAGAGAAGAGAGGTAACTAGCTATCGATAAACACGAGAAAGAAAATCTTTGATATGAATGCACCCAGTCTGTAACATACCTAGCTAGGCAAACCAAAGTCCAAAATTATAGAAACTAACTTAGGAGTACTTATCGAAATATTATTTTCCGTGACTATATGATCATAAAATAATTGTTAAGGATCTTTCGAAGGACGAATTCTAACTAATAATTATGATACAGAAGAAAAAGGAAAATGGCGGGACGAGCTACTGACAGGATTGGTCCACACTAACTCAAGACAGAGAGGAGGGGAAAGGAGAACGGGAGGCCTTTGGTCCACTGGGACAACATAATAAAATAAATAGATACTTAAATTAAATAAATGATACAGACGAAGCAGTTGGCAAAGACTAACTTAAAAAAAAAACGTAATCCATTTTAGGAAATATTATAGAAATTAATGACTTATGGACATTCACTAATTAAGTCCAAATCAATAGATTCTTAAATTTTATACGAAAATTCTCTAATTTGACGTTTATGGATCATTTTGTGTAATAACGACGCCATTATACCCGTGGGTGGGTAAAGACCTCAATAAATTAAGTTTTAAGTTACACTTAAGTAGCACATTTAAGTTTCATAGATGCTCTGATTGAAAAACCGGTGATAATCCTAGAGAGAATGTCCGTAAATTTTGGTTTATGGATTTTTTAGTTTAGTTTTAGCTAAAATAGTAAAAAATCTGACTTTAAATGTGCTATGGATCGTTTGGTAGACTTCTTAATTTTTGTTGTCATTCAAATCTCCAGAAAAAAAAAATCATCACAGCATTTATTTCAATTAGTGACGGTGACGTCTGTCACAAAAATGAAGTTAGTTGCCCATTCTAAAGCGTAGTAGGTATGGAGAAGAACGGGCAAGAAACTCCACGGACGCTCTTTAAAATCAGAATATTATTACAAAAATATTGGTTACATCATTCATGTTGAAATTATACATGTGAGATCGATGTAGATTTTTGTACACAGCATAGATATCATACATTTTAACACTCAATCTTCAAGATTAAAATATAATTTCGAAAAGATCTGAAGAATTACAAGAATTTACGGGTATCTAAATATAACTCTTCAAGTTATTATGAAAAACTTATTATTATCATCTCAGTCTTCTGTAGCTTTTTGTTTTGCACATCTCACAGTCATAATATAATTATATATTAAATTTATAAATTATATAACACAAAAGCTTAAGTTTTACATTAATTTGTAACAAATAAACAAAAAGTTTATACATAGTTCATTTTTGTGAGTTTCATTAAATTTATGTTAACTGTGTCTTCATGTTGCATGTATTTGACTACGATCTTGTAAGATTCTACTAAGCGAATAATAGCACCATTGTAATACTCCTACCCTTATCATAATTTAGTTGGGATCGTAACACATTTTTTCCCAGCCGTGACAGCTTTTACTTTAATGTCATTGTCTTTCATCTTTCTGGCGTCTTTGTGTATATTTTTTTGTCTCCGAGTGTAATTTCTGCGCCCTGTGACCTTATTTAGATGAAACTACATCTGTGGATTCACAGTCTCCAATCAATGAGTCTTCCGCTTCAAGAGTCATCAGACCTTTAAAAGATATTACGAAACCTCTTCTATTCATCTCTTCAACCTCTAGGTTAGGAAAGCAGATGAGTTATTGTTACTGACATAGGTTTTGAAAGCTAGCAACAAAACTGTGGTTTCAATGATCTCATTGAATATCTTAATAACGTAATGACACCATAACTACATAAAAGGCTAGTAAAGGCAAAAGCATACGAATGTAACTAGGCAATAACGATAAAATTTCACTTGGTACGCCTTCAGCCATTGTAGCATCAATAAGAAAATTGAACGGCTCACATACCGATTTTATGAGTCAACTCTGTTCAACGCTTTTCCTTGTGGCATTGTGGCCCTTGGCGTTTACACAATGGCTCAATATGGCCATGATTTAGAGTGTAGGAATGGAGTGCTGTATAGCAATCCAGTCTTTTGTAAATATCATCATCTATATTATAAAATGAATCGTAAAATCACCGTTTGAAATTTGGTATGGTAATTAGTATATGATGTTGTGTGGACACTGCTGCTTATATCCCCTTAGTTGCCTTTTAAGACACCAATAAAATATAAAATCGAAGGAATTATTTTTTCAAACAACAAACAAAATTCAACAAAAACAATTCTTAGTTATTGTGCCATTCAAAGACTAGTATCTTTTCTCTTGGTGGTCTCAACTCTTCTGCCAACTTGATGGAAGACCTAAAAAATAAGAACAAAGACCGATTTTCGGCCATGGCAACAAATCTCAGAGGAGACCAACCTTCGGCGCGGGAGATAGGTGTTATAGGCGAAGGGTGGAAGAGACAGTGCACCTGTGTGAACTGTCTCTTTCCTAACTCTCATTGTCCGATGGGACGGCAATAAGACACGACCGGAGAGATCAGGCGCAGGACCAACGGCTTAACCTGTTTTCCGAGGCACGGGTTTCACACCACCAACTTCCAAATTCCAGGCAACACTTAGGTACTTATTCGCTTAGTTCTTATCAATCTCAATCTGAATAATTTTGAAGGATATTTTTGTAGTCCGCCCCGTCATCTGACTGTTGATTTGCCAGCGCTCTACCATCCATTCATCCTATCTGTTGATTCGACAAAAGTATTTATTGAAACAAAGTTACTGAGTGATATATCAACTAAGTGAATAACATATATTCTTCTGTCACCTATGCATATCCGCTGCATACCGTGATTCAGCATTGTCAATAACAATTTCAGCCGAACCCATTAGAAATCTAAGGTAAGATATTTTCCTTATATCGTAACGCGTTCTTTGGAGTTCCGTTCACAGTTAGTAGAAGTAAATTATAGTGTTACGATGAAGAGTGACTCACTTGGCAAGTTGGCATGATGAAATGTTGCTTCAAGATCCGTCATTATTCGACACAGGCACGCAGTTTGAAGTTACTGGCGACTTCCCGTAGTCTCAATAGTATTAAGTATAGGTACATACAAACATCCAATTAATATCTGTACACTATTTGTTATATTAATTTATTTTTAAACAAGATAAATTCTTATTTTTTATTATTTATTATTATTAATATTTATTCCTCAATTTTCATTATTGCACCTACCATTGTTTGTATCTGCATCACCCAAAGGTTGACTGGTAGAAAATGCGTATGGCATTAAGTCCGCCTCTGTACATTTTTGTGCTTGAAGTATCAAATAAATAATAAAAAGGAGGAAGGCGTGACGGACTAATAAGACATGAAAAATTCTTCCACATTGCTGTCAACAGGGGAATTGCCCAAAAGACTGTCAGCTACGCTAGTAATATATATGTCAATGCTGTCAGCATTGTCAAATTGTATGACAATGCTGATTCTTTGGCCAAAAAATATTAATAGTAAGGATTGAAAATAGACTATTACGCTCTTATAAGTACGAGTACGAGCAATTCACATACCTACTTACCACTATGAACAACATCACCAATAAGTTTATTAAGTTTTGTAAGTTTTTTTCTGATTTTCTCTGTAGATTGTTTTTACTACAAAATCAAAATCAAAATCAAAAGTCATTTATTCAAACTAGGCTGAGAATCAGCACTTTTCGAACGTCAAAATTACATAAGACAGTCCCCCAAAAACGCCCGCCCTTCACCACTTCCTAGTGCTTTCGCTGGGGAGAAGAAGTGGCGCAACAAACTCCCCAGCAGCACAGCTGTCTGTTCAGTTATAAAATACTCGACTGTATACAAAACTAGACCTGCAAAGTATCTAATTAACATTACAGGACACAGAACATTCAATAAAATTATTTGCCATATGTTAGCTAGCCACGCCAATATACCAACAAGTACCATAAAAATCTATACGTACTCAAGCTAAAATAAAAATACTAAATCAAAAGTAATAAAATAAAAATAAAAACTACCTAAATAAAAGCCTCCAGGTATAAAGGGCGTGACAACTTACATATTTATGCAATGCTGGGTTCTGTTCACATAGCTGTCACCTGAAGGCACAAATGATAGACCAGGACCATCAAAGTAAAAATTAATAAACAAGTTAGGTATTACTAATAACAACAATAAAACCATGGTCAGCAAGACGACCAGTCACCACAAGCAGCACCCGTTCACGAGCATAACGCAAAGATCAGCCATTCCCCCCCTCGCCATATTTGAGGGAAGGAGGCAACCCGACCCCCGACGCTACCGCAAGCAGTGACATCTAAGGGAGCATGACGAACTTGCTGCCGGTTACTCAGGCAAGAATAAAATGATCAATCATAGAGGTCGCTAGCTAATCACTTATTGCAATCAACTCATTACAAAACATTGAAATGAATTGATTATGTCAATAATAAATTAAAATAAAATTAAACTGAATTTACTTATACAGTCATCAAAAAAAAAAAAAAAAAAAAAAGAAAAAACAATTACATGAACTCATATAACCTGTCAGTAAGCTAATTCTGGAGAAAGAACATAAACATTGTCTTGAGTTAATCAGGCCGACCAACTATTCTTATCGTTTAAGTAGTCGTTGATTGAATAGTAAGCCTTTGAACAAAGGTTGGATTTTACTTGAGCTTTAAACGTATTATAAGGCAAATCTAGCAAAGAGGAAGGTAGCTTGTTATAAAAAGTTATACCAAGCCCAACAAATGAGTTATGAACCTTATGAAGCCGGTGAAAGGGAGTTCGTAGTTTGTCCTTATTTCTAGTGTTAACATTGTGAATATCACTGTTTTTAGTGTACAAGTGTATATTTTGCCTAATATATAAGATGTTGGCAAAGATAAACTGTGATGCAACTGTGAGAATACCAATTTCTTTAAAAAAATCTCTTAGAGAAACTCTGGCACCTAGCTGGTAAATTGCTCGAATAGCTCGTTTTTGCAGGACAAATATATTTTGTATATCAGCGGCTTTGCCCCACAGCAGAATACCATAGGACATAACGCTGTGAAAATAACTAAAATAGACTAAACGAGCTGTATCAACGTCAGTGTATTGTCTTACTTTCCTGACGGCGTAGGCAGCCGAACTGAGCCTTCCTGCTAGGCTGGATATATGTGGTCCCCACTGAAGTTTGGCATCAACTGTTATTCCCAGAAATACTGCCGAGCCCACAGTTTCAAGCACCTCTTCATCTAAGACGATGTTGGGTCCTAGATTTCTAACATTTGGTAAGGCGAACTTTACACATTTCGTTTTCTTGGCATTGAGAACTAGGTTATTTGACGTAAACCAATCCGTAACTATTGAGAGTGCACTGTTTACGTCGTCAAAATCTTGTCTATTCCTGTCTACTTTAAAAATAAGAGAGGTATCATCTGCAAACAGTACAACGTCACAGATGCCCTTTAAATACATTGCAGTCATTGTATAATTTCCTGCGTGAGTCCGAAATACATTGATTCTTTGCTTCTTTCTTTAATTTTAACCAATAAGAAGCCGTTTTAGTTACATAACAAAAATACAAGACATTTGATTAACAAAAATTATGTCTTCATGAATAATCAGCCTATAACGTACCCACTACTGGAACACAGGCCTCCTCTCTGTAAGAGGGAGTGGGGTCTTTAAATTTTTGATTCTAGGACATGCCAGCCAGATTCCTCACGATGTTTTCTTTCACTTATTTGAGAGCAGTGGTGATGATGGTCTTTATACTTCCAGTCTAACAGCTGTGGCTACCAGCTCCAGACTCATCAGGATCTGAATCAGTACCTATTATGTTTGCAGGAGGTAGCAAGTAATACACACAAGGAAGCGGTTTATGCACTGATGCTTTATTCCAAAACCAAGTGACAACCCCACAAGGCTTAAGTCATCATGACACTTGTGTCAGATAATAACCAAAAGCAGCTATGGCTGCGTTCATGCATAATAACTACATACACAACAGCACCTATTCCATTGCACTTCAATCCACAAGCCATCATTACGAAATTCTTTGAAAAAAATTCCAGTAGTCCTATTAGAAAAACGTCACCGATATTACCTGCTTTATCTTTGATCATTGGTCCCCCTTCCCACAAGCCGGTGGGTGCATTATTATGCACTGATCTTTGACGGGAGCTTAGCCCGTAATGGAAGTTTGTGTGCTGTGTATGGCTATGTTATGTAGAAGGTCCCTTTTTTTGGTGTCTGGTTCACTGTTAAGTAGAATTCATAAACAGAAGACCGTTTTAGATTTAGCAAGGATTGGTTCCTACTTAAATTGAATATTGTAATGAATTTTGCGACAAATTGCAGTTCAAACACAAAGCATTGATTTTGAATAAACCAATTTAGGCACTTTTGAATTGTCAAGGGTTCGGTCAGTCAGGAAGATGAAGCTAGGTCCCCATTCTAAAGTTCCTATGGAGAAGAACGGTCTAGAGACTCCACTGCTACACAAACATATTGGTTACATGATTCATGTTGCAATTATACATGTGAGAACGATGCAGATCGTTAAAAGCGTCAATAATGAAAATATAAAAGAAAAATTTAAATAGATATTAAATTAAATTAAAATAAGGCGTGGCACAGTGTTTAAATGTGACCTAATGAAAATATTAAAGCAATGTGCATAGTGTACATAACTATCACTGAATGATAAATCTTCTTATATTATCAGAAAGCTGACTATCTCAAAACTTGTTTGATAATCGAATGAAATGCTTTGAAAAGAATGATGGTGTCTAACAGCTTTAATTTCCAAATAACAATACAATGCAAGAACTATTATTACGTTGTTAAAACCAGTATAACATTTTTTCATTTAAAAGAGCAAAAAAAACTCATCCACATACCGCATCCTTTGGACCCCAAAGTTTTAACCCTTTCAATGCAGTTGTTTTTAATACCATATTTCGTGCACGAATTCTCCGCTCCTTATTTGCATATGCGTTTGTTAATATGACCCTACGATTTTTTCTAGATACTCTAGGTTCGTTAAGAAAAAATGGCAGTGTAGGGTAACGGTTTTTTTCGTAAATAAAATGTCATTGTAGTGAAAAAGTTGAAAAAAACTTTTCTGTTTTTTTTTTATTGTTTCAAGCACATCTGCTCTTTTTTTCCATGATTTTTATTGGTATGTCATTATATTTGGAGAGTGTTTTGTATTGCATATATTCCAATTTGCATATTAGCAAGCACATTGTTGTAATTGTTTAATTTTAATGCATCTGCGATGGGATAAAAGTTTTCTACGGCTTTTGAGTAATTGCTTCGTGATTATTTTTCTGGTTTACAAAGTGTTAAAAATAATGTAGCCAGTTTTTATGCAATGCAACGGGATATTTTTGTTAGTTATTTAGCTAACTATAGTCGCAATTTATTATGATCAGTCATAAATTACTTTGTCATGGTAGAATAAGTATCTTACTAAAAGAATTAAAAACTTTTGCATCTTCTAGAAGGTACCTATCTCTGATTTTGATCGATTATATTACACACCTTCGTATGATTTATGAATAAAAACATTGGATAGTTTTATCTGCAATTATGTAGGTACCTACCCAATCATAATATAGACGTCATTAATATTGTGATTCTGATTGAATAATACCTAAATCGAAAACATTGTTAGCTACCTATAAAGTAAAAAAAAACGAAAATACAAAACCAAGACAACGACTTCCAAAATTTTTGTTAGGTATTTTTCACTTCGTAATGTTTTTTTTGAATTTTGGTTGTATTTTTATCACTTTTTTTTTGGCTTACTTTCCCTACACAAATTCATATAGGACATCTTGCTATATAAATAACAGTGACAGGAAGTGTTATAATATAAAATTACCAACATGCACAGAGTGAATTAAATACGTAGATACTTATTCTTATTTCTTATAGCTTACTCAAAAACTTACCAAAGCAAACTCATACGGGACAGCCGCGAAACAAAATTGGTCCACAATTGACGAAAATATCGATGAACATACATAAAAAATACATAGTCTGTATGCTCTAATTTTATGAATAAGGAAAATTGAATCTCCTCAATTTAAGTCGGTTATAAAAATCATCTTTGGCCTTTATCAAAACAAAAACTATATGCCTAACAAATAGTGTAACAAAACACATGTCGATACGCCGTATTTCACAAAACATTTTACTCCCATAAAATTATGTAAATACATAGGTAATTACTTTACCAACAACAAGCATTTTAGAAAATCTGTAACAGGCTTCATTAAACCCCTATAATAACGCTAAGACAGGCCTGATTACCGTCTATTACTCTACCTTATAAACGTATAAGCTATTACAATACCGGATAACCGGTTCGGACCGGTTCTAGCTAGTTTCACTGGCCATCAACTTTTTCAAATTTAAAATTTTGAACATTGAGATTAAAATTATTGGCCATTGGGGCCGGTCGAGCAGTAAACGGGTTAGATAGCGGGAAGATAGGCACTAGCTGGTGAATAGTTCCAGTTTTACTCTATCTATGGTGGTTTATAAAAGTAATCTAAGTTAAATGTTAATCTTCTGAATGGGAGCATTTGGAAAAGATGAGGTTTAGCTATTACATTAAATGGATGGAAATCATTAATTTGTAATGTCGCTGTCACTGTCACTGAAGAAGGAATTGCTTTTTAATAGCAATTTCATTATATCCCTTGCAAATCGAAAATTATTAACTGGCCTTTTCTGTACAGAAATTACTATTCAAAATCAAAGTAAAATTATTTATTTCAAGTAGGCACATAAAAGGCACTTCACAACGAGCCGAAAGACGTCCACTGCTGGACATAGGCCTCCCCCAAGCACCTCCACTTCGACCGATTCTGTGCTTCCCGCATCCAACGGATTCCTGCGGCCTTCACGAGGTCATCAATCTACCTCGTGGGACGCCTTCCAACGCTACGTCTGCCGGTACACGGTCGCCATTCTAGAACCTTTCGGCGCTACCGGCCATCTGTTCTGCGAGCAATGTGCCCTGCCCACTGCCACTTAGGTTTGGCAATTCTACGGGCGAAATTTTGATAATTTATTTCATCGTATCTTATAAGTTTCTTATAGCGATTATAACTCGCTTACATTGGGACCTGTCCTTACAGCTAGCTTGACAACATTTACTGTAGCCGATGAAGATACCTCATGGTTAGAACATTTAATTTATTTATACGAGCCAGCATTATTTTTTAAAAACAATTTATTGTTATTGGAAAATATTGCTTTTGGCTGGGAGGCTCATTTAAAACTCTCTTTTGTTTAGATGCAAATAATTTTAATTCAATTTTGAGATTGGAGGATAAAAACCGTTATAAAGAAGTGTACTGTGGAGTATTATGAACTTATACAATAAAACTTGACCTAAGACTACAGCCTTTTTTTTTTTTTTTTTATTTAAGGATGGGAAATCATCCAATGACCCTTCCCGCTCTGGGTGGAGCGGAAGGGAGTGTCAGACTCTTACTGACTAAAACCCATCCGTGTTCCTTCCTTAGCCCTTTATGTTCCGCGGGGTAGCGGTAATCCTTTCGGACAATCCCGCTGCCCCGGCAGACTTCGTTATAAGAGACACCGAGACGCGCCCCGCAACATCGACGTGCGTCGACGTGGAAGCGCGCACCGAATATCCTCATTCCCGAGCGTTCGCGATCGTATAGACGCAAACGCAGACGGACGAGCTCAGCCTACAGCCTGCAGTCGTCTCTTTAATTGCACGCCATTCAGCTCGATTCACAGCAACTCTCCAGCTGCTGCCAGCCACTTCTTAAAATTTTGTGAAATAAATGTTTGTCATTTACAATCTCCAATTACATTGCGAGGTTTCTATGAAAATAATTTTTCCTTTTACAGTTTATGTGTACATAATGGACGCCCAAAGTTCAGATAAAATTGGTGCAAAAAAGCAGATGTTTGGAGGCTTTTACTGAATTTGTTTCACCAAATTTTGATTTTTTGCTTTCGTATAAACCTAGATATAGTGCCCAAGATACCTACTAGTTCAAAAGTTTAAAAGAAAGATGTGTTGCAACGCTTTAATCACGCACGAGCGTTTATATGAAAAGTAAGACGGGTTAGGCGCACTTAAGCATAGTTTTTATTGTAAAAATAAAGTTTTTAGAGGTATCTTCATGATTTTTTTCTAACGTATCAAATTAGTTGTATTATGTTTTCAACACTACCTACCTAGCATACCTACATCCTGAAGAATATCATATATTTTCCTGATTTTGTTTACTGTTGTCGATCATATAGTTTTAGGCATTATAAAACTTGCGTTTTTTTGCGTTTAGGTCCTGTAATGAGGAAAAACTAGGCAAAAGATTTGAATGTCAAACAAGAAGCCATTACGGACTAGGTTTATTGCTTTTAGCAATACTCGTAATAATATCCTACTGTACTGCCACTGTACGGCAAATGCCTTTTCTCATACAGAGAAGGCACGAGCATTGATCACCACGCTTGCTCAAGTTGGCGATTTCAGACTTATATTAACTATAACGGCACCTTAATTGTGCAACACACTATCATTCTCAATTTGAATCATTTCGAAGAATATTGCTAATCCATCCATACTAATCTATTAATATTATAAATGCGAAAATGTGTCTGTCTGTCTGTTACCTCTTCACGCTTAAACCGCTGAACCGATTGAAGAGAGTTTTTATCCTGATATTCCCACGGGATCGACACATATGCGGGTGAAAGGCGCTGCTAGTTCCTTCATATGTTAGAAAAAATTGTCTGCCCAACAATTTAAATAACGCAATGAATAATGTTGAACTGTCAAAAAATATTAAAATGAATAAACTGGTCACACTGAGGAACAAGATGACAAGTCTTAAAAATATTCCAAATTATTACATTCAATCACTGTCATAAAGGTAGTAATTATCGCCCATTAGAACGGTATATTTTATATCTAGCAACTCAATGAGTAACACAATTGGAATTCTATATTTTTTATCCAATACCTTAGTCAAAGCCTTTTATAAAATGCCTAGTATGATTTATTAATTATTATTATTGTAGTTATAAAAACAACGTATTCATTTTAACACGGCTATAAATTATAATAATATATGAGAAACAAAACGTATGAGTGGGTTTAGAAGTTTACTAGCTCCTGGCCGCGTCTTCGTCCGTGTAAAATTTCTGGTCTCTTCGACCACCCCGTTGCATCGCATCACCTGCCCGCGGTGCCACGTCGTTTTACCTTAGTGTTCTTTCTGACATTTTTCTTTTGGGCTCGGCTCCTAAGCGAGTAGTCTACAGTCTTATTCAAGAATTGGGCTATCAAATGCCAAAATAATTTTTCAATTGCGACTGGTAGTTCCAGAGATGAGCGCGCTCAAACAAACAAACAAACTCTTTAGATTTATTATTTGTATGTATAGATAATGTCAAAAACGACTTGTCTATGGTCTGGAGTTGTGATTGAATGTGGACCATTAGCGGTTTTTGTTATTTTTATATGTTATAGTTTGATTATTTATTTTTTACCAAAGTAGTAAGATTTGTTGCTTAAATTGAAATGTGTTTTTTTCGTTGGTACCTATTTTGAGGAGTGTCTCGATACGATAATTATTTTCAAAACAATAGGTTTTATGATGTGATTTTTAAGTTAATAGTTATGTTAGATTAAACCTACTTCCTCCTGTACCCTACTCAGGAACCACGAAATATAAGTCTCGCAAAAACTAAATGGATTTGGTAACATTTTTTATTGAACTTACCCAAGAAGACACCTCATTTCAAAAGATTCCCAGTAATAAACCTCAGCAAAAAAAATATTCAAATCAGTCTGCATCAAAACGATCAACCCTCACCTTATATCGGGAAAAAATAAAATAATTTTTAGTATTTTTCTAAAATTTAAAAAGACTTTCAATGTTGACAAATTCGGGAATGTTGCGATAGGTACGATATTTTAATATACCTATTCTAATAACAATAACTATTTTTAATACTTTCTCAAACGACGAAATAAACGTCACGCCAAAACGAAATAGAAAGAAAGAAAATACATTTATTTAGCACAGACTAAAAGACACACAACACACCAAATACATACATCAGATAAAAAATAAAATCTATAAAAGAAATTTGCAGGAGAGTGTGCCTCTCGGAATACCGATCCAGCCTGTCCCTTGCTGTCCTCTTCCAGCGACGGCCTGAGCCGAGGTCCGAACCCCGCAGGGGGTTACCCTTAGCGCTGTCGCTTAGTTTTTAAGTTATTGTATGCCCTGGCTGGAGGCCTTAATTCGAGGCATCCACAGGAAAGTCCGGTTAAGCAGTAGCCATCCTCATAAAGGATGAACTGCGAGATGCCATATTAAAAAAAAAAAAAAAAAAAAAGTGTGCCTCTCGGCTGCGCCAAATAGGCCCAGTTCAGCAAAAATGCCAGACAACTAGTGCCTGACGCTGGTTTTCAACTGGACCTGGTGTGTGAGGTGACGGATGTAAATGGCTGACCCTCAGACCAAATAAAAAACTAAGACAGAGGACTGTTAACATTAAAGTGAAGCCAGTTTCGTAAGCATGTGTGCACTTAGTGAGGTGTAGTTTGATTGTAAATGGTTGTAAATGTGAGCGTGTATGCACAGAGCGTAGGTGTACCTAGTTTTGGCATGCTTCACTGTATCGTTCTCAGCGCTCTGTCTTGGTTTTTTATTTGGTCTGAGGGCTCTGTTTATTGACGTTTCTCAAGGAAGCATCTTATATCAAAGGATTCCCAGTAGCATTCAACAAAAGAAATTCAAATCAGCCAGCATCAAAACCTACCAACCCTCACCTCACATCGTTTAAATATTCTCGGTCTCACACTAGCATATCCCACGCCAGTGACGCAAACGTGAGAACTGTAACACAATAAACTTTGCATCGAGCTTCGATTGATTACTAGTATATTTATGCAAAACAGTACATTTTAAATTTAATATATTCTTGGAATGTCTTGCGACTTTCTGTATAATATTACAAACTAGGTACTTATTATTTAGAAGGGTAATGTAAATTTTGTACAGATAAATTCAGGTAGCGGTCGATACAATAAATCTAATCGGCAATGTGTTTTGGTACTTTTAAATCGGTGCCAGTGAAAATATTTAAATTTTTGGTCAACATTGAAGTCTCACGAGAATTTTGTAAGAAGGTACTGCGCAGACAAGGTACAAATAATTTTGTAATTTAGATTAAAGAAGACCCGAATACATTAATAGTATCAGTTAAATACATTAATAGAATACATTAATAGTTACTTTATCATATTTCTTAAATTTCACTAATAGGAGATCATTCAAGCATAAAACTAGTCAATACAATTTCTTATTAAAATCTCGTCTGTGCGAATCTCGAGGGGGAAGGGCCCGTGGCTAAATAATAACGGCCGCACAGGTCGTCGATCAGGTTAAGCTACGCTTGCCGCGGTTGTTCTGTGGATAGGTGACCATCTATACATCGAGACCCCTCCGTGCCTCGGAAAACACGTTAAGCCGTTGATCTCGGCTGGCATTTGTGGATCTTTGACAGTTGTTATGGGTAGTCAGAAGCCCGAAAGTCTGACAACCAGTCTTACTAAGGGGTATCGTATTATACCCAGTAACTGGGTTCTGGAGTTCAGATAGGCAGTCGCTCCATGTAAAATACTGGTATTTAGCTGCATCCGGTTACACTGTAAGCCGACTTAGCCACAAGCTTTAAGATTTCTAACCCAACCAATACGAAAAAAAAAAACATATAAAATAACGTGTTTATAGAAATATCTATAATCAAAAACTTCTTAGAAAGCTTTACCTACTTCATTTTATGGGCAAATAAGGTTTTATAGCGTAACGGTAGCTACATATGAGTGCTTATAGTATTTGTCAGGGCCCTTATTTACCCGGCTACTTTTATTACCACAAAATCATTAAATTTATATTTACGACTCGACTGGCTGTTTTTTTTTTATTATTTCAATAAAAGGCTAGTATCCGTACGAATATTCTGTTTTTCGGGATTCGTACCCGAAGGGTGTCAACGGAACCCTATTGCTAAGCGTCCGCTGTCCGTCCGTCCGTTCGTCTTTCTGTCAGCGGGCTGTTTCTCAGGAACCGTAATAGGTAGACAGTTTTAATTTTCACAGTGTGTATTTCTATTGCTGCTATTATATAAAATAAAAATAAAGTTAAAAAATTAAATAAGGTAACATATATGTTCCATACAAGACGCGGGGTTTTTTCGGAGTCTTTTGCCTTGTGGAGTCGGACTCCCACAAGAAAGGTACATAACCATTTGAAGGGTTTTTTTTCTATATAAATAATATACCTAAATTATAGTCGCTTTTCGTGTGCCTATGTCAGCGTGACATGAGTTATTCTTCTAAACTCAGCAACAGAATTTGATGCGGTTTTCCCAGTAAATTCGAGTTTTTTTTTCCGGAAGGTTTATGTGTGCGCTTACCTAATACAAAAAATAAGATAATACCTATTAAACTCACATAATTATAATAAGAAAATCTCGATGTTTAGTCAAGTAGCAAAAACCGTACGAAGCAAGCCTACTTTAAATATAAATATTTCCAGTGTTCTAAAGGAAACGAATTTGTTTTTGTACTAGCGGACCTTCTAAATCTTCGTATGTACCTTCGTACGTTCGTATGTACCTTCGTACCTTCGATGCTTCGTACAGCCTAAGAATTTTTATCGAAATCAGACAATCCGTTCTCGAGATATCATCGAAAAAGCCGTTCCGTACAAAACATATGAGAAAATGAATAAACTTATTTTTTTGTTTTAGTAGGTACTTTATTCTGCTATTCGGGGCGGACACAAAACAAACAAAATTAAATCAAAGATCATAAAAATCGGTCCAGCCGTTCTTGAGCTATAAATGGTGTAACTAACCCGATTTTGTTTTATAATTTATATAGATGTATATGTATAGGCTTTAAAAACAACATTTTATCGTTTTTAATAGGTTTTTTATCGGCGAAAAGAGATATATTTAAAAAAATTAATGTTTTTTTTTTTACTATTTTCTAATAATCTACTCTATTTATTAGCCTTGTGCATTTAAATTAGTGTTTATTTAAAATCTATTAAATAAATAAAACTAGACTTGAATAATAAAATCACAATTTCTTATTAGGAATTACATTATTATGTGATTTGTCTGCGGCAACACTATCAAGTCTAGATAACCAGAAAACTATATATTTTTATCCACTTTTTTATGCATATTCGATAGATAGCACCAGTTTTTATTCAATAAATCCTCGGTCGTTTTCACCAATAAATATTCTTTAATACTACATATTGTCAGTCTTACCAAAGGGTGTCGTATTACCCAGTAACTGGGTTGTGGAGGTCAGATAGGCAGTCGCTCCATGTAATCAGCTGTATCCGGTTAGACTGGAACCCGACCCTAACATAGTTGGGAAAAGGCTAAGCAGATGATTACATATATTACCTGCCTATTTATTTTTGCACTGCACAGTACCTAAAAGACTTTTCTCATTCACAAAAGAAACAAAAATCACAATTTTATGGGCTGGTTTTTCAATCATCTGATAACTTTATTCGATTAATAATTTTGAAATTTTGACAATTATTTCATAAAAAATGTGTCAACCGTAAATTTTATCCTTTGAATAAAAGTTATCTGGCGATGGAAAAATCAGCCCTAACTGGTGTATAATCAGACATTGACAAGCAGCTCCCTGCGGTTTCATCCGCATAAGTTTCGATCCCGTGGAAATATCGGGATATATAAACTATCCATGTGCCAAATTTCATTTAAATCCGTTCAGTAGTTTTATCGTGAAAGAGTAACAAACATCCATCAATCCATCCTCACAAACTTTCGCGTTTATAATATTACCTCGTAGGAATATGATTAGTAGGATTCTGTTTGGAACAGTCTTATGAGAAATGGAATTGTCTACTTCATCTAATCACTACCGGCACTGACAAAGGTAGCCGTATCAATTTTAATATTTATAATTAATAATATATACCTACAATTACAACCTTACCATACAAATCTTTTAACATCTTAGTTACTCATTTCTATGTTAATCTCTCCACTAATTAAGGCGGATTGTCTTATTATTAAAATAACACTTATAATAAACAGCAATAATAGTTTCTTTATCTAAAGTGTTTAATTTAATTTATTTTAATGTAGGTAATTAATACTTAAGGGTCAAATAGGATCATTATGATTAGTTATTTCATCATATATATTGAGCTATTCATTTTTAATTATTTTTTCTCCAAAATTTTAGTCTCCATTCAACCGTTTTTTTTTTTGGTTTATCATTAAAAGTTACTAAAATTGCGCAGAAAAAGGCATAACCTATTTATTGGGTATTTTATTTTCACTTAGGTCTTGATAAACTTGTAATACTAAATAAACTAACAAATTACTAAAAATTCAAATATAAAACTATTAAAAAACTAAAATATTGGGTCGAAATATTTCTCCGCATCACTATTAGTAATGTAGGAAGATACCTTCCCAAGAAACTGGCGGCATTGCCATGTTGTATTGCAATATTAAGTATATTGTACTAAACTGTTAACGTCAGTAAATAAAAATTATGTTTGAATAAAATATTACTCATACGCACCTAAAATCTGACATTTTAGGTCCCACAAATGTCACTCACAATAATTTATTCTCAATCACAGTGCTCAAAACCAATAATTTTCCGTGTCACACAAATATTTTTTGCACAGCAGTAACAACTTAACCTGCAATAAAAATATTTACCTACACTCAAATGCGGGTACCTCCCACATGTGGCGAAAAACATCAGAGCGCGCCCCCACACTGGGGAGCATTGCCAAATCGCCCTTTGCCAATCAATCGAGACATCGACTCACGATTGGTTACCCCACACATCCCCTGCGCTACAAACCACCCTACCTACATCCCTAAATCACAGGCACTCTCATACAAATCCTGCACAAAGCTTAGGGTGCCACGGATCAACGAAAACTGGCACGCCACACGTATGATGCAATAAAAAAATATTTTCCATGATTTCCCCCGTTTCGGGGATACTCGGCAATACTCGTGGGGATTCGACCAATCAAATTAAATTCGCGATTGACGTTCCATCGCTTGAGTTTCTAACTCCACATTTAAACGTCAGCAAATTTAAAATATTTGTATTTGTGCGTTGGGTTTTTGAAAAATGAAATTTTACTCGTACGAGAAAAATAAAGTAGGTACCTCTAAAAGTAATGATGAATGGGATCGCTTTTGAAGTTAGTCAAGTTTTTTTTGTGGGGGATTGATCACGGTTTTTGGCGTCAAATAGTTTATTAAGACAACTTCATTTCGGAGGTGTGTCTTAGCTAATAGCCTTTGAATATATTAGAAGCCTGATATATGCCTTCCTATCTACATTATTACTGCCTATAGTAACCGATATGATGTCAACAGCATTTTAAACGCAGATCGACTCATAAAACGAATTAATTCAAGACATTAACATTTTTGCAAAATCATACGGGCACAGCATACACGATATCTTTATACATAGTTTAAAAAAAACATCTTTAGGCTCAAATTACAGTTAAATTGATCGTGTTTTTAAATCGAATAATTTGAATGTTTTTTTTTTTTGTTTAATCTTACGAAACACGTCATTGTGAATTCTTTTGTTACAAAAAATATTAAAATAAACCAGCGCGGTTTATAGTATGATCATTTGAGCAAATAACATTGAAAACACAGCACTCTAATTAGGGATAAAAATCTATCGATACGTTTTTTATAAAATTTTAGCACGCTGTACCTATTTATAACTCTACAGCAACAATACATTGTATACACCTTAAATGTATTACAATAAAGTTGAAAATGCCATTTCACGAAGATTTTTAAAGAAAATCGAGTGCTGTCAGAGTATTTATTTGAGAGGACAACGGACTTCGTTGCGGGGGAGTGAATACAAAAACACGATGTTTGTATGAAAGCTGGCATAGTTTTTCATAATAATATTAGTTTTAATGCACACGTGGGTCCGCGTTTAGGTAGAACTTGTTGCGGAGGGTTAGTTACGGATAGTGCTGTGACACCCCGGGAATAGTTTGGGTGGAACTACTAGTACACACTTAGTAGGTACTGGTACAAAGATTTAAATCGTAAGATTTACCCTCATCATAATTACTTATGTTGCGCAAAAAGTGTCAGTAATGAGGAAAGTTTGTGATTGTCATAGAAACGCCATATTATACAGGATGTGTGACATCCCCTATATGGCGTTTCGATGGCAACATACAACATGCGTGTGTGTCAGCAGAGGTATCAAAATTAAACAGAAATGCGACCATCTTTTCAGCCGGTAGGGCGAATCAATGATTAAAATATTTGATGTGGTAATGAAAATATCGGTTTCGTTCCTAAAGATGCAGAAATCAAGCCTACGACAACGCATCGCCTGGTTACCATTAGGTACAGATTTTTAGGTTCGTAGATAGGTACTGTTAAATGTCACAGTGAAAATAAATGGAACGGAAAAATCCTGATTATTCCTGATGCAAAAAACCCGAGCGGTGTTATTTAGGTGTCAGGCATTCAATGTTTCTTCTTAAAAGGAAGGAAAATAAAAAGTACTGGGTAGGTAGTACCGCATATAGACAGGTACGGTCATATAAACGACAGCAGTAGGTGATACTTTAACTGCAAGAACCTCTCAAAGCTTTGGTTTCCTAAGAAAGTGGTGAACGATCACACAATACATAACCAGCCTACAATGTTCCCACTGCTGGGACACAGGCCTCCTCTCAGTGATGTGTTGGTATATGTCACATGTCTTCGAATTTTTTGTTCTAGGACATGCTGGTTTCCTCACGATGCTTTCTATCACCGGTGATCACACAATAACGGTTGCCCAAATGCAGAGCGTTTCTTTCCACTTTAAAAAAATAAGTCAAATACTGGTAGAAATTACTGATTTTCATGAAGAGGGTTGTAATATGACGGATCTGGGGGCCTAAAAAGGCCACTTTGGCAGAATCATGAAACAATTCATAACACGCAATTCATCTGTTTGACAGTTTCACACCTATATATTCCTGAAGGGTTAGGCAGAGGTGTACCTTTAGCATTTTACGAATCTCCATACAAAACTGTCATACAGATGAAATTGCGTGTTATGAATTGTTTTATGATTCTGCCAAAGTGGCCTTTGTAGGCCTCCTGCTCTTCTAGAAAACTGTAGCTACCACTGACCACCACCACGACTTCTTGATGCTGTCAATTTCAAAATGTGATCAACCCACACTGGACCCGCGTGGTAGACTACAACCCACTCCCTCTCGAAGAGAGGAGGCCTATGTCCCAGCAGTGGGAACATTATAGGCTGATTATACTGACTGTACAATCATCGATTTCATGCCTATTTTTATTAATTATTACAAAAAAAACTCGAAACACAATTACATGGAAAAATTAAATTAAAAATTCTATTACAATAATAATCTACGTGAAGCCCATTATTAGAAATAAAAGCAATCGTGTATCCTTATAACGGCGTACCATAATAATTGTTTCATCTCACACACTGCCCCAAAACTTAATAGCCGACCCTACCATTTTTAATTTAGTCACTAAAAAGAAAAAATCTATTATATATCTTATAGCGGCGACGGTTATTCGACGATTGCTGTATGTGAGTTTGAAGGCGTTATTAGAATCTAGAACAATCATGATTTAAATAAAAATCATGACCCTGAGAAGAACTGTAAAGGGAACCGTCGCTGATCTGGCATTAGTTAATTCCAGCCATATTTTGGCAATCTGATTGAGACAATCAAAATGTATGGATATTTTGCGGTAAACTAGTACGCTAGTTTCGACTAATCTAGACAAGATCACGGATTGAACTGATGCCAGATTGATTATCTAAGGTCACCCTAAGGGGTTATGCAGACCATTCTACCAAAAACCAATTAAAGTCTGTTTTTACACCCAGATAGTAATTTGACAGCTGTAATGTCAAATTCCTATACTAAGGGCTGATTTTTCCAACGCCAGATAACTTTATCTGAGGAATGATTTTAAATTTTTGACAGTTCTTTCATACAAAATCTGTCAGACGTTCATTTTATTCCACGAATAAAACTTATCTGTCGATTGAGAAATCAGCCCTAAAAAGCAAACACACAAAAACCTGAAATGTCAGAGTACCCAAACAATCTTAATGAACATCGTCTACTCTTTCATTCCAGTCCAAAAACACATCACATCAACAACACATCAAACGCCACAATTTTATTCAAATTTGATCCCAGCAACCGGTCGCAGTTGCCTATTAAACAATAAAGCAGCCGTCGTTAGATCACCTATGATTACGTAGGGCCGCACCCCTATTATACCGGCTAACCCTTTCGATTCATTACGGGTACCCGGGTACCTACGTGCTCCGGCATTCAGCCAGCATGATTCTTTATTCAAATCCTTTTATTTTATAGTGTGACGTCACGTATAGTGCGACTGTGCAGTCTTGATTGTTTATAGAAAAAAGAATGAGATCTTGTGGGAATCATAATAGAATAATTCTTACGCTGAAATAATAATGGGATTTGTTCTTTCAGAATCATATTGATAGGTAAACTCTGAAATATGCAGTCGTCATTATGTTTGAAACAAGAGGAAGTTATTGTGTTTCCTATTTTGGTATGCTTGTGGTTTGTTCACTGGATATTGGTTTTAACTCGACCATAAATAATGACACCAAATCAATAATGCTGCTTCAAAATAAAATTAATTATTTCTCTGAAAGGTATACCTAACTGCTAGTATATTTACCTATTCACCTTTAAAATATGATTTAAACGTAATGCTCAAAAAAAATGCTAAGCATCGTCTCCTACCAAGTGTTGTTTGTTGTTATTTTAGGATACATAAAGGGGCCTTCCATAAACGCCTCTAAGTTATCACGCTAGCGTTTCCTAGGCCTCCCCCGACAACGACGCCTGTCTTCTGGCTTGGAGGCGTTTCTGGGAGATTGGTCAGAGAAGGCAACACACAGGGAAGCGTGGAAAACTGTGAGGAAGGCTTTTGCCCAGCAGAGGGACATGGTGTTATCACGATCTATGTCTAAGAACAACGCTTCTTAGAGAAAATAACCACCAATCCTACTTCCTATCCTACTAATCCTACTTTCTACTTCTACCTAATCCTACTAATATTATAAATGTGAAAGTTCGTGAAGATGTTTGGATGTTTATTACTCAATTACGCAAAAACTACTGGATGAAATTAGGTACACATATAGTTTATAACCAGGATTAACATATAGAATACTTTTTATCCCGATATTCCCACGGGATCGAAACTAACGCGGGTGAAATCGCGGGGCGCTGCTAGTAGGTAATAAGTATCAAAACTATCTCCCCGCACTAAAAAGCAGTTGTTTCGTGCAACGTAACTATGAACTATGACGTATCACCTTCGTTAATACACCATTTAATACCATACAACATTGAGTTCTTTGTTTTAGCCCCTGTGGGCTGTTCCACACAAAAAGTACCGCTTTTTTTACAGAAACAATGTGAGGAATTCCTTTGAGAACGTTATGTTTCGTGAATGTTTTGGTGACGTGATTAAAATCCGTTCGGCGTTTTGACGGGAACATTGTGATAGTTGAGTTTGTTTGTAAAGGCAGAATCGAACGGTTGGTGTGGTATAAAAAAGCTGCCTAGCCTTTTCTCGACTATGTTTTGGTCGGCATCCAGTTGTTCCCTAGGAGACTAGGATGCCATCTATCTTATTGCCAAATTTTATCGAAATCCGTTCAGTGGTTTAGGCGTGAAAAGGTAATATACAGACAGAGTTATCGTACTTCCGAGTATAGATTTTTATAATAATAATTGCTTTTCTTGCTAACGTATCTCAATAGTCTTATAGCCTTATGGCCGTATAGCCTTTTCCCAACTTGGTATGTTAGTGTCGGCTTCCAGTCTAATCGAATGAAGCTACATACTTAGATATTACATGGAGCGACTGCCTATCAGAAGGCCAATTCTCGTAATTTAAAACGTTCAACATCTAGTCGCAGTCTCATCTCGGCGACAAACAAATGTCAAAAACTTGTCAAAATTTAGGGAAATTATAGGAATTTTTGACAGATTGAGACTGAGATCAGACTGTGAACGTTCTTAAAATTACGAGAATTGCCCCTCTGGTCTCCACAACCCAGTTACTGGGTAACACGATACCCGTAAAACTTACGGGTTTCTGACAACCCGTAACGACTGTCAAAGATCTACGAATGACAGCCGGGGCCACTGGCCAACGGCGGCCAAACGCCGACCGTGCAGTGGCGCCCTCATCGTTTGTTTGGTAATAATATTAACGTATAATCTTGTGGAGCACAACTTAACGTGCTTATTTTCTGCATTTTCATTCTAAAATAAAAGAAATAACTTAACAAAGGATGAGGGCGCCACTAGGCGGTCGGCGTCGCCTTAACGTGCTTTATAAATGATTCTTGTATGTTAAAATTAGGTACAAATGTAGCAATTGTTTCTAGTATATGATTTGGATTATATCATCTGATGATACTTCATCGTAATAATAAATCGTCCTCATCATCGTCGGCAACCTTGTTCCACTCACTGCTGAGTACAGCTAGGCCTCTCCCTTTCATGGTTAAGCCCACATAAAATCCTAGAATAGAATAGAATTATTAATTTATTTGCTCAGAATGTAGGTATTTACAATACCTAAGGTGTTTACAATAATATTAAAGAATCCTTGTACATTCTACCATTTTGATATGCAAACATTGATGCAGTTTATCATCAAACATAGAAACGTTGATACACAACTAAAATTTATCAGCTAGAAAATCCAATACGTATTAGTAACATTTATTTAATAGAAGTACTGTTAGTTGTTTGGACTTTTAAAAGAAACCATGACCTCTGAGTTTGTATCGGCATTTCCACTGAAGGTTCAGTCGGCTAGAAAATGCCGGCGCCATCCAGTTTTAAAATATTGACCAACAAAACATTGACGCTTAAAAGTGTCTTAAGGCAACTACATGACCTAAAACGCGGTCACTATCGGACTGCATAGAAAAGAAAGAGAAGCGCGATGACACAACGCTGGTAATTTATTGCAAAATATGAAACAATCATCTATTGTTGATTTATCAAACACCAAACAAATGAAAACCGTATACTAAAATTCGGGGATTTAAATTGTCTTTTATATGGTGAAAGTATTATGAAAATACACCCGATAGTGTTTGCGTGATTATCGTTTTTATGTCCGCGGTAGACATTACTTTACAAATTAATTACACTATGTTAAAAAAAAATGTAATTTTGTATTGTAATTGTATTGTAATTTTCATAGTTTGCCATTTGTAATATTCATTAATTCATTAACATTTGTATTTTAATTTTTTTTGACATTTTCCTATTGTGATATAATTTTTTCAATTATTATTTCATTCATTAAAATTATGGCAAAATCTAAATTTGCATGCTGAATTTAGTAGGCGGAATATGAAGTACTATGTATTGTATTATGAGATCTGTAAGCACCATATTTCATGCAAATAAACGATATTGTTATTATATAATTGCAAATATTCACATATCAAATTACGAAGCAAATGGTCTAGTATAACATTTATTTTTTTCAAAGAAATCAGTCCAGTGGATTAGACGTGATGTTGAATTTAAAATCATTAGAAGTCGTATATCTGCGCCTTAAAAGATCTACTGACAGAAAATAAACTTTTAATTTCCCTTTTATGCCGTGCTTCAATGGGCTGAGCGAGGCTCAACAAATAGAGAATAGTACTTTCAAAATTTCAATAAAATAAGTCTTGTACATTTATACAATCATAAATATAAAATTATGCAATAAAGCCGGCTTTAGAATAGGTTTTATTTCAATGGTCTACCTTTGAATCTACCGAAGAAGTTTGTAACTTAACCAATAAGTATTCATAACTGACAGAATTTAGCAGAAAAATAATATTGAAAGTTCAAGTACAATCAAACTTCAGTTTGACAAACTTCGACTGACATGATCAGTGCAAAAAAATCAAAAAAAAATGTAACTAAACAATTTTATTATGAGGTAGATCATTGTACACGTGGAAAGTGAAGAGAAATGTCAATGTCTCGACAAGGAATCAAAAACAAGAACAATGTACACGGTGCCGGACGATTATCTACGGACCTACGACCCTAATGTAACGGAGATTCACTCAGACAGCTCCGACTTCGAAGGCACGCACTCCTCACTAGTCTCGTATAGGAAGATTGGACGCAAATTCTCCATGAATAAACTTTTCCCATATAGCAAGAAAGATTCCAAGTTCCAGACATGCAACTGTCAAACACACCCAGCCTCTGAAAATAGCTCCAAAGAAACTTGGGGATCGGTTACCACATCTATCAGTCAAAATGGATTAACTATAGGTATACAAGTACAAAAAACCTACAAGAACAAAAAGTATAAAATATTAGAGGACGGAGATAAAATCGAAACAATAAAATCAAAACGTTCAGTGATACGACACAAAGTAAGACCTTGCCTTTCTAGCTTATTCGGATGCTCGAGTAATAATGTTACACAAATGTCAATTATAAAGGAAAGCCCTGCTGAAAACGTATACTTTGATAACGGTTGTCAGGATAACGGCGCCAACCGTGAACCTAAAATAAGGAAATTTAATAGAAATCGGCAACGCTACGCAGCCCAACCTGTTTATGCCGTCGAAGGAAATATGCATGCCAAACCGCCTCCGTTTCAACACACAAAAATTGTCCGAGAACCGTTATTGACCTGCAAAGCGGTTGAAAACGGGAGTTCTAAAAACATCTACAGTTTGACATCGTCTTCCGAAGAAGTCGAAACTCATAGGTTTTATAAAAGGAAAAAAGTGAAGCGGAATAAACCTAAACATATCGTCGAGTCTGGCATTGGGAAAGAATTTTTGGAACGTTATGAAGGACGGGGCTTTAATCATATAGAGCAACAGTGCCCATCAAGGAACGGTCCAATATCTCCGCTCCAAATATACACAACTCCTTATCAAAACCGAACCCAGCACAAGAGCACGGGTTGTTCACCAATGACTGCAAGTTTAAACAGAAGCGGATTCGAAGTAGGTACTGCGTGCTCCGGGTTTTGGGAATATATTGTGAATAAACTTAACACAAAAATTCAACCGAATTCCAAGAAACCCGACGGAGCCACCAATACACCACCATTTAAGCCGTGCCCCTGTTGTGCTGACCCTGACAGCGCTTCCTTTTGTTGTTGTCCAGATCCTTGTGGCAATACACCAAAGGGGTGTCCTAAACTGCCAAAATCTGAGCGCAAACTAGAGGCAGATAAATGCTCCTGTAGTTCATCACCAGTTACATGTTCATCTGCCGGCAAAACGAAGTCAGCTAAAAAAAAGAAATGCAAGGGTCCTCCAAAGCAAGACACGAAATGCGGTCCAGACCCTAAACATGTACCTGAATTACCCCGGGCCCCTGACGCTCCTCTTCCATGTCAACTTGATCATGGCGAAATCACGAAGTCAATATCTAGTAAGTACAATGGTGAAATACTCTGCATTCATAACCCTCCATGTGTTTTGATAAACGGATGCCTGAACCTACCACCTCCTAAAGGCGAAGAGACTATGGACTTGTATCCAGTGACCGCCGGTGTCAAGAACAATAAGTTTAGTTGCCAGGACACGAATACGAAACAGTCGATAAAGCAAAAAAGTGCTCAGTACCTTCATCCGTCACTTGAGATGCAACGACGCCAGAATACGGATGCAGGCTGTCAGTACCTTCCACCGACGAAGGAAGTTAAGTCAGGAATGAACAATATGAAGACTGAAAGTTGTCAGTATCAAATGCCTTATATAAAGAAAAAATCAGTGCCTCATTACGGTATTCATTACCACTCTTCACCATATGACGCGCGAAAACAGCAGACTACCGATTCCGACAGTTGTGAAGGTTTGGAATCGTCCACTGACATACAGAAACATCAGGCAACAGCTATTAGGAGTTATAAGTATTGGGCACCAGATGAAATAAAACAGCAGATTGATTGTCCTGAAAGCTATCAGTATCGAATGTCATCCATTGAAATACAAAAACAGCCGTTCACTTCTGACGCTAGCCATGAAAAACTAAGACCAGTCATGGATGTGAAGCAAATCAAGACACAACGATCAAAAAAAGAGAAACTTATACAAAGTATCTGCAACCACAAACCTCCTTGTGAAGTCGTAAGGACTTGCTGTAAGACAAGATTTAATCCAAAGCTTCAGAACTCTTGTGTGCATGTGCCCATGTGTGAGAATGTACCTTTGTGTTTATTGGATCTGAAGAATCAGAATCCGAATCTCCCAACTTGTAAATGTCCTCATAAGCCTAAATGTACTGAAGTACCGATTTGTACAAGGAACTACATAGTACTGACTGCAAAAGAGGAGGTGGCTACTCAGGTGCAACCTAACACAAAGATGGTGTGTAGGCATGAGCCGCCTTGTATAATGATCCCGACGTGCTTGGCCCGCGTGTGCGACAGTTACATACCTTACGATTCTATTCCCGAATGTGTACACCAGCCGCCATGCGAGATGATACCCGCCTGCTGCAGGAAGTCAGCCAAAGAAATGGTGTCTGTTCGTTCGCAATACCCAAGTCAGTGTTGTATAGTTTAGGAGATAAGGTTCAATTTCCTCTGCACGTTAGAGTGGTTATTTTAACGTGTAGCGTGTTGGTGCTAACTCAGCTAAATTGCTAGACAAATATAGTGTTTTACTGATTACATACGAGCGTCGTATACACGCTATGTTGTACCAAACTGAATTTTTTATGGTATTACAAATGACGATCGCCTCTGGTCACAGACGTTATCGAATATTTTCGTTCCAATTAGAGCGTTCCTGACTTCCTGTTGCGTGTGAGAGTATGATTGTATGTTTAGATTTTACGATTCACGAGTTACTGTATCTTCTCATGATACACTAAGCTAATCTGAACTCTCATTATGACAATAATTAAGTCTTTGTCCATCAAAATTTACATTTGACTAACAAGCCTGTATACGTGTGTGCAATGCGTTCACGCCAACACAAGCCTACGCGCTCTTCACTTGCATTGCAAGTGGGTGGCGCGTATTAATTGAACCCTGTCTCCTACATACGGGGACGACTTAAAGTAGCTAGCGAAACTCCGCAGACGTGACGTTGACTTCGATATCTAAACATGATAAAATGAAAAAAAAAAACATGATTTGATGATTTTGTTTCAGATGACGACCGTGTTTTTTTTTGTGAAAACTCCACATAAGTGTTTTTATTAATCTCTGTAGATTGAGCAATATCACTTGTGTGGAGTTTTCATCATTGCACTTTTCTATGAAAAAGCTTATATTTTTTGCGCATCGATGCGTAATCTGAAATCAGTGAATGATTCTGAACTCCCCTGGAGTTGAAAATTTTCGTCGGATATTTAAAAAATAATGAGCTGTTTCATAAAAAAAGACAATACCTACGCGGTCAAAATATATGGAACAGCAGTTTTTTTATTTTCAGAATCTTGTAACAGATTGCGCATCGATGTTCCGGGGTGTACCCTGTATACACGATAAAACAAAAAAAAAACTGATTTTCTACATTGAACTTCTGTTTCACCGTGTTTAGATGTCGATACCCATTACGTCTGCGGAGTTTCGCTAGCTAATGTAATTTGACCTTGTAGAGTACTCCTTCTTTGGGAAATGGCGTGGCCACTAATACGTCAAAAGTGCCAGTGTATCACAAAATATAAACTGTTCAAGATGAAGTTGAGACGTTGCTAGATAAAGTGATAGTGTGAAGTGATAAACAATAGTCAATAAAGTCAAGTCAATTAAAATATTTAAGTATTTTTTTACTTTTATACACGTTGTTTCAAGTTAAGAGACGTTTTAACGTCAAATATGTATAATACAGTCGCTAACTTTAAGCAACGTTTATAAATAAAGTGGGACGTCTCCATGACAGTCAAAATGAAAAACCTAAATCAAATTATTTGTTCAAATTAAGCTGAGAATCAGCAGTTTACGAACATCAAAATTACAGACAGTTCCTCAAAATGCCCGCCCTTCACCACTTCCTAGTGCTATCTCTGAGACGAAGAAGTGTCGCAACAAACTTCCCAGCAGCATTTATAGATAGATGGTATTGCCATCGGACTGAATATACAGGATGAAATTGAAAACATGCGACAAATCGAAATGGGTGATTCTACTCATTATTATGAACAACTTTTACTATGGGACCAAACCTGAAATCGCGAAAAAAAAATCTGCTGTTTCCTACATTTATGTTCGCATAACTCGTCAAAATGTAGGGAACAGCTGTTTTCTTTTCGCGATTTCAGGTTTGGTCCCGTAGTAAAAGTTGTTCATAATGATGAGTACAATCTCCATGTATTCAATTTCATTCTGTATATCTAAACAAAGTGTTAAAAAATTAACCTAACAAACTTTAAGCGGTGCTTTAGACCATCGAACTGAACAACTTTCACTATGGGACCAACGCCAAAATCACGAAAAATAAAACAGCTGTTTCATACATTTTGGGTAGGTATTGAACTTTTGTATGAAACAACAGATTTAATCGTGATTTCAGAGTTGGTCCCATAGTGATAGTTGTTCAGTTCGATCATCTAAAGCACCTCTTAAAGTTTGTAAGGTTATTTTTTTTATTATAGTATATTATTTTTGTTGTTTCGATCAGACCACTACTACATCCTATACCTGCTGTCATGAATTCATCACATGATTCTGAACTGAGCGTTGAAATTTTTGGTAAGTTATTTAAAAAAAAAAAACTGTTCCATACATTTTGACCGTTAGGTCGTCTACAATCGTGTGCTGAATTCAAGGTTTAAATTTGCGCGTCGTCAATGTCCCATCCCACCCTGAATCATTTTAATGATAGCTGTTCGTCAGGAATAAAATGGAAGAAAGCATCAGTTTGTGTAAGTATACGTGTTGTACGGTGAGCCATTAGGTACTCGTGGTACGCCAGCACATCAAGCTACTACAATCTGTCAAATTTCTTTACTTAACAGATTTTCAAGTTTATCGCTTAAGCATAAGGTTCAAAGTTGATTGGGAAAATTTGACAGTTTCGTGTAGCTTGATGTGCTGGCGTCTGTACTTATAGAAACACAGGTACTAATAAATTCACAGTAAAAATTTTTTTACAAAAAAAGAACACTACAAAGTGATAAATAACTTTAATTTCGGTGTCAATAAACGAAAATGCAGAACCAACTACACTGACTTCCGAAATTAAAGTTATTTATCACTTTGTAGTGTTTTTTTTTTGGGAGTCGGTTGTTTTGTTTTGTAAAAAAGTTTTTATTTTTCACTTTTTAGTGGGAGAATTTGTATTTCATCTAAGTTACAATAGCCTAATGTCAACTGCTCATCACCTTTTACAAATTATTGCTTTTAAATTTTAGTTGATTTTTAAAAACCGCTTGTCCGATTTCGAAAAAAAATTCATGGGGCCATTTGGGAACAAAAAAAAAATTTTCAAATCGGTTGGCAAGCGACGGAGTTATGAATAAAAATACAAACATCCGAATTGAGAACCTCCTCCTTTTTTAAAAGTCGGTTAAAAACCTAAAAACTTCGCAAGCAATGGGAAATAACTACTGAAACTGCGGGTTTCGACCTCAGGACGAGCTACTTCTCATACGAGCAATTGTACATCGCTTGTTCCCGCGTCACCAGTCCTGACTCTCCTCATATTTTGATTGCTGAGACCAGAACTACAAATGTTATTAAAGTACCTATATTGTGGTGTTTAACGACTTCCACGCGAACGAAGTCACGGGCAAAAGCTATACTATCTAATATATGAGTCTGCTACATTACTCTGATTTCAAATTAATTGCTTTACATTTAATTTACGTATAACCTTGCCGCATTTATTTCACCCAAGCAAATAGTTCATATATTCCACAGTACTGTTGTATTACACCGTACCGTACTTTTAGTTATATACTTTAAATACATATTGCCATTAGATTTTCCTCAGTCCTTCTCATGATTGAGTATTCATTATTCAATCAGCGAACCATCCCGAGGTTCTGTGTAATGCATTTAGATGATTAAAGAAATACAAATTACGGTTAGTCATTTCCTTTATTGAAAGGTGCCTTTATTATTAAAATAGCTTCTGCCTGCGACTTCGTTCGCGTGGAAGTCCAATGCCCATGTCGCAGCCAACTGGTAAAATTAGCCGTTTAGTTAACCGTCTGGCGTTTGTAAGTAGTGCTTGCCTCGCTTCGCTCTCTCGGCTCGCGGTCGCACGCGGTTGATCACAGTTCTAACCTAACCTAACCCATGGTCGGTGTGCCCTGGCTTAGTTACTGCGACCAATTCGGCTCGCGCGTGATCGGGTACAGTTCTAGCCTAAACTAAGTATAATTGAATATTTTTCAGGCCGATAATTTAGTTTAGTTAAAAGGCTAGGCGGTTAACTGAACGACTAATTAAACCAATTGGCTGCGACACTTATACTACAATAACAGCCACATTTATATAAAACTCCCCGTCGTTATTGTTTCGTTTTCACTTAGTGTTCCTTCTGACTTTTTTTTTTGGTCGGATGGCCTTAGCGTGATGCTAAATAGCTTACAGCCTATCAAGAACTAGGATACCAAAAAAAAAAAAAAATTTTGCAAATCTGACTGTAGTTCCAGAGAGTATTATATCACGTTCAAACAAACAAACAAACTCTTCAGTTTTATTATTAGTATATAGGTAGATATTCTCTATCTTCAACACTGTTTTTGAAAGCTTTTATCGAATTTCGTGAACGTTAAGAGCGTTTACGACGTACCTACGGCATTTCATACAAACTTTCAAGCCCTTACGAACGAATGAACCGATTTTAATGAAACTTCGTACGCATAAACAGGATACAAAGGTCTACAAAATTTGTGAAGAACATTTTCGAAAAATTGTGTTACAGCCAAATTAGATATAGAAACAGAGATTTCCAGTTATCTGATTTCGAAAATGTGGAAAATGGCTATGATTGTAAATATCTAATTTTTTATTCGACGAAAAGTTTTGTATGTGTACCTAATAGTACAAAGTATTTGTTATCCATGTGATGGTGTCAAAATGACATAAGCATGGTAGTTATATGGGGGAGCAGTGGGGGCCCAGTGGGGTCCAATCGGGTCCGACTGACGAGTTAAGTCGTGAGTTTGAACCCAGATGTAAGTGTTTAATTTCATCACCGCTTCTCTGATGGCTCATTAGGAAACCGGCATATCCTAGAACCAAAGAATTCGAAGATATGTGACATCTACCAACGCGCACTGGTCCCGCGTGGTGTATTACGGCCCAGTCCTCTCACAGGAGGCCTATGTCCCAGCAGTGAGATAATTATTTGCTGATTATGTTTTAGGTAGGTACTTATATTACCTAGGAAAACGCCAAAAAAATACAAAGAACTGGTATGTAGCAATTTGTCAGTTACCCCATGTGTCATCGCAAAACGTTTCTCTAAAGACAATGATTAACAAACAAAGACTATCGTAAATTGCCAAACTCAATTGTTTTCTCTGTAGAATATTTAATTCGAAATCAATTCAATGCAAATCGGAGCGAAGCCGACATTCTTCCACGCAGCCATACGACTCAAGAATACTAACTATTTAAACATTCAAACGAAATTATCTAAAAAAACCTGCTCAGAGCCGTCCCTATAAACATATCTGACTTATAGTTGAGAATTTCCTAATCTATAGGTGCTCAAAAGAGGAATTTTATCATTTCGAGCGTCCATAAGTAAAAAACCAGTTGTGTACCAAGCTATAAAAAAATCTTCGGTGTTTCGACCATTCGAAAATCTTCTTTACCACTTCCGTTACACAGTTGAATTTTGTTTGAAGCATATGTGGGACATATGACGTTAAGTTGTTTATGTGGCTGTGATCAAAAACTAATGAGTAGAGAC
The DNA here is from genome assembly GCA_963669345.1 of Gortyna flavago. Lineage (NCBI taxonomy): Eukaryota > Metazoa > Arthropoda > Insecta > Lepidoptera > Noctuidae > Gortyna > Gortyna flavago. Next base: position 3,719,754 of record OY770136.1, on the reverse strand, counting down.
CGTTGAACTCGCCCACTTTTGGTCACCACGTGTATGTTACTGTAGAGTTCCGTACACGCTTTAGTAAAGCTTCAGTACGTTAAATGACTATTCTATGAGATTTTCATGTTTATAGTAATTTAACTGTTTTTTTGTGTCTTTTAAATGAGGATCCATATTTTTTTGTTGGTTTTACTGCTTCTTAAGTGCGGAGTTTTTAAGGTATGAGAAACTTTTCCCATGACATAAAAATTCTAAGAGATTAGGTATACGTGGTTTTTATCTAATTCAAAGGTTTTTTGATGTCCAAGAAGTCTAGATTCCTGCCTGGTCTTATTGATTTTTGTGAATAATATTTCATCACCACTGCTCTCAAATCGGCGAAGGAAAACATTGTGGGGAAACCGGCATGTCCTAGAAGAATTTGAAGACATGTGACATCTATCAACCCGCACAGGGCCCGCGTGTTACATTACAGCCCACTCCCTCTCACCGAGAGGAGGCCGTGTCCCAGCAGTGGGAACATTATAGGCTGATTATGCTATGCTCCTCGATCTCCTAGATTTTGGCTACGTCTGCTACTAAGACATGCTTCTTCTTAAGTTTGCGACACTAGTGGAATAATGGATATGAAATTCCATTTATTGCGTGTGGGCTATAAGCATGAAGATTTCTAAGAATAAACGATATTTTTTTAAATTCCATTTGTGATACAAAATCACTAAAGTCGTCCCATGTTAAGTTCCTCATGTCAAACAATAATAATTCTAACACAAAAATGTCTTAACAAAACCACACAAAATTAGCTATAATTACGTCAAAAAAATAATCACATAATTGCCACAACGGTGGGCGTTCGACGAACATCTATATAATTATCAAAAAAGAAAATAGAAAACGAATCTTACCATATACCTACCATAGCCTGACCAATCGTAGTTCACAGAATATAATTGATACGACGTCACATCAAGCTATACATTTTCAGTTTTAGCTGACCACGCATTGTATATCTTTTTCGTACAATCAGAAGTCAGCTTATATTTATTCTATATAGCCGTGCATATGCATTTCTGCTACAAATACATTTTGTGAAGAAAACCTATAACTAACGGCGCAATGCAATAGAAAAAAACCGGCCAAGTACGTGTCGGACCACGCACAATGAAGGGTTCCGTAGTTGGAATGAATTTATCCCAAGAACAAACTTAACATTGTAGTTGAAAAACATGTTCTCCATACATTCCAGCTGAAAATGTAAGTTTGTACGCACAATATTGAGAGATTTACCATGTTGTTTCAAGATCATAGACTTCTTATTAATTTTCCTGTAATCTATAGGTATAGAACTATTTTCTGTATTTTTTTCAAAATTTTAGGCTCAGTAGTTTTGGAGATAAGGGGGGGAATGGTAAATTTCCGTCTATTGTCTTAAATAACTTTAATACAATTTACTTTAAAATTATGAAAAAGATATATTTGAGATGCTCACGGTAAGCCCTTGATATGTCACAAGGTACAGATTGCGAAACTTTTTTTTTTAATTGTCTAATTACCCCTCAAAAATGACTCCCATTTTCAAAACTCATTTATTTACATTACACGTCTATGTTTGGGTCACAGAGATTCATATGTGTACCAAATTTCAACTTAATCGGTCCATAAGATTCGGAGCAAATTGGCTGTGACAGACGGACAGACAGACAGACACACGAGTGATCCTATAAGGGTTACGTTTTTTCCTTTTGAGGTACGGAACCCTAAAAACAGTAAAACCTTTTTTTTTTTCTCCTTTCTTGGAACATGAGATTGCTCGAAAAAGTGAATTCTTGTGTAATGATAAGACGAGATTTACTATACTAGCTTGTGACCGCGATTTCGTCCGCGTGAAATTACCACCGCGTCGCATCGCATCGCCCGCCTCCCGCTATCACTTCAGTTTTCGCTAGCGTTCTTTCTGGCTTTTTTCTTCTTGCTCTGCTCCAAAGGGGCATAGCGTGATGTTTAATAGTCTATAACCTTCCTCAAGAGTATTTTTTTCAATCCGACTCGTTGTTCCAGAGATTACCGCTTTCAAATAATAGTATAGATATCTTCACTTTGGTTGTTATTTTTTTTTATATAAGGTTATAGTTGGGCCACACAAATATTCTGAATATACAGTTCCTTTATAAACTAACTTTTTGTAATTTCATGATTTTTAATAGAAATATCCAGGATGAAAGTACCCTAGGTCCTTCACCAGGTCCAAGGTACCTAGTTTAGGCGTGAAAAGGTAACGGACAGACAAAGACAAAGGTTCAACGTTTCGGACCGGGCAAAAACAATTTTGTGTAGTTCACTAAGGGCGAATTTCACCATTTTTATACCTAGAATCATAGACTTATAAAAGAAGATGGACTCCGCGCCACGCATATCGAAAGTCAAGCACCGTACTGATATATGTATGCGTGAGTGACGATTGACGCTGTCGTGTCACGTAATGGCGGCCGGTCGGCATACTATGATGTAAATGTGAGCGTGAGGCGTGTTTGTACAAGCGATCCCAGCATACTTACTGTGCTTCACTTTCGATATGCGTGGCGCGGAGTCCTTCTTTTTTTATAAGTATATGCCTAGAATAAATCTTATCCTGAGAATAAATTTTGAATTTTTGACAGTTTATTCATACTAGAACTGTCAGATGTGTCATGTGATGTGTCAGATATTATTCCACGGATAAAAGATATCTGACTTTTGTGAAATCAGCCCTAAATTTAATTTTGGACATTACTGATGAGCGAAACTGAAGACATTAGTTTCTTTTGTGAATGAGAAAAAGCCTTATCTCAGCGGGAAACTGTGGGAGAATAAAAAGGCTAGCATTTGGTAATATTAAAGAATATTTATTGTAAAAAGGGCCACAGATTTATTGAATTCAAACTGTTTTCATCAGCTACCTATAATATAATAATAATAATTCATTTATTTCAGACAAGTACAGTCCATATTCTTACAATTATAATCACACATATTAAAATTATAAAACTATTAAATACCTATATACCTACCTACATACATACCTATATACTTACCTATATATAGAAAAAAAAAACGTTATTTGCGGCAAACATGACGCATCAAAAGAAAAAAAACACAAAAAACATAAACAAAATAACAATTTGAGAGAAAACATGCGTCACACGTACGCAAAACGGCCACCGCTCAGCATAATGCTAAGACCCTATACGAGACAGAGCCCCAGCGCTGGTTTTCAGCAACAGCCAGCGTTGACGTGATTACGTCAGCCAGTGCAGCATACAATTAAATAAGTATAAATAAAAAAACAACAATCAAAATAAGAAAACATTACAAAAAGATATCAACTATATTTTTACATTTTTAGCTATGCGTAAATAGTGGATAAAAAATATATAATTTTCTAGTTGTCTAGACTTGATAGTGTCGCCGCAGACGAATCGCATAAAAATTAATGTATTTCCGCATAAATTTTGATTTTATTATTCGAGTCTAGTTTTTTTTATCTTTTTTTTTTAATTTGAAATGGGTTTGCTCTTGACTCTAGTCTAGGTCAGAGGTGACAGAGACAGAGTCGACGATGGAGTGAGCTTACCCAGAAGAAGCCTATTCACTCTAACTTTGAAGAGATTCGGGTTGTATGCGCTCGGAAACACAGACGCAGGTAGAGAGTTCCACTCTTTTGCTGTGCGCATTAAAAAAGACATTTGAAAACGCTTAGTTCGAATTTGTGGAATAGCAACTTGGCAGGGATGCTAACTTGCACTGCGTCTGGATGTCCGAAGGTAGAAGGGGGCCGGTGGAATAAGGTCGTGGAGTAATTAGTATCTATTACTAATATTAATAGCTTTTACACATTAATTTAAATGCAAGGCTAATAAATAAGTAGAGCAGAAAGCTAAAAAAAATCAATAAGTACATTGTTTTAAATGTATTTATGAAAAGTTATTGGAATATGGTAGGTAGGCAATGTTTTTTTCCTGCATAGTGTACCAGATGCCATGCGCTATGACGATGCTATAAGAGTTGGAGAAGACTAAAGAAGCGATCAATGGACTGTGTGAAAGATGATATTATGGTTAGAATGCGGGTGACTGCCAAGATGACGACTTATATAAAAATAGGTACATGTTTCGCCGACCCCAAATAAATTGGGACAAGGGCAGGAGAATGATGATGAATGAGTGTATGATCTGGGTGCCTAAAAAGGCCACTTTGGCAGAATCATAAAACAATTCATATCACGCAATTTCATCTGTATGACAGTTTTTTATGGAGATTCGTAAAATGATAATAGGTGTGAAACTGTCGAACAGATGAATTGCGTGATATGTATTGAGGTTGAGGTTCATTTTATAATCTCAACTTTCGTCGATGATTTTTCATTCACAATTTAATCATGTTATTCAAATAATCATTGTTGGAAAAAGTTATAATAATAATAATATCCTTGGACATTTCACACAACGCCATTTTAGTCCCAAGCTAAGCAACCTAATGTGTATTATCTACACTACATCTATGGTATCGTTACCATAACATAAGGTATGTTATGGTAATGAGATGGCTGATAAACTACTTATATACATTTTTTTTTTGTAAATACATACATATTATAGATAAAACACCCAGACCCGGAACAAATACTTGTAGGTCGTACAAATATTTGTTCCGTGCGGGAATCGAACCCGCGACATTCTGCACAGCAGTCAATCGCTCAACCACTGCGCCAACCGTGTCGTCAAAATTGGTTTATGATTCTGCCAAAGTGGCCTTTTTAGGCCCCCAGATGTAAGAACGTAAAGTATATTCAAACTTATGTTTTAAATTAATATTATTTCAAGTTAAACAAATATTAACTTTATTTTAATGGTTATTAAGTTGATTTCCTCAAAAAAAATTCTATAATCTAAGATATTAACGTACTTATATGGAGACAAGTACAAGATCACATTAAAATATGAAAGTCAATTATGTCGCCAAAGCTGTTGACATGGTACTGACACCACCTAGTTATATCAATAACCAGTTATTAAGTACTTTGAATATTTAACGGTGTCGGCATTTCAATCAGTATTTTTTTAATCATAATTTAATTTTTTACTTAAGCAACGACAGGTACAGTCATGTGCATAAAAACACTTACGAAAAGTTCAAAAGAGATATTCTCGTCAAAGAACTATTGCAAATTTGAGAATGATTTCATGTGTTGGTTCTGCACATTAATTGCGTAATACACTTTCAATCACAATCCGAATAATTTTGAGGGATATTACTAATCCATGATCGAAAAATTTGTCTGCTCGATAACGTAAATAACGCAATGAATCATGTTGAACTGTCAAAATTAAAGCAATTGCTACTGATAGTGTGTTATGCAATTACCCCGCTGAGTGGCGACCGCTTACTGGAAGACGTAGCGTTGGAAGGGCTTCCACAAGGTAAACCGGTGATCCAGATCATCGGTCGCAGCTCACATCCACCGCTTCCAGCGGATTCCTGCTGCCTTCACCAGTGAAGGCTTCATTCGTGGGTGTTTGACAGTCGTTACGTGAAAGAAAGTCTGACAACCAGTCTTGCCAAGGGGCATCGTATTAAACTGATCCGGTTATGGAGGTCAGGCAGTAGTTCCATGTAAAATATTGATTTTCAGTTGTATCCGGTTAGACTGGAAGCCAAGCCTAACATATTTGGGAAAGGCTTATAGGCAGAAAATCGTATTTGAATATTTTGTAAGTGTAAGGTATTTATGGTCATGACTGTACATCGTATGATAATCCTAATCTAATGACAGGTAGCTGATATTATCGGCCATTTTTATCGATGATCTCACTCACAGCTTCATTGCTTTCCTCACATTGCTTGTAGCGGATGTTATAAGATTTGGGAAGTCATTAAAAGCTTTCACATCCAACAGCATTGTTGTGCTTCTTTAATCCGACAAACCAAAATCAATTTAATATTTTATTTCATATAAACCTACATGGGCACTTATGAAACGTCAGAAGCTAGGTGCACGGTTCCAATTGGTCGTTTCCTATGGAGAAGAGCCGGCAAGAAACTCCACGGTTACTCTTTTAAAAATAATTGGCTTTTACAATGTTTTCAAATTACGGTCCAAGTTAATTTTTTAAACCACTGCTTGTTCATATGAAAAATACACTCGAAACGACAATAAATTATCGTGAAAACCATTGAGCGCTAAACATGCAAACGGCTTCGTAGGCGATCGTTTGCCGGGATTTACTTCAAGTAAGTAATCTAGTTGGAGAAGTTGCGAGCTCAGGTTCCTAACCGTCAGGTCCATTGGAGTCTTTCCAGTTTTCAGCTTTTCGCAGGGTGACATCTCCATGGACGTGCAAATTGTCACCATAAATTTAGCACATGACTCTAGACCCCTAGCGTCGAAATTTTCTGTCTAAAATAGTGCGGACAGGCGATGCGATGCGATTGGGTAAGTCGGAGGAACAAGAAATTACGCCGACGAAGTCGCCGGCAGAAGCCGTGATAAAAGCAGCTCGTATGGCGTTTAGAGTTGAGACGTTATAATTTTTGTCATTTTATCTTGTGATGAACGTAATAATACTTAAATACATACGTCCGGCGTACTTGTCTCAGCACTGCGTCATCTTTGATGACTGGCTTGTTTTTGACATATTCCACGTTGGGCACCCGCTTAAATGGCACCTGAGTGAATGTGCCGCTGTGTGTCAGGTGCATTCACTCAGGTGCCATTTATGTGGGTGCCCAATGTGGAATATCTCTTATTTTTTTACCAAAGTTTTCTTCTTCGTCGTTTCGATGGCACGACAGTGAATTAGATTTTGCTGGCTCAAAACTTAGCCACTCCCACGGATTCGTCGGAAGCGGCTCAGAGGTCATTATGGCTGCGTTTTTTAGGCCTCAGAGTGCAGGATAAGAGGTGTACAGACGCCAGCACATCAAGCCACCTGAAACTGTAAAATTATCTCAATCAACTTTGAACCTTATGCTTTAGCGATGATGTTGAAAATCTATTAAAGAAATTTTACAGATTGTAGTAGCTTGATGTGCTGGCGTCTGTACGTGGTTTGCACAGCTTCACATTAACCAAAGAATGAACTATTTTCCTAGTTCAAACCGATCTTCTTATTCTCTCCTCCTCCTTGACTCTGCCTATCCTTACTCTACCATGTGGCATGGCATTTATCTATAATCAAATGCAAAATGGTAGGAAAGAGGCTGTGTCCAACTGAGGATAATTTTCGCATGAGTTGATGATGATGTACAAAATATGGTTGTAGATAAAACAGGTAAATGCAGAAGTAATGATGGCATTTACAAGGCTAATAACAAGAGAACTTATTAAAACACGACACCAATAGCGATTATATATTTATTCCCACATATTATAAATAATATTATTATACCAAGTCGTGTTATATCGACACCGAATCTATAATTACATGAATTTACGATAATTACATGTATTTCATGTCACAGATAAGAGTCGGCAATAAACTGATAATGCACGCGCAGACTTGACAGTTAAATAACTATAATATTGTTTTTATTGATAATGTTGTTCGTTTGTTAGGCAAAAAGTTATTCAAAATATTTCATACCTACCTACTGATGGCTTGTGGCTAAGTAATAACACCCGCATGGTTTGTTCGATCAGGTTAAGCTACGCTTGCCGCGGTTGCTTCGTGGATGGATGAGCATCTTTACATACCAAGGCCCTTCCGTGCCTCGGAAAGCACGTTAAGCCGTTGGTCCCGGCCGTTATTCCTGGATCTTTGAAAGTCGTTATGGTCAGAAGCCCGAAAGTCTAACAACCAGTCTTACCAAGGGGTATAGTAATACCCAGTCACTGGATTGTGGCTGTCAGATAGGCAGTTGCTCCATGTAAAATACTAGTATTCAGCTGCATCCGGTTAGACTAGAAGCCGACGCCAACATGGTTGGGAGAAGACTAGGCAGATGATGTGCAATTTTTTTCAAAATATTTCGGATTATGATTTCGGAGTATGTTACGCGATTGTGGTGCAGGCTGTTGTAATATGTTATAAATAAGATCTTCTGTACGAGAATAGTCCTGATCATACAGCCAGTTTTGTAGTTTCGGCCAAGGGTACAGCGGTTAAAATTGATCTTCCACTGTACCATCAAGGGAACAGCCAAGGGTACACAGGAAAAAAAGGGAACGTAACTTAGAAGAGGTTCATGCCGAGAATTTAACAAATTAGGCTAAATAGAGCAGTAGAGCAGTGGTGGCCCAGTGGTAACGGCCGCTACTTAAGACTTGTAGGTCGTAGGTTCGAACCCAGACAGGCGCTTACTTTGTGTAAATTATTTCATCACCATTGCTCTCCAAACGGTGAAGGAAAACATTGTGAGGAAACCGGCATGTCCTAGAACCAAAAATTCGAAGACATGTGTGACATCTACCAACCCGCACTGGGCCCGCGTGAAGGATTACGGCCCACTCCGTCTCACAGAGAGGAGGCCTGTGTCCCAGCAGTGGGAACATTGTAGGCTGATTATGTTATGTGTGTTAGGCTTAATAGATTTGTATCAAGGCCCTTGGGAAAGCTGGCGGGTGGTCAAAGCGGTTACTTCTACCTCTTACAACGATAAACAAGCGCGAGGCAACAGAGCGACGCGACTAGTAAGATAAAACAGTTTCTATGAAAACTTCATGGAAATTGTTCTATAATAATCGTGTCGCGCCTGTCTGCGGAAGCCTTAATTCCTTGTACCTAGATTACGTCTGTAATGCTGTCTAATAATGTCATCCTACGATAACGCATCGCGAGGCTTTCTTGTTCAACATGTTCCCAGAGCTGGGACACAGGCCTCCTCCCTTTTTGAGAGAGCTCAGCTTATTGGTGGGGAATGTAACGTGGTTAGTTCACAATATAGTCTAGTTTAGGTTGAGACGTATAGACGCCAGCACATCAAGCTACCCGAAACTGTAAAATTTTCCCAATCAACTTTGAACCTTATTTTAAGTGATAAAGTTAAAAAACTATAAAAAAAATTGACAGATTGTAGTTGCTACTATGAACCTTATTTTTAAGCGATAAAGTTGAAAATCTATTTAAAAAATTTGACAGATTGTAGTTGCGAGTAATTAATTCATTGTCCCGCTATGCATCCACTTTTGAAAAATATGCATTTGGGTCTTCCTAAATAATGATAAAAATATAGTTGAATAAGGGGAAACGAACATCAAAATAACAATGATGTGCTATTTATAAACTTGCAGGAAATTAAGTACAGGACAATGTGCATGGATGCAGGTTTTATCAATAATAATGCGACACGTTTAGAAGTGATACAAGTTGGTATATACACACATCAAAAGTGTCTAGGGATCAACATATATTTTTGCAATAACTTTTCTCCTGATTGATATTAATTAAAATTTTCTTTAAGGATTCATCAAATAAAGTGTTTTCGTTTGTTATAGTAACGATAAACCAAGTCACCTTTGCATTAATAAAGAAATTTGGCATTTTCCTAATAAAGGGATTTTTGACATTTGAACCACTAACACAAAAGTTCGAAAAAAAGACTGAAATAACAGTTTTCTTTAAAATTTTATTGGGTAACTTAAACAATTAATAATCCGTGTTTCTACCGCGAACACTAACAACACAAGAACATCGGTTTGGCATACTCAAAATGAGTTCATCCAAATCACGCTGTGGAATGGCCGCCCATGTTCGTTGCAACAACAAAAAAAGGTCTTCTTGCGACTGGATACCCTCCATATTCGGCAGAGCTCTTCTCTGTAGCATATCCCATGCATGCTCAATCGGGTTCAAGTCTGGCGACTGAGCAGGCCAGGGCAGGACATTGATGTTAGCTGCGGCGAGAGTCTGTCTTACAACTCTTGCGGTGTGCGGTCGTGCATTATCATGCATTAACTGAAATAAGGGACCGATTTGCACTTGTAGAGGAACGATGACGTCTGATACAATCGTCTCAGCATAAATTTGAGCGTTGAGGTTGCCTCTGATCCAAATCAACTCAGTTCTTCCGCCGATCCAAATACCCGCCCATACCATGATGGTTCCACCACTATAAGGATGGACTTCCTGGCAGGATTTTAATCGCCGTTGGCGTCCAGGGGTTCTCCAGTGTCGTATACGTCTTGTATCCGGTCTCATACCAAAACGAGACTCATCAGAAAAGCACACGAAACGCCATTGTTCTTCTGCCCAATTTCTGTGTTCAAGAGCCCATTGATATCGAATCCTACGATTGTGCATTGCTATAGGTGGTACCCGTAGCGGTCTTCGGGAATGAAGGTTCACTTCATGCAAGCGGTTTCTGACTGTTTGGTCGCTAATTAAGTTCCCTGAAGAGTGATGAAGCCTCACGGCTAACATCATGGCGGTTATTGTTGGAGCTCTTCGAGTTAAGATTTGAATGTATCGGTCTTGTCTCCGTGTGGTGCAGCGATACCGTCCTCCATGGCGCTCAGCCACGGTACCAGTGCTTCGGTAACGTGTCCAAAGTCGACTGATAACACTCTGACTTGTATTCAGAGCTAAAGCCACAGTACGTTGCCGGGAACCAGCTTCTATCATTCCCACGGCTCTGAGCATTTCTTCCCTGCTTAAATGACGTCGCCGCTCCATAATAACGTTGGTTTTAATCAGTAGTAGGGAAACAGTAGCACTAATAATGTCTTCAATGCGTTGTATGTTTTTATAGGGAAAATATTGACAGCTGATTTTCATCTTTTACTCGAATTTGATTCACAGTTCCTGATTCAAATTATGAAATGCACCAAAAAGGATCCATATAAATTTATAAAATCATAAATTTATTACAAAGCCACATCTCAATCTCAAGAAATCCGCATAAAAATGCTTGATCCCTAGACACTTTTGATGTGTGTATTTATAATAGGTAGATACCTACAGTCCCGGCTGTTAATATGTCGGATCGAATTTTAGAAAAAATCCGATTTTGTACAGCAGTGTCTCTGACAATCCCTAAAAGTAAATAACACTGACAGTATTATTCTAAACCTTGAGAATTTCATGTAAATAACGCCCTGGGAGATTGGATTTACTATGGGACCAAACCTGAAATCGAGTAAAAGTTGTTCATATCTCCATTTCGATTTGTCGCATGTTTTCAATTTCACCCTTTATACTAATAATAAAGCTGAAGAGTTTGTTTGTTTGAACGCATTATTCTCTGGAACTACCGTCTGATTTGATTTTTGTTTTTGTATTTTTTAGCCTAATTCTTGAGGAAGGCTATAGGCTATATCACGATAGGACCCTTCGGAGCCCAGCAAAAAAAACGCTAAGCGAAAACGAAGTAATAGCGCGGACGGGCGATGCGATGCGACGCGGTGGGTCGGGGAGAATGAGAAATTTCACGCGGACTAAGAAACGGACAGAAGCTAGTTCTTTATATCTAAAGCCTGATCTGTGTCCGTAAATCACACGAAAGGGGTAACCGAAGCAGTAAAAGCTTAGCCTCATATTCTATTAAAACGTGGCCATGCTAATCCGCGTTCGCGATTTATTTGCCAATAATGTAAACAGATATGAATTAATTGAAAAATATCTTCAATTTCTACACAATAAAGTTCAGTTTACGCTACAACTTCAAACATTTTTAAGTCTTTTTCAATAGTGTTAGTCACTCTGAAATCAACTTAATTGTCATTTAATTAAAGTTGATATTTGTTTAACTTGAAATAGTTTTTACTATAGATGGTTACCAGTTACCACCGACATGTGCAAATCCCAAGTCGTTAATTTTTGTCTTCTGTAGGTACATAAATATTTGATTATTTTTCTCTTTTCTTGTCTACGTAGCTCATGAATAGCACGTGTGGCATGACGAGAATACGGTAGAAATGAAAGACAAAATGGTAGAAAGATTTAAACGGCACGACGTCAAAAATGAAGAAAAAATATTGTCTTCGTCCAGTAGAGCTTTGTAAGAGTGGTCATGCTGATAATGCTTGTCCTACTTTTTTTATTTTCGGTTTAATGGTACTTTTCAAATTACTTGAGCCCAGACAGCCCAGTAGGAGATGGCGACGAAAGGCACGTGTATAGCAATGGTGAACGCTTGCTTCGGTTAGCACGTGTTGTTGGGCTTTAGTACTTCCGTCGGATGTCAAGGAGTATACTATAGACACCTTATCTATACTTATGTATCACACATCTCTGAAACAATACACCGAATAAATTCGGCCTTAAATCACAGATAGCACAGTTCTTAAGGCACACAAAAAAAATTAAAAAAAATCTTATGCAACAATATCGCTTTAGTTTAGAAGTAAAAATACAAATAGCTTCAAAGAGTCTTCTGCTTCGGTAGTCTTGAACGATGACGTAGCTTCATTATTGACTGATGATGGAGAACGGCGATCGGAGAAGATTGGCGTACCCAAGAGCACGGTATGAAGTTCCTACAGTGTTAAAATACGTAGGAACTCTATACCTCGCTAGTGGCAATCACCATTTTGAAGATAGTCTGCTGAAGTCTTCTTGAAAGTCTTCTTTTGTTCTTGATGTACTTTTAAGCTTCTTGAATCTTCTCTTCTATTTTTTGAAAAATGTGGTCAAGCTAAATCAAAGGCACAATTTCCATAAATATGACAATTAATTACATCTTCTAAAAGTGTTTTACATAAATAAAATGGCCGCAGCAAGAAATTAAATAAAAATACCTTGAATAAATTTTGCTGTATCATCTCACTTATTTACATTTTACATTTAATATAAATCACAAGAGGACATAATTGTAATTCAATTCAATCTGCCACGCCATGAGGTCCAAAAATGTATCAAATAAACTGCCAAATCTGGGCTCCCAAGGCTACCCACCTGATTCGGTAGCCATCTTGAATTAGCATTCGAATAAAAAAACAGCAGCTGTCAAATCTCGCATAATTACGTAAGGTATTTGGAGATTTGCATATTTTGTGGCAAGTTCTTAGGGATGCCAACCCTTTAGGTATGCAAATTTTTCAGCCCGTGGGAAGTCGGTCATTTGCATAAGAAATTCATCACATTTGAAGGTTACCGTTTCTTGTTTTTTATTCGAACCAGGAAGTTTCGTGGGAACTCGCTGGACCAGTTTTTCGGATTAGGGAGGATGGATAAAATTTTCATAAATAATAGTTGTTATTTGCAAGTGAATTGTATGGTTGAATTTATGAACAGTTTCTTTTTTCTGTAAATAGGTGAGTTAATTTTTTCCCATAATTTTGTATGCTTGTAGATTTAAGATCAAGGATGAAGGGACATCGATCTGTTGTAGAGCAGCTTTTAGTAACGGTTATTTTTACATAATTAAAATTATATAAAAAAAATCTTCGAAATAGACGCAATAAACAAGTAATAAACTAACTAAATTACAGTAGCAACAGAAGACTCATAATTTCTTCACACAAAATAAATTAAACCGTTGCAAAAACGAGGTTTAAATGCATTAAAAGGACGAACCCCCACATAAAACCTGGCCTACTAGGCTTGTACCCTAAGGCGACGTCCACATGTACTTTAAAGTTCATTTTTAATGAGCCATAACACAAACTGTCCGCACCCTACTTTATAATTACGAGAACAAAGGGTGGGTATACACCCAGCTTAACTTGGCCTTTTGTTTCGATCCATTTTGTTTGATACAAGGTTCTTTTTATATTGGTGAATGATTCAAAGATGGTATCTTTAAACTGTCTTATTTATTGTGATTATTAAGTCACAAAGCCTTTAGCCAGTGATAATTCGATCGACACATGGTATGGCTAATGTAGGGTGCTTTTTATTATTAACGCTTTGTGCAAGTCCTACTGTAAATGAGTTTCTTCAATTTGTCGTGTGATTATTAAACTTTTAGATTTAATAATGATTTGCGACTGATTAACCATTAATTTTTAACGTTTAAACGTCCTTAAACTTCACGCATTGTTTTAAAAATAAGAGGTTAATTTTTAATAGCTAAAGTAACTATTAATTTTTGCTTTCGCGTTTTGCAAAAAGAAACAACTCCTCTTTTGTAAAGTAAATTAAGTAATTAAATAACATTTCGTTTGCAATTAAGCGGGACCCATTGAACCCACTGTGTAGTGAGTTTGGCTCCTGACCGAGGCATGCCCAGACGGAGATGGCGGGATGAGCTGGACTCCTTTATTATAGATTGGTCCTTGGCAGCCCTGGAAGGAGAGTAGGGAAGGCCTTTGCCCACCAGTGGGACATTCCTCCTCCTCAAGTCGTAGGTAATCCTGATTACTGAGGGTCGTGATCCTTCCTTGAAAACATCTTTTCCCTGACAACGTTACGCCATCTCTGTCTATCCTTGGCCAAATGAAGCGCATCATGAAATTCGTGTGAAGAGAACAGCTTATCTGGTCGACCATCGCAAAGGGCTGCGACCTCTTGGTCATACCTTCCAGCATCCAGTGGGACATTAATGGCTAATAAAAAAACACGAAAATAATATCCATAAATTATTAGGCCACATAAGATCACGATTTTTAAAAGAGAAAATGGAAACATATATTGACGACTAAAAGGCTAAAATAACTCCTAAAGACTAAAACAGTTACGGTTAAAGATATTTATTTTCTCAAAAGAATTACAATTCACATTTAGAGAAAACATAAATAGGTTTAGAACAATGCCAGTAAGCATAGATAAAAACAAAAATTTATCTTAAAACCATAGACTTATAAATAAAGATGGACTCCGCGCCACGCATATCGAAAGTGAAGCACAGTAAGTATCCGCTTGTACAAACACGCCTCACGCACACATTTACATCATAGTATGCCGACCGGCCGCCATTACGTGACACGATAGCGTCAATCGTCAATCACGCACACATAGATCGGTACGGTGCTTCACTTTCGATATGCGTGGCGCCGAGTCCATCTTTCATCATTTTATATATTTATGTAGACTATCGTTAGTTAGTAACAGAAAATTTTGGTTCTAGATCAATAATAACTAGCTAAGAGTGATTCTCAGGCAACACAGTTATACTTAAAACGTATGTAAACAGTCTTGTTTTATAAACAAAAATGTTGATACTGCAAACAATTAGAAAGACTAATATTTGAGTATTAGTGTAAATTGTTTGAAGCAAAACGTTTCAAATTATGAATGGCTATTGTACTTATAATGTATTTTGTAGATACATTGACTTACTCTTTCGTGAATACATTAATAACATAAAAATATATTACTAAAATAAAATACGTTCGAAGTCGGAAAAGCGTTTAAAAATATTATTTTTAATAAGTAGGTAGGTTACACAAATTTCAAACAATTAAATTGCGTAACGGCAGCCCATATTCTTTCCATTAAAACGTAGGACAGGAAAAGTGTACATTCATTAGTTCAATAAAAAAAAAAACCTATTACATTTTTCCGTCTATTTAACTATGTCAACATCTCTTCTCGAAATGTAATGCCTAGCTATTTTTACACCACCCATTTTCCTAACCCTACTTCAAGCCAAGACACGCAATTTTCCCCACAATAAAAACGGAAACAATAAGCCAGGGCATAGCTCTAGCTATTTTTCCATATGTCTCATCTACATCTGTAACAGGGGTGGGTAAGCCCGAGATTTGCGAACTAATTTCAACTTCAAATCCTTAAAATGAGAGGGCTTTAGCGGATGTAGCTACACCTTTATGTTCGTTCCCGTAACGTTATCACGGATTGTGTGCACGGGGCTTTATGTAATGTTTAAGTACGAGTACCTAATGGTTGTGGTAATAATTTGTGTTCAAGCAAAATACGTGCATAGGTTTTTTTCAAGATCCACCATTTTGAATTTATATCTAAGACGATTATGAAATCATTCGCAATTTTTCAATATGTGAGTATGCGTGGATTTATAAAATTTTTACTACTGGGCCAACTCTGAAATATCGATTAAAAGCATAGATTTTTTTTTTGTTTATTAACAAAGTAGGTATTGCATTTTTGAATAATATTTTTTATATATTTTGCAGTTGATTCAAGATAATGAAGTAAATATAACCTACCTACTTATTATATGAAGAAATACATATCTACTGTCTTACTGCTATTAAAACGAGTATTTAAACTACATAACTTTAATGTTCTATTTCTATAATTTTAAACTTCTTATCTGGCACAGAAAATATTATCTCAATGATAAGTGAGAGAGATTGTATATTTATGTAGATATGTAATATAGTGCCTAAGATATTACGCTATCTTGGCACTGTTTGAAATAGAATTCAGTTTTTATTTCTTTTTAATAATAATATTCTAAAATATATTGTCGACCGTAATAATTCCTTCAAAGTATCTCATCTAATCATCTAAATTACACAAAAAATCTTTTTTAATCCACAAACAATAACTTTGCTGATATTTTAATTAAGAAAATAAGCAAAAGAAAAAAAATATATAAAAAATAAATTGGTACAGCTCACCGTTTACGTACAAATCCACTAGTAACAGCACAAAACACACGCGTCATGTTAATGTTTACGTAAAATGTACGTGAAAGTTACGTTTTATCGGCATTTAATCCGATTCGACGAAATTAATGCCGACTAAATATGTATGAACGGCTCAATTGTTACTCCACGCGACGCACATAAGTGCTCCTACACACGACAACGCAGTATAACTCAAGTAGCGAGCGGAATCCGGCGAAACTTGATACAGAGTACTTAATGCTCGCGTGTCAGTTGGCAGTTTAACTCCGTATCTTCTTCGCCTGACGCAGCGCTGCGAATGTCCAATAAATACGCGTTGACGCCCGTTGCGTACACAATAACCAACCTAAACTGACCCCTCGAGCCGGATAACCGCACACTACGTCTAACTCACATCACTAATACGGCCGACTGTGAATGGTTCTCGCCAAACTGGTCGACGAAACCGCGGCATGACAGTGCTGCCAACACATACGTACCAACTAACAGGCCGTAAGTCGGATCTGAATTGATTGATATTAACGAAACCAGACTTATTGAATAGATAGTGTTGTGACTCTGTGAAAATAATTGCCCGAATAAGGATTATTGCCTTGAATGGATCCTTATTGTACTCGGAAACGGTTTTGTAAAAAGTAGCTCCTTGCCAAAAGACAATGCATGCATGCGTGCGTTTATGGCGGGGACATTTCCCGCGCGTTCCGTATTCAAATCTTATAGGCGATTAAAATGAGAATTTTATTTTGGATTCTGAACTTTTTTTTTATCAATTAATCAACATTGTACGAATTCCTAGAGGCTCTAAATAACTTTTATTACTGCGCATACTTTTTCTTTTCAGTCAGATAGCATAGTTAACCAGGCTAAACTCAAAAGGTCGATAAATTCTTATAGGATTCACTATAACCTACTATTTTCGCAGACAATATGTTTTTTCACTCTTTATAGCCTACTATTTACGCAGACAATTTTTTTCTCTCTCTCTAATACTTAGCCTAACATTTTCGCAGACAATAATTTTATTTGCCCACTTGGCAAGTCGCATTTTATTGCGTTAGCCACAGAGGCCGCCGTTAACCCTAAACAGTTTACAAGGACGTCGTACATTAGTATAATTACTTGTGAACGCACATTTTAGTGTTTCGTGCCTCCCTACGTGGTATATTTGAATATGGTTTCATAATGGATTCACTCGTTTAATTTTTATGGATAGAAATGTAGTGTTTTTTTTTATATTTTGTGATGGTTATAGGATTTACTTAGAGATGGGCAATTAACCGGTTATAAACCCAGTAATCGGGTTTAAGCCCGGTTATTTGCGCATCTCTAGATTTAACACTGTTATTATGTTTTAAGTCTGATTTACAAAATTGGTAAGCTTACAAAGTCTCAATTTATAGATAAGTACTTACATAAAATAAATACAAAACCGCCAGCATTAACGATCAAACAATCAAACATTTCACATTTTAAAAACGCTTTTTGTGTATGAAAAGCATTTACCCGGGCCGCTAAAATGCAAATACTCGTTTTCGGGTTATTTCAGGGAGGCGTTTAATGGTTGCATTTTAACGGCCATTTTGTAAGTTATATGTTACTTTTATGGCAGCCAGTAAAAACGTAAAAATGTTACAAAATGATATTTTTGTACAATGTGCTGTTGAACTGTGAAGTCATAATGTTTATTATGGGTAGTAAAAAGTAAATATGCTGATTATTTCATAAGTAAAACTATGTAGATTTTTACTTTTAGAGCCAAACGAAAAACCAAACTAAAAAAAATTTTTTTCTTCCAACTGCCGAATAAATTGTTTAAAGTGCGTGCAATGCAAAATTTCACATTACGAGAACTGTGTGGGGTAGGCAGGAAATACGCTATTATCATACCCTCCTCCACACATAAACACACATCACTACATAGGGTGTTTACCCCTCGGGGGTAATTTTTACCCCATCAACGAACGTCGCCACCCACTCTACTCATCATTCGTTATTTGAATTACTAGTGAGCAATTTCGTTGGTCGTTCTTTATTCGAATACTGCGGTTTTTCGAATAATTCGCATAAACTTCTTATAAAATTAGAGATGCTAGAAATCTAACGATACGAAATAGTATACTAATGTGTTTTTATTAATAATATTATTTAAATAAAATCAACTCATTGGACCAGCCATCTTGTAAAACAATACAGCTATTTGATCATGTTCGCAAACGTGAAATTTAGCAATTATAGCGGCTAACGTAATTATTATCAGACATTTACAATTTCAAACGTTTATCGATGTAATTGCACCCGATTATTATTACGTGTTTAATTCGATTATTCTATAAATTATTATATCAAATGCGTTGGTCGAATTTTTAGGGGTGCGTGATGATTTGTGGTGGAAGTTTCATTAAGTTGAAGATTTGGAGCAATTTATATAACTGTTCTTGTGGGAATTACAACAAATGTGCTGCTCGACCGAATAATTTTCTTTTTAGGAATTCTTTGGACGTGATACGTGAAATTACGTGTTTTTCATAGTGGGTGATGCCATGACAATGAAATTCACATTCGTTTTGTTATTAAACTTGTTACTTAGTATCTATGTAATGTTTGCGGAAAAACAGAGGGGCAATTCTCGTAATTTTAAGAACGTTCACAGTCTGTTCTCAGTCTCAATCTGTCAAAAATACCTCTAATTTCTCTACATTTTGACAAGTTTTTGACATTTGTTTGTCGCCGATATGAGACTGTGACTAGATTTTTAACGTTTTAAATTACGAGAATTGGCCTTCAGGTCTTTTACTCGAACAGATAAATGAATTAAGAAGGAAGATTTATTAACTGATAGCCTTTTAGATTTTATCCGAATATCTGAAATAGACATCATTACTGTCATCAATAAAAATATTTTCTACTCATTTTACATTTAAACGTCGATTCTAAATTCTCTTTATATCACACAAATATAAAATAAAACAACTTAAAACTCCTTATTCATATCCCACACATCGATAAACGCCAAAAGGGGAAAACTGGTGATAAATTGTATTCAATATTCATAAATATTTCGTCCTTTTCGCACCTACGAGATGGGAGCGAGATAAATAGTGCTCGTTCCTACATACACAAGTATACCACTAATTTGTTTTGACATATCTGAACGAACGACCACTTTTCCCGCCTACAAGTTGCCTACTCGAAAAGGGGATAGATTTCGAATAATCGAATAAAAAAATGTGTTTCGTATTTCGGGGACATAGGGGTTGAAATCGTTTGACCGATTTACGAACTTGGATCATTGGATTTTATTGTTAGAAGCGAGCGCGATTGAGTTTTCGCATATCTATTATACTGGACGGACCCCCTTTATGCATTTTTTGCCCTTCACAACGTTAGGGTGACCCCCCAAACGCGTGCCGTGTGAGATATTGCGTTACGTATCACACAAAAACTTATTCCGCGGTCGATCAATAATTATTGACGCAACTAGATCTTTATTAAAATTTAGAAAGTAGGCACATGAGTAATTATCATTTGTGAGTCAAATAGAAGTCGACTAATTATTACAAAATACGTAACATCAGGGTCCCCCGGGGCACAATGCACAAAGACATCTATTGTGTAACCCAACAATGGCGTGACTCACTCCTGACGGACAGAAAGACAATGAGACGACCGACACTCTTCTAGGGCCCGTATAAGGCCGATATGCATAACGGATATCGGGGGCGTCGTATAAAGTGGAATTTCTTTCTCTAAAAAGCAAAGTTTAAAATTGCCTTGTTTTTCTCACAGCCGTACAAGTACAAAGGGATCTGGCGTGTGGCCAGATAATTTATGCATTTTTGTTATAAGCAAACCTTAAAAATAACTCACAATTTAAGAGTCGTTACACCCGCATTTAAAATTGCGGCCCTGCAACAAAAAAGATTTAAGAATAAAATAACAATTGTATATAATTTTAAAGGAGTTCTTAAATGAGAATGCAGCGTGAATGGAACACCCGAAAAAAAAAACCATTCGAATCAATCGCGTGCCGTGAAAAGAAATCCCATCAATCAGCCAAGCCAAATGCAATATTCAAATGTGGAATATTTTTTTGTACCAAGTTCAAAATCCCCGCGACCTTGCCACGGTCAACTTGTGACTGTTTATCCTAGTCGATATTTGACGGCGCTACTTTTTGCTTGCTACGCTTTTTGCGAATGCCTATTGTTGTTAATCATAGCATTATTTGCATAGCTAAGGAGTTTACATGCCGATACTAAGACTTTTAAAATAATTAGTTGTTAAACGCAACTTTTCCTGAACCCATGCCATGTAGAAAATTGTGCCTATTCGTAAAAAGCAATTCCTAATTGAAAACCGTTCTTTAACTATTTCCCCAAGGTCGACCTTTTACCACGCATGCTTATGCCACCTCATCACTATCCAACGAATTTACATGAAGGTGCAAATTATACAATTTATTTAGTTTTCGGTCGACGTTAATGGCCTCAGTGTCACATTCAATGCTCGGTCGTCGCACGAGACACGAAAAGTGACAAATGACAGCTAATCATTGTATCCAACCGACATACTTGTTAGTGGCGGACAACAAATTTCCTTTATTAGTCGTTCCGTAAAGGTATAAAAATATGAGTCACGGATACGTGTTTTTGCACTGGCGATGATTTTGCGTTATTTTTTACAGCCGTGCAACGCCCGCCGCGACCTGCATGACCTAACTCTTTGTTAAGCCGTATCCTTTATCATTTTTTTGCGTATGCAGAATCGGTCGTGAGTACCCGAAGTTCTGAGCACAAGACGATTTACTCGGTAGTGTCTAAAATCGTCCACATGTTGCTCGAGAGTGATGGGAGTAAAGAAACAAAAACTGGTTCCGATGCCGGTCGGCAAGAACGGAAAAAATATTCGATATTTGAAAATTTTAATATGGCAGACGCGGGCGTGGCCGTTGCCACCAAACGTCAACGAACCGGTTTCGATCAAAACTGAATGATTTAACCAACGGAATAAGTAATATATAGTAAAATTAAAAATTAATTAATTTTAACAGTTCGCTTGGAAGGTTTGGAAATTTCCAAATAGACATTTTTATCTGAAACATGCGGCTAATGGGACCGCAGAGCGGCTTATAGATAAACAAATGGGGGAGGCAGTTGGGCGATAATTATAGGTATATTTTTATCAGCTTATATCTAAATAGGTACCATTACTTGTAAGTATCTGGCGGGTCAGTAAGGGCCGTCAACGCTGTGACCATATAGAGACTGTTTGAAACAATTTGCGCAGTAGATACTGATCTTTATTTGCTTACTATGTAACATACACCGCCATTAAAATTGGGGATATCGCTATAAATTAAATTAACACCTAGAAAACTAAATTAAATTACTGCTGTGGCTATGAATTGCACTTTAATAAGAGATTAGTTATCATCAAATATAATCATAATAACTTACGCACCATAAAATTAGAATAGATTTTATTGCTAGAAATGTTTTATTCTGAATCATGTTACAAAATATACAGCGTTATTTTTTTTGCGTATGATTTATGTATAGACAAAATCAAGTGCGTTTTATATATATATATATATATATATCAATACATATATCATAAACTAAAAAAAAAAAAATTACTTTCAAATCTTTTTTTGTAAAATATATTTTTTTTTACAACTCGTAAACTAAATTTTGATTCAACCATAACCATAGTGAAACATTATTTATCGATCCACAGAGTTGTTAGACATTTTGTCATCGCCAAGTGTTGGAACATAAACACGAAACTGTAAACACAGCGAGGTCCCACGGTCGGGCATTTTAAAAATTGTTGTTTTTAAAATGAAAAAGATTATTTTTTACCTCTATTCCAACCGGTCTCGCGAGCAGGTGCCGTGATGTTTCTATGTCAGATAGAACTATGAAGGTTTGAAATACCTAGTGATTTATTTTTTTACCTAAATAATAACTATTTAATAATGTGAGTGGCCAGTCTCCTTTATCTTTTTTTTGTATTTCCCAGTTTTTATCTGATATCGCTGAATAATAAGTATTTAATTGTGTGCCTACATAATGTAAGTTTGCCATTCTCATTTTTTATAATGTCGAGGTACTTACCTATTGATAATATTTTAACATTAAAGGTACACATTAAAGGTACAACTAAAATAACTATGAGAAACCGTCACAAAGACATTAGGTACCCCCATGCATGGAATTAATATGTACTTGTTGTACGTAAGTACATATTAATTCCATGCCCCCATGCTATTAATATTTTGTAATAATTCCATGCGTCATAATTTTTTATAAAACTTCTTTCTGCAACTTTTTTAACATAAATTCTTCTTGTTGTTCTTAGCTCTTTTTTGTCACAAGATATGGTAACAAAATAGTTAGCGTTATTTTTGTGGATACTTCAATGTCCTTTCAAACAAGCATCGGATTCATATATTATTTATATATTTTCAAAGATTTAAAGGAATTATCGTTGAATAAGATATAAAAGTGCATCAGTTTTGCATACAGCCTTCCACACATCTCAACTCACAGCAGGTAGAGCATTCACATGTATTTCTTTGAAACATTGATAGCCCAGTAAAGTTCAAGCGAAAACCTACTCCATATACTTAAAAAATAAGACACAACCTCGAATGGATCGACACAATGAATGGATAGCAAAATAGCCCTGCTATATCAGCACTATATAATTTAAAACATATCAACATTCCCCGTGATTTTTTGTCCGTCCGTAAGATTGTAGTGACAAAAAGTAATCAAATTAACAATGATTGAGGTTGTTTCAAGGAAAATACGCATTTTATTTTTATTAAGAAATGTTGATGTGTGTAAAATTGCAAGAGACACAGTAAAACAGGGTTGGATCAAATTTTTAAATATGAAACCTAATTTTGAATTCGCGCGAATCCGGGGTCTTGACCGTTTTAATGGCTATAAAGACAGTATGATTCATTTAATTGTTGGAAGATGAACCTTTATAATGTATGAAAGGGATATGTGTGACGCATAAATTTTTTTGTATGGGCCTAACAAAATATTTAAAGGCTGACATTTCCGCATAAAAACGTCTTAACCAAAGATTTATTGAATTAAAAACTACAAGAAACAGTCGTTATTACACACCACACATTAAACGAACAACAAATGTCTGTGTAAAAAAACACAAAAGCATTAATTCCGTGTAATAAATATCCAAAAAAACATTAACCCTTCACGAGCCGAGTCAAATTAACTTTTATCCTAACCCCAATTTCGAAAGTAAAATAAATAGGTTATAACTATTACCGAGGGCACTCGAAAAAAAAAAAAAGTTCTACGATACCTGCACTTAACTCTACTGGAGTGGTCCTGTCCGTTAAGATACATGGTAAGGACTGAGGCACAACAATTATAAAAAAAAAAGGTTTTCTTCGATATAGACTTTATATTGCACTTGTGACTAATGTTTGAGGCCCAGTTCAAAGAACTTTATTTTTATTGGTAATTTGATAGTTATTCATGGAAATATAAGTGAAATTCAGCCTTAACTTTTAATTATAAATTTCAAATTCGTAAAAAAACATTGAATAAGGCACAGGAAATGAGGTTATCATTGCCTATGCTATGAATGAATCCGATTTTTTTAAGTTTTAATTTTTGATTTTAAATTCACTTATCAAACCGTTTTATTAATTTAAAAAATCTAAACCAAATATACAAGGCATAAAGATCGAAAATTCCCAAAACAATGTGACTTTGTTTTCCACTTCTTCGGTTATCTTTTATCATTTAATTAGCAGATAACGAGATTAAATGATAGTGCAACGTGAAACTGGCAATAATTTAGTGTAGTGTGATAAGTTCATTGATAAATCGTTTTATGAGTAGAGGTATAATAATAACGTTGCAAAATCTTGGAGAAAAAACTTATTAGCGATATTTAAAAACTGTCGTTGACAACGGACTTTTTTTGTCTTTTACTTTTTAATCCGGTAAAAAGATACTTATTCGATTGCTTAATTTTAGAGTTACTTAGCAGTTTAAGTTATATTTAAATTATTAGCTAAAGTAATGTGAATAAAGTATCATCAGCTGTGATACTTTATAATAGAAAAAAATTGGTAAGTATTTAACGGACATACACGTGTAAGTGAATTTTTCAATTATCTAATCCTGCTCAAACGTAAAGTGTTGTCAATAAGTATCAAGTAACAGTTCAATAATTCTAATCCAAACCAACCCTCGAATCTCTCAGTGCACCACAATCTTCAACCCAGTCGTATCTCGTTTTCAAAGGATCGCATTATTTACATTTTTTCTTCTTTTTTTAATTTTTTTACAAAAAAAGTGGAACAGAAAAGGATAAAGAATAATATGGAGCGCTCACCAAATGTCCCCGAGCATACAACAGGTTGGCCGCGGTGGTATTCAAGTTTTTTTTTTTCCCTTTTTGTTGATCTCGTGTTTCCGACACATCTGAAATGTAAGAAGGTTTTGGTTAATCGATATGATTTTGTAACGACCATGGAGGTTTTAGTGTTTTGTTACTTTAGACATAAAATTGACTTGTTTCTTTTTTACTTTTGACCTAATATCAACTTGTATTATTTTACTTTGCACCTAAAATTGACGTGTTTTTTTATTAATGTTATTTGTCATGGAAATTATAAGCAATTGTATTAAATACATTGTCACTAACAATTCAAGTTAAATGTTCGCTCAGTCATTATCTGTCCACGAGAAAAACATGTATCAGCATTCTGGAAATACAGCGAGTAAACAAGTAATTTATTTATAATCATTATAAATAGAATAACAACGTTTGTTTTTAATTATAATAAATATTAGTAAACAATAATCCAGTTATAACTTGACGTTTCGCTTAACCTTTTGTTAAAATTGAAAACCTTTAAATTGTACGCATGTTATGATAAATATTTATTTAAATATCTTTAGTGTTTTCAAATTCGTGTATTTTTTTCGACAATGAACACGCTGGTACCATTAAAATGTACAAAAAAAAACACAATACTCGTGTTCCATTTAATTAATTGCTGTTGAAATTTATATACTTAATTAGTTCCACGTGTTCATGTCATATTAGTTTTATAAATACCCATCTATGTAAATAAAAGCCTTCACTGTTAATAAAATACTTTGTAACAGATACAAAATAAACGTTTGTAAGTATTCGTAAGAATAAACTCTTTCCGCTATATTATAGCTGTCAAAGATGTGAAGAAAAAAACGTATTACTGAACAAAATTGGTTACACAACATAGTAATTTCGTTTCGTCCACATTTTTGACCTCACAGGGTACTTACAAAAAGAACATATTGTTGCACGTGAAAACACGGTAACTGACAAAGTGGCGATGCCGCCTCGTGATAGGCTCTTGCACGCTCCACATTTATATACAGGTTTTATCGTGGCGTATCGTGAAAATAACGCGAGAAAAAACGTTGAAAACGAACCTTTTGAAAGCCGACCGTTAAGTAAGAAGGCAATCTGATTACGAGATCAAAATCAAGACTTCTAGAGCTTTATGAAATTGGGCCTGATTTTACCTGAATTAATTACTTTTTTTGTTTGACGGTAGGTACTAATCATGAAACCTCTTGAGCTTGTTAACCTCTACTCAGCTAACCACAGTTACAATTTCGGAGCAAGCTGATCGACTGCCATTGCTAATGAGAAATTATAACCATTGTTTCACTAATAACAATCAACTACCTATGCTTCGGTAATTGTGAGAAAATGCACCAGCTCATATTATAAAAAAAATACTTCAACAGCATAAAACCACAAAAGAATTAACATAGAAATTGAAATAATATTTAAAATCGTATTAAATAATTCATGCAAGTGATCCATCACACCAAACAAGGCAGAATGCGCTAGCGCTCAGTGCAAATGAAAAAGGAATTTTTTAAGTGGAAAAGCAAGATGGCGGCTGTTCTACAGCAGCGGGGGCGATTAGTCCGATAGCCACGCCTGCGCAATGACTGATCACAGGGGTAGGTATAGCCACCATATTTTAATAATTCTTAACATTATTTTGCTGAGGGGTAATGCTCAATGGGCATGAAGGATTGCGGATTATTTTTATTTCATGTTGTTATTTGTATGACGTTTCGGAATTGTCGTACAATAACCGGCTTAATTTTTTAAACGAGGATGTGTGTTAGAGTCTTTGGGTGACTGTAATTTAAGATAACAGGACTACATTATTAAATCCATTCTCCAATATTAACGTCACACAGAAAATCCAAATCCCTGTGTGACATCCGTGTCATGTATGGAGAAAAAACGTTCTTTCCATCCATAATGTCGTGTAATCTTTATTTCTAACATGAGATCGTGCTGTTTCATTTTTTATGTCATCTTGATTAATAGATGACAGAAAACTCAAATTCAGTTTTTTTTAAACACAGGATTTTTATCCATTCGTTTGTCATGTACCTAATCCATCTTTCTAGCCTTAAATCTAACTGTAACAATCTAAACTTTTTCCAGCAAGAACGTTTCCCTTATCACAAAGACATTTTTCCTAACTCGAAGCTAAAATAGTTTTTCAAGGATATATTCGAGCTCCGTTTCCAACAGTAGTTATTTAATTAAGTTAATAAAGTACAACGACCTAATATTATTTATGAGCTGTCAACAACACCTGGGTACTTTGTATTACATCACGGCATGACGTGGTTTTTAGGTAAGTACTGCCCTAGTTTCATTGGCCCTTCCCCTTTGTTTATGATTGGTCTATAAATTCTAACAGGACTTTTTTCCACCATAAAATAATACTGCGTGCCTACAAACAAACTCATCATCATCAGTTTCTGCCTAGCCTTTTCCCAACTATGTTGAGATCGGCTTCCAGTCTAACCGTATGCAGCTGAATACGCACAGATTTACATGGAGCGACTGCCATCTGACCTCCACAACCCAGTCACTGGGTAACAAGATACCCCTTTGTAAGACTGGTAGTCAGACTTTTGGGCTTCTGAATATCCATAACGACTGTCAAAGCGGCTTAACGTGCTTCCATCATAAAATAACAAGGTATCCTTACATAACAAAGTCGCCGAAATGTCTGTACGCGCATAACTTCCGAATGACTGCACCAAATTGGATAATTCTTGTTTTTGTTGTGTTCGGTATTGCTAGGAAAAGGTTTGTATGAAAGAAAATTTCGGAAATTCGAAAAAAGTAATTGCACCCGTGCGAAGAGGGTTTTTTTTTTTGGAGCTAGTTTATTTATAAATTAATTAATTAAATCGCCTTCTTTTATACCTAAAAATGTGTATTAAAATAGAAACTCATGTCTATTAGCCTCATAGTTTCAACAAACCATAAAATGCAGCAATTGTCTACAATACCTATCTATTTTTCCTGCTTAAACCCATAGCAACAATGTCTAAAATAAAACTAATCGTTGTACAAACCGCCAACGTACCGTCGTGTCGCTGTTACTATCAGTTGTTTTCGCAAACAAACAGACAGACAGACAAGATTAAGTTCACGTTTTAAGATAGTACACACGTCCTAGACAACCTTTGAAGATAAACACTTTGATTTTACGCTAGGCTTGGTTTTCTTGTTTTATGTGGAAAAACAATATTCGCCTTGCACAATATTTTTTACATCTTTGTTAAGAAAATATCCAACTATATCACTCTAATATGATATTTGTGAAAGTTTGTATGTTTGTTACTCAATCACGTAAAAACGGCTAAACGGATTTGGTTTAAAATTGGCATACGGATATACCATGACCTGGCTTAGGACCTAGGATATTTTTATCCTAGTAGTACGTTCCCGTGGGATAATTTCCGACTTCCACGCAGGCGAAGCCGCAGGGAAAACCAGTTATTTTATAAGGTGAAAAAAAAAACATGGAGCACATCTAAATTGTGAAGTGTTCAACATGAAACTTAGCAGGAATTATACCAAATTAATTAATGCATATCACGGATGGTTCTTTAACCATAATTATACCTATTAACATAATATGTATTTCGAAGCAAAAAGAGTTATCTAATAATCGCACCACCCTGTATACAATTACATGTAATTTTCAAAAACTAAAGTCACTTATTTCGTTTAATGGTTAACTTAAAGAATTTTAAATAATGCCGACGGTTGATACTGATCTTCAATTAAATGAAACGATACGAAATGTTAATTAAAATCTTTGACATAATTGAACCGAGATATTTTTAAATACGAATAATTTTGATCGAATCGAAACGATTGGGCTGGCTTTACTTGCGATGTTATAAATAAAAATTGATTGAAAGGATTATTGCTTTTGCTAACGAAGGTATATTTTTTGTTACAAAAAAAAATACAGTGTTTAGTTTTTGTTATACTTTTCTACAAAATAATCTTGGCCTATAAAATCTACGTGTATAGAGAATAACATTTAACAAGCATAACAACCGATCTGATAAAGGCATAAAATGCTCATGAACATTAAAAAAGCTAAAAAAACAATCCTTGTAACTACACAAAAATAATTATCTTCGTAAAAAATCAAGCAATTTCTTCAACTGCTACTATTAAAGAGTTTTATGTGTTGCATCTTACATCCGTCAGGTGTAACAAGGCTCATTTTCGCAAAAAAAAAAACAAACTTAAGGATGGAAAAGTCATTTTGTAAAACAAAAGTGAGAAACGTTCGCTTATCACGTTCTTGTGGTCCCCTTAGCCCCTTTAATTAACGCCTATAAAACTTTATTGAGGAAGCCACTAAATTAAATGACATAACACATGAGGCAGGCATTTTATACGACAGGACACATGTATTGAACTCTGCACACTCTGCACATTTCTTGTATCACACCCTTTAATTTTTAACTTTATTTAATTTTTATTATTTGATGTTATAGCGGCCATAGTAGTACACACTCTGTGAAAATTTCAAGTGTCTACCTATTACGGTTCAAAGATCTAGAGCCCTGTGACAGACGGACTGACTTCGGAGAAATAAAATAGGCCCCCGTGATGTGTTTGAAAGAATTCCAATATACCTACACAGTGGCATAATAAAATAATATTAATATAATGTTCCGGCAAAAAATATCACTAAAAGCATTTAATGGAATCAATTTCACTTAAAACAAGTTGATGAGTTTCCATTCTAGTCATTTTAATTTAAATGAAGACGCATAAAATGTTAATAAACTCGTTCTTCTGACGTCAAACAGTTTACTGTTCGCATTTCAAATAAATGAAAACTATAAATAAATAAGATTTATAGTGTGATATTCATTAAAATATATAGAAAGTATTAAAAAAAAAGGTTGATGTGAATTAATTTGCAATTTCAAATAAATTATGACTTATAAAATGTTCTGAAATTCACTTCACGGTTGCTAATTAACTGGCTGGAATTCTTGTATTGCAATCTGAAATAGTTTTAAGTAAAAAAAAAAGAAATAGGTAATGAAAGAATTTAATACTAATTAAGATATTAATGCGTCAGTGCATCCATTTGGATCTTTGTATTTTAATTTCATAGGTACTTTCCCCAAGATTTTTGTTTCTTACCTTATATGTAAAAAGCCGCTTCGAAA
Organism: Gortyna flavago; assembly: GCA_963669345.1. Taxonomy (NCBI): domain Eukaryota; kingdom Metazoa; phylum Arthropoda; class Insecta; order Lepidoptera; family Noctuidae; genus Gortyna; species Gortyna flavago. Next base: position 3,689,730 of record OY770136.1, on the reverse strand, counting down.
AATAAACGTTCAAACCGTGGTTCAAACATAGACCACACTGGTCGTTATTCTGAAATGTTTTTTTTTTCGGCAACAGCAAGTAGCTATTTTGTATAATTTCACACTCAAGTTATTTATTTTTAAAGACTAAACCAATTTCGACTCGAGAATATCAGCTAGTCAAATCAGATAGGCAGTCGCTCCATGTAAAACACTGGTATTCAGCTGCATCTGGTCAGACTGGAAGCCGACCCCAACTTAGTTGGTAAAAAGCTAGGCAGATTATGAATAACAACTAGTCAAATCTAAAATTACTCGCACATGATAATTTTGCAACAAATAGGTACTGGTCACACTACGTTTTTGTATTGTTTTCCTCAAGGCCCAGCCAATGAACCTAGGTGGCAGTGCGGAAAGAACATAACATAGATAACCTCTTTGGTAAGAAAAGCATACTTATTGTAAAAAAAAAACTTGGGTTGGTCTTTGGTTAAGATTTAAAAAAAGGTATGGATCAATAATTGTTTTTTTTTTTTTATAAAAAACAAATTGATGCCGCATGCTTTTTTCATATTTATTTTTTTAACAATAATTAATTAAAAACTGCAGATCTTCCATCAAATTAGTCATCATTGTTATTGTCATATCTTTATCGGCAAAGAGGCTCTGAGCATTTGGCAAATCCTACTTTTTTATATAATAAAATGTGAAAGTTGGATGTATGTTTGTTACTCAATAACGCAAAAACGACTAAACGGATTTGGATGAAATTTCGCACACAGATAGTTTAGAAACTTTATTAAAACATAGGATACTTTTGATCCGGTAATAGTATGTTCCCGTGGGTTAATTTCTGAGGTCCACGCAAACAAAGCCGCGTACAAAAGCTTATAATAGTCGTTTCATGAACATTAGCGAATTCGAAAGCATTTGTTCAAAAGAGTTTCGGTTAATGGAGACAGCCCGTCACTGTAAACTATGAACAGTCGTAAATTATTTATGACGGCCATAAAACCCAGAGTTTCTTCGCACAAGTGTTTGTTAAAGTTAACTACTTATATGTGAGTTGCGTCATGTATAATTAATAATGTATTTAAAATAATGGCGTTTAAAAGGATTTACATGACGTACGGTCGAGCAAAATTTTCTTGTATTTTTTGTGAGTTGTTTTTTAAGTGAAACTTCTAAGGCGGCGATTCGATAATTAGACGATAATTAAGAGTGGAATTTTAAGGATGCGTCACGTTTAGGCACATTTCGTTACATGAGAGAGAAGAAAGATAATAAACCTCTCCCTCTGTCTCTTACACTAAATCTCTAATATTCTGCAATGCCGGGGCCAACCAACGGGAAACGCAGTTGATTATGGCAATAAATTGTGCCTGCACCTACAGTTAACGCCCGATTATCGCGATAATCAACGGCGTTTCCCGTTGGTGTGGCCCTTCTAAGAAGACACTTCTATCACGTATGCGGTGTTTTTTTGTTGTATGGAATTGCTTTATGAACTTAATAATTCGAATAAGTAATGTAGTATTATTAAACTATAAATATTAAATCAATGTTTATCTTGAACCCAAAAAAGCATCTCATTTTTTGCATATGTTCATACTGTTTAAACATACCTTAATGAAAAAAATGATGATGAATTCAGAAATACATTACATTTTTTATCTTATCTTAATTTTTATACTTAGCACTTACAAAATATGTAGGTATAAAATTATTTTAATTACCCTCTTCAAAATAAAGTGCATTTAATGATACCTAACGTCATATTATTTGAATTGAAATAACTTAAAATATAAAAATGGAATTTGGCGCCTAAATTCAAGGTGAGCAACACACCAGTTCCATTTTATCTGCATTTTTTAGTCTAGTATTTAATGGCAAAGGTCATTGTACATACAGCCAGCAGGCACAGGCAGCAGTATATTTTTGAACACATGCATATTTATAGGTATCAGTGTCAAAAAAAGAACAGTTTTACATACCATCTCTTCCACGTGTCCCTTAGTACAGTACAGACTACTGGTTATTTCTAGTACAACCATAGAGAATATAAGTCTTTGAGTACAACGGATAAAACGAAATACTACTTTGCATAAGAATAGTATAGGAACAGCTGTGTTCGTCGGCCATATGTGTAAGGCAGACTATTAACATACGTTTTGTGTACTCGTGAAAGAGTTCGAAGTTTAAATTTAAACGAACGCGCGAACGGTGACGTATTCGGGAATTTGAATCTTTGATTTTGGAAATTTGGAATTAATAGAGAACTGTGTTCTAGAAATAGAATATTTATTTAAATATTAAAAAAACTACAGCTATTTGCAAACAGTATTATTTAAATAACAGTAGAACAAAGTTTAAAGTTTTTTGTTACAAAATTACCTACAGCGACGCATTTAATTTAATATTGTTTTAAAGACTTTTAATGTACTGTTATAAATTAATAATAGTCACCACATCCTTCCTAGCGACTACTGTTGTTATTACAATATGCTATAAAAATGGCAAAAATAACCTATGACTCATACATTAGAATAATTTATTATCAAAATTCGAGCATTCTCTCATTCGAGCAATTTAGAGCAGTGGTGGTCCAGTGGTAACGGCCGCGACTTACAAATTGTAGGTCGTAGGGTCGAACCCAGGGCAGCGGGATTGTCCGAAAGGGTTACCGCTGCCCCGGAACATAAAGGGCTAAGGAAGGAACACGGATGGGTTTTAGTCAGTAAGAGTCTGACACTCCCTTCCGCTCCACCCAGAGCGGGAGGGGTCATTTGATGAATTCCCATCCTTAAAAAAAAAAAAAAAAAGGGTCGAACCCAATCAGGCTCATTACTTTGTGTAAATTATTTCATCACCACTGCTCTCAAAACGGTGAAGGAAAACATCGTGATTTCCTCACGGCACTGTCTATAACCAGTGTAAGCGGCGGTTATACGTGGACAGAATGATCTTGTCAAAAAATAGGGTATTTATATTACATAAAATTCTTCATTTTAATAAAGGTAGGCTCTAAAAACGTTCCGGAGTCAAATGAAAAAAAAAAACAATACTGGAACTTTTTGTTTTCGAAATAGCGTGCATCAATGATAAGTGCAAAACTGTCGTAACCGCGACTCGTCGACGTAAAACTGTAATTTCGACTTTTCTTTTTTAAACCAATTATATAATTAAACACATGGAATTGAACGGTGGAGGAAACAGCACCAATTACCGATCGACAGGTATTTCTGGTGAATTCTACAATGTATGAGAAATCATTTGTTTAATTTATGTAAAGCGTATTTTAAAGTGTTACTATTCAGTATAATGGCGGAATCAGCTGGACACCTTCAACAACAACTGGCTTGACAGCTTAAATAGAGAGGATTGGAAAGATTAAGGAAGCCCTTTGCCCTGCAGAGGATTTAAAGTTATTTTCCATAAACTTAAATTTGTTTACATTTTTGGCAATCAATTCGCGAATGCAGATTCCCTACATATAAAATTGTCTCTTAGCCAGATAAATTAAATTAACCTCAGGCTGCATTAAAATGATAAAGATAACTATTGAGAGGAAACATCATAATTCATACAAAAAATTGGAACGATTTTTATACCCTTTATCAGTTGTCTAGTCTATTTAATATAATTGTTAAGTCTACAAAGTGATCTAGTTCGGTGCACCCTTGTCGGTCTTATACGACATATGGACGTTATTAATAATACCCATTGATTAAATATTTGTGTTAAAACATTATGTAAATATGGCAGTACGATGTCCTGCTGCGTTGTTAATTAAATTCAATAAAGGCTAGAACTTATTGTTAATAGTGTTAGAGAGCAATAATAGTATTTTCTGTTACTGCAACTGACATAAAAATAATTACCACAATAGCAAACTTAAGGTGACTGACATGTCGTCGCTCGCATGACTAAACAGTCCCATATCATTTTTCTAATTTTTTTGCTGATTTGAGCCAGGACAACTGCAGTGATTCTTTTCATTTTTCAGTAACCGTCGTAAGTTATCTCCTATGTTATTTGGATTTTAAAATATAAACATTTTGAAGGCAACAAAATGTAAAGAATCTCTAATAGAAAATGTAGTTCTCCTAACTCAAATCAGCTAAAAAATGAGATAGGACTGTTAACAGGTAACGTATTAGAGCCTTAGAAACATTATACAGGGTGAAATTGAAAACATGCGACAAATCGAAATGGGAGATTGTACTCATCATTATGAACAACTTTTACTATGGGACCAAACCTGAAACCGCGAAAAAAAAATCATCTGTTCCCTTCATTTTGACGAGTTATGCGAACATAAACGTAGGGAACAGCTGATTTTTTTTCGCTATTTAATGTTTGGTCCCATAGTAAAAGTTGTTCATAATGATGAGTACAATCTCCCATTTCGATTTGTCGCATGTTTTCAATTTCACCCTGTATTTAGATCTTTGAAAGATTTAAAAGGCGAACCTTCTAACAAAGGATTTTTATAAAATCATTCCAATCAAAAGTAAACAACAAACAAAGTTAATAAATTACAGTTGTAATAACAATGACCACAATATCTGATTACAGAAATTACACAGACACAGACGACAGTAAACAGATAATTGTTTAATTTTCCATTTCAACTCGTTATTTTTTTTTGCGGCATCGCCTCGCTGACTGCGGAAATCGTCATAAATCCTATTACGGCTTTTAGGAAAAGGCTTATTTTAATAGAGGACTATTATTTTTATTAAAATGAGATTGGTATTTATTATTTTTAGACAGACTTCTTAGAAGACAAGTTTAATAAAAAAATGGAATACCTGCGTATTAACAAAATATTATGCAAAAGCATAGCTATAAAATCTAGATTAAAACTGAAACACGTGTAGATATTTTTATGACCCAATATTTAAATACCAGCAGTAATCCTTTAACAAAAATATTTGATTCAACCATCATAAATCAAAGGATCCATTCCCAAATAACGTTAATCCATAAAATAATGACCAATGAACCGTCTTGAAACCATTCAAAAGCTAGGAAGCGTGTGCATTAGAATACGGACAAAAATATATCACTAACGTTTCTCACATAAATTCTATGCACTATGCATGGGAATAAGACGGTAGACAATAGAGCAAAATCTTAATAAATGATTGAACACGTAGGGTCGATTCAACCCTTTACACGCGACACCTGGTCTTAAAGACCGAAGTCAAAAAAATTCTTTATCGCATTAGCATAATATTTATAATATGCACAATAGGATGCTTTATTTAAAGTAGCTACGATTTTTAAATATACGGTAGTTTATTGTTAGAGATAAGGGATATGACAATGGTGCACTTCGTGGTGGTTTGTAAGATGATGTTGAAAGGGTTACGGTGAAAAGTTAACGAGCCAGTAACAATGCTGTTTCATTCAATAATATTTTATGTCTTCGTTTTGTAATTCATGTTTTCGGTCGTAAATTTTTTGTTTACGGCAAATAAGAATGTTTGAAAGAAAGAAAGAAAGAAAGAAAAGTGCGTTTATTGGCATTACAGCAAAATTATTACACCTTAAAAACTATAAAAACAGAGAACAAAGACTATAATGCCAAAAGGGCCTCAGCTCAGCATAATGTCAGATGACAACACAAGGTATACCACCTGACGCTGATTTTCAGCTGCAACCCACGAGTGCCATACGCTGGAATTACAAACACTTAGGGAAGTGTGTCCTTTAAAATAAATGAAGAGAAATATTTACAAATAATATTACAGAAAAGCTATAAAATGTTGTTGTTTGAAATGTTTGAATATAATTAAAATGACATTGTATGCAGTTTCTAATGATCACATTATGTCTGCTTTACGAACTTACTGACGTTAAATCTGTAATACTTCAATGCATTTCATTTAATACCTTTATGTCATATCCACAACTACAGTTTCTAGACAAAAAACAACGCAAAGAGAAAACACCTACTAACCCATTTAAACAAACGAATAAACAAAAAACCCAAAAATATCGTTTACAATCATAAAATGAAAACCGAAAGTAATATCCATTCACGCTGAGCAAACTATCAGTTGCATCTTCCGATCCAATTTCGAAGACAGCAAAAAAAAATCCTTTTAACCCGACAATAGACAGTGGGCTTTTGTCTAGACACCGTCAAATGATACGCATTAGGTTTTTTATGCGATATGAATACATTTAAAACAGGAAGGATGTGAAAGTCGGGGTATTGAAGACACCGTATGGCATTAAAGGGTTAGGGACGTCAGGGGTGGTTTAGAACGGCTGTGTCACAAAGAAATAGGGATAATGGGTGAAACATTGTATTAACGAATGAATTATTACCGGCATTTTGTTGTGGTTTTTTAATATTTTTGAATATTAAGTGAGCATAATTTAAAAAATTACAAAAAAAAAATGCGTTGGCGAGCAAACATACGTCCAAATACTTACTGTTAGACAAAAAAGGACAACGAAACGAAAACAACGTTACAATAAATTTTACTACAGGCAATTCATCATTGCTAAACCGCTACTGTTTTTTGATACCTTATAAAAATGACAGCGCAAAAACTGTAACAAAAAACACCTAGTTACAAACTAAAGTCATAGCAATGTAACCTTACGATGACATAGTTGAACCAAGGTGAAATTCTTTCGATACTGTATCTAATCGAATTTGATAAACATAAGGACCTTGTTTTTACCTTTCGATCAATCAATTTTACTATCACACTTTCTCCTAGAAGGTTATTTATTGATTATAGATAACAGGTGTAAGTCGTTTACCTAAATTGATAAGTTATAAGAAAAAGGACGTAACCGACGATTAATGGACAAACGTAAAGCGTTAAAAGTAAAATAGTGCTAAGTGATAAGTTGACAACTGTATTACCGAAACCTTAGGTATAGTCTTTTTCGTAAATTATGTTTTATTTTTAGGGTATTTACCTACTTTTCGATTAAAAATATTAAAAAAATGTAGGCCCCTTCGGTGATACGTTGAAGATATATGTTATCTAAACCGCGACCGTGTCGGGAACATTTTATATTGGCCTTGATTTGACTATCATATTGTATGGAACAACATGTAGCTTCGATAAGGCCCAAAAACTACAAGCATTTACTGGGGATCGAGCCTGAGACGCGACGTTCACATCGGATAAAGAAGCGTTCGTAACCGCTGCGCTAATGCCCACAGTGCAATCTGAGCTGAAAATTGAAGGCATATTCTCTGTGCCAAGAGACGACTACAAAAATTATTTTTAATTGTATGATTTCCAAAATTATTGTATCGAAGATTTTAGGTCAAAAGTAATTTTGAATAGATTCGAAACTAACTAAAATATCTTCAATTATCATTAAAATTCCTATGACAGTTTTTTTTTATATTTTCTACAAAACGTCAAAATTACCTATGAGTGTCCTTCAGCTCAATAAAATATCCGAGTCAAATCTGAAACAAAACAAAAAACTTCATTAGTATTATTGACAAGTGCTGCCAAGATATTTAGAGCATAAAGACCACTTGACTTAACCTTACGTCGATTTTTATTTTACCTACCTATAAGGCTTTATCTAAATCCTATTTTTAAATAAAATTGTAAATGCTAAGCTCCATAAATTATATAAAGCGATACCAAGTCAGCAATCAGCTATTTCAAGTACCCATAACCTAGATCGCGAAACGTGTCCAATCGTGTGACTATCTATTCGTAGTATCTACTGTAAAACCTTTAGCGGAAAATAAATGGAAAAAATTTAATGCTAAACAATTTTATTTTCCATTATTCAAAAGACTAGCAGATATCGTGACCGGATCACTTTAAAAAGACAGTTATTCAGTTAACGCCGCGTAGCTTCATTGCCATTTAATTGTTGTCAGCCTCAAGTATGGATAAACCATTCATTTTAATGAGATTTTATTTTTATTTGACGTTTTATGACCACCAGCAATTACCGAACGCATCTAATAGGAATTGAATTATTCAAGAGCAATTTTATCGGTAGCCGCCTCTGAAGCACGTGTATATCAACAAGGTCGGAATGAGCCATAAAATAGGGTTTGATTACTAAGGGCTGTAAACGTGATTTCGATGATTTCTCTTGCAGCCATAAACAGACATCAAGTTGAATGTTCTCTTACATACCGACGCGACGTCCAATTACGTGCGTATAAATATCCGAACAGGACAGATGATTTATTAAAAATGTTATCGCGCAGGGGTGTCAACAAATCTTATTTGACCATCCATCTTTGTCTAACTCGAGTTATCGTTCGCTGATATCTATGTGCGGCACATACATTATTTATTTTATTTATTCGCGAATTTGCATCGAGTTTTGAAGGGTTAACCCGTTGCTATGTTCGCGCGTCGTAATCGCGTTGCATGCGAAAACTGTCGTAAGTATATTATTCATTTTGCTCATTTTATAGTTTAGCATTTTGATATTTACAAATACCAACTTGTCGGTGAATTTAATGTCAGATTGCAAATTGAAACATAAGTAGGCAATATTTTTTTATTCAGATATCGTTCGAGTGAAAATGTATTTTATCGTGAGAAAATAAAATAAGTTACATTAGTATTGAACACGATATGAATAACGTGTACCAACTTAAGTATTAAAATTATTAATTTATAAAACCTTTATCAAATAAACTTAGGAACGAGAAATATCAACTATAAAAACTTTATGTTTTTCAAACAAATCCTACTACCATATTAGAACGTTTGGTATGAAATTTGATGCCGCTTGCCTTGAACTTACGGAGCAACATTGTATCTCAAAACTTTATTAAAATATCAAGTTGCTAAAGTTGACTTCGTAGAAAGGCCCACAATATGGCTACGATAACAGCGTTGCTTGTAAATTAATATTGGAACAGAGAAAAACGAAAAATAAACTTGCGTTAGAGAATGTACAGGGTTACAATCAGAAAAAAAAACTCGCAAACGTCAATTATAAAAAACTGCATTCAAAAAACATTAACATTTCAAAAATGTCTCAATGACATTTGAAAAAAGGAACACTATGAACAAGTTCACAATAAAACCACAGATTAAAAAAAGAACACTTGAAGACGCAACTCAAGTAGGAAATTTTTTCACAATAGTTTACGAATTTTGTGTTTGTAATAAAAAAGGTACTTGTACCCCATTGTAAAGCCGTGGGCTATGGATTTATTTTCTATTGTGTGTCAAAGACAGTAATGAATTGCTTGTTACTTTATGTTTTAACAGCCAACATAAGCTTGGAATGCTTCTTCAAACAAACATCACACACAAGAATTGCGTTTACTCTGTCTACGAATAAAAGTTTTTAATGAAGTGCAATTGTCATAATCGTTAAGTTTTATTTGATCGTTAATGAATGACACGTTATTATTCAATGAAATTCATTTATATTTCTTTAGCTGATGATTGTGTATTCCAATTAAACGTTAGAGTCAAGTACACACATCATTGAATTGAATGATTTACGGGTATATACTCAAATGAATTTTATTGTAATTGAATTACCTGATTATTAGGTGATTATTAGTTAAAATTGTTTTAAGTACTGCTTGAAGAGGAATTTTATTTCTGTGCTTGATTAAACTGAGATGACATAACAAAATAACAAATCCAAAGTTCAAAAATGTAATTACAAAACATTGACGGATAACTCATAGTGTTACTGAATAGAAAAGGTCAAACAACATTAAAATATCATTTGTTAAGTGTCATGCAACGCCCTTGATAAGTAGTTCTCAAGGCAATAAATTATTTCGAGAAACAAGACTATTTCGACAATACACTTGAGATTGCCCTGATTTTCCCTGTCTGTTTAATTGCCTGTCAGAATCTAACGTTTAACCTTTTACAAGTGGGCGAATAAAAATGGGCATAGACAACAGAAGAGTCTCAGGAATGAGGTCATATTGTTTTTAATTTTCAAACTTTTGATAGAAACTTTTTTGTATTTTTTGCGGTCGCATTCCGTATGTATGGGTTGTTCGATTTGTTTTTTTTTTTTGGGTTGTCTATTGTTTGTGATGTTTTATATGTTTATTGCTTAAGTATATTGAAAAAGGGAGTGATATTTTGTTTTAATTAAGTAATGGATGATAGAATGAATATTACTTCGACAAACAACCTTCGTAAAGGTAGACAACGGCGGAGGTGGTGTGACGATGTGATAAGTGTGATAACGTTTGCAGGGCCAACATGGCCAGATATCGCACAAATTATCAGTTATATTCTAATTTTTATTCTAGAGTTTTAATACGGCTGAATTCGGAGCACGTGCTTCAAAATAATGACGTAACTGTGTACAGTGATAAGAATCTTATTAATGCACCCAATTATTTGGTACGAGCCAGTAATTGTGTTACTTGAACTGTTACAGAAACTAGTAGCTGGGCACGCCTGCCATACTAACATTGTTCTTGTCAGTCTAATTACAATTTATTACCAGTTTACGTCAATTACAGAATTTAAAGATCGTTGCTAGGGTTAGTAGCACCGACAATCGAAATTTTCCCCCTAAATTCGAAGTAAGTTGGGACCTTTGGGATTACATTTTGATTGGGAGAACGGATTTCGGAATAATTTTCTCTAGAATAATCTTGGTAAAATATTTTCGGTTGCACAACCCTAACCTAATCTTTACATAGCCTATACATAGCCTATATACTAAGGTTGATTAACGAATTATATTCACATTGTAACCTGAATTACCTAAATTAGTTCAATTACACAATTTTGACATGCAGATTAAAAAATAAACTGCCACCTCTATTAGACCTAATTTGTTCTACAGAACAATGGCCATCGCGTGTGCCAACACAAATTTTTGCTCATTTATATCAATCTCGTTCGTTCACACTACAGTCATTCGTTCACTTCGTGCCGGTTTTAAATGCATTTTCAAACGTAATTTCCTGTTATTATCAAGCTATTATAACTAAACACTAACCAGTGTCATAATTATGAATAAACTTACTTAAAATTTAAATCGGTTTGGATTGACAGTTGACTCATCATGATTGGTGTTGGATTATTGAATTGTTTTAAAAATTCAAGAATTATTATTATAGAAATTGTGACTTTATGTAAAATAAATAAATATACTATCTAAAAGAGTTATGTTGTGGACAGAACTCTTTTCTGGAGAAAAGAAAAACAGTGCTAAAAGAACTATAGAAATAAATAAATAAAAGAACACTTTGAGATGGAAGTTTTTTTTTTTTACATAACAACGTCACGTCTTTATGTCCCCGAAAAATTAGGCCTGTGTGCCTATTACACTAGTACAACCACATTTCACCAGCTTATTTTATATTATGATTAAGTTTAAAAACGTATTTTTCAGTAGATAGGTTACTTTTCGCATTTTCTCTGGTCATTACAGTTCAAAAATTACGTAATACATTTTAGTTGTTGTGTGCGTCCATGTCATTTTGTTCTATTCTCGGCAATGACCACATATGAGTCACTGGCAGGCAACATATATTTTCATACAACGTTGGGCAAACGTTGGCATATTGGCGAATTAAACAGTGTTGCGATGATTAATGTCTGTTCAAAAATTTGGCTAACATTTTTAACGAAATGTTTGCTTGATACGAATGTGCCTTTGTGAACGTCCCGAGTTATTCGGCGTTAAGTTGGGCAAATATTTCTTTATTTATTTTGAGTAGGTGCGTTGTGTTACAGTTTACCAATGCTAAGGAAAACCCTTAATAATCAATAATAATTGATTATATAGATTTCCCAAAATTGTCATGTCATCATCTAAGGGCAGCACTGTCTCCCTCTCCCGCGGAGAGTCAGTCTCGTCCCAATCGCCGAACTCTGCCATCTCCTATTATCGTTGTGTCTGCCAGTTTTAACTTAGGTATTGTTAATCCAAAAGTGTAACAAAGTCAAACCCCAAATTAAACTATTTCTCTCAGAGTATTCAAAGTGTTTTTTTTTGTAAATAAGGTTTATATGGCCTCCTGTAGCCGTTCGGTACAGAATCGGAAGTAAAAGGAGAACGGCAGGCTTGTATGGGAATTTCGTACAGCTAATAAAAGTTCGTGTTTTGGAATACTTTTTGTTTTAATTGGTAGTTAATATGATAAAGAAGCCCTTTTTAAATTCTTAGATTTTTAGAACTTGGGACGTAAAAGTTATAACCAGTTTTGTTTTTTAAGGTTATGTACTAGTGTACCAATGTAAATTGATACTTAGAGTTCATAGACTTGCCGATTGACGATTGACGCTGTCGTGTCACGTAATGGCGGCATAATAATAAATTGCTCAGATGCAGTCACAAACCACAATCCAAAACAACAGCAAACAGCAAAGAACTGAACCATAGAGTAAAGTAATATATCGGAAGTGAACTGAAAGACAGAATGATTTTCTTTTCCTGTCAATAAAATAATTGCCATACGAACAAAAAAATATTTTTGACGAAAATCATTCCTATCATAAAATCGTTAAATAATATGATTATGTGCAACAATTATGCATTCATCCGTTTATTATATAAGTGTTTATTTATATTTAATGTTATTTCCATTTCTAAATAATTAGTTATCATTTCGATATTTGTGTTATTTTACATATGGCAACTTCTAAAAAGATAACTGCGTTTAGTTTAGGATTCTATTACGTTTATTTATTAAAATCTTTTTATTCATATTATTAATTAATCCGAAGTTCTAAAAATAGTACACTTACATGAAAATTAATGGTTTAGTTGCCTTAATAAGTGGTACAAATTCTATAACAGAACAACAAAAAAAGTATCCTGTACGAAATCTGCCGTTCACCTTTATGTTTCGTTTACAGCTCATTTACTGGTAAATTTATTCAAGATAAGGTGAACGAAAGATTTTATTTTACATAAAATATTAGTTTTCTGTAACAAAAGTTAGTAAAACTTTAGTTAATAAAACTTAGTCGTCATTAGGTATATTATTAAAAAAAATCTTTACATTCGGTCATCACTGAAACATTAATTGATTTTGTTTCAACAAGTATTGGAAACCAATTTTTGAAACAAATATATTTTTTATTTCAATCAAGTTATTGAAACTACATTATCAGCCTATAATGTTTCCACTGCTGGGACAAAATCCTCCTCTCACTGAGAGAGAGTGGGATTATTAAAATACAGTTTTTCTTATTTGTTTTATTCATAAGGGTTTGTCTATATATACTAACTGAACAAGAAATTATCTCACAATAAATAACACCCGAACAATTCTGTAAAAATCCCACCTTGTAAACTTAATTGAAGTGAGCTGTCAATAGTGTCAATCTTTAGCATCAGGTGAAATGACAGCTCACTTCAAGCTCACTTCACCTTTGTTTTCACGGTAAGATTTTCACAGAATAGACCGGAAGATCTTCATTTTAGCATATCAAAATGAAATCATCAGATTGACTTGCTTATTAAAGAAAATATAATTATGTATAGTGTTAAGAATGAAATTAACACTTAGATATTAATGCAATATATTTAGCGTCGGAAAAGTTCGAGCGTCAATCGAATAGATCAGGGGATACACGCAACAGTTTATGCCTTTATCCATTCGTCCTCGTCTCAATCTATCGTGAAAATGATTGTTAATGAGCCATCATTAAAGTAAGTAGGTATCTCATAATTATAATTATTATAGTATTATTTTTATTGCGTTATTTAAAAAAACACTTGCAGCCGCACTCTGAAACGCTACTCAATTTTTAGTCTGTGTTAGTCTCATGCTATCTCTGTCACTGTGAGGTGTATTTTAGCGAAAAAAAGAGGAAACCATTATTAATTAGTGAAATAAAAATATATTATCCTAACTAAAACTATTAACAAACTAAGCGTCGAAATTTCCTCCGCATCGCTGTCGACTGGTACTGCACCCAAGAGACAGGTGGCATTGTGTCACGGGAAGTGTCAACCAGCCCTTTGTAGATTTCATTGAACAGACCATGTCTTTTAGTCTTAAAGCTAAAGTGGCGTTTGAGTATTCGGAGGTAAAAGATAAGTTTAAATTGAATTGTTTAAGCACCCACTTGTCTTAATTATGAATTTTGAATGATAACTCAATTATTGGTATTGTGATTGATAGCCTTATTAGATATAATATAATCCATCGCATGTGCACCCAGAAATCACCCAACTATATAAATATAATTGAGGTTTTTTGCTAGGTAATATAATAATTTTTGTGTTATAGCCATAGAAATGTAAAAATTATAGCTGATAACATATTGTGAACTTTTACTTCTTGAATGATTATGAGTTCACCAGTTTGCAAAAAATAATATATCTTCTTACAAATAAAATGATGGAAAGAAAACTTAAATTAAAATTTCGACTTGTTTGAATATTTAAGAATTGACATGGGTGCACTGAACGGTTTTATAAATATCGTTTAAAATATATAAATCGATTATTCTGGTCGTTATGTTAAGCAATATTTTATACAGCATGCCTATGAATGGCCGATTTTATTACATTTATTTCAGTAATCCTAATATTTATGTCTAAAATCCAACTTAAAAAAAAACGGTTCTTAAAAACGCATATTTATCCCGCCAAAAGGTTCAACGAAAAAAAAAAATGGCTACCAAAAATGGAGGCATGAATTGTTTTCAAGTTGTTTATCAAGGATTTTGACTCTGTAGAAGACAAAATACAAGTATAAAATATTACGTAAGTAACACATGTTGTATATTATTTGGAGACGAAGTAATGCAACTCGTAAAATAAACATATTGCGACCACATGAACTCGGGTTGTCATTTTTGAATGTTTTAAGTATTTCGGTGAATGTGGGCGAGAAACAGTGTTGTAGGTACCTACTTCTACCTATCTGTACTCAACATGTCATTTTGAAATGACAGTCACTAAAATCGACGCAAACAAAATTATGCAGGTAAATAGGAAATAATTGTGCAACCGTACTATTTTAAGTAGTTTTCACTGAGTTGGATAAATATAAATGCCTACTTAATTTGTTTTGGAGAATTCGTCACAATTAAAATGATAAGTTCACTAGGATCTTACCAACAAAGAAAATTAGATAATTATTTGGGATTTTACCATTTTTTTTTCAAAAAATATAATGATTACAATCATCTGCGGTTGATTTTAGGTATTTGTAAGTCGTAGTCGTGTGGTAAATTACAACAAAATCAAAGGTTTATAAAATTGCACTGACCATACCTTTTTAATAAAAGTACGTTTGAATGTCAATAGTTTTTTGTTTTCAATACAAAATTGGCCTTTAGGTGTGAACTGTGAACTTTGTTTTTAATAAAAACCGGTTTTGAAATTAAGCTCTTATAAGATGACTAACTTATTACTTATTTATCCTTAGGCTTTTCCTGTTTTGGGTTTGACTGAAATTCAATCTTTTGTACGAATGAACGAGTAAAATAAATATTTTGTACGAATTTTATTTCTTTTGGAAGAATAGAAGTCTGCTATAAACAATATAACCCTTCTTAGCCGTATAGTCGGGTAAAAAATAGGGTGAAGTTTAGGTAGTACACTAAATAGTAATTATGTACCTACTAAAAGTAGAAAACATTATTATCTACCTATAAGTACGTGTTTTAAAGTAACCATAAAAAAAAACGCTGCGTCATTGTACAAATCGAAAGATAAAAATCATTCTTGAACGCTACACTAAATGTGACAAATTAATGACATAAACAATACTTACTTTACTTAATAGGTACTAAAGTAATTGCGACGAAAACAATTACAAATAAACACACAAACATGAACTAAATGAAGTGAATTACTTATAATTGCAAAGAAAATGGCGGCTGGGTGGCCCGCCAAACTATTTAGGTACAACTAGCTTATGACCGCGACTTCGTCCGCGTGAACTTTCTTGTTTTAACATAAAATATGTCCCCGGACCCACCGCGTCGCATAGCATCGTCCGCCCGCGCTATTACTTCGTTTTTACTTAGCGTTCTTTCTAATCTTTTTTTTTTTGTCTAAGGGATCGTAGCGTGAGCCATGTAAAATAGCCTAAATAAAAAACCTCAAATAAGCTGTCATGTGCAAAACTATTTTTTCAAAGTTGCTCCAGGGATTAGCGCGTTCAAACGACGGCGACGTATTCCACATTGGGCACCCGCTTAAATGGCACCTGAGTGAATGCGCCTGACACACAATGCACATTCACAGGTGCCATTTAAGCGGGTGCCCAATGTGGAATACGTTATTCAAACATACAAACAAACTCCTCAGCTTTATTGTTAGTATAGATTTTATACGTCGAATAAAGTTGTTTGTGAGTGAAATTGATGTGCCCAGTTGATAATTTATTTAATTTACGAAGTGACTGAGGACATAAGTTATTCAGCCAACGAGGTGTGAGCCTCGCAATAAGGGATTAAAGATAATTATTATGCTGCACTAAAAGTAAAATCCGTTTCCATTTTTGACATAATTAAAAGTAAAATTAAATGCTGTTTGCACAGTACGGGCTGGTTGAAATAATAATTAAGCCGTTTTCAAAGGTTATGCTGATGTGTAAGTTCTATACAACTGTAACCACGTTTTGGGCAATAACAGGGGGTGGGTGGCCGCGGATGGTGGTTCTAAACTTCTAACAAATATACCTAGGCTACTTTGGACTCCTTTCAAGTATCTGTTACAAAAGTTATTAATCCTTTTTCTTTACACTTTTTTTTTAATTACTGTAATTTTTTTAATTTTTGACGTTGAAATTGCTCTTATTTTACCAATTTTTTTTGCTTAGTACTTCTGGCAAAGAAGTGACAAATTCATTAAGATGGCTCTTTGTTCGCCAAGTAGCCTTGTATTCAAAATTCACTGCTGTATTATTAACCAAAGCTAAAATTCAACCAACAAAGATGTTGCTTGAAAGATTCATTCCTCCTGAACACGGTTGAATTTTACAAGCAACAGATTTTTTTCACTGCACTTATTAATTTCAATTATTTTTGTAATCTTTTAGGTAACTACACCTGTACTATTTATATTATTATGTTAGTGTTAAATGGGGACCCCAAAGTAAAGTCTGTTCTAAGGATTTCGATAATACATTTAGGTACCTACTATCCTTTTATTTATATATTGGAAGGTGTGTTTAGGTACTAATATTATGTGGGACGTGTGATGATCCTATGTAAGTTTACACCGTTTAAAAATAAAATCGATTACTCTGGTCGTTACGACAAGAAATATTTTATACAGCATGTCTATGAATGTCCGATTTTATTACATTTATTTCAGTAATCCTAGGATTTATGTCTAATATCCACCTTTTTATTACTTATGCCATATAAAATACTTATAATTAAACAGTTCAGCAGCTAGGTTATACATGTTACACTGACACTCCCTTCCGCTCCACCCAGAGCGGGAGGGGTCATTTGATGATTTCCCATCCTTAAAAAAAAAAAAAAGGTTATACATGTTTATTTAAATTTCGAACATCTGTTACTTTTTGTATTGGTGTAGGTAATTAATTCCTTCAATCTGCCAAAATATTATGTAGACAAGTCATAAGATTCTACCTCAATAAGTACCTACTATAATTGATCGAAGATTATAATGATCGCTGATAGCAATCTTTAAAATGAGATTTATATTGAGATTAAAAGAACAGAACATCACGCCTGTAATCCCTGAAGGATAAGGCTAGAGGTGTACTTTAGTTTACCTTCGCCACTATCAGTTATGTTCAAGTACCATGTAATAGGGGGTGAGCCTATTAGCTTATTTTCCACGTCCCACCATTTTTTTCTTTTTTTTTTATCCACGCCTGCTTCAATTAATCCTGAACAAGTCGAAGAAACTTCAACATTCCGCAACACTTCCTAGCGGCCGCTTGCTAAAGATAAGAGTTGCTCATAAATAATAATTAGAAGCCGGGAATCGAACCTGGGCTGCACTTTGTGACTAACGATCCTGCCTGTCGCCCGAGGCGTACAGATATTAATAACAACCAACGACTATCTGATTTATATCTTCATACGGACGACTATACTTGGTAATCATTTAAACTTGATTCGATTTAACGTAAGTACACCAATTACAACGTCCGACTTAAGATAAATTATTGTCTAATTAACGATTGTAAAAGTGCGCAAATAGTACGCGTTTCGGTTGTGTTCAACACAATGTTTCATAAGTGTAACAATGCCGTATTTACGAGTGCGTTACCGTAAGTAAAGTCTGGCCATTAGCGTGCCAACATCAATCATTTACCGTTTTTAATTCGAAATAAAAACTAAAATCGATTGTGTTTAAAAAACGCATCGAGATAAGGACCAAGACTGTCCAAGACAGAGTCACGATAAGCCTTAAGGCCGAATTTGTAAATAAAAAAGGTTGCCCACGGCCAAACTAAATTAATAATTCCACGTTTACAATCTTATAATAACCGCTATTTTTCGTGCAACACACCCAAATTATTTTGAGATAAAAACTTATAAGTAGGTAAGTACGTGTGGGCGTACGATTGCATACTTATCTCGTAGCAGTACTGGCGACCACGAATTTGTAAAAAAAAAATAACCCGAATATTACATTTCGAGTTTCGAAATTTTTACTGGAACCAAAACAGATGTTTATTCATTGCATCAGTCATTATTCGTTTTTGGTTGGTGAAAGTGTTGAAGTCCGTTAACTTTTAAACTCGGGAAGAAAAATATTTAAGAGCACACGATTCAACATGACATGTTGTTTTGAACTATTCTAATAACTGTTACTTGTCACTGTTCTTTTAGTGCATTTTCAGAATAATAGGTAGGTAAGTTGTTTATTGGTTTTCATATTTTCAACATTAAGAAATAATAAATTTAGGGGTTATTCAACATTCTAATTTATTCAGTTTTTTTGGACGGTTTTTAAGTTTCACATTAAATTCAATTAAGTATACTAACGTTTTTTTTTATTTATTAGTTAATTTTCAAAAGTTTTCTCTTTACACATCTGAAATTGGCAGAATTGTCGAAATACATGCCGCACCATTGCCATAGAGAAAAATAGAATAGAATACAATAACTGTTTTTTACTGTTCCTGTATTAGTAGAGGTTATAAATACTTGTTATCTATCATGGGAAGTATTAGCTTCATTATTGATGACCTTTAATAACAGATTGTAACAAAGTATAATAAGTAGTGTCAGCACATGTTACTGATGAGTGTATTTTACTATCTAACTTAAATCACTTTTCCATGGCTTTTGATGGAAATTATTGCCTCAGCTAAAAAGTATGTGTGTAAATACGAGCATTTATTTCAAATAAACCAATGACAGACACTTTTGAATTATCAAGGGTTCGGTCAGTCAGAGAAATAAAGGTATTGCCCATTCTAAAGCGTAGTGGGTTCCTATGGAGGAGGACGGGTAAAGAAAATTATCATATTGTTATGTGCATCAGAACGGTTAAAATGTGTGAAAGTTATATCATTTTTAGGTATTCACACCAACCTGCCATAGCAACACAGGTAGGCCTTACAATGTGTTGTAACTTGTATCTAAGTCTAAGAATTAACAAAATACTTTATATCTGTAACTGATGTATGATCGTTTAGAATTCAATCATCCTTAAAGCCTCTAAGTATAGAATTTATTTAGGTACAAGAACATGAAAAATCACCTTTTGGCAAGAACATGTAGATAAGTTAAAAAGGTGTAGGAGATAGGTTATAAGGGGCAGAAAATTACGTAAGACCACGCGATAATTTGATAAAATATTATGTTTCGTTTTTTGTTATGTAAGATAATGTAGTACATTATATCACAGCTTAGCAACAGTGCAGGACGAAAAATAAATTATAACACCACGTTTAAAAATATTTTTTTGTGATATTATTTGTCTTTTATTTGAACTCGATAAGGAGCAGTAGGTATGTTAAATCGTCGCTGTGTGATAAAAACATGTGACTACTTTTTATCATGAACGTACTGTTGCTAAGCGGATTGATAAGTGCCAACCAACAGTATTTTTTATATTTGCTAACTTATTTATAGGAATAAAACCAATATATAACTGTAAAATAAAATGTAGTTATAAATAACTACAAACACACAACAAGTATACAAAAACTTTCAAAATATTATAATGAAATAAATTTCATTATAATATTTTGAAAGTTTTTGTATAGTTTTTGTTCGGCAACAAATTAAATAAAAATAATAGCATAAAGGCAACAAGTACAAGTAATTTTTTTTTGTTTTTCGCCTAACTAACCTGTTGATAAAATTGTTGGCAGGATAACAATTTAACTATTCGATAACTGTTTTTTTACGGTTGATGTAATTCATTTACAAAAACATCGGCCCATTTTTTGTTTGTTAAACTTTGGGCAGCAAAAAGTTTACACAAAAAAGTGCGTGCGGTGACGATTAAAGTAAACGTATTTTTATTATGTCATTTGTTTTTAACGTAAGCTTTTGAGTTCTATTGAAAGTTGTAAATTCCAGATACCTACCTAAACCATTTGTTAACTTATGTAAAAATGTTCAATTCAGTTTAAATTTTCCGTCGGGAATGTTGCATGATAATATATACATACACACGCCTAAAATAATTCCGATGTTATAGTAAAAAGGAGCAAAAAAATACTCACCAATAGTGTTGCCGTTGAAAAAATGTAAATTTTATTTTTATTTTTGTCGTTGGCACTACTTTTTGCGCCTGATGTTCCATTGACACTGTACCACTAATCGTCACTTTGTAAATTATTAACATCACAACATTTACAGTTCTTTATTATCCTACTATATAAAAAAAAGAAGAAAACTCCAGATTTTAAATTCCATTTTTTAAATGAAATGTTGCCTTTCTTCAATATTCCAATCACTATGGCAGCCGCACTAAAATATTTGAAGCTCAAAATCATTAATTGTTGTTAGCGTTTTTATGATAATATTGGAACTTGAATTCTTATAAGAAGTTCCAAAACCGCTTAGGGAGCGCTGAACTCGTATGAGTTTCAAGATGTTATAAAAAAACAATTGACGATACGTGTTCGCGCGTCGATTGTCGTCACAAGAAGAAGCCGCGCATCCAACGCGAGTGTCGCCCGCGCTCCGAACCAACGGATTGTGTAAACGCGCGCCACTCGCTCGGCTGGCGTCGCAAGCGGGGGCGGAGGCGCGGGGGAGGGTCGCTGGCTCTCTCGCACGCACACATCCACCCCACCGTACACCACTCCATTACTAACGTTCCTATTTTGAATACGCGACGCGCCAATCTAGCTCCTATGCGATAGCTATAGGAGCCGAGGGATGTGATGACCGAACCGCGACGTGCGACCGACATCAGATCGTGCGTGTAGACAGAGAGCACGCTACAGTTACCACGCGGATGATAGAGACGGAAGATCATCGGTAGTTGAGCCGCGTAACGCATGTGTGCCTTTAAACGCGGGGCGATGCAATAGTGGCATAAGTGGCATAGTGTCAGACTTTGTAAGTACACGTAGCTAAGAAGAGCAGTCAAAAATTTTTATAAAGAATACTGTTTCATTCTCCTTAACTTCAGTTAAACGCCATGCCACACCATGTGGCATTTAAACGCCCCATCTCTTCTGACATTGAAAATTATTAATTGACGCGTATTCACGGATCAGTGAATATTGCTGGGTTTAATTTACTCGACATCGAAGCTCACATTTCTACCTGAGATGTTAATGAAGATTACTTACTGTATTGTCAGTGTTTCATTAAAATTTATCATTTAGTTTTCAGTCGAGCTATTCAGCTTGGTGTGGAAAAATGAGCACGAGGAATATTTTTTTTTTGACTTTACATACAGCTATCTTAACACGTTGACTGCCAACGCGGTCACCGGTGACCGCGAACAATAGATTTTCTATTGTGTCTGTTGCTTGGCGTTCAACGTGTTAAATTGATCACCATCTGAGTGACAATGTGATTAAAAGTTCTGAGCTGAATAAAATTGGTTTGCAACAGCACAATCTTGGTACAGAATTTAAATAAAACATTGCGATATGAAACCCCCAGAAATGAATAAACATGCAAAATTTGCCCTCCCAAATACTTGATCCCAATAAAATTTTACAAGCATATTTTTGTGTATCAAATTCAAACAGTAGGTACCTACTACAGAAGTATGAAAATCTCGAGTTTAAAGATCTTGGTCGTGTGACTTCATCGATGTTGTTATGACGAATAAAATTTGATTATCAAATCGAGAGAGAAAATCGTTTACACAGTTGGTATAAGAGTACAAACACCCACACGCGAGCCCACGTATTCGCAATTCAAAATTAAAATTTACGAATTTCTATTGGTTAGAGAGCATTCGGCGTGTAGTTGTGTCCAACCAGTCACCTTTATCATTTATGTTTATTGGACTGGTTTTATATTGGTGATTTAAAAAACTTCATTTTAGGGTTATAGGAAATTTAGAACGATTTAATGCATTGCGTTGTACGTGGACACAGGTGTTACGGCTAATTTAATATACAGTTTTTGGTCTTTCTAGCCAGGTCAAGTCCCCTACGGTATCTAGGTAATAAACATTAGATACTGTAGTTAAATATATATATATCTTGATGAGAATCTTTTGAAAGTTGACTAAACAGGCCCATTAAACCATCTGTTTAAATTTGATTTTATAACCCCACATGTGCATGGTGGTCTGGTTGGCGTAGACGAAGTTTGTGCCTTCAACCAGGAAAATATGTAACAATCAAACAAAGATTATGATATCGCTAACACTGTCGTTCAAACATATTAGTCTCCTATTCCTATAAAGTGCATTCTTATAAATGGCCACGTTAATAATAAAACAGGTTGGAATAAGAAAATCGCTAAGCGCAAAGAGAAAAACTGGTCCATCTTCTTGATTTTTTATATGTTCATGATTATAACGCTCCTATGAATGACGTTACATATAAAATGAAGTGATAAAATGCATTAACTCATCTATTTTGTATGCACATAATCTGATATGCTCTGGCAATAACAGGAAAATAGTATCTAATTTAATCTTGAATTGTGTCTTAATTGATTTAGAACTGAGTTCATTTACAGAAATATTTGACGATATATCTGTAGAATAAAATATGGATATCTCACAGCATCGTATGTCATGACATCGTCGTTTTACGGTGGATGCAAATGTAATTTTTCTATAGTCATTTGTTATGCTCATTACAGATTTAAAGAGACTAGAGAGTAACCAATTTTTTTAATGCTTTCTTGCTCACTAACACTAGATTTGCTTAAAAACGAAACGGCATCCAAAGAAAGAGTACCTAAGAACAGTTTTATTCTGCGTTTTCAAAAAAATTGGGACTCTCACGTGCACTAGGCTTGATTATCCCATAAGAATCCTATTACAGTCGTAGAAAAGTGTTATGCACGACAATATCACCCAACTTTTAATGCCACGAAGTGTAGCTGTCGTAATAAATGAAACCTTTTTAGAAAATTAAGGTTACTATATCAGTAGACTATCAGTATTACAAAAATTAGCCGCAACGAAATTTCACTCGTTTGCATCGATTTTTTTACAAATATCAAACTGTGTTCTACGGAATATACCTACTGGTCTATTTATATTGCTCAAAGAAGTTTTTGAAATACATGATGTTATCACTTCTCATCTAACACAATATCAATAAGATATGACACGACACTGGCTTTCGTGATAAAAATTATTTTGTTTTCTCTTTTACCTACACGCCTACAATGTCACACTGATGATAAAAATGGCTTTCTATTCATCCATCTGTGGAATAACATCTATGATATTTACAATACACTAAAATAATAGTCACATAAAACAGTTACTTTTAGTTCAGAAAACAAAATAACGTTTTTTATGGATATAAAAACAAAATACTTGCTACTTTTATCATGTTCTTTAGTATTTGTTATGAGTTTTAATTTTTTTCTAAGTGCTTTGCCTACAAAATATCTTACGCTACGCTAACGTGTGTAAGCAGGTAAGTAAGTAATGATGTTTATTTTAGAAATACAATACTCAAGAGATAACGTTTTTCGCTATCAAAGAGTATTTATTTTAGCGTTTTCTAATTTAAGTGCATGTATAAATAAAGTGTAGGTGTACTGAAAGTCAGTAAAATGTCTAGTTTATCTAGACGACATTATCATGTTTGCTTGCATCTATTTCGGCATTTAGGACATTATGCTATAATGTAAGTCTTCAAATATTCTTGCTATGTGATAATTGTAATTGTATGTATATTTTATTTTATAACAATATTTACTTTTAGAAACCGTTGCTCGTCCTGCTGTATCATTTCGTGTTTTTGCCTGTACCTATTATTAGCTCGTTTTTGAGAGTAGATTTTCCTTTTGGTTTCGTTTTCACCATTATTAAAATTGCCTTTACAACTTTCGCGTCAACAGTTCTCACAGTTAGTCGAACGTTTACCAATTTTCACTGTTCAACAATGGGCACACGACAAAAAGCGCGGTTTCGAATTCGATTTATTACCAGTTTTAGCGGGAAAACGGCACTGTCATCGCGCTGCAGTCGATATCGAACAAACAACACGATATCGCCACACATCGCCCTCACTCGAAATTCGAGGTTATTTTCGAAGTGTCAGTTCGAATATTTACCTTTTGAATTTTTTTTTTTTAACTTAGAACGAACACAACAGCACACGTTTGGGAACCGTTTCGTTACGATGGGACATCACTAGTGGGGCCGGTGCACCCGAATCGTATTCGCTTATTAATCGCAATAATTAGCAGTTGTTGTTTTTGTTGGTACGCGCCGGTGGCGACCGCTCGCGGCGCGCGTCACCACTGCAACTCGTCACATAATGCCACTAACAACGTCTCTTTCCCCCTTTACTTCCGCACCGGCTTTTTACCGAGGGCGCATGCGCCCCTGACATTTTTTAAACCGCGCCCATGTTTCTGTAATTTCTATCGCGGTGCGCACCTTTAATGAAAACAGCTTTTTTCGGACATTTTTTCGCGACGTCTCTGTCTAACGGGCTCGTTCGCCAACTAGCCATCCCCCTCCTTCTAACGGTCGTCGGTAGGCACTGCTCCGACGCGACGCTAGCTACGTTATATCCTCTCTTTCTAGTGACGCCGCGACGCCGGTGACGCCAATTATTTTGCCACATTCTAGAGTCTAAACGCAATTTCAACAAAGCTCATATTTGATTTTCAACCTTACCTACCTCACATAAAGTTCAAGCTCTACCGCGTCTAATGCAGTTGCGACTTTATGGTCTATCGCGAAAAGTGTAAAGTTCCGGCCATTTTTGCGATAAAAAAAATGCTTGCATGCACGTAACCACGCCTTTGTATACACACATATTGCTGTCTATTTTACTCCTTTTTTATTTTTCACTCGCGGTCTCGCTCTGTCACTCACACATGCACACAATGTGATGCGAATGCTTCGGGACGCACCGTGTCACTGCCACCTAGCGGGCAATAGCGGAACTTTTACGATGGAAATGCGTTCGTAAACTTTCACCTTAGGGGTGGCAGCACTGAATGAAAGGGGTTGCTTTCCCAGTTTAGTTCGTCTATTCGCCGCAGCGCCGCGCTTTTCTCGGCTCAAATACGACTTGGGGTTTCCATTTCATTAAAAGGCTTGCGTGCTGTTTTACTAATTAAATCGTTTATTAATGCGACCAAGAATCGATTATAAAACCGGCCCTAAGCCGTTAAGCAAAAAATCTGTCTTGTCTACTTTAAATTTAATCAAAAAAGATTTTACTTGGCGAATTAGCATTTTATTTGCGCATGTAGCCGTGATTCCCGACAGGGGGCGCTGGAAGCTAACAACTGGATTAACTAGAGCCGTAGAAAGAAAAATTGCCTTTGAGTTCGTTTAATGATTCAAGTCAATAATGTAATTTTGTCCATGGACAAGCTTGTTAATTTCTCGTGTTCCGTTGTCGTTAGGTTGGTGTCCCTGTCCATTATCATTTTATTGGATTCTGATGTTTTTTTATGTTCTTTAGTTAAACAGTTTAATTTGAAATGTCGTTTAAATCATGATCAAGGTGATTAGGTTCCGCGCCCTTCATGTAAACGGGCTTAGCGTGGTATCATGTTTCTTAGTAACTTTTTCCTGCTGTTCTACTCGCGCTTTTGTTTGTCACACTTAAAATTTAGGTACCTACTATTTATTTAGTTTACTTTTCATCTGTATGTACTAGTTTTTAATAGAAGGTTTAACTGTCGAACTTAATGAATAAACAAATTATAATGAAATCTAACAATGCAAGAATTTCAAATCGTTCGAAAGATCTTACCGTCCAAGACATTTAGTTATCAGAAACTTAACTACCTATACACAGAATCCATTACCAGTCATCCCTAATAAAACAATCTCCAACAACAAGAGACTGCATCAAACTATTAAAATATTCATAGCAATGAAATCAAATAGTTAATTGTACAAGAAATAATAGAATAGTGATTAACGTGAACCAGTACATGCGCCAGATGCTGATAAATATTGAACGTTATGTACTGTTGTTAGATAAAATGAACAAATTGTTACACGAATTGTTGCTACGGAACCCACACGGGCCGCACGACCTATTAAGGATAATGAATCTGAAGTAGTTGACGAAAATGGAGTCAAGTTTGGTTAGGAATTTTAAGGATTTAGTAATAGGAGCAAAAACTTGGGAGAAGATGTGGACAAGAAAGCTAGGCTAAAAGAAAACAGGTGGACTAAAGAAAAGGCGGATGGATTGTGAAAGATGATATTGCTAGGAAGGGAGTAGACTCTGGGATAGAGATGTAGGTATGAAAGAAATAGACCAGCTGTACTGATTCCAAATTAATTAGGATGAAGGCAGGAGGATGGTGACGTAGTGACAAAAAAACAGAATGCAACACTTTCGTCTTGTTGTCAAAATGCTTATTGATTAGAATTTCTTTAATTATTTATTAGAAGTTGGAAGACTTACAGAAAAACCATTTGTAAGACACATATTATAACGTCTGTGGAAACTTAGGAAATAGATTTCAAACGATGTCCTTCAAAAAAGTCAGATGCATAATATCCGCACGTGTATGGCTGGAATGTAATAAGAACGTCTACGAAGCAACTTGAAGATAACATACTCGTAAAGTATCACATGAAAATTATTTTTCATCCTTATTTAGGTAAATATTGGTCACTGCATATCACTTAAACTGGAGTTTGGGTAAGTTTATTTAGAATTTTACGGGCTTTTCCTTCATCTACGTTATTTATTTATTTATCCATTTATTTCAGGCATCAAGGCCCATATAAACATATACAATACAATATTAATATAAGTAACTTAAAAATACTGTAAATACTTACAACATTATACTAAAAACTAACACTAACACACACGAAGTGTCTGTGTCGCGTTTCGCTGACTGGTGCCATGTAGCCGGCCACGAAACCGGCGGTACACAAGACCCTTCGACCAGAACTCTTCCTTGAGGAACTTCTCGAGTTGATGTATCGGAATACGCACCACGAACGACTTGAAGTTCGTGCTGTGACGCGACTCCAACTTCTCGACCCTCAAAGATATATTACTCGTTATACACGCTGTACTAATAATAAAGCTGAACTTGAGTTTGTTTGGAAGGCTATTTAACAACACGCTTAGAGCCCTTAGGAGTTGAGCAACAAGAAAAAAAAAAGTCTGAAGAACGCTAAGGGAAAACGGGGTGGATCGGGGGAACAAGACAATTCACGCGGACGAAATCGCGAGCAGAAGTACCTAAATGTGCAACTATAACTACATCTCTACAAACTTTACCTACAGAATCCAAGTCTCCACAATATATCCCTGATTATGATGCAGCTAATAATATAAACCGCCAGTCATCATTTTATGACGCCCACGATGTATATGCGAGTTGAGACATAGGTACTGCATAAAACATACCTTTTGATTATTACACAATCTCTGTGAGTCACAATTAATTACCTATTTCATACAGTCATAATGTATCTAGATATTAGTTATTACCTAGATGTAGGTACAGTAATGCTCGGAAGAAAACGTCTCGTATTTATATTGGTACGTACTTACCTAGTCAGTTTGTGGGACCGGCAATTTGAGTAGTTGATTGCCCAAAAGCTGTTATAGAAGTTACAGAAGATAAACTGTAGGTTTTATGACATTGATTTATATTCTGTGATTACTATATCTCACACACGGACTTTTTTTTTTCGGAAAATCGTATATTTTTATAATGTTTGTAAATAACATGTATCTATTATTTAATTAATTTATCTGTCATTTGCTTACTTTCGAATTATTTTCTTATTGTTGTATAGTAAAGGTGCATCGTCTTCACATATAAATTATATAATTAATTTTAAAAGAGTAAGAATTAATTTAATTTTAATATAAATTTTAACGTTCAAAAGTGCCTTTGAAGTGCCCATGATATGCTTAAAGTCAAAGCTTTTAATTCAATTAAAAGCTTTGTCTTTGCAAGAAAAGAAGGAGAAGAACTGCCATTAGAAATAAAAGTAATAGATCAAATTCTTACCAAGCTAGCCGTAGAAGTTTTAACTGTAAACGAATACAATATTGAGATTAGGACCATACTCAATTTAAATACAACAAATCGGGTTGATACAATACGGACCAGTAACTTATAGGAACCCAACATAAGTTATACAATAACATTGCCAACAGAACGCCTTGATGCCGTTAACTTTGCAAGGCTGAATGAAAGTCAAGTCAAATAGTTGACCAAATCACTAGTTACTTTATGTACTTAATTACGTTTTGTTAAAGCTTAGACCGGTGTAATTAATTCTCTTAATAGATTGGCATACCACTGTAATATAAATGTTGTTTCGATTATTCTTATAGACTTCGGCTATCGTAATTGTTACATATAAATTTTAATTAAGGGTAAACATAGTTATCGTGATAACGTTGATTTTATTACTGTATTTATTCGGCTCCAGTATTTACTTAGGCAGTCTGAGAAAGACCCACAGATTACGAAGCAAAATATGTTTGAAGACTAAACGTGTCAATATTCTGACCGTGTCGACGAACGGTACCACAAAAATACAGAGAGTACAGAACTCAATCTACATACAAAGTGTGCTCGAGCAACGCACACATAGACACCGCTCACGGACACCATATCTCGGACCGGTTGGGACCAGTGCGAGCGCGAGTGCCACGCTTGAGACACGCGTCTGTAAAGTGCAAAAATGGAGCAAAAAAAGTTATTATAACTGTTCAGTGGACAGTTGTTTAAATTCAACATTAAACGGTGAATTTCATTTAGTCATTCTGATGATGGGATTGAGTGACAATAAAATAAAGTATAATACGAGGGAGCCGCGTTAAGTCCGCTACCCGTAGCGTCCGTTTATGACCCTATTGTATTCTTGAAGGTGATGTTTTCTCGGATCAGTCGCGTTACAGACGTTCTACCAAAAAGTACTCTCAAATCTAGAAGAGCTTGTTAAATACCACATTGAACAGAGCATTGTCGACTTATATTGAGTCCTAACAGTCAGTCAACGCCAGCGTTTTCGTAAAGCCATAAATCCTAATAAACAAACTGCAATTTGGGGATTCATTCATTCAAAATTGATTTATGCGAATTAACTTTTTGACCAGCACCCAAAAGGACCCCCCCCATTTACACCACTTCTTACTGTTTGAGCTATTAAGAAGAACACAAAACATAACATCAAGCCTTGTTTGCTCGAAGCGGTTTACTGACTATTGTACACCCACATTTCGCAATAGAGGGATAGCCAATTGCCATCAACATTGCAAGAAGCATTGCTTTAATTTAAACATGTCATTGACATAATATATCCGTTCAAACAAAGCATGCATATCTAGGCTATTGTAGTTCCTGTGTATGCAACTCCCAAAGAACCAAACAACTTACCGCAAAACTTGAACAACGGCTTATCGTTAGCGGAACCCTGGATTGCTGACAGTTTACCTGATTGGGGGCGACAAATCAGGTAAGTATCGACAATCCGTGATTGTTGCCGATATGATCGTAATTCGTAAGGGCAAAGCCAGATTGGTACAGAAAGCTTTACGTAGACCTGTATAGATACAGGTAAACGGCATTTAAGGAGATATAAAGTAGGGCGACAATGAAAGATTGTCTATTAACGTTGGTCCAGTGTCGGAAATCTATGCTCCAGTGGTTGCAAGCGCGACGGTAGAGCGTTTTTAATTGAAGCGAGGAGTCTTTCACCAACATACTATGATGATACTGAAACACGGATGTTCCAGATCACTGACCACTTCTAACCCTACTAAAAATATATATTCAGTACCAGGACAAAGGAAGGAAACCGATATCAAAATATTATGCTGTAACGTGTAGTTTATCATTCTCTGACTTTTGAGGTTTGGTTGACTTTTGTAGTGTCTGTGGTTTTGATCGGATATGTTGCTTGTTTCGTCTCCAATATCTAGATACCCTTAGCTTGTCCCAATCGAAGGCAAGGCGTCCACAATCAACTATTGTAAGTCAATACTATCGTTACAACACTACCAGACTGACGTTACGTTCTACGATAAAAGTTTACTCTAACGGCCGAACCCAATTACCTAATAGATCACCAGATTTGGCATAATGGAGATAGAAAAACCTACCTATATCGTATGTAGCGATCTGTACGATTATAATAGACTGGCAGTTATGATTATACTGGTTCCCATCAGTAGCGATCTGTTTATAACTGAAAATAATGTTATTGGGTTTGGCCGTAAAACAACTGTTGTTTACATCACGAAGTCTCGTTTTATGAGAACCTCAATGCTACAAGTGGTTATGTTAATAATCCAACATTACCCTATAATTTTGGTTCATTTTATTTTATCACCACTGCTCTCAAAATGATGAAGGAAAACATCGTGACGAAACTGGTATTATATCCTAAAACCAAAAATTACGACATGTGACGTCCACCACACACCTGAACTGGGTCTGCGTGGTGTGTTACTGTATTGCCCAACCCCACTCCCTCTCATAGAGAGGAGGCCTGTGTCCCAGCAGTGGCAAAATGGAATCAGGCTTTAAACGTATGACGTCTCTAGTATGCATGTGCATATTTACGGATTGGTGCTGCATATATACTAAATTCAAGCTTAATAAACTAATAATTAACGGAATTTCAACTATATTTTTTTATTGCAACGTTGCCAGCTATCATCTAACACGACCTAATCAAGCGGCTTAGCCTCCACAATCTATTATTGTAGCCGCAGATAAAATCGTAAGGGTAGTGTCTGACTGCCGCGGTAACATTCCGTTGCCGCGCGCGAGTCATCATAACTCAATCGAACAGGGATCTTGATTGCGCTGCTGGCCGTGGAGGCGGTAGGGTCAGCAGAGAAATGGAGATGACGGTTTAGCAGAAAATGGTAGAAAAGAAAAAGTGTAAGGTTAGTGCAATCTGGGGGCCTAAAAAGGCCACTTTGGCAGAATCATCAAACAATTCATTTCACGCAATTTCATCTGTATGACCCCCTGTTGATATTGTAAGGCATCGAAGTCCAGAAAAAACTTCTTCGTTGTCGAGCACAGCGAAATCAAGGGCGAGTCTATTGTTCAATTACCGGACCCAAATAGAGACTGATCTGCTACTGAGAATCCCGATGGAATAATCCGATATCCGACTTTGTAGGCCCTCAGTTGAGTGTTGTACCTAAGGACCTAAAAAGTGACATTCTATCAGCGAAAACGATGATAGCAAAGTCAAAAATGTATGAACTGATAAGTTACCGAAAAACCTATAGATATTATATGTGAATCCTGTTGAAAGTCGATGTAGAAAATACGAAACGCTTTGAAAGCGATTGATACGATTTATTCCGGTCTGATCCCCTGAGCCCCCCCCCCCCTCGATCCCCTGCTAGTTCCTCTTCTTGTCTAAGTCTTGTTTCTGTACCTGGGAATCAACCCCAATTACTCCAAGGTCAGCAGTCGCACTTTCGAGCACCAGACCACCGAGGCAGTATGTCTGTTGTGTTTCACCCAATAAAATATTTTCCACTTTCTTTTCCCTCAATAAAAAACGGTTATTTATTTCACAATAACTTAAAAACTTGTTTGCCTACCATACACAGTAAACTAAACGAGTCGCATGCCTTTCCGGATTCTATCTGTGAGTCTGTGAGCGCAAATCTCGGAAACTGAGTTTGCTAGAACAAATTTCAATGCTACTTAGTAATTGTCGTTGGACTTGCATTTAGTTGACTAGTTGAATGTCGTGGGTTTGTTTGAAGTTTGAACTTAAAGTTGGAGATAAGCTATTTCATTCAGGAATATTTACAAGATGGGACTTCAGGTATAAAACCCAAATTGAGTGGATGATGATGATGAGATAAGTCTCGAAAGTTTAGCCAGAGATCAAAACCATAGTTTTTTGCAATACTTAGGTTCATTTGATATTGGATTAGATATTCAAAGTACTTATTAAAATTACTGTCATAATTCATGCCAAAACACCTACAAAAAATCGGTTTTTTCTTTCATCACCACTAAGATAAAATTTTGTGTCAGACGAACAGACAGACATCCTACGTAGATTTATATTCGCATAGAGATTGCAAGTTTTGTAATATATTTGAATTATAGTGCCATCAAAGACAAAACAGATAAACAAACACCAAAGAAAACCATCCCTAAGTGTGACATTATGCCTATAAATGTCCATATTTGGCACATCCGCGACGCACACGCCAATGTAAATGATTTCTTGGACAAGACATGGACGGACTGGACATCACTTGTCCAATGTCCATTAATAGAGATTGCGGCACAAGACATAAATACTGATGGCATCAACGTATGCAGCTCTAATGAGATTGAAAACAATGAATTTAATTAGGTGGTTATTGTCCTTTGACGGTTATTGTGTGTGTATCTCTCTGCGGTCGTGTCGGATTGCCGTCCCATCGGACAATGAGAGTAAGGGAAGTGAGAGTGCACCTGCCTCTGCGCTCACACTTGTGCACTATCTATAATATCTCTCGCGCCGAAGACTGGTCTTCGTTGAGATTGGTCACCATAGCCGAAATTAAGTCTGAAAGACTTTATTTATTGTCCTTTGATAAAGGATGTCATTCGTAGATCTTTGACTGTCGTTACGGGTAGTCAGGTAGCCCGAAGGTCTGACAACCAGTCTTGCCAAGGGTCATGTTACCAAGCAACTGGGTTATGGAGTTCAGATAGGCTGTCGCACCATGTAAAATACTCATATTCCTGCATTCAGTTAGACTGGAAACCGACCCTAACATAGTTGGGAAGGCTTAGTAGGCGATTCGGCCGCTGAGTTTCGTCCGTTCCGGTCAAAACAGGAATTTCATTATTATTAAAACAGGTCTGCAGTGTGATGAAAAAAAACTCAACATTTTTAACTTGGTACGTTGTAAATCCATGTTATAAGCAATTTTGGTACATCATTCGTCTCTTCTATTAAAGTTGTCTCAATGAAGTATTCATCAACATCCTACCTAGTTTTCTCTTTATTACAAAATAATCTGTTTACAAAATTTATTTAATTTGACACATTTGTTCAGTTTACGACATTTTAGAAAAAAAAATTGTGGTTCCGTCGCTAACAGCTAACAGTAATTTTATTGTTAAAGTTTAATGGATCATTAGCGTTAAAGAACATCTGTGGGTAAGGCAGAAAGTCTGAATTAAAATCACGTAACCATCGACTATATGAAGCAATTACCGAGACCAAAAATGCCGTTAATTCTTACAGCTGAGCTCATGATAAGAAATGATAATCATAAAAATTCTCAACAAAAAAGGCCTTTCAATAGCTGTTAATAACACTAATTATTGTTAATAAAGCTGCCAGTTTATTAAGTTACTAATTAATCCGGAATAAACAATAGACCGTTAGCGAATCTTCACGTTAAGGGCAAAACAGAGTAATTAAAAGTCCTTTTTAGGGTTCCGTACCCAAAGGGTAAAAACGGGACCCTATTACTAAGACTCCACTGTCCGTCCGTCTGTCTGTCTGTCACTAGACTGTATCTCATGAACCGTGACAGCTAGACAGTTGAAATTTTCACAGATGATGTATTTCTGTTGCCACTATAACAACAAATAATAAAAAATTTATAAAGTTAATATTTAAAGGGGTATAAATTAAACGTTTTTTTCATCATTTTATGCCTTGTGGTACGGAACCCTTCGTGTGCGAGTCCGAGTCGCACTTGGCCGGTTTTTTGTCACTCTGATGGGAAAATTCTTTTTTTATCACGTTTCATCGAACAATCACTTTTATGATACCTAATTTATTATATTTTATTTTTTGCTAATAATTAAATAATTTTAATAATACCTACTGGTGTTTTGATAAGAAGCTCCGGCTATTGAGTTATTTCCTTTAATCAGGGAATCAAGATCAAGGGTATCGAGGAGGGGGGTTGGGGTGGAGGGGGGGGCTCAGGGGATCAGACCGGAATAAATCCAAGGTTATTATTGGTTAAAACATTTCCGTGATTTTATCAGAATATTTTTATTAGCTGGCTTACTGTTGAATTGTGTGAAAGTGGTTATATAACAGCTTATTCCATTTATTTTCTACACCTATACCGATGTAGCTTGTTGCATTTTCTTTTAAATATAATGTATTTGTCTTACCCGTAGACATAGATAGACCTAGATAACGCAAGTATCATGATCTGTATGAAAACCAAGCGTAAATTTTTTTGACTACCTACTACGACGTCACAAGTACTATTTAGTGATGGGAAAATCAAATCGATTCAAAGACGCCGCGTGCGGCACCCGTCTCGCCCCACCCCCGGGCCTGGCGCCAGCGCTCACGCTCACCCAGCCAGGCAGTACACAGGACTGGATACCTACCACGAGCTCTTAACGCGATCCACTTTAGGACCTAAACTGAACTGTTCTTCTAATTCGTATCATGACGTCAGTTTAACGATTCAATTTAGGCCGTGCCATCTGGATACCTACCACGAGCTCTTAACGCTCATTCACTTTCAACGATCCAAATGCCGCTGAGCGTATTGGACTTCATGGTACGACTGTCAGCGATGCAGTTTAAGAATCTAAACTGAAATGTCTTGCTTTTGAATCGTTTTTAAATAGATCATGATAGGCCTCCTGAGCGCGAAAGTGGCGGCTTACGATATTTGTACGTAAGCTTTTTTTTTAAAATAAAAATTGTTTATTGGGTCTCAAACAGTTACATTTGTAGATGTGATTGAGACAGCAAGCTGGTGCGATTTTTGGCACGCGAAGTAGTTTCTCTTGCGTTATCTAGGTGTATTTAATATAATTATCTGTGGTATTACCTCTCCTACTCTGCTGTTCCCAGCATTATCTGCTGATTAGGTTTGGTACCTGAAACAAGAAAACACACAGGAATTAAAATTGAGAACCGTCGTTCTTTATTTTTTTTATCGTATGTATCGTTGAGAGCATTGGTGGTCCAGTGGTAACGGCCGTGACTTACGAGTTGTAGGTCGTAGGTTCGAACCCAGATAGGCGCTTTACTTTGTGTAAATGAGTTCATCACACCTGGTCACAAAACGGTGAAGGAAAACGCCGCATGTCCTAGAACCAAAAATTCGAAAACATGTGACATCTACCAACCCGCACTGGGCCCGCGGGCCGCGTGGTGGATTGACCCACTTGCTCTCAACGAGAGCAGGCCTGTGTCCCAGCAGTGGGAACATTATAGGCTGATTATACTGTAAAATAGAAAACACTCAGTTCCATTTGAATATTTAATTAATAATGAAATTACACAGAGATGTACACTTCATAGGCGTAGTAAATCACATGCGCACCGCTAAGGACTGCCCAACCAAAAACAAACCACCCGCATAGAGCAGGGATACAAGTTTCGATTCCCGCTCAGAGTAGTGTTGCACCATACACGATGTTTTCTTTTAGTATGCATTCGAGGCATTGTTCCTTAAGACTTCTTGAAAATATGGGACATATAAGGAGATTACGCTGAAAACAAAATCTGTGGTATTCTCATAGATACATTCTATGGGTATACTGTTAGATAAAGATACCCTGGCAATAAAATAAAATGTCATGTATCGGATACCACTATTGCCTTGTACACAAGAGACCTTATTTTTTATGTACCAATGAATATCAAGCTAATATATACATAAATGAAGTGCTGTGACTTAGTGCAGTGATAACTAATTTTATTCAACAACAGTATTAAATTATACCATGTTGTTGATAACGTCGGATTAATTAATTTGTTCCCTTATGACGATATTTTATTTTAATTTGAATAGATTAATTGACAGTAATCCACTGGACTTGTTATCAATTTGAGATTTATTTTAATTGAATTATGTTATCGTTGGTATAGTAGCTGCAAGCGGTAGGTACTGTTGAGCATTAGGTCCCAGCTTCGATTCCCAGGTCGGGTACAGTATTATTGTGTTTTTGTATAAGGATTTTTTTAGTAGCAGCCCGGAATCTATTGAATCGGTTGATGGCAACAGGCTCACCCCCTATTACATGGGAATTAAGAGCGTTTACGACCTACGGCATTTCATACAAACTTTCAAGCCCTTTTTTCGAAATGAATGAACCGATTTTAATTAAACTTCATACGCATAAGCAGGATACAAAGGTCGAAAAAGTTAGTTAAGAACTTTTTTGAAAAATAGTGTTACTTTTTCGATCTTCTCGCTATCGGTTTTTCCATTGTTAAAAACAAAATTCAGGTTTAATTCTGTCATAATTATGATGACAATTAAGTGCAATGTCATCACAATTATATCATATTCTTCCACTAAACAATTGGTGCCAGATCACATTTGTTACAACCAGTTGGAGGAATGTTCTTGCACGAACTGTCTCAATGTTGAACCGGTTTCTAATAGTAAATAGCAAAATCGGTATATAATAATAATAATAATAACCAGTAAGATGCTGGTAGGGATCTTGACCGTACTTCCGGGATTTTTTTTTTTTTTTTGTCCTGATAGCCGTGGAATACCTCTCCACTTCTCATAAGCACCTCAGGACATGTTGCCCCCTTGTCGCTACGTCACTATGTGCTAGCGACCGTTTCCGGGGGCCCATTATTGAGTGTGCAAGTCACCCCCTGCTATTTTATCCGTGTATATATTAAACATTGATCAGGCACAGGTTCTTCCATAGTTCTTGGCAACCAGTCCACTTTAGCCACCCAAACCCATAGTCCAACTTTTTATTTTTCCATATGCTGCAATAGTGCATACAGGGATAATCGTCGGTTGGTGTCACATTTCATTAAAATTTCCTAAAGGGCCTCTGCGAGTTGGCTTCAGCCCCTCGTACGCCTTCCAAAGGACCGGGACTCAATGGTCCCGAGATATAAAAAAGAAAATAAATAATAATAATCCCCCTGACCGATTTTGGTCACGGTGGTTCGCAGGAGATAGTGCACAAGTGTGTGCGCAAGCACAGGTGCACTCTCTGTTCCTTTACTCTCATAGTCCGATGGGACGGGAATCCGATTCGACCGGGAAGAGATCAGGCGCAGGACCAACGGCTTTACGTGCTTTCCCTGGCACGGGGGTATCACACCAGCAACTTCCAAACTCCGGGCTGCTACTGAGAAATTCCTAATGGAAAAACCCAATAACACTTTGCCCGACCTGGTAATCGAACCCAGATTCCCATGCACAGCAGTTGCGCTTGCGACCACGAGAGCAACGGGGCAGAAAAAAAGAAAGTAAAAGGTAAAGTATATAAATAGTTAACATCATCTTAATGTGTATTTAACAGGTTATAAGTGGCCCTATTGAGAGGCTTGTGGATAAGTAATAACAGCCGCACGAGTCGATCGATCAGGTTAAGCTACGCTTGCCGCGGTTGGTCCGTGGATGAGTGACCATCTTTACATACCAAGACCGCTCTGTGCCTCGGAAAGCACGTTAAGCCGTTGGTCCTGGCTGTCATTCGTGGATCTTTGACAGTCGTATACGGGTCGACAGAAGCTCGAAAATCAGACAAGCAATCTTACCAAGGGGTTTCGTATTACCCAGTAATGGGTTGTGGAGGTCAGATAGGCAGTCGCTTCATGTAAAATACTGTTACCCAGCTGCGTCCGGTTATACTGGAAGCCGACCCCAACAAAGTTAGGAAAGGCTCGACTTCGATCGAATCGAGTTTGAGTTCAGCTATTTAGTGTGTTATGATAGTTGACCTGTCATGATAGTTTCCTTCAAAAACTCGACATGCCATATTAACGCTCGTGGAACATTGTACAGACGCCAGCACATCAAGCTACCCGAAACTGACAAATTTTCCCAATCAATTTTGAACATTATGGTTTTAGCGATAAAGATGAAATCTATTAAAGAAATTTGACAGATTGTTGTAGCTTGATGTGCTGGCGTTTATACTTAACAACATCCATGACAATTTCGTAATGAATTCTAACAATTAGTCAGCACGAACTGCATTTGATCGCGATGACCCTAACGCTTAACAAACTGTTTATTTTGAGTCCGTGGCTCAATGGATGTGACCTCAATTAACACTATGCTGTAATTATAACGATACGTTAGCTACTGATGTGTTTTACTGTAGTACAATAATTATACAACAGTAAAACAAAAAAAAAAAACATTTTCTCCATAATAATTAAGGAGAACATGGTTTTTTTGTTTATTAGTGCAGAGCGTAGTAGCTCCTAGGTCAGCGGGGTAATGGCTTTCATTTGACAGATCAATAAAATTCATTGCGTTATTTACGTTGTTGAGATGACAAATTTTTCGAACATATGAAGCAATGGATTAGCAGTGTCCCTGGAAATGATGCAGATTTTGTTACGAAATTAGGGTCCAGTTGTCTGCGTCATGTTCAAAAAGGGCTTACGTAAACGAAAAGATTTTTTTTTCTGCGTACACTTTGACAGCTGTCATGATCAA
This sequence comes from Gortyna flavago, assembly GCA_963669345.1. NCBI lineage: Eukaryota > Metazoa > Arthropoda > Insecta > Lepidoptera > Noctuidae > Gortyna > Gortyna flavago. Next base: position 3,650,858 of record OY770136.1, on the reverse strand, counting down.
CAAGGACAATAACTATGCGGGACGCAAAGAACCGAATTGCCCTACCCCCTTACTAATAAACGAATTATATCAGATTAATAGTCACACAAAGATTTCTCTCTTTCAGTCTTCATTAATTTGACTTTCAAAAGAAGAAGATAAAGCGTTGTGTAACTATACAGACGCTATACAACGTTTATTACTAAGGGAGTTATTCTGTAACTAGCTACCTCCTTGCCAAATCTCATTAAATACAATAAAAAAAGTTCACTTCCTAACTGATTTATTTCTAGTGTTTCAATTATTCTATCTTTTAGAAATCCTCTGTCAAATTGTATCAGAATCAATCACTCCATCTTAAATCATTCAAAACTCTCAAAATAGACTCAAACCTACTTTAATTAATTACGCATGTATCGCCCACACGTCAAGAACATTTAAATACATTTCAGTACAAAGAGCTCATTCACTACTGCTTTTAATAAACTCTTAGTCCAGATCAAGTTACGTTTATTTCACCCCTAATAGGGCTGGCGCTGCCTTGAGATCAACAATTTTGAGAACATAAATAAAACGATATTTATAGTATTCCAAAACAGCACCCTAATTCCGTTATACACTTTCAATCACAATCCGAGGGTTTTGAAGGATATTGCCATAAGTTTTAAATATTCGTCTGCTCAACAACTACGCAATGAACGAGGCTTAACTGTCAAAATGAAATCCCTTCCGATCAATCGTTATGTCATATGTGTTAATAACCCCGCACGTTACACAACACGGTAATGGTTGAAATTCACTATGCAAATTACTATAGAACCTAACAGGCAATGCAAAGATAACCCATAAATCCTTAAAACCCTGAAAATAGAAAGGAAAGACAAATACGGTTCATGAGGTACAGCTCGCTGACAGACAGACGGACGAAAAACGGAGGAAAAATATGGAGATGGTTAGGAATCCGATAATACAACAGTAATTTAAATAAATTATGTTAGAGGAAGTTTGGCAGCCCTAAATACCAAAAGTACTTCTCATTAAAATCTAATAACTGTAGACATGAACGTCTTTAGTTAAAGTGAAATATCTGAGAGGAATGAAGTGGCAAATTGACGTCTGATGAAGACATGCAACGTTCACAACTACCTACATTGGTCTTAATTATTTAAATTATGTAAGTAATTCTTAGAAATTACGTGTGGTCATAAGACTATAGCAGAATTTGTCATAAGATGACTGAGCGACCAGTTTTAAATGGCCCGTGGTGAAATCTGCAACAAAATTGAATTCTACTGAATGTTAGAGCAAAAATTTTTGAAAATTCTCGGGCGCATACTCGTGCTGGAAAGGGAGCAATGGCGAACACAGAACAACCATGAGCTCTACAAGATGTACGACGAGCCTAAATTTTATTAAAACCATTAAAGTATGGCGTCTTCGAGCACTCAAACGTTACTTAATAGTAAATCCCGAGAAGTTGGATGGCGTTGGAGACCAAGATTTAAGAATTAATAAACGTTAAATAAGGTGACCTAGAAATGATCACGCTCACGTTGGAGAAATATACTTGACCAGTCTAAGGCCCTACAGCGGCTGAAAAGTGTTAGATGATGATGAATGTTGTACTAGTCGACAGTACCAGAGTACGCATTAGTGGTAACAAATTTGGCATTGACAGCATCTTTATGTTGTAACAGTAACGCGACCTTTATGTCAAATTATATTGGTCACTCTGTAAGGGATTATGTCAGGATGATGTTTTGCTTGATATTAATCATGACAGCTCATGATGGTATCAACTTATTGTGTCAAACTTGCGATAATAATAGAATTTTGTCATTGTGATGGGAACTGCATTAACACTACAGTCAGCTTTATGTCTTAAATGCATAAATTGCTCTAAATGACACAACTAAGAATTGAATCCAAATGTTCACAATAAGGTACTTGCCGTACTTGAACCCTGAATCATAAATGACAGTTTCTGGGCTGGTTTTCATATGAAAAGTTGTTCAGCGGGGTAACATAACACACTACCAGTAGCAATGGCTTTAATTTTGATAGCTCAACAACATTCATTGCGTTATTTGCGTTGTTGACCAGACAAATTCGAACATATGAACCAATGGATTAGCAACATCCTTCAAAATTATTCAGATTGATAGTTTGTTATACAGGTGTAGTATGAACATTTTGAATCAACTCCTTAACGCCAAACAGGTGACTAAATTTAACAAGTATTTTTAAAGTTAATTATTTTGACGAAGAATGTCCTATAATATCAAATTACTAAGAATTTTGTAAGATGATGATACCTTTTGAATTCTTTGAAAACGACTAATTAATTCCTTTCAGATAAACGGTCCATCCTTTATGCAAGTCGGTGTTGAGGGCAATGAATCATAAAATATGTCAAGTTTCACCAGAATATGATTCAGTTCGCATGATAGTAAGTCAGGTATTCCTTTGTCATGAGTTAGTAGTAACACTATTGTCCATCACTAGATACTAGCTTTTGCCCGCGACTTCGACCGCGAGAAATTACTTGTTTCATAAAATATATCCTTGGTCTATGTGCCTGCAGCGGGATTGTCCGAAAGGGTTACCGCTACTCCGGAACATAAAAGGCAAGGGAAGGAACACGGATGGGTTTTAGTCAGTAAGAGTCTGACACTCCCTTCCGCTTCACCCAGAGCGGGAGGGGTCATTTGATGAATTCCCATCTATAAAAAAAGGTCTATGTGCCTCATTACTTCGTTTTCGCTTAGCGTTCAGTCTGGCTTTTTTTCCTTTTTGCTCGGCTCTTAAGAGTCGTAACGTAGTGTTAAATAGCCTGTAACGTTTCCCAAGATAATTATGGGCTATCAAATGCAAATTATTTTTTCAAATACGACTGCAGTTTCAGAGATTAACGCGTTCAAACAAACAAACAAATTTATCACACGGGAACGTGCTACTGGGATAAAATTATCCTATGTCCTTTCCCAGGATGCCATCTATCTCCTGGTCAAATTTTATCGAAATCCTTTCAGTGGTTTAGGCGTGAAGAGGTAACATACAGACAGAGTTACTTTCCAATTTATAATTACTATTTTAGTTTTACCCGCATAAGTCTCGATCCCGTGGAAATATCAGGATAAAATACCTTTTACGAAATTTTTTTTTAGGATACCTCCTATGTCCTTTCCCGGGACTCAAACTATCTCTATACCAAATTTCATTTAAATCGGTTTAGCGGTATAAGCGTGAAGTGGTAACAAACAGACAGACAGACACACTTTCGCATTTATAATATTAGTATGGATGGATACAGAAGATATAGTAGATAGATATAGATACTAAGCAAAGAGAACAAAAAGATAATTGTATGATCAGACCGGAATAAATCACATAGACACACACACACACAAACCATCATACCTACCTAGGTGTGGCAGAACTAATAACTAATGCTATATAGATAGACTAGATGCGGTAGGCGAAACAACTGGACCATTAAAACGCACTTTTGATTGTCACCATTTACAAAAAAAAAAATAGAATCACTAAAATTATACAGGCGAAAGTTTGTGAGTGTGTGTGTGTGTGTGTGTGTGTGTGTTACTCCTTCACGCTCAAACGGGTGGACTAATTTTAATAAAATTTTGTACGGAGGTAGCTGACACCCTGGATTAACATATAGGCTACTTTTTATTCCGATATTCCCACGTGATCGACACATTTATTTTATTTTAATTAGCCTATACTGTCCCACTGCTGAGCAAAGGCCTCCCCCAAGTCCTTCCAGGAATTCCTTTCCCGTGCCACCTCAAACCAGCCGTCGCGGTACGCGTCCAGGTCATCGACCGACACATTGGTTATATTTCCTCCTCCCTATCCAAAGAGTAGATTTGTATGGAGAAGAATAAGGCCACCTACATTGTTACGTACTCTTCTAAAAATCTGCTTTTTATTCTAAAAGAGTCAAAAACTTATTTGTTCCCTTCTCTTTCGCCCCAAAACACGCGATTTCCTCTCCATCCGATCCATTAAGTACAGAACACGAGTTTAAAACCGTCACCTCTCAGCTGCATACGCATTCATTGCACGACAATGTAATACCTTGATCACGACGACTGATTTGCACTATTATAACATTACCACCTTAAACCTTCAATTAAAAAACCCACAACCACGCCATTCTAAACCCTAACACCTTCAATTTAAGATGTGGTTGAAGTTGGCAAGAGATGGTAAGATAAGGTTGTTCCACTATATTATGCCTGGCATTAATGACATTCCAGCGTTGAGGACTCCCTCACTTTTGAAGGTTACGGAATATGGCACGAGAATACTTAGCTTTTAATTGAATAGGTTAGGTTAGAAAAAGGTAGTATAACGTGGGCTAGAGGATGGATGGACTGTATTAAAGATGATATGGCTATGAAAGGGAGTGACTACCGAGATGACGACTAATAAAGAAGTCTGGAACAAAAAGACATGTTGCGCCGACCCCTTAAATTTGGAAAAGGGATAAACGATGATGACAGGAAAAGTTCCTGCTATGATGGATGATAGATACTGGAAGGTGCTATGGGTAGGACTCCCATAAGGTGGATTCATGACCTGGTGAAGGTTGTGGGAATCTGCTGGATGACGGAACTGATTTGAGGAGGTCTGTGCCCAACAGTGGACTTCTATCAGCTCAATGATGATGATGATGACACGCTTGTGAGTTTACAAGATTGATATGGCTGAGCGCTCAGGGTTTGCAAAGTAAAAGGAGCCTTCTTCAGCTCCAGAATCGAACCTAGTACCTGCCACCCGCCTCACTTTTGTCGGCGAAATGTCCGTAGGTGAAAGAGTCTGCTGGGGAAACGGAAATAAATTAATGATCCTGTCGACGAACAGTCCAATGGCGAATCGGTCTTAGGTGAACGGTTGCGGAATCCTTCTACCCACCGATCCACCTGTCATTTACAGCATCACTACAATTTTATTTAACAACATTATACAACAAAAACCAGTTCCTCTAGCGTTTACTTCAAGGGCAAAACATAATTAAAATCAGCCCACATCGCCGACACGTTTGAGCTTACCGACCAATCTGTTTACTGATTAGTAATGGTTATAAGACCTAACCACCTACATAAGTACTGCAGGTAGTTAGGTACCTACTTAGGGTTCTGTCAAGGTCCTAAGTGATTTACGTGAGACTGACGGTTTGTGTGGGTTTGCTTGCGTGATTATGATTCATTTTGTGGTAGCTATCATATTATTCTAATGCTGGATTTTTCTAGATGTCTCTACTCTTTAGGAAGACAATTGATCATCATGCTTGCACACTACATCATAATCGGCCTATAATGTTCCCACTGCTGGGACACAGGCCTCCTCTCTGTGAGAGGGAGTGGGCCGTAATCCACCACGCGGGTCCAATGCGTGTTGTTAGATGTCATATGTCTTCGGGATTCTTCACGATGTTCTCCTTCATCGTTTTGAGAGCAGTGCGTCGCCGTCGTGCTTGCACACTACGAGATGTCGGCTTGTCACTGTTTGGTGTGAATTGAAATCAAAATCATAAGTCATTTATTCAAATTAGGCTGAGAATCAGCATTTTCTGAACGTCAAAATTACATAAGACTGTCCCCGAAAACGTTTGCTCTTCACCACTTCCAAGTGCTTTAGTGTGCTACACACGAGCGACACGTCGACGACAAAGCAACTGCAACCGTAAACATCATGCTGATCGTGTATTTGGGCACCGTACATGAATTATACGAGCAACACGTTGTCGACCGCAGCCGTCGACGCGTCGGCTGCAGCTGCCTCTATCGTCAACGCGTGTATGTGCACTGGGAAAAAGAAGTGGCGTAGTTCAATAAAATATGTAAGTGGTAATTATAAGGTAGTTTTAATGTCGACTACTAAAAGTTGATTACTTTATACATATACTGCAACAATGATGTCAAATTACCGCACCTATTAAAAAAGACAAGCGAATTGGGTATCGTCATAATTGTAGTTGATACAGCATCGAAATCCAACGTTCTTCTTTCTTTTTGTTTACATCCCGATGATTCCAAATTCCCAAAACATTTTTTGACGGTCGCATTTTACCGACTAGATAAATCAATTAACTCAGCCTATCGCAGTACACTGCCAGACATAGGCCTCACCCAGGCTGCGCCACAACACCCAGTCCTCCGCCTTCTGCATTCAGTCTGTCCTAGCCACGTTCTTAAGGGCGTCTCACACTACGCTTGCCTATTACCAAGTAGATACAAGAAGAATAACAAAAGTCTATTCCTAAAGAATATATTATCCCCATTGTGTCGCATGCACGGTGCTTTAAACTCCTTAATGGAGACAGTCCCGGAATGTGACATCTTTAATGACACACTCAGGGTGATCATGTCAAATTGTCTCATGTTCTATGAAAGCTACGTTTGTTAGGTAAATAAGTTGTATGTTGTTATCACGTTATTAGATTTTATTTTAATTTCTCTTCTTAAATTTATTGCTATGTATGTTTGATCTCTGATTTGTTATTTGTTTTTGAATTATGTAATATGTTTAGTTTTGTTTTACCTGTTAATTACTGTCATTGGCGCAAGCCGTTGTAATTATAAATTATAAATAAATTATACATTCAGCACATCTACAAACTTAACCTAAAGTCTCCTACAGTACTATATTTCATTATTACACCACGCTCTACATAATCGGCGATCATAAAGTTCGGAGCACACGATAAGATCTAAAACACATCCCGCTAAATGAGTTCGTGTGTACAATCTCTAGCCCCTATAATATTTTTTTCATGTTATTGTGTTCTTGTCAAGGGAATATCGTGACTAGTGAATGAAGGGTCTGCTTTGAGCTAATTGTTTTTGTCTTGTATTATGTGTAACGTTTAAACATCGTTTTAACAATTTTGGTCCGGGGTTGCAGCTAAACCTTTGAATAGGCCAACCAAATTTTGTAACACACTTACTTGCAATGCCAATGCAATTCATTTTGACACTTGAACAATATTCATTGCGTTATTTACGTTGTTGAGCAGACAAATTCTTCGGACATACGAAGCAATGAACACAACAACGCTGCTTGGCAGCAGTAAAAGGTAAATAAATACGTTGAGCTCTCCCGTTAAACTATGTTGTTAGTCCTGACAGCTGCAGATATCGTGGTCACCTCGGGTAGAACCTTCTGGTTTTACTAGTCTCGACTGATTGCATTAAGTGATTGTAATGACCATGGTACTAATTAGTTCCTCAAACCCTGCCTAAGAGGCCAGGAAATTAATATAACTAAGAGGAATTCTTGGGACTTTAACTACTTAGGGAAATATACAGTACTAAGTACTGTATATTTCCCTAAGTTTTCCCTTTATAATAGGCAGACATCTAAAATTCTTGACTACATCTCGTGACTGATTTAAGAGAGACATTGCAGACACATCTATGCACAAACTCCAGCGGGGTTATGCACTATCAGTAGCCTTTCATTTTGACAGTACTGTTGTATTTGTTACGGTCGCGATTTGTATTTTAATCAACATACTAACTGTCACTGGCCTGCAAATTGCGAAAAAACTGGAGTAAATTTGAATTTCGAGGGCTATAATCTTAGCGCATCCCAAGAGACGTATCTTGTTGCGACTGAGGAATTTGTTTTTGTTTCTGTCAATATTGTCTTTAGTCTATCCGGCAATGTCAGTAGACCCAAGAGCTAATTAAGCTCCACAAAATCACTCCTTATGTCCATCTGATTCATACAAAGTGCATTACGGCCTATATCTATGCAAACGGCCGCATGCGGAACCCTGAGTTACAAATATGCACAGTGTTACCTCGTAATAGGACCACTGTGCATACTAAATGGCCCCTTTAAGGGATCGGTGTGTTTCCACTTCCCAAGTGGTTATATGAGATGTCATAGAGTAAATAAGTACTGATTCTAATTGGAATGAAGTAATATTACAGCACGCCTATTTTACCTATTTTTTTATTCTTTTGATCTTCCGCTATTCATAAAGACATCGACATTCATACTCACTCATATCACATGACTATACTATGACAATTACCGACTTCCACTCAACTTTTCAGTTCCCGGTGCCACTTTTTAACCGACTTCTAAAAAGGAGGAGGTTTTTTTTTATGTAAGTAATTAAATTTGTCTGTCAATGGGGGACCTATTTTAAAAAAAAATGACTTACTCTTATGTACTCATTTCTTATTCTACCCATTCGTGTACACGACACATCCCCTTAGCATTCTTAGGTTATTAGTGTTATTACATACATAAATTATACATAGGTATATTAGGTATAAATGCCGGGCCTATGGCAACCCTGTCAGATATCTGGAACTCCGAAATGCTTATAGTTACTAGATATTATTACCTTAAAGTAAAATCCAATACTTAACACTGTAAAGGCTCCTGCAGAAAGGCGCGACACTACTTTTGTAGAACAATTTCCATGACATTTTCACAGAGCAGTGGTGGCCTAGTGGTAACGGCCGTGACTTACAAGTTGTAGGTCGTAGGTTCGAACCCAGATAGGCGCTTTACTTTGTGTAAATTATTTCATCACCACTGCTCTCAAAACGGTGAAAGAAAACATCGTGAGGAAACCGGCATGTTCTAGAACCAAAAATTCGAAGATATGTGACATCTACCAACCCGCACTGGGCCCGCGTGTTGGATTACGGCCCACTTCCTCTCACAGAGAGGAGGCCTGTGTCCCAGCAGTGGGAATATTATAGGCTGATTATGTATGTTATGTTTCACAGAAATTGTTCTACTAGAGTCGCGTTGTTTCCTGGAGCTTTAATTCTTAGCAGTATTGCTTGCGAAGAAACGGTCACGTATCCATACCCTGACGTCGCACAGTTTAAAATCACGCATGTTAATAACTTAGTCACGAGCCACACAAACTTAATAAAATCACAATCAATTATACCTAACGTAACCCGTAGAACAATGCACACACCCCCTTCACGTACCAACCGCACTAAAATTCAAATTCGCGCTAACTGTCACCGTGATTGTCATTCTACTACAGTGCGTCTTATACCAACGATATTTTATTAACTGCCGACCTTGTCTGCTGAATACCTGATGTGTTGTAGCTGGTAACACTGCCAACCTAGTGTCAGTTGGACCAGGTGCAGTCTGGACGGAGTTCTTGGGATTTCTAGTTTAAGGACCCTGCATACCTACCACGAGCTCTTAACGCGATCCACTTTAGGACCTAAACTGAACTGTTCTTCTAATTCGTAGCATGACGTCAGTTTAACGATTCAATTTAGGCCGTGACATCTGGATACCTACCACGAGCTCTTAACGCTCATTCACTTTCAACGATTCAAATGCCGCTGAGCGTATTAGACGTCATGGTACGACTGTGAGCGATGCAGTTTAAGAACCTAAACAGAAATGTCTTGCTTTTGAATCGTTTTTAAATTGATCATGGTATGGCCCAGGAGGCCCTGGGCCTTATTAGGTGCACTTGAAGGACATATACATAAATAAAACGACCACATGACTAAGAAATATGGCTAGCATAATCAGCAAAGTAGACTTCAACCAGGCGATATCGAGGAAATAGAAGGGGCAATAAAAAAAAAACAGACACACACAGGCCTTCTCCCTATGAGATGGAGTGGGCCGCAATCCAATACGCGGGCACAACGCGGGATGACAGGCTAGGACACGGCTAAAAATATAAGTTAAATGAGAAGATGACTAATTGTAGATATGTATGGGAGAAAAAGATTAGCTACGCTGACGCTAAATATCTCAGGATGATTTGGCTATGTTAGTGAATGGCAAAAAATATTATCAATTAGGTAAGTTCCTCCATAATAAAATCTGATTTACAACTCGTTCTGTTTGATATTTCAGAAGTACCTTTATTTCAAATGATAACTATTCTTATAAGTGCAGATATAACACTTATCAGTCAATAGACAATCTTTATTAGAATAAAATTCCAATAAGTAATAAATTGCTTACTGGAATCATCATAGATTTTATAAATGTTCACTTCCTTTGAACATTTTATTGGGAGACAATGACGGTATCTCTCAACAGCTAACTACAATATTAGATATAGGTATACCTACATATTACACACATAACATAACGCCTATATTCTCGAAAGGAGTAGGTAGACCACATTCAAACTCAAACACAAATCTCGCATCTATTTCAAATAAACCAATAACAGGCAAGTGCCGGTACAATTCATAAGTATGAATTGTCAAGGGTCGGTCAGTCAGAAAGATGAAGCTAGTTTCATTTGCTTAAGAGCGTTTACGACGTACGACATTTCATACAAACTTTGAAGCCCTTGTTTTTCGAAATAAAATGAACCGATTTTAATGAAACTTCATACGCATAAGCAGGATACAAAGGTCTAAAAAGTTAGTTAAGAACATTTTCGAAATGTCTTATTTAAAAAAAAGATAACCAACTAATTGAAGTGAATTTATCCAGATTCCGGATACAATGAACTCCCAAACCATTATCATCATCTGCCTAGTCTTTTCCCAAATAAGTTGGGGTCGGCTTCCACTCTAACCGGATACAACTGAGTACTAGTATTTTACATGGAGCGATTGCCTATCTGACCTCCACAACCCAGATACTGGATAATACATTATACCCTTGGAAAGACTGGTTGTCGGAGTTACGGGCTTCTGACGACCAGTAACGACTGTCGAAGATCCACGAGTGACAACCCAGAGAGAACTCTCAAATAAAAAAACAAAACACTACTCTTTCGAACTGAGGGTCCCAGGATCATTAGCACTAGTGCTTGCCATTATTAGACCAACAAACGAGGTTACGAACGAACGAACAATTCCCATGAAAATAATGGTTGAACACACATAGTTGGTAAAACTACATTTCCCACAGGTAAATCCACGTTCCCTAACTAGTTAAATCTAACTGTGCTGCCAAAAGTCCACAACAGTATGGTTTTCCGTTTATTAGCATTATAACTATCAGTGGGCCCAAATATGGCCCAAGACCAACTAGATCCCTAATCGACTGGTTACAGTAGCCATTGTAAAATGTAGTGTACGGTACTGGTGGGGTGACCAACTTTGCAGGGTTACCGGGACATTCCTGACGGTTGATATTGATGACTTGTTTTGAAACAAATCGTCGTGAAGATTTAGACAAGAAGCGCCAATTACTTTTCAAGCAAGTCGCAAGTCATCAGAGAGCTCACGACAGGATTAAAAATTTGTCTGAGGACTATTGTGTTATTATTTCATAGACCAAAAAAAAAGTCTCTTTGATTAAGTAGGAATACTAATAAGAGGAAAAGAGTTCATCGAGGAAGTTTATTAATGTAAAATTATTACAAATCTATAAAATATTATGAGTACCTTTAAAATACAAAGAAAAATGAGTATAACGAGCTTAATGCGCAATGACTCGCCTCATATTCCAACGCCGCCATAAATTTTGCATCGGGATGTAGCTCGAGTGGCTTTTTATTTATTTTTTTCATGTATGATGTGCAGTATTGATCTTGTTTCAAAAGGCATCTGCATTTAAATTTAAAAAAACTAGACATAAATTGAGAGCAGTGGTAGCCTAGCCGCGACTTACGAGTTGTAGGTCGTAGGTTCGAACCCAGACAGGCGCTTTACTTTGTGTAAATTATTTTATCATCATTGCTCTCCAAACGGTGAAGAAAAACATCGTGAGGAAAAATGTCCTAGAACCAAAAATTCGAAGACATGTGACATCTACCAACCCGCACTGGGCCCGCGTGGTGGATTACGGCCCACTCCCTCTCACAGAGAGGAGGCCTGTGTCTCAGCAGTGGGAACATTATAGGCTAATTATGTAGACATAAATTCCTTATTAAAACTATGCCACCCTACAAGCAAGGTACTACATGTACCGAAGAAATTGACCATAAATATTTATTGTTACCGAAATGGCTAAAACTATCATTACTCTTGCTACATACAAGGTAGGCAGAGATATCGGTAGTTCAGGATTAAGTATTGTAAGGCTAGGAGTAATTGAGTAGCCCGGTTCGAATAAAGTATTGAATGTTGTAAGATCTAGGAACTAAACGTTACTTCAGAGTAGAGCATTTTCAATGCACATTAAAAAGGTAAAAACTAAAAAAAATATAAAAAAGCGTAAGTAAAATCTGCTGCGAGCAAAAAAAAAAAACACTTTAAAATATCATAAATATAGAATATGAATTAACAAGATCGAGTTAAGGAGGATAATACGAATAATTATTATAACAATACTAGCAGCGCCCCGCGGTTTCACCCGCATAAGTTTCCCGTAGGAATATCGGAATAAAAACTATCGTTTGTCCTTTATTTATTTATTCAAGTTTTCGCTCAAAAAGGTACCTTTCCCGGGACTCAAACTATCTCTATGCCAAATTTCATCTAAATCGGTTCTGCGGTTTAAGTGTGAAGAGGTAACAGACAGACAGACACACTTTCGCATTTATAATATTAGTATGGATAATAATAAATGGATATAATTATAATAAAAATTGTATATAGCATGGATGATGACTTCACTTTTCCATTATCTTATTTTATACCTAATGCCAATAGAATACATAGTTACGTGAGCGAAGCCGCGGGAACGGTTAGTATAATATAAATAAACTAGTAAACTACATAGGACCTGCCACTGATTCTGAACTTACCACTTTGAAGTTTGTTAAAAGTAACTTGCTTCGCAGATAAACAAATCTGTCAAACTTGGTGGTAAATACCTACCTATTGTTAAGTCTAAATATAACAATTTGACAGTCTCGCAGCTGTTTAAACATTTCCAACTCATCAACTACCAAACCAGGATACTCAACAAAGTGTTACAAATAAACAACAATTATTACATTTCTGTAGATTTCTATAAAATTATCCTCGGATATAAATCATATTTGCCGTTGCAGCCATGAGTCAGGCCAACAATCGCCAATGAAATCCAATCTGATTTCTATCAGACAACTAACTCTCAAAGGAGACATACGAGACCAATCTATGTTGATCTTACTCCCCCCGCATAATCCTGGAATTTTCGAAGAAATCGAGGTCACACTATCGCCGTCCGCGGATCAAACTCAACTGGCAACGTTAACTGATTTTCTGTCAAGCATAATCAAGTTATTTCTGCTAAAGTTGTTTGCGACAAGACCTTAACGGGTTCTATTCCCGTTTCGGTTATAACCGAATCCAACTTGTTTAGATAAAACTATTTATAGGAATGTTAGAGATAGCCTTAATGTGGAGTTAAAATCCAATAATTAGTTCTTATTATTGATTTATAGGATTCTGAGTGGGGCTAATTATAAATGATTTACGATACGTATTATAGTGAGTTGGTAATTGGTAATAAATAATGTTATCTGATTTCTTATTATTGTATTATACGGTAAAGATGCTTATTTCATCATCTGCCTAGCCTTTTCCCAACTATGTTGGGGTCGGCTTCCAGTCTAACCGTATGCAGCTGAATACCAGTATTTTACATGGAGCGACTGCCTATCTAACCTCCACAACCCAGTTACTGGGTAATACGATAACCCTTAGTAAGACTGGTTGTCAGGCTTTCGGGCTTCTGACTACCCGTAACGACTGTCAAAGATCCACGAATGGGAGCCGGGACCAACGGCTTAACGTGCTTTCCGAGGCACGGAGGGGTCTCGATATGTAAAGATGGTCACCCATCCACAGACCAACCGCGGCAAGCGTAGCTTAACCTGATCGATCGACCTGTGCGGCTGTTATTATTTAAAAGAAAGAAAGAAAAAAAAAAAAAAGAAAAGTGAAAGATGCTTATTTATTATAAAATTTTAAGATCGTGGTTAATTCTTCGACTTCATAAACTATTTGTTGATTTATTAGTATCTGATCATAGACTTAGGTATAAAAAAAGATTGACTCCACGCCACGTATATCGAAAGTGAAGCACAGTAAGTATGCCGGGACCGCTTGTACAAACACGCCTCACGCTCACATTTACATCATAGTATGCCGACCGGCCGCCATTACGTGACATGGTAGCGTCAATCGTCAATCACGCACACATAGATCGGTACGGTGTTTCACTTTCGATATGCGTGGCGCGCAGTCCATCTTTTTTTATAAGTCTTAGGTATTTGATGTGGCACGGCGGTTTTAGTAACAAACTTATTTTCCTTCCTTCTGTTCACAACAAAATCTTGTCAGAATTGCATTAAGACCGGTCCTTCAATATTTTAAATAAAATAAAAGATAATGTTTTTATTTTTGTAAGTAGGTTTGCACAAACACTTTAACACGTCAGTTATATATTTTTTTTAACTAGATGAGGTCGGCGTTTCCTATCTGACTACTCTGAGAAGAAAGGCCGAAACAAACTCAGAGGTCACAGTCTCTTTTAAAGTCCAGACATAATATTGGTCAGGTTATATGAAGTTCATGTAGATCGATGTTTGAGATGGACTTTTGAGGAAAGAACCACACAGATTCAGAGGACTTGTCCAGTCAGTGCACGCATTTGTCAGAAATCGTGCAGCTCAACTCAAAACTTAATTACTTTAAATTCTTCATTGTCATCATAATTTCAGCCAAAAAACGGTCCAGCAGTGGACATAGACCTCCAAACGCCGCCACTTCAACCGGTTCTGTGCTACTCGCATAAATATTCTTATAACTTAACAAGAATTATGAAGAAGCAACTACAATCTAGCAAGTATTAATATCTGCATAAATATAATTAAGATGTAATAAAAACCTTTCAACTACTATTAATATAATATTATAAAGGAGACAATTTTTTTTGGGCCCACTATTAAACGGTAACGTTTATTAATGATATTGCACATGAAAAAAGTGATCATCTTATTATAATTAACAGACCAGAAATTATATAGAAATGTAACCGGAATAATGAAATAATAGTAAAAAAGTGTTACGGCAAAAAATGCTTGTGAGCGTTTTTAGGTTTATTTTAACGTGAAAAAAAAATGTTACTACTGTGCGCAGCGGTAATAACATCGGCTTTAAAATACGTTTAAAGAGGTAATAATTAATTGGTACAGTGAACTTGTTTTTATTAATGCTGTTATTAACGGTTATCACGTTATAAATATCAATCAACGTACTTTAAAAATCACCATGGAACGAAACGTAATTAATAGCCCGTTGCAGATACTCTGTGGTCCAGTTTCAAACAGTTTGACAGATTGTCATAAAGACCTCGAAGCCATGCCAAAAGCATTAAAAAAAAACTGTTTGACAGACAACATAGAATGTAGGATTACATACTTTTTGGACAACATTATTATTGTTTCCTGCAATAGTTGTATGTTTCTTCTGTTCTTTTCATATTTTTATTCGAAAGATTTTATGAAAATGGCATTTGTAGATGCAGTGCATAATCCACAAAGCCGATAAAATCAAGGCACACAAGTAGGAAAACTTATTATATTTATATATTAGTTGACACCACCCCATCAATTACTAACACTAGAGCTGCTCTTGCTGGATACTGTTGTAATTGTTTAGTGGGCAGACGCACTGTTGGCTGCTGTGCACATGTGATGTGTATAGTGTGGTATTTATCTTGGGCGCGGCATCAAGGTGAGGTTGAGCCACCTGCATCTTTTTTTAGATGAAATACTGCTTTTAAGAGATGACTTTGAAAATGATGATGATGAACAGTAATAAATACTTCTTGTGACGTACCTATACCTAATGTGTTTTTTTTTTTCTCCTTGCACAACCAGCTTATAACACATCACCTTATTATTTTAGATCTACAGTATTGGCCGGCAAAAGCCGCGGTATTTCGAAATGAATACCTACATCTAATCCATTTTCATGAATAAGTCTATCAAATCGTGTAAATCACATCAAAATCTGTCACGTAGTACAGACGTGACTTTGTTTTATGCTATAATATTATTATTGAAAAGTGCACTATTTTGACTTAAAATACCAAGGAGACCTATCCACTCATTAGACAATAGCTCTTGTGAGATTTTAGGTTAATATGAGAGTCATGTTTTGACTGTCGTATTTCACAGTATTCCGGTTACATAAAGTTTTGCTAATATTACCACTGTAATCTAGAGATTATAAGGAATAAACTAACGTGCATTTCATTGCTATACGCCACAATTTGTGGTGGGCCTATTCCCCAAACAAAAAAAATTGTCTCCTTTAAATGTAACTCTGTATGTTAACCTTTTCACGGCTAAACCACTGGACGGATTTCGATAAAATTTGGCAAGAATATATATTATGGTATCCTGGGGAAAAACAAAGCCTACTTTTTACTTTGTACCCGTGGGATAGTTTCCAACATCTAGCGGGCGAAGCCGCGGGCATAAGATAGTAATAATTTTCACCTGAAACTACACACCATGTTCTATAAATGTCACGTAATTAAAAACACCCAACTTAGAAAAATTGTTCCTAGTGACCGTTACAAGCGATAAAATACTATGTATTATCATGCAAAAAGAATTAAGAATAAACTTCAAACGAAACTAACTTGTATGGCTTCAAGCAATTTTGATGCACATGTCGTTAACTGTATGAATGTAAACGAAGCAAAAGGATATGTTAGGATCGTTGCAGGTGGCGTACCTACTGTAGTTTCAACCTACCCCCATGCGAATAAGGCGTGAGTTTGTGTTTTATGTGCCGTTAATAATAGTTCTGCTGACCATACAAGGGAAAAACGGCATGAATATATAAAATGTAACACCATATCAATTAATTTTCATTCAGTCAGCTTGAATTTAATTAGTCACCTTTGGCTGGACGAAGAACGTGTCTAAATTGACGAATCATCGTGTGTGCTAGCCTGCGGATCTAGCAGAAGATTAGGCTAGCCACACGCTTCTATGCCTTCAGCTTTATTAAAGGACTGATGAATATTGAAAGAAAAATATTTGGCGACAGTGAGAAATTCTCTGTATAATTGAAAAGTCCCTATCAAGTAAAAACTGTCGTAAAAGGAGTAAGTTTAATTATACTTACTCAAAAGAAAGGCACAGGTTGCTGACCAATGTGTCAGGAACTTAAAAGTTACACTTACAGGTGAATCATAAAGTCTAGATTCACGTACAGCCATCCCAGCATGAGTATATGTTATATTTAAACACAAATTATTTATTTCATTCTAACTGTTATCAACTGATAGTCTGCAACCAGCATATCTCAACACAAACGCATGAAGCAGAGCTCGCGAAACGCAGCTGACAGTTTGATCGATCGTGAGCTCAGCTCTTTGCTCAGACGCTGCATTGGAGATACTATCATATATGCAGGTTTGTTAAAATTATAATACAATCTTTGTTTATCAATTTTGTAATATCTAGATATATAACTAAGGCGTTTACTAAAAGGTCAAGTGACAATGAGCAAGTAGTAGAAGACTTTTAATATTTGAAACATCACGGCTGTATATCCAGAAGGGTTAGGCGAGGTGCACGTATATTACACCCACCTTTCACCAGTTATGTTCAAGCCCCATGTAATAGGGGGCGAGTCTATTCCCATCAGCCGGGCACAAATCCAGACTACGGGCTGCTACAGAGAAGTTCTAGAGGGGAAAATCCAATAATACATTGCCCTTCATATTATGAGCTTAACTTAGCTTTTCATATTACATCCATTTAATACTTGACCGTGCTTTTAACTTTTAAGGGTCATATAGTTTAATCTTGAGAGTATATATGGACTTTGGATTGACATCGTGGTGAAAGGATGTCCTGTCAGCTGCATGTTACAGTAACTGATGGACGCTGGTGATGGCGCCAAACGAGTAGTTGAATTCTGGGCAGAGTCCATTTAGATTGCTATCGACACGCTAAAAAGAAAAAGTGGGTATGGAAACGATGCCTCATCTCTTGTAGCACTCTCTGTGATACCTGAACTTTGAAAGACCTCTGCGAGGCCAATGCTCATTGACCTCATCCATCGCTCTCCCTCAGGCGTGATCGAAGTCAAGAGCGGCGCATTCAGCAATAAAAAAATAAAAAATGCTAATACTATCGACGTGGCCGAAATTCTGGTCGAAACTTAATATCATATAAAAAGTGGAAATTGAATCCTTTCAACGACGAAGAGACAATGAAAAGAAGAAGAACGTGGAAGAGTAAGAGAAGGTCAAAGAAATAAATGGATTGTGTAGATGTTATCCCTAGAAAGGTTGTGATTACTGGCGATTAATGACGGCCAGATGTAGGAATGGAAGAAGACCAAATTTTTTAATAAAAGCAGGATGATGATGGTGATCATCTGACGGCCAATTCTCGTAACTTTAAGAACGCTCACAGTCTGATCTCGGTCTCAATCTGTCACAAATACCTCTAATTTACCTAAATTTTTTTGACATTGGTTCTTGCTGTGATGAGATTGCCAATAGATTTTGAACGTTTTAATTAAGGGAATTGGCCTTCAGATTCATGTATGTACAAATTGTTAACAATTATTAGTACAAACTAATTTTAGTGCTTTAATTTACTTTAACCTTATGTGTAGTTAAAACTCTCGTAAATAATTCAAAACGGCAATAAAATCCGATATCCAACATCTGTCCGAAAAACTAAATTATGAATTACTAACTATCTTCCGCCCGCGACTTCGTCTGTGTGAAATTACTTCGTTTTCGCTTAGCGTTTTTTTTTTTAGTTTTCCGTCTTTTTGCTAGACTCCTAAGGGTCGTAGTGTGGTCATAGCTTAAAAAAAGTAAGTTAAGTTAGTTCATAAATTATAAACCTTCCTCAAGAATGTGTCTATCAAATGCAAATAATTTTTCAAATCCTACTGGTAGTTTCAGAGAATAGCCCGTTGAAACAAACAAACTCTTCAGCTTTACCATTAGTATAGATTACAATTCAATAGCTTTAAATAAAGAGGCACGTGGCTTGATCAAGTGGAATTAATACCTGAAGCCTTAAACACAGTAAAATGAAATTAAAGAGTTTAGTGGCTTTAAAAATACCGCAATTATTTTGTGGGTGTGTTTTTTTATATATGTGTAGTTACATAAATGGTAAAATAAATAAATAAATAAAAATTATAATAATAATAATTACAATTTATTTATACAACTTGTTCTGAAGATCATAGAAATCTCAAAACTATTAAATAAAGCAGTGGAAAGTAATGTATAAAATATAAAAACTGGAATTACTAATAGACTATCCTTTATTTCATTATTTACACATCAATTATTTTTCAAATAATAGAATATTCCGATATCCGAATATATCAATATAGAATATAAAAAGAATATTAAAAAAAACAGATACCGGTGTATCGGGAACAGGGTCCAAGCTACCGGCGGCGGTCAGGGCTCCAGAGAGAGGAACCTCCTGACGCGGGCCGTGCCCAGAAGTACAGCTTTCTGAATCAAGCTTGATCTAGCTGCCCAACGAGAGCCTTCTCATGTGTTGGTCGAGGCTCTTGTCTATTAACTTATTGGCTGTCACGACTATCGGCAGAATGATCGCTAAGTCCACATCTCACATGTCGACAACCTCACAAACCATGTCAAGATACTTGTTTTTTTTATCTTTCTCAGCTTTCACGAGGTTCTCATCACCGCTCTAATCGATCTACCACCAATATATCAGGCTTATTGGCAACAATATCTAGAGTATTATTATTAGACTGTTTTTGAATTTTTTCATCTGGAATTTCTCTTTAACAGCCCAAAGTCTGGATTTGTGACCGGTTGATTGCAACAATAGGCGGAATGTGATTGTGCTATAGGTACACTTCTGCTTAACCATGCGGAGATAACTGGCGTGATATTTTTTAAATAATATTTGTACTACTCTGACAAAGTAGCTGGCGCAGACTGGAAAGATAAAACATTGAACTAAATATAATAACTTAGGACTTAGGAGAGGCGTATGTTCAGCAGTGGACTGCAAGTATTAAGAGATGAACTTTTGTAAAAAACAATCCGCATCAAAGTTATGGATAGATGTAGTGATTTGAAGGAATATTCTATAAAAATATCAATGTGAAGACATGGTGAAGTGAGATGTCAATAGTGTCAATCCCGTCCAGCCAATTCATACTTTTTTAACCGACTTCAAAAAAAGGAGGAGGTTCTCAATTCGGTTGTATGTTTTTTTTTTTTTTATTTTTTTTTATTTTTTATGTTTGTTACCTCAGTACGCCGTCATTTATGAACCGATTTAAAAAAATATTTTTTTATTTGAAAGGACATACGTCCAGATTGGTCCCATTTTTGTCAAACTCCAGTTCTGATGATGGGATCCATGAGGAATTGAGGGAACTCCTCAAATATTATAGGCATACATATAGCAATTTTGGTATTTTCATTAACAACTCAAGCATTTGCATTCAGAAAGTATAATTTGGGGAAGTGGAACTGATGATGAAGACCACAGATGGCCATCGAAACTACTCAATGAAAAATATTTCACGGGTAGCGATTCGATTGCTTTAATATAGTTGCTAAGCAATTTATGATCGTCACAATGCGTATGGTAAAGTGGAGCTGATGGTGACTTCACCATCAGCTCAAGTTCTCCTGGTTCTTACCAAGAGAACTCCTCAACAATTAACGTCCCAGCATCGGGAAAAGCAATATTTTGTAACAGGTGATGAGCAGTTGACATTAGGGTTTGAAACGGTATGCTCTTGAGGTGGTCCCATTGTCACCAAGTCAGAGTCTGATGAAGGGATCCCATGAAAGTCGAGGAAAATCCTCTTTGGTAGGCATGTACAGTGTGTTAGTTGAACTCTCTCAAATCAAATGAAACCTATTGATGATTCAAGTGTTTGAGTCCGAGAGTCATCACTTACCTATACTCCGACTTTTAATTAGCTGCAGTAAAATAACACTACTTAATAACTCATTTCGGACTGCATTTAGAGATATGCATGTCAAATTAGTTTTATTTGTTACACTACTCTGTACTAGAAAAACAAGGTTTGGTTGATGGCTGCGAAAAAACAACAAGACGACAATTTCAGATGATGTTACAAAACCGATTTTGAATTTTTTTTTTTTTTATTTAAAAGGGTATACTTCCAGATTGGTCCCATTTTTGTCAAAATCCAGTTCTGATGATGGGATCCATAAGGAATTAAGGGAACTCCTCAAATATTATAGGCATACATATAGCAATTCTGGTATTTTCATCGACAACTCAAGCATTATCATTCAGAAAGTATAATTTGGTGAAGTGGAACTGATGAAGGAGACTACAGATAGCCACAGGAACTCTTCAATGATTATAAGTATTTCATGGGTGGAGATAAGATATCTCGATTAAGATAGTTAAGCGACTATGACGAAGCAAATTTAAATAAATAGTTCTGACGAAACTGGTACCATCAAACCGATCTTATGAAGCTGGAAGGTAGGTACCGGAGCATCGTAATAAAACAATGTATTCTAGCCGTGTTTGGGCTTATCGAGTAAATGCGAACCACATGATACAGGAGATGTGATACGAGAAGCTATTTCGAAGGCTACTGCTCGAAAATGAAACCGCTGAAGACTGTTTTATAAGACGCCAAAGAGATCTTCGCCCTTGAGTCGTAGGTACATTAAGTGTGGCTTTGATTGTCAGAAGACAGATTTCGTAGCCTCATTATTTCCGTCAATGATCTGTCGTCGTGTGGTCGCTTTAATAATTTGTTGGCATCCAAATCTGACAAAACGATACCTTCCAAACTTCTGACACGACTTAGCGCGACGTATATTTGCCCTTTTGCAAAGTTTTTTTTACCAAGGTCGATCACAGCTCATTCTGTACAACTTCCTGTCACTGTTATATATTTAGCAAGTAGTGGTATACGAATTGGTGTGGGGTAGGTACCACAACTCAAAAGTGAAAAATAAAAACTTTTTAACAAAAAAAACAACCGACTTCCAACAAAACACTACAAAGTGAAAAATAACTTTAATTTCAGAAGTCGGTGTCAAAAAACGAAAATGCAGAACCAACGACACCGACTTCTGAAATTAAAGTTATTTTTCACTTTGTAGTGTTTTGTTGGAAGTCGGTTGTTTTTTTTGTTAAAAAGTTTTTATTAAATGAAAACATTAACACGCAGTTTTGATTTGTACCAATCACTGTTCAACATTTAAAATGCTAATGAGACTGATCTTGTATGCGACGCGAACACTTTTGCAAATCATGGTGCATGCTGCATTATGAAATCGCTTCATTTGTTAATAATGATTGACAACTACTTGCAGATTATTAACCCTTTAGCAGACTGGTGATGAAGGAATTAATAAAACTATCAAGTAAATAAATTGATACCATTCAAGAAATGAATTGGATCAGAGTTGTTGGTAGAAAGTAATCAGTTTTAGGACTTTAAATAAAAAAAAAACATGCGAATCAAATCAACAAGAGAACAGCTGTTCTCTATACTTAAATTGGTGACATGATTTTATAATTTAATTGTTTTTAAGCGGCTCCTGAAGTCTTACAAAAGTGAGTTTTAAAATTATAAGCGTGATGATAATTCATGAAGTCTTAGAAAAACTTTACAAGAGAAATACTTTTTTTTTTAAACCGACATGAATAATATTCTGTCTAAAATGGGTTGTCATGAAAGCGAACATGAAATAAAAGGAACAGAAGAATAAAATTCATGATGTTGCACATTTTGATCCAAGCCTTTACTTGATGAATATGTCTGATATTATTTATGGGATAACAAGCTAAATAAACGTTATGACGATCATTCAGTTTATTTATTTACTAGTTAATGTTATTTTGTGCGATGCTAATATGCAAATTAGTATCGTGTAACCATATTTTAATAATCATGTTTGTGATAGACTTTTATTGCTATCCTAATGATATTTATCCAGTGCTGTTTGTGTGATTGTGTCATTTTGTAAATGTCATCATGTTTTCCATTGGTCTGTTTATCGCAAATATTATTATCGTCGTCTATATTACTAAAATCATTTGACAAATAGCTAATTACAAAATTTATGTAGTAAATCTAATTGCCAGTACTTCGGCAGAACTCTTAGTAGGTATGCCTTTTGACATAATTATTATATTTGCGTAATCGTAAATAGTTAGCCACTATTTTATATAAATCTAACTACAATAAACTACAGGTGATAATAATCTTAGTTTAGTCAGCTTATAATAAAATATGATCTAACTGTTTGCACAGAGGTTGTTCTTAAAATTTCCTTTAATACCTACCAACACAAACAATTTATCTTTATAATTAAACACAGTTTATTACTGAAAACTGATTGGACACAATCGATTCACACATTGATTTATTTATAACGGACGTGACTAATGACGTGAGCAATTAGTCATTTAAAAAATGAAATAAAAAAAAATGTGGGTCAATAACCGCCCCTTGGGAGACTCCGTCCGCGAAGCAAGTTTCTGACGCAAAGATACAAAGTATTGATACCTGCCTTTTTAACCGACTTCAAAAAAAGGAGGAGGTTCTCAATTCGGTTGTATGTTTTTTTTTTTTTTATTTTTTTTTATTTTTTATGTTTGTTACCTCAGTACGCCGTCATTTATGAACCGATTTAAAAAAATATTTTTTTATTTGAAAGGACATACGTCCAGATTGGTCCCATTTTTGTCAAACTCCAGTTCTGATGATGGGATCCATGAGGAATTGAGGGAACTCCTCAAATATTATAGGCATACATATAGCAATTTTGGTATTTTCATTAACAACTCAAGCATTTGCATTCAGAAAGTATAATTTGGGGAAGTGGAACTGATGATGAAGACCACAGATGGCCATCGAAACTACTCAATGAAAAATATTTCACGGGTAGCGATTCGATTGCTTTAATATAGTTGCTAAGCAATTTATGATCGTCACAATGCGTATGGTAAAGTGGAGCTGATGGTGACTTCACCATCAGCTCAAGTTCTCCTGGTTCTTACCAAGAGAACTCCTCAACAATTAACGTCCCAGCATCGGGAAAAGCAATATTTTGTAACAGGTGATGAGCAGTTGACATTAGGGTTTGAAACGGTATGCTCTTGAGGTGGTCCCATTGTCACCAAGTCAGAGTCTGATGAAGGGATCCCATGAAAGTCGAGGAAAATCCTCTTTGGTAGGCATGTACAGTGTGTTAGTTGAACTCTCTCAAATCAAATGAAACCTATTGATGATTCAAGTGTTTGAGTCCGAGAGTCATCACTTACCTATACTCCGACTTTTAATTAGCTGCAGTAAAATAACACTACTTAATAACTCATTTCGGACTGCATTTAGAGATATGCATGTCAAATTAGTTTTATTTGTTACACTACTCTGTACTAGAAAAACAAGGTTTGGTTGATGGCTGCGAAAAAACAACAAGACGACAATTTCAGATGATGTTACAAAACCGATTTTGAATTTTTTTTTTTTTTATTTAAAAGGGTATACTTCCAGATTGGTCCCATTTTTGTCAAAATCCAGTTCTGATGATGGGATCCATAAGGAATTAAGGGAACTCCTCAAATATTATAGGCATACATATAGCAATTCTGGTATTTTCATCGACAACTCAAGCATTATCATTCAGAAAGTATAATTTGGTGAAGTGGAACTGATGAAGGAGACTACAGATAGCCACAGGAACTCTTCAATGATTATAAGTATTTCATGGGTGGAGATAAGATATCTCGATTAAGATAGTTAAGCGACTATGACGAAGCAAATTTAAATAAATAGTTCTGACGAAACTGGTACCATCAAACCGATCTTATGAAGCTGGAAGGTAGGTACCGGAGCATCGTAATAAAACAATGTATTCTAGCCGTGTTTGGGCTTATCGAGTAAATGCGAACCACATGATACAGGAGATGTGATACGAGAAGCTATTTCGAAGGCTACTGCTCGAAAATGAAACCGCTGAAGACTGTTTTATAAGACGCCAAAGAGATCTTCGCCCTTGAGTCGTAGGTACATTAAGTGTGGCTTTGATTGTCAGAAGACAGATTTCGTAGCCTCATTATTTCCGTCAATGATCTGTCGTCGTGTGGTCGCTTTAATAATTTGTTGGCATCCAAATCTGACAAAACGATACCTTCCAAACTTCTGACACGACTTAGCGCGACGTATATTTGCCCTTTTGCAAAGTTTTTTTTACCAAGGTCGATCACAGCTCATTCTGTACAACTTCCTGTCACTGTTATATATTTAGCAAGTAGTGGTATACGAATTGGTGTGGGGTAGGTACCACAACTCAAAAGTGAAAAATAAAAACTTTTTAACAAAAAAAACAACCGACTTCCAACAAAACACTACAAAGTGAAAAATAACTTTAATTTCAGAAGTCGGTGTCAAAAAACGAAAATGCAGAACCAACGACACCGACTTCTGAAATTAAAGTTATTTTTCACTTTGTAGTGTTTTGTTGGAAGTCGGTTGTTTTTTTTGTTAAAAAGTTTTTATATATCTACACTATACACGTGCCGACTTAATCTGTTACGTAGAATATCCGACAAGGTTCGCAAGCAACATTGTTTGTTGCACATTCAACTGTATCAAAGGCTTCTATTAGATTTATAGTTTTATAGCGTGAGACAATGGATTGCAAAATAATTGTTTTTCATTACCTAAGTTGGCGTGACTGAACCAGATTCTATGGAATTCTGTCGCCGTTTCTAAAAACTTGATTTGCCAGACGACTCGCGGCGAACAATTGAGTCTAGATCGACGGAAAATGGAAGCTGGTTTTTTCCTGGTTACGTCAATATGTGACATTTTTATCGTTTTTGCAATTACGGAAAGTGGTGCCATTGAAATTCAATGTCGTCATTATTATTATATTTTTATTGGCAGTTTGTGTTGTTAGTACTCTAATTGTAAATAATAACTTAGAAGTTTAATACATCTGGTCGTTATTTGACATCATAAGAATTTATGTAACTGTTTTAATTGAAAACCTTGCAATTTTATAATCATATTATACCCTTGAATGGACCAGATTAATTCTTGATAGCTGACAGATAATACATAGTCTTTATATGAAAGGTGTTCCTAAGTCATTAGTCGAACAATGAAATCAATAAAATAATAGGTTGATAGCAATAAACACTTCATTGTGAATATTATATTACTGCTGAATGGCTATATGTAGCGAGGAATATAATATTTTAGCAGTTGATCAAGTAATAAAAGTCGATAATAAATTGCATTGTCTTGTTTAATACCCCATTGATTGTGGTGCTGTAGATAGTCATATTTTTTGCTCAATCGTAAAAAGGTAGGCGTGTGCTGACTGCAATAATAAAAGATCGATTATAAAGTTTTTCGTAGCAAATTATCTCCTAAACAATGGATAAGAAAAAGTTATGGATCTATAAATAGTTGAAACAGAATGTTAAGCTAGCGGTATGCTGAGGTTGTAGATTCATTGTTCTGTAAAGTTTAACAGTTTTGTCACACAGTCACAACAGGGTGCAGGGTGCTGTTGTCAATTTGCAAATAAGGACATAACAAAAAATGCAGGTAAAGTAAATGTAATTAACGTTGTAAACCATTTCATTGTTTTGCCATCAATCCTTTTTTTCATACCTATCTCCGTTTACAAAATCGTAGCTGCTTACATGTTTTTCACCTAAATTAAAATAATAAATTATAAATCCTCACACAAAAAAAGGATCACTATTTTCAATTTAACTGCTTGTTTTGAAACAGATATTTCGTAACTTTTCTACAACTTTGTTCTGGAGACTCCTAACTTCATACTTCAAAAAATTTGGCTACAACAACGCCGCGTGTACGATCAGGAGAACTTGTGCGAAAAAAGCTTCTAAAATACGCTTACAGATGTCGCTACTATTGCAAAAGGAACGCGCCGCCACCGAACTTATAAGGACATTGCAAAAGGGTTCTGTGTCAAATTGAAACTCACCGAGAGGGCGATAGATGGCGTTGCTGGTTCTGAAAGTCAGTTCTGCATTATGAAAAAAGATAACGCTGTATTTCTTGTAGGAATAACGGAGTAACTATTGGAGAAATGATTGCAGAAACGATATTTTGGTAAATAGAATAGTAGTCGAAAAATACAACGATTTTATTAAAATTTACAATCAAACAAAATTGTATGGCGTTTGATATATTCGTTCGTAATTTAAAAAAAATATAATTGACTAAACAATTACATCGACTTTTGAATGACCATTCCTTTAAGAAATGGCATAGTAAAAAAAAAAAAACTTATTTATGGCAATCAAGAAAATTACAGACAATACGTATTATGACTATATTTTTTGCAAATAGTAAGTACAGCAGACATAATTATTACGTAAAGGCATTGTCTACATACACACAGACATGAACATTTATACCTATATACCTAACCTACCTACCTAGGTGTCTTTGTCCTTGGAAGTTGGACACTTTCAACATGTCTATAGGGGGTTGAAAGTTATTGTGTGACTAAATGGAAAGTTGAAGGGACTAAAAAGTTCCGGAAAGTAGAAGGCGATCTCGATAGAGACTAGAGACGTCAATGAACGAGCCAAAGTCATTTTTGTTATATTTTAGCTGGTTTAAAGATTATTTTTATGGTATATTATATATTTATTATTTTTTACTGATATGTAGAAAAACGCAATACTTAACAAAACATAATATTTTATTTTTAATCCGTTTTAAAAGCAACACAGAAAAAAATCACACACGACACAACCGAAATGCAAAACACATCTAATAAAAATAGTATTACAGACTAAACAACTTAACAACTTAACGGTCGAATTAGAAAAAAAAACCTCAACCGGAACAAAATGTTCTCTTTTATTTTCTAATAAAAAAAATCTTATAAGAAACCGACAGCTGTTGGAACTATCGGGGGCTGTTCGGTCCCCACTATGGAAAAAATCAATGGGCGTCACCATAGGACAGGGGTGGTTACCCTCGGTCATTCATGGCGTTCGGATCACGCGACGCAATTTTAAATTATGGGGTGGCCGAGTAAAGTGAGTTTTTCATGTTTTTTTCTCGTTAAAAAATGTTTTTTCTGGTTAGTGACAATTATTTAATTTTTTTTGGGGAGGTAAACTGTTTTTTTTTTTACGTTACTTATTTTCTTCTTTGTGGTTTGCGGTTTTGATAGGTTATTTTGAATTAATTATGTTTTTTACAAGCTGTTAGACAACGTTGAATTCATTAATTTGAAACTTTTTTGGACATATTTTTATGCTGTGGAAGTAATAAGTGTTAAAAAAAAGCATGATAAGTTTTTATGCTAACTTAGTTGGCACTTAGATGGATTAGTCAGCCATTAAGTTTTATTTTTATTTCATCAGCTCTTTTTTTGTATAATTTTATGCCTTACAGGAATTTTGTAACAACTCTAGCCTACAGTTTAATCCACATTTTCTGAACACTAGTCAATTTATAATAAGCACCTCTTTGTTCCTATAATCGTAATATTATTAATTTGAATAAGTAGTGGCGTATCATGTAGTATCATGTTCATAGCTAAAACTGTCGGGTATTATAAGTAAATTATGACATCATGTTCTGCATACACTATGCGTCTAACGGTAGATGTGTATGTAACTTCCTTTTAAATGGATATTGTGTAGTGATGAGCTATGTTTCATTATTATTAATAGTTGCGGATAGCTGTATTGAATAATTTTAATATTATACGGGCATTGACGTGGAGTTGCGGACACCAGCCCGTATTACCTATTACCTATATGAATGAACAAATCATTCACAGTTTAAAAGTAAGTTCGCTCTCTAATTTTACCTCCTCCCCTTCCCTCCTCTTTTTTTAAATTATATTGTGTGCCATTTAGTCTGTGCTAAATAGATGCATTTTTTTCTTTTTTTCCTAATTACTTAAAAAAAAAGAATAGGTATGTTTTTCAAACGTCCCGTAAGTATTAGTTATACGCGTCACTGCGGTTAACGCAACCACTTTCGGAATTAGCCGTACCTACTTGTACAACATTAGTTGATAACAGGTAGATATTTATTTACAAAATAATACCAATATAAAACTGAAAGTTTTCTTCTCAGAGATTGCAGAACAATTGCAATTATTAGTCTCTTCATTTTAGTTAGTCCAGAAATAATTAAATGTCAGAAAAATCAGCTTTAAAAAAAATATTGTTATAATAAGACTGACATAAATATGTTATAATAAGACTGAAGAGTAAGATTGCGAAGCACATCACTACGGTACATTATGCTCCGCCCGTTGTCTGTCTGAGCCCACGTGGAATTTATAATAAATATTTATAATTTGTAATAACCCCATGAATGATACCTCATATTTTGTGGGTGTTTCTATGCATCAGTAATTTTATTGTGGCTATATTTAGATGCCGCTTGTGGAAAGGATTAACTTATTATTATAATAACGCAATTGTTGAATCGTGGTAGGTGTTTGTCGTGTAATATTTTTTGAGTGAAAACTTCTTTTTTTTATACGCTCAACGCATTGAGCAATTTTTCGTAGGCGACAATCTTATGGGTTCGCGTCACCGACATACTAAATAACATTAACGTAGCTTCTTAGCTACGTCACAATCATGTATGACATGTTACGTTTGACCAGCAGTGAAAGTATACTTACATATAGCCTAATCAAATTATAATGTTCCCACTTCTGGGACACCGGACTCCTTTCTTGTGCCATTGCTAAAAATCGATATTGCTCTTGACCCCTGTGTTCCTTGCTTTGGGGGCGTCGTCAATTAAATCAACAAAGCGGTTATCTCGCTTTAAAAGATGAATACATTTTTCGCTACTCGATACAAAAATTATATAGGTAATAATGTTGTTTAAATAATACTATATAATAGGTAATACCCGTGAAGTAATTTCGCAACGCACTATCAGTGGGAATGGCTTTCATTTCAACATTAATTGCGTAATTTAGGTTGTTGAGCAGACAAATTATTCGAACATATGAAGCAGTGGATTAGCAATATTCTTCAAAATTATTCAGATTCATTGTGATTGAAAATTTGTCAACGCAATTAGGGTGCTGTACTTACTATATAGCTTGGTAAACATATTTTTCGAACGAAACCATTACAACAGAAATATAGGACTTTAAAACCAAAATTCCTGGTTTATCCAAGTGAAATATTCGTACATTTGTCATAATTGAATGAATTCATGACATAAAAGGGCTAAGAGACATTCAATTAGTAAATTCTAAGAATCTTTACGATGTTTAGCCAAGTTACTCGTGCCTACCATGTTCTGTTTACTTGTTTGTCAAGGATTGAAGGAGAATTTATTAATGTGTAGGTGCGCAGAGCAATTATTGATTTAGAGATCGTGTACACTCATGTCAATAGTAGCCAGATGCCACATGTGTCACCAGCTTATGTACAGACGACCATACGTCCGTGGTAATACTGTGATCCTAATGGCCTAGCCTAGCGGGATGAGCTGGACTGGACTCCTGTAATAAAGATTGTTCCTTGGCAGCTCTGGACAGAGAGAGGTGGAAAGAGAGTAGGGAGGCGTTTGCCCAGCAGTGGGACAAAAAAAAAGATAACTAAGAGAAAATTTCTAAAATATATTAATCAAAGTCAAAGCATTTATTTCAAATAGGCACATAAAAGGCACTTTTGAACGTCAAAATAAAATAAATAATATAAAAACAAAATAAAATCGATCTTCAATCTTCTACCTGTAATTCAGATGGTGTACATATCTAATAAAAAGTATTCTATTCTATTCTAAAACTTGTTAAAATTAACTTCCCAAGTCATAAACAAAGATAAACGCATTATTAATAAACTATTCATTTATGTTCATAAAAAGAAAACGACCACATTCTAAGCTTATTCCAACTTTTTTACTACCGAATTGTAAAGGCAATCATACATATTTCCAAAATTGCATGCAATAGCCAATCGTCCCCTCTGTAAGGGTGAATAACAAAGGAGGTGGGCAGGGACGCGAGTTTTGGGGCAAAAACTACCAAATGTGGGGGCCGGTCAACCGGAAAATTGACTTTTTTTTATACCTACTTACATGTTTATTATTATGAGGAAGTTCGTGATTAGCTGTTTTGTTAGGTGTATATTGTGGTGTGTTTTTAGGTATTGTAAGTGGGTATGGATTGTGTAAGGAATGATAATATGAAAGAGAAGGGAGTGAATGATTGCGTGACGGTTGACAGGGGAGAGTGGTAGAAGAACACGTGTTGCGCGGATCCAAGTAACATGGAACAAGGCAAGAAGATGATGATGATGAAGTGGGTACGTTTGGTGGTAAACGAGAAATATATCGACGGTTAAGTGGAAATAGGGTATAAGTGACAAAAAATGAAATGTTCAGGAGACCCGTTCAAAGTTTTAAATTTTAGAAAAACTGATGTATTTTTGTCATTTATGAATTGTTTTGCTAGGGCATGAACGCCAAAAAATTCATCATAGAGCCATGGGAGTAAGCGCATTCGAAAGAGCGGAAAATTTTACGTAGGATGACATATAACCAAAGTGTCGCTTATTACTTCCTTTTTACCGTCGATATGTAGGAAAGTTCAAAGTCAAAGCATTTAACTTGAGTCATTATACATCTGCGTTTTTATTAGGTGACTACATGACCTAAAGCACGGTCACTGTTGGACTGCATAGAAAAGAAAGAGAACCGCGATGACACAACCCTGGTAATTTATTGCAAAATATGAATCAATTATCTATTTACAAAAAATCTATTGTTTGGACATAGACTTATAAAAAAAGATTGACTCCGCGCCACGTATATCTGAAGTGAAGCACAGTAAGTCCGGACCGTTTGTACAAACACGCCGCGCCGCGCCGCCTCACGCTCACATTTACATCATAGTAAGCCGATCGGCCGCCGTTACGTGACACGACAGCGTCTGTGCAGGTACTAATTGTGTCAAGTAATAAAATGAAATAATGTGTTATGTTGTGAAAAGGTGTAAAAATAATTCTACATCCCAGAAAAAGTGTCAAGGAATAACTTATCACAGGTTATGAGATGCCTCAAATCACGCACATCATAGATCGGTACGGTGCTTCACTTTCTCTTTTTATAAGTCTATGTATTTGGACTAAAAAATTAAAACACTAGTGCTTTAGTATGTTGCTTTTAGAATATAATTGTGGTAATCTTCAGTCTTACAGTATGACATCACTAGTAATATAGTGAAGGAAATCCAGCCTTTATTACCAGCACTTAGAATATTTAGTTACCCAATGCAAATATCCGTTTATTTCAGTATCAGCTTTCATCTCAATCGTTATTCTAAATATTATATTGATAATCAGGCAAGCTTAGCTACTGAATTGGCTATTAATATCAATTTCAATACCGTAGTTATTGAAATCATTATTGTGAATTTAATATTGATATTCTGTTGACATGGATATTTTATTGGTTAGCCGTGTAAGGGGTTTTTATTGTTGTGTTTTATGTAGGCGGGTTTCTAATGAGTTAGTTTTAGTGCCCACATAACTTGATATTTCTGTGTAGTGCTATTCTTGCGTAAAGACTTCCTAGCCTATACAATGCCTTAGCGGAGCTTTTGCCCCGTTTTTAGGGTTCCGTACCCCAAGGGTAAAACGGAACCCTATTACTAAGACTCCGCTGTCCATCCGTCCGTCCGTCTGTCACCAAGCTGTATCTCATGAACCGTGTTAGTTAGACAATTGAAATTTTCACAGGATGTGTATTTCTGTTACCGCTGTAACAACAAATAGATACTAAAAACAGAATAAAATAAATATTTAAGAGGGGGCTCCCATACAACAAACGTGATTTTTTGTCGTTATTTTGTATGTAGTGTTAAATATTGTATGGTGGTACGGAACCCTTCGTGTGCGAGTCCAACTCGCACTTGGCCGGTTTTATTTGCTCAGCTTTAATCTTTTAAAGTTGAGCAAAACACAGGGCGCAATTTTGCTCGGTTTTTTCTACTCCATAGAAGAAACTTATAAATAATGTTTAAACATTTGTAAAATATAGGTAACAACGTAATGAGTAGTCATATCTGATAGTAGGTAAGTAATAGTACTCGTAGATGGCGGGACGAACTTTGGTACAAATTTTGAAATGTAATTTCCGAAAATTTAGAATTTAGTGTTTGCAAATCACGATTCGAAATACAAAGCACTCGAATCGTTGGTTTCAAAAAACATTGGATATAGAAAATGCACAATCTTCTAAGTCATATTGACAAGAGTGCCTAATCATTCCTAACGATTGACACACGTACTACCAACTGTCACTTGAACTTCTACAAACCCTTTAACAGAATCAGACCGTGAACATAAAAATAACAAGTAACAAACTGCATAAGCCAATAAATCACTCCAGTGATCAATAAGCGTATTGATCCGATCCAAAAAGATCCCTCTTGTATGGATCCAAAGCCAAAATCGTTAGAATATTCTTTGAAAAGCGAAAATTTGCATAGCAATGGGTTAACCCATTTGCATATTGGGTTACCGAAATAATTTTGCATATAAAAAGGTAAGTACTATTGTTTGGAAATGTACCTGGGTTGACATGTGCAAGCTAAGTTTGGTAATAATAATTTTATATCACCCCTTTTGCTAAAATCTGGGGTGAGAGATGTGTACAGCATCCAGCTTCCAGAGAGTTCAATGTCACTTGTGCACAGTATGGACTTGGCTTGGCGAGTTAACGGTTTATCAGAGCCTGTTAATTGTATCACTGCAGCGCAAAGGCCTCGTCTCCTAAGAAGAAGGGACGAGCATTGATCACAACGCCTGCTCATTGAGTACGTATTAAATAATTAAGATTTCTTACAACTTCTAAAGGTTTCTTGTTCTTTCTTCTGGCTCTGATTCAGTCTCTGTAAGTTAGTAAGTATTATTAACAAATATATATAACCTAAATAGGTACTAAATATAATATTACAGCAATACCTATTTATAAAAATTCTCATGTTACACCTCATTGTTTTCGCCACCTCGCTTGAAAAAAAAAACACTATTATACATCACTATTACATGCCATTCTAAATTCACGAACACCCATTTCAGCAATATATTTTTAGACTTATCTAAATGAGGAACGATTCTTAATAAACTTATCTAGAAATCACAATCGAGGACTTTAAATTAAAATTTCATCGCATTCTTAACCCCACATACGTCCTTATTCCAAAAAGATTTAATTAAAATTCTATAACCCTCCAACTGCTGACAGCCGTGCGGACAGTATATCTTAACCATTTTCGATTCCTTCCCGAACCGTAGACGTTAACGAACTCATACAAAACCGTATGCAAATATAAATCATGTAGTCACCAAATACAATGCCGCATTCAAATACTCAGGTGCCAAAGTGTCACAATGGCTTACAATAAAAAATCATTCACATTATTGTTGCTGAGGGTTTAGACGGTTTATTTAATATGCGTGTGAACTGCGAATATTTTCTTATTAAACAAGATGTATTTAACATTTACTAGCTTTTTATTCCGCTCTTGTATTATTGATTATTCTGAAAATCCCGCTAGCTTTACCTTTTTGCGGTAAATGAATATAATTTCCATTTACTAATGATATATTTAGAATGACCGCGTTTAGAATTATGCTAGTGTAAAATTTGCATCGCTACCGGTAACTCTTGAACATTAAAAACTTAATTAATATTCTTTTAACTGTTGTATTGCGACCACATGTGGATTAATTAGAAAATACTGCGAATACTCGAGGAATAATACGTTTTTGCTCTACAAAAAAACTAAAAACTTGAGTCAATTATTTTCGTAACCCAACCCTCAAGGGTTAAGATTCCCAATATCAATTTCACGCCACGTAATTGTCTTCGATGAATAAACTAAATAAATCATCCACCAGCTTTTTTGAACCCACGGATTCGCTTTCTACGCAGGTGTCCCGAAGACTTCCTGCCCCAAAATGAAAGGGTTAAACAGACAATTGTCGACAAGAAAAGGGTCTAAACATCCCTTTGTTAGAAATCTCAGGTGGCGCAAACCGATGTTAGTTTTTTTCTTGAATGGGATAATGCAGGTTGGGTGAAAGTGAATCTTCGGATCCTGTTGCGTTTGAGGGTTATTATAATGGAACATGGCATTCGTGACTTTGAGGTATACATTATTATGATTTGTTTAAGTTTTTTTTTCGATGAAAGGTCATGTTTTTTGTCAGTTGTGTGTGATGGGTTGATAACTTTCTTTCGTTTGATTGTTTTAATAATTAAAGTTTGTGCATTCACGTAGGCTTTGTGGTTTATTTATAATATTCTAAATGTTTATTTTGTAAGTAGTAGCTTTTAAAACGCCTTTCAAATGGCCAAGATACTGTCGTCAGTTGCCATAAACCTATTCAATATAAAAGAACTTGCAATTTAATGCCCGTATATAAACAGCTGATTCTTTTTATGTAACGTTGAACAAAAACTCAATGTCCCATGTAATTTTTACACATAAAAACCTTCTTAGAAGACCAAATTAAATGTTCGTTCTCGTAATTGGTCATCAAATTAATTCGTCTTCTATCGACACTTAGTACAGAGGCCAGCACATCAAGCTACCCCAATCTGTCAAATTTATTTGATAGATTTTCAACTTTATTGCAAAGGAAAAAGGTTCATATTTAATTGGGAAAATTTGACAGATTGGGGTAACTTGATGTGCTGGCCTCTGTACCTACTGAGCCTTGTTAATTACCTATCATCACTTTTTTGAACCTTAAAAGTTGTTATTTAGTGTCAGGGTTGCCAGAGTTAGAAGTAAAGTAAAAATACTGGCCGACTCGTGTCGGTAGTGATTTTGAAAGACTTTCTTTTTTCAACCGCTGAGTTGATGTTTATAACGGTGCATCCACACCGCAGCTACTTTTTGTGGAGCATCAGAATGCAACACGATAACATTAGGTAACATTCTTCAACTTTCGCCTTTTGCCAAATAACTTTTTGTTATCGGATGTTGCCCAGAAACGTTGCTGCACAAAAAGTAGCTGCGGTGTGGATGCACCGTAACACTCGTTTAGAAACTTTATGAGCCTCTAAACAGACTCCAGACCCAGGTTGGCCGAAGCAAGAGAAACTTGTTCAAGTGAAGATTCATAAATGACTCCGCCCAGGAGTGTAAATGTAGTGCCGTTTGATAAATGAATGGATATTACTTAGGCTGCACATTACTGGAACTGATGGGCGCTACTGATAGCGTCAAGCTTGTAGCCGAATTCTGGGCCGACTCGATTTAGATTGCCATCGACACGCTGAGAAGAAGATCTATAAGCCGCTGGACATAAGGTAGTACATACCTATTTATCAGACTTCTTTAAGGTTAGAACCGCGACTATCTAAGTATTCCGTATTTATAGAATATTTTAGAAGCCAAGACTTTCTGGCAACCCTAAATGATCTACGAGTACTTTAAAAATGAGGTAAAAAGTAACGAAGTTTTATTTATTACCAGGTTTTGTTGGAACCATGTGACTAATTAATTAACTTCAGTAATTAACCACTGAACCTGATCACCAAGAAGCAATGAAAGGGTTATAAAACAATAGTATTAATTAATTGTGTATTTTCATTACGATAATGTAGGCAGTTCAAGATAGATGCCCGTACAACGTCTAAGTTTCTAGAAATGTGGGAACATTTGGGATCGGCACTGTTACTCCTTAATACAGGCTATGTCATAGCCTAGCAAGGAGAGCAGCACGTCACCCACTAGATTGTCAGACATTTAAAACTACCCACTTTGTGAAAACTGACTACAATCTGTTTTTATATAAATAAAGATTATTATTATTCTTTAACATATCTCGGGACCATGGGGTCCCGGTCCTTTGAAAGGCGTACGAGGGGCCGAAGCCAACTCGCAGAGGCCCGTTGAACGTTTTTAATGAAATGAGGCACCAACCGACGATTATCCCTGTTGGCACTATGCAAGTGCACCCAAGGACAACCCCCGGTTGGTGTAGGACTATTGCAGGATATGGAAAATATAACGTTGGACTATGGGTTTGGGTGGCTAAAGTGGACTGGTTACCAAGAACTATGGAAGAACTATGACCCCTGCCTGATCAATGTTTTATATATACACGAATAAAATGGCAGGGGGTGACTTGCACACTCAATAGTGGGCCCCCGGAAACGGTCGCTAGCACATAGTGACGTAGTGCCAAGGGGGCAACATCTCCTGAGGTGCTTATGAGGAGTGGAGAGGTATTCCACGGCTATCAGGACAATCCCGGAAGTACGGTCAAGATCCCTACCAGCATCTTACTGGAATACTTCCTTCCTCCGAGCACATTTGCTCTTGCGAATCTCCACTCAAGCCGGCCAATAAAGGCAAGAATGAGGTGGGAGCTCTGTTCCTCGTCATTGTTCACTCCAGCCGGCCAATAAAGGCAAGCCAGAGGTGAGGAACAAACTTCTCCCGGGAGATAGGGTCCGTGGGGTCGCTACTGCCCAACAGCTCGCCACATGCTGCCCTGCGGGTTTCTGTATCTCTCTTGGTCTGGCTCCTCACCTTAGACCTGTTCCGGCAAAGTAAACTCTTCCGGCACAGGCCTGAGTTTGGAGCGCGCAAGCCCCACCACGACGTCAACGTAGAGATACGGCGATGGGGTTATTATTATTATTATTATTATTATTATTTCTGCTGCTGGGACACCGACCTTCTTTTTTCATGAGGGAGTAGGCCGTAACCCGCGCGGGCCCAGGAGGCCTACCATGATCTATTTAAAAACGATTCATAAGCAAGACATTTCAGTTTAGGTTCTTAAACTGCATCGCTCACAGTCGTACCATGACGTCCAATACGCTCAGTGGCATTTTGATCGTTGAAAGTGAATGAGCGTTAAGAGCTCGTGGCAGGTATCCAGATAGTACGGCCTAAATTGAATCGTTAAACTGACGTCATGGTACGAATTAGAAGAACAGTTCAGTTTAGGTCCTAAAGTGGATCGCGTTA
The DNA here is from genome assembly GCA_963669345.1 of Gortyna flavago. Classification (NCBI taxonomy): domain Eukaryota; kingdom Metazoa; phylum Arthropoda; class Insecta; order Lepidoptera; family Noctuidae; genus Gortyna; species Gortyna flavago. The sequence continues at coordinate 3,612,965 of OY770136.1, read as the reverse complement.
AGAGCTCGTGGTAGGTATCCTGGTCGGGTTGGTAGATGTCACATGTCTTCGAATTTTTGGTTCTAGGACATGCCGGTTCCCACAGGACGTTTTTCTTTACCGTTTTTAGAGCAGTGGTGACGAAATTATGTACACAAAGTGAATCGCCTACCTGGGTTGGAACCTACGACCTACAACTCTTAAGTCGCGACCGTTATCACTGGGTCACCACTGCGCTAAAATAGCCATTCTTATGTTGTGATTGACTGCTTATGTGGGATGATATACTTAATCATTTAAAAGGTTAAATCTGTAAGGTGCACAAATGTATTCCTTGACTGTCCCTAAGTATTGAGTTTACAAATCGAGAAACCTCCGTGCCTCGGAAAGCACGTTAGAGATGTTGGTCGCGGCTGTCATTCGTAGATTTTTGGCAGGCGTTACGGGTCGTCAGAAGCCCTAAAGTCTGACAACCAGTCTTACCAAAGGCAAGGGTATCGTATTACCCCGTAACTGGGTTGTTTAGGTCAGATAGACAGTCGCTTCTGGTAAAATACCCGGTCAGACTGGAAGCCGACCCCAACATAGTTGGGAAAAGGCTAGGTAGATGATGACCTAAGTGTTGAGCGAGTTTTGAGTTTCGACTTTAACAAACTTAAGACAAATACGTATGTACAATTACATGGCCATCTTGTATAACTTCATGCTAAGTATGAACCAGCAATCAGCCGATTCTAATTAAAGTTCAATAAGCGTGAATTTCGTAATTAACGCACTCAATAAACTTCGAAACGGAGCTCGAATTACGGGCTTATAAACAGTTATTAACAGGTAATGCGACAATTTTGTTGCATGCGCGTGCGACTAATGTCAGCTGCGGCAAGTGTATCACATTATTAGCCAGTTTTTTTGTTCGTGTTATAAGTAGGTATAGTAAATGTGGAAACGAAGATGTAGAGTTTTTAGATGTGTTATGCCGTGTGCTGGAAGTAGCAGTAGATAGAAAACAATTTCCACCAGGATTTTTTGGTCCTGGAAATTACTTTTCCACTGTACCTTCAAGAAATGTTGCTATTTTGCTTTAAAAGTACATGGACACTAGAGAAATTACTAGACACACTAGGTTTTCCAACTTTGTTTCGAGGTGATGAGTTCACTTAACTAGGCTGCGAATCAGCAATGTCTCTACAACAGAACTTCAAGGGTCCAATCAATCAATTCAGCTTGTTGCAGTACTCCGCCTTCCGCATCCAGTCCGTCCCAGCCACCATTTTTAGGACCGTGCATCTAGCTGGGGGCGTCTCACACTACGCTTGCCGATACGCGGTCTCCACTCCAGGACTCGTCTGCTCCACTGGCCATCGGTCCTTCGACAAAGAGGGCCAGCCCACTGCCACTTCAGTTTGCTTACTAAGTAAGCAACTCCGGTTTTTTCCGGACCACCCAAGGGTTATTTTAGTTTAGGTTTTCTTGTAAATCTTCCTATATTTGGTCCTCTGTCGTCTGCCTATTTATTTCTTCTGACTATTTTTCTGCTACCTAGAAAGTGGTCAGGTACCCTCTGACTGCCAAAAATATATCATTAACGATTAAAAGTACACCTACCACTTATAGCGATTCTCTACAACATCCACAATGTCCTCATTTTACAAACAACCCTAAGAGGTGGTTAAACGTTCATATAAGGTTCATTTACAGTAACTGTGACATCACAGAACCAGTGCAACATTGTGTTCGTTACGCAAAACGTCCAGCTAATGTGTTTAACATGGAAATTGTGAGTAAAATTAGATATAATGTGCTTGAATATGTATGTAGATGCAGACTGGTTAGTTTTTCATGTAAAGCGAGTTAAAGTTGAAAGTTTATTGAATAAAAAGCAGCTTCTGTGTACCATATAGTTTACAGGTGCAATTTTCAATTGTTTTGTTCAAGAACGACCACTTATGAGAGGTAATTAACTCGCAAATAACCTAACTGGGTAGGTGAATACATAAACTAATTGCGTAACAAACTAGCAATTAATCTGAATCATTTTAAAGGATATTGCAAATCCATTGCTTCATGATTATATTCCAAAAATGTGTCTGCTCGACAACGTAAATAACGCAATGATTGTTGTTTAATTGTCAAAATGAAAGCTGTTGCTATATACAATTATTGTGATACGCAATTACCCCGCTAGTTAGATTACATTTTTAATTTTGAAAAATACTTTTCTATTGAGTGAAATGGGCGCAACTCTATTATTTTTTACCTTTTAACCGCTTACGCCGGATTAATCCGACAAATATTTTCGCGTCCATTTCGCCAGGGTCGTATGTTGACTACCAAATACCACAGCTCGATTAAACTGCTTTTTTATTTAGGTAATTATGCTGTATTCTATCAGCATTTTTTTTCCCGGTGCTGGTGGCATGACAACTGATATGTAGTCGGGTGGATAAAAGGTTAAAAGACAGCCCTTTTAAAGGCACCTTTAACCATTTGCTTGTATAACCTGAGATAATGAATAGGCTCACCACCCATGTAATTTATCGTACTTACATTGTATTTTAAGATATATAATAAATTAATTAAAAGCCCTCTACAGATCCAAATTAAATTAGCTAGCGAAACTCCGCAGAAGTAATGGGTGTTCATGTCGCAGCCAACTGGTTAAATTAGCCGTTCAGTTAACCGTCTAGCCTTTTAACTAAACGGCGACCGTTCAACTAACGGCCTGAATACTATTCAATTACACTTTAGGTTGGAAGGCTGTAACCAATCACGCGCGAGCCGAATTTGTCGCAGTAACTAAGCCAGGGCACCCCGACCAAATGGGTTAGGTTAGAACTGTGATCAACCGCGTGCAAGCCGATAGAGCGAAGCGAGGCGAACCCTACTTCTAAAGGCCAGGCAGTTAACTGAACGGCTAATTTAACCAGTTGGTTGCGACATCCTTAACTAAACACGATTTGTTTTTTGGGGGTTGTGTTCTTATGTGTTGAGAAAATTTGTTTTCTTTTGTTTTATCGTATTAAGATATCGATGCCCATCATTGTCTGTGAACAAGTTTCGAGTGACTACACAATGACCCCACAATAAATATAATTACATAATTTTTTGTTTTATCATTTTAATTATCGATACCCGCCACGTCTCTGGAGTATCCCTAGCTAATTAAATTTTACCTTGTGTATCCCACTTTGATAATAAAACACAACATAATGAACTTTCTGTTTCCAAAGGCTGCATGACAAATTAATAATGGCCGATGACAAAGTTTGCGGTGTTTAGTGCACTTTAGCACGAGAATAACAACCTAGATCGATTGTGCTCCATTAATTACACCATTCTAGCCATTATTGAGACTAAAATATGTTAAAAACTATATATAATGTACTGTTCGTTAACATGAGATAAAATATTTTGCAGAAGGTCCAATGCTCATGCACCTTGTGCAATACAAAACTCTCTTACTATTTATTATAGCTGCTTGTATGCAACTTTTCAGAGGGGCAATTCTCGTAATTTTAAGAACGTTCACTGCAGTCTGATCTCAGTCTCAATCTGTCAAAAATATTTCTAATTTCCCTACATTTTGACAAGTTTTTGACATTTGTTTGTCGTCGAGATGCGACTGCGACTAGATTTTGAACGTTTTAAATTACGAGAATTGGCATTCAGGTCTTCTTTTCTTCTATCAGCAAGAAATGGTGAAGAATGGTGAATGGTGATGGCCGTTTTACGTAGGTGTGACGCATGTTTTCTCCCAAATTGTTATTTTGTTTATATTTTTTCTTTTGATGCGTCATGTTTGCCGCAAATAAACGTATTTTCTTTCTTTCTTTTCTTTCTAAACATGGAATAGCTCATATGACCAATAGTTTCATTAGCCAAACATCCATTCCAACCAATCATAGTCGTTTACGCACGCTTGACAGCGCGAGTTGGTAGATGTCACACACAATCAAGTCTTAATTTTTTTGGTTCTATGACATACCGTTTTTCTCACGATGTTTTCCTTCACCGTTTTGAGATTTCAGAGCATTAGTCATCGTCTACTTATCCCAATTATGTATTTTTATATTCTCAGCTTAACAGTTTTGCATTTACATGTCCATGAGTGTCGGCTAGGCTTATGTAAACTGGTCCTTCTGTGTCCAGCTTTTTTTGTAAAAACTGAATGATAGAGTGCTAATAACATTGTATAATTCTGTCATATATTTAACATGTGACAATGTTGTGACGTAATTTTTTTACAGCAGGCAACCAATGAGCGACTTTTTTTTTTATACCGGTTTGTCGCCATATTTATAAAGTGCAGTTTTGGCATTATTAATATTGTTTATACAATATTTTTCAATAAAAACTTTCGTGGATGGCAAAGTGTTATCTTTTAAACTTTTTTCAAAATTAATGGATCTGTCTTTGGCCTGGTATTTTAAATTGAGTACACCATTTTATGTTGTAAGTAGTTCCAAGTGATAATGCCACTACCAATTTCGATTTTATGAGCTTAGACAAGCAATATGCACTTTAAAAATGTATTTATTACTTATGGATTTTTTTTAAAGCACGTTGTGCCGTTGGTCCCGTCTGTCATTCGTGGATCTTTGACAGTCGTTACGGGAAGTCAGAAGCCCGAAAGTCTGACAACCAGTCTTACCAAGGGGTATCGTATTACCCTGTAACTGGGTTGTGGAGGTCAGATAGGCAGTCGCTCCATGTAAAATACTGGTATTCAGCTGCATCCGATTAGACTGGAAGCCGACCCCAACTCAGTTGGGAAAAGGCTAGGCAGATGTTGATGATGTAAATATTTTTTTAGACAGTGGCTTTAATTAAATAAATTGTTACTTAGTATTTACTGTCCCACTGCTGGGCAAAGGCCACCCCCAAGTCCTTCCAGGAACTCCTTTCCCGGTCCATTGCAATTTTAAGATAACAAAACTCTTTTGGTCAAATTAGCAATAGAAATTCCATAAGAATTCAAAGCCAACTAAGAATGTGTTTGTGCTTTGGTTTGAACCTTAAAACATCGGAGTATTCCCGTTTGAGCACCTATTTTTAGAACACCAAAGGTATTCCCATTTGAGCACCAATCAATATTTTACCGTGGTGCTCAAACGGCAGCAAAAAAAAATATTCACATGAAAAGTCTTGTTTTTCTGCAAGATCCCTTTTTTATTAGCCATTCATGTCCCACTGCTGGGCAAATGCCTCTTTACTCTCTTAACACCTCTTATCTCTTCTCATCTAGAGCGGCCAAGAACCAATCTTTATTAAAGAAATCCAGCTCATCCCGCCATCTCCGTCAAAAACATATAAAGTCGCTGTCGGTCACAATCATGAAAACAATGTCCCAGTTACCGTCATAATTATAAATATCAAACAGTTAACCCAGGTTATCGACTTCAACGATATCTGAAGTTTTACGATCATTAATTATTTTAAATCTCCTTGCTCAACTTCCCAGTTTCCACACTCCGTAACAGTACTTCTAATCCATTCACAAATAATTTGTTAACTTCACAATAACCAAATTAAACGTAACTATTATAATTTCCTAAGACTTCCAACGCCTTAGGGTGGCGGCACCAATTATGGGCGCAGTGAATTTACCCAAAGAATACTGCGCACTGTGTGGCCGTTTTTGCCATTGTGCTGATAATTTATAAACGCATTGCTTTTATTGTTTATTTACTGTTGCGTTCTCGCGGCTACATTGCGGGATTCCTTGTTAGGAACTAATGAATCTACGGCATGCGAAATATCCGATAAGTCTTTACTATGCAGCAATTGTTGTAAAAAACAGGCTTAAAATAACAAGACCTTATTTGCCTAAGTACGTCTAACATCAAACTATTTTAATAGTAATTGCGTTTACAAATCGATATATCTCTATTGCTAAGTCTGTCTATCTATAGTGTTGTAGTGGAAATGCGCACGCCATCCACAGCGAGTTGCAACAAATTTATAGACATTTATAGCTTTTGTATCCGTAAATAATTAAATACAATAGTATTAAATGTCAGCTAGGTGCACTTGTAACTCCACCAGTGACTTTTTAGATAGACAGGAGGCCCTTAAAGTGGACAGATAGATGGACATATTGTGTGGTAGTTTGAATGGAAATTGCGATACAATTAATGTGCAACTTGTGCCTCAGGGTGCTAGCGACAGGTGCAGCCGCCCTATTACTTATGTACAATGAAGTACGTAACAAACTTGATTTCATAGATAACGCGTACATGTTCATTTAGTTTAGAATTTTAATACAATTAAGTGATTAAAAAGCAGTATCATGGCGTAAAAATGGGTGTTGATTGGTGGACGAGTGCATCGTTAAAAAGATCGTAATTTAGGTGTGTAATTAAACTTTACGATAGTTTTGAAGATATGATTTGATGATCGTAAAAGAAACGAAGTAAAAAATGCATGAAGAACAAAAAACTGAGGCAGTACCTAGCTGAAAAGAAAACGTGAATCAAGTGTTCCGCTTAAAAGACGTTATTTATTTAACCATTTAAATAGTACACATTGTACTTATAAACAGACATGAAGAAAATAACAGAAAAATTTATACAAAAGTGATGTTTATTTGTAAAGAAATCTCTTCCAGTACACGTGCGTTATTGGACGATTTCTTAATTTTATAGTTACTTATAGTATAGTAAAATCGTTTATTTCAACATTTAAATTACAATGTGGATATATTAGTAGGTTAGGTTCCAAACTAGGCGCAGACTTGGCACTATTAAATAAGTTAATACAACATAGGTAATTACTAAATTAAATGAAGGTTGAAATTGGCTTACAGCTAAGGTAAAGTTTATTCAAACTTATGTTTCAAATTATATTTCAATATAATAATTATTATTTCAAGTTAAACAAATATCAACTTTGTTTTAATGGTAATAAGTTGATTTCAGAGTGAGTAGCACTATTGACAAAGTTATAAAAAAATCTTGAAGTTGTAGCGTAAACTGAACTTTATTTTGTAGGATTTAAAGTTATTTTTCCATAAACTCATACTTGTTTACATTTTCGGCAAATAAATCGCGAATGCAGATTAGTTGGCCTCATCGTGACTACAAAACTAAATATACTTAGCAGTTTAAGTTATAATATTTAAATTACTTATTCGCTAATTTGCTAGATTGTAATGTGAATAAAGGAAAATGAAAAAAAATAACTACTAGGGACATACTATCCGTGAGTTGGACTATCAGCCTGTTTCCCGAACAATGACAAAGTGAAACACTAGGAAACTATGACGTCACACTAATGGAACATGAAAACTAATGTAGCTACACCTTCCATAAAGAAACACCACCCCCATCCCCCCAATTTATAGCTACCAGAACAAAAAGCTCAAAAGATCCCATTACCAAATTGGAAACTATCATTTTCGCAAGCTCATATTTTCGCAGGCCCATATTTCGCAGTCGCAGACGGCATGATTCGCAATCGTATCGAATCCGTGCCGTGCCAAAATCGTAAATATGTCCGAATGAAATACTCGTTAACGTTCGGTATTACGAATATTGCCGAAAACTTACGAGCTTGGCAAACTTGCAGTACAAATGTTGCTATTTGTTTTTTACTAGTATTTTTATGGGTGTTGATAAAGAAGGTTGCTTCTATAGTTGCCGCATTGAAGCGTGGCAATAGCGGTCATTGACCCGCCTAATTTTTTTTGCATTTTTTGTATCAAAAACTGAAATAAAGTCCGCCAACGTCCTGAATCAATATCTATCATGCTATTCAACATGTTTCAATAATAAAAATCATACATAGTTTATTGTTTCGGTTCCTACGGAGAGATATTAGGGAAAGGGGCAATGACCGATATTGCCATGCTAAAACGCGACAACTATAGCTATTTTTACCCTACTGTGGTAAGAAAAGCTTGGCAATAGTACAGATAGCGTCTACAAAGACGCGCCCCACTCTTCATCCTTATCGCTTACAGTACAAGTGTGCAACATAAAGATGATCTATTTATTTGCCTTTAGGTATATGAATTCAAAAATATACATACAAAGCGATGCCAAAGTACATAAATAATTTTAGCACTACCCGTAATGTTTATAAAATAATAATAAAGTGATAAAAACATACTCTTGAGCTCATCACCGTAACTAATCCTGCAAGTAGGTTCAATAGCTATGTCATAATGTGAATTGGCTGCCATTAGGTTGGAAATGAAAAAAAACTGGAATCTGTTTTCACGGTAAGTTTATTTAAAGGTGTAAAGACCACCTCCTCAGTTCACCATAAACTTTAATTTTGCCAAAAACTATTAATAATAAGTCATTGTTTTTTTTTTTATATCATTTGGTAGCTAAAGTAACATTTTACTTACTGTAAATTATTACTTTTCGTCGTGTTCCGGTGCTGTGTTGCAGTGTTCGTTTTTTTTTGCAAAGATAGTTAGTTATCTTGATAGTTTTTCGGTTTTTAGCACCACATAAAAATTATAAGTGTGTGTGAAGTAACTGTTTTCTTGTTTTTATAACAAAGTAACTCTTTGCATGGACAATAAATTCCGGTCTTTTAATGCGAAGAAACTAGTGTTATACATTTAGTAAAATGTAAATTTTCGGTAACATAAAAGAATGAAATGGAATTTCTCACGTTGGTTTTGGTTGATGTTGTTGCATGGGACTTAAACATAACTGTGGAAATGTGGGTTTAAGAAAGAAAAAAATAAATAGCACAGACTAAAAAACGAAAATATTAAATTTCAAAACGCAAAAGAGTAAATGCCTCCAACTTAAAATATCCTATAGAAACCAATTAGTCGAACAAGTACACAAAACAAAATTTCTGGGGATAACACTCGATGAACACTTCACCTGGAAAGAACATATTGACGAAATATGTATGAAAATAAATAGATTTGTTTATGCTTTAAAAAAAGTTAAAGATGAGACATCTAAACGAACTGCGCTGATGGTGTATCACGCCTATATTTGTTCCATTATTCGGTATGGTATTATTGTTTGGGGAAATTCCACGGAAATATCTAGAATACTAATAGCACAAAAAAAATGTATTCGTACAATCTTTAACATGGACTGGTCTGAATCTTGTAGACCCGTGTTTAAATCAAATAACCTTCTTACCGTTCCTTGCATTTACATTTATGAAATCGCAAAATTTGTTAAACTTAATTCTAAACTCTTTGAAGCCAAAAATATTTTTAACAAACGAAAAGTCACACAGTATTTATTGAAAATCCCTGTACCTGGATAGAACTATTCAGTCGCAGCTGCCATGCGTGTATATGACGCCACTTATATATAATTCATTACCTATCTGGATAACAGAACTACCTTACAAAAAATTCTGTGTGATTTTGAAAAAATGGTTGATATGGCATAGTTTTTATTCTGTAGGAGAATTTCTGAACAAAAAATCTTGTCAGTCCTACCACTTCAGAAATGCATTGTAATAGTTTTTTAATTATTTGTTCCTATGTTAATTCAATTAACTACGTTATTAGTAAAATATTACTACATTTTGTTAATACAAACCTACCTACTTCATGTATTAAATATTTGCATGCCATCATTACATGGCGGAATGTGTCTTTGCACTACAATTTTACATAATTATCATCTTTTGTACCTACCACATTTTAAGCAAATTAACGATTTTGATTTGATTTGATTTAAAAGACACAATAGGTTATAATACCACATACATGCATCAGAACAAAACAAAATATAAAGATCAAATAAAAAGTGTAAAGTCCGCGGAAAGTGTGCCTCACGGCTGCGCCAAAAAGTCCAGTACTATAGGTATCACGAGGCTGAAATGATAGAATGAGTACATGAGTATTCATTCATTCATTTCAGCCGAAAGACGTTCACTGCTGGACATAGGCCTCAAAGGGATTCCTGCTGCCTTTACAAGGTACCTCATCTCTGTCTAATCCCTTACGAAATATAATCGTGATGTTATGTTATGATATGAGTGGTAATATAAATTGATTTGGACAAAAAGGTGAGGCGCAAAATGAGTCACAGAATGAGTCATACTCATAAGGCCACAGACAAAAAAAAAACTTGACGTGTTTATTTTGTCATGCGATAGCACTCCATTCACTCAACCCTAATCCGCGGTTGAACAAAACCTAAGCTAAAACAAAAAAGATTAGACCAAACATTTAGGCATTCTCTTTAGGCACCCTAACAGCTTTAGAAATGCCCGTGAAAGGTATCATCGGAAATCCTGGCCAGACGATGAAAGATACAGTCTTCAAACGCAGAGTATTCAAAAATGTGGGGAAATGCCTGTATTTCAGACAATGATGTTTTGAGATATGCTCATTTTGAACTGAAAATTATGTGTCATAATTATTAAGTAAGGTATTTAAAAATGAAATGCGGTTCGTTGGTATAAGCGCATCACTTGAGTTCGGCTGGACTGGTTTGTATCTATGTTTTTTAAGGTTTTTCAAAGAAAAATTGAAAAAGTTACCCGGAATGTTGGAAAATTGGGGAAAAACGGAAAGTGCTTTTTTCTATGGGATTTTTGTATGACATGAACTCAAAACCAACTATTGAAATGTTGACAAGATATTGTCTGTCGGGTCAGCTCGTTTCAAATGAAAATGATGTAATATTTGTGACATGACATGACTTGACAGTGACATGTCGACTTGACGTTTTTTGGTTACCAAAGTGGTGTATACCAAAGTGAGTTTTGTTTGAAAATTTATTTTTAGTTTTTTACAACATTTGTGGACACTCGTAGGAGTTCGTATGACTACTTGAGTTGGAGTTTGAGTCATTGACATGAGAAGAAGAAGTATGACAGCTGGAATACAGGCTAAACGTACCCTACTATTAACTACCTACTCTGCAATGCACAGAGTGACACATACCACTCTGTGCCACTCTGTGTCATTAAATTCTCGATAAATGTTGGCAAGCACTGCTGTTTTGATTTCATATGTTTTGGAATCAGCTCTTGAAAAATTGTGGTATCACCAAATGTGTCTAAAATGTAATTTTCCACATTATTATTAGTCAAATGCTAGTTGTATGTATTAGCTAATAAACATGGCCACTACACACGATGTCACAAATCTCAGTGGGCGCACAAATTATCGTATAATACGGCTGATTTACATATGCAAATGTAGCCATGACACGACAGCACTATATCGTGGTGCGTTTGATTAGGGAAGTTAGCTTTCTATTTTGGGCAAGTGTATAGTTACTCGCCCGGCGGTGCACGGAACTAAGCGAAGGTAGCGATTGTACTTCTTCTTAGCGTATCGAGGGCAAAAGGTGATGTTAAGAAAGTTCAAATATGTTTTGCCCGTAAATAGTAATTTGCCTGTGAAAACTGATTTTAGAGTCATTGTCACATTACCACTCCGAGTCGAAAATTTGTGTGCATAAAAATTTTTAATCATTACGCTCAGTTTAGTGATGTGAACCAAAATCGGTTGCCCTTACTAGAATGAGATATAAAATATAGTAAGTACAACAAGTTAATAATTTTTTAAAGCTTGAAAACTACTTTTGCCTGTGATTACTATGAATAACCATGAAAAAGAAAAGCTGAGGAAAAGCCTGGCCTAAACAGTTGGACCAGCAGGTATGATTTTCATAAGGCAGCATTAATTTCTAAAATTACAATTGTGAAGTCATTTGACAAAGTATCCACTCCACTCGACTTGTCTAAACCACTCTCCTCGCCTTCCCATCCAAACGCCCCACGTAAAGGAACGCAATACTCAAACGCGAACGTTAACGTTTAACCAGTGGGTTCCGTTCCGTGAGAAGCGAACATAAAAAGCTATTACCGGCCATAGTATGTATGTGTTTTATGGTACGCATGTGGAGTAGGTATTAAGGAATTATTATGGGGTTGAGATTTTTACGAGTTGAATTGATGTTTTCGACTGAAGTTACATGTGAAACGGAAATTTGAAAAAAAATCGGGATTGTTTGAGTAATAAAATGGTTGTTGTATGGTCTTTGGCCACGTAAGCCTTCGTATGTATAGTCATGGCGTGTAACTGAAGAATATAGAGTGAGTTACAGTACATAAAACTGATGTGAGAAACACATCAGCGAAACTTCAATTTTGGTCGGAAAAACTAAACGCTAAATAAAGACAAGCTGTTCAAACATAATTAGATACTTGCAACAGCTTGACAATATCACTCAAATAGAAGAGGCAAAGAAAATCTCTGAAAAGAGCAGTTACTTAAGCTGCTAAGCGAAAATGTTCATTGATTTTGTTTAATTATTTTATTCTCTGATTTAATTTGTTATTACTTATGTGCATACTAAATAATTACTTTTAATGTAGGACCAAATAGTATCATAAGCTACCTATACCTAAAGATTCGAGTGTGAAAATTCTCGTTACGAATACTTTTCCGAAAGAAGCGATACTCAAAACGCTTAAAAAAAATGATTGCCTTTTTTTTATTTTTTTTTAAACTTTTTCATGCCTTCAGTTCAAACTATTCATGCCTTCAGTTCAAACTGCTAACCGTGCTAACCAGAATATCATAAAACTTGCCAAAACTGATAACTGGCGAATTGTATGTGTACCAGGTGCACTTCTGCCTAACAAATCAATCAATCAATCTGCCTAGCCTTTTCCCAACTATGTTGTGGTCGGCTTCTAGTCTAACCAGATGCAGCTGAATACCAGTATTTTACATGGAGCGACTGCCTATCTGACCTTTACAACCAGTAACTGGGTAATACGATATATGTAGATACCTTAGTAAGACTAGTTGTCTGACTTCCGGGCCTTTGGGGAATATCGGTGCTTGACGTTATGTTTGTTTTTAATTGACGATTGTTGAACTAGTTTAAATCATCGAACCATAATTCTACGTCTCCAAATCAATCTACCAAAGATTCACTTTTAATACAGCATAACGTAAGTAACAATGATATTCCAAATGCAAGAAAAATAAATAAAATATTCGAGTCCCAAGGGTACTATATCGCGAAAATCACTCACACAGCCACAGCCAAACAAGATTGCCACGTACACGTACAGACGGGTGCAGAAGTACGGGTGATCTAAGCCTTTACTTCTGCCAGTGTGCGTCATTTCTTTACGGTTGATCTGAGTTTTCGCATGTGCTCGCTGTATTTAGGCGCACACAAGCATAACCCTTTAGTTAAGGGGGACGTTCGTGGCGTCTGGTGATGTTTTGTGAATAATAAAATTGTGATTGGAATATGTTAGGGATCTGTTTACAGAATAGAAAGCTTTTGTTTCAGACAGGAGTCCGTAGGATTAGTAACAATTTTACTTAACTTCTTATGTTATTATGAGACACATATTAAAATATACAATTAAAAATTCAGCGCGCTTCTACCTTGGCAATATCGGGGAATCCCACTGATCTGAGAACACACTGAGAATATTGTTGGTTCCGCAGTGTAAACGCTAATAAGCTTGAAGCTTTATATTAACCTGTCATGTAGAAATAATATTTCAAAATTAAAAGTTATTTATTCAGACTATAGGCTTTTTGAGCAACTGAACTCTGTCTTATGAAACTGAAAATTTCATAAGACAGTTCCCTCAAAACGCCCGCCCTTCACCACTCCTAGTGGTTTAGCTGGAAAGAAGTGGTGCAATAAACTCCTAAGCAGCACAGGTGTCTGTTAGGTGAGAAAAAAGTTGTTTGACGACACGGTTGAGCGATTGACTGCTGCGCAGCATGTCGCGGGTTCGATTGCTGCACAGAACAAATATTTGTACGACCTACAAGTACTTGTTCCGGGTCTGGGTGTTTTATCTATAATATGTATGTATTTACAAAAAAAAATGTAGGTATATAAGTAGTTTATCAGCCATCTCGTTACCATAACACAAGCATTAGGTTGCTTAGCTTGGGACTATATTGTGTGAAATGTCCAAGGATATTATTATTAAAAACTTGATGATTTCTTCGTTGTTATTCACTTCTTATATTGTCATGTTTTTATATTGACTGAAACTATACGCTTAGAAACGAATACAGCAGTTAACGTAATAATGGATGTCGAATTCCACGATCTTTGACAGATTTTATTGAGCAAAACAATGACGAGACACAAACATGACTAAGTAAGTACAATTGTTTTGAAAAAAGCGTATAAACAGATCCCACTAATAATGAGAGATAGTTGTGGATATGGAGATTATAATAATAATAATAATTGTTTCTTTTGTCAAATAGTGACGTCACTTAACTAGAGTTCCAAAAAGCCTATTTCCCCAAAAACCCATCACTAGATTGATACGCAAACTAAACCCCGTATTCCCCTTAACAAGGCGTATAGTACATCCACACTAGTGTGCGTAAAGGTAACTCGTACTAGTGTGACTTCTATTCAATCTTCTTACGTTCCATTTCGCAGGGACATTTGATTCTGTCACCTTCTAACTTCAGCACCACACATATCACCATCTCTCTCTATTCCTAACGGGCTTAGGAGCGTGTGATATATTGTATTGGATGGATTTTTCGTTTGTGGAAATGGAATTTCTTTTTTGACTCGGTACCTGACACGGCGGCGGCGGGGATGTTCGATCAAACCACTGTTTCCTTATTTTATTTTATATGTAATAAGTTAAATTTGACGTCGGTTTGATGGTTTAGGATATTATTCATTAGTGCTAATGTAATGTACCTCTGCAGCTTGAAGAGTCGTTCGGGTTGATCGAAGTCGAATAAAATTATATGTTATTTAAGTGTAAAGGGTACTTATATGTAGGCAAAATCGTTACCTGATATCTGAATCGTTTTGGAAATAAGACAGACATACTTGAACCTTTTTTATCTGCCTCTAGAAAAAGCGTATGACAAAATAATGAATTACCTAAAAAAAGACAAGATTTTTTTTAAATTCTTTGTTTAGTTTTAGACTTATATGACTGCAATGCGCATGACAGTCCCATCATACTCGTCGTGGCCATGAACTTGAATAGACTCTTCGCATCATCAATAAGGTTGCGACAGAATACTATGGAATGTGCCCAAATCTAGTCGGTTCAACCTCAAGACAAACATATCACTTCCATGTCTTCCATCTATGAGACTCATATCAAATACAGTCTATCATTTACACTTCATACCTACTTAATATTATAAAGATGAAAGTTTGTGAGTGGTTTGTATGTTTGTTACTTCTTCACGCACAAATGGCTAGACCAATTTTGATAAAATTTGGTATGGGGGTAGCTGACACCCTGGATTATTTTTTTTTTTTTTTTAACGATGGCATCTCGCAGTTCATCCTTTATGAGGATGGCTACTGCTTAACCGGACTTTCCTGTGGATGCCTCGAATTAAGGCCTCCAGCCAGGGCAAACAATAACTTAAAAACTAAGCGACAGCGCTAAGGGTAACCCCCTGCGGGGTTCGGACCTCGGCTCAGGGCGTCGCTGGAAGAGGACAGCAAGGGACAGGCTGGATGGGTATTATTATTAGTGTTTAGGGGCGAATTTAAAACTACAGGCTCAGCTACGCGGGCTGGCTCGAGCAAGGGTCGGGGCGGGCACGGTGATGGTGCGGGACGTCGCGACGGGCCTCGGCGGCGAGGACGGAAGGACGGATGTCTGAGCTTGTGTTTGTGTTGACGTCTGAGAGTACTAGTGGCCTTACTGCTCTCCTGGAGGAGGGTAGTGGCGTCGTCGGGGATAGTGAGGGTATGCCTTGGTCGGCGAATCCTACTTATGCGGGAGGGAGTGTATCGGGAGGCCGCCGCAATCAGGGGATTGGGGTGCTTTATGGCAGAGTCAAAGAAGCGCTTGGAGAGGCGTTTCATGAACTGCTGGATGGTGGGGATTCTGAGATCTAGATGCAGATTCATATTTCGGACATAGAAACACCCTGGATTAACACATAAGCTACGTTTTATTCCGATATTCCCACGGGATCGAAACTTATGCAGGTGAAACCGCGGAGTGCTGCTAGTAAAATATAAATATTAAAAAAACAGATACTAATAATTGTCTAGTTGGTTAACTTATGAATATTTTAACAGTGTCCTGTATTGTGTAGAACCTAAAGATGTTTGTGTCAACTTGACTCATAGCTAAAGAATTCAAAATAAACACGAAGCATTTAAGAAATATAAATTTAAAAAAGAGATGGTAATAATTGTCTATACTCCGACTTTTGATTAGCTGCAGTAAACTGACACTTCTAAATTACTCATTTCGGACTGCATTTAGAGATATGCATGACAAATAAGTTTAGTTTTTTACACTGTTCTTTACTAGAAAAACAAGGTTTGGTTGATGGCCGCGAAAAAACAACAAGACGCCAATTTCAGTCATTTAAGTAACACATAAGCTGTCATTTTACTGCAGCTAATTAAAAGTCCGACTATAGTAACTAAACTTATGAATATTTTAAGAGTGCCCGTGTCAACTTCCTACGTAGCACCTAATAGCTACAGGATTCAAAATAAAAGAAAAGCACAGTACATTAACCAAACAACATCATTAGACAAGACACGAAAATAAAACAAACGCCGCATCTCTCAGACACAAGACGATCAAACAAATTCTAGTTCACAATAAAACAACAAAACCAAGGTTATATTTCAACACAAACATGACGTATTTTATTATGTTTTCTTTCAGATCATTATAACGGAGTAATTTTTCAAAGGCATCACATGGCACAACAAGCTCCGTTCCCGTGTCTACTGAAAAAAAGGAGTAATCTAAAGAAACGGGTTCCCTTCGGGTATTCAAGAAAATTGGAGCCTCCAAAGAATATATTTTGAATTTTTATTATGTACTATTTTCTATTCCATTCCCAAGGTAACCCTTCCTTCTACAAAGGGGTTTCGTGCGGAGACATTCTATAGACGAGGGTGGGGGGCCCCCCCTAAGGGGCTGATGCCACCCCGTCCCATCTCGTTTTACTCTGAAGGATTTACCAAGTAGCATGTGTATTATATGTGTATATAAACATATGTATGTTTGAATTATTCCTGTATGTCGCTTTAATAAGGTCATTGTTTGGCTACAGAGGTTCTGTTAGAGATTATTCCGTGTCAATTTTAAAGGGATGTTCTACATGGTATTATCTCGGTCGTTTGAAGTTTGTTTCTTGAAGGAGCTGGTTTTTTAAAAGAGTGTTTGTGGAGTTATTTTTGTCTTTCTAGAGTTTACTGGTAATTTTATTGCTAAAGGAAGGACTTAGCTACTCGATTGATATGTTGCTAGCAATTACATTAGTCAGCTGTGATGTCATGGCAGCTGGGTTTGACATAACGGTGTCAAAAAACGCTCTCTAGGAAAACACTCCAAATTACATACTTTTTCATGAATAACGTTTCAGTGACGTCATTCGCCGTTAAATTGTGGACGCTATGTGGCGGCCACCGCTTTTCGAGGTAACCGTAGCTTTAGATATAGCGTTATTTTGCTTGCGAATACTTAGACAAGTCTCTGTGATTTCTAAGAAAATATTGAAACAAAGTGAAGTGAAAAAGTGTGAGTGAGTGTGTGTGAGTGAGTGTGTTAAAGTGTTGTGATTTTCCATCTTCAAAGTATTAAAAAATTATTGCGACAAACTTATAGAGGTGCTTTAGTCTAAAGCACCTCTTAAAGTTTGTCGGGTTAATTTCTTAACACCAAAAGTTCTTTGCATAATGAAGATTGTATACAGTGTCAAATTGAATTAGCTAGCGAAACTCTGCCGGCATGATGAGTGTCGATATCTAAACACAATAAAATAAAATAATACAATTTGATGTTTTTTGGGTACACCGACCGCGGCTGGTAGTTTTGTTACTTGAAGTTTGTGTTGATAAAATCTGTTTTCTTTTGTTTTATCGTGATTACATATCGAAACTCATCAATACACAAAAAAAAAACTGATTTTTGAAACTGATATTCCAAGTGATATCACCAAAACCGAAGTGCTAAAAGGCGTAACAATAAAACCAGCCTAAATTATGATCTTTGGAAGTGTCTCAGCAACATACCTAAAGTCTATTCAAATTTGTTTCAAATTGATGTTATTTCAAGTTAAACAAATATCAACTTTATTTTAATGGCAACTATGTTGATTTTAGAGTGACTAGCACTATTAAAAGAAAAAGTTATAATAATGGTTGAAGTTGTAGTGTAAACTGAACTTTATTATGTAGGAATTAAAGTTATTTTTCCATAAACTCATATTTGTTTACATTTTTGGCAAACACATCGCGAATGCAGATTACATAAACGCACGCGATCTTATCATGGGGGTAGGCAGAAACTACAGAATGCGACCTGCTACGATCCTTACATACGCCTTTTGTTTTGTCTCATCTAATGTTTTACTTCACCTGTATTTTTTCGTCAATTTTGATAAAAATAAACTAGAAAAGTTATTTCCAAGTATTATTTAAGTATAAATCAATAAGAGGCTGTTGGTTGTGGGCTATAAGGATAACCAAGAATAAGTTAAAAAACCTTTGTCTTAAACTTAACCCTTATATACCACTTCGTGACCAACGCAATAAAAACTACAAACAAATTATATCCAGCACATTATTGGTACGGACCATTATTGGTACAAATACCAATAACTGTAATATTGTGCTATTGGCTTGTAATACCGTATCATTTCCGTAATAACGGATAATGGCGGCTCAATGAAAAGTATTGGTTTTATTGTAATAATGTTTTCTGCGGGTTTTATAATTTAAATTGGTTTTGTTATTTGCTAATGGGTTCTTAACTTTCATATCGTGACCTAATATTTCGAAAATATATCTTTGCCTGAATTCCTGTTACGCTGACGTTGGTCGCGTACGGTCGCCTGTCGGTCGCGTACGGTCAGTACCAACATACGCACCGCTGACGTCAGCGTCGCAGTATGATGATATATAGAAAACAATGTATACGGGGTGAAATTGAAAACATGAGACAAATCGAAATGGGAGATTGTACTCATCATTATGAACAACTTTTACTATGGGACCAAACCAGAAAACGCGAAAAAAAATCAGCTGTTTCCCACATTTATGTTCGCATAACTCGTCAAAATGTAGGGAACAGCTTTTTTTTTTTTTGCGATTTCAGGTTTGTTCCCATAGTAAAAGTTGTTCATAATGATGAGTACAATCTCCAATTATATTCAATTTCAACCTGTATTATATTTACACGCGCGACCGACGCACGTCAGCGTAACAGGAATTCAGGACTTAGGTTTTATTTTTATTGACTAGCTCGTTGGTCCAGTGGTTGCAATTAATACCGCTGAGCTTGAGGTCCCTAGGTCGAGGAAAGTGTTATTGGTTTTTCTATCTGGAATTTCTCACTAGGAGCCCGAAATGTGAATTTGAGCCAGGTTGATGGCAATAGGCTCGCTCCCTATTACATGGGACTTAAATATAACTGGTGAAATGTGGGTGGACTATAGGTACACTTCTGCCAAACCCTTCGGGGTAACAAGGCGTGGTGTTACATCTTTTATTAATTTGAAAAGTAACTTAAACCTACTTCGAGTGGTGCCGTAAGCTTTTTAAATGTCAACTTATGGCATGTCTGTAAATAGACACTATGAAGAACTAGCAGGGGATCGAGGAGGGTAGGTGGAGGGTGGGTGAGGGTGGGGTGGGTGGGGTGGCTCAGGGGATCAGACCGGAATAAATCCTTGAGGTATCTTTTTGTGCTCCGTAATGTACCTTTGCATCTGAATAGCCGATCACTGATCACGACTCTCTAAGTACGCACGGCGACATATCAAGCTATACATTTCCACTATAAGCTGACTTCTCACTGTAGGAAAACCCTGTACAATGCGAGGTCAGCTAAAACTAGAAATGTATAGCTAGCTTTTTATGTCGTCGTGTGTACTAGGCTTTACCTATAACATGCAGGAACGTCCCCAAGTGTTAACCTTGAAAGCTTCCTCATCATCATCTGCCTAGCCTTTTCCCAACAATGTTGGGGTCGGCTTCCAGTCTAACCAGATGCAGATTTTACATAAAGCGACTGCCTATCTGACCTCCACAACCCAGTTACTGGGTAATACGATACCCCTTGTTAACCCCTCCTGAAAGTTTCCTATCACTCTAAAAACAACAGCATTATCGACCACCAACTGACACACTTAAAGCACACACACATAGAAACAATCAAACACACACAAACGGAAATTTATTCTACGCGACGTTCAGTCAACAAGTGACACAATAACCCTCAAGCTGTGCCTCAAGTGCTCGCCTAATTCAACCCCCGACTCATTACGTCGTAACCCGGACCTGCACAACATTCGAAGTTTAAATTAAACAGGATACGGAAAACAAGGAGGGGTATAAATGAGTATTTGAGAGCCTCCGGCGTCCGCCATATTTAAAAAGTCGGCAGACGAAAGACGCGGGTCGTATTGGTTGATGTTATGCGTCTTTCATAATTTTGTGAAAGAACATTTTTAGGAAAATTCTTTTAAAAATTGCATATTGTGTTTTTTATTCCCTCCAGTGATAGCAGTTACAATAGTTTGCTTTTGTATAGTAGGTGATATAGTTGAATTAAATAAAAATATAAAGGCCAATTCCCGTAATTAAAAACGTTCAAAATCTAGTCGCAATCTCATCTCAGCGACAATCAATGTCAAAAATGTTGGGAAATTAAAAGTACTTCAGATTGAGACTGAGATCAGACTGTAAACGTTCTTAAAATTACGAGAATTGCCCCTCTGTTGTTGAAGTGCGTTAACAGTTTTATCTGCATTTCCGGATCGTATCGTCAAAACCAATAATGACCTATAATAACAACGATAGGTATTCAGCAAAGTATGTACCCTACATCCACAAAACAACAACAAAACAACTATCAAACTATCATACAAACAACCGAACTCCACCCACACTGCCACACACTTTCCCTGGAAAGTCCAATCAAACTTTAGCACTTTCACTATCGCATAAAGCCATCCCAAGGCGGTATAATTAAACGTTTCATGAATGGGAGGGAGTGGAACAGCACGATAAAGAAAGAGACGGAATCGTCTGCTGTTGTACGCGTAATCAGTTTTACGGTAAGCGCAAATTACGTGGGGATGGGGTGAATTAACGA
Source organism: Gortyna flavago (assembly GCA_963669345.1). Classification (NCBI taxonomy): domain Eukaryota; kingdom Metazoa; phylum Arthropoda; class Insecta; order Lepidoptera; family Noctuidae; genus Gortyna; species Gortyna flavago. Next base: position 3,591,926 of record OY770136.1, on the reverse strand, counting down.
TTTTACAAGGTCACCAGTTTAAATTGCGAACGCTTTCGGCAATCAGCTGACGTCGATCGATTCGAAATTTGAATTCAAATGGAATTCGGGTTTGTGGTTCGGATTGGGCTGTTGCGTTGATTATTTAATTGGTTTTAAATAAGGATTAGATTTACCGGTATAAATAATATTTATGGAAAATAGGTTGATCGACAGCCTACGTAAATAATAAAATTATTATCTATCAGCAGGAAGGAATTTTGAAATAATAAATAATTATGCTATTTCATTGGCCATCAATAATTTGTCACCAGACTTATTAATCAATAGTTGGACCATTATCGTTATAGGAAATGATCGCGATTGGCTTTCTCCAAATGGAATAAGCAGATTTATCAGTAGTGCCAACGCCAAGAGTAATAAAAGTAATTCTTGTTTAATTGAATGTGTCCTTAAATAGTAGTAATAAATAAATAAACGATAAAGCCGGCCTATTGCCTACGGATACTCTTAACAAACTGTCAGATTATACTTACGAGTTAGGACTAGACATAAGTAGGTACTTTCGAAATAAACTCTACCTAATTGTGTATACCTAAGTCAGTATTTTGAACATGCTGTACGTGTTTCTTCATGAATACATTCCTATTTACAATTTGCATGTCCTACGTCTTTCAAATGACAAATTGTAGGCCACCACCGAAATGACACACACCGTTGGAATATCAAAACGTCTACACTCTATAATAAAAACCAATAGAAAAAAAAAACTTGCCAAAGGACATTTACGCTGACTGAACGCAGTTTTTACAACGAAAGAGCAAACCGACAAATTACAAATGGAAACAAAAAAGGAACGTCTCGCGACAAAGGAAAAAATCGAACGCCGTGAAAATTTGAATAAGGAATCATTTCTTTTTTTCCTATCTTTTTTTTATTCTTTTTTTTTTCGCTCGCTGTCAATCATTTGTCTAAGGCAAGGAGGTTCGCTATTTTCTTTGTTGATGGATGGGATATTTTCTTAGGGGTGTTCCTACTTGAGTGTAGTGTATCCTCCCAAGTTAATATTTCATTATTTTTATCTCGCGTATGTTCGAGTTTTGGATTTGAAAGCCTGTTTGTTTACCCAACTGTTCATATTTTCTTATAAGGTTTACGTTTGACATTGCAAGTCGGGTTATGACACTGTTTTTATGACGAAATGTACGTAAACATGTTTTATGTGAAAAATATCATGGTAATGAAGAGTCGTTCACGCAAAGTAGGTAATTCTCATGTTTGCGTGATGTTTTTTGAATTTTAAAAGAAACAACTCTTTGGGCAGTTTTTATATCTTATCGTTAATATAACTTGGATACCTTTGTTAAATTAAATTATTCGCATGGCCGCAATACTCAGTATAGGAAATTTTACACCAAGATCGATCACATGAAGAAGCAATAAGAACCCAGGATTTTATAATAATATCTAGATTTAAAATAGTGTCTTTGGAATTTTTTGCCCGATCTTCTCCATAGAGTTCCACGTTTTGGAACGGGCAAGCTTCAACTTTCTAACTGACCAACTCTTTGACAGTGCAAAAGTGCCTGTACCTAAACGTTTTAATTGAAATAAATGCTTTGAGTTTGATAACTTTTTCGGAATAAGAAAAAGATCATGAGTGTGTCCGAAATAGGCCTTAAAGGTGAACTCAGTACATATGTAGCAAATGAAGTACCTAACTCTATTTAGATCCTAATTCTTGGAGAAACAGCCGTTACGTAATATTCTTCGTTCCACAATGGAGTAACATTATTTTGGCTCAAGTTGGCTCCCTTACACAACATAGTCGAAAAATATAAATTTTGCAGTAACTTCATGAACGATTCTAAACCATCAATTTCAACAACTCGCTCGTTCAACAAAATTCGTTCCGCATACTACATTTATTTACAAATCCCAGCTTTCTGTATCACGTGCCTGTAATCAGAACTGGGATATGAGCAATACCTACATCCATGTTATCCCATCTTATTGGGTAAATATGAATGCCGCCCGTCATGCAGATTGGCATTCGAACCTCATGGTAATTCCATGTTTTCTTTACCAGATACATTACTGATTTTGTGGATGGATTTTCTATTTGGTTTCCTGATTTGCATGGTACCTTTGCTAAGGGTGTTATTTGCTTCGAGATAAACTTTTACACAGTTCTTAGAAGCCTTGAGTTATTGGTAACTTGAGTATATCTTCTCGATAGTGGTATTGGTTTCATACCTTGACACATTTTGTTTTTGAATAACGTTACGAGATGATTTTTTAAAAAAAGGCTCTGTTGAATCAATATCGATTGAGGGTATGTCTAAGGCCAACAGAAACCAAGCAGGTTGTGACATGATTGAGGCAGAAATCAAAAAGAAAACATCTTTTAATATCTACTAACAACCTTCTTCTAAAGTTCTTCGCAATCACGGAGGAAATGGACATCTCAAAGTTGACCGATTAGGTATCGGCTGACTGCTTGCAGAGAAGAGACTGTTTATAAGCAACGCAACGTAGGTTTGAGACTAGATAGAAACTTATAATCAACTAAAAACTGCAGTTTAGTTAAGTATTCTCCTGCAAGGAGTCGTAAACCTTTTTACAGTTGCAACATGCGGTGTGAATGTCCAAGACCCTTAAGCAGGTATTAACAACCTTAAACGAACATTCAATAATAAAAATCAGCTCTCAAGTATTCTCTGCTGACTCTCCTTAGAATACCATCATCCAACTCTCCCATGGAATTATCACTTTTATGACTAAGAGCATAGTGTCTATTGTCGCTCACAGTGATATGAGAAGCCGTCACTAATATTATAGCTTTACTGTATTGAATATAAATTGTGGCCGATACATTACCTATAAATAACGCCTATCTACAATTATATTATGATATTACATCACCGCTCAGTATTGTTTAATGAATCATGCATAGAATCAGATAGAATACACACGGACGATTGTTGGAAAACGACTGTTGCAGGCATGCAAGCTTGAAATCAATATAAAAGGGAACGGATTTATTAGTACAATAAAAGAAATGATGATGATAGTAGTATCGATGTCATAATTCTAGCAAATGATCCGTCAAGTTCAAGAAATTTTAAATACGCTTGGATATTTGGAACCCCACAACAAAATAAGCTACTGTTTCGCCAACAACCATGCAAGTATGAAGAGATGCAAGAAATAGCTTTCTATAATTACGATATAGAAAACTGCTGTTAGAAGACATTTTTAAACCAAGAGCTACCGAAGAAGTGCTAGATGTTGATGAATTGAGCGATATGCGAAATTGAGGATATACTCGATAGACGAAAGAGGCAGGTCTTATATTAGTGAAATTGACTACGAAACACTCTGGTTTCTGGGCCTATTGAATCTTTCTGTCTTCGATTGACGTTGATTCTTCTGCATGACCTTCCACCATCATACCATCTCCCTATTTGTGATTTGGTCTCATAACTGGAATCCGCCGTTCGTTTATCAAAGTGTCTTCTACTACTGCACTATAATATACTGCCTTTCATTGTTCTGCATGGCCTTCATTCTGACTTGATTGGCATTGATTCTGATTTGACGATTTCTATAATAGCGATCTGACTGGATTCAGTTTTTCTCCAAGTAGTCTCAAACATTCTGCTTTCTTTTCTGCCTTCTATTTTGATTCTGGATTAGACATCTCCCTACTTTGTGATCTAGCATAGCTGGAATCAGTCTATTGTTAGCTTAGAAACAACCCGCCCGTCTGCACAGTCATCTGATAACCAACACACGGCGCGTAACCCAACGTGCTTACAAAGCTAAACTCTTAGTTACTGGGCACGTAACACAGACTCAAACCACGTTAACTCTATAATAGTACCAGCTGTCTACGCTAGATGGCAGATGCACGTACTACGCCACCGCTGAATAACGTGATCGGAATCTCAAATACCGAATCGATGGTTTTTAAAGCTCTCTTGGAATCGCAAGGCTCTTCAGCAAATATAACCGAATTGTGACTGGAATAAGCGCCAATTGTTGGTGGTGGGTGCAGCAGAATATGGAATTTTGTTCGTCCTCGTAATGTATTTTTTCGAGTTCGAAATTCGTGGAATAATATTTTTTTGGTAAGCGGTGTTCTCTGTTTGGGGGTGTGACGTGCGGATGAATGGAGCACCCTATATATGTTACGTGATTGATGGAGTATTCAAAAATGGATAGTACGTACTCTCCAAAGATCTGTCAAAAGTGGTATTTGATTAACGTTTCTAGATGTAGACTAACAAATCTATCATTTACGCTCAGTAAAGCTTCTTCATTTCAGGTACCAAGAAAATGCTCAGTCCAATTTTATTAAGCTCAGTTCGATGAAGAATAAATTACTTACGCCCAAAATGTTTTTGCATTTGCATTCCATATATAATTTAATTTCATTGCAACGTCAAAAATAAACCAAAAATTAAGTATTCAACTATTCATTTAATCATAGTGCACGTGCTAAACACTAATATCTCAAAGTTGCACTGAAAACAGACAGAAAAAACCATTCCAGAGTATGAAATAAAGATGACGAAGCAATAGATAAAGTAGAACAAGTGCCAACAGTTCAGATAACAGCTAGAGATGTTACAAGATGGCGGCAATTTAACAACAACGTAGATATAACCTTCGTAGTAGATATGGATGACCTTTGTACTCATGTCCGGACTAAAGGTCGTTATTCAGCAAACAGTGACGATAGAAAAGACACAGACGGATGTAAAGAGCATATTCTAAAATATTAGACTAAGGGCGAATTTCATCAAACTTTTATACCTAGAACAAGAGTTATAGAGAGATTTTTTTTTTATAAATTTTATTCCACGTATAAAAGATATATGACTTTGGTAAAATCAGCCCTAAGTTGACTAAAATGTCATTAATCGAGTCCGGTTTAACCACGCTGGTATCGGTGCAATTCATTCATTCATTCATTTAGAAATTATGTAGAATATACTAGTTTATAAACACCCACAACGCACGAACAAGGCATCGTGGCTATAATTAGATTTTAATAGGTTGGTTAAACTAGAATAGTTTCCTTATTTTGGGACTAATATGATTGATACGACTCTTTATCCCCCTAACTAAGATGCCTAATGACACAAAATGATGGTGATGTTACTAGGAACGTGTCATCGTCTGCTTGAAAAAGCTTTTTTTTTTATTGCTGCATGGGCCCTCTCTTGATCTCGATCACGCCTGATGGAAAGCGATGGATGAGGTCTATGATGGAACGAACGTGCCCAGAAGATGCCTAAGGCACTGGAACTCCCACGCATCGGCGAAACACAGCAGGCTGCTTGACGTCGGACTCCGGTGGGAGGGAAAAAAAGCTTTTGATTTATTCCAATTATTCCTAAAGCCACAATCCTTATCTCCCAACGGCACCGTAGTTCAGTACCACCATATGCTAATTCACTCCAATCCAAATTTCATAACATCACCGCAGCAAAAAAATATATAAACAAGTAAAAAATCATAACACGCCTGAGTACGCGATACATTTCTTCATATCCGCCGTATTCCAATGAAAAATGCTCAAAGAGTTAACTCCTCCAGCCCACGGGGGGGAACTACAAATCCGATAGAAGGAGACAGAGGAACAAGTTAGAGAGAGACGCGAAGCTAAACCCGAAAAGATGGATGGTACACAATGTCACTGAAGATGCTGAAATTGTATATTTTATATTCGGTATAAAAAAGTCCCAACATACGATATTAAAAAGACGGGACATTTTCTGCGTAGTAGTTATATTGTAAGGAATTTAATCTTGCGGCGACATACGATGCTCTAAAGTAAAGGATTATTGGAATGTTTTCGGTATTTCTTATATTCTGTTAATATTTTGACGTTGGAAGTGTATTTTTGTGTACAATGTTGACGTTTAATAAGGAGAGAGAACACTTTTGGGTGAAATTGTTTTGCTAGCTCGAATATATTTACTCTAGAAAATATTTAACTTGCTTACAGACTAATAACATAATTTAAAATCATTCGTAAGCAGGAAAATTTGCTAATTACAAGCTTCCACATACAAAAACTTATTTCCTTTGTAATGATGAAAGCTATTTAAAAATCAAGATTCGCGAAAAGAGGCGCTTTAATTAAATTAAAGGGTCAATAATGTTTTTAGGATAACAACATGGGAATTATAGGAGGTTCGATTAAATACATGTCATATCTATACCTACCATGTGTTCACAGAAATATAAGTTTAGGAAGGTTGACAGCTGTGTTTCAAAATGTCAAAATAGAAGACTTTGGTGTGCTGTGCTATCGAAAACTGTACCACAGATTTTCAACCAAGATTCCACGTCATAAATTTCAGAAAACTGTTAACCTTAACAACCAACCCCATTTAATCCACCCTTCACTCACCTCCTGGGCAAAAACTCATCCTCACCAAATCATTTTCCCCTGTCGAATCTAACCCGTCGATTTTCCCTTGTCGAATCTATACTCGACTCTAAACCCAATCTACGCACATCCACACACTTCCTGGCATCTACCGCTGCTCATAACCCTATCAGCCGCCATTTTTAGGAAATAGCTCTATAACGGCTTATCGCTGGGATACTTAGTACCCCGTGTTTATGTATTAACATATCTAAAGCGATAGACGCGGTTTTAAAGGGTTAGCTAAAGACTCGTTGAGGACTTGAGATACACTGACATTTAGCCGGTTCTGCCGTCATTTGTACTTCGATTCTTTAAGGTGCCGTAAGTTTTAAATGACTTCGTTTTATTTCATTGATGATAATTGATAGGTTATAATTTTATTTGATTTCAAACTTAAATTGTACGGCACGGCCAGCGAGAAACATAGAATAGAATTTAAATTGTCAAAATTCCATACGAATTACAAGTCAGTGCAGAACTATGAGTACTTAAGAATTTTATTTTTCCATGGCCATTTTTTCCATGATATTTTTTTTTCAGTAAAATTAAAAGTGATACATTCCTATAACAGTGCAATAAAAATATTGAGTAAGGTAAATAAGGTATTTCTAATGATTAATATATTATGGAATCTCTAGAACAGTTGATGAGCCAAAAGAATCCATGTTCAATGATCGCAATAGGTAAACTATTTTCATTGTTTATTTATGTGGGGATTCGGAATGTCACAATGCACCAATAGGTCGGGAGCTCAGTATAAGGCAGAGGTAACGAACGAATAAGTAAAGGTTCAAATTGTAACTCATTAAATAGAAAACGATTTGAACTTTTCTAACATTACCTACCATAAAACTCAGCACTCACTTTTCTTAATCAGTTTTAGCCTTAAATTTACTTTATTAACGGTCTTTCAAAGTAAAAAACAATATTATTACAAAAAATAACATACCTACCATGTGCGTATGTATTTTTCAATGAGCGATGATGATGACATGTAGTTTTCAATGTGTGATGTTTTTTTTTTGTGATGATTATGATGCTGCTTTCTCACAACGCACTTTACAATTTTTATTTGTTTTTTTTTTCATTTATTTTTTACATTATTTCTTATAATATATTGTGATATATATATTTTTTTTATTTTGGTTTCGCACAGTCTGTGCATTTAGCCAATGTTACGTTTAGAATAAATATATATTTTATTTCTTTCTCTTTCAAGCATTTCCCAACATTACACTTGAAGCCACAAAAAATAACCCAGCGACTTTCCAAATCATGTACCTACTCTACTAAACCCAAACCAGTACCAAACATGATAAGTGTTTAGAAATCACGAAAGGTAACGTATTTGAATATTAAAACCGTGTATTGTTAGGCAAATTAATCAGCAGATGTGTGTATATCCGGGGACGGTGGCTGTGAGCACGGCTAATTGGGACAGATTTGCATTATAATGGTGGAGCAGTAATAGTACCTACTTGGTTCGGAAGTTTCAAGCTCGGTACGACAGAGTTGTTAAAGTTTTGTTCGGTGGTACTTTGTATTATGTTTAGGTTTGAAAGATTGATAAATGCAGCGGTTATTTTAAATCAAATCTCGTATCTACCAATATAGGCTTAACTTAATTTAGAACAGCATGTCGATTCTGTAAAAATCTCACCGTGAAAACTTGCGTGGAGTGAGCTGTCATTCCATCTGATGCTATAGGGATTGACGCTAATGACAGCTCACTCCACGCTCACTTCACCTAAGTTTTCACGGTAAGATACTAGTGGTAGTGCTATTCTGTAAAAAATCTCACCGTGATAACTCAGGTGAAGTGAGCTGTCATTAGTGTCAATTCCTATAGCATAAGATGGAATGACAGCTCACTTCACCTAACTTCTCACGGTGAGATCCTAACAGAATCGACCGGCTGCTCCTGTATTCTGTAAAACTCTCAACGTGATAACTAACCCTAATTGCATAACACACCTTCATATCGCAATCTTTAGCGATAAAGTTTAAAATCTATTAAAGAAATTTGATAGATTGTAGTAGCTTGATGTGCTGGCGTCTGTACATCGTAGAAAAAATAAAGGAAAAGTGACGGAAGAAGATCAATCATGTACCACAAATATTAGAATGACAACTAAGCTTTTCATTAAAATATAACTGTAAAAATAAGTTGTAAGTAGGTACCTAATTCCTAGATTTCTATTAAAAATCATAACACTATAGTTTTAATATAATATCCTTCTGCAACCAAGCAAGCCATGCTTTACGTTTTTTCTTCAAACGGCACAGGGGAACGTTCATAAATCCTTTAGCCCGCCTGTCAACCACATGCCTAGTGGGTAGTCGTATATTACGGAAAGTAACGGATTTTTTTTTACGCTCGGAAAAATTACTATTTTTTTATACTTTTTGGTTTAGGTATAACCTAAAATAACCCCTTATTTTGAGGTTTTGTACTAAAAAGTATAAAAGTTTTTTTTTGTTATTTTGAATGATAAACGACTTTATTTCTGTAAGTAGGTTTATAAAAACATTTTTACACGTCAATCATATTTCAAAAACTAGATGAGGTCGCCATTCCCTATCTGACTACTCTGCGAAGAAAGGCCGAAACAAACTCAGAGGTCACAGTCTCTTTTAAAGTTCAGGCATAATCTTTGTAGATCATGAGAAGACCATGTAAATTTATGTCTGAAATGGTCTTTTGAGGAAAGAACCACAAAGATTTTAGTGGTCCTATTCAGTCAGTGCACGCATTTGTCAGTAATCGTGCAGCTCAACTCAGAACTTGAGGTTTTAAGTTAAACTTTGATTTCATCTGTTTCTTAGAAGATATGTCATATTTTGTGAAGTTTAAGTTAGCTATAGTTAAATTGGTGTAATCAACATTAAAGACAACTAGTAAATAGTATGCCAAGATAATTTAGCTTGCAACTGCTGAAACCAATTACATTTTTGGCACAAACAACCAAATATCATGGCAGTAATAAAATTATAGTTCGGAAGCTTATGTTATAACAAACAACATATTTTTACGAGTTATTAATGAATACTAAAGTTGTGGAAACAGCTTAGCTTTCATTGTCCTATTTTTTTTGGCTTGAATTGTAAGTTTAGGTAGGTACTTTCAAAAGAGAGGTAAGAAAATATTGAACAAGTCAACGTTTTTATTTCAAATAGGCACACAAAATACACTTTTGAACATCAAAATCCATATTAATATTATAAATTCGAAAGTAACTCTCTGTCTATCTGTCTATCCGTATGTTACCTTTTCACGACTAAACCACTGAACGGATTTCGATAAAATTTGGTAGAGAGATAGATTGCATCCCGGGGAAGGACATATGATAGTTTTTATCGATTTAACTAGTGGAAGCTAGTTTACAATAAAATCAAATTGATTCTAGTCACCTCTTCCAAAAGTTAGTTTTCGTATGGAGAAGAATAGGTAAAAAACTCCACCGTTACTCTTTTAAAATGTTTTACAGTAGGTATTTTGTATACATTAACTATATACATGTGAAGTCGATACGCCTAGAATAAAATTGCTATACCACAATAGGTAAAAGAATTAAAATTGAAGTCATGACAGATAAATTAATTATGTGGTCATGGTGCTCACATACGTATCTACAAACAGTGTAAAAGTAGACTATTTTCATAAAAAAATTAACAAGTAATAAGTCAGTCAAGATATCAGTCAAGCTCACCACCGCCCGAAGACAACCATCCACCCTAGTCAGTATCTTCAGAATATGTTCAAATCAACGAGACAGTTCACCAACCAAAACTAAGTATCTTCCTTCGCATAACAATCATAGATACTCGCATCTCGCTTCTAGAATTGGACATCCATAAACCACTTTTGAATTCCAAACACACATTCGGCTTCATCTTGAACTATGACGGGACATAAAAATTCACACCGTCATTATCGCGCGATTCTGTATTCAAATAAAAACGGAAACGCCACATTTTCTACACCGCACGGCGGGGTTCACTGGCAGTCCTCCAGTGAGAGAGAGATAGGGCGATAGTTTGGCGCATAAAATAATGATCAATCAGAGCGGGATGACAAGCCGTTTATTGGTTCCACCGAGTAGTTTGTGGCTGTCGCGCGCGGCCAACTTCGATGTTATTTTCTTGGCACGATGTGTAAATTTTTAAAGAATTATTTTACGCTGTTTTGTGTAAGATATGTATGTGCCTTGTTCTTAGAATACATTGTAATAAGTAGCCTTTAACATAGGTATAAAATTTTTTTAGTCATACTTATTTCCTGTTTTAGGAAAATCACAGAAAACAGCCCTAAGAGCTCTGCGTCTGACTTCCCTAATGAAAACTTCCTTAACTTATTTATACAGGTAGGTATCAGTATATATCTTATAATTAGTTTGTCTTTTAACATAGCAACATTGCTGGCACAGAAAAACAAAGGCAATATTCCCCATTTGCCTTTGCTAGGTTCAACTGTTTTGGCTTATCTAGAAATACATTACTAGCTGACCCGGACACGCGTTGCTGTGGCTAACGTTTTAGTATTTTTTTTTCTATCCTATCTTTCAAGTTGGATCAAACTGCACACGGTGTACAAATTTGATTAAAATCGGTTAAGTAAGTCCATCGCGGACAAACATCGTGACATGTAATTTATATATATTAAGAAGATGTAAGTTAAATTACAAGTAGATCTACAGTCTGCCTTACAAAATTACCTAACCTTTTGAAGAAGTTCTTATTGGCTGTTAGAGAAATACATTGTTGTGTCTCGTACACACTATCTTACAGAAAGTCAGCACTAGATCAATACTTCGCTTTATGCCGCACATGTGTCATATGGCGCTGTGAGAGAACAGTCTCATGGAGCCGCCCGCGCCAGGGGGAATATTTTTTTGGATTAGTTTGCTATTTGAAAAATTTATGAAAGCAAAGTAAAGATTAAAGTTAATATAAATAGTAATAGTAGATAGTATAGTCACTTTGTAATATTGTTTTGTGAGTGAAACATAAATAAATTTAAAGATTAATGCTCTTATTTTAAGTTTGTTTTTCCTTCAAGTCCTGCTATTAAAGTATTCGAGACGCCAATAATTATAATCTTAAAACTGTCACAATATATTAAAGCAGCCTTAAGTACCTAACTTTAAATGTCACTCGAGAAATGCAGCTTCAAATGCCTGCCTAAGAGATACTCTAACATAAAAATTATCATCTCATTATGTACAGTCAACAAAAGAGATAAGGATGCAGGATCGTCGGATATAGTTGAAGTTTAGTAAGTAACCGATTCATGTACACACGACAACAGATCAGCTAAAATTGGAAATGTATAGATAGCTATGTATAGTAAAGCCACAATTACACACAATCCTACTAATATCCTACTAATATTATAAATGCGAAAGTTTGTGAGGATGGATGTTTGTTACTCTTTCACACAAAAACTACTGAACGGATTTCGATGAAACTTCACAGTAATATAGCTTATACATCAGAATAACACATAGGCTACAATTTATAAAGATTTTGTGTAATTTTTTTTTTTGACATAATATAAGTATCAAGTACTTAAGTCGGAAAAATTCCTGCCCTCTGAGAGCTATCTTGGCGTGCGCTGCCTAAACCGGTACAGCTACACGAAGATAATGTATCGTGGGACTGTTTGTCTTAAATAGTTCTAAATAAAAGTCCGCTACAGAATATATCTACCTTTTATGTGGAAGCCATTATATCCAAAATAGTGATCCAAAAATACATTTAAATCGGATACTTTTTTTACAATGCACATTTTAGAGTACTTAGTTAATTCTTATGAAAATTAATACATTTATCACTTTCGGTATTTAATGTAGATAAACTTTGTCTTTAACACCAAGCAATTTGGACAAATTCTTTAAAAGGTATCACGATAAGATTGACCTGAGGTAGAGCGCCATAGGAATTGGCGGCGCGGCGGCGGCGCGGCGGTCCCGAACGCGGGCAGGCAGACGCGTGAGGCACAGGAGCACTTTTATAATACGTATTGCGTACCTATCACAGTATCAATCTCAATCTGAATCATTTTGAAGGATATCGCTAATCCATCACTTTACCTGTATATGTTCGAAAAATTTGTCTGCTCAACAACGTAAATAAATAACGCAATGAATGTTGTTGAACTGCCAAAATGAAATGAATGAGTAGGCATAATTATAATTTTTAGGTAGTATATTTTAAGAAGGGCCCGAGGGGCCCGTAGCTAATTAATAACAGCCGCACAGGTCGATCGGTCAGGTTAAGCTACGCTTGCCACGGTTGGTCTGTGGATGGATGACCATCTTTACATACCGAGACCCCTCCGTGCCTCGGAAAGCACGCAGCTGCCATTCGTGGATATTTTCTTCTACAGTCGCTACAGGTCATCGGAACCCCTAAAAGTCTGACAACCAGTCTCACCAAGGGGTATCGTATTACCCAGTAACTGGATTGTGGAGGTCAGATAGGCAGTCGTCCTACATAAAATACTGGTAATCAGCTGCATCCGATTAGACTGGAAGCCGACCCCAACATAGTTGGGAAAAGGCTAGGCAGATGATTTTTTAAAAAGAAATATCAAATCACATTTCATTACTTAGATTATTACAATTGTTTTTTTTTTTGTTATTTTAAGATTAACGTATAGTTTTAGGTTTAGGTTGTGTTGTAAGTAGGAAGAACATAGATTCGTTTTCCTCATAATTTGCTAATGGAATTGTTTTAGTTAGTTTGAAAATTACTACGGATTTTGTGATTTTTTAAATAGTACTTACAATAATGACTCAAAAGCGTAAGTCTAATATATATTTCATAAAGCTCTAATAAAGCTCGAACTATAAAAATAGCTAGACTTAACGAGACGTCTCAACAAACTGAGCTGCGAAGGTTAGAGCAGGCGGTGCGTGAGGCGCACACAGAGCTACTGAGACAGACACCAAAACAGTTCCAAGATTATCGTCAACAACACGCTGAATATCTGGCATTTCAACGAGCTGCTGAAACTTCAGAACAGTGTCAACTTAGACGTCAACGGCATGCTGAGTATCTGGTGTCTCAACGGGCTGCAGAAACACCAGAACAGTCCCAAGATCGGCATCAATAGCATGCTGAGTATCTGGTGGCTCAACAGGCTGCATAAACACAGGAACAGTTCCAAGATCGGCATCAATAGCATGCTGAGTATCTGGTGTCTCAAAGGGCTGCGGAGACACCGGAATAGTCCCAAGATCAGCGTCAACAGCAGACTTAGTATCTGGTGTCTCAACGGGCTTCAGAAACACTGGAACAGCCCCTAGATCGGCGTCAACAGCATGCTGAGTATAGTGGTGTCACAACGGGCTGCGGAGACACCGGAACAGTCACAAGCTCGACGTCAGCAGCAGGCGACTTACATGGCGTCCCATAGAGCCACAGAAACCTTTACTAGGGCTGAATCCCGCAGATGCGCTGTTGTTACACTAATATAATGTATCGTGGGACTGTTTTTCTTAAACAGTTCTAAATAAATGTCCGCGACAGCATAATTATCTACCTTTTATGTGGAAGCCCAAAATAGTGAGCCATATCGAAAGTACCTCTTCCTGTATGTTACCTTTTCACACCTAAACCACTGGACGGATTTCGACAAAATTTGGCAAGGAGATAGATAGCATCCTAGGGAAGGACATGGGCTACTTCATCGGTACTGTCCCGTGGGATAATTTCCGATATCCACGCGGGCGAAGCCGCGGGCAGAAGCTAGTATTATAATATTATTCCACAATTACAGGCTTTTCATACAATCTTCTTCTTTGTGTCACTGGCATGCGACAGTTACTTAAATTTTGTTGGCCCAATACAACAACAATAAGAATTCAGCTTGTACTGGAAATATATAGCTGGAAATGTCGCCGTGCTTACTCCAATTAAGACCAAACAACAATATCAGCCAAGAACAGCGTGGCTACTACCAAAAAACAGCACAACCTAATCAACGTAAAAAAAATATCCACACCAAAAAAAAATTGCAACAACATCGACTCCACAGCACACAGGCTTATTCCGTGATAGATAATGTGTTACTCGCATATGCCAGGGGGAGCAGGGGGATGTTTTGTCAAACGCCACCCAAAGAAACGTAGGGAAACAGTCGATTCCTCACACGCTTTTATTTCCAAGACTATTTTCCTTAGGTATGAAGGTTTCATTTTTTTCCTATCCTCCTCCTTCCAGAATATTATTTTGTTTCGTAATATTGGATGACGGTACGCAAAGTACTTTTGTGATGTACAAAATTGTTTAAAGCGAATGTGTTTGTGTCATTCTATTGTATTAAGTTGGTTAGATGTGTTTGTTGAAATGTCTGTTGTGAAAGGAGATATTATTATTGTTGTTTCTGGGCGTGATGTTTTTTGTCAGGTTTAGCAAATCTTGCCGAGGTCGGTCAGTGGATCCGTGACCATCCGTTACATACCTCCATGGCTCGGAAAGCACGTTAACGGCGATCATTCGTAGACTTTTGACAGTCGTTACGGGTAGTCAGAAACCCGAAAGTCTGTCAACGCAACCACTTATCATGGGGTATCGTGTTACCCAGCAACTGGGTTGTTGAGGTCAGATAGGCAGCTGCTCCATGTATTTTATATATTCATCTGCATCCGATTACGCTGGTCACCGACCTAATCATATTTGGGAAAAGGATCAGATGATTGGTTCTTTTTTGCCAGCCAACAATGGTCGCACGCGCAATTAAATTATGCACTTAGCACTGAGTCACTTAGGACCAGATTCTCGAACGAAAATTATCTTAAAACGAATGTGACAAATTGTCAAGCGCGCACAAACTGCTGTGATTGTTTGAATGATTTATCGACAGCCAATCGAGCACTTCATAATTTTTCTCATCCATTTTGCAATAATTTTCGTGCGAGAAACTGATCGTTAATTTAGATAGTATGAGTCATAGACTTATAAAAAAAGATGGATTCAACGCCACGCATATCGAAAGTGAAGCACCGTACTGATCTATGTGCGTGATTGACGATTGACGCTGTCGTGTCACGTAATGGCGGCCGGTCGGCATACTATAATGTAAATGTCAGCGTGAGGCGTGTTTGTACAAACGGTCCCGGCATACTCATTGTGCTTCACTTTCGATATGCGTGGCGCGGAGTCCATCTTTTTTTAATAAGTCTATGGTATGAGTATGCTTTATTTGTTGTTGAGTAATTGCTTTTTTTTGCTTTGGGGGTTTCAAGCCTGTTTAATAATTTTCTTGAAACTTACTTACCTTTAGTTGTCTCGAAGAGTTTTCTGAACTCTTATTGTGTAGCATATTATTAATCTCAATCTGAATCATTTTGTAGGATATTGCTAATCCATTGCTTCATATGTTAGAAAAAATTGTCTGCTTAACAGCGTAAATAACGCAATGGATGTAGTTGAACTGTCAAAGTGGAAGCCATTGTTAGTGGTAGTATGATACGCAATTACTCCGCTGGTCATACACGTATGCCAGTTACGAGTACTACACAGTACACACCTCATAATTCTTATGAACATCACCATTTTGGATATCTCTTTGATAAATATAAATAATGCTTTAGTAAGGTTCTCAGCATGACAACATGTACAGTAATAGGTGGACAAAACGTTCACACATTTCAAGGATAAAAATCACCGAAGTAGGTACCTCTTCCTACACGAAAATGATTTTACTCGAAGTCAAAAAATCTCGAAACTTCTAAAATGGGGCAACTTTTGCAGAAGTCATGAGATATTATTATATTTTAAGTTTACTCACAAGAATGTTTGCGAGAAGTGGCGGAGGAGGTAAGTCCAGTGTCTGTCTGTTTGACTTTATCGAAACTTTTGTGGGCGAAGACGAGCGGAGAGGTAGCGGGAGCGGGCTGTGAAAAGCTCTTGTAAGGAGAGCTACGTTGAAATTATTGTTCTACATTTTGAAAATTTAGATACGTTGAAAGCTTTTACTTGTTTTGTATTAAAATCGTTTGGTATATTTTGGTCTCTAACGATATGTCTAGGTTGCCAGTAAGACTAGATCGGGATACGACTGGATCTCAGTTCCATAGATATCTAAGTTAAATTCATTTATTAAGATACTTACTAGAAAACCTATACTATATGTATTACATTGAATTTTAAGCGCTGCACTGTACAGTAGCCTTTCAACTGAAAAATTAATCACAAAAACGTCTGTAGAACGTTATTCTTTAAAAGCTTACTATATTTGCTCTGAGCTTCATACTAGGCTTTGTCTGCGTGTATTTTATATTTCGTCATTTATAACACAAATATTATACAGTACTTTGTTTTTCTTTTATCGGTTTAGTGATATAGGCGTGAAAAGCTGACGGACAGACAGAGTTACTTTTGCGTTTAAAATATTAAGTATAGAAGTATGGATTCTCTGTACTTCTTCGCTAAACCCTTTACCCGCTCCGCTTGTCACCATAACCTCTCCACAATCGACATACGGGTGGCGGGCAGACAAATATATTGTTGGTAAAACTCCAAGCCGACTCCTAGAGTGGTTTCCCAACTTTTGAAGCCGTAAGTTGCGCATCCGACGCTCGTGAATACGTTATTTTATTTATAACATACTTCTCAAAGTTTTCGGTTCGGTTCCTTTCGTTATCGGCTATTTTACGAGTCGTGTGTTGGTATTTTTTATGATTTTGTTAAGAAAAGTTCTTTTTTGTTGGCTCTTTGGCCCCAAAAGGAGTTTAATCTGAAGAGCCGCCAACTTTTGTCGTTTTACCAGTAGGTATAAACTGACTATTTTTCATAATTTATCTTTAAAACACCTACACACAATTTCTAGATCTGATTGGGACACTGTGTTCTCGTCCTAGGTTGGCTCCATGTTAATTATCAATAACCAATGATTCCGTGTCCATATTTAAGTAGATATGGATGTGCACAGTTGCTTTGTGATTGCGAATGTCATGGATGAAAGGACAGTTTGTGCATATAGTACTAAACGCACCAATGGTTTCTTTGGGAGTGTAAACACAAACATAGCTCAAATGAAAAGGAACTTCGACAAGGTTCATTCATTTAGTACCTTCAAGTCATGTATTCAACGTTTTCTATACCTATGGGAAGAGTAAAGTACCTAATCTTTTTTTAATTCTGAATGGGCCCTCTCTTGACCTCGATTAATGGATGAGGTCTATGATGGAACCAGCGTGCCCAGAAGGTACCTAAGGCAATGCAACTCCCACGCATCGACGAAACACAGCAGGCTGCTTGATGCCGGACTCCGGTGGGAGGGTGGTCACAACCAGGCGAGCGTTAGCCCTACCAACGCAAGGGAAGAATTGGCCAGTCAAATAATGTGTTTTGTGTGACTGTCCAGGATGCGCCGAGCGTTCGGTTCAGTTGAGTAACCGGTGGAACAAACTGCGCTATACGAGGAGACTTCTTCATGTATCCCAAAATCTATTCATTTTTAAGATTTAGATAGTTCATATTATGAAGTAACATTATCTACTATTTGAATAACCTATTTTATAGGCTATACTACTGTAGAACCATTACAGTGTAGACCATATTTGTACGCCTTGCAAGGCAGCGCATTGATAGTGATACAACTTTTACTTCTTAACATCATGTAAGTACCATAACATTTTACCAGAGTTACAAATAAATAATGTTGAATTTAAAAACACACTTTACAACCATCGAAAAGTCAAATAGTTAAAATATGACCCATTGAACTCCATAAAATGTAGAACATCCCGTACCTTTGTACGGTGACAATAAATTACAAGGACACAATGAGGACAACGGTAGCATCCCTTTAAATCGAGTGGCACTCAAAGGATTACGTTCGATCGGTCGATATTCAAAAATCGTTACAATTGATTGGTTTATTTAAATAGGACTTTATTGAGTGTGCATGATGCGGCTAATGTCCTGTGATTTTGCATTTTATTGTCACAGTACTTCGTGGCACATATTTTAAAGTACCTACTAATGAAATAGTAGACAGATTTACTTACGCTTTTTAATGCGAATTTCAACAAACTTTTATACCCAGAATAAGTCTTATTCTGAGATGAAATGTTGAGTTTTTGACAGTTTTTTCATACTAAAACTGTCAAATTTATTACACGTAAGTATCTAAGTTATATAAGTTATCGGACTTTGGTAAAATCAGCCCTAATTCGTATTAACTAAGTATGTACGATACAACATCCGCAATTACTTTGAACGTCGTTTTTGTATGAAAAATAACTGAGGTCTAAAAAAGACACCTACATCGTCTTAAAAAGTGAAGCGTTAAACGTTTCAAAAACTTATTGACATCACTCCACAAAGTAAAGGCGAATTTCACGAACGCGCCAAAAGGAAAACTTTAAAAAAAAAACGAAGTATAAAAGAACCTCTTCGGGGAAAGTGCATTAAAAATGAGTGCGCTAGTAAGGGACGGCGCGCTATCGACATCATCTATCTGTCCCTATCGCACGCTTCTAAGAAAATGGGTTTATGAATGAAAATTACTTTTTTCTCACGCCATTTACTCAGTTCAGGGACGTTAGTTTTGTAGCTCGTTTTCCTACACGGGAATAGGTGAAAGTTGTCCGGGATTGCCTTGGAAAGTAGGGCATTGCCTTTCTAAACGTACCGCTTTTTTTTCTTGCAAGTTATCCCTCTGTTTCTTCAACGGTGTGCGGAATTTTAAGTTTTTTTTTATGTGTATGTTTTTCGTAGGTACCTATTTTTATTTTGTGTTTTGTGTTTTGATGTTTTGTTACATAAGAATGACATTCATCTACCTAGCCTTTTCTCAACTATGTTAGGGTCAGCTTCCAGTCTAACCAGATGCAGCTGAATACCAGTATTTTACATGAAGCGACTGCCTATCTTCCACAACTCGGTTACTGAGTAATACGATTCCCCTCGGTAAGACTGGTTGTCAGACTTTTGACAAACATTGTCGTTACCTACTTATGAGAAAAGTTGTCGAAAATTACCGGATAAATCATGAATGGAAAAAATCAAGACTTGTAGATCCAAACCGCAATATACAACGACATGAATATTTACTTTATAAAGTACTTTTATCATATTATTTTAATCATTTTGAATGTCAAGACTATGTCGGTATTTTTTATGGTTTTTTATTTTTAGTTAATTTTTATCATGGTCGGTCAGTTTGAGTAATTTATGCGGCCTACCTAAATGTCCTTTCTTTGGTATTGTTCGTCGAATCGATGAGCTCTTAAGTTTTGAGTTGAGCTGCATGATTACTGACAAATTAAAGAAAGAAGAAAGAAAGAAAAAAACAGACTGGACAGGTCCACTTAATCTGCGTCATTCTTTCATCAAAAGACTATTTCAGACACCAGTCTATATGGTCTTCACATGATCTGACCAAGCCTGGATTTTAACAGACACTGCAATGTGATCTCTGTTTGTTTTCGTGGCTTTCTTCTCAGAGTAGTCAGATATAAATAAAATCATTTATTTATCAATAAATGCATCTTTAAACCAATGTGCTAAAAGTGATCTTTTTATTTTCTCGCTAGAAACACATGTAAAGGAGAATACGTACCAGACCAAGGACACCCTAATAATTTAAATTATTAAAATTGTTACACGCTGTACTTCGCTACGGGGTGTTGACAAAAACAATTTAATGGCACTTATATTTCAAACTTTTGTCAACAAAAACTATGTCCCCATATTATTTTTTATTATGTGTCCTTTGTAGAATTCTTTGAATTCGTTTTTTTGGGATATTAGGCAGTTTTTTTTTAAGTAATAAGCAATGTTTTATCTAATTTAGTCTTGTATTCTTTAGTTTTTAGTTAGTTTAGAGATTGATATATTATTATCTTTCGGGGTTATGACAAAAATGTGATACCTACTTCCATAAATGTCAAATAAATTAATTCGGACAGTCTTTTTTGACCAGTAATTTTAATAACTCCTAGTCTAAAACCCGTTAAATTATAATAACAACATTTTAAGACTGTCGTTGTCATAGATCTTAACACACGCGTATGCACCCCTGTTTAACAAAAAAAAAACACCTTTGTTATGCAACAGATAAAATATAACTACCATTTTTTACAAGGAATAATACGCATAAATTTATCTATACATACATTAATAGAAAGGGTTTAATAGCCTATAAATCAGTATTTTAAACAAAGGCTAGTCAAATTCGGTACAATAGGCCCCTTGTGCATAGACAAGACTTTTTTTTTGTTACCACAGACCCGTGAAATGTTTGTTTTGTTGGTACCGCGTGTAGTGGCTTTTTGCAAACTTTTTTTTCTATAACCGATACTTTGATGATTGCCTATAATAGCGTGCATTGTGTGTTTTTTTTAATTCGGTAAATATTTGAGGAGAACTTGTTGGAACTGTGGGTTTTTGAAGCGCGTGTAAATGAGACGTATTTCTGTTAATAATTGACTTGGCTTTTATAGTGTATACGCCTTAAATTATTAAAATTTATTCTTTAATTTTATTTTATATTAGCGCATCGTTGTAGCTTGACAAGTAAAATAAAAAAAAAAATACATAACGTAGAAAAAAAATAAAAAAAATAAATCGGCACGATTTTTATATTTACTTAAAAATATTAGACACTTCACACTACAGATTAAAAAGCGCAATCATCTTTTCACTTAGCCGATTTTCCAATAACAACCCTCAAATGCGACAGCCAAAGTCTCAAGATCCTATTATTTCTCACAGATACTCCCATAGATACCAAATAACAGACGTTAGGGGTCAAAATGAATAGACAAGGCCCCTTATATCGGCATCCAAGATATCGCTTCACCGGAAGGGTATGAGCGTCTGTTACAAAAGATTCTACTTCCGGTTGATTGCACGCATTGTGGTTGATATTAATATAACAGATAATAAGAAATGTGATCGTATCAGTTTTATTATTAAAATTAATAATAGTGAATTTGATGTTTTATGAATAATGTTAGACAAAGGAACGCGTTTTTTTTCTTTGGTGTATACTCCTTTTTTAATTAAATAGGGGTAGTATGACGATGACGACTGTTTTTGCTGTTGTTTTGACCTTTATAATGAACCATTCGGTTATCAATACCTCTATCTGGTTACATTCTGCCCGTGGCTAAATAATAACAGCCGCACAGGTCGATCGATCAGGTTAAGCTACGCTTTCCGCGGTTGGTCTGTGGATGGGTGACCATCTTTACATAACGAGACTCCTCTGTGCCTCGGAAAGCACGTTAAGCCGTTGGTCCCGGCTGTCATTCGTAGATCTTTGACAGTCGTTACGGGTCGTCAGAAGCCCGAAAGTCTGACAACCAGTTTTACCAAGGGTATCGTATTACCCAGTAACTGGGTTGTGGAGGTCAGATAGGCAGTCGCTCCATGTAAAATACTGGTATTCAGCTGCATCCGGTTAGACTGGAAGCCGACCCCAACATAGTTGGAAAAAGGCTAGGCAGATGATGATATCTGGTTAGATAAAATGTAAATATTTTTCAATAGAATTTTATAATTATGTACTTACAAAATTACCAGACCATAACAATGAAAAAATCTGGTCAAGAAATTAAACTAAAACTACTTTCATCCATCAGAGACTTGGCTAACAAAAACACATGTACCTACTTACACAGGTACAAAGGGACTGGGCACCAAGTATTGTTAATCTTACTGGCTTGAGAAAAGATTGAGAAAACACTCCAATACCGGTCAGTCAGGACAAGAACTGAATGTTAAATATTCTTTAAGAATAACTCATGAGAAATATGAGATCAGAATCTGATCTATGGGACCCGTGAGAGGAATGAGTAAACGAAAAAAGCATGACGACAAAGTTGTATCAGAAACTCAGATGACAATCAAACCGGTGCTCCTGCGCATCCCAAGCTGAACACGACAAACCTACATAATCCATATTAATACTACCAATTCATCAACCCCTGAAAAACGTTACACAATACCCCCTTACATCCTTTCAAACATAAATAATAAACTAAAAATTATATGCAAATTCACGAGCTATAAGTTTCTATAGAACTTAACCCTTTCGCTGCAGAGGGGACAAAAATGGGTAATAATTTATTCACGTGAGATAAAAGGTCAGGAATGAGGTCGCATTCAAAATTGTGCTACAACTGTGTTCAGACGTGTTCTTATGTCCGTATTTTAGCAGTTTTAGTAAATAAATGTTACTAAGTGATTTGTTGTGCGCATGCGTGATTAAAATGGCGGCTCAAGAAAGTGAATTTTTTGAGCCAAGATTTTTGAGTTTTGAGGGTGCAGAGGTAAATGATTTGTGTTTTTTTGTTTATCTTAAAAATACGGTTACTATTTAATAAACGAGTGTAGTGATGCAAAAAAAATTGCTCAAATCTAAATCATCAGGGTTTGTTCATCGTTTTTCTTAGATGTCCTTACCCTTCATATTGCACAGATTTTTATCATAAGCTAGTTTGTCATTAAAAGCTCTACACTGTGACAATTATATTCTAACTTTACTTGAAACAACTGTGTTTCAAGATTGTAGGTACTCACTGGAGTACTTACGAGTATATTATTCATTGCCTTCAACTAATTGCCATTAACCATTATTGTTTACAAGGGTACATGGCATAGTTTATTTCTACAGCTCCTTACAAAACAGACCATTATTTATAATCCTACTAATGTATTCTATTTTAAAGGTCTATCTTCGTATCTGTCCATCTAAAAAGCCGTTTTAAAAACTGCGCCTGATTGTTTTATGTGCATCGGAAGTCGGTTAAAATGTATACTAAGCAGTCTAACAGTGTTACTTCGTTAAAATAAGACGATGGTTTAATTAATAAAGTAAAGAGAAATTTATTACTAGATATATTCGATAGCTATCGTGAAATTCTGTATCTTTTTATCGATGGTAGGATCTATTAAAAAGTATCGCCCTTTTTATGGCGTAAATAATGGTAGCACCGATAAGTTGTTGTGACCGCGAAAATATTTATTGAGCGGAAACTGGTGTCTTAATTTATCGGATTAAGTTTTTTTTCGGTTTTACGCTAGTTTTTCGTTTGATTTCGGTTGTATTGTCGATGTTTTAATTTTGCGTGGGGGGGCTACTTGATACTACGAGTACATAGTTCGTTTTTCGATGAAACATTTTCGATTAAGAATGTTGTTGCAGTTTTGGCTTCGTAAAACTCAGAATTGGTGTGTTCAATTTATATTTTCATACTTTATGTACTACGATTGGTTATCAAACATGTTTAGAAGAATCGATTCCAATAACAATATAACTTATCGAAACAGATTTATGATAGTCCATTGACCAGTTAACAAAAAAATCTGCTGCTGCAAAAATATCTGAAAAATTTAACAGAAATTCTTGGTAGGTAGGTATATTCTATTTAAAAACCTTTTATAATCACATGCAGAATAAACTATTGCTAATAAATAGCCACCATAAGAGGAGGGTTATGTCTACCTAACCCTACTTACTGACTATGAATATAACTCAAACCGCTCTGAGAATCGAGAAAGCTCGAGTACTTCCATAAATTGATATAAACAATATCCTAATGGAAACTGTAACTCGATATATTTGTCAATACATTTACCATAGCTCCTATGATTCCTATATATAAGAGAAATATGTCCAAATTGCAAACCCGAGGCATTGGGCATGGGAAATTCATCACTCAAAAGTGAACCATGTTGCTTTTTAATTTTGGGTGTGTTTTTCTTTGGTCGTTGTTGAAGACTTGGGCCGTTTTGTCAAATTGTAAGTCTATACTGTTTGCACATGTTTGATCGATTGACAACATGGGGGGTGGGGTCTGGTATAGGTAATAATGTTAACCCCGAATCCTATAGGTACTACGGTATTTTGTCCGGGAATTTGAAGAACTAAAACATTTTCCTCATTGAAATCCATCCTCTTTTGTGAAGTTTTATAAGGACTGAAACCTCTTTTAAATTTTATAGACAATTTACTTCCAATTCATATCAATGCAGGAAAGCTGCGTTTAAATTTTTTACAAACTAGTGTTGTATAACAGTTGTATCGTGCTATAGCTAAACACCCGGTCAACTTGTGTTGTCATCTGACAATATGCTGAGCTGACGACCTTTTGGCATTAAAAGCATTATTTTCTGTTATTTATAGTTTTAAGTTGTTTTTTTGCTGCAATGCCAATAAAAGCATTTTTTTTTCACTTTTTGAAAAGCTGATAAATCAAAATAACTCACTGTCATATCTCATGTTAACTGTTCAGATTAGTTGAATGAAATAATTGTTACTATTTCTCTATGTGCCAGAGTGTTAGTTAAATTTATCAATAGTCAAGCTACTATTTCACGAAACTAGTTTCATAGTGTAAAACCCGGTTTAGTATGAGTATCTTTTTTAAAATCGACACAGCATGGTTAAAAGAACAACAATCCACAATTAAGATATGAGAATTTCCCGATATTAAACATAAAAACCGTAATAAAATACTAAGTATCCAATAAGCCATAAATTAAATTAAATCATTAATAACGATATAGGTAATTAACGGCTAAAAATACATTGCAAGGAAGGCACCAATAAAATAATAAAATTAAACGATCACGTTACGATATGGCACGGCGTGTCATAGACAATTTAGTTTTAACAGCCATATACATCTAGCGTGATGAACATCTAGAAATAAATTCTAAAATTAAAAAATTTTAACGTTCAAAATTTGAAGTTTTTGATAATCGTCGGTAGCGATCATAGTCAATTAAGCAACCTCTTTAATAGGCATCTTTTAAATACAAACAACAAAATAAAATTTTATGATCCTACCACTTCACCGTTAAATAAATAGCTACGCGTTCGATTCCCCGTTTGGTCATGCTATGAATTAACCGAGACTTGTAAAAAATATTGACGTTGACTGGTTTTAAAATAATTAAATACTACTGTACTGTGTTCTCACACAGTACAGCGAGCATTTTGATATAAACTTTTAAGTAATTGGCTGCGACAAGTAAATGTCGTGAAAAAGGTCATAGCTTACACAAAAAACTTATTAAAAATTAGTTGCACAATTTCACAGTGAATTAAAAAATAAGAAAAAAAAAACAATAAAAAAAAATTATAATAATAATAAAAAATAAATAATATGAATAATATTCTAGAGAAATGTCATAAATGGTTGCGCCAAAGAAAGTTAACTTTGAAGTTTTACTCTTAAAAAAAAACATTTTTCCTTATTAACACAAAAAAAGTAATATACTTAAAAGAAAAAGTAATATAATTTAAAAGTGAAAATTCGCCCGTTATGGGCGACTAAATTCGTGCGAATCTATTAAACTCGATCACCTCGAGTGTTTAATTTTCGGATGATTGCAATAAACAATAATGTAGTATAAAAAAATAATGACAATGTTGATAACCGCTTAATCAGAAGTACTACATAAGTGTGCATATCATTATATACACGATGTTAAGTCTGTCTATTAAAGGAAGATGCCCTTTGGAATAATGAACTTAAGTTTAAGCTAACGAAGGCGTAATAAAATATAGGTAGGTAATTAAGTTTCATGTTGCTTTAAAGTTGGCGGTAGAATTTCTTGTCTCGTTGTTTGAACTTTAGGGAAAAACGAAATGATGAATTCAGCACTTAGGTCTAACTGCAGCTAGTAGTTTTAGTTAAGGTTTTACTACTTCATAAACAGTGGTACATGCAAATTAAAATCATAAATAATTTATTTGTTACCTGCATCATACCTAATGCCACTCACTGACACTATTAAAAAGTAGAACACGGTAATCACAAACCACAATTTCGAACATCGAATTCGGAATTCGGAAAAAAAAATTACAGTTCAAAAATCGTGCAAAGCCGTTGGTTTACAAAGGAGTTAGCCCTATCGATTTTGTCCTCAACCCTACTCACATGTATATATTATGTATATACATGCGTCGGAGGGTCGCAAGGTACGGGGGTGGAACCAACTATCGACTATACGTAATACGGGTAGGTATATAAATTATATGTCGTTCACCCCATCAATAGTATAATGTATGGAGATTCGATATTATTTTGTGATAGGTTTTCCGTTCAATTTTACTTTGTAAGTAGCTGGTTTAGATGGAAATAAACTTGCACAGTTTTATTTAGGAATAGAGTAAACTCTGTCTTATCTTGTGATTTATTATGCCAGCCAGCGGTTTTGATTTATAGAACGATTTAAATTCGAGATGGGAACAGTTTTCGATCAATCCTGAACATCGTCTGTCATCTTAAGGGCAATTCTCGCAATTTTAAGAACGTTCACAGTCGATCTCAGTATCAATCTGTCAAAAATACCCCTAGTTTTCCTACATTTTTGACAAGATTTTGAACGTTTCTAATTAGGGGAATTGGCCTACTGTTTTAATTTTCTGTACGTCATAATTTTTTGTAAAGCTAATTCACCTAACGGACATGTTAATTAAATTGATTTATTTCGAGCTTAATTGCCAACAGAGTTGCGCTTACAACTCACAATTTAAGCAAATTAAGTCGTTAAAACTTGACGTTTTAAATATATGGACTTCTTTCTCGTCTTGTGAGCGGTAGATACCGGTTTGTTTTAACAAATGTTGTTGAAAAATAATAAATATTACTTACTTACCTGCGTTAAATGTAATAAATAGACCGTATCACAATAATTTTATAAAGGCGTACTTAAGTTTGTAAGTGTGTTTGTATGTTTGTTACTTCTTCACGCACAAACGGCTGATCGGTTTAGATGAAATTTGGCACACAGATAATTTATAACCAGAGTTAACACATAGAATACTTTTATTTCGGTATTCCCACGGGATCGACCCTTATGCGGGTGAAACCGCAAGGCGCAGCTAGTAACATTATAAAATAAAGGTCGCTTTTCGTGTTTATCTGTATGACCGCGTTGTTGTTCTAAACTTCACAACGGATTTTGATGCTATTTTCACCATCATTTAGAGAATTTATTCTGGATGGATATGTATGTGTTTAATAAATACATTAATAATAAACTTAATATATCACTGAAATTTCGAAATTTTGTCAAGTCGTAAAAAACTTGAGAAGCAGGGACGGGTCGCTAGTGTAATAATATAAAACCAAAACCTAAGTCTAACTTTCGACTGTATATTCGGAGTAATTCCGAAATATAAATCTTGTAACGATGAATTTTCTTTTGCTGCTTTTATTGTACCCAAGGATGTTTTCCAAGAACGGTAGATATTTATAAGAGAATTTTTAAGTAAGTAGGTAGGTCAAACCATTGTAGAATCTAGAATATAAATAAAAACCTAGAGCCGGCTGACCGTCCTATACACAGAAGTTTCTTTTTCGAATTGCCTATAAGAAAAATCTTCTGTAAGGAGAGCTTAAATAAAAGTCCACTAAATCGGATATCTGTCAGTTTCAAATTACCCCCGAGCAAAGCCGGGACGCGATCGTAGTTAATATTTATACGTGATTATCTCAGCGTGCGTTCTTGTATTGTTTTTTTTTAAACTAGCAGGGTGGGTGAAACGTTGTACTGGGTTGACACGACATTCGGTGTTTTGTTTGATATCTCACTAGCTTCTGCTCGCGACTTCGTCCGCGTGAAATTTCTTATTTCAATATAAATATATCCTATGACACTCCGGCAATATTGTAACTTTCATTAGTGAAATGATTATTGGAATCGATCGGTTCGAGTACTTAGTTCAGAAGATTACCTACCCTATAAATAAACTCTCAAATGTTTTCTCTTTGTAATATTGGTAACGTTAGCGAATGAAGCAAGTTCAAAGATCTTTGCCAGACTATTAATCAATGGTTTAAGTTCCCTTATTTCGGCTCTATAGTCGATCTTAGGAATGCCAATGATGCTGTCTCTTACTGCGCCCAAACTATGTAAGTTAGTGATACAGTCGATGAAAGAAAAACGGATCAAGACCCGAGCACTGTTACAAGATAATAATTTATAAAATAGACCGTGTTTTTCTAAATATTTTAACCCCTTTTCGTTTCTAATACCTACTCAGTTTTTGCCCCAAAATGTGGAAGACCCAGGAACTTCATATCGACTGTACACGAATTTACATTACTTTTAAACGGAAGAGATTTTGGTCAGAGGGTCGTCTATTTTTTCTATATTAAACTAACTGACCCGACAGACATTGTCCTGTTCTTTCAATAGTTGATACAAAATTCCCATAGAAAAAAGGACGTTCAGTTTTATCAGAATTTGGTCATTTTTCGGGCAACTTTTTCGATTTTTCTTTCCATAAACCTAAATTAGGACTATTAAAAACATTTTAAAACAAAAACTAGCGCATAGATTTTAATTTTTAGGGCTCCGAACCCAATGGTTAAAAACGGGACTCTATTACTAAGACTCCACTGTCCGTCTGTCTGTCTGTCTGTCTGTCTGTCACCAGGCTGTATCTCATGAACCGTGATAGCTAGACAGTTGAAATTTTCTCAGAATGTGTATTTCTATTGCCGCTATAACAACAAATACTAAAAACAGAATAAAATAAATAATTAAGGGGGCTACCATTCAACAAACGTGAAGATTTGCCGTTATTTTATATGTAGGGTTAAATATTGTATGGTGGTACAGAACCCTTCGTGTGCGAGTCCAACTAGCACTGGCCAAGTGCTAGTTTTTTATTTACATAGATTTCGATGGACGCCTTCGCAACGAGAATAGGCAGGAAAAAACATAAAATAATTAAGTCATTCCGAATTACAACAACTCAATCTTCAGAATAATACGGTACATGACAACTCGCTGCCAAATGTCACTTGTTTTAAATGACATTCAGTACAAGTCCCGCCTACTGGTCGTCAATTGATGTCATTTCGTCATTTGGCCGCCATTTGTGACAAGAGTCACGCCTCTCTGTCATTTTGAATGCTCAATTAGTTGAAATTATTGTCTACTACAGATGCTGGTAGTCTATGAGCAGGCTGTGCTGTGATTAAATTCAAGAGGCAATTTGATTTGAATAAAAATGTAAGTTTTAGGCTGTTCACGAAATAGAAGACGAGAAACTATTTCCCATTAAAACTGACTGCCGACATATTTTTGTGATGGCTTAAACGTCCCACGAAAAAGCGTAAAAAAAAAACGATTCAATCATGTCAATGACAGTGAAAGTTTCTTATAATAAATTAATTAAGTAGTTTTATAAATAATTACGCTAACTTGTAAGTATTAAGACGGGTTATCAGAATATTTATCTCATTGTCATTTAATTTTCACTGAATAAAATGTAGAACAAATCACACGTATTTCCGTTATCTAAATGTCGAAGCAAAGGCAGGTACTTTCTTTTTCCAAGTCCTTATTAAATCAATGAGAGAAACTCATCAAAAACGTTGGAAATGAAATTTTTAATTCGCCGAAAAATTAATTTTCACTAAGATTTCTCGATTTCTAAAAAGTCTTTACGTATCCATAATTACGCCGTTTTAAAGTTGCCGCCAAAACTACAATCATATATAAAAACCGATATATTTATCCTAGTTTCTAAAAAAAATATAAAATTAATTTCTTGAAAACAGTTTACGTCATTAAAATATTCCGAAAATGCTATAACTCGATAGTAAAAAAATCGTTTCATGCTGGCTGAAAATATTCTTACCTTTATGCGCGACACGAAGCAAAGTTTTAAGCCAAAATTTTACCGCGGCGCGAATTTAAAAATATTTTTTGGCACTGGAAATTAAAATAAAAGAATGAATGAGAAAAATACAGAAATAAAAAAATAATAACGCGTCACTCAAATACCGAACACCAGAAAAAGAAAAAAATATGCAAAGACAAATTTGGAGGCAACGCGTCCCGAAGGAAATTCGAGAAAATCGTCGTCTCTATGCGGCGAACGGTGAGCGAATGTTCCGTTCAAACTACGCTACAATTTCCTCGGCGAAAACCGAATCGACTGCGCTGTGTAAGTATAGGGAAGGGTGGTTTTTCCTTCGAATTTCATAAGTATCTACCTTTCTTTATATCTAAGCGCAAGAACTACGCTCACCCCTTGAGAATACCTCGTGAGACTCGATCGCGGGCTCACTTTGGCTTCACACTAACCGATCGTGATGTTGCCAGTGCAATTTCAAATGTGTTCCAACTAAGATAAGACTCTAGTTGGACTGCAACTTCAATAGTGATGTGACCTTAGAATACAGTTGGAATTTCTAGTAAGGCAACGGTAACATAGATAAAATGTATTGGGTGGTGAATAGAAATATATTTATGTATGTAGATTCGTGTGTTCGAGAGTAAGATATGGTGTGGGCTTCGTTTCACGTATGACTGTGGATCTATACATTTAGGTAGACGCTTGGATAAAATGTGAATTTTGATATGTGGATACGTCTCGCAATTTGTCACAATATGAGATATCGTATCGAGTAAGCAATATCGTTTAGACGATTTCCTTTTGTGTATCAATTCTTTTGTCTGATAGGTATTTCACGAAGAAATAAATGAGGTCGCTTTTATTATTTTTGTTATGATAAAAATATAAAGGTAACATCACAGAAGAGGTTCAATAGAACTAATGAGCGGAAAATTATTAACCATCAAACGTGTTAATTTTTACGCCCAAAGGGTAACCTCTCATGCATAAAATTATACGCTAAAATAAGTTTTACGGTTAAACGATAATGGGGGATACGAAAATTCGGTTCAAAGTGACACCATCGGTTTATCAAATCGAGTAGCAATCGATTTTCAGGTCCGACGCTCGCGAGATTCAACCCGATGCAATGACACACATTTTAAAAGTCTTAAATAAATGCGAAATGATTCGGCAAGCAACAAGTTTCATTCATTCACGGGAAAGGGAGAAGGCAATCCAATTAGAAAGGGAAAGAGAGGAATTTAAAAAGTGAACGCCCGGAAAGTTAGGCGGGAAAGCTCCGTGCTAATAACCTGTTGCTTCCGCCGCTAAATTAAATATCAGAGCGGTCCGCGCCTCATAAAAACATCGACTATCGATACATTTTTCGCAACACAATTACATATTGGAAGTCGTCACCTAGATGACACAAAACCACCCTTCCTATCGATTTTCCATACCTTATTCGTTTTTAGATACAGCAGTTCATACTGTGAAATTGCTTACATTTATCATTTTACTATTCATAAACCACCCCGTCGCCGTTTGAGTATTATCTTGAAAATATCGATAAAACTCACTTGATGCGACTGACACCCCTACGCTTGCTTGACATGGGGCGAAAAAGAGACAGCGTCATCCAAAACCCGTAGTTAGAAAAAGAAAGAAGATAGTACCGCGACGAGATAAGTGTTCTAATTTATACTCAAATTGCGAACGTCGTCACAAGAACCACGTGCTAAATAACTTATTTAAATTTAGAATGTCTTAAGTGCTTTTATTTTGACATTGATATTGAACTTTAGTGTAAGACATCAAGGTTGAAATTAAGAATTGATATCAATTTAAGAAATATTATGTTAGAATTTTTCATTTTTGAGAAACGAATCTGTCTTAGTTGTTGGAGAGTGGATTTTCATTCTTAGAGATAGGAAAATTAAGTTGATTTTCCTTTGTTAGAAAAGTTTGCAAATTAATACGTAAGATTTTAAAAGAAAGACTGTGCATACTAACTAGGGTTGTGTCAAGGTCAAATTTGTGTTTTATTAGCAAGTCGGTTAGTGGGTTAACTGGTACATTTAGGGGTGATTTCGGAGTTACGATGCCGTGATTATGTAATTTACGTTTTGTGTTTGATTAATTTTATCGTTTTTGATAGCTTTATGATTAGTTTAGGTACGTTTGTTGGGTAATAAAATGGCGGATGGGGGCGAATGACTGTTGTTCATGCAATTTTCTGGATAATGCGATGAGTTGTGGTGATTATTTGGTAGAATAAAGAATATATTATGTTTGTGTTACGGATAGGCGTTATTTAGTAATGTTACTTTAGATTTGTGTGTTGTAGATTTTCAACGTTAAAAAATATGCATTCAAGGATCAAAAGGTTGTCGTTGTCATTCACGTTTAGATAACAGGTAATTTTTTTTACTGAAAAATCGCAAATATTAATAAGTAAAATGAAAATGACCTATTTCTATTTTAAAACCGCCTAAACCAAAATAAATGCTCCTTCTTTCTTAAAACAGTTCAAACAACTCAGCCTATTGCAGTCCTCTGCTGAACATAGGCCTCTCCTAGGCTACGCAAGAACACCCTCCGCCTTCCGCATCCAGTCTGTCCTAACCGTCCGGTCATCGGTCTATCTAGCTTAAAACAGTTAGGGCTCGTACACATATAGGTCCGTTTTTACTAGATCCGTTTTAACGGATCAGAATTGGCCGGAGTGACATGATTACTGAATCCGGAATACTGTTTTGTGTGTGAACTCGGTCATACAACTACATACGCCATCAAATAACGGACCTGTAAAACGGATCGCTATGTGTACGAGCCCTTAGTCTTACTAAAATTCAGTCATTCGCATTCGAGTATCTTACACCTACGCATAATAGACCTAAATTCGGACGATTTCAACGGAGACTAGCTATCGACGCGTGAGATTATTATAGTGCACAAGTGTGTCCACAGACACAGGTGCACTCACTGTTCCCTCACTTTCATAATACGATGGGACGAAAAAATCAAGCACAGGACCCAGCGGCTTATGCGGGTTGCAGACCAAAAGCTAAGCTAAGTTAGTCTAGCTTAGGTCGCATAGCTGAGGTAATTTTTCTTACACAGTTTTTCATTCACAGTTTGCGGTCTGTGCATCTTACAAGAAGATGAATAAAAAAAAAAGAAAAACTAAATAAAAAGAAAAGGCCGAAAAACTACGTCAGCTATGCGAGACTATACTAACTTAGCTTAACTTATGGTCTGCAACCCGCATTAACATGCTTTCTGAGGCACAGGGGTATTAAAACGCCGACTACCGAACTCCGGCCTGTTACTGAGAATTTCCCAATAATAATTATAATCCTTCCATGCCGCTTCGACTACGGCGACCGTTTCATCATCAACCTACTCTCGTCTATCATGGGCTCTCATGTGGCTATAAAAACCACCTTTGTTTACAAATATTCTTGCACAGAGTGGACACGTGAGAGCACCATTAACATAATTGT
This sequence comes from Gortyna flavago, assembly GCA_963669345.1. Classification (NCBI taxonomy): domain Eukaryota; kingdom Metazoa; phylum Arthropoda; class Insecta; order Lepidoptera; family Noctuidae; genus Gortyna; species Gortyna flavago. The sequence goes on along the minus strand of OY770136.1, from coordinate 3,558,382 downwards.
AATTAATTGCCGCTGGTGGTCGGGCTTTTAGCTCGTCAATAATAATTCCCAATAACACTGTGCCCGACCTGGAAATCGTACACAGGACCCCACGCTACACATACAAACATAATGAATAGGTGCACGAGGAGAACACCGTCACGCCTGAGGTTCGTGGCCGTTTTTGTAGTATATTTTTGACACTTGTCATGTCTCTCGCATCACAATGAGATGGGGTTCACCCCCAACCCCTCGCAACCCTATGCCTCTGCCTTTCTTTATATTTTCACAGCGTTATATTTTATGGTGTCTGAGTCGACAGAATTTTTCGATGAAAATTTTTGAGTCGAAAATGTTTTCGTGATATCAATTTTGTTAGGTAGTTTTGTGAATTTTTCTTCTTGGAATGGGAAATATTTTCCTGAGAAAGGAAAATTTTCCCCTTCTATTCACCAAGGTTGCTTTGTTAAGCTTTTAAGCCCTCATTAGTGGAAACTCACAGGTGGCTTTATACATTAGGAATAGTCTCATAAATTGTGGGTGGATTTTTTATCTGTACAAATAAATACAATATTGAAGAATCTGTGTGTAATGTCAAAATAGCAGCTTTTCACTAAATGCATTTGAAATTATAGTAGGTACGGTACCTACTTTAAGAAAAAAGGAGTTTCACTGGCGTTATAATGAGTAATTATTATAAGGCATACTTTCATTTTAGAAAAGATTAGGGTCTGCGCAAAACAAAAAACCTAAAAGAGGAATAAATCCATTGCTGCATAAGTTCAAAAAATTTGTCTGCTCAACAATGTAAATGACGCAATGAATGTTGTTGTGCTGTCAAAATGGGCCATTGCTACTGATAGTGTGTTATGCAATTACAACGCTGGTTTGCTGTTAAACTATGTTAAAATCTATCTTAATACATCAGCCATCTCCTTAAGATCTACACAACATTACGGCACTAGCAAAACATATCGATATATTCTCAACTCTAGCTCGTTAGTGCAGTCCCAGCCACAATACTCCTTAACTAGAGAGGCCCGTAATCGTTTAAGCATATAGTAAATAATAATTTGGTAGCCACAGAACTGCATATTGTCGTCTAACAAGCAACCCTCGAGGTCGTTGGGGAGTTGTGTGGGCTACGGGCTGCGAGTGAAGAGGGGTGGGCTGAAAAATTTGGAGAAAAACTCTTGTTAGTTCTACTGGGTGTCGTATCACCGTAAACAAGAGAAAGAATTAGTTTTTTTTTTCTCTGTATAGTATGCACAAATTATGTTAATTATAATTATAAGTTGACAGAAACTTAGTTTTTTTTTGTACTGTCATTGCTGTTGGGAAGTTTGCTTATTGCACTATATAAACGTCAATTAGTTTCTGCCAGTCTCCATTGTTTTGTGAGACTTTCATCCAGGTTTTTCTATCACTTTGGGTTGGCAAAAAAACATTCCAAAAAAAATCTTAGCAATTGCAGTTCCTCCCCGATTCTTATTCTCAGTACGCCTGTCAAAACGAATGGGAAATATGCGAGAAAGAGTGACTGGATAACAAGCACACACACACACACACACACACACACACACACACAGTGCATATGGGGACCGGCCGCCATCTTGGAACCATTCACTATCGGAAAATTTAGTTTACGTCAAGGAATTGGACGCGGTAGGAATGGAACGAGGGTAGGTAGGGCCGTCGGGCTCTTGTTGGTCTCAGTTTTGGGGAGAAGAGGCTCTTGAGATCCATTTCGAGATAGCAAGAGCAAAAAATTAATTTGATTCCTTATTGCACAAATCAAATAACATAATATTAATTAAAGTTAGCTAAGACTAATAATGATCACTTTCTAAAAGTCTAACGAAAAGACAGCTTATAATAAATCTATCAAACTATCTAGTCTTCACCCTAATAACGCCACTATCAGTATCAATCTAATTAATTTTGAAGGATGTTGCTAATCCATTTCGTCATATGTTCGAAAAAAAAATCTGCTCAACAACGTATATACTCGTAAATAACGCAATTAATGGTGTTGAACTGTCAAAGTGAAACCCATTGCTACTGTTGTTGTGTTACGCAATAACTCAATTTACTAAACGTTTAGAGTTCATTCTGACTTTTTTTGTTTTTTTTTTTTGCTTGGCTCCTAAGGGTCTCAGCGTGATGTTAAATAGCCTTCCTCAAGAATTAGGCTATCAAATACAAAATTATTTTTTGATGAAGTTTCAAATCTTACCCGTAGTTCCAGAGATTAGTGCGTTCAAACAAACAAACACTTCAGCTTTATTTAGATTATTAGCATAGATCAGACTAAAAGTGCTACGGAGTTCTGTAAAAATGCATATTAACACTATTCTTAGTTATAACATAGGTAATCTATATCGTAAAATAACAAATAAGAGTTAAATTTCTTATTAGTCTATTAAGCTAGTTTGTAATCAATTATTTAAGAACTTTAACACTTATGGGTCGTCATAAGCCCGACAGTCTGACAAACAGTCTTACTAAGGAGTATCGTTTACCCAATAACTGGGTTGTGGAGTTCAGATAGGCAGTCGCTCCATGTAAAATACTGGTATTCAGCTGCATCCGGTTAGACTGGAAGCCGACCTCAACATAGTTGGGAAAAGGCAGATGATGATGATAAACACTTAATATTACAGGGATAAAAATGAGTCAATCAAAGTGACTCAAGGCTCGGTTTCTATTATCCAAAGAAAAACGAACTTACCAAGTTCCGCCAAGTATTTAGGTATAGTGCCCTTTTTCTCTGACACCAGGAAACACCTAAAACCCCCTTAATATTAAGTTTGTGTGGTTTTATACGGGGTCAAATTAAATTACCTTGCGAATCTCCGTATTAATGAGTATCGATATCTAAACATGATAAAACAAACTACTACTTAATTTAAAAAATACAGTAAACCTTTAACCTTATACCAAACAGCTTAATCATTGTCCCTACATTAAAAATATCAAATATCTTCATTTACTCACATTTATCATTAAGTAATCACGCGATTTACTAATGTACCCTTCTAACAGACCTACCGCAGTAGGGAAAGTAATTTGTTCGTCGATTTAACACCGAGCCGCTTATTTTTCGGTACCCCACTAGAAGGAGTGAAATCGGGTAGCTGCTGAAACAAATGTCTTGTATCCGTTCTTGTCGTAGGGATGTGAAACGACGTAGGAAAATTTATGTCGATATTTTTTTTTTTACTGGAACCGGGCTGGAACCGATTAGACTGGAAGGCGACCCTAACATAATTGGGACCAAAGGCTAAATTATAATTTATTGTTTGATTTTATTATCCTATCTTTTTAGGATTATTGATTATTGGTTTTTGTAATTAATATCTTTGGTGCAAGAAATCGGAAACTTAATAAAAACATTTGCAAGATATTTTTTTTTTTTTTAGTATCTTGATGATTAAATATTAAGTACTTACTGATCAAGATCCATATCCTATACCTACTACTTAAAAAAAATATCAGAGAATGAAGCAACATCGCAATACGCATCAGCTGATAACTAGGTCGTACATCCTATTGCTAAATCTAGGCAAGTATTGTGTTAGTATAGCCTAGATATCCTAAAGACGAGTATTTGATCTAAGCCTGCATATTTGTGCATGAATGATACTTGACTGTCAATTCAAGTCTGAATTTCCACATTTCAATATTGTGCGTGAAATAAACCAAGTTTCGCAATTCATTTTGGACGTAACTTGTCGTTAACAATAATTAGTCATGGACATTATATTTGTGACTTCAGTGACATTTTTCTAATAGCGCTATAGCCATATAGCGCTCGCAATTTAGCGTCCACAATATATACGTCAATGTGTTCCTCTAGAGAGCTTTTTTGACACCGTAAAGTCAAACACCGGGACCATCGATACACCACGCCATACATTACTCCACTAAAACGACAAGAAAATGTGTTATCTATTGTTAGTAACAGTAACATATTGTCTTCCTTATCGGGTTAATATGCCATTTAATAACCATTATTGCATACTGTATGCAAATAGGTATAGATAGATAGCAAAAAGGCCGATTGGATAGAAAAGACATCCAACTAACAGCGCCTTGCGGTTTCACTCTCATATCGGGATACAAAGTACCCTAAGTGTTAATCAAGGTAATAAACTAATAATGTGCCAAATTTCATCCAAATCCGTTCAGCCATCTTTGCGTGATTGAGTAACAAACATCCAAACATACTTTTACTTTTACAGTATAGATAGTAGGATACATAAGTTATACATCGCTATACTTTGATGTGGTAATTAAAACAAAGATTGAATTGTTGTTGTTTGTAGGTGAATTAATTTGTAAGATGATTGCATGAATGATAAATGATTAGGTGGAACATTTTATGCTTTTAATTACTAAGTAGTGATGTGGCGTCTGTCGGTGTTATTTTATCTGTTATCTTAAAGCGGCATCTACCGTTAGCTTTATCGTTCTTGTTGAATAGGCCGTAGAATGCTTAGCAACGGGAATAATCTTTAACAACAACCAGTCAGTTGGGGCTGGTCATCACTTAGCTGCCTCGGCTTATTTTTAATTATTTTATTTTTGGATTGTTGTTTTGTTAAGTACTATTTGCCGTACTCTGGATACTTTTAACGCGTACGTATTGTTTTTACATCGTTCTCACATATAATTATAAATTCAACATTAATGATGTAACTAATATTTTTGTAAAAGATAATTTAAAAGAGTGTCCATGGAGTTTCTTGCTCGTCTTCTCCATAGGTACCTACGCTTTGGAATGGGCAATTAGCTTCATATTTTCTGACTGACCGACTTCTTGAAAATTCAAAAGTGTTTGTAAATGGTTTAATTGAAATAAATGCTTTGAGTTTGTACACTTCTGTTTTTTGTACCAACCTAATCCTACTCTCTAAGAATACCCATTGTACTTTGCAGATAATGATAAGATACCTACTTATATGACATTTAAGTACAGCCCTAATTGTGTAGCACACTATCAACCTCAATCTGAATCATTATGAAGGATATTGCCAATCCATTGTTTCCTATGTTCGAAAAATGTGTCTACTCAACAACATAAATAACGCAATTGTTGTTGAACTGTCATAATTAAACCCATTGCTACTAATAGTGTGTTACGCAATTATCCTGCTGATTTACTTTTGTAGAATGAAAAAACATAGGTACAGAGAGTAAGTAGGTGCCCACCAACTCCTTTCCTTTTCTGCCAAAAATTAAATAAACGTGATTCACGTGACCAGACGACTAGCAAATTCTCTAACCAAAGAATCAGCATTGCCATACAACGTGGCAATTCTGCCATCTTTTTGGGCACTTTTCCTATTGACAGCGATGAAGACGAATTTTTTAATAGCCTTGGATTATTTCCCTCTCCTTTTTATATTCTTGCACATGTTATTATTATTTTAAGACGTTTAAGATTTTTAAATTATCTACTTATCTGTAAAAATCTACATTTTCAAAACAAAGGTCCAATAATATATTTTAAAAACATCGATATAATTTGCACCCTTCCCCATCCCTAGCCCACACGGAAACGCGCCGCGCTGGGGCGTACAATTTCAGGGCCACTACAAATGTGCACAGTTTTGTTTCTGACATTTCACCATCAATAACGTTTTTCGTAACGCAACAACAGTCGGTTCGTTTTATTTATTGAGCGTTCAGAACCGAGTTTTACTTACTCAGTTAATGCGTCAATCGGTTGTATGTGATCGATAGTTGTACTATAGTAAGGAGCACCCCTATCGATAAAAGTTTTGGAATTCATCAATGACTTATGCGGTTTCAGTTTTAAAAGTTGTAACTGACTTTTGAAAATGTTTGTGTAAAAATTGTAAATTAATACCAATTAAGTGACGAAACTGACGACCAGAGGGGCAATTCTCTAATGTTATTTTAAGAACGTTACAAAACATAGCACTGATGTAGTTGATGCAGCAATAAGTACACCAGAAGAATTCTTACTCTTAGAATTCTTACTCTTCCCCAATTCACTAGATAATCATCAAACAAATAAATGATAACTTATCAATAACAAATAAAAACCACTATAAATTCTCTAACACTGCCAAAACAAACGAAGTTAATTACTTAGCATAAAATAACACGACACATAAACCACTCGACATCTCTTATGTAATTGATACAATGATTAAATGAAGCCACTTATTATAATAGTATACTTATATACAATATACGTTTATATTGGTTTACATGCTGAGAATTTCATAGAATTCCAGCATTCGCTGACATGGAAAAATGAATATTATTAAAATACGACAGCACACAGTCGCAGTTGAGAATAGTGATGTGCCTGTAGCGTTTGTGAGTAAGACTCGGATATTTTCTGACACCTTTTTTGTTTTATAACTAGCTTTTTCCCGCGGTGTCACCCACATGGATCTCGGATAATATCCCACGGCAACGTACTACTGGGGTTAAATTTAAAGTAACCTATGTGTTATTCCAGGATAAAAACTACCTGAGTGCCAAATTTTATCCAAATCTGTTTAATCGTTTTTGCGCCAGTCCGTGACATATATGTAGTAGACAAACAGATAAACAGACAAACGGACAAATTTTTTCCCTCACCATTGTATATGTCTTGTATTATGTATGTAGTTAATTCAAGCTGGCGTGCTAACAACGACTTGAAAAATACCTTTAAAATGTGACAACTTTATTAAAGTAAAAAGTGCATTTCCAATGATAAAAATCTGAGTGATTTCAACGAATGCTTTACTTATAATTGATATGTCCGTTCAGTTATTTAATAGTACAGGGTTACCTATTAAAAAATTAAGTATTATGTTTTTATTATAAAATTCAATTAAAATTAAGCAAGATGATTGCTTTCAGTACCTATTTGTATTTCTAATAACTATATAAAAGCGTTCAATCTCAGTTTTACGTAACCTAGGTAGGAAATTCCAAATATCCGAAAAACATTTTCGAGCACGAATTTCACTCTCCCCTAAACACAACATACCACACACACACATCAATGTATGCTTATTCCGCCGAATGTCACATTCATAGGTAAAAATTCAACATCGAGATATGACGTTACCCTTTCTTTATCAAAAACTAACACACGTGCGGATATAACAAGGTTTCCTCGTGTCGATATACGTCACGCACACTTTCACATCACTAGAGCGAAACAGAACATTCAACTTTATGTCGTTACTGTAAGCTCGAGTCTTGAAAAATGATGAACAATTTTCTTCTAACAATATCCCCAAAGAATAATAAATCATAATCTCTTGAAACAAAGTTCCTTTTGCAAAAATTTCACTGCATAACTTAAGCCTTTTCGCTTCGTACACATCTAAAAATATCCAAGTAGGCAAAAATGCGAAAACATACTCTAACCCTAAAAAGCGACGGTTGATTTTCGAGTGTACAAGTCCCGAATGGAAAATATCGCGTGGGTGAATTCACGAGGCAACAATAGTGTCCGAATGGGGTTGTTAGTTTTCGTCCGACTGCGCATCAGTTTCACGCATTCCAAAGATGGCGGACACTGAAGCGAGAGTCGCGCCATTTTGGCCACGTTACTCATTTTCGCCTCAGAAATAATGTAAATAACTCTGTTTTCTGTAAAATTACGTGATGTTTTGTAAATTTTTGATAGGAAAAGGTGTTTTTGATCCGTTTTGTGATAAGGTAAGATGGGTGTGCCTGAATAAATGGTTCGTTTGCTTACAATACACGAGTTTCGAGTCATTGATTTTTACGTGACAGCAATGTGACAAAGTAGCTGGAGTTAAGTTAAACTTTTACATTTTCACCACAAAGCTTGAACAAAATAGAAACTTATGCAATTGTCGAGTAGTTTTATTAAACTTTAGCGAGTTTTTTTGGTTAACACATCAGACCAAATAAAAAACCAAGACAGAGCGCTGAGAACGATACAGTGAAGTATTCCAAAACTACACCTCCGCTCTGTGCATACACGCTCACACGCACACATTTTCAATCAAACTACACCTCACTAAGTGCACACATGTTTACGAAACCGGCTTCACTTTAGTGTTGACAGCCCTCTGTCTTGGTTTTTTATTTGGTCAGAGGTCAAACACATTATGTTTTTATCTTTTTATTAAATTTATAATGCACTTTTTTTTCTAGAAGCTGTCCATTAACACTGCACCATTCTACGAAGCCATCCGTGGACCCTTGGGGCCCTTCAGTTCAATCGTAAGTATTACCATGAATCTGACTTTTTCTTGTTTAATTAGGGCTTATGAAGATGGTAATGGCCTACATATAGTTTAGTTAGTGCACATGTTTGCTCAACTTACACAAATAATTTAGGGATGCGCGTTCGAGTGATTAATAAGTAGGGCATGCAATATCGAGTCGAGATTGGCAACTGAAGATCTCGTGCGCTAACTTAGATGTCGAGATTGGCCATTCGAGATATCGCCCGCTAATGATAAATTATTATATTTTTGAAAGTTGCACAAACACGTCAATTATATTTTAAATACAAAATCAAGTCAGGGTCCTATCCGACTACTTTGAGAAGAAAGGCCGAAAAAAAAGTCCAGACATAATCGTGGTCAGTTCATGTGAGGACTTTGTAGATTGGTGTCTGAAACATTCTTATGAGGAATATCGTTTGTTATCGCTTGCTATTGCAAGTCTATTTTTACTAAAGGACCAATGTGACAGTGTCAACCTTAGTGCAGTTCCAATTTAATCTGAGACTTTTTCAAAAGTGATTAAGCAATTACGAGGGCGACTGTACAGCACCCGCCCGCAAATAATGCATTCTGAACGTTGGTAACGTCGCCCATATTTCACTGTCAATGCACAACAGAGTGATATTTATTGACAAATTAATCAAAACAACTAAATATGTGTCAGCTGTTTGCAACGTTGCCAACTTTCTGAATCTTCAAAACAGTGTTATTCAAACCATGCATTTTCTCCCTTAGTTGGCGATTCCATGCGGCTTTTTACGTCGTATAGGCGTAAACGAACAAAAATGAACGACTGGACATCTGAAATGCATCTACAGAAAGAGCCAGAAGAGCAGCATCCCTTGGGATACCTCGACTTTTGATTTCCCGTTAATTATAGGCCCTGGTTCTATGGTTAGGATGCTTAACGGGTCAGTACCCAGGCACTAAGTGGTTAATAAGAGCAGGTGACAACCATGGACACATATCCAAGAATAGCCTGAAGAAGAACCCCTGGATGCTTCCACAAGCATTTTTAATGTATTTCGCTGCTTATTCTGACCCGGTGCGGCTGTGAATGTGGAATTAATAATAATTTATATAATTATTCACCGAATCACAATTGGCTGGACATAAGCCTCTCTAGCGTCAGCGACACTCAGCCTAGTTTGAATAAGTGTATTTTGATCTTATTTGATTGGACAAGTTCTGTGATTCTGGCATCCGTCGAATTCCCGTATTATTTTTTAGCAGCAAAATAAACAATTGAATAGCAGTTACATACAATTTATTTTACACCTATTTCCACCCGTATGCAAACACTAGCATCTAACAAGGAATAAAAATGTAAAGAAGTTGTTAAAAATTATTAAATTACACCCTTCCATTGTAGGTAAATTTGAATAAATTATAATCACAATACATATTCAAATTGGTTCCCAGGGTCTTTTCGAGTCATCTTTTATAATAACGCCTGGGCTTAACCCTTTCTATGCCGTGTGCAGTTTTGTGAAAGATTAGATTTCGATTATTATTATTAGAGAAACTCGAATAATCTTCATTTTTATTAATTGAGCTTCGTGAAGATAACGGTTTCTTGGTTATTTGTAGAATATAGGGCTTATTTCCGTTAAGTGTCTAAAATTTGTGCCGTGAAGCCGTTTTTTTGCAAAATTTCTAAGTAGGTACTAAGGTACCAATCTTTTGTATTTTCTGTAAGTACTTGTCTTCTGCAGTCCGAATCATCAGTACAGTCATTTGAATAAAACTATATTTATGTTTTAGGGCTGTTTTTTCCAAAGTCAGATCTTTATCCCAGGAATAATTTTGAATTTTTTACAGTTTTTCTATTCAAAATCTGTCAGTTGTCAATTTCAATCTACCGATAAAAGTTATCTGACGTTGGCACAATCAGCCTTTACTCTTATAAAGTTAATACTCTTTTATTCAAATGACTATATTGTTAATAAATAAAAAAAAAATGTACATCGGCTTTGTCACTCTACTAATAACATGTCAGTGAACTTAGCAGATCATTGTCCAGCAGATCAAAAATAAAAATGAGTTCTTTTCGCATGCAGCTTAGTTCTACAGTTCCTGATACTTTTTAGAAATAGTTCTGGCGTTTTTACCAAAAAAATTCAATTGGCAAAATGATCTGCCAACTTCCCGTAGCAGATCATTTGCAGCAGATCAAAAACAAATGTGAGTTCTTCTCGCATGCGGCTGAGTTCTACAGTTCCTGATACTTTTCAGGAATAGTTCTGACGTTTTTACCTAAAAAAAAGTCCAAGGGCAAAATGATCTGCCAACTTCCCGTTGCAGATCATTTGCAGCAGATCAAAAACAAATGTGAGTTCTTCTCGCATACGGTTGAATACTACAGTTCCTGATGCTTTTCAGGAATAGTTCTGACTATTTTACCTCAAAAAAGTCAATAGGCAAAATGCTCTGCCAACTTGCCGTAGCAGATCATTCGAAACGTTAAAAAGTCGAAAAATACCATATTCATCGATTCTAATCATAGTGAAAGGCTAGAACTCTTTCGTTTTTCACAGGTTCATATCAGAACTATAATCTAGAAATCGATTTGTGTCCAGAACTCACGTGTAAGTGCCAGCAGATCATGCCAGAAGGTTAAAAAGTGGAAAAATACCAAGATCATCGTTTCAAATAATAGTGAAACGCTGGAATCGCTAGAACTCTTTTGTTTTGCACGGGTTCGTATCAGAACTGCAATCTAGAATTCGATTATTGTCCAGAACTCACGTGTGAATGCCAGCAGATCATGCCAGAAGGTTAAAAAGTGGAAAAATACCAAGTTCATGGTTTCAAATAATAGTGAAAGGCTAGAACTCTTTTGTTTTTCACAGGCTCATATCAGAACTATAATCTAGAAATCGATTCGTGTCCAGAACTCACGTGCGAGTACCAGCAGATCATGTCAGAAGATTAAAAAGTGGAAAAATACCAAGTTCGTCGTTTCAAATAATAGTGAAAGGCTAGAATCGCTAGAACTCTTTCGTTTTTCAGAGGTTCATATCAGACCTACAATCTAGAAATTGATACGGGTCCAGAACTTATGTGCGAGTGCCAGCAGATCATGTCAGAAGGTTAAAAAGTGGAAAAATACCAAGATCATCGTTTCAAAAAATAGTGAAAGGCTAGAATCGCTAGAACTCTTTTGTTTTGCACAGGTTCATATCAGACCTACAATCTAGAAATTGATTCGTGTCCAGAACTCACGTACGAGTGCCAGCAGATCACGTCAGAAGGTTAAAAAGTGGAAAAATACCAAGTTCATGGTTTCAAATTATAGTGAAAGGCTAGAATGGCTAGAACTCTTTCGTTTTTCACAGGCTCATATCAGAACTGCAATCTAGAAATCGATTCGTGCCCAGAACTCACGTCTGAATGCCAGCAGATCATGCCAGAAGGTTAAAAAGTAGAAAAATACCAAGATCATCGTTTCAAATAATAGTGAAAGGCTAGAATGGCTAGAACTCTTTTGTTTTGCACAGGTTCACATCAGAACTACCATCTAGAAATCGATTTGTGTCCAGAACTCACGCGTGAGTGCCAGCAGATCATGCCAGAAGGTTAAAAAGTGGAAAAATACCAAATTCATCATTTTAAATTATAGTGAAAGGCTAGAATGGCTAGAACTCTGTCGTTTTTCATAGGCTCATATCAGAACTATAATCTAGAAATCGATTCGTGTCCAGAACTCACGTGCGAGTGCCAGCAGATCATGTCAGAAGGTTAAAAAGTGGAAAAATACCAAGATCATCGTTTCAAATAATAGTGAAACGCTGAAATCGCTAGAACTCTGTCGTTTTTCATAGGCTCATATCAGAACTATAATCTAGAAATTGATTTGTGTCCAGAACTCATGTGCGAGTGCCAGCAGATCATGTCAGAAAGTTAAAATGTGGAAAAATACCAAGTTCATCGTTTCAAATTATAGTGAAAGGCTAGAATGGCTAGAACTCTTTTGTTTTTCACAGGCTCATATCAGAACTATAATCTAGAAATCGATTCGTGTCCAGAACTCACGTGTGAATGCCAGCAGATCATGCCAGAAGGTTAAAAAGTGGAAAAATACCAAGATCATCGTTTCAAATAATAGTGAAACGCTGGAATCGCTAGAACTCTTTTGTTTTGCACAGGTGCGTATCAGACCTACGATCTAGAAATTGATTCGTGTCCAGAACTCACGTGTGAGTGCCAGCAGATCATGCCAGAAGGTTAAAAAGTGGAAAAATACCAAATTCATCGTTTCAAATTATAGGAAAAGGCTAGAATGGCTAGAACTCTGTCGTTTTTCATAGGCTCATATCAGAACTATAATCTAGAAATCGATTCGTGTCCAGAACTCACGTGCGAGTGCCAGCAGATCATGCCAGAAGGTTAAAAAGTGGAAAAATACCAAGTTCATCGTTTCAAATTATAGTGAAAGGCTAGAATGGCTAGAACTCTTTTGTTTTTCACAGGCTCATATCAGAACTATAATCTAGAAATCGATTCGTGTCCAGAACTCACGTGTGAATGCCAGCAGATCATGCCAGAAGGTTAAAAAGTAGAAAAATACGAAGATCATCGTTTTAAATAATAGTGAAAGGCTGGAATCGCTGGAACTCTTTTGTTTTGCACAGGTTCGTATCAGACCTACAATCTAGAAATTGATTCGTGTCCAGAACTCACGTGTGAGTGCCAGCAGATCATGCCAGAAGGTTAAAAAGTGGAAAAATACCAAATTACTCGTTTCAAATTATAGGAAAAGGCTAGAATGGCTAGAACTCTGTCGTTTTTCATAGGCTCATACCAGAACTATAATCTAGAAATTGATTCGTGTCCAGAACTCATGTGCGAGTGCCAGCAGATCATGTCAGAAGGTTAAAAAGTGGAAAAATACCAAGTTCATCGTTTCAAATTATAGTGCACGGCTAGAACGGCTAGAACTCTTTTGTTTTTCACAGGCTCATATCAGAACTATAATCTAGAAATCGATTCGTGTCCAGAACTCACGTGTGAATGCCAGCAGATCATGCCAGAAGGTTAAAAAGTGGAAAAATACCAAGATCATCGTTTCAAATAATAGTGAAAGGCTGGAATCGCTGGAACTCTTTTGTTTTGCACAGGTTCATATCAGACCTACAATCTAGAAATTGATTCGTGTCCAGAACTCACGTACGAGTGCCAGCAGATCACGTCAGAAGGTTAAAAAGTGGAAAAATACCAATTTCATCGTTTCAAATTATAGTGAAAGGCTAGAATGGCTAGAACTCTTTTGTTTTTCACAGGCTCATATCAGAACTATAATCTAGAAATCGATTCGTGTCCAGAACTCACGTGTGAATGCCAGCAGATCATGCCAGAAGGTTAAAAAGTGGAAAAATACCAAGTTCATCGTTTCAATTTATAGGGAAAGGCTAGAATGGCTAGAACTCTGTCGTTTTTCATAGGCTCATATCAGAACTATAATCTAGAAATTGATTCGTGTCCAGAACTCATGTGCGAGTGCCAGCAGATCATGTCAGAACGTTAAAAAGTGGAAAAATACCAAATTCATCGTTTCAAATTATAGGAAAAGGCTAGAATGGCTAGAACTCTGTCGTTTTTCATAGGCTCATATCAGAACTATAATCTAGAAATTGATTCGTGTCCAGAACTCATGTGCGAGTGCCAGCAGATCATGTCAGAAGGTTAAAAAGTGGAAAAATACCAAGTTCATCGTTTCAAATTATAGTGAACGGCTAGAACGGCTAGAACTCTTTTGTTTTTCACAGGCTCATATCAGAACTATAATCTAGAAATCGATTCGTGTCCAGAACTCACGTGTGAATGCCAGCAGATCATGCCAGAAGGTTAAAAAGTGGAAAAATACCAAATTCATCGTTTCAAATTATAGGAAAAGGCTAGAATGGCTAGAACTCTGTCGTTTTTCATAGGCTCATATCAGAACTATAATCTAGAAATCGATTCGTGTCCAGAACTCACGTGCGAGTGCCAGCAGATCATGCCAGAAGGTTAAAAAGTGGAAAAATACCAAATTCATCGTTTCAATTTATAGGGAAAGGCTAGAATGGCTAGAACTCTTTTGTTTTTCACAGGCTCATATCAGAACTATAATCTAGAAATCGATTCGTGTCCAGAACTCACGTGTGAATGCCAGCAGATCATGCCAGAAGGTTAAAAAGTAGAAAAATACCAAGATCATCGTTTCAAATAATAGTGAAAGGCTAGAATGGCTAGAACTCTGTCGTTTTTCATAGGCTCATATCAGAACTATAATCTAGAAATCGATTCGTGTCCAGAACTCACGTGTGAATGCCAGCAGATCATGCCAGAAGGTTAAAAAGTGGAAAAATACCAAGATCATCGTTTCAAATAATAGTGAAAGGCTGGAATCGCTGGAACTCTTTTGTTTTGTACAGGTTCATATCAGACCTACAATCTAGAAATTGATTCGTGTCCAGAACTCACGTACGAGTGCCAGCAGATCACGTCAGAAGGTTAAAAAGTGGAAAAATACCAAGTTCATCGTTTCAAATTATAGGAAAAGGCTAGAATGGCTAGAACTCTGTCGTTTTTCATAGGCTCATATCAGAACTATAATCTAGAAATTGATTCGTGTCCAGAACTCATGTGCGAGTGCCAGCAGATCATGTCAGAAGGTTAAAAAGTGGAAAAATACCAAGTTCATCGTTTCAAATTATAGTGAACGGCTAGAACGGCTAGAACTCTTTTGTTTTTCACAGGCTCATATCAGAACTATAATCTAGAAATCGATTCGTGTCCAGAACTCACGTGTGAATGCCAGCAGATCATGCCAGAAGGTTAAAAAGTGGAAAAATACCAAATTCATCGTTTCAAATTATAGGAAAAGGCTAGAATGGCTAGAACTCTGTCGTTTTTCATAGGCTCATATCAGAACTATAATCTAGAAATCGATTCGTGTCCAGAACTCACGTGCGAGTGCCAGCAGATCATGCCAGAAGGTTAAAAAGTGGAAAAATACCAAATTCATCGTTTCAATTTATAGGGAAAGGCTAGAATGGCTAGAACTCTTTTGTTTTTCACAGGCTCATATCAGAACTATAATCTAGAAATCGATTCGTGTCCAGAACTCACGTGTGAATGCCAGCAGATCATGCCAGAAGGTTAAAAAGTAGAAAAATACCAAGATCATCGTTTCAAATAATAGTGAAAGGCTAGAATGGCTAGAACTCTGTCGTTTTTCATAGGCTCATATCAGAACTATAATCTAGAAATCGATTCGTGTCCAGAACTCACGTGTGAATGCCAGCAGATCATGCCAGAAGGTTAAAAAGTGGAAAAATACCAAGATCATCGTTTCAAATAATAGTGAAAGGCTGGAATCGCTGGAACTCTTTTGTTTTGTACAGGTTCATATCAGACCTACAATCTAGAAATTGATTCGTGTCCAGAACTCACGTACGAGTGCCAGCAGATCACGTCAGAAGGTTAAAAAGTGGAAAAATACCAAGTTCATCGTTTCAAATTATAGTGAAAGGCTAGAATGGCTAGAACTCTTTTGTTTTTCACAGGCTCATATCAGAACTATAATCTAGAAATCGATTCGTGTCCAGAACTCACGTGTGAATGCCAGCAGATCATGCCAGAAGGTTAAAAAGTAGAAAAATACGAAGATCATCGTTTCAAATAATAGTGAAAGGCTGGAATCGCTGGAACTCTTTTGTTTTGCACAGGTTCGTATCAGACCTACAATCTAGAAATTGATTCGTGTCCAGAACTCACGAGTGAGTGCCAGCAGATCATGCCAGAAGGTTAAAAAGTGGAAAAATACCAAATTACTCGTTTCAAATTATAGGAAAAGGCTAGAATGGCTAGAACTCTGTCGTTTTTCATAGGCTCATACCAGAACTATAATCTAGAAATTGATTCGTGTCCAGAACTCATGTGCGAGTGCCAGCAGATCATGTCAGAAGGTTAAAAAGTGGAAAGGTTAAAATTTGAAACGATGAACTTGGAATTTTTCCACGTTTTAACCTTCTGAGATGATCTGCTGGCACTCACACGTGAGTTCTGGACACGAATCAATTTCTAGATTGTAGGTCTGATACGAACCTGTGCAAAACAAAAGAGTTCTAGCGATTCCAGCGTTTCATTATTATTTGAAACGATGATCTTGGTATTTTTCCACTTTTTAACCTTCTGGCATGATCTGCTGGCATTCACACGTGAGTTCTGGACACGAATCGATTTCTAGATTATAGTTCTGATATGAGCCTGTGAAAAACAAAAGAGTTCTAGCCATTCTAGCCTTTCACTATAATTTGAAACGATGAACTTGGTATTTTTCCACATTTTAACCTTCTGACATGATCTGCTGGCACTCGCACATGAGTTCTGGACACGAATCAATTTCTAGATTATAGTTCTGATATGAGCCTATGAAAAACGACAGAGTTCTAGCCATTCTAGCCTTTCCCTATAAATTGAAACGATGAATTTGGTATTTTTCCACTTTTTAACCTTCTGGCATGATCTGCTGGCACTCGCACATGAGTTCTGGACCCGTATCAATTTCTAGATTGTAGGTCTGATATGAACCTGTGAAAAACGAAAGAGTTCTAGCGATTCTAGCCTTTCACTATTATTTGAAACGACGAACTTGGTATTTTTCCACTTTTTAACCTTCTGGCATGATCTGCTGGCACTCGCACATGAGTTCTGGACACGAATCAATTTCTAGATTGTAGTTCTGATGTGAACCTGTGCAAAACAAAAGAGTTCTAGCCTTTCACTATAATTTGAAACCATGAACTTGGTATTTTACCACTTTTTAACCTTCTGGCATGATCTGCTGGTACTCGCACGTGAGTTCTGGACACGAATCGATTTCTAGATTGCAGTTCTGATATGAGTCTGTGAAAAACGAACGAGTTCTAGCCATTCTAGCCTTTCACTATAATTTGAAACGATGAACTTGGTATTTTTCCACTTTTTAACCTTCTGACATGATCTGCTGGCACTCGCACGTGAGTTCTGGACACGAATCGATTTCTAGATTATAGCTCTGATATGAGCCTATGAAAAACGACAGAGTTCTAGCCATTCTAGCCTTTCCCTATAAATTGAAACGATGAATTTGGTATTTTTCCACTTTTTAACCTTCTGGCATGATCTGCTGGCATTCACACGTGAGTTCTGGACACGAATCGATTTCTAGATTATAGTTCTGATATGAGCCTGTGAAAAACAAAAGAGTTCTAGCCATTCTAGCCTTTCACTATAATTTGAAACGATGAAATTGGTATTTTTCCACTTTTTAACCTTCTGACGTGATCTGCTGACACTCGTACGTGAGTTCTGGACACGAATCAATTTCTTGATTGTAGGTCTGATATGAACCTGTGCAAAACAAAAGAGTTCCAGCGATTCCAGCCTTTCACTATTATTTGAAACGATGATCTTGGTATTTTTCCACTTTTTAACCTTCTGGCATGATCTGCTGGCATTCACACGTGAGTTCTGGACACGAATCGATTTCTAGATTATAGTTCTGATATGAGCCTGTGAAAAACAAAAGAGTTCTAGCCGTTCTAGCCGTTCACTAAAATTTGAAACGATGAACTTGGTATTTTTCCACTTTTTAACCTTCTGACATGATCTGCTGGCACTCGCACATGAGTTCTGGACACGAATCAATTTCTAGATTATAGTTCTGGTATGAGCCTATGAAAAACGACAGAGTTCTAGCCATTCTAGCCTTTTCCTATAATTTGAAACGAGTAATTTGGTATTTTTCCACTTTTTAACCTTCTGGCATGATCTGCTGGCACTCACACGTGAGTTCTGGACACGAATCAATTTCTAGATTGTAGGTCTGATACGAACCTGTGCAAAACAAAAGAGTTCCAGCGATTCCAGCCTTTCACTATTATTTGAAACGATGAACTTGGTATTTTTCCACTTTTTAACCTTCTGACATGATCTGCTGGCACTCGCACATGAGTTCTGGACACGAATCAATTTCTAGATTATAGTTCTGGTATGAGCCTATGAAAAACGACAGAGTTCTAGCCATTCTAGCCTTTTCCTATAATTTGAAACGAGTAATTTGGTATTTTTCCACTTTTTAACCTTCTGGCATGATCTGCTGGCACTCACACGTGAGTTCTGGACACGAATCAATTTCTAGATTGTAGGTCTGATACGAACCTGTGCAAAACAAAAGAGTTCCAGCGATTCCAGCCTTTCACTATTATTTGAAACGATGATCTTGGTATTTTTCCACTTTTTAACCTTCTGGCATGATCTGCTGGCATTCACACGTGAGTTCTGGACACGAATCGATTTCTAGATTATAGTTCTGATATGAGCCTATGAAAAACGACAGAGTTCTAGCCATTCTAGCCTTTCACTATAATTTGAAACGATGAACTTGGTATTTTTCCACTTTTTAACCTTCTGACATGATCTGCTGGCACTCGCACATGAGTTCTGGACACGAATCAATTTCTAGATTATAGTTCTGATATGAGCCTATGAAAAACGACAGAGTTCTAGCCATTCTAGCCTTTTCCTATAATTTGAAACGATGAATTTGGTATTTTTCCACTTTTTAACCTTCTGACATGATCTGCTGGCACTCGCACATGAGTTCTGGACACGAATCAATTTCTAGATTATAGTTCTGATATGAGCCTATGAAAAACGACAGAGTTCTAGCCATTCTAGCCTTTCCCTATAAATTGAAACGATGAACTTGGTATTTTTCCACTTTTTAACCTTCTGGCATGATCTGCTGGCATTCACACGTGAGTTCTGGACACGAATCGATTTCTAGATTATAGTTCTGATATGAGCCTGTGAAAAACAAAAGAGTTCTAGCCATTCTAGCCTTTCACTATAATTTGAAACGATGAAATTGGTATTTTTCCACTTTTTAACCTTCTGACGTGATCTGCTGGCACTCGTACGTGAGTTCTGGACACGAATCAATTTCTAGATTGTAGGTCTGATATGAACCTGTGCAAAACAAAAGAGTTCCAGCGATTCCAGCCTTTCACTATTATTTGAAACGATGATCTTGGTATTTTTCCACTTTTTAACCTTCTGGCATGATCTGCTGGCATTCACACGTGAGTTCTGGACACGAATCGATTTCTAGATTATAGTTCTGATATGAGCCTGTGAAAAACAAAAGAGTTCTAGCCGTTCTAGCCGTTCACTATAATTTGAAACGATGAACTTGGTATTTTTCCACTTTTTAACCTTCTGACATGATCTGCTGGCACTCGCACATGAGTTCTGGACACGAATCAATTTCTAGATTATAGTTCTGGTATGAGCCTATGAAAAACGACAGAGTTCTAGCCATTCTAGCCTTTTCCTATAATTTGGAACGAGTAATTTGGTATTTTTCCACTTTTTAACCTTCTGGCATGATCTGCTGGCACTCACACGTGAGTTCTGGACACGAATCAATTTCTAGATTGTAGGTCTGATACGAACCTGTGCAAAACAAAAGAGTTCCAGCGATTCCAGCCTTTCACTATTATTTGAAACGATGATCTTCGTATTTTTCTACTTTTTAACCTTCTGGCATGATCTGCTGGCATTCACACGTGAGTTCTGGACACGAATCGATTTCTAGATTATAGTTCTGATATGAGCCTGTGAAAAACAAAAGAGTTCTAGCCATTCTAGCCTTTCACTATAATTTGAAACGATGAACTTGGTATTTTTCCACTTTTTAACCTTCTGGCATGATCTGCTGGCACTCGCACATGAGTTCTGGACACGAATCAATTTCTAGATTATAGTTCTGATATGAGCCTATGAAAAACGACAGAGTTCTAGCCATTCTAGCCTTTCACTATAATTTGAAACGATGAACTTGGTATTTTTCCACTTTTTAACCTTCTGACATGATCTGCTGGCACTCGCACATGAGTTCTGGACACGAATCAATTTCTAGATTATAGTTCTGATATGAGCCTATGAAAAACGACAGAGTTCTAGCCATTCTAGCCTTTTCCTATAATTTGAAACGATGAATTTGGTATTTTTCCACTTTTTAACCTTCTGGCATGATCTGCTGGCACTCACACGTGAGTTCTGGACACGAATCAATTTCTAGATTGTAGGTCTGATACGAACCTGTGCAAAACAAAAGAGTTCTAGCGATTCCAGCGTTTCACTATTATTTGAAACGATGATCTTGGTATTTTTCCACTTTTTAACCTTCTGGCATGATCTGCTGGCATTCACACGTGAGTTCTGGACACGAATCGATTTCTAGATTATAGTTCTGATATGAGCCTCTGCAAAACAAAAGAGTTCTAGCCTTTCACTATAATTTGAAACCATGAACTTGGTATTTTACCACTTTTTAACCTTCTGGCATGATCTGCTGGTACTCGCACGTGAGTTCTGGACACGAATCGATTTCTAGATTGCAGTTCTGATATGAGCCTGTGAAAAACAAAAGAGTTCTAGCCATTCTAGCCTTTCACTATAATTTGAAACGATGATCTTGGTATTTTTCTACTTTTTAACCTTCTGGCATGATCTGCTGGCATTCAGACGTGAGTTCTGGGCACGAATCGATTTCTAGATTGCAGTTCTGATATGAGCCTGTGAAAAACGAAAGAGTTCTAGCCATTCTAGCCTTTCACTATAATTTGAAACGATGAACTTGGTATTTTTCCACTTTTTAACCTTCTGACATGATCTGCTGGCACTCGCACATGAGTTCTGGACACGAATCAATTTCTAGATTATAGTTCTGATATGAGCCTATGAAAAACGACAGAGTTCTAGCGATTTCAGCGTTTCACTATTATTTGAAACGATGATCTTGGTATTTTTCCACTTTTTAACCTTCTGACATGATCTGCTGGCACTCGCACGTGAGTTCTGGACACGAATCGATTTCTAGATTATAGTTCTGATATGAGCCTATGAAAAACGACAGAGTTCTAGCCATTCTAGCCTTTCACTATAATTTAAAATGATGAATTTGGTATTTTTCCACTTTTTAACCTTCTGGCATGATCTGCTGGCACTCACGCGTGAGTTCTGGACACAAATCGATTTCTAGATTGTAGTTCTGATGTGAACCTGTGCAAAACAAAAGAGTTCTAGCCATTCTAGCCTTTCACTATTATTTGAAACGATGATCTTGGTATTTTTCTACTTTTTAACCTTCTGGCATGATCTGCTGGCATTCAGACGTGAGTTCTGGGCACGAATCGATTTCTAGATTGCAGTTCTGATATGAGCCTGTGAAAAACGAAAGAGTTCTAGCCATTCTAGCCTTTCACTATAATTTGAAACGATGAACTTGGTATTTTTCCACTTTTTAACCTTCTGACATGATCTGCTGGCACTCGCACATGAGTTCTGGACACGAATCAATTTCTAGATTATAGTTCTGATATGAGCCTATGAAAAACGACAGAGTTCTAGCCATTCTAGCCTTTTCCTATAATTTGAAACGATGAATTTGGTATTTTTCCACTTTTTAACCTTCTGGCATGATCTGCTGGCACTCACACGTGAGTTCTGGACACGAATCAATTTCTAGATTGTAGGTCTGATACGAACCTGTGCAAAACAAAAGAGTTCTAGCGATTCCAGCGTTTCACTATTATTTGAAACGATGATCTTGGTATTTTTCCACTTTTTAACCTTCTGGCATGATCTGCTGGCATTCACACGTGAGTTCTGGACACGAATCGATTTCTAGATTATAGTTCTGATATGAGCCTGTGCAAAACAAAAGAGTTCTAGCCTTTCACTATAATTTGAAACCATGAACTTGGTATTTTACCACTTTCTAACCTTCTGGCATGATCTGCTGGTACTCGCACGTGAGTTCTGGACACGAATCGATTTCTAGATTGCAGTTCTGATATGAGTCTGTGAAAAACGAACGAGTTCTAGCCATTCTAGCCTTTCACTATAATTTGAAACGATGATCTTGGTATTTTTCCACTTTTTAACCTTCTGGCATGATCTGCTGGCACTTACACGTGAGTTCTGGACACAAATCGATTTCTAGATTATAGTTCTGATATGAACCTGTGAAAAACGAAAGAGTTCTAGCCTTTCACTATCATTAGAATCGATGAATATGGTATTTTTCGACTTTTTAACGTTTCGAATGATCTGCTACGGCAAGTTGGCAGAGCATTTTGCCTATTGACTTTTTTGAACTAAAATAGTCAGAACTATTCCTGAAAAGCATCAGGAACTGTAGTATTCAACCGTATGCGAGAAGAACTCACATTTGTTTTTGATCTGCTGCAAATGATCTGCAACGGGAAGTTGGCAGATCATTTTGCTCTTGGACTTTTTTTTAGGTAAAAACGTCAGAACTATTCCTGAAAAGTATCAGGAACTGTAGAACTCAGCCGCATGCGAGAAGAACTCACATTTGTTTTTGATCTGCTGCAAATGATCTGCTACGGGAAGTTGGCAGATCATTTTGCCAATTGAATTTTTTTGGTAAAAACGCCAGAACTATTTCTAAAAAGTATCAGGAACTGTAGAACTCAGCTGCATGCGAAAAGAACTCATTTTTATTTTTGATCTGCTGGACAATGATCTGCTAAGTTCACACACATACTAATAACTGAGTGGATTAACAAAAATTCTAAAGAGTTCTTGTAAGCCTAAAATCTTTGGTATTTATTAGTGTTTTTTTACTAGTGAATAATAATGAGTATGATAAATATAGTTAATACTGTTATTCAAATTACTATATGTACTGACAAATTATGAAGAAAAAAATAGGTTATCCTGCCAAAGTACTTAAAAGACAAAGATATTCTCGCTCTTACAATAACTGTGTGGATTAAAAAATCTGAATGAGTGTTTTTTATTAGTGTACAATAATAAGTATAATAAATATATAGCACAAGCGTAATCAGCCTATAATGTTCTCACTGTTGAGACACAGGCTTCCTTTCTTCAATAGGGAGTAAGCTATAATCTACTACGCGGGCCCAGTGCGGGTTGTTAAAAATAATAAATATTATACACTCATGTAAATTAAGTTTCCACTTCCTTTGTAAACAGCACATTAATTAACAACAGGATATTTCTACAAAGGCGACAATAAAATTGTTAATACGCTTACCGCTTACCTGAGGTTCAAGCAAATAAAATTGTACCTATGCTTAAACAAAAACTCACTAGCTCTACGGAACAGTGTTGACTGTTTTTCTATTTTTATTAATAATTTAACCCTCCACTTTCGATCTCTAGCCGTTTTTTCCGACATCCGGAACCTACAGATGTGTGAGGCGACAAAAAATGACATACACTACACAAAGCACATATTATTCTAATTACGCATAGACCGACAACGTACTCTGACATGAAAAAAAATAATAAAAAGGTCGATGAAGGGTTAACTTTTTGCTTTACGATTGAAAGCGAACACTTTTATATTATGCAAATGAAAGCGACATTAGCATACAGTTTTTTACTAAAGAAAAATCACGCACATCTGTCGTTCTTCCGTTTCCTACTTTAGTTAACGATTGTAATAGATAACCGGTTTGCTGGGTTATTGTCCACCATTTTTTATCTGTAGATAACTAGGTATTTGAATGATTTTTATCAGTGGCCGCGCTTTTAGCTTTGTTCGTATTTTTATTTGCACCTGTCGAAAACATGACAACATAATTGTAACACTTAACGCAAAATAAAGATAAAATTTAATTTCTTTTAATAATTAGAGACAGACAAATTAACCGCGGGCAATTAAAATTTAAAACTTTACGACATTATGTTAATACAGTAAGAATAGGTTTGGAAAAAATACGACAGAAGGTAATTAGAAAAATGTCGTAAAATGTTAGATGTGTATCTTACATTCGCGGCTACGCGATGCCAACAAGATGGGCAGATAAACATAATATATCATTATAGACAATTATACTGTCGCTGGCTGTATTACGGAAGTCGGAAATATACGAGGCACGCATTCAAAGGGTTAGAACATTCAAACTTACAACATGGATAACTCAACTTTATCATTTGCCACTAAGGTTTAATTTTCTTTGCAAGCAAAAACAGTTATGACGTTTCTCTCCTAATGTTTTTTTCTAAGACCGTAGGCGATCTAACCCTTTCTTTACTGGTATCGTGTCAGCTTTTTCCTGTTATCTGTTTTATTGCTCAGTGTATTATTAAAGACGGAAATAGCTCAAGGGTCTTAACGACCGTAGATAAGCGGTGCAAGTGTTAAATGTCCAGTATTTTGTTTACCGGCTCAGTTTTGTGATTATTATTTTCTTAATAATACGTTGTATGTTTTGATGTAGGTAGTTTTATTTCTTGTATTTATGGGGTTATAAAAGGTTTTTATCGTTGGTTGATTTTATTTTTTTAAGAAAAAAAAATGAATTCAATTATACTTAAGGCATCAAATAAAATTAAAACCTACTCTAGTTTTTGTAATTAGTAAGTTTTACTTTGCATACCAATAAAATAAATATGAAATTATGTTGCCCCTGAAATTATAAAGCATAAAGAACAGTTTATTTCGTCTCGTATAATTTGTTATTAGTTCATAGGTACTTTATTTTTTATTGAGGTGTTTGAAAAGTGTTGAATGATGTTAGCAAAAAAGAATTTATAAACACGATTAAAGTTTGGATTTGATAAAGTTCTACTAAATTCTTAGGTAATGATTTTTGGAAGCTACTGTCGCAAATTCTTGTAGGTACTCTGGACATCCACAAAAGGAACTTGCCTGAACTTGCTTGAACAGGCTGTGGGATGTTACAGCTCGCTAACTAAAAAGGCTAAAGGTAAGATGGACTTACGACCTCAAAAAGGTGGCTGGAACAGACTGGATGCGAAGGCGGAGGACAGGGTGGTGTGGCGCAGCATGGGAGAGCCTATGTCCATCAGTGGACAGCTGAGTTGATTGTTGAACTAAAAAGGATGAAGAAGTGATGACTTTCTTAACGAAATGACGTATCCATTAAATAAAAATTAAGAAATAAAAAATAATAATAACGAGAATGAATTTAATATGTACCTGTAGTTTTATTGTATACCAATGACGTTTTATTACTTACCTGATCCTTCTCCTTCCTCCTTCCTCCTTAAGAGCATTTACGACGTACCTACCTACGGCATTTAAAAAACTTTCAAGCCCTTGTTTTTCGAAACGAATGAACCGATTTTATTGAAACTTCAAACGCATAAGCAGGATACAAAGGTCTAAAAAGTTAGTACGGAACATTTTCGAAACTTCTTATTCAAAAAAATATACCTAACTGGAAATCTCAGTTTCTGTGGAAAATTTAAAATCGGTCTAATATGGCTGTAACACTGTTTTTCGAAAATGTTCTTGACTAACTTTTTAGACCTTTGTATCCTGCTTATGCGTATGAAGTTTCATTAAAATCGGTTCATTCATTTCGAAAAACAAGGGCTTAGAAGTTTGTATGAAATGCCGTACGGCGTAAACGCTGTTAAAGATCGTCTCTCCTTATTCACTCCCTCTTACATAGAAGAGATCAGACCCCTAATAGCATAACACACTATCAATCACAACCTGAATCACAATCTGAATCATTTATTTTGAAGGATATTGCTAATCCATTGCTCCAAATGTTCGAAAAAAAATTCTGCTCAACAACGTAAATAACGCAATGAATGTTGTCGAATTGTCAAAATTACTGACAGTGTGTTACGCAGGTACACCGCTGAGTGCTATCAACCACCATTGTGTGCCAAACCAACCAACAAAAAGAAAGAAAGAAAGAAAGAATAAATATTTATTGCAACTCGTGTAGTCTTTGATCACAAACTATTACTAAACTAAAAACTAAACACAGTAAAAAATAAAAAACAAGTTATTAAAATAAAAAAAATAAACAAAGTCCTACACGAGGCCAAAAGGCTCCTATCTCAGCAACCAACGACTTTTGAGTATTGCAGTAGATATAGTATAGAGGAAAGGAAATTTAATACAGAAGGAAAATTGATATCATCTCGCTTAGTGATCGCTTTATTAGAGGATATAATATATTAGTTACCCATCCTTGGAATAGAAACTCTTTGTCACACGTGGCACATACAATTTTGAAGACTTAAATATTTTTAAAGTTTAGGTATCTACTTTGGGTTAAAGTAACGCATTTCATACCTACTTATATGGCTCACTCAAAAGGAATGGAAACAAAAAAAAACTGAAAGTTACCTCGAAACTACAAAATAACTAAGTCATTTAATATCCTGAATAAGTTAAAACGTTACCAAATAAAATTTAGGTTGGGTTTTGGTTTTCAATGAGATGACATTGTCACCACGCCATCGCCAACCCTATATAAAATGTACAGTCATTAAGAAAAATATTGGCATGAAGTTAAAATTATGATTAGGTCCAGTTTACTACAGAAAACGAAAACTATACTAAAGTACACGTATTAAAATTATAAAGGAATAATTAGAAATAAACAAAGTAGCCATAGGTACTATGAGCTGCCACGAATGACCTCCGAGGTGACACGACAGAAGCACTGGTGAAGAGCATGCTGAAACCATAAACACGTAAGTATCTAAATATACCTATTAAGTGAGTGGAAGAAATGAATGTATAACCATACATGTATAAAGTACAGTCACGATCACTAATACTACTAATAAAAGTATGGGTTCCAAAATACTATGTTCGTAACAATATACAATTACAATCAATACCGTAAGAGAAAATTACTTTTAAAAGTTGCTAAGTGAATAGGTAAGTATACAGGATCAAATTAAATTAGCTAGCGAAACTCAGCAGACGCGATGAGTACCTATAAATATAAACTAAATATAATAATATTAGCTAAGCTGAAATGGGACTGGGCTGGCCACGTCTGCCGTATGCCCAATGAGCTGTGGGCCAAAATAACCACCACGTGGAGCCCTGACACAGCTAGAAGGCGTCGCGGCAGACCCCGTAAAAGATGGCGGGACGAGCTGGACAAAACAAACGACCAGTGGCCCACTTTAGCCCTGGATCGAAAGAACTGGAAGTCATGGGGAGAGGCCTTTGCCCAGCAGTGGGATGATGCAGGCTAACAGTATCAGTATCAGTATAATAATATTATATGAATATTTAAGTAGGACCAAAGAAACGTCCTACTGGAAATGGACTGAGTGAAAGATGACTCTTTCACACAGTCCATTTCTAGTAGGACGTTTCGTCAGACTAATTGGAGGAAAAAGACATGTTGCGCCGACCCCAAATGAGTTGGCATAAGGACAGGAGAATTATGAGGTCATTAGTTTGACTACTAACCTTTGCCTAATAACTATCATAATCTAATGTTCCTAATAATATAATGTTCCTACTGCTGGGACACAGGCCTCCTCTCTGTGAGAAAGAGTGGGTCCTAATCCACCACGCGGGCCCAGTGCTAGTGCCTAGTGCCAGTGCCAGTGCAGTGGTAGATGTCACATGTCTTCGAATTTTTGGTTCTAGGACATTTCTCACGATGGACAGGAGTTTTCTCATGATGTTTTCCTTCACCGTTTTAAGAGCAGTAGTGATGAAATAATTTACACAAAGTAAAGTGCCTGTCTGGGTTCGAACCTACGAACTAGAACTCGTAAGTCGCAGCCGATACCACTTTGCCACCATTGCTCTCCCTAATAACTATCTAATAAAAACTTTGCAACTAAAACAGTGAACTCTGTAACCAAGTGTACCTACCGTTCATAAACAGTATAGGCTGTGATTGAACATGCATGACGCTCCACTACTTACGTACATTGTTTTATGCATGTATTTCAAAACACATCACGCTTCTACTCTTCGACGAGGGAAGTCAGACGCAGATCATCATCATCTGCCTAGCCTTTTCCCAACTATGTTGGGGTCGGTTTTCAGTCTAACCGGATGCAGCTGAACACCAATATTGTTACATGGAGCGACTGCCTATTTGACCTCCACAACCCAGTTACTGGGTAATACTATATCCCTTGGTAAGTAAGTCGGAAGCAGGTATCAGAAGCAAAATTTGGAGAGAGGAGAGCAGAGGAAGACAAGAGGCTCCATAGATGGGGTTCATGGTCAACTCAGCGGGCTTTAATGTTAACAGTTCAACAACATTCATTGCGTTATTCACGTTGTTGAGCAGACAATTTTTTCGAACATAAGAAGCAATGGAATAACAATATCTTTCAAAATGATTCAGACTCTAATTGATAATGTGGTACGCAATTAGGGTACAGAACTCAAGTCTTGTGCGTATGCGTCGTCTCCCCTCATACAATACCCCTACCTTCCATCCTGCGCCGCATGCCCTGTCACCTGTGCACTTGATAATCTTATGACTACGTCAGTGAGCGGTTCTCGCAGCTGAATTTTGCTCCAAAGATAATTGTGCTTTTGCCATTGAGATTGTTAGAAGAAGTAGATTCACAGTCATATCCTAAGTTCTCGTATTGTTCGCGTCAAACTTTGTGGCGGCTCTGAAGTGCGCTATTCGCTGCGCAGTACCTCACTCCTTACCCCCCCTGTCCCATGAATTGGTTTCTGCGCAGCGACTCGCCTCGTTTTCCAAGCCGCCGTTAAGTTTGAATCGGACCACCAAACATCAGAAAAAATATTTGTGTTTCTTATTGGGTTGGAATTGGAATCGTTCTTGTATATTGGTGCCCACTTACACAATACACATCTGACCGATGATGATCGATAAAATAAAAAACTAGATATTTGAATATTAATTTGTTACATAAGTACTTACTGCTTCCTTGGACTGGGTATTAGTCGCAATGGTTACCGCTGAACATGGTTTTTGGGTTCGATTCCCGGGCAAAGTGTAATTGGGTTTTTCTGGATTTGTGCCCGGTTGATGGCAATAGGCTCGCCCTATGTTACATGGGACTTAAACATAACAGACTGGTGAGGTGTTGGTGTACCTACTACAGGTGCAACTCTGCTTATCCCTTTGGAGAATAGAGGTGAGATGTAATGTTATGTACCTATTATTGCATACGTAATATTTTGTTTCTGTTTTATAACAAGGTAAAACTATCCAAGATTCAAAGCAATTTCTCACATTAAATTTACAGAAACGTT
Organism: Gortyna flavago; assembly: GCA_963669345.1. NCBI lineage: Eukaryota > Metazoa > Arthropoda > Insecta > Lepidoptera > Noctuidae > Gortyna > Gortyna flavago. Next base: position 3,529,090 of record OY770136.1, on the reverse strand, counting down.
GTTAACCATTTACTAGCGACATCTTTGTTCTATAAAATACAGCAAAGTTTGCAACCACCCTTGAAAAGATGCAATGTGGACACGTAGCGCCATCTATTGAGGGGCGAGTAAAATTACAAAATTATAAGTAGATTATTGTCCTATTAGAAACTAGAATTATTTTTGGATAAACAAGAAAGTAAATAATCCGTAGCTACTCCTACGTGTACAATACAATTATTTATTTATGGAATATGACTGAGCACATTCCAAATCATACACATTACACGTCGAGGATCATTCAAATGATTTTTGTTTACAACTTATAAAATATCTCATAAAAAAACATTTTACGTAACTCATGCTTGTTTATTCCATTAATAATAGTATCTAATTAGGTAGCATTAAGTGATATTTAGAATATTAATAATCTTATTTGAAAAAATGAAAAAAGAACTTATTCGAAACTTTCGGGTTAAAACAACTAGCGACATCTATCATCGAATAGAATAACAAATAGACATGTAGGTAAAACAGTATACAAAATGCTTCGGGACGTGAAGTCAAAATAATAAAAATTAGGTTTAAAAGTAGATGACCTGTTCTTTGAAACTTTTTTTTTATTTTTATCTGTGGATTATTTAATCATTAAGCAGATTATAAAAAAAAACTAACTGAATTGACTCTTAGAAATTCTTTTGTCATTGTTGTGTCAATTCGGTTGGTTTTTTAGTTTTGCTAATATTTTTTGTATTATTTTCTGGATTCAGAAGAAAACTTATAATATTATGGTAGGAACTTATTGTGGATTCAGTGTGATTGATGATCTAATCAGGAATAGTCAATTTGAACTTGTATCGATTACCAACTTGACAGCATTAATTTTATAATAAATAGGTAGGTAAAAAAATCGGTACCTAACAACACTTGGATTTAGGAATCCTAATATTCCTAATAACTGCAAGAATTAAGAAAATAAACTCGGTAAAGAAGCAAAGTGTGATACCTTCATAAGAGACAGGATAACTAGGTAAGTAAGTACATAACTTTAGTTGCCCTACCTAGTTGTTGTTGATTCAGGAACAAATCAACAATGTGACAATAGTCTAAATTACTATTGTGATAAGTAATATCTAATCGTACCAACGAATCTAACTTATAATTTTTGGAACGAAGTTCATTATCGCACGATGTACGTGGGTCACTTGGCGAATGAGAGCTGTCCTGAGACCGACTAAATTGTAACATTTTGACCACCGCAAAAGTTTCATCGTGAAAGTCAAGACGTACTTTGTTCCAACCTGGTGTCCCACGACACCTCTGTAATTTATTTTTTTCATATTAAGATATGTAAACATTATTGCCAAAGCTATTTTTTCTACTGAGTTATCTGGTTTTGCAGGTAGGCCCAGATTTCTATTTTGTTTTTTAAAGTCATCAGCTTATCCTTTTCTCAACTATGAGCTGCTGGGGTCGAATTCTCGTCTTGCTGGCTGCAACTGAATAGCAGTATTTAACATGCCGCGGTTGCCTATATGACCATCACAACTTAATGACTGGATAAAACACACCCCTTGGTAAGACTGGTTGTCAGAATTTTTTGGCTTCTGAATACACGTAATGACTATATGACTATCTAAGATCTATGTATGACGGCTGGGCCCAGCAGCTTAACGTGCTTTCTGATTTTGTTATTTAAATAATAATCTAGTTATTTCGCTCTTCTTTACCACTATCTCGTGATAAAGATCGATGACGCGATCAACGCGAAGATGGTGCATCCTTGCACTGAGAGTTGATAATACCTACTCTGGCAAAGACATCCACTCCTTTGTGTTAACCAGTTACATACACAATTGGGCCTAGACAAGTGGCAATCGCTTTAATAAAAGCTGTTCGATAGCATAATACTCAGTTAGTCTCAGTTACTCGTTATCACACACACTTATTTATTTATTTATTTAGGATCTCCAACAAAAGATGTACACAATACGTGACACATAAATAAAGAGTAACATCAGAAGGAAAATTCTCGTAATTTAAAACGTTCAAAATCTAGTCGCAGTCACATCTCGGCGACAAACAAATGTCAAAAACTTGTCAAAATGTAGGGAAATTAAAGGTATTTTTGACAGGTTGAGACTGAGATCAGACTGTGAACGTTCTTAAAATTACGAGAATTGTAGAATTGTCTGGTATTAAGTAAGTGTACTCCTTCACTTATAGGAGACCACTTAAATTATGTTGCACTTTTTTATTTATTATAAATAAAAAATTATAAACTTATTGCATCTAGATGAAGTCCGCCGCTGTAGGTACATTTTTATGCTTGAAGTATTAAATAAATAAATAATTGCGTAACACACTAAAACTAGCAATGGCTTTTATTTTGACAGTTCAACAACATTAATTGCGTTATTTACGTTGTTGAGCATACAAATTTTTCGAACAGTAATTTAATGGCAATATCCTTCAAAATGATTTAGAATGCAATTATGGTGCAGGTGTCATTTAAGCGTCGTTTTTTTTACATCAATCTCTTCTAGCAAATAAATGATCATTAATCATACCTTTAATCCTTAGACCACTTAATTTAAGTCAAAACACACAAAAAAAAAACGTACAACGGAACACCAACGAACTGTAAAAAAAAAGTTAAAAGAAAAAAGTTATCAAAATTAAAATATTAAGATACCAAAATGAGTTAATGATAGCAACAAAAGTAGAGGCCCCCACAAATTATGGGCTCTATGACAGCCTACCGTAATTATTAGGGACCTTTGATGTTTTAACTTTAAATTAAACTTGTCAACGCTGGCAGTTAGTTTTTTTTAACATAACTGACTTTTTTAGAGCATGAAAGTGTCTCAAAAGCTTTCAGAGTTAGTCGGAAGTTTTGTTTAAAGTTACTTTTAACATAGGTGACATACTCGTAACATTACACCTGTAGGTAATCAACGAAGAGTAAGGCAGAATAGAATAGAATAGAATAGAATAGAATAGAATAGAATATTTATTTGCGTAAAACATGGTATATAAGGGTGTTAAATACAAATTGAGGCACAAACATGTTTAGCTAGGACAAAACATAGCATGCAAAATTTTAAAGCAAGTTAAGCATCAAAATCGTATTTTTTATCTATAAATTCTTTTAAACTATAAAAACTACACTCGAGTAACCACTTATGAAATTTAATTTTAAATAGTTTTGTATTTAAAGCTTTGAAATGCCTTGGTATTTTATTATAAATGCACACACACATTGCCAAGCAGTTACTATTGTATTTAGACAGTCTAGGCAAATCATTCAACACCAGTTTATATGGATCTCGTCGGTTCCGAGGATTGACATCATTTGCAGTCTTAAATAGTTGCTTATTTTTCATAACAAACACACATATTTCGTATATGTAAAGCGATGGTAACGGTAACAAACCAAGTTTTTTAAATATTGGTCGACATGAGTCGTCGGGCTTAAGTCCACAAATTGCTCTCATGCATTTTTTTTGAGCGATGAATGCTCTTTGGAAGTCAGTGCTGTTACCCCACATTATTAGTCCATAACGTAACAACGATTCGACGTACGCGTGGTATGACATTACAGCAGTTTTTATATTAGTTACATTTTTTACTTGTTTTAGTGCATAAACAAATTTATTAATTTTAGTGCTAACATTGTCTATGTGCTCTTTCCAGTTAATGTTTTTATCTATTATTACACCTAAAAATCTGGTACGCGTTACTTCATTGATTTTATTAATATTTAGTTTAATGTCATATTTGGAATTATTTGATCGATTAAATTGTATGTAAACGGATTTGTCAAAATTTATCATCAAATGGTTAATGTCAAGCCAATGCAATAATTTGTCAATTGTATTATTAATGTCAAGTTCATGTTCTGAAATGGTATTTAGTTTTTTATTAGATGTCACTATAATAGAAATATCGTCAGCAAATAATACGCATTTATGGTTAGTTATTTTTATAATGTCATTTATATAAATTAGGAATAATATTGGGCCTAGCACACTTCCCTGTGGAACGCCATATTTATTATATTTATATTCCGATGAATAGGATATTATTACATTGTTTTCATTTTTTTTATTGATGATGACACATTGTTTTCTATTGCTTAAATAGGACGACAGCCACTGAAGTGCCGGTCCTCTAATACCAACAGCTTCCAATTTTTGTAGCAACATATCATGTGACACCAGATCGAAGGCTTTCGATAGATCAAAAAAAAGGCCCGTAGTTATATAATTATTATTAATATTTGAAAGTATAGTTTGCATGAGGGAAAAAATAGCTAACGATGTGGACTTGTTCTTTTGGAATCCAAACTGCTGTTCACTTATTAAATTAAATTTATTGCAAAAGTCAGTTAACCTTTTAAACATACATTTTTCAAATATTTTAGACAGTATGGGTATAAGGGTTATAGGTCGGTAATTGTTGATGTCACATTTATCTCCCTTCTTGAATAAGGGCTTAATTAAAGACAGTTTTAATTTTTCAGGAAAGGTGCCTTGTGAAAATGACATGTTTATTAAATGCGTCAGAATACCAGTCAGTTCGTTGCAGCATGCTTTGACGATTTTTGTGTTGATCTCATCATAGCCCTCCGACCTAGTGTTGGACAGAGACATTATTTCCTGTCTTACCTCGTTAACCTCCATTGGTCTAAGAAACATAGAGTTGACACACGTACTTTTGAAGCGGTTTTGATTTGTGCTTTTTTCCCCTTGTACATGCGTTAATTTAACATAATTGTTATTAAATATAGTAGCCATTTGTATAGGGTCTGTAGTTATTGTTTCATTGAATTTAATACTTTCTATGTTGTCTTTGTGAGTATTACTGTTTATTTCGGTTTTAATGACATTCCACGTGGCTTTACACTTGTTATCATGATTATGAATATATTTTATATTTGCACTCTTTTTTGAATTATAAATGCATTTATTTAGCAGACTGGAGTAGTTTTTATATTTAGTTTTATTAATTAAATTTTTATTTTTATAATATCCATACCGTAGCTTCCGTTTAGTTTTACAACTTTGTCTCAAACCTTTACTTATCCACTTTTGTTTGTTTTCCTTATTACCATTGATTTTAACTCTTACTTTAGGAAAACAGAGACCATACAACAGACACAATAGCTCATGAAAAACATTGAATGCACAGTTAGTGTCAGTTTTGTGATTAATATCGGACCAAGAAAGATTTTCCAGACATTCTTTAAATTTCCGGATGTTATCTGTGTTATAGTCTCTTTTATAAATATAGTATGTTGTTGATTTCTGTGGTTTCTTTTTGATTGGAAAGCTTAACATTTGTGCTGTGTCGTGATCAGACAGATACAGGGGCAGTACAGTGGCAGTTGCGTTGGCAATGTTGCTTAAAATATGGTCAATACAAGTCAATTTACGAGTTGGTACCGTGATGTGGATTTTTAAATTATGATTGTTAGATAAATCTTGCAATCCATTTGTGATGTTACCTTTTTTAAGAGTATTTATGTTTAAATCACCGGCCACGACTATATTTATTTTGGACTTATATTTATTTGACAAATCATGCAAGAAATTGTGTAATTTTGTCAAAAACAGATTTGGATCAGATTGTGGTGTTCTATAAACACACATTACTATTAATTTATTATTTATAATTTCTATGCCACAAGCTTCAAACGTGTTTTGAGTTGCATAGTTTTTCACGAATGATAGCTCTTTATAAAGTAAACCCATTTTCACTAATATGCATGTGCCACCTCTTTGCTTTTCTCTACAGTAGCTGGTAGCCAACTGATAGTTGCAGATTTTCACATAATTTTCATAACCTTTTTTTACAAAGGTTTCAGATAGACATATAACATCTGGATCATTATTCGCTTCTTTTAACTCCTGAATAGTAATTTCAAGTAGTTCTTGTTTAGATAGTAAACTCGCTATATTTTGATGGAGTATTCTAAACAGGTGTGTTTTATTAGTTTGAGATACGAAAAAAAGAGTCACGCTTGTTTAACACAGGAAAGTAATAAGGTATAGTCCCTATTTGACCTTTTGAATTGTGTTGCAAAGAGGAACTATGTTCGTGGGGCGTTGTACCCTCAATACGACCAAAGTAGTAAGGGATTGTCCCTATTTTGGGTTTATTTGTAGGAACGTTTAGTTTGGAATTTGATTTGTTACTCGCTATTATTTTTCGTATTTCGCTCGGATTTAAATACTTATCACTATAATCACAACAATCTATAAGATAATTTATCGACTTACAAACATCTGATAGATTCGTGGATGTTTGATTTACGAAGTGACAATTTTTATAACTATTACAAACATTTTTTATAGAGTAGTTTAACTTACGGACACTGAGGTACATGTTATTGACGACATTTAACACAATAATAGTGTTATTTATAAATGTATTTAATACAATTTTCAATTGGGACAACAACAGGTTAGGGTTGCTGTCATTTTCACCTATGCATATCACAAGTTTGTCTTCAGTGGTTAATTTAGTATTTCTGCAGTTTGCTATAATTTCGTTGCTAAGCGCATTTGGCTTTGTTTCAGCAACGAGTCTGTATTTTTCATACTGTGTATTAGTCCTTGAGTGTGAGATGGCTGCTGCTAGTCCGACGCAACGCTGAGTACCAAAGATAAATATCTTCTTCCTTTCGGGGATATCATTCCCATCTGTGGCAACACATATCTGAGCACTGGCGGTGGAAACACTGGTTACAGTGTCTCGCTTCAGAGATGTACCATCGCGACCTATTCCGCCTGATCACTTCGCCTAAATCCTGTGGCGGCGCCAAGACACGCTCCCTTAAAGTTTTCGCCTATTAGGAAAACGATAACGCAATTTGTTGCAACCTGCACTGCGCAGCCTAGTGACGCATCACGTGTACTCCTTTTGTGAATTTTACGGACGAACTATTTGACCTTGGCGCGCTTACTAGAGAGCGCTTCTATTTTTTGAGTGCAAGCAAAAATTAACTTAGTGGTGGTCAGGCGGAAGTGTCCGCGATAGTACCCATAATACACCCATCATACTCGTAGGCATTCTCCTGCCCGTGTCCCAATTTTCAATAGAACATGTTTTTTTCTTCCATACTTCTCCATTAGTCGTCAACTCAGTAGTCACCCACTTTCTAACCATATCAGCATTCACACATTCCATCTTACATCCATATTTACTTGAATGTGTCTCAAAAAGTGTTTTTGTGTGGTTGTGCGCCACTTCTCCCCAGCGAAAGCACTAAGAAGTGGGGACTGTCTTTTGTAAGTTTGACTTTCTAAAAGTGCTGATTCGATGATTGAAGAAATGACTTTTGATTTTGATTTTGTTTTTGAATTTGCCAGTTTTGGTTGAAATTAATTTTGAAATAACATGCCTACTCATAACATCATGCCTGTAATCCCCGAAGGGTAAGCCAGCGGTGTATCTATAGTACAACCATATTTTGCCAGTTATGTTTAAGTCCCAAGTAATAGGGGACAATTCTTTTGCCATCAACCGGACACAAATCCAGACATCAGTCTGCATCTGAGAAATTCCAGATGGAAAAAACGATAGCACTTTATCCGACCTGGGAATCGAACCCAGGAGCTTAGCTCAGCATTAACGTTTGCGACCACTAGACCAACGTGTATTTACCTTACCTTTAGCTGAACATTTCATTATTTCCTGGAGTTCATTTTGAATAAAGATCAGAGGGGCAATAATTCTCGTAATTTTAAGTACGTTCACAGACTGATCGCAGTCTCAATCTGTCAAAAATACCTCTAATTTCTCTACATTTTGACATTTGTTTTTGATGTCGAGATGAGACTGCAACTAGATTTTGAACGTTTTAAATTAAGAGAATTGGCATTCTTTCTGTACTATGCTTTGTTTCAGTCTCCCTGTTTTACTAGCAGAAAATATTGTCAAGGGACAGTAAGTCCTCCTCCTTTCCAAGTGAACTTTTTCGAGTTGTCATTTAGAAATGAAGGTATAAAATGAAACAGAAGCTAGGACATTTTTAAAGAATGTTATTTCCATTTGTCATTCCAAGAAACAATTACAACGGGTTACAGTTTAATTCTTAAACATAACAACATAAACATTTTTATTGTATTTTTTTGTTTTGTTTAATGGATCATGTGATAAAGATTTTAATTTATTTATAACATCTAAAAATGAATATTAAGGAATGATTTTATTTATGTAATAAAATGTGAGTGACGTGTAAAAGTGTTTGTGCAAACCTACTTTGTACAAACACTTTTACACGTCACTCACATTTTTCTTAAACTAGATGAGGTGCCATTGGAGTAGCATCTTTATATTTTATTTACATAAAATATCTACTATTTTCCGTACATTATTCTGCGAACCCTCAAGGGAAGAAGTCTTGATTTTATGTATAAATTATCTTCATGAAAGAAGGTTACCTCTTTCATTCATACAAACCATTCTATTTTCTTCAGTTTGCCTCCGTTTTAATTCTCTTTACTTACAAGTGCCTACGCTTTAATTAATTAAATATAAATATTATCACTTAGGTATTTTAATTATTTGGAAGCAATCTTAACATTTTATCCAAATGAATGCTAATGTTCCTTATAGTAAGACCTACTTACCTGACATCTTTATAGGTACCTACACAATAAAAAAAAACAAGTTTTTAACACTTTATATTTGACTAGCCTAAGTTTAAGATTAATTTTATTAAAAAAAAAATTACCGTAAGTGACCGTATCCGTTCTAACCATGAATTTAGCTCATGATTCTAGACCCTTTAAAGTAGAATTTTTCGTCGGTTATTAAAAAACCGGCCAAGTACGAGTTGGACTCGCACACGAAGGGTTCCGTACCACCATACAACATTTAACACTACATATAAAATAACGGCAAAAAATCACGTTTGTTGTATGGAAGGCCCTCTTAAATATTAATTTCATTTCTTCTTTTTTTTTTTGTTGTTATAGCGGCAATAGAAATACACATTCTGTGAAAATTTCAACTGTCTAACTATCACGATTCATGAGATACAGCCTGGTGACAGACGGACGGACAGCGGAATCTTAGTAATAGGGTCCCGTTTTACCCTTCGGGTACGGAATCCTAAAAAAATGCTTTCCCATACATTATGACAGCATAGGTATTGCACTTGTTTATAAAACAGCTATTTTTTTATTATATCCGACAAAAAAGTCCTACTCTAGGCGATCTAGAACACTCTATGGTCTAGAATCATGAGCTAAATTTATGGACACAGTTTGCACGTCGATGTGATGTCACCCTGTAAAGAAACAAAATATTCGTCGATGCGGCAACTTACATTTTTATTTAAATAAAGTAAAAACAGCAGTTCAGTTCAAGCACAACAATACATTTCCTAGCACAGTGCCAATAAATCAACTAAGTTTATTGCTGTAATTCACATAAACGTCTAAATATGGTGACTGGCTCAGAAATATTAAACTTAACCTAACTACTTTAGTAAGTGTTTTATTACGACATATTTTTTCAATGTTTTTTTTTTATGAATTTTTGTTTAATTCAAATACATAAATAATATCTTGAGGAATAAAGGTGTTATAAACAAAATGAGTTGTTTTTATAAAACTTGTAATAAAAATATTAGGTAGGTATAGCCACTCAACAAGGTTTTAGCAAGGTTGACAGCCCAGGGTGTGTAAAAAATGTAATTTTTTCCGCACATGAAGTGATAAACAAAACAAAGTTGGATGAGTTACACCATTTATTATAACTCAAGAACGGCTGGACCGATTTTCATGAACTTTGTTTTGTTGGATTTGTCTCTACTCTGAATAGCAGAATAACTATTAAATCGTTCACTTTTAAATAATATTATTTTTTGTATAGTCAAATCGCACGAATTAGCATAATTTGAATTTTATGCAATACTGTTTACTGGTGAAGTTGAGGAAATCAGCTCCATTTCGAGTAATCATCAAAGTCGCCCTAGGTATTCAAAGTTATCTCGTTTTACCGGTACCTACATAATATACCTAAATAAGTTGACAGATTTTGCACTAACAGAAAAACGGAACGGAAAAACCAAAACGGTATTTTAATACGGAAATAAAGATGGAAACCAAAAAAATAGTTTCGCTGCCACCCCGATACAGATACCCCACCCCCAACATTCGCATACCACATTGCGTGTCCCACCACTTTGATTAAACAGAAAAAAAATGGAGTTTCGTCACGATGAAAATGAAAAAAATACCCACCCCATGGGGTTGCCACCCCGCATTAAACTTTAGGGCTGAATCAAATCGAAGATTGATTAAAAAAAAACTTTATGTAATTGTGCTGTGGTTTATGGAAAAATTGGCATAGATAATCGTGTTGATTGTTGACGTTTAAATAGTTAATTTGGTGTATGGGTTTTTGTTAAAGTTCCGTTCATATAAAATTTATATTTGAACTTATGAATAAATTATCCTTATTCTATTCATAATTTCTAAACGTTGACAATTATTTTGGAGTTTTAATCGTAGAGGTTTTTTTGAATGTGTGAAAAAACTGGACCTTCTTCCCTTAAAAATCTAGCATTGTTATTTCTGATGATGTCCTTTGTGTTTATTATCAAATATAATTTTGCTGCCCATCCTCGTGACGAAAAGCTTGTGTCATCATCCTCCTCGCCTTTTTTATGTTAGCCTACACTGTTCCGCTGCTCAGAAAAGACCTCCCATCCTTCCAGGCACACTTTTCCAGAGCCAATTCGATCCAACCCTTACAGTACGCGTCTAGGTCGTCTCGCCACCTTATCCTCAGGCACCCACCATGAGAAAACTGTTGCCCAGCGGTCACGAATGCATGCGACTGATGTGACCCGTGACTCTTATGTCAGCATCGTCTTGTCCTTAATCCGATCTATGTAGGATCGATGTAGGAAGTATTTTCCGTACATTCAGCTCTCTACATCACATCCTCTTTCATCTCGTTAGCCTTTCCCAACACCTCATATACCTACCTCTTTATACTCAAAACTTTCCTCACGGCACGTCCTTCATTTCTCCACTTCTCCTACTTCCCCATAGGAACCGTAGCAACCGATTCCCACTCGTACAACTTTTCGGTCAAACGGCGCAATTTCCTGACGCAATCCTTTAGTCAATTTTCATTTTAAAAGGGTTTCTTTAGAAACCTAAGATTACGCGAAATATAATAACGTAATGAAGCGAGTTCTACCAATCATCGTTTACCTGTTAGGGGTCGTAACCGCTGTGACCCCCAGGGGGTGCAATTTTTGCGACCGGCTCACTGGCACGGCACTAATGCTCGGTAATTATCAATTAGCTGGCGCGATTCTGTCTTTCTTTTTTTGATTTTTATTTCTCTAGAGATGTTGTAACACGTGATTCAGTTAGTTAAAAAAGAAATTGGCGCTTTAATCTTTGCCTTTGTTTTTTTTTACCTTAGGTAATTAATTGATGTTATTTTAAGTTAAACAAATATCAACTTTATTACAGTGGTAATTAAGTTGATTTCAGGGTGACTAAGCACTAATGAAAAAGTTATAAAAATGTTGGAAGTTGTAGCGTAAACTGAACTTTATTGTGTAGGGCTTAAAGTTATTTTTCCATAAACTCGTACTTGTTTACAATTTTGACAATTAAATCCAGAACACAGATTAGCTTTGTTTTCATAAAATCGATTATGAGGCACGTCAAACAAAACTTTAGAAATCAACACGACCGTTTACAATAATCTCATTAATTGGTTAGAAATAGCAGGTCGCATTCTGCAGTTCATGGGGGGAATGCATGAGTTTATGTTTGTATGTAAGTAGATTTTCCAGCAGAAACTCATTATGAGAATTAAAAATATCCTGTGCCTCTGCTTCGCTACTGAAATCTGAAACAAAAGAAACATATTATTATTACCTACTTAATATTGCATCTAACCTAAAAACTTTGGTGTCGTAAATAAATGTTGTGCTTCTCTATATTACATTTTAGTTATAAGACAACTCTGTATGCCATGTACAAACTATTACTTATAAATAAACTTAATAATAATAATAAAATTCTGGTAGAAAATCGGTCAATAAAAGAATAAACCAGCACCCTGATTGCGAAACACACAATCAATCACAATCTGAATCATTTTGAAGGATGTCGCTAATCCATTGCGTCATATGTTCGAAAAAATTGTCTGCTCAACAACGTAAAAACGCAATGAATGTTGTTGAACTGTCAAAATTTGCCATTGCTACTGTTAGTGTGTTACGCATTTAAAACTAGATAATAATGGAACATCGTCAGTATCGTTACCAGTAAAAAAAAACACCATACATTTAACACTACTTAGAAAATAACAGCAAAAATTCACGTTTGTTGAATGGAAGCCCCCCCTTAAATATTTTTTTTTTTTTAGTGTTTGTTGTTATAGCGGCGTTGTTATAACAGAAATACCTACACATTCTGTCAAAATTTCAACTGTCTAGCTATCACGGTTCATGAGATACAGCCTGGTGACAGACAGACTGACAGACGGACAGAGTCTTAGTAACAGGGTCCCGTTTTTACCCTTTGGGTACGGAACCCTAAAAAAATATCCCGCATAGACGTCAAACTCATTCACGGCATCTTTTTTTAGACCTGTTGCACGAGATTGAAACTGAATTTTGACTAGCATGTCAACGCCCAGTTTTACTATTTTTAGTCAACCCTCAATGTTGACATAAGCTGATCTCACATTTTTTCTCAGCAACGTACGCGCCGCACGCGCCGTACGAGCCGCATTTTAGAATTCGTTGTATGAAATCATGTGATACCTCGCACATTTCACCCGCACCATAAGCGCCGCATTTCGCAAAATGCTGAAGGCATTCGAATATTAAAAAAACGAAATGCGGCGCGTACGATGCTGATAAATGTGCGACCACCTATAGTTGGGTTTTAATATCGATATATCCTGTTATCCTCAACAGGGAACAGGGCAGTTGTTCTGAGAGAAGGTATATGTCACTGGTGGGACACAGGCCTCCATTCATCAAGAGGGCTGTAATCCACCACGCGGGCCCAGTGCGGGATGGTAGATGTCACATATCTTCGAATTTTTGGTTCTAAGACATGCCGGTTCCCTCGCAATGTTTTCTTTCCACGTTTTGAGAGCAATGATGAAATTATTAATTACTTTGCGATCAAATTCATAGATGAAAAAAAAAATTGTCAACAAAAAAAAAAAATTACAGCTCTATACAATTCCATCAGCAGTGAGCGATCAGTTTGATTAACGCCAATCTTTGCTGCGATTGAGATGTCTTTATATTAAACGGCTTGTTAACGAATTGTTGAACTTTAACCGTTCGTGTGTTAACCGTTCAAAGCACTGTACCTACTTATTGTTTATTTTGTGGATAAAAGTAAAAAGGATGTGTTATTTTGTCTCTGGTATTAATAAAAAGTGATAAAGAAAGGGCACAGTTGTATTGTTTATTACAATTGACCAGCTTATAAAAATGATTGAGATATTTTATTTATCAAATTGAAAATGTCAGTACAAATATTGTCATTTAGATGGCATAATTGGCCTGACAATTAGTTCAATATCGTTGGTTCGTTCGTCGTCGCTTGTTCATTATTTCCTACAATTTAACGTGACTTTTCTTGTATGAGAAGAGGTCCTGTTTTGCTTGCCCTACATGCGGGACAATGAACGCTGGTGTAAGTTACCCATGTTTTCCATAATCAGGTAGACACCTATATCCTTTCATCTCCACAAATAAATAAAATTGAAGTGTCTGTTTATAATGTCAAAGTAACTGATTTTTACTAAATGCATATTTAAAAAAGAAATTACTGTCTGTCTGTTTGTCCGGCTAATCTCCGAAACGGGACTTTCACTGGCAGCTGATGTTACAAGGAGTAATTATAGGCTACTTTTATTTTAGACAATTTGTACAGAGACACATTATTGTTTTCCGATATACACGCAGCAACGGTCGCGGGCACAGCTAGTGTAAAGTATTCATAGTGGCTGCTTATGTTGGGGTCGGCAGAGTCAGAAACACGATGAAAATAAGGAATAAAATGTGGAGCGAACAAGAAATATCAAATGTGGGACGAACTTTGTTGGGCAAATTCGAGAAAAGCATGAAAGCGTCCCTACAGCCTACTACAAGAAAAGTCGGTGTTCCACAGACTGCACTTCGAAGAGGAGCTCTATGACCTGATCCCACCATCGCCCATCCCCTTTTTTTTAAATAAAAAAAAAGTTGCGGGAAAACATGCATCACAACAACGAAAATTTATTATGTGAGCCAAAGTGTGTTCCCTTCCACATTTAACCCGTCTGCCTTCAAAGCAAGAGGGAACAGGTATCTTCTTTGCACGCTTCATCCATCATAGACCTCATCCATCGCTTTTCGTCGACCTTATGGTTTCTGGGACGTACTGAATGCGTAAGGCAGAGGACAGAGGCCTATGTCCAACCAGTGGACTGCGATAGGCTAATTGATTGATCGCTTTTCATCAGGCGTGGTCGATGTCATGAGCAGGCCCATTAAGCAATAGAAAAATAAATTGAAAAAATAGATTTTTCTCCTGCAGTAAATTAAACATTCCATACCAAAAATCACCATTACTGTTATCTTCGTAAGTAGATTACCTACCCAATTCCCTGAATAGAAACCACAGGCCAATGAAAAATTAATGAAAGACGCATCACAGTCGAACTTATGCTAAGTACTCGATAAATCTCCCCCCCAAGGCGGTTTCCTCCCAATTTATTCTTTCTTCTCGGCCCCTTAATCCTGTTATTAATGGTATTTTGCCTCCCCCACAGATGTGTGCAGGAACTGTCTATGGGATGAGATAAGTGGCTTTTTAGTATCGGGAATCAACTGCAGGGTAGAGCAAAAATCCACAAGCAAAGTACCCACTAGTAATAATTATTATATATTAAAAATAAAACATTTATTTCAGGCTAAAATGGCCGATAGACTAACTACCTGTCCTTACTAACTTAATTATGTAAAGTATAAAACAAAACTTTTGTTAATTAATATAGCTTAAAACCTGCTTTTGCTTATTATGGTTCTGTGTCCAAAAATAATAATGATGTCTGTTTTCCATTCGTGATCGTGAAGACTGAAGGTACACGCAAACACCTCAAAATCGTGAAATATTTAGCAAAAAATCAAAATCGAAATATTTTATTTTAATAACTGTTATTTTCAGATAACTTTTATTCGAGGAATAAAATTGACGTTTGACAGTTTTTGTATGAAATATCTGTAAAAATTTCAAAAATATTCCTCGAGTGAAGTTATCAGATGATTGAAAAATCAGCCCGTAAACCTACATGGGCACTTATGAAACGTCAGAAGCTAGGTGCATGGTTCCAATTCCGGAGAAGAGCCAGAAACTCTACGGTTACTTTTTTTTTTTATAATTGGCTTGTACAATGTTTTCAAACAAACGTGTATTATAGCCTACGCTACGCTACGCCACGCTGCGCTACGCCAGGCCACGCTACGCTTCGCTACGAAAGTGCTACGCAAATGATATCGTTGTAAATTATATTGGTAGGACATCGCTATGAAACCAGGCATATAACATACATTCTCTTATCATCATCATATAACATATCAGTCTCTTAAGATACAGGTTTACCTAGTTTAAGAGGCAGGGTTACAATACTTGAGTACAGATTTTAACATAGAACCAGATGTATACAATGTACACTATTTGAAGAATCACCTAGATTCCCATCTGTATTTTTATGGCAAATAAATATATTATTATATTATTATTATATAGCATAACATAAGATCACGCCTGTATTACATAAAGGACTGTGCAGAGGTGTAAGGAAAGTGCAATCATTATAATTGTATAACGAGACCGAAAAAGTAACTATTGAACATCAAATTCTACAAAAAAATCCTTAAACGTTATTACACGAAATTCTTGACAAAAAAAAATATCATAACGGGTCGAAAATGAGACAGGAGCACTCTCGTAAACGAAGGGGACAGTACCTAGCACATCTCATATAAAATTTAATTCAAATAACAACCATTTTCGCTTTTGACCCACCCTGGCGCGTTATTAGGAAAACGTATAATACAATTGTCGTACATAACATTTCAAGGGATAAACACCCTTATAAACAAGCAATAAAGAGGAAAATCGTGTAAAGAAAAGTCAAGGTGGAAAAAACAAAAATATTTCCGACTGACTACTTATCAACATTGCGTTTATTGAAATGAAATATAAAGCGAAAAACAGAATACTGAAATTGGTCTAAAGGTGACGTGTTACAGTGTCGGACAAAAAAAAAACAATCTTTAGGTGTAAGTGCGTATTTAAGTACCTAAAACAACGTCAAACTAAAGAGCCAGGAACAAATTGTGAGGAAACCGGCATGTTCTAGAACCAAAGATTTGATTCAAAGACGTGACATATCAGAGCTATCGCACATAAAATATCTCGTCTCTCCAAAGGAACTCCAATGCAAAATTATAATGAGATCCTCAATGTGTTAATTTCTATTGATGTAATCATGATTATGCGCTCTTTATTATTTAATAGATAAAACCTATACTTATTTTACAGCGTTTTTTATCCATAATTTTAGAATAAAACAGAATATTGATGGCAGTTTAACAAAAATAAAATACATAAAGTCAGTACATGCTTTAAAATCTTTACAGCAATTGTGCATAATTCTTTTAAAAGTATACAATTACCATTGGCCGCCACTGTAAACCGAAGAAAGCAACACGAATTGGCCCTAGGCTGAATTTTAATAAGATGTCACTGCCATAACAAGGGCCTAAGGGAAGCGAAATTTTATTACAACAGAAAAACTTTATCAGAGGACAATAACACGCGAAATTACGTTTACATTTAATTGGATCTAATCGACTGGGCCATACGATGATAGGGCGAAAAATTCTACCAGAGGGTATTTTTAATTTGACAGCTCGGTTCCTTAAGAGTGTACCTATTAATGTTGAGCTAATTATGAGTTTTTAGATTTTTGTGAGGTGGGCCGTTTTTTTGTCCTGCAGTGTAATGTTAATTATAGATAAATGGCGGTTTGCAGTGACGAAACGATGACTTAATAGGTTTTAATTACAGTGTTCTTAAAGCTTTAATTGTTACGTAATGGGTGTTTAATTTAATTTCAAGGGTGTTATTATAGTCCTAGAAGCTGTATTTTATTTTTATAATGACATAGGTTTTTGATAATATTGTAGTTGCAGTATTAATTTTAAAATAGAGTAATCTCGGAGTTTTCTTGTCCATTCTGGATTAGGAGCCAATATAAAAACTTCATGGCTGACTCAAAATTTTTGCCGGAGTGCATAGAAAATTTTACGTGGATTTGGTGTTTTATATTTTTGCAAAGAAAACTTTACTTCTTTCACCTCATACCATACATAAATACCTACCACATAAATAAAAACGTGAAGTGTGCCTCACAGTCCCACATCACCCTAATATTTATGATTTCGCGTGAATATCGATCACAGAGGAGGCAGGGGCACAGCTAACAAGTGACGGCAAGAAGAGTAAAAATAATTTCTGCTTCTACCTACCCCCGTGTTAGCAGTTAGCACGCAGCCAATACTTAGAGTGACTTACTTTTGTAGTATATGTAAAAAAGTTAGATAAAAAATCGGTTGGCTGGATCAAGTATTTTTCTGGATCAATCTGGTTCAAGTTTATAGTAAACTAGCTGCCGCCCGCGGCTTCGATCGCGAGGTATGTCGATAAAAACTATCCTATGTCCTTTCCCTGGATGCAATCCATCTCTCTGCCAAATTTTATCGAAATCCGTTCAGTGGTTTAGGCGTGAAAAGGTAACATACAGACAGGCAGACAGAGTTGCTTTGGAATTTATAATATTAGTATGGATTGGTTAAAACGTAAGTGTATAGATATATAATTTTTAAAATGAAAATTGCGGAAATATAAATCAAAGAAACGTTTAACCTATGATTTATAACCTTTTACCCATTTTAAATCAAAAGGTAGCTTCGGCTGACATTTAGGCGCGTCTAGACATATAGTGTTGTGAAATTATGGCTACTCATTGGAGATATGAGTCAAATAATTATTTGGAGGTGCTTCATGGACTGAGCCTCAGAAGTAAAGTAGTTTAGCTAAGGTTTCCTAGACAAGCGGTGACCGCCAGATGCGGCTGTAATGCCCAAACACAGAGCGTTTTTTGACAACTCTTTGTTAAATACTGGTGAAATTTACTTAATTTCATGAAGTTCGTTATAAACATGATGGAAGCTCTCTCTAGATGTACTTTAGAACAAATGAATGCATTTGTTTTTTGTTATCAAATTATGATTGCTACATTCATAGATACAAACGCTATAAATATTGGTAAAATCCAACCTGTTTCGCTATTACTAATTCGTTTTATAAGGACTTATATTATTAAAAACTTCTGTAAACGCTCTGTAAACATAAACCAAAGACCCTGAATGAAACAACTAAAAAAATACATATACTACGACCGCTAACGCGACTTTACCACCAAACGGGGGTAGGGAGGGACAAAATGGATTCTCGCGACATTCGGCAGCCATTACTCCGACCCTCTGTGCCACTCGCGCCCTCTCTCCCCTCGCGAGGCGTGTTTACTAAAAATGCGTTCAATTTTATATGCGG
This sequence comes from Gortyna flavago, assembly GCA_963669345.1. Taxonomy (NCBI): domain Eukaryota; kingdom Metazoa; phylum Arthropoda; class Insecta; order Lepidoptera; family Noctuidae; genus Gortyna; species Gortyna flavago. The sequence goes on along the minus strand of OY770136.1, from coordinate 3,510,434 downwards.
GCCTTATATACGAGGTAGAATGCTTTGTACAGGCTTCTTAGTCAAACAGAATAACGAGACGTTTTTATTTGAACGGTGGAAAAAAATCGCCTCACGGTCGCTCCAAAGGTAAAGTTACGCTTGTCGAAACCGATTCGAGGACCATCCGTTAGATATCGCAAGACCCTTCCGCGCCTAGGAATGCACGCTGAGCCGTTAGTCCCGGCTGTCATTCGTGGATTACGGGTCATCAGAAGCCAGAAAGTCTGACAACTAGTCTTACCAAGTAACTCGATTGTAGAGGTCAGATAGGCAGTCACTCCGTGTAAAATACTGGTATTCAGCTGCACCCGGTTAGACTGGAAGTCGACCCCAACATAGTTGGGAGAAGGCAGGCAGATGATGAGATGATGAATTCTTTGTTTAGGCATCTTAGTCAAATAGAATAACGAGACAGTTATTTGAACGGTGAAAAAAACACGTGGCTAAATAATAACAGCCGGGTCGAGTGTTTTAAAGAAATGGCACTATTTGTATTCAAAACTTAGCCACGACCAGCGGGGTATGACGTAACATACTGACAGTAGGAATGGCTTTCATTTTGACAGTATAACAACATTCATTGCGATATTTACACATTGTAGCAAATCAGTCTATAATGTTCCCACTGCTGACACAGGCCTCCTCTCTGTGAGAAGAAGTAGGCCATAAACCATCACGCGGGTTCAGTGCGGGTTGGCAGATGTCACAAGTCTTTGAATTTTTGGTTCTAGGACATGCCGGTTTCCTCACGATGTTTTCCTTCACCGTTTTGATAGCAGTGATGAAATTAAATACAAAAAGTGCCTGGCCTGGGTTCGAACTCACGAGGTCAGAGCCGCCAGGGTGGTCAGGGACTGCTGTCAGTTACGCAGTTGAGTAGATACATTTTTCGAACATATGAAGCAATGAATTAGCAATATCCTTCACAATGATTCAAATTGTGGTTGTAAGTGTGTTACGCAAGTATTTTGCTGTTTTAAAGCAGTCTATTATATTTTTATTACCTTTCATTTCCCATTTTACCACTTGACATGATAATCACTAGACAATTTCACTCACCGATCTTAAAACTTAGGTGACTTCTTAGAAATTAAATCTAATTCCTAAAACTAATAATTAATACACAGACACGTCTTCCACAAATCACAATCCAACACTCAATGACGTTGACGTTTAACCCTTTCGATGCGGACCCAACTATTTTATTCCAGTTTTTTTTTATTCCAACCATAATGGATTCCAGTTTTTATGCGTTTACCTTTAGTCGGGACAAATTGCAGACGGTTCGTCTTATAAATATTCTAGCGGTTAAATAAAGGGTAGGGACTGCGCTTCCGAAACTTTTTCGCTCCAAACTTTTATAAGATCTTTTGTTTTCTGTTATAAAAATATACTTTTAAAAGTATGACGCTTTAAGGATTACAGGAGTGCAACCTACTTTTGTTTGTTTGTGGGTGAAACAATAAGTTTAATTTATAATGTCTGTTGGGAAGCGTGCATTTTTTGCGCTGTTATATTTGTTTGACTTCTCTTCTCAGAAATTAATTTGTAATAATAAATAGCTCTGTGGGTTGTTGTGTTGCTTTTATGCAGTTTATTCTTGGATATGCTAAACCGACGGAATTTCTATTTAGACTTACTTGTTTCGAATGATATTAAAAAGTTGATATTAAGAAATAAATAATGTATATCTAAAAATAATCCCTGCAATTCGGAATGTTATCGTATGTCTATTACATACCGGATATTTTTTTTACCGTCTCGAAAATTTTGTGGGTTGTTCTACCCATGAATATGAACAACTTTCATTCTGGGACCAACGCTAAAATCACGAAAAAAAATCAGCTGTTTAATGCAAAAGTTCAATACCTACTAGACCAAAATGTATCAAACAGCAGATTTTTTATTCGTGATTTCAGAGTTGGTCCCATAATGCAAGTTGTAGGTACATATTCATACAAAAAATCATTCGGTATATGTCTCGCATGTTGTTTTGTTTCAACGTTTCTGAATGTTTGGAAACGATGACCGTACTTTTATTAATTTGAATGAAATCTCAAGCAGCGAATGAATGGAACTTAAATTGAAACCTGTTCTTTGAAAAGATGAATTGATGTAAGTTCTCTGCGTAGAAGTTCTTTACTATCGTCATGTGTAGTCATTTTATTGTTACTCAACCGATCAATGAAACGCGATTCCACTCCGAATTTATTTAACCCTCAAATTTTGAGGAAATATCTAAACACTAGTTTGTTATTTTTTTCTACTCCGTGTCTAATAAAATGAAATAAAAAAAAACCCAACTAAGGGAAAATACCTACTGATAAAACGTAAAAAAATACTTTAGATGATACTTGTAAAGAAAAAAAAAAACAATTTGTCGCTTCTCTTTCATTACAAGTGATCAACGTTGGACTTAATTGTTGCAATTACCACGCCTCTAAACTGTCCACTATCTCATTAATCTAGTTTTATTTTCGCTAAAATGCCATTAATTCACTTACAAAATACATAATTCAGACGGATGAAGTTATAAAAATTGAAAAAATACTGTTTTTATCACCTGCAAAATCGCTCATGCGCAACTCGCATTTTGTTGTTAAAATAGCTTGATATTCTTAAAACCTGAGTTTTTTCTACATTACTAGAATAAAAATAAAGTTCGTATTCACACATGTTATTGAAAATAAACTAGCTTTTGCGCATTTATTGTTGGTAATAACTAATAGTCCATGGTTGCTGTTAATTTAGCAATTTATTTAATACAAATGGTAGTGCTAATGGGGTATTTAAATAATTGTATTGACATTGATGAGGAGGTTTCAGGTATCACTTATATCAGGATTAATATGTTTGGTTTTAAAGACACATTTTGTTATAACAAACAATTAAGTTGTGACGATACTTTCTGAATACTTTTCCTTTTGTTTTCTAAGTAGGTACAATGGTTATTTTAACAAGAATTTAACTTACACACGACCCACTATTCATGTTATTCTAAATCTCACACTTTTACTGTCATGATAGCTATCAAGAACACCTTGTTAAAATTAAGTAAAACGTATAAAATTGCGATCATTACCTACCCTCAATCTCACTAGTAACAATAGTACCTAATATAAATTTTACCGTAATAAAGCGTGGTGGGTACCGCGTCCACATGAACAAAAACCAAAATAAATTCATTGTGCCAAAAACATCTGTTACGATGGCAACATTACTTTTCGGATTTAAATGAAAGGCACAAATGCTTCGAACAAAAAACTTATTAACATGTGAACGCGTAACTGTTATAATTTCGCATTGTACTCGCATAAAATAATCACAGGAGGCTCTTAAAGGAAAAAAATCGTTTAAGAAAAAAATATGCAAATTACAGCAGCATCGTAAGGGTTAGCTGGCGACCGTGTCAAATTGTGTTGTTATTTCGAATAATTATTTTCGTATTTACACTTTTGGGGTATTCATTTTTGGTTTTATACGTGTTTTTTATAATAAAAACATTCTAAATACCTGTTTTAATTTACGACACTGACCATGGTATTTTGGCATTGCATTTTAGGACCTTCCTCCTATTTTGCTGTGCCCGACAGGGTTGACAATGATCATGGCTTTGCACCTCTCTCCTACTTTGTGCCCCATAGTATCCACAAAGATATTTGATCACCCTACAACCGAAGTTCCATGGAATGCAATAAATATATTGATTATGTATTGAGAACCGATGGTGATTTTATATTATTTAGGTACCTTTCGGAGCAGTACTGGCCGCGACTTAGGTACGAGTTGTAGGTCGTAGGTTCGAACCCAGGCGCTTTACTTTGTGTAAATTATTCACCACCACTGGTCTCAAAACTGTAGAGAAAAACATCGTAAGGAAACAGGCATGTCGTATAACCAATAATTCTAAGACATGTGACATCTACCAACCCGCACTGGGCTTGCGTTGGTGGATTACGGCCCACTCCCTCTCACTGATAGGAGGCCTGTGTCCCAGCAGTGGGAAAATTACAGGCTGATTATGTTATATTTCTGATCTAAGATTCACAATACGATGAACATGTAATCTGGCAGACTCCAGAGGATCAGCAGAGAGTGTGCCAAAGTGGTAAGTCCCTATCTATATAAATTATATTGAAATAATAACGACTGAATATTAGTTACTAGACCAAAACTCTTAGTGGAGGGGCTTGTGGCTAAGTAATATCAGTTAAGAGCGTTAACGCCGTACGGCATTTCATACAAACTTTCAAGCCGTTGTTTTTCGAAATGGATGAACCGATTTTAATGAAACTTCATACGCATAAGCAGGATACAAAGGTCTAAAAAGTTAGCTGAGAACATTTTCGAAAAATTGTGTTACAGCCAAATTAGACCGATTTTAAAGTTTCCATAGAAACAGAGATTTCAAGTTTTTTTTTTTTAAATAGGACATTTCGAAAATGTTCTCTGCTAACTTTTTAGACCTTTGTATCCTGCTTATGCGTATGAAGTTTCATTAAAATCGGTTCATTCATTTCGAAAAACAACGGCTTGAAAGTTTGTATGAAATGCCGTACGGCGTGAACGCTCTTAAGCTACGCTTGCCACAGTTGGTCCGTGGATGGGTGACCATATTTACATACCATGACTCCGTGTCTCGGAAAGCACGTTAAGCCGTTGGTCCCGGCTGTCATTCGTGGATCTTTGACAGTCGTTACGAGTCATCAGAAGCCCGAAAGTCTGACAACCAGTCTTACCAAGGGGTATCGTATTACCCAGTAACTGTGTTGTGGAGGTCAGATAGGCAGTCGCTCTAAAATACTGATATTCAGCTGCATCCGGTTAGACTGGAAGCCGACCCCAACATAGTTGGGAAAAGGCTAAGCAGATGATGACCTAGACTCTTAGTGACAGGGCTCGTCCAGGAGAATATAACAATTACAATAAATTTAAAATAATTAAGGTAGGTACATACTAGAATTTATTTTAAAAAGTCACGCATTGCTGTGCCTCATGTAACTCAAGGTTAAAAACTCCAGTTCGCATAATTATACATAGACTAGCTTCTGCCCTTGATTTTTTCCGCTTGAAATTGCTTGGTCCCTCGTCCCACCCCGTCGCATCGCAACACCCGCCAGCACTATTACTCCGTTTTCACTTAGTATTTTTTCCGAGTATTTTCATTTTGCTCGGCTCCTAAGTGTCATAGCGTGATGTTAAATAGCCTATAGCCCTATAGACATCCTCGAGAATTGGTCCAGCGAAAAAAAAATTTTTTTCAAATCCGACTCCGGCTGTTCCAGAGAAAAGCACGTTCAAACAAACAAACGAACAAAAAAACAATCAATCTTTTCAGCTTTATTATTAGTATTGAGTAATATAAATTACAGTCTACTTCTGGCTCAGAAAGCACGTTACGTACCTAATACAGATTACAGCCTACTTCTAGCTCAGAAAGCACGTTAAGTATACAGATTACTGTCTACTTCTGGCTCAGAAAGCACGTTAAGTACCTAATTCAGATTACAGTCTACTTCTGGCTCAGAAAGCACGTTAAGTAATACAGATTACAGTCTACTTCTGACTCAGAAAGCACGTTAAGTACCTAATACAGTTTACAGTCTACTTCTGGCTCAGAAAGCACGTTAAGCCGTTGGTCCCGGCTTTCATCCAAAGATCTTTGATATTCGTTACGGGTCGTCAAAAGCCCAAAAGTTTGACATAGCAGTCTTACCAAGGGGTATCGTGTTACCCAGTAACTGTGTTGTGGAGGTCAGATAGGCAGTCGCTCCATGTAAAATACTGGTAATAGCTGCATCCGATTATACTGGAAGTTTAGTCGGGTCTACTTTTTTACAACTTTGCAATATTCCAAAATACTGGAAATAACTGTATTTTTTCTCTATTAATATACTTTACATACCTAGTATTATGTAGGTACCAAGCCACGAGCAGTTTTTTTTTTATTTATTAGTATTTCCCTTTTAAGGTACTTACAAGTACCTACCTAAATAAGAAGAGTCTTTAAGATGAATAAAACATTCTGGGTTTATGGACACAATGGTGTGTTGTATATTTAAGTTCCTTATTATTATGTGTCGACATTGTATAAATACTGCCGCGTGGAAGTCGGAAACTTTTCTACGGAATCATACTACCGGGATAAAAGGTATCCTATGTCCTAACCGAGGTCATAGTCTACCTGTGTGCCAAATTTTATCCAAATCCGTTCAGTAGTTTTTGCGTGAAAGAGTAACAAACACACTCACAAACTTTCACCTTTATAAGTAATATTAAGTGCGATTTTATTTAGAAGAATGAATAATTAATCCAATGTTTAGGTACAGGTCATACGTATACAATAATATAACACTTTAAAAGCCAAAAGAGAACGCTGTTTGTGGAAAGCATTCCATATTTTTTCAATTTATAAAACTCTCTTAAAATAACCCATGAAATGAATTGCCACAAAACTTTCTTATGAAAACTTAATATTGTACAATGGACACAACTCGGTATATTCTTCGATGCGAAACTGAAGATTGCAAACAAACTTACTTCCTTCCTTCCTCAAAAACCACTTACGCAAGTAACTCAACCCGTCCACACCTTTTAGCATAAATTAACATCACATTCCCAAGGGTTGTTAGATATCATTAAAATAGCTTCACAGCCAAAAAACTATTATCTCCCGATAGACATTAGATGTTGTGATTCAAATGAATTCTGTAACCGATATCCCTGAGACCATATTCAAATCGAGAAGCATCGCCATATTGTTTTTTTTTTGTCTTTTAAAAGTGGGCCACGCATATCATTAAATTGGCCTTTTTAAGTTTTTTTTTTCTAAAAAACCGGTAACGCTATGAATAATACTTAATCATTAGCTCTATTTTCAAATTGGTGCAGCTGTGCGTTGTTTTTTTCGCGACATTGTTTTTTTTTTTGTTTAGTACGTATTTAAAAATGTTTGGTTTGTGATTTGAATATTTTTTTCGCGTTTTGACTGTGTAGAGTCAAAAACGTAAAGCTGGTACAGAATTTATAGTATTTTTTTGCTGCACATTTTATTGTTATTTTTAGTCATACCGAATCTGATTGTGTTATAAAAATTCGGAATTATAAAAGGTGCAAAAAAAAATAAGCGTTAACTTCGGTAAGTTTAATTCTTCTAATATATTATACAAGTAAAATTATTTCTATAACAATAATTTCAGCAACCCCCAATTACCATTAAAACTTTTTATACAAAAACTTTAAGCTCTCTTCACACGCAGGTTGATTTCGACCACCACTGCAGCATACCAATGAGTTAACATTTTAATTTTCTAGCAAAATATCTATGAAACAACCTCATTATAGTATTATGTTTAGTGCTACCTTAATGAGAAGCTAAAAACGTTAGGAGTAAAAAAAGTATCAATATGTCTAACACGTTTATCTAGGAGCCCATAAAACGTTGTGGCATAAAATTAACTATTAAACGAGGCATTACAGACTGAAGGCACCCACCCCATTTCCCACACTAGAACCAGTAGCTAAATAAATTTTCAACAGACATCTGCTTGCTAATTGTCTAACGAGCGGTGTGCATAAATTGCACAAAATTATTATACATTACACAAAAAAACCGTCACATTGCGACTGCAAGTCTTTATTTTTAAAAGCAATCGTCTTTAAACCTGTCGTTTCCCCAAGCTCAAGGTGTGAAATTTGCAAAATTAAAATATTTTTTTATTTCGGAACGCACCTTTAAAATTATTCGAAATTCAACTTACGTTCGTTGGCTTTTATGCCAGTTTTGCATATTGCGTTATGCGTACTTCTTACACTTCGTATTGCAAGGTTAATATGCAAATTGACTAACCCATTTCTCACTAACCCTATAATTACAGTATTTGCATATTATTTGACGAATAAATATTTATAAGGAAGTGAAATTGAAGAACTTTTTTCATTATAAACTAGTTCTTAATAAAGTGTTCGTTACTTTTATTTTTTAGTAGTGTTGTAGTTTATGCAAATATTTTTGGGTTTAATAAATTTCGTGTGAAGATACGCCTGGGAACTTCTTCTGATGAGATATTTTGAAATTGACATTAATTTAAACGCATATCTTATTTGTAATTTGTCATTGCAATTTTGCCTCGATTTAAATAATAGGTATTATTAATTTGCAAAATGTGGTCTTGCATGTTTTTGAGAGAATATCTTTGAGATTTGGAGATTCTTTGGCCGATCAATCCATATGTTGTTTTACAGGCATTTGTACATTTTGTAGGTAAAAGGTATGCGTGTATTTATTTATTTAGAATAAGCACAACAACAGCACTGTCACTGTAAGTGAATAACAAAAAAAAATTGCCATTTCAGTAACCATGCAATAACAGAGGGCAATTCTCATAATTTTAAGAACGTTCACAGTCTTTGACATTTGTTTGTCGCTGAGATGAGACTGCGACTAGATTTTGAACGTTTTAAATTACGAGAATTGTCCTTCTGATCTCAGTCGCAATCTCTCATTCTTGAGAGATTGCGACTGAGATCAGACTTGTCAAAAATGTAGAGAAAATAGGTAAGAATTTTAAAAAAGTTTTGAAATATGAAAATTAGATACAAAGAAGAAAAAAATAAAGTGTGTCTAGTAGACCAGAATCTAGAATACTACAGAACACACTAATTTGAGGTATAAAGACGTGCATTAAGCGAAAGCCTATGTATTAGACATAGAATATAAATTATAGTTTCTAAATCTTCAACACCATAATCTGAATTCCAAGATAAACTGTCATTGTTGAGAGTTGTATTATTAATCAATGTTTATGAGGAAATTTGGCTCCTACAAACTGAACTAATTAAAAAGTTACAAGTAGTTTTTAATTAGTTCAGGAGCCAGCTGTTCAAACTGTTTTTGACCACCACTTGTGCAATCATGTTTACTGTGGGGCTAACTTTAAGTATGGGTTTCTATTTGTACAATAAACTTATTATTTATTTAATAAATATAACTAACTATTTGCACTAGTTACTAAATAAAATTACTAACTATACAAAAACAAAAGGACACTTAGGCCTTGAAGTACCTACTCGTCCACATCGCTGTCATCCGGAAACGTGCCCAAAAGACTTATTATTTATGGTTTTCACAAAATATAAAGCACCTATTAATTTTGGTATTTTTTTACCTCAGACCAGTCACAAAATTATTGATTATTCATATAAATTTAAGAATAATAAATAACCATACTTTTATATTTATTTAACACACATATTTTTCTCTCCAAAAGTTAACAAGGAGGCGTGAACCATAAACTACACAATAGCTAAATACCCAAATCATATATTGACATCCCTAATGCCAATCGACAAAAGATCGATCCTAATATCGAATGAATGGAAACCACTTGACTCGTGTTAAAATCGATTCAATTGTGATCGCCCTATTCGATTGTATTGTGTGGAATCGATTTATTCAGGGAACAATTCAGCGTATTGTAAAGCGATCTTTTCAATTCGGATGTGTTTTTGTAATATTTTGACGTCGCTTTGTTGCACTTGTCGATATTTTATGTGAATAGCAAACACGTGCTATTTTTAGAGATGGGTGCTGTAAATTATTTTAGTGACTGCCATGGCGGATTTTATTTAAGAAAAGGGAATCAGTTAAATATTTCCCTATTTTTTCTATTTTGCTTTTTATCTTATTGACCTTTTAATGATGATTGCTTTAAAAACGTTTTGCGCTTCTAATGACGCACACTCCTTTTTTAGATAATTGAACCCGCTTAGTTTTTCGCTGTAACTAAGCTAGGGTACCCAGACCAAGGTTAGGTTAGAACTGTGACCAAATGTGTACATTCACGCTGGTCGCAGTTACTTGACTATTTAATATTTTTAATAGGTACCTACCCCAAAATAGGAGAGCACCAAATGGGAATAACTTGAGGTTTGTTTAAATAAATGATAAAAATGATAAATATTTGTGTGTTTTTCCAAAAAAATGTGTTTAATGTTGTTTTTCTGACAGATAGCATACCTACTCATCTTAATGTTGGGAGAGAGAGTGATTCGCTATTTCTTTGCAACACAGCGAGATATGTAAGTGGAGCAAATTAAAATGAAATAATGGGTAATACGGGCGGTTGTCCGCAACTCCACGTCAATGCGCGTATTTTGCGCACATCATAATTCAAAAATTCTGCAAAAATTAAGTTTACAAATACATAAGTACCTATCAATGTTTTTTTTTTTAATTACGGCAGGAAGACATAAATTAAAATGCTGTAGGTAAACTTGTTTAACATTTTAATTACAAAATGACATCGTGTAATAAAAAAGCTGGTACACTCATAAAAAACATGTTTATACAAAAAAAAAAATCTATTTTTTTTCCTTTATTAAATTATAATTTTACCAAAATCCATTTAAGGGTTGCACCTGCTAAAACGACACCGCGACATTTTTTTTTTAATATAACAAAAGCTCATTTTAAAGGCACTATCAGCTTTTAATTTTATTACCTCGTGACCGGTGTCGATGCAAATGCGTATTTAATGGGTCATCCTTAATATATGGTTTGGGGTGAAAGAACGCAGCCTTAAGTGGACACAAAATAGTCGTGGTGATTAAATTATGTCTTTTATCTAGTGACGTGCCCCGCGATTTCATCGATCATTCTTTTCATGACCGTTGGAAGTGTAGACTTTTTTTTTATAGCTAGTTACCGACTACATAAGTCAAAGTGAAATCATTTATTTCAAATAGGCACATAAAAGACACTTTTGAACTTCAAAAATTACAAAAAAAATAGAATTGATTCTAATCGCCCCTTTCAAAAGGTAGTTTCGTATGGAGAGAAGAATGGGCAAGAAACTCTCTTTTAAAGATGGTTAACTGAGTATTTTACACTACAATTATTTATCATAGAGTATTGTAGTTCGGTTGTGTTGTGTTGCCAATATTTGTAACATTTGTACATCGTTAAAAAAGTTTTAGTTAAGTTACGATTTAAATTTGTTATTTTTATATCATACACTTGATACTCTGTAAAAAAATAAATGATGTTTTTTCGTTAAAAAAGTATAAAAAAATAAAAGTAAGTAGAGAGTTTTATTTTAGGTACCTAACAGTGCCAAAGGTGCTCGTCGAATTGTGAATCATCCTTTATTAAAATTGAGTGTACCTACTCCTTTTTGCGTATGCATTGCGTTGCTTTGCTGTTTGCTATTAACGGAATTTCTGGATTACAAATTGTATCGGTCTGGAATTTTCCTAGAGCTGGAAGTAATTAATTACATTATGTAGGACGGTATGTATTATCGCGGACACTCCCGTTTAACCACCACTAAATTCATTTTTGCTTGCACCCAAAAAATAGAATCGCTCTCTAGCCCCGCGCCAAGGTCAAATAGTACGTCCGTAAAATTCTAAAAAGTAGTACACGTATCACTTTCCTAATAGGTGAAAACTTTAAGGGGCCGTGGCTTGGGCGCTGCCACAGGATTTAAATGACAAATTTTTTAAGTGATCATTTGGAAAAGGCCACGATGGTACAGAGCTCAGGTTTGATTTATTATGATTATTTAGTTTAATTTTCATATCAGATTTAAATGAAACTGGGCTGCAGGCCACATCTGTCGCATCGGAATTAGGCGAAAGTAACAGCAGGTTAGGTTTCGAACAACAGACGATGCGGTAGGCACAGAATGGGATGGCGGTTCAAGTTAGCATTACCAGCCTATAATGTTCCCACTGCTGGGACACAGGCCTCCTCTATGATAAAGGGAGTGAGATGTAATCCACCACGCCACAGTCTTAACATTTTTGATTCTAGGACATGTTGCATTCCTCACGATGTTTTCCTTCACCGTTTTGAGAGCAGTGGTGAAGAAATTATTTACACAAAGTAAAGCGCCTGTATGGGTTCTGGGTTCGACACCTACAACTCGTAAGTCGGGGCCGTTACCACTGGGCCACTGCGCACTGGACAAGGTTCGATTCTGTATAAAGGAGGTTTTAATTATTGCAAAAAAACAATGGAAAAGCGTAAAGGCGGCTCTTGCTCCGTAGTAGGACACAAGAGGCTCTGAACAATGATAATAATCATCTTTATTTATTTTAATAACGTTGTATAATGAAACAAAATTGTAAAATGCATGCAGCGTTTGACTCTGACTATTATTCCTTTTAAATTCTTAGAGAAATTGGAATTTTTCATTTGCATTAATTAAGACAGCCTTTCTGCAATTTCCTCTGTTTGAAGACAGGAAGCAATTTAATAAATAATAACGGAAGACAGTTATTGAAAAGAAAAAAAAAACAATTTTACTGAAGTCCATTTGTCATGTAATATCTTAACTTACAAGGACAAATTAATTTTGCTGGCGATACTTTACAGACGACACGAAAGATAGACAAAATAGCTTTATAAAAACACAGATCTACGAGTACAGATCAGAAATAGTTCACAGATTTGACCCTGGATTGTGACGATAAAATTGAGAAAACATAAAAATAAAAACAGAAAAAAAGGTAGTAGATACCTAACACTATAACACGGCAAACATATATAGAAAATCCATTGGCTACGACAATGCTTAGCTAAACCAGAACTAAAGTAACTCTGTCTGTCTGTATGTTTCCTTTTCACACCTAAACCACTGAACGGATTTCGATAAAATTTGAAAGAGAGATAAATTTATTGAAGGACATAGGATAGTTTTTATCGACATACCTTGCGGGCGAAGCCGCGGGCGGAAGCTAGTACTTCTATAAAAATCTCAAAAAGAGTGAAAAAATAAACATGAAATCAACATAGATAGTTTTCCTACAATACAGTACTAAAAACAGACTCCATTTTTGTCTAATTATCATAATAAATTATTCGTGTTCACATTAGGTATTTTATTTACATTTTGCAAACGTAAAAAAATTATTTTAAAAAATGTGTTTAAGCCAGCCAGAAAAAGCTGAATAAAAATTAAAACGCTTTTAACGCGCACGTCTTTTTTACATCGTTCTCATATTATAATTATAAATTCAATATTAATGATGTTTGTAACTAATATTTTTGTAAAATATAATTTAAAAGATCTCCATAGGTACCTACTACGCTTTAGAATGGGCAACTTAGCTTCATATTTTCTGACTGACCGACTTCTTGACAATTCAAAAGTGTCTGTAAATGGTTTAATTAAAATAAATGCTTTGAGAGTTTGAGTTTGACTACCCTTGGTTGACTGGTTGTCAGTCTTTCAGGCTTCTGACGACCCGTAACGACTGCCACGTATGACAGTCGGGACCAACGGCTTATCTTGCTTTCCAAGACACGGAGGGGTCTTGATATGTAAAGATGGTCACCCATCGACGGACCAACCCGGTCGGTCCAACGGTCGACCCGTGCGGCTGTTAGCATAATTAGAGGGGCTTGTGGCTAAGTAATTTAGCCACAAGCCCCTCTAATTATGCTAAGCTAAGTAAACTATACTTAGTAAATTTACCTGCAGTCGAGGCCGAATACCTATCTCAAATTTTACAAAAAGGGTATATTCGCAAACGTGATATCTGTCACAAAGAGAGATAATAGCCCGCGAAATTAAAATTTTCTTACGTTTTTTGCAATTTGCTGGCCAGTATTAAGTTGTACGTTGATTAAAATATGATTTGCGACCGTAACAAATATACATTTACAGAATTATAATCATTAAAGTCATCAACACAACTCTCTAAGACTAAGTAATTCTATTGAATGACTATTTCATGAAATCTTGACATTTAAGATTATACTAATCTAGCAAGTTGTATTAGTAATTCTAATGATTATAATTCTGTAAATACATTTGTTGCAGTCGCGAATCATATTTTAATCACCGTACACCGAGACACTGAGCTGCAAATTGCAAAAATCGTAAGAAAATTTGAATTTCGATTGCTACCTCAACTCTTCCCCCATAACATTATGTATCTGTACTTATTGTCTATGCTTGCTTATACCGCGAGAACGAACCCAGTGACCGCTCGGCGTTCTTTGTTGCGGTTAGTGGGGGAGTTTGGTCAGCAGTCGACGGTTACAGGTTGTTTTGATTGATTTCGGAGGGACATAACGTAAAGATTATGACACAGAATGTGCCATGATAAACGGTGTTTTATTTAGAGATACGTTTTTTTGACTACTTATTTAAATGAAAAATATGTTTAAAAGTTTTAAAGCATCTAATTTATTGTGCTTATCACGTAGGTACATTTTTGTTGACTACAAATGTTTATCCACGTTATTCGCGTTTCTATATGATTCTAACTTTGGAGTTTGAAATCATCATCATTTCAGCCGCAAGACGTCCTCTGCTGGACATAGGCCTCCCCCAAGCATCTCCACTTCGACCGGTTCTGTGCTTCCTGCATCCAGTGTTGGGAATACAGCACTCTAATATCGTCGTCATCGTTTCGTAATCTCCATCTGAATCATTTTTAAGGATATTGCTAATCCATTACTTCATTTTCATTTTTTTCGGAAACGAAAAAATTGTCAACCTAATTGACGCAATGAATTTTGTTGAACTGTCAATGAAATTGCTATTATTAGTGTGTTACGCAATTAAAACCCCGCAATTTCCCTATGTTATAATAATTAATTGTGTATCACGTTGCCACGTACTGAACTCTTTGCCTTCAACCTATAATTTATCAAAGAAATTACATGACAAGGCGGGTCTCCAAATTATTTGAAACATGGTAATTGTAAATATCTCGAACGCAAGAGATCAAACATATACAGATCAAACAATTTTAATCAGGAACCATTCATATTTTTAATGAATCCCGTCTTTGCGAGCCAAGCCGAGCATGTGAACATCTCAAATCCAACGACCGACCAACATTAGATACAGGACCATTCACCTTTTAAAAACACAAACGAATTAGGAACCGCCCGCACAATTATTTCGAGGAGAAGTAACAAAAGAAATGCGAAAAAGCGGATGAAAATAAAAAATAAGCTTTGTTATCGAAATTGGAAACGAAATGAATATCCGTAGGTAGGTACTAAAAGAAGTTCGGCTTCTGTTGGGGTGCACTTTTTTTTCAATCCAAACGTGTATAAAAAACACCCCTCCTTGTATGAAACATTACCCCTACGTCCAATGGAGCCGTGCCCCAAACACATCTACGCTCTCATTTTTATAAACAGATTTTTTTCTTTGCAACAGAACGAGACAGATAATCGCCTGTCACATTTGGACGGTGTGCCGCCACATGCGTGAAAGAGACGGAACGAAATAAAAAGTTCGGTCTACGGATAAAGAAAGCTCAGGTATGGATAAGGGTGTGGAGGGAAGAAAAAAGGGATACGACGTGGGGTGGCGACCACCCCTCGATATAGTGGGGGCTGTTGTTGAAGTTCCCGCCACCGCCGCTAGATGGGGGTGTTGGAGGAAAGTTTTTTTTATTGAATTTCGGCGAGTTTTGGCATAATGATGATGGATTGTGCCGTGGCTTTCGGCTGATAAGTTTCGGCGGAATTTCCGCGTATAATGTGTTTTGCGGTTTTTTTTTTTTTTTGTAAATTAGTTGCAAGTAGGTACACGGATGCTGTCAGATGGCTATAAGTTAGGGGTGAAGGATGTATTGGTTTCTTTTTGACAATATTAATTGAGTTAACTTTTCACTTCCTTCAAAAACTTCAAGCAGATGACAGTATCTGCAGAGGTTTTTAAAAACACTTTTTTTGCCACCCTTTAATCTTATTAGGGCGAATTTTACCCAACCTTTATACCTAGAATAAGTCTCCTGAGATTTTTTTTTGAATTTTGACAGTATTTCCATACTAGAACCGTCAGACCTCAATTGTATACCATGGCTATAAGTTCTGACTTTGGTAAAATCAGTCCTTTATTTAACCAGTCCCAATAAATATTTCAGTAACAGATAAAGTAGGTACAAAAATCTTATAAGAATCCCGTCTCACCTTTGCCTGGCACAAAAAACTTGAAACATTTGTAATTAAAATTCTAATTAAACAAAATTCTTACAGGATTGCACGATTCACATTTAAAGCAGCGTTCTATTGTTTCGTCTCAAAATCACTAAATTTTTTTGCGACTTTTTGTCTTGTGACTGTTATGCGCGCTTGCGTCGAAATCTTTTAATTAGCGGGGTGACGAGAGCGTGCTCTCAGCCGCTGATGAGACAAGTCCTTAAAATGTTTGTCTGTAGTTTCGTTTCCCAAATTAAGGTGTGATGTTTGTGGTTCGATTATTAATTAGTTTTTTACTTGAGGTAAAGTTTGTGAGGATCTTTTCGCGTTGTCGGCTTATTGGTGGGTGACGAAATTTTTTGGGTGACGAAGTTTTTGCATTCCTGTGCGTGTAGTTTCTACATGCCGTTATTTAGTTATAAACAAGTTATAATTACCACATGATGGAGTTGTAAGGTAGGTACTAATAAATCTACGAGCAAATTATTTTAATACACCAAATAAAACCAACCACATTACGGACTCAATACCAATAACCAAATACTAATGCAGACTCCGAAAAAAAATAAAGTACAGAAAAGAAAAAAAAAAACTAATATTTTCTATCGGCGAACGACTCAACCTTTCACAAATATCCAATTTGGGCTTCGTATAAGCAATAAATAAGAGGAAAAGCCTTTCCAGACGGTGCCTGAGAGGAAAAAGAGAGAAAAAAGTAAAAAAGGCAACGGATCGAAGTCTTTCGTCCGTCGGATCCAATAATCCGGCCGTCTGTCCGCCCGCCTAATGTGATCGTAGCCTAATGAAAAACGCTCGGCCCGTATCTGTAGTCAGGACAATAAAAAGTAATGTTCGTCTGATTTTTCATCAAATCATGTAGGTACCATACTCTTGTATACGATCAAGTTCTTCTAACTGAACAGACAGCTGTGCTGCTGGGGAGTTTGTTGCGCCACTTCTTCCCAGCTAAAGCACTAGGAAGTGGTGAAGGGCGGGCGTTTTGGGGGACTGTCCTACATAATTTTAACGTCAAAATAGTGCTGATTCTCAACCTAGTTTGAATACCATTGAACATGACAATTGATACATCGTAAACTTGCATTAGTTACGTTTGCAAAAAAATAAAGTGCCCAAATTAAATGAATTATCCTAACAATGATGTTAGGATAATTCATTTAATTTGGGCACTTTCCTGTTAACAGCGATGCGGACGAGTTTTTTGATGCCCTGTGATTCTTTCCCCTCTTTTTTTTATGTATGAGTATGAGTATATAATTATCATCATTATTATAAGACTATTGGCTAAAATCCTGTTTAAATATTAAGTATCTCGTTTGATTGTCTTGATGGCCCAGTAGTTAAGGCCTCACGAGGTTTGTAGGTTCAAATCCAAGCAAAGTACCAATGTGACTTATTCAATTCATAATTAATTATTTTCTGTGTTTATTTTTTTATTATTGTCATCGATGAAGGAAAACATCGCCAATTCGTCTAGAGTAAAAAAGGTGATCAACGCTCATGAGTGCCTTCACTGCATGAGAAGAGGCCTTTGCCCCGCATAAGACAATAGTAGGCTGGAATTGTTTGCAAATAAATAATGTGTAATTGTAAAGATAATTAATTTATTGTTATTTGAGTATTTTTGAGTCAAATGTTATGGTGCTACTGCGTTATCAAGCACGTATGCTTTATTTCTTAGATCTCAATGATACGTTCTCGTATTTTTTTAGGGTTCTGCCAACCCGCACTGGCCCGCGTGGTGGATTACGGCTCACTCCCTCTCACAGAGAGGAAGCATGTGTCCCAGCAGTGGCAACATTACGGTCTGATTATATAGTGTGTACTCAAAGGGTGCCAACGAGATCCAAAATATCACTAGCCAGTTGTTTTTATTTCCAGAATACTTGCTACAGGAAACTATGACCGGTATCATGGCAAATAAGATAAACTATACTACTAATATCTTTGTTACGCTTGTGCTGTGGCACGGCACGCGTCTTTGACGTATAATTGGCCAGTATTAAATGAATTTTCCGCAAACGCCTCTATAACGTCATAATAGGTACTTCTGGCAATTTGTTTTTCCTCTAGCAATAATTAAAATGACCCATTGCTTGTGATCATTTGCGGCGAGTCACAACTTTTTGACTATTTTGAAACCCCACAAAAATGCGACGTTGCCATTCTAATTTATCCCTGTCCCATATTGCTGAAAGTGTCCATTGCTATCGCATTCATATTAGAATTAAAATCCAATTACTTTCTGTTTATTCAACTTTCTGTTCCCAGATTTCAAATAAGACAAAAGACCATCTAGCAACAACTGCCAGACTATGAATACGGCCCCCAGCTACACGAATGTTAAAAAAGAAATCGTGAAATGGGTTTGCGTTGGTAACGAAATCAACATAAATTTAGAAGAAAATTCGAAAAAAAGATACGTTGTGTACTCAGACTGTAATTATATCGATAATTTAACGCGGTTTTTTTATATTGACTGTGTAATTATATTATTAAGTACATAAATAAATGTATGTACCTACGTAATTCTTGAGAGTTTTCTAAAACATCGTTATAAACGTATCCTCTCCCATAAAAAAGAGAAAGTAGGTTTTTAACAATGAATATTAGAAAGAAACAAACTGAGTCAGACTTATAGAACACATCATCATCATCTGCCTAGCCTTTTTCCAAGTATGTTGGGGTCAGCTTCCAGTCTTACTATGGCAGATGAAGCAATGAATCACCATCATTTCGGCCAAAAGACGTAAACTGCTGGACATAGGCCTCCCCCAAGCGCCTCCACTTCGACCGGTTCTGTGCTTCTCGCATCCAACGGGTTCCTGCGGCCTTCATAAGGTCGTCGGTCCACCTTGTGGGAGAATGCCGCTGAATACTAATATTATAATAAACGTCAACCTATAATGTTCTTACTGCTGGGAACATTATCACTTTTGCTGGGCTGTAATCCACCACGCGGGCCCAGTGCGGGTTGGTAGATGTCACATGTCTTTAAATATTTGGTTCCACACGATGTTTTCACCGTTTTGAGAGCAGTGGTGATGAAATTATTTACACAAAATAAATCGCGTGCCTGGCTTCGAACCGACAACCTACAACTCGTAAGTCGGGGCCGTCACTGGGCCACCATTGCTCCTTATATTATATTATAAACAATACAATTACAAAGAAAACTTCTGAAAACATAAAGTACACTATCGACACTATGTTTTAAGAACTATCTTACAAAATCACGAATCCTACCTATATTCGTCTCCCCAGAGTTTCAGACTTTCTTAACAAAGTCAAGAAGGCTTCAAGCAACTAAATGTCTTTCACAAAATACTTCACTCAGCAAAGACTTCCAACTACCCTTTTGAAAGAAAAAGATCGTAAAAGGAAGCAAACTTTTTCCTCAAAGACGATTCACCTTGAAATCTTCGCAAAGTGTTTAAAACTGAACTTTCATTGACACATCTTCATTTCGATTTCATTAGAAGAAAGCGGAGTACTTAAGAAAATCTATTCATTCAAGCTCAGTGGGTGTTTGCATCTCTCTCTTTCTTCTTAATTGGAGGACCTTCTGTCTCGTTCGGTGCGATATTCAAGAAGTAGTGACGTCATAACGAGGTCGTCTCTCCGATTCACTCATTAAATAAACAAGGGAAGTGTGCGTTATGTTGGCGGGACCACTTAGTTTTTTTATCTGTCTGTATTTTTTGCTATTCGAGGAGCAATTTGTAGTTTCACGTAGTAATGAATAGTCAGTATTGTGCTTAACATATACTGTACACGAATAGGTTGTATTAAGATGACTAATTTATAAACAATGTTGCTTTTCGCTGGCTAAAAGCTACAAAATGTTTACTAGAATTTTTACTATAGAGCAACATCCAATAAACTTTTATTTCTAATACGATATACATACGTTTCGTTCCAATTTTTTTAATTTGTTAGTTAGGTACATCTATATTCTTATTTTAAATAAAAACACTTTTCGTGTCTGTCTGCGTGACCGCATTGTTCTTCTAATCTACTCATTGGATTTTGATGCAATTTACACTATGATTTAAAGAACTTATTCCGAAAGGTTTGTGTATAATTCATTTACGTTAACTTAACATATAAAAAGAGACCTCGGTGTTTTATCATATCGTAAAAACTGTGCACAGCTGGGGCGGGTCCTAATCTAAAATAAATCAAACAGATACGTTGAAAACCCTTTAGTTAAAACACAAATAACGAACGACCAGTTTCTGAACAGAAGAGTTGTAAAGTTCGTGACGCTCGGAGGTGGTTCCTCCACTGTGGTGCACGTTTCTCGTTTTAATTCGAAGCTCGACCCCACTGTTCTTCATTATCTTATTACTTAGCCAACTTTGTACACTGCGACTGTTCAGTTTTGATACTGGGGACTAATTGTGAAAAATGCGTGTTTTGGCTTAAATGTTGAAAATTTGGTCATTTATTCTGCGGGCTAATTGCGTAACACACTGTCAGTAGCAATGGGTTTCATATTGACAGTTCAACAACATTAATTGCGTTATTTACATCATTGAGCAGACAAATTTTCCAAACAAATGAATCAATGGATTAGCAATGTACTTAAAATGATTCAGATTGAGATTGATCGTGTGTTACGCAATTTGGATGCTGTTGTATAATATCTTGGGTTTGTAAACTTTTTTCTATTGTTTAAATAATAGCGTAAATGATTTTCAAAATTTTAGATTAGATTTAATGGTGCTAATGATACTGTAAAAATATGACAGCTAGCGGAAAATGGCTAATTAATTAAAGCAAATGTTATAGCTTTAATTTGAAAAGCAACCGGATAATTATGTTTATTTAACATAATTATTTGGCTGCATATTCTATTTTTTTTTTCAAATTATTATTTTTACAGGCATATAATGTTCACCACAATACTGATCCTTACAATACTATATAATAAAAGCAATGTCTCTCTGTTCGTCTGTCCAATAATGCGCTTATAATTCGAGAACCACTTATGCGTTTGTGCTTTCTTATTTGTTGTTACCTTAGGCATAGTAGGTAACTAATAAAATTATAGCCTTTTTATTGTTATTTTTTCCCACTGCTGAGCGCAAGCCAACCTTTCCTTCCAAAGCGTCATGTACGACGATTTCGGGTTCCATCCACCCTGACCCTATCCAGATCAGTTTTAATTAAAAATTAATTATTCAAGTATCAAGACTGTTGGATCCTGCTACAATTCTTAAGACGGTGCTGCCAAGAGAGTTGTTCTAAGTGCAGACGTTAATGGGCGCCTGCTTCACCTTGACCAAGGCTGAACTTTCACCCCAGTTCACCAGAACTGGGTCGGAGGAGATAGGGTTGAGAAAAAAGACAAAAGGATTTTTTTTTATTAAATTTTATTGTTGGTAGAGGCAAGTTTTGGTTGCTTGTTTGACAGAATTTTTTGGGAACGAGGGTTGCGTTGGTTCCTTTTTCTAATTGAGTATGGATTTAAGAATTAAGTATTTACCAAAAAGATGCTTTGAAACCATTTCACACACTTCATGAAATGTAAACACATCAGCTCTAAAAGTATTTTCTTTAAGCTTTCTCAAAAGTGAAATATCTGCATAACTTAGTTGTCCAAAGAGCAACTATGTAAAGTTTTAATATATTGCATTTCAGAAGGGTTATTTTTAATTATCAGTGTTGTTGCAATTTTTATAAAAAACTAAAACTGGATAACTTTAGTGTTTACTGACTTTAACTGCCTTTTTCCGAAATGAAGGCTCATTATAAAGACAAATATCATTATTTCTACTATTACATAAATCACAAAAACAGCACAGCTCCCCATTTTATAAATAAAAATAATTGTATGAAGAATATAGCATTTATAACCATGCAACGCGGTGACATCAAAGACGCTTTGCCGACGGGCGCGAGATCAAAGCTCCGCCGTCGGGTGTTATCTCTTTGAACTTGCCGACGGTAATGTGCATTCGGATACTTTACCTTAAGTTTTCGTCGTTTTCTTATATTTTCTATTTTTATTTATTTTATTAAATGGTTTCAAGTGCGTAAATAAGTTTTTAAAGAATAGTGTTGTGTGTGGAATGTTATTTTTAGTTGCACCTTTTGCCTGTGACAAATTTTAATTGAGTTTAATATTATATGTAAGACATTTACCAAGTATTAATACATGATCAAGTACCTACCTACATATATATTTTTTACCTTTTTTTCATCTGCAGGGGAAAGGTAGTTTATGTCAGATTTTCAAAATTTAGCTTATATTCTATAATTAGGTACCAATGTTATTTGAAAAGTGGTTATTATACAACAGATTTTTTAGTTTCAGTAGTTTTAAGCATTCCCGCTGCTCATTTTAAAAAACACCCTTTAGTTTAAAAAATTAAGCACAACAGACTTACTTTGTACGGTGACTGTACCTAGCGTGATGCATAATAGATGCGTAATAATAATAATAATGTTGCTGACACATGTTGGTATGGCAGCCTATTTTCTACTGATTTTATATTTATTTAACCATTTATGTACACACATACAAGGAGGAAGGAACAGAAAATACATAGAGAAGTGATGCTTATTTCTAAAGAAATCTCTTCCGGCATTCCTGCGATAGGAGAGTACATAAAAAAAATATGTAGACAATCAATTAAATCAAATTATTTATTTTTGCAGAAAACACTGTAACAATGGTGTTGTTAATATAGGTACATGTTTCAAGTGATTCTACCGTAAGGCATGCAAAATGTATACAGTCATTGTTTATTCAAATCGATATTAGGATTGAAATTAAAACATTTCAAGATATTGAATTAATGAAACGTCCTTCTTAAAGTTATATTAATATAGATTATTTATTTAGTATTAATAATGATTGTATTATTTCAATGTAATTTCGAGATTTTTTACAATACATTAACAGATTAATTATTCATTCTGAAATCACCACACTAATTATAATGGCGGGACAAAAAATGGGCCAAATGACCTTCTACGTATCGCGCGTCATAAAGATGTAGCCCGCTACCGCCGCTTCGTAAACAGATTGATGATCACAGTTTGTAATTATCAGAAAATCAGGGAACAGTGCTGCCTATCTCCATAACGTAATATTTTTTACTACTCTTTGTCCACACTCAAAAAAGTGTGGAAAGGGAAACAGCAGAAAAGAGCCATCAGAGCCATATATAATCTTCGCAGGCGCGATTCTCTAAGGGAACTGTTTAAGGAAATTAACATCATGACGGTGCCTTGTCAATATATCTACGAAAACATCATGTATGTAAGGAAAAATTTACATCTTTTTAGCAAAAGAGGTGAAAGACATAATTATAGTACTAGAAATAGGGACCTATTAGTTCAACCAGGTTTCAGACTGGCTAAAGTAGACTCATCTTTTATGGGGTACTGTTTAAAATGTTATAATAAAATACCTCCCCACATTCTTCAACTGAATGAGACAAAATTCAAGTCTTGTATAAAACGCACACTATGCAGGCAGGCATATTATAAGTTAGGGGATTACATCGTTGATAAAGATGCCTGGCTCAATGCTGGTCCTGCTCCACAACCACAACTAATTGATTAACTCTTGAAAATACTGTTGGAGCTGTTGAAGATTGTAAGACTATCTTTGCATTGTATAAACTCAATTTCCTTTATATTGTATAATTGCATAGCACAAATGTGAGTTCTATGTACTGTAGTGCTACCATTTACCGGGTAATGATAATAATGTCTTTCATTGACTTGAATGTGCCCTGGCGGCTGATAGTATGTCATGCTCACTAAAATGTCTCGCTAACGGTGGCGTGTGTGTTGGATCATTTAGCTCCCTTCAAAATGGTTGAGCTGAATGGTGCTGATCTATGCGTCATGTTCGTGAACGGGCGCCGTCAGTTGGAACTGGTCATCACTTGGCTGCCTCGGCTTATTTTTAATTATTTTACTTTTGGATTATTGTTTTGTTAAGTACTATTTGCTGTACTCTGGACACTTTAACGCGTACGTATATTTTTTTTTTTTTTACATCGTTCTCACATATGATTATAAATTCAACATTAATGATGTAACTAATATTTTTGTAAAATATAATTTAAAAGAGTGTCCATGGAGTTTCTTGCCCGTTCTTCTCCATAGGTACCTACGCTTTGGAATGGGCAACTAGCTTCATATTTTCTGACTGACCTATTGACAATTCAAAAGTGCCTGTAAATGGTTTAATTGAAATAAATGCTTTGAGTTTGAGTTTGAGTTTGAGCGGGGTAATAGCGTAACACACTACCAGCAGCAATGGCTGTCATTGTGACAGTTTCAACAACATTCATTGCGTTATTTACGTTGTTGAGCTGACAAAATTTTCGAAGATATGAAGCAGTTGATTAACAGTAACCTTAAAAATGATTCAGATTGTGATTGAAAGTGTGTTTTGCAATTAGGGTGCTAGTCTGCGTGCCAGTGGGAAGGAGGATAGCTAGCTATGAATATTTGGTCTTGCATTAAATACTTGGGCATGTGATGCCGATGGAACACTGAAAATGTTATAATGAAAGTTTTAAGTATGAATATGGATGATTATAAGAGTAATGTGTGAAAGATAATATAGCTAAAAAGGAATATTTTTAACCTATAATCAGACAGAACCTCACATACAACATTTTTCTCAACTAACAAGAAGATTATAAATTCCTGAAGAAGAAAAAAAACACAAAAGAAAACTACAACAAAAAGTTAATCCACCTTGAAGTTTAATGCTTAACCTATCTACCCTTAACAAAAACGCGTTATTCCTTTACTGGAGGAAACTCACCCGGTATTAAAAAGGGACGCGCTCATGTGTGAACGGCAGTGTATCTTCTGCCGAGAACAAAGGACGGGGAAAACATTCGCTTTTAGGGTGTTTTGTATACTTAAAGATATGCTATTGGAAGCTTATTATGTAGTAGGTATGAGAATCTTATCAGAATAGATGCTTGATTGTGTTCAGGCTTTATAAGGCCTTCAAAAGTATAGCAACATTTTATGTGTTTAGATTTTTTTTTGGCAACATTTTGTTCGCTGTCAATATCATAGTGGCGTTATGACTAGTTTACAGTTTATCTGTGGAGACTTTCCCGCCAATACCCGATTAAAAAGTTTTGCAAACTCGGTCCTCGTAAAATATGTTTTTATAATATATTTATTATAAATTTTTGTATTATAATACTGCAATTTCTGGGTTTTATTTACACCAGTATATCCCCAAAGATATATCAGATTTTTTCTAATGACTGCGTCCATAGTGGTGAACGCTTTTCTTTGAGTAAATTCTTCATCACTACTAGCTCTCAAAACGGTAAAGGAAAACATCGTAAGAAAATCGACAAGTCCTAAACCCAAAAATTCGAAGACACGACGTGTTCTCCACCGACTCGCACTGGGCCTCGGATTACGGCTCGCTCTCTCTCGCAAAGAAGAGCACTGTGTTTGTCCCAGCAGTGGGAATATAATTAGCTGATTATGCTATGCTACGTATCAAAATAGTCACCCTTTAGCCCTGCATCCAAATTGCGACACACAATCGTGATTATCAAAATTCGAATACATTTTGAGAATCAAACGAAATCCATTGCTTTTAGAAAATTAGATACAGGTAAATAAGAACCAATATCAGCCTTACTAGAGTCACTGTCTCTTGGTTTACACTGAGTGTCTAGTACCCTAATTGCGAAACACATTATCAATCTCAATCTGAATGGTTTTGAATGACTTTGCCAGTCCATTGCTATATACGTTCGAAAAAAAAATCCGCTCAACAAAGCAAATAACGCAATGAATGTTGTTCATCATCATCATCATTTCAGCCGAAAGACGTCCATTGCTGGACAATAGGCCTTGGGATGATTTTTTTTAAACTGTCAAATTGAAAGCCATTGCTACTGATAGTGTGTTACACAAGTCCACTGCCAGTCTTGATCCCTGGACCCAGTTTCCATTTGGAGTATCAGCCACAACTTTGGATTTGTCCCCTGACTGCCATAACCCTTTCTAATCGCACGCCATTCATCTCGCTTCTCTGCCACAAGAGAGACGAAATGCCAAAATATTTGTAGGTACCTATAGCTTGTAGTGTGCATCAACCCTGCTCCACCGGGTATCAGCAGACATAGACATCTCTAGCAGCACCCTCCTTATACCGACATTGAGACGTCTTCCACATTAATACCAATACTGTATCCTTTCCTCAATGTTTTCTTTCTTTACGCTTTCTTCCTTTTATTTCTAGTGTTTTTTCAGCCAGTAGGCAGTGTGTTTTTCTTTGACGAAGCTTGCAGTTTGAGTATGTATTAGCTGCTGTACAGTTAGCTCTTTCATTATATACCTACTCACGTAAGTAATTGCGGTCCAGTACAGGTGTACTGGACCGCAAGTAGGTACTTGAGGGGTTTTTATTAGCGCTGTTAAAAATAGGTTAAACTTCATGGAAAAAAAAATTGTTACTTAATTTAGAAAGTTAGTTATTTTAGTTTTTTTTTTTGTTTTGTATTTTTTTTTGTAATAAATAGATATAATAATTTACCTACGTAATTATTACTTCTTCTTCACTCATATTGGCAGTTACTGCAGGTAGGTACCTACATTAGTATTGATCAGGTAAAAATATAAACTCGTTAGCCGAGGTAGCGGTACTGACTTTTCATCATTATAAAAATTTATCAAAATTGATTATTTAGATTACACGAGAATCGGCACTTTGTAAACGTCAAAGTTGATATAATATAGCCTCTAAAATGACGCCATCTTGCATGGTATATGACCTCTGCCTAAATCTATATCAAGTGTCTAAATCCACATACACACAATTGCCAGTTATGTTTTAAGTCCCAGTGTGAGCTAGCCACAAGCTTCTAACCGATCCCTAAAGTAAACTCCAGGCTACTTTTGGGAATTTCCTCATTTCAATAATACCCAGTAACACTGTCTGACCTTGGAATCGAATCCAAGCTCAGAAGTCAGAAAAACAGAAAAAATAAAAATAGTTGTATCTCCATACGGGTCAATAAACGTTTATTTTCAAAACAAATGTGTCTTAAGAGCCGCGCAACATATTTATATTTGCACAACAGGGGGTAAAAACTTAAGGGGTAGTAACCCCCATCATTTCTTAGAAGCAATAAATTCTACGAATGCGTACCATAAATTTTATCAACCGCCTTCTAATGCAGCGTTATGTTAAATGGTAATGGTAGCGATTTTATTCTGAAAAAGTAGAAAAAGAAAAATATTGTTGTGTTTTCTTTCAGTTGGATCTTTGTTATTTATTTGTGTAGAGAACTCCTCCTTTATGTTTGTATTTTATATTTAAGACAGCTCGTGCAAATTGAATTCCTAGCTTACTATGTTATTTAAGCTGCCAAGTTAGTCTAAACAGCCGCAATGACGCAAATCTTCATTCAGTATTTTTATCTCACGAAGTGGCGCGCGCTTTACAAGTGTACACGCTGTGAAAGTGTGCGTGAAGACGAGTAGCGGCAGCGTGACACACGCGCATACACACATTCCGACTTCGCTATTGTCTCGGATGGCACCGTGAGCTTCTGCGTTTACACAGCGTGTTTGTACACTTGGTTACCACAAGCAAAGCACGCGTCGCTACGTGAGATAAAAATACCATACCTATTACAGTACATAGGTCTCCCCAACCCAGAGTCCATTTAGCTCGACCCGCAGCTACAATGCTACCAGCCATCCTGCAAAGACCATCGTCATCGTCGTTCGATTCACTGAACAAATTCCTAAACTAAAATAAAGTCAAACAGTTTCTAAAGCCACTTAGATGAGCAGGCAGTCGTATGAAACATTTCTTGGTTCTTTAACAGCCACCCATTTTTGCTTAAATGTTATGAAGAGGCGAAATATGTTCAGGGCTGCATATCTAAGAAGCAATGAGCAGCTTTCAAGTTTTTCATAAAAAAAATACTAAGGAAAAGCTAAATGAGAAAAAATAGTCAGGACTTTAAAAAAAAACATTTATTCCAATATCATGTCAGGGTCATTACTTTTTCACCAATAAATAAAACAACCGCGAAATGTACATACATAATATATATTTTCTTTTTTACATAAAAACCTTCTTTTCCCTTCAGAGGAAAACGGCGGAAACACGGAACCGGAAGTTGCGCCGACCGCTACCGGAAACGACTCGGCCTGTGAACGTTAAGACCATGTCACATAAATCACTTTTATTATAGCACTGAGAAGGGTACAGGCTGTATAAAAGAATAGGTATATACTTAGTGGTTAACGGTATACAACATTATTTTTAGTATATGCGAAACCTGAATATAGTTTGTTCAGAATAAGTAACTGAATCGATTTCAATAATTTTACACCGTTTTATATTTTGTCCCAAAAATATTTAATCACTAGTTAATTACAATAAAATCGCCGTACAGTTAGGTACCTACTGCCAAACTATTATCAATGAGCGTACGATGCTGGAGGAGCATAAAACATGGCCACATTGGCCACCCCGCGCCGCGCCGCGTGGTGAGCATGTTTTTGAACGGACAACCAGGTAACATAACAAGCTTATAACTTTGTGATTTCTCATGATACAGTTTTGAAATTTTGTACATAGATTCTTTACATAAAAATACTAGACACGTGTTTCGGGGTTCGCATTACTAAAAATAATGTTGTATAAACAAATGGTTCTGTATCGGTTTCAGTGTGAAGGTAATGTTTCTTGATGAGGTCAAAAGACATTTGTAACACTATATTACGATACTGTGTGTGCCAGTGATGATATATGGCACTGAAACGTGGTAGCTCACAATGGGCGTTATTAGAAGGCTAAAAGTCACCCAAAGGGCAATGGAGAGGGCTATGACTGGAGTTTCCCTGCGTGATCGAATCAGAAATAAGGAGGTTCGTAAGAAAACCAAGGTAACCGACATAGCCCGAAGAATTGCCAAACTTAAGTGGCAGTGGGCAGTGCACATTGCTTGCAGAACAGCTGAAAGGTTCTGGAGTGGTGACCGCGTACCGGAAGACGTAGCGTTGGAAGGCCTCCCACAAGGTGGACCGACGGCCTTGTGAAGGCCGCAGAAAACCGTTGGATGCGAGAAGCACAGAACCGGTTGAAGTGGAGGTGCTTGGGGGAGGCCTATGTCCAGCAGTGGACGTCTTTCGGCTGAAATGATGATATTACTATACTAAATTCCGCCAGATAAATGACTTTTCATTAAATCTTCTATTGCACAGAGATTGACGTATCTGAGGGCTTATTCTCATAATTTAAAGGCCATTCACAGTCTGATCTCAGTCTCAATCTGTCAAAAATACTACTAATTTCCCTACATTTATGACAAGTTTTTAATTGTCGCTGACATGAGAATGCGACTCACCTTTGAAAGTTTTTAATTACGGGAATTGGCCTTCTATTTTGTTCTTGTTCTCACAGAGCCATATAGACGAATAATTAAAAGAAAAATGGCCTCGTATTTCAAGGATGAGGTTGGACAATCTCTTTGAGGGTGAATAAATGATCTACTTAAGAAGAAGACTTAGGTATTCCTTAAAAGAGCACATGGAAAAAAAAACAATCAATTTCTATAAATTTTCAATGGCGCAAGTAATCGGTACTTATTCCAAACTTCCATTTCCTGATACAAAATTTACAAACAATCTTCAATGTACACACATCCCAAAAGAAACCCAAAGCCGCTACCTGTTTCAAATCAAAGAAAGGCGTCACCTTCCACGACTTCCAATATTACAGAACACAAATTGTTTCAAATTATCGCCGCCTGCGCAAACGAGACAAACGCCGCCATTAGCGGTAATCAGGAACAGACTAATCATTAATTACAGAAGGGAATGCAATCTTTAAGTAAATTGAAACAAAAAGTAACTGTGGGGTGTTTCAATTTGGTTAGGATGTGAGAATGGATGGAGGAGGCAAATGCAAATTTTTCAATGTTTATTGCAGCGAATGATGAACAGAATATGATATGAGTGTATGAATTGGACTCTAATTATACAATCGCAGATCCTGGAGAATTCGAAGACATTTGTGACATGTACCAACCCGCACATTTTTTAAAAGTTCGTCTGCTCGACAACGTAAATGACGCCATGCATAATCAGCCTATAATGTTCTAGGTCATGCCATTTTCCTCACGATGTTTTCCTGAATCGTTTTGAGGGCAGTGGTGATGAAATAATCTACATATACAAAGCAAAGCGCATGGCGCAATGTGGACGACGACCTTGTGAAGGCCGCAGAAACTCGTTGTATGCGAGAAGCACATGCAGAACCGGTCGAAGTGGAGGTGCTTGGGGGGGCCTATGTCCAGCAGTGGACGTCTTTCCGCTGAAATAATGATGATGATGATGATGAAAGAGCCTGGACGCGATGAGCTGGCTCGCGAAATATGGAAGGAGTGGAGGGAGGCCTTTGCCCAGGAGTGGGACAGTGTAATCTAGTAAAAAAAAAACCTCCTGACTTATGTTCGAACCTATGACCTACAATTCGTAACATTGGGTAACCACTGCTCATAATCGCTTTAGGTATGCTCGAATCGCTTAAGATGCCATATCCAAACTTCAGAGCTCACTTAGCAAAATCGTTAAAACTCTCCGGACGAGTAGAAATGGAATTATTAAAGACGCCTGAAGTCGTAACTGAGTTATCTTCGCCACCTGTTGATGTGCTAATCAATTCGATTTTCCAAGCACCTTCATGTTTTAGAGTTCCCTAAAGAATCTTTTGGGAAAATTAAAATTTTTCGCGTAAGGTTATCTTTAGGTATAGTTTGGGATGTGGGCAGGTTGGGGTTAAGACAAATAAGGGTGGGTTGATTTTCATAAAAATATGAGATATAATATTTAATGTCATAATATTGTGTTGAAAAAAGATTTAATCTTCATAATTACTTTAGTACACTTGCGAGCAAAATAAAAAAATACATTTTATGAAATACCTACAATAAACTGGAATACTAAATTAATTATTTTTATATTTTAATTAATTGTTTACGATCAAAACGATCTCAAAGGGAAACACTTTAGTTTGATTTACTACCTTTAAATCAAGGGGTTCACCCGAAAACAGTCTAAAATAATGCTTAATTTTAACTAACTTTCACAAACGCTTTCTTTATAATAAATGTACGAAGCGATGTCTCGGGGAC
This sequence comes from Gortyna flavago, assembly GCA_963669345.1. Taxonomy (NCBI): domain Eukaryota; kingdom Metazoa; phylum Arthropoda; class Insecta; order Lepidoptera; family Noctuidae; genus Gortyna; species Gortyna flavago. The sequence goes on along the minus strand of OY770136.1, from coordinate 3,479,276 downwards.
AAATTCGTGCAGGTGGTTTAAAGTCATTAAAAACAGTTTATTGCGAACATCGGCTATCGCGGCCATCTTGAGCGCCATATTGTTTTTAAATTTATTACTGTAATTACGTCACGTCACTCGCCGCAATTGACATAACAATGTTGCTGGCCTGAAATAAAAAGGAAAAAATTTGTGTTTTTTTCTTTTCGTCACATTTGAAGAAAAGAGTTGAAGTTGAAAAGTAATTAGAGCGGTAATTTCTTATTTTTAAATTGTTTGTCGGTTGACATTTGTAATTACTGTCTTGTATATGTACCTAATTGAGCTCTTTATGTTCATTGGTGTGACTTTATAATTAGTGCAGTTTTAGATTAAAAAAAAAACTAAATAATCTAAAGAAATTGTCTACGACTCATAAACCGACACGTTTGGGTACTATAATAAATTAAATCCCCAGCTAGATGGACGGACGACCTGAAGAAGGTGGCTGGGACGGACTGGATGCGGAAGATGGAGAACAGGGTGTTGTGGCGCGGCCGGGGAGAGCCCCATGTCCAGCATTGGACTGCAATTGGCTGAGTTGATTGAAATTAAATCCAAGACGAAAATATGGAAGTATTCATCAGTTTTCAGGTATGGCTTAATTTTTTCAGATATGAAAGACTTTTATAACGGATAAAATTGCACTCTAAGATACATATTATGTTACACTTGAATTTTTTTTTTCCCATTTTGAAGTCATGATGATGAATTAATGATTACCATTCAGTTTTAATGTATTTTAGTTAAATTTAAGTTGGTGCAACATTGAGGTAGCTATATTTGGTTAGTTTTTTACTAAAATTTAACCGTTGACCTTTCCTACCAACAAAATGAAATAAAAGCCAGAATTAACACTATCTAAAACAAAACACCAGCATTCTTAAATTCACATACATACAAATGTATCAACGTTCTTTTGTTTGTTTTTCGTCGTCAAACAAACGCCGGTGTGTATAAGCTCTTAGTGACATTTCGCCAACAATTACTGTGTCAAATTAGGCTGTCAGGTTGTCAACCGTCATGCCGTCATTAGCGCTATGTTTTGGCATGACCCCAGTTATCTATGTAACCCTAATTGTGCGCCATTTTCAAAAAGGTTATTTTCGTTCCGAGTGTTTATTAAAATTTAGATTTTTTTTTAACCAACTGCAGAGAAGGGTTAAGTTTTGTAATTGAGCTCAATCGATTTGAATGTTTTTTCGTAATAAAATGAAATTGTTCTAGAAAAACCTTGGTATTGTAATTGTTGAGTATTTAAATGATTATTAGTACGAAGATATGCGCGTAATATTTCAATAATAAGTGTAAGTTTCTTTGTGTATCCAACACCTTTCAATTCAATTCACTTTAAATAAAATATTTGTATTTCTAACCACAAAAGAAGGTTTAAAAGGATTATTTCTATTCGAAACGATCGCATAAACTGTAGGGTCGGTGTTGCAACTGCCGCATGCCGTTCGCATAACAGCTTAGGCCTTTGTGAGTCAAGTATTTAAAGTAGGCATTTTTAAAGCACTCTTTTTCTTTTTATAATCACCGGACAACTCCTTTCTGATAAGCGTATAAAAAAATAAAAAAACTTCAAATGCCATTTTGTCATATTTCATGATAAACAAAAATATAAAAAAATACACAATTTTAGCCAAGAATCTTATCAAAATCATTCCAGCGGTTTGCTAGAAACTGACAATAAATAAGACAAACAAAGGGGGATCGGGCGATTTTTTTTCGAGCACTGGAATTACAACACATTGCTTAGAGCTGAGAGTTGAAAATCCAACAGTGCGTTTGTGACTCGAGATGCGCGCTGTTCGATTTAGAATGCTCGGCACACTAACGAGAGTTGAAAATCCATTGCGCGAAAAACCTGGGCCCGAGCGAACCTGGGCTACAAGATGTTTGTTTATCTTTATGGTCAGTTTTCTAGCAAACTGCTGAAATGATTTTGATAAGATTCTTGGGCTTAAAGTTATATTAAATTATAGTTTAGTATCTAGTAGTTATATTATATATTTTAGCAGTGTTCATAATCCCAGATTCTTAATTTACATTCTATCAGTTATCTACTTTATTGAAATGTATTCAAAGTTGATTTTTGAGTGACCATTTGTTAAAAAAATGTCCTAATGAGTTTTTGTTTGCAATGGAATTTGAACTTTGTTGAGTATGACATTTAGTTTGTTGTTCCATAACTTGAAAATTATCTCATAAAACTTAACTCAAAAAATATATATATAGTTCAAAATTATTCACACCACAGCACAAATGTTTATGGCCAAAAAAGTTTTTATTACTACCAAAACATAATTATTTTATCTTTAAGTCTAATGAATTTACTTTTTATCTGGACACGAACTATAATAGTTATCGGGGATACTTCACAAAAACTAGATGAATAATACAACACATAAAAGTATAGTTAAGTACCCGAAAATGGCCTGCGGGTTCCTTACATTTAATTAAAGGTAATTATGACCTAATATGCATTTTTGAGTGGTCGTTAAAGGTTGTAATTTTGAGAACAACAAAATTATGTAAGTAGTAGGTATATAATGGTCACTAAAATTATTAATGTTGTGGTTGTGGATTCTGTATTACTTTTTTTTTTTTGGATTGGTAATCATCAAATGACCCCTCCCGCTCTGGGTGGAGCGGAACGGAGTGTCAGACTCTTACTGTCTAAAACCCATCCGTGTTCCTTCCTTAGCCCTTTATGTTCCGGGTTAGCGGTAACCCTTTCGGACAATCCACTGAGTTTTAGTTTTGATACTTTAAATTGACTATGGCAATTGGCACTATGTTTCAAAAACACTACCAGACAGATAGGAATGGCTTTCATTTTGACATTTCAACAAAATTCATTGCGTTATTCACGTTGTTGAGCAGACGAATTTTTCGTACACAGGAAGCAATGGATTAGCAATATCATTCAAAATTATTCAGATTGCGATTGGTAGTGTGTTACGCAACTGGACTAGTTTAGATTTTATTACAACATTTATTTATTTATTTAATACTTTAAGAACAAAAATGTACAGAGGCGGACTTTTTTAATGCCATAGGCATTCATTCTACATTCCGTTATTTTTTACAATCCATTTCCTTGACCATTCCAAATTACCCAAGTAACATTTGATTGACGTTGTCACAATAATATTGATAAAAGCTGGCTCTCAAAACTACTTAATTTAAATTTACATTTCATTATCCTCCCCGCGGAACCCCAAAAGATCATCGATTAACAGATAACCATCGCAAGTAATTCCGTACATTTTAACCCAAAAACAGGATTGCAGTGACCATTAATTACGTAGTTTTTTGTGTATAAATATTTATACCCACTTAATATGTTAATATATGTACAGTGAAAGCGCTAACTCGATGGGTTTTTGGACCTTTAAATATTCCATTTTGGTAACGACTATCGGTGACTGCCCACCTGATGTTAAGCGGGTATAATGCTTGATAATGTTTTATTTACGATGAAATCTATTATAATATTTTAATTAGTGATTAAAACAATTTTGTATCACTGAGCTTTTTATCGTTTCCGGAGTTGGATGTGTCAATGGGACGATGCTTCCTGGATGCAAGGGAAAGTATTTGTAAAAATCTATACGGGCTTGACCATGTTGTTATTCAGCAGTGCCCACGGGCACTGTTCATCTGTTGTCGCCAAATGCAGGTGAAAGCGTATACGTGATTACTCCTGATGCTTTGCCTTCATCCAGCTCTTCCATTGCCTTTTGTCCTCCAGAATCCGGCCCTGTGAATTTTATAACAGAAAAAGATCAAACTTAGACATAGCCGTCAGAGTAGCCCGTGAAATTCAATTTTTCTTACGTTTTTTGCAATTTTCAGCTTAATAAGGTTGATTATTGATCAAAATATGTATCGCAGCCGTAACAAATATTTATTTATAGAATTATAATCGTAAAAATAATCAATACAACTCTAAATTCATATTACCCTATTGAATGACATGAGATCGTGACATTTGAGGCCAATTCTAACTCAAGGAGTTGTATAGCTGCTTCTAATGATTATGATTGTTACGGTCGCGAATCATATTTTAATCAACCTGATACCTGCAAATTGAAAAAAAGTCAGTAAATTTAAATTTCGTGGGCTACCCTGGTGGCTATATAAGTAAGTTACATTTCTATGACCTTAACGCATCCCTCTTATAAACACATGACTCGGTGATAAAAAGGCATGCCAGACGATGTTCATTCAGAACACATCGTTTGCTTCAAAAAACTTTTTGGTAAATAAACTTTTTCAAACCAAAATATTGCGTCAAAATTAAATTTCAAAAACGTGTTTAATTTATTTTACTCTCCTTAAATTAAGGGTCGATAGCAGGCAACCCTATTAACAGTTAGTAAAGACAACGACTTTGAATTAGGGGTTACCGCGTTAATATCACGATTAACACTCACAAGCATCTCGTTAATTTGCATATACTATGTGTTTTTAATTTTATATTTTGGGCAGAGTGGAATTTTGTTGGTATGCTGCTAGCGTAATTGTTTTGGAATTAATTATATTTTATTCAGATTAATTTATTGTAATTTATTTGTAACACCCATTCTGTGGTAGTTAAGTTTTTAATTTTAATTAAAGTTCTTGTATTTAAGCTCTGTTAACCAAAGATGGATCGTCAAAATGTTATATTAGTTGATTTTTTTTTTGCTTCCTCGTTCTCGTCTTCCTGCCTCGTTGGTGTAGTAATCGCAAGCGCTACTGTTGAGCATAAGGTCCTGTGTTTGATTCCCGGGTCGGGCAAGTGTTTTTGGGTTTTCTTCTGGAATTTCTCGGTAACAGCCCGGAGTCTTGATTTGTTCCCGGTTGATGGCAATAGGCTCTCCCCCTATTACATGGGACTTAAGCATAACTGACGAAATGTACTACAGGTTATAGGTACACCTCTGCCTAAACCTTCAGGGATTACATGTGTGATGTTATCATACGTTTATGTATTTTTTTTTACTTATTTTTTTTTTATTAATTAGGGCTTAACTACTAGACCAAAATGTATGAAACAGCTGATCTTTTTTTCGTGATTTCAGAGTTGGTACCCTAATGAAAGTTGTTCATATTCATGGGTAGAACACCCTGTAAAAATTTCGAGGTGGTAAAAAAAATCATCCGGTATTTTATGCAGATACTTTTACTTCCTATTTATTTTATTTTTTATTTTAATTACCACTCATGCTTTGGTAAGTTTGCTTACTTAATGAACATTTAGGATACAATTATTTACAACTAGTAGTCGATCCGCCTCCCCAATAAAAACGATAAATAAACAATTTTTTTTTTTTTCAAGCAAAAATTATGCAGAAATTACGCACTAGCCCATTTTGCCCACGACTTGAAATTTCGGCCCCTGACCCACCCCATCGCATCGCATGACCTGCCCACGCTATTAGGTACTTACTTCATTTTCACTAAACGATCTTTCTGACTTTTTTAGTGTTCCGTACCCAAAGGGTAAAAACGGGACCCTATTACTAAGACTCCACTGTCCGTCGTCTGTCTGTCACCAGGCTGTATCTGATGAACCGTGGTAGCTAGACAGTTGAAATTTTCACAGAATGTGTATTTCTGTTGCAGCTATAACAAGAAATATTAAAAACAGAATAAAATAAATGTTTAAGGGGGGCTTCCATTCATTTTGTTATTTTATATGTAGTGTTAAATATTGTATGGTGGTACGGAACCCATCGTGTGCGAGTCCAACTCGCACTTGGCCGGTTTTTTCTTTTTGGTATCCTCCTAGCGACTAGCGTAATGTTTAATAGCCTATAGCCTTCCTCAAGAATTAGGCTATCAAATGCAAAAGGAATTTTTTAGATCCGTCTAGTAGTTCCAAAGATTAGCTTATCAACTTTATTATTCCTATAGATTAAGTTTAGATATACTGCAATTACAATGGCCATAACTATAAATTAAACCAATAATATATTTATATTGACCTTATTTGCCATAAAGTTCACCATAAAAATGTGTTTTATTAGACCACAAAAGTGACCCCAATTAATTATCTACATAGATACCAATCAGACAGAGGATTTTAACTGTAATGAGTTACAGAATCACAATATATTACAATGGTTGTATAATGACATAATTATTTAATTTTATGTCTTTTTTACGACACGGTCATTTAATATTCAAATTTTCTTGCTAGTTTTTTTTTTTCGTTGATCGAAAAAACGTTGGAACGCCTTTTGCCTGGAGGTTTAAGCGTCCTCCTGGCGTTAGTCCTTTGTTTTTTCAAGCTTCAGGTTTTCATGAAGAAGATATTGCGGTATCCTGCAACAATACAATGAATAATTTAAAATGTTTATAAATCACACTAATATTCTAAAGGCCAAAGTTTGTGAGTGTGTTTGTATGTTTGTTACTTGTTCACGCACAAACGGCGGAACGGATTTCGATGAAATTTGGCACACAGATAGTTTATAGCCAGGATTAACACATAGGATACTTTTTATCCCGATATTCCCATAGGATCGACACTTATGCGGGTGAAACCGCGGGGCGCAGCTAGTAATATATAATTCATAAAGGGTGAGGCAGAGATGTACGGTTTATAATTATATTTAGTAGGTACGCCCACGTTTAGCCAGTTATGCTTAAGTTCTGTGTATCATTCCGACATAAATCCATACTCCGAGTTGCTACTGAGAAATTTCCTGATAGAAAAACTCAATAACACTTTGCCCAATCTGCAACCTGGAAATCAAACCCAGGACCACATGTTTGGCAGTAGCGCTTGCGACCACAAGACCAACGAGGGATGCAAAAATGTTTTTATTGCTCATAAAATTGCATTGTGATGTGAATGATGATGATTGAATGAACATAACTTCGTAACTGTTTTCTTCTGTATTGTCGGCAGTAAAAATATTAGCGTGCATGAAGTCATGAACAGTGCCAGAACTAACACATCGCTCAGCGGGGTAATTGCGTACCACACTATCAGGCTATCATTTTGACATACCTGTAACAGCCGTCACAAAAATCTGTCATTTTCACCAGTATTTGACATTACGGGTGTGAAAAACGCTCTGTACTTATTTGGACAGCGGGTATTGTGTGACCGACGTCCGCTTTCTTAGGAAACCAGTGGTAGCTAATAAGTTTACAGTGTCTCAGCAAAGTTGGTCGTCCTAGTATTGACTTATATATTACTAGCGTCCTAAGTTTTATATCAAAACCATAAAGGTTCTCGCAGACAGGCGCGACGCGACGATGTAACGCGATTCTGGTACAACAATTTCCAATAAATTTTCATAGAAATTGTACTACTAGACTAGAGACACGTCGCGCTGTCGCGACGCGCCTGTCTGCGGGAGCCATAATTCAATAAATCAAGCAATGTGCAAAAATTATTTATTCCTTTTTTCAAATAATTTTCTATTTTTAATCACTTTTTTGTCAACATGGTTCCATCTTTTAAAACAAATACATCCAGCTACTTATTAAACATAATTATTAAGCATTATAATTTAAAAAAAAAAGGACGAACCAAGCACACAATCATCACCTATCAAAATAAGTAATTTTGTTATTAAGGTAGCTTCACACGGAACGACTGACGCCCACAAAAGTGCGTTCACTCGAACAAATTTTTTTTTTCGACCGTTTAATTTGCATTCATTCGGTTATCTGTACGATCTGAATGGTTAATTGTGAACCTGGTTGATGTTAACCGTTGGAACTTATCTGATAGCTAACTGTATTAACACGCAATGGTTTAGGATGTGGTTACACGAGCTTGGTTGAACAATGGTTTAAGGTTTTTTTATTGTTTTTTTCTAAGTTGGTACTTTTGTTTTGTAATTTACCGAGAAGTTAGCTGAGTTTGCTGATTGATGGCCATTATAACTTTGGGGAACAATTAGGTAATCACTAGACACGCTTTTGATAAAATTATTATGTTACCTCTTAGTCCAACCACATAGGTATAACAATGTAAATATTATTTGCTTTTTTTTTCTTAAATACTCGTAAGAATCAGAAGGGTAATTCCCGACTTTTCTCAATCTGTCAAAAATACCCATAATTATATATTTTTAATACAGTTTTGACAAGTTTGTGATATTGATTTGCCGCAGAGTTGACATTGCGATTACATTTTGAATATGGTTTATTACGGGAATTAGCCTGCTGCGGTGTAAAAGATGCTCTCTCTTAACTTTCTCTATCTGTTCTCTTTACTATTTTTTTTTTTACAGTTTAGTTTTAAATAAATTATATTTTCCTGACTGTATTTTTTTCCATCAATCGATTTATTCTGTAAAAAAAAAGCGCACCGTTAAAACTTAAATGAAGTGAGCTCAGAGTTAGTTGTTAATAGTGCGAATCCTTAGCATCAGGACACAGGCGCTTTACTTTGTGTTAAATATTTAATAACCACTGCTCTCAAAACGGTAAAATAAAACATCGTGAGGAAACCAACATGTCCTAGAACCGAAAACTCGAAGACATGTGACATCTACCAACCAGCACTGGGCCCGCGTGGTGGATTATGGCCCACTCCCTCTCACCGAGAGCAGGCCTGTGTCCCAGCAGTGGGTACATTATAGGTTGATTATGCTTATGCAGTTATGCTATGCAAGATTGATTTTTATGGCAAGATTTTTACAGAATAGGCGGGTTGTTGGTGCTGTGTATTGACGCCTTAATACAACTCAGTTTAAGTTTTTTCTAAGCCTTTGTTGTTTAGTTATCGCGATGTAGCGATATTATGTTTTAAATCGATATGTTGCCGCAACCCGCTGTTTTGTTAACACGATCATGTTTATTATCGTTGGCTTTCATTGTACAGTAATTATCTAAAATACTAGTTGTTATAATTGTTCGGGTTTGTTTAAAAAGGGTGTGTTTGACCCCGAGCTAAAATAACGCTCGAAAAAAAGCAGTTGTGTCGTGTATTAATGTTTTTATAACTTATTGGTTGATTCGCATGAATTTACTCGCCCGATTCAAACTTATATCTGGAGTTGTCGATTCGCCCCCAAATAATGAACTTTGTGCGGAATCGCATACTTACAGAAAAAAATTAAAAAATTTATGTGTCGATTCGCCCGTTTCTGGCGAGTAAATTCATGCGAATCAATCAATAAGCCGTTTTTATTTTTTCTCTTGCAGCCTTCATTCAGTATTTTCTACTGAACATTCTTTTCTTTCTTTTCAACCCGTATCATCCCACTGCTGGGCAAAGGTTTGCTCTCCTTCTTCCCTGTGTGTTGCCTTCACCAGCCAATCATCCATAAACGCCTGAATACTCAATAATTTATTTGCATTCCACAATGTAAACTTAAGTGGTAACTTAAAATTATGTGATCATTGTTAAAATATAGTAGGACAGAGGAAGCTTTGGAATAACTTAGCAATAACTATCAGTCTTCTAAACTAGATCTAATATTATTAAAGGGTTTTTTTTTTTATTATGTTAGTACTTATATATTTTTATCGTTTAAATATCCTTTTTAACAGTAATAGCATTTTCTTATTAAAAATTGTTTTAGTTTTTTTTTATAAATATATTAATGTTGTCTTCTTTTTTTATTAATTCCTCTAAGTCATCACGCCAGCATCACCACCGCGCACCAAAGGGAGGGTCCCTTTGGTGCGCGGTGGAAATCCTCATAGACTCCCTCCATCGTGGGGGTAACAGAGGGGCATGCCGGACCATGCCGGACTCTTACCGGCTAAAACCACCGCGGTGTTCCACCTCCACCGATGGCCAGCGGTGCGGGATTCGCATAAGCAATCACCGCTCCCTAACCCTCCCTCAGTCCTGATGCATCCACATTCATGGCCCGCTCGATTCTCGGCAACTCTCCTCTAGCTGCTACGAGTCACCCTGCGAAGATCGTCGCTCCACCTAGCCTGGGTGCTTACTCTCGAATATAATTCTGATAGATCGAAATTGGTCAAACGTCAGTTGGTCGAGTTAAACGTCAGGGATTGGCTAGACTCAGTGAGTCCAGCCAATCCCTGAAGTTTGACTGACGATTCCAATGTCGACCTATCGGAATTATATTCGAGAGTAAGCACCCTGAGGGCGAACCTTAGGTACGTTTGCTGATTCGCGGTCTCCACTCAAGATCACGTCTACCCCAACGGTCATCGGTTCAGCGGCTATAATAATATAGCCGGCCCATTGCCATTTCAGCTTGCTTATTCTATAAGCTATGTCGACAACTTTGGTTCTCTGCGGGATGACCTCATTCCGAATTCTCTTACTGTACCTTAATTTACCTTTAATAACCGTAGGTATATTAATAATACAAGGCGGAAACTACAATACGACAATAAATTAAATTTCGTATATCTAATGACGTTCCCCGTCTGTACCTACACAAAAATTCAACCAAATATTTCAAACAGTTTAGCCATTATAGCTAGTCAAAGATTGGCAAAACCCGTAGTCGGACCATCACAGCTATTTAGTTTGTTAGTTTGAACTTTGAAAAAATCACTTTATAATTTTTATGGTAGGATTTATTTGATAGTTCCAAAATACTCTTATGCTTTCATTTATTGTCGTATTTCGTCTCCACATTGATTATGTCATTGGGACTTTGAGTATTTCATTAGCTGCATCAAGCCAACAATCTTTCAAATGGTCAGTGGTCATTGCCACCCATGAACATCTGCATCACCAGAGGCTAATCTCAAAGAAAACTAGCTAAAGTATAATTAAAGAATTTGTACTTACCCACTATAAACATTTTTTAAAGATGTAGTATCAATACGGCTTGACAAGTTAATCCTACACCTGCTACACTATCAAGTAGTCGAGTATCATTATAATAATCAATAGTCATCACTATCCAACTTTAATAATAGTTCCATAATTCAACAACAAAATGAAATGTTTCAATATAAAAACACAGTAAAAAATAACGTTAAACATAATTGGGACATTTATTAATTTTTATATTCCACGTTTTATAGGTTTTTAATGGAAACCCGTAAGCAATTAACAAAGGAACACGATTTTGACTAATACAAGTTTTTTTTTTATTATTAAATTATGATGAAGTCATAACTTTTAAAGTTATGACATTTACGAGAAAAATAGTTTCGTTTGAATCGGATAATTTAGATAATATCAAAATTATTGTTGGAACTAGTATTTTAATTTTTAAAACGCGTGTTTAGTTTTACTTCTGTTTTATCTAATCTAAAGTTTTACATGTTAGAAGAATTTAATGGCCCTTAAAAGAAGCGTTTTTGAATAACATACAATTAAATTAAATAGGCAAGTCTTTGTGGGTTATCCGTGAGTATCTAAGATTGTTTCACTCGCACTATTGCGATCAGAAAAACAAAGGCGAAAGATATGTGAGCGATATCACAACAGGCGACAAGGTTCATGCATGTAGATAGTACGTATTAAAGACTAGATAAAACAAGATATTCGGGCATCGGAATAAATTAAAACTTATGCAATTTAGAAAACCCAAACTTTATTACCTAAACTACAAAAAAAAAACATACTTACCTATCATTCGCAAACCGCTATAAAATGGCTTCCACATACTTCCGAAAAATCAATTTAAGCCCCAAAAAAACGTATCATAATTTCGCTGTTGCCACCCCACGCAGCGTGATAGAGTGAAAGAGACAAAAATACACTTTCCTCCCGAAAGAAAGGGACAAGAAACAAACAAAAAACTTCTACGGGAAAAAACATGGTCGCGAAAACCTCGTAGGGGTTGATTTTAGAGTGGCACATTAGTGAACCCTACACTGAATTTGACTGGAGAAAAATGAATAATAACCACCCCCGCGAATGGGGGGTTAACTTAACGACCATATTCGAAGATATTTTGTAAGAATGCAAAAGGATATAAAATTTTTAGTGCTCTCTACTGTTGGAATTTCTATGATACTGACATTCTACTTCATTAAATAAAACTTGTATGCAGTTTAAATCATGATTACTGGCAACAAGAACAAAAATACTCCAAGATATTAGCATTCCTACTTAGAAACTTTGCTAACTCGAAGCGACAGTCATGGTATTCAAAATCAAAAGTAATTTATGCAAACTAGGCTGAAAATCAGCACATTTTGAACGTCAAAATGACTTAAGACAGTCCCCAAAACGCACGTCCTTCACCACTTCCTAGTGCTTTAGCTGGGAAAAAGAACAGACGCAACAAACTCCCCAGCAGCAGAGCTGTCTGCAACCACAGTAAGTAGGTCTACTATCGATGAAATTAGAATATGTAAAAACAAACTATAACGATAAACAACAACAAGAACACAACGATGAATTTATAACAACAAACGAAGAAATTTTAGGAATAATTTGAATTCAACATTCAACCTATTGTTAGCAATGCGTGTCTTCGGTGACAACGGTTGATTTTGACACCCCTACGTAATAAATTTTAATAATCTATGAGTAGGGCCACTCGTAGACACATTCGATCAATACTTGTTCGAAATAATTCAAATGTTGTATAAGATTCCTAAATTCAAAATTGGAATAGTCAACAAAATCTGACGTCTTTCTCTTTAGTAGCGGTACTAGAGTATAAATATTATCTGTGGTAGCGGACAGGTTAAAATAAAGCTAGGTTTAGACGAGCCAGTCAAACTAAAGACGAGTTTACAACGAACCTAATAATAAAAAGCGATTTTCCAAGTACAGCTACTTACTTTTTTAAACTTTTCTCAATCCCGACTCGTACCTTCTCACTGTCAAGTCGTTCTTAAGACCTAATCCCTTGTCAATAGGAGTATCCTTACATAATTCATTGTATATTCTTTGAAAATATCCCGGATAATCCCCGTCTGGACGATGTTATGGCATTTAATGACGTCATTAAAGTAAACAGACACAACTTTTCTTTGCTACATTGTATTTTAATTCTTATGAGATGTTTAATACCTAATTTAGACTCTCTTTTTGGAAGCACAGAGTTGAATTTTGTTTGAAAAAATTTCTAATTTATAAGTCGCCCCAAATATTTGCAGTTATTTGTCAAGACCGCTAATTGCCTGTTATATTGAGTAAAGGAGGGGACTGTTTGTCTGTTTATGTCTCATTAATGATGAACACCCAATTTGTTTGGTTGAGTTAAATCCTAATTAATGTGAGAATATTTAATGAAGTTCAGAATGTATGGCGGTTTCAATCCTGTATTTTTTTAAAGCAACAAATTCGCCTCTATAATAAAAAATCAGCGTAACGCTACAATGTTCCGGGGCAGCGGGATTGTCCGAAAGGGTTACCGCCGCCCCGGAACATAAAGGGCTAAGGAAGGAACACGGATGGGTTTTAGTCAGTAAGAGTCTGACACTCCCTTCCGCTCCACCCAGAGCGGGAGGGGTCATTTGATGATTTCCCATCCTAAAAAAAAAAAAAACGCTACAATGTTCCCACTGCTGGGACACAGGCCTCCTCTCAGTGAGAGGAGGTGGGCCGTCATCCACCAAGCCCGGTGCGGGTTGGTAAAAGTCACAAGTCCATGTCTTCAAAATTTTTGTTCTAGGACATGCCGCGCCGGTTTTCTCACGATGTTTTTTTCCTTCACCGTTTTGAGAGCAGTGGCGATGATATAATTTACGCAAAGTAAAGTGGATTTGTCTGGATTCGAACTCACGTCCTACAACTCTTAAATCGGGCAACCACTACTCAATTATTACCGACTTAGTTCTGACTCCCAAGCTGCAATGAATGTCGTAACTTTCGTAAACGTGGTGATGAAAATTTGATTTGCCATCAATATTGACTGCTAAGCATTTCCATTTCAATTAATTATTTCTGATGCAGAAACTCCTAAAGTAGGTCGCCAAGGTACCTATACTCCGACTTTTAATTAGCTGCAGTAAAATGACACTTCTTAGTAACTCATTTCGGACAGCGTTTAGAGATATGCATGTCAAGTAAGTTTCATTTGTTACACTGTTTTGTACTAGAAAAACAAGATTTGGTTGATGGCCGCGAAAAAACAAAAAGACGCCAATTTCAGTCATTTAAGTAACACGTTACAACGAATGTTTTACAAATTAAAAAAAAGAAAAAAAAATTGTTTATTCTGCATAAACAAAACGCAAAAAAAAATTTATCACCTTTTTTTTTTGAGTTTTCCCATGTTTTAATAGTTATTCTGCTAATCGGGGTGGAGCAATAAATTCTTAAGGTGTAACTAACCCAACTTTATTTTATTTATATGGATTAGAAATTCAGTAGTGGAGGATATAATCTCCCTGAAAAGAGTAAAAAAATATTCAAGTTGTAAAATCAATTTTATTAATGTTATTCCTTCTATGTATTTCTAGGAGCAATACGGAGCCTAAATAACCGAAATCGTTCTCATGCCGAAAGGTATAAGCTCGGAACCGACAGGTCCAGCATTTATCCCAGTCTTATCCTCTGACTGACTTGAAGAAAACTCTTTCATTTATTAAGATCAAGATCAAAGCTTTTTCAAGGGACACTTCTGTTACATTGAAAATTAAAACAAATTCAATATAAGTTGAACACTCTTAAAATTCTATTACAAAATAGGTGCTCCTTACGAAATTGAATCGTCCTTTCCCCGCTATAAAGACCCTCGCACACAACAACACATCAACATTTGCGACATGCCGACTATCCACATAAGACCTTAAACTCGTATAAAATACATCCACAAAGAAGGAAAAAGTAATGCAAAGGAATCAGTACAGACTATCACGAAATTGATCTATGATTCTACAAGCGATAATCGCTCTTAACAACCAAAAAATAAAGAATATAATCGGGTGGGTGCTTCTGTTGTAAATTGGTTTTTTGCTGTAACAGAATTTCAACTGTATTCCCGAAATGATAGAGTCTAGATTTGAGTATACAGCGCACCTCATATACCCCCCACATAAGTTAGGGCCCAAGTAATACGGATGACGATGCGAAGTTAGTGGAAAGAAAGGGGAGAAGGGAAGTAGAATAACGAGGGGGGTGGGAGGTGGGGGGTAACTCCCCCTGTTTCGGGTTTTCAATAGATGTTAGAGTTTCACTTCCCGTACGATTTAAAATGCAGACAGGTGTAGATGTTGTATGCTCGTGTGTGTTGGTTTGCGTAATGTTATCATTACTTGTCGACTTGACTTGAGACGAAAAATTTACATTTTGAACACTATGATAGCGCAGTGATTATCGGGCATATAGCGATTATAGGACATTGATAACGCAACAATTGGCTAAGTAATAACAACCGCAAGGGTCAATCGATCAGGTCAAGCTACGCTTGCCACGAATGGTCCGTAGATGGGGTCCTTTACATACCTAATGAGATTCCTCCGTGTCTTGGAAAGCACGTTAAGACGTTGCTCACAGCTGTCATTTGTGGATGTTTAACAGTCGTTACGGGTCGTCAGAAGCCTGAAAGTCTGACAACCAGTCTTACCTAGGGGTATCGTGTTACTCAGTAACCGGGTTGTGGAGGTTAGATAGGCAATCGCTCTATATAAAATGCTGGTATTCAGCTGCATCCGGTGAGACTTAAAGCCGACCCCAACATAATTGGGAAAAGGCTAAACAGATGATGATGAGAACGCAACAATTCCCACTTACTTTGAAATCTGTTATGTATGGAAAATTGGGTAAACCGTAGATATGTTAGGGCAATGGACTAAGATTAATTACTATGATAGCACAAGTCTAAACCTTAGTGGTTTTTGGTTGCTATTTAATATGCATATCCTGTATTCTTTTGTATAAGTGATAAATAAAAAAAAAAAAAAAAAAAAATATATATATATTATTAAACTATCACTCAAATTGAAGAATCTTAAATTCCTCTATAGAATATTTAGTAGAGCTTCGAAAAAAAAAGTGATTTATTCAAACTACGCTGAGAATCAGCACTTTTCGAACGTCAAAATTTCATAAGACTTGTGAGTGCTTTCGTTCTAACAAATTCAGTCAGTCATCTAGTCAGTTGCTAAAGTACTAGATATCTAATAGCTTACTAGTGGAAATCAATCAAATAAACTAGTAATTAACTTTGGTTTTAACTGACATATTATCATATCTACCTCCAAAGTCAGAAACCAGGGAACCAACATAATGTACTTTTGTATATGTGCAAAGATTTTCATAATATTCACTTGGGTACACAAGCGCAGATATATCTCGCGATATATCTTGCGATATGTCTTGTGATATACAACCCATCGCCACAGAGCTCCGCAAAGCATTTTTCAAGACACAATCCACCCTCGCTTTTCTGAACGTATTATTGTTTAGTCTAGTTTATGAGCGAAAGCGGACTACAGTCATGGTTTATCTTGGTGTTAAAGACTCTCTTGTCTAATATAGGTGGCAAACATTATGATCAACGGTCTTTTGGTATCCAACTGCGTAGATAAAAGTGCGTATTTTTCATAACCTTTAATCACCGATCGAACAGCTGTTAAGTTACTTTTATAAAATAACATCACGCATGTTTTTCTGAAGGGTTAGGCAGAAGTGTACCTTTAGTGGAAATCTGTACATATTAAAAAACGAGCCGTCCTTCTGTCTTCTGTCTGGCCGTTAGTGCGCACCAATCTGTTTTAAATTATTTTTAGCAAAAAGGACTTTGAACAAGCACTTATATTTCAAGCATTCAAACTCACTAAACTAAGTGCTATCGGAACAACAAGTAAAATGCCTCACGATCAAATTAAATCCGCAGTTGAAAGCCCTGTCAATGAATGCGCCAGACTGTCATCTAACAGAACCAGATGGACCCGATCGTGAGGCGAGCTACGATTACACCTGCGATTGGACAAAATTCATCGTGACCGTGACCCAGTCAAGAGCAAAGCGAAGAAGAACAAGAAGATCGGAACAACAAAAAACAGACTGAGTTGTATCCTAACTTTGATACGAGAAACTTATAGCATCGTACCGGAAAATCTACGACCCTCAACTGAGCTTCAAACACCGCTGATCTCTCATAACTTGTACCACTCACTCAGCAAAGTTCGTTTTTTCTCCCTGCTCCTTGGCAGTTTTGATGCATCGCAATATTTTCGTGTCAGCCGCATAGCCCGTGACGTCACATGATATATTGGAGCGTCGCCTTTACGATATTATAACAATTTCCTTTCTAATATATTTTGTGTAGGTTTTATTTATTTTCGAGGAGAAAATTGAATTATATATAGGAAATGGATGCAAGTTAATTTGATTGAATTTTTGAGTTTCAGCAGTGGTGGCTTAATGGGTTGTGACGGCTGCGACTTCAAGTTTAAGGTACGTTTGAACCCAAACTGCTCTCAAAACCGGCATGTCCTAGAATCTAAAATTTGAAGACATGTGTCTAATTCATTAAGCCGTCGATTATAAAATCGACTAAAGAGTTTTTCTACATGAAAATAAACGACACGGTGTTTCAAATCAATGGCCTATGACTTACCCAAACAGTACAAATCTGTACTTAATATTATAAAAGAGGTATTTTCAGTTTGTATGTAGTATGTTCAATGTTGTATGATTTTCCATTGTCATGTAGCGGTAACCTCCGGAACTACTTGATTCGATTCCAAGAATTCTATCATTAATGTGAAGCTACAGTATTGTCGAGTGTCATAGGATATATTTTGTGTTAAAACAAGAAACTTCATGCGGACAAAGTCGCGGACAGAAGCTAGCTATACTAGCTTCAGTTTCAGTGTATCGTAGGTACCTATTGTAGCGAAATAAAACGAAAAGACGAAAAACTTCGCTAACATATACGTTTAATTTTGGTGTTAAAAATAAAACGTATATGTTAGCGAAGTTTTTCGTCTTTTCGTTTTATTTCGCTACAAATGGCGCCCGAACAGGGACGCCATTTGTACGATACACTGAAACACCACCAAATCACCAGCATCTAATCAAGACAAAAACAAAGCAAAAATCGAAAGTCCCCAACCCTTCAACACTCGAGACTTCAATACCTACATACGCTAATACCACCTATTCGTAAGTACGGCAAAACCCCCAATATACCTACAAAAAGTATTCTAAACAAGCTACGTTTCGAAATACTAAGTAAAACTCAAAACAAAAGAAGGTAAAAAATGCTCGACTCACAAAGCGGGTGTAAGGAAGGTTCGTTTCGGCTCCTTGCAGCGGAGCCTGCCTCATATGTATGGAAATGTGGCCTAAACCCGCCAGGGTTAGGGCGAAGACAGAATTGCGAGAGATTTCGAAAAAAACCGTTTCCGTGAGAGTAAAAACAATTCAAATAAGGATAACCATTTCCTAATGGAATTCCTATTATTTGCTCTATGGTAGGTATTTAATGTAGACAGGATGTGGATAGGTATTTATTTATATTGCGGTATTAGCACAACAAAAGAGATGTCTTTGCCCAGCAGTGGGCAGTGGGTGAAGTCGGTCTGTGGACGATGATTGTTATATTATCCTGAATCATCTGAGTGTATACTGTATAGGCCAAGTTTTTAATTTTAGGTTCTGATCAAGCCTTCCTGCTGTCCACATGAAAATGATGTATAGATTCAAAGGAAAATACTTAGTAACTAATATGGGAAAATACAATTGTGTTTATAGGGCTAAGTTTAATTATTTAATCTTATCGTAGCCAGAATTCGGAAAAAAAATACTATCGGAATAACAAAACACTTATATCGACCTCACCGCACCACCGTGCGTCCACACCGTGATAACTTTGGTGAAGTGACCTGGATTACAGCTCGCGTCAAACTCACTTCACCGAAATTTTTGCAGTGAGTTTTTTACAGAATACACTAGCTGAACTACCCAATAACACATGACAAGAAAACTCTATCAAACACTTATTCGGAAAACCGAAAATCTTCGAACTTATTAACTGTTATGCCCTCAGCTTTACAATAGACTGCACATAAACATAGCTATACACACTACACAATTTACGAATACATTTTTCCCGTGATATTGCTCCAAAGATTTGTGGGCATCTCGCAATATTTATATACACCTATAAAATTGCGAGTTTCTATGTAAAACTTGCAAACGAAGATATATTGTGCAAGTTTTCTGTTGGAGAACTTTCGGCGCCAGTTCGTGTATTATGTATGTATGAGATGTTCATCATACATTTAAGATGGTTGTGGAGATATTTTGGTGATGAAGGAAGAAAAATCACAAATTAAAGGGAATAGAAATAACGTATGATGAAGGACCAAAACATAAAATTTGAGATTATTGTAAGAAATGAAAGCCACTAAAGGGGTACCCCATTAAAAAAACATCAGCATAGAAATTATTTAAGTAATTTATTTGTCAGTGATTTACTCAAAATTATTTCAATTCATGAAAATATAAATAACATAAATATGAAATGCAAGTTTTCTCTCAGAATTCTCCCTTTATCATTTCAGGTTCAGAATTAATTTATTTTTTTAGATGATATTTGATATTTTCAAATTATAAAACTATGAATTCAATTTAATGATCCAAACATCTTTACGATACCATTTTTTTTTAACTAGTCTCTTATAGTCCGACTTTTAATTAGCTGAAGTAAAATGACACTTCTTTCTGTCATTTTGTTAAAAAATTAATACCACACTATCTCTACTAGTGGTGTGATTAAAACGCAATGAAACATCGTTATAATTTAGATATTCGAAATTGACCAATTTTGATTTAACCGTAAACAATCAAATTATTTGTATGTTGTAGTCTCAAATTAGCGTAAATACATAGTCTACTATAGATAATTTTGTTTCCATTTTTACTCTAAAACTCCTACTATAAATCATTTTGTTTTAAATAAATTAAAGTTTTCATTAGGACCAACGTTTACTATACAGGATTATTTGCAAAACACCAAAAAGAATATTTAAAAGATATGTTTGTGATTAGAATTAATGCTTTTTATAATTCCAATCCAACCACTGATGTGATGAAAAAACAGTAATTAGGCATTGCTCAATGTTTTTGTTGTGAACTTATATTATTCTGAATTTAATTATAAATATAATAATATTATCCTCTTTTATATAATCAATTTAACACGGATCGATTTTGAACTAAGTAAATGTTACTTGAATGAATCGATTCTTTTGTCACATCACTATTTAAATTTCATTAAAAAGTGGTAACACCTAAGCTGTCAATTTACTGCAGATAATTAAAAGTCCGATTTATAACCGCGTAAAAGATCATGCCATATATAGTTCGTAAGGGACATTGAACCCGTAAATAACATTTTCTACTGCCAACCTTTTTCTTCCAACCCACCAAAATTCATCTAACTCAAACCACCTTCTCGTCACGTAATGCATCAAACGTAATCTTCTTACATCGTCTCAATTTCGGAGAAACCCCCTCCCCCCGGGATTACCCCCTGCATGGACGATTTTTCTTTTTTTATTATAATGCCGCGCCGAAGGAAATAGTCGAATAGATTGGATTTATTTATGAATTTTGTTAGAAGTTCTTATTTTTAATGTGAGTAAGTAATGTTTTTTTTATTCGGCCAGAGGATGTTGTTTTCCGAATGTGTTTTGTAAATTATTCTTGTTTATATTTTTAATCGACCATAGAGACAGTTTATTCTTACATTGTTTACGTATTTGATTATTATATCTTTCAAAGTAATAATTATTGATCGTTAAAAAAGTTAACAACCCGTAAATGCCATTGCCATTTTTGGCATTTCAAAATTCTTAATAAGTAGTTTACGTACAAAATATATAATAAGCTGGATGCTCTGTTTTATAGATACGAGTTATTTTAATAGACACCAACAACTATGTTCGTTAGGATATAAAAAGATTTGATTATGGGGTAAATGCTATGGTAGCCCGCGATATACATCGATATACAACTTAATACTCACCAGCAATTTGCTGGTGAGTATTAAGTTGTACGTTGATTAAAATACGATTCGCGGCCGTAACAAATATGTAGGTATTTACAGAATAAAATCATTAAAATCAGTAATACAACTTGTTAAGTTAGTATAATCCTAAAATGTCAAGATTTCATGAAATAGTCATTCTATAGAATTACTTGTTCTTAAAGAGTTGTGTTGATGACTTTAATGATTATAGTTCTGTAAATAAATATTTATTACGGTCGCGAATCATATTTTAATCAACGTATAACTTAATACTGACCAGCAAATTGCAAAAAACGTTTCAAAAATTTCATTTAGCAGGCTACCATGGCGCTTTCGCCTTAAACTTATTAAAACGTCATTTACAGATCTTTGACAATCGTTACGGGTAGTTCGAAGCTAGAAACTCTAACAATCAGTCATGCTATAAAGTACCTGGGTTGATAAGGTCACATAAGCAGTCGCTCAATGTAAAATACTGGTAAACAGCTGCATTAGATAAGACTGGAAGTCGTCCCCAACATGGTTGGAAGAAGGCTCGGCAGATGATTGAAACTATGCTGAGAACCTCTAAAGATTTTCGTGAAAATCAAATCATGAAAATATTAGTGGAATAACATAACATAACATAATCAGCCTATAATGTTCGCACAGCTGGGACACAGGCCTCCTCTCTGTGAGAGGGAGTGGACCATGATCCACCACGCGGGCCCAGTGCGGGTTGGTAGATGTCACATGATTTCGAATTTTTGGTTTTAGGACATGCCCGGTTTCCTCACGATGTTTTCCTTCACCGTTTGGAGAGCAATGGTGATGACATAATTTACACAAAGTAAAGCGTCTGTGCGTTACGTGACGTTAGTGCAATAACCAAACCTAATGTATTGCCACTGTCACCAGAATCCACGTTGTAAGTCCATAACACTCCCAAAACATTACATAGTAGGTACACCCCTGGAAAACCGAGGAAAAAAAACATAATTTACTTACATCTTCTATGCAAGACATTACGGTTCTAACAAGACACAATGCTTTCGCGAAATCCTCCCTCTAGCATCGCGGCCATTTTGACTTAACCCTCCCGCCGCCGCTGTGGTAGTGAAACCGGGGCGAATGCAGGGCGAGACGAAGAAAGTCAGGGATCAAGTTACGCTGGGGCGATATTAGGGATAGCTTCCACCCGCTAGTCAGTTTGTGAGTGATTGATGGCGTAGGCGGGGCGAATCCAATCATTAAACTTGATGCATGACCGGTGGTAGGTACATCAGGTTTTGGGATTTTCGATTTTGAGAAAATTAGTTTTTCGGTGGTTGGCTGTTTGTTATTTTTTTTGTAATAGATTAATATGTAAATATAATAGGAAAATGAGGTTGTTTCAGTTGTATGTAGTTCTTTATATAAGTAAGTATGCTATTATTTTACGTATGACCACGATTTCAATCCTAAAAGCTATACTTTTATTTAACTATATTATTTATCAGTTTCATAGTTTTCTTCGCATTCTTGGTTTAATATGGCATATATACTATAAAAATAAATCGTATGATAAATTATTATTACATTTTAAAACACAGATCAGAAAGTTAATTACCTAATCAGTGGAATAAGATTCATACTCACCTGCTACATTTTGACCACATTTTCTCACAAGCACTATACTAAAAGTAAGTACTTAACAGATCTTCTAAGACACTACAAATATCTAACACTGTCTTACATTATATTCTATCATCACAATTTCTTAAAAAACCTTCCACGCACTACGAAACCCAAAATCAAACTGAATGCGCAACAAAAAATCACATTCACAAACGTATCAACATTTTTAAAAACCGAATACATTAACCCTTGAATAATTAAAAATATGCGTGAGCGCAAATAATCGCGAAGAATTAACCCTTTGCATGCAAATGAGGCGCGAATGCGAAATCACGACCGGTCTTTGGGGCCCAGGTGTGTTATTATTTTAAAAACAATTTGCATACGACTTGGGGATACCGGGTAATATTATAAAACATTTGTTAAATAAAAGAGGTCACGTACACCGGTTTCGTATTTAAGATGTGGACTTTTAACAGTCACATTTATTTTTAAAGAGCTAAGAAGTAGATAGCATTGGAGTAAATTAATTAGGCTAGCTAAATTGCTAAATTTTGGTTCTATCATACTGAATATAAATATGAAATGAATATGAAATTCTTTATTCCGTAGGTAGTTTATCTGAATCACTGTTACACTTCATGTTTTAAAATAAAAATAAACTAGATGAGGTCGGCGTTTCCTATCTGACTATTCTGAGAAGAAAGGCCGAAACAAACTCAGAGGTCACAGTCTCATTTAAAGTCCAGACAATCATAATCTAACATGATGTCAATGTCACGTCCAAACCTTTAAATGACTAAGGAAATCTAACGTGACAGAGGTTTTTGGTCTTATTAATAACAATAATGTGTATTACTGCATATACCACAGTGTGAGTACCTACACATACAGTGGTATAGACACATATAATAACACAATAGAATGGTGGTACAGACGCCAGCACATCAAACTACTACAATCTGTCAAATTTATATAATAGATTTTCAACTTTATTGCTAAAGCATAAGGTTCAAAGTTGATTGGGAAAATTTGACAGTTTAGGAGCTTTATGTGCTCGCGTTTGCACTTACCAGCATTCTTAAAATTCTCAATATTATCAGACCAACACTTTTTATTATAAAACTTTAAACCTACTCGGTTTCGTAAACAACTCGCCTCGGTTCGAGGCTTTTTTACCAGTCATCAAAATTCTAAGGTAAACTTTTAACCCACTCACCCAAGTTTCTCTCAACACCCAAAAAGTACACCTTATAACGACATAGCAACAAAAGCCTCGTCCCTCTAATTACCACAAAAACAAAACTTACATCAGAGCTATAACCACATTTACCAACATCGCGACAAAAGCTCAAGACAACGAACCTGGGACATCTTAACTGACGGAAGTCGTCACAAAGACATCGTACACCTGCCAGACGGAGGGGACACGAATTTAAATTTGAATGCCCAGCGCAGAAGGGTTGAAGACATTCGTTTCGAACAAGAAGTTTTTCAAACTTGGAATTCTATGTCGGATTTTTTTTAGATTCATTCCGAAGTGATTTGAATGGGTGTTTTTGAGAAATTGGAAATTAGCTGTCTTGCTGTTTCAGATAAAAATATTTAGTTTTTTCTGTCATTGGACAAAGGAGCGTGAATGCTCAGTGGAAAACTTCTTAACTTTTTATTTGACTAGGCATCCGTTATAAGCTAGTCATTTCATCATAATCAGCCTATAATGTTCCCACTGCTGGGACACAGGCCTGATATGCGGCGGGACTGGGCTGTAATACACCACGCGGGCCCAGTGCGATTTGGTAGATGTCACGAGTCTTCGTATTTTTGGTTCAAGGACATGCCGGTTTCCTCACGATGTATTCCTTCACCGTTTTGAGAGGAGTGGTGATGAAATAATTTACACAAGTGATGCGCCTGGGTTCGAACCCACGACTTACAACTCGTAAGTCGGAGCCGTTACCTACCACTGGGCCATCACTGCTCTCCGAGTAGCTTGATATACTTAGAGATATTGAAGTCTTCGGAAATAGAAGCTAGCAGGAGCGGTGTATCTACTTATATAGAATCAGTCCTGAAGCTTACCTATAAAATTCACATTTTGTAAAACTCTTAAATTTCAATCACAAAAATCAATCCACAAACTTCTATTCCCATAAATTCCGCTCTCCCGATTTCAACACCCAATAAATTAAAATCAATCGATACACCATGACACCTTTTCCTTTATTAGCGATCAATAATTACCATATTACAGCAAATGTTGACACAGCTTTCCATAACATGCAACCCCATCGATTATACCATAAAGGAAATAAAGGACTCTAAACTCACGACCTAAGAATCCGTTCCCACGAAATCTATGAATACATTTAAAAAAAAGGTTTTATCTATTTTATTTAAATTCGGACTGGCCTTTAAGATGCTCGAAATTTGAATATAAAGTGGAAGGGTTATTCTTCCGAGTGTCAAAATTTTTCTTCCGCATTCACAGGATGGTCTAGTAATTTGAATATCGAATCTGAATGCATGGGATCTACTTTGCATATCTTTTTTCTTCCTTGTCAGTTTTTAACTTTTCGCACAGTGGTACAAAGACGCGTTTGGTGTGCGCATTATTGATTTTTGCCGGTCGATGCGTAACTTTGAATGCGTAATGAGATAAAACATTTTCCTTGTGTTGTCATATTTGTATTTTGTAGTCTAATTTATTCGTGGCTTTGTGTGGAGGTGACGGATGTTTGTAGTACAACGTTCCCATGGACTCGGGAAGATAAAGATAGACATAAATTACCTTTATCAACGCCTTGTTGTAGATTATGAGCACGGAAACCATATCAGAATAGGTAGGTGTGTTCTTAAACACAGCGAGTAATTAAACTCAATTGATGAACAGCGGCGCTATTCTGTAAAAAGATCACTGTGATAACGTATGTGAAGTGGGTTTAAAGTGAGCTGTCATTCCACCTGATGCTGGGGATTGACAGTATTGACAGCTCACTTTACCTAAGTTTTCACGGTGAGATTTTTACAGAATAGCATTACTGTGATGGAAGTCATGGGGAAATGCTTTTGCCCAGCAGTGGGATGATGCAGGCTAACAGTAACAGTAATGAACAGTGGTGGCTCAGTGGTAACTGGGCCCGCGTGGTAGATTATGGCCCACTCCCACTCCCACAGAAAGAGGAGGCTTGTGTCCTAGCAGTGGGAACATTGTGGGATGATTATTTGTAATGATTTTAAGTTTTCAAATAAGTATTTAAGTTGAAAAAGCAACAAAGAATTTCAAAACATTTAAAGTAAACACAACTTTCTAAGTTAGACATTCCTCCAAATAAAAATGGATGCACATCACAATAAAATGATGTCTTTCAAAGCGATAATAACAACAAAACACAAGATTAATTGCATTTATTTCAATAACAATAGGCAATTGTTATCAATCGATCGTGAATTATTTAACAATTGACTAAAATAGAATAAACAATTGACATTTCATACAGTTCGCAGATAATAAAATAAGGTTTGAATAAATTAAAAGATTCAATTTTATAATTTATTGATTTCATTTGCATATTTGAAAGCTTACTATTTTAACTTTTAAAGTACGTGATTGTTTATTTTTTATCGTTATTATTTATTCGTTTCTATTAAGTACCAATGCCTGATATAATCGACTATCTATCATCCATTTACTAATAATATTATAAAGAGGTAAAATTTTTGAATTTATATGTAGGAGGTAATCTACTGAACTACTGATATTATTTCGAAAAGTTTTTCACTATAATAACTTGCATTATTGCCAAGGTGTCATAGAATATATTTTATGTAACAAGAAATTTCAAACGAAGCGAAACGAAGTCGCGAGTAAAATTTATTAGGTAAATACAAAACAACAAACATTGAAATCTGTAACTTTAACTAAAGGTGATTTTTGACCTAATTATTCGTATTGAGTTCTAACGAAACAGAGAAGGAGTTAAAGATTAAAATAATAAATAACGTATTATGTTTTATACGTTTTCTTGTTTTTCTTTCAGAGACTTTCTTTCGTAACACCTTCGTGGAAAAACCACTTTGAGAAAGAAATTGTTAGGTACCTAAATCAATTTATCTTTCAACAACTTAAACGCAAATATTGTACAAATAAATATTCAAATCATACGAGTGCTCTACACATTGCTCGTTTCACAGAATAAATTGTGTACAAAAACTGTTTCAGTTCAACACGGGTTTATCGTGCGTGACTGAGTACTGAAATATTGTCTCCTTACTGTTACGACTTATTTCAGACTTGAGACCAATCGACGTTGGAATGTTTCTGTGAAATGAAAAAGCTTTCATATTTTATTCCTTGTTTAAGGCGAAAGCGCCAAGGTAGCCCGCGAAATTCAATTTTTTTTACGTTTTTTGCAATTTGCTGTTCAATTTTAAGTTGTACGTTGATTACAATTCGATTCGCGGCCGTAACAAATACGTATCTACAGAATTATAATCATTAAAGTTATCAACACAACTCTCTAAGACAAAGTAATCCTACTGAATGACTATTTCATGAAATCGTGACATTTTAGGATTACACAAACTTACTAAGTTGTATTACTAATTCTTATGATTATAATTCTGTAAATACATATTTTTTACTACCGCGAATCATATTTTAATCAACGGACAACTTTATACTGACCAGCAAAATGCAAAAAACGTAAGAAAATTTGAATTTCGCGGGCTACCTTAGCGCTTCCCCCTTAACCAAAAATATCATTTGTAACAAAAATAAATGGATTTTTTTTTTCTGAAAAAGAAGCGAGATTATTCCACTTTAAGTACCTACCTATATATTTCTGATCATAATAAAATTACGCTTTTTGTGATTAAAACCTTCAAATAATTATCATTATTTTTTGTCACTACATAAAAGTACCTATTGCATTTCATATTTTCTTTAACAGTGAACCAGTCAGCTTAAGAATTTTATAAATAAAGAAAAATATAAGCTAGATATTGCGTGCTCTTCATTCCAAGCATGTTGTATTTACAAGTTAATTAAAAAGAAAAAGTTCTAGGTACTCATATTTCTAGAATTTTTCTATAAAATTACACCTTTAATACGAGTCATTAGAAGAAATAGCACCTTTTACTAGTCATTAAAGGAAATTGATTAGCGTTTTTACGTTGTCAATTATGTAACAGAATGCCTCAGAAATGCTTCTATTCGAATAAAAAGTTTATAAATTACATAAAAAACCGACAAAAGCTGGGACTTTCAACTATGTATGGTTGCTTCCCACTGCTAGTCAAACGTCCGCGTCGGTTGATACTGACACTAAATTTTATGACGGCTCATTAAAACTATAACGTCACTGGCTTTAGAGCACATTTAGCAGTTAACCAATAAAAAATTAACTAACATGAACCACCCAGATCAGTCGCACAGAAAGTTAGAAACAGATTTTTTTCTTCCATACTTCTCTATTAGTCGTCATCTCGGTAGTCACCCCTTTCTAGCCATATCATCTTTCACACAGTCTTCCCCTACTCTTATAGACATCCACATTTAAATTCGAAAAATTCTTCACAGAAACACACACAGTCGGTAATAAAAAAAAAAACAACGCAATGAGAAGGCCAATAATAAAATTCTCGTAATTTAAAAAGTTCAAAATCTAGTCGCAGTCTCATCTCGGCAAAAAACAAATTTTAATGTCAAAAACTTATTAAATTAGAAGTAGGTATTTTTGACAGATTGAGACTGAGATCAGACTAAGAACGTTTTTAAAATTACGGGATTGCCCCACTGGACTCGACTTCCGTACATCGCAGCTCAGAGCATCACCTAACAGGAATTTGCATACATTACCAGATAAAGGGCGAACCCGTCATAATTTTTAATATTTAATTTTTTACAGTTACGAGTACCGGTTATTTGTCTATTGTCACATTGTATAAAATATTTAAATTGAAAACAAAATCGTTGGGTCGAAACAAAAGAGCGCACCTTTTTGTCCTCGCTTGCATTCATTTTGAGCACTGTGTGACAATTTATGTGCAAACAAATGTCACCTTTATTTTTTGTCGAATAGAGTCTACATTCTGATGTTTTAAGTTTGAAAATGACGTGTAGAATTAGTAATAACAGCGTTAAAATTGCATTAAGAGTACATCAACAGAATGTTTATGGGGTTAGCACCATACCTACCTATGTCATTTGAGAATGAAATACCATAAAGCTTGTTAATTATTCTCTATATTGTAAGTACAATTATTACACGAGTACTATATATTATTAGCCATTAATGTCCTACTACTGAGCAAATGCCGCCCCCTATACTCTTTCCACCTCTCTCTGTCCAGAGCTGCCAAGGATGAGCTGGACTCCTTTAATAAAGATAAAGAAAATAATATACTAGGTACTAAGTGAAATGACTAACAAAACAAATAAATACAAAAAGAACACTAATAACTAAAGGACAAAATTACACGTTAGATAATAAAAAAGATTTTTGTTAGATATTATTCTCTACCTAACCTACATTTACTAAAAAGACTTGAAAGAGCAAAATTAAAAACAAATGCATAATACCTACTACAAACCAAACAACTTTCCTCTACTTAAATTGAACAATAGAAAAAAAATTGAATTATTCCTAAACTAGCTTCCGCCCACGGCTTCGCCCGCGAGGTAGTATGGATAGTATGGATTAGACCGAGAACTTTTTAACTCAACCTGTATCTATAGGTATTGACACATTTTGACTCAAATGAGATAAAAAAAAGAAACAAAAAGTATGATTATTCAAAATCGCGATCATAATTCCAAAACAAAAAAAAAAAAAAAACAACAGAAAAATCGGTTAAACATTAAGGCACTGCCACACCCGTCCGTATCAAATCGCGAACAAACATGAAGAGTTCGGAACGAATCGTCGAATCACAATAAGATGCTAATCTTTTACACCTTTAGATGAATTTGCATATTGTGTGAGCATTAGCTTAACTGACTGTGCGAATAAAATATCTGTGATAGGATTTAGGGTGACATCATGCAAATTTTAATACGCCACCAAAATTAGGTAAGTATGATATGTTTTTTAATAAAAACATCAGAAAACTGTATTTTTTCCTACATACAATGCAACATCAGTGAGCAGTGGTGGCCCAGTGGAATCGGCCCCGACTTA
Source organism: Gortyna flavago (assembly GCA_963669345.1). Taxonomy (NCBI): domain Eukaryota; kingdom Metazoa; phylum Arthropoda; class Insecta; order Lepidoptera; family Noctuidae; genus Gortyna; species Gortyna flavago. The sequence continues at coordinate 3,449,635 of OY770136.1, read as the reverse complement.
CGAGTTCTAAGGTCGTGAGTTCGAACCGAGACAGACACTTTACTTTGTGTACATATTTAATAACCACTGCTCTCAAAAACGGCGAAGGAAAACTTCGTGAGGAAACCGGCATTTGCTAGAACCAAAAAATTCGAAGACCTAACATCCACCAACCCGCACTGGGCTCGCGTGGTGGATTACGGCCCACTCCCTCTCACCGAGAGGAGGCCTGTGTCCCAGCAGTGAGGATATTATAAACTGATTATGTTAAGGCAAATGCTTTTCCCCGTACCGAGAAGGAATGAGTATTTTAATATAATGTTTCCTCATGGTGTTTTCTTATCAATTACTTTCATAAGTAACCTCTGAAAATGCCATGCAGGTACTTACTGTTATAATGGATGGTTTTACCTTTAACTCATGCATTTATACTAATGGAAATTTCGAAAATCAAAATCTATCATTACCCCTTATTATGTAATTCTTCTGTAAACAGTGGTGGGCCATTGGTAACGGCCGCGACTTACGAGTTGTAGGTCGTAGGTTCGAATCCAGACAGGCGCTTTACTTTGTGTAAATTTTGCTCTCCAAACGGTGAAGGAAAGCATCCAAAAATTCTAAGACATGTGACATCTATCAACCCGCACTGGGCCCGCGTGGTGGATTCCGGCCCACTCCCTCTCACAGAGAGGAGGCCTGTGTCCCAGCAGTGGGAACATTATGGTCTGATTATGTTATGTATGTAATTCTTATAGGCTGATTATGTTATGTATGTAATTCTTAACACTCTCACATTCGCAAGTGCTGTCAAATTCTCCAACTTCGTATAAACATGAAATTTTAAAACAGATTTTCAATCTTCCTCAAAAACCACGTTTTTATTAGAACATTATCAGCAATCGTTATCCCAAATTAAGCCTACTAATCCTATAGGTAATCGTCAAAATCAAAACTTTTGAATTCTTGATATTCCCCGTCGAAGTTGGATAAAAAGGCGTGCTTCTTTAAAAAATGCGGACACCTGAAAGGCTCCATGTGCTGGAAAATCAATACTAAGCCTGTCGTACGCGTGATACCAACGAAAAACTACTACAGCCACCCCAACTCACCCTGCGTGGATATTTCTTCACCCTATCCGCCCCCACCGGCTTAGGGGAGAAAGGGGACGCAAAAAGATGCCCGGTTTTTTTCTCATTCGCGTGTGTTTTTGTTGACTAAACTTTTCTACGCACGAAACTCGACTTTGAGACTTTAGAACTGGGTTGGTTTTAGATCGGACACGGTCTTGATATGTGAACGATTGTCATGTCGAATTTGCGAGGTAATTTCAATTCTAAGTTGTGGAAATACGGTGGGTTTTGGATTGGAGGCTCATTATCAAAAAATGCCTCAGTAAACGTGGTATATGGGAGTTATTCGGTCTTCGCAACGAAATTAGGGTCCGTATATCGTACGCTCGGATGCCTAATGACTTCTTATGATTTTGATGTCATGTTGCGTGTAAGATGCATTGAGTTTATTTGATTTTTGGAGGGTTGACTGATTCGTATTCGCTACGAATTCCAAATTTGAATGAATTCGAATTTCAGACCGAGTTTTGAAATTGACAGCTGTCAAAATAACGGTCATTCGTTATTCAAAGATAATTGTGTCATTTTACTTTAAAATGAAGGCCTAGGGGTAGGCAGACATCTAAGTACCTATCAGTTTTCTATTTAATTTCTTTCTTTCGTTTTCACAGTGTGGTAATGTAAACTCAACAACATTTTGGTACTTGGTATTCCATTTTGCACGTTCTGATTTGTTACACCAAAGTTTGATTTGTTTTTTATAATAACTAAATATTGATATACTTAACAATATTGTTACATCAATGCATAGTTTTATTATTATTGTGTGCATATTGCTATCCGCTACATTATTACAGCAATTATTTTATTTGCCTTGTCTGTGCTTAGCACCTATACCTACTTGTTTTTATTTATTAGGGTACCACACAAATTAATAACAAGCTTAGGCAAACGTCAATTAAGTCGAAATTTCCTTGTGGTCATTAATTATTAAGTTGTGTACGTACATAGGAACTAACAAATTGGATTTTATGATCTGGAAATAAATACCTATGCATTTATTTCAGCATCCAAGCGGTTGTTTCATGTAACCATTTCAAGGTAATGGGTGCTAGTAAAATTACAACACATGAGAGATTTGAACTTTGAATCTGGATATCGGGATCAATGCAATGACAACATGTGACGTATTGTACAGCATAGCACGGGATAGCTTTTTAGGGTTCCGTACCTAAAGGGTAAAAACGGGACCCTTTTACTAAGACTCCACTGCCGTCTGACTGTCTGTCTATCACCAGGCTGTATCTCATGAACCGTGATAGCTAGCCAGTTGAACTTTTCACAGAATGTTTATTTCTGTTGTCGCTATAACAACAAATACTAAAAACAGAATAAAATAAATTTTTAACGGGGACTCCCATACAACAAACGTGATTTTTTTTCCGGTATTTTATGTGTAGTGTTAAATATTGTATGGTGGTACGGAACCCTCCGTGTACGAGTCTAACTCGCACTTGGCCGGTTTTTTAACTCGTGACGATGTTCCATTATTATCTAGCTTAACTATATCAGCGAGAATTTACACCTACCTATGTTTAACAAATAAAAAACTTTGACTTTGACTTTGACTTTGAGATATTTGAATAACACACTCAATGCAATGGCTTACATTTTAAAAGTTCAACAATATTCATTGCGTTATTCACGTTGTTGAGCAGACAATTGTTTCGAATATATGAAGCAATCTATTAGCTACTTATATCTTTCAAAATGATTCGAATTGTGAAACCAAACCTTTCGCCCGCGCCAGTTAGGTTTAAGTACCGTGTAGTGTTTAGACTGCATCCGGTTAGACTGGAAGCTGACCCCCTGCTGAAGTGGAAGCTAGGTGATGAGATGATGTGGTTGTTAGACTGTTGTTACATAACACAATCAGCCTATAATATTCCCACTGCTGGGACACAGGCCTCTCTGTGAGAGGGAGTGGGCCGTTATCCACCACGCGGGCCCAGTGCGGGTTGGTAGATGTCACAAGTCTCATGTCATGTTCTAGGACATGCCGGTTTCCTCACGATGTTTTCCTTCACCGTTTGGTGAGCAGTGGTGATGAAATAATTTATATAAAGTAAACGCACATTTAATGGTAGGTTATTAGGCTGCCACCGGGCTACATCTAGAGAATTCCTAATTAAAATAACCCCATGTTAAAGTTCAGCTTAGAAGTAATGTTAGCTAATAAAAGTATTTTATAATGAAAGAAGTCACAGGCCATTCTGATAGTATCTAACAGTTTCCTAACGATTACGCCGACGACTGTACTTTGAGTAACTAATTAGCAAAACGATCAGATAATTTTGAACATTATTACGGACGTAGTTTCAGTGTTTTCCGCCAGAGGTCGCCACACGTAATGCGTGTCGCATTCCTACACATCAGTTGTACACTTGAACGACAAACTTGCACAAGATGATTAGCAATATCTTTAACGATATTCTAGTTTTCAGAAACGTAACATATTTTCACTATAGATTTCCTTGAAAAAATACCATGATTTGGGCGGCTCCGGAAGGTCGGACTTTCGTTCTGTGAGCCCGTACGTGGCTATAGGTGTCACAAAATTTTGTGTTGGTATATGAAGGTTAAAGTAGATATACAGCATAGCTAACTAAAGCCCGCTTGCATCATAATTCGCTGAATGCATTTAGTGCTAAAGGAATTAAAAACTATTCCTATTAATAGTTTGAAGATGACAGAGATAGTCGTATTTTAATTACGTCTAAAGTTAAATTAATTTAATGTTTGTGGTGCATGACGCCTAGGACTTGTATTTTTATTATTGAAAGCCTCAGAAACAAACATTTGTAAAAGCTATGTAGGTAGTGCCTATGGTGTGCCTATTTATTTTAGTTAGAGGGACAGCAGATTTACAAATTACAGTACTGACGAAATCATAATGTAAGCCCATAAGTTCATCAATATTATTTTTCTCACCAAAAAAACTCCAAACGTTGTTCAGAGGACGTAACCATAAAAAAAAAACACAAATGTTTCACACACGATCAAATCTCAGATAAAATCAGCCCACAAAAATTAAAATATGAAACATAAAATTTTATATCCTTACGACCAATGCCAGAGGTGGGGTGTTAGGCCGTCCAGTCACCGACCAATTACAAGACCACTGAGTAATAAAATGTTCAAATGATTAAATCAGTAAACTAAGTAACTGTTGCTGGCAACTTTGTACGCAAACAGAACTATAACCCTTCGTTATAATTTTATGGGGCTTAAAAAATATATTTTTCTGTGTAGGTGCGAGAACATCATAATTTTCAGGTGTTTGGTTCACTGACAAGAATCTTATGGACTTGAAATGAACACCGAATACAACGTATCTGCGGCCTAACTGACACGATGATTTTGTAGGCATTTGACATTTTCTTAGAGGCAGTAATTGTCAATGGTTTAGTTAGACTGCGCCCCATTGGCCATAGAACGGTTTTATTACAATGGCTAGTTAGTGGTTGGACATTACTATACTCTTGTTAGTGATTTAATGGACGTAGGCGACTGGTTCAATTCTCACGTCTGACCATGCCATTGAATTTTTATTTTTATTTTAGTTGACTGCATAACTGTCGGAAAATATAGGTGTCATATTTATTTAAACGTCAGGCACATGCACAGGTGGACCTAATGCCACAGGGAATTCTCTACCAGACAACCCTTGGGTTAAAAGGTCAACATTGTGATAGGTGTCCAAAAAAAACATGTTGATTTTATGTTATGTTATAAGACTCATAACTGGCGAAATGTCATGCAACGGATAGCGATCAAACTGACATCTTTTCATTCACCCCTTATCTTGAGCAACGGGTTATTGTCACTTCTGATGACCAACACCGCCTTCAGGTGTACAGGTCCGTCCACTGTCCGACCAATTACAAGCACACAAAGTAATAAAACGTCCAAATGATGTTATCTGCGGATAAATCGGGAGTGTATCTGTAAATCGCTCGTTAGTTCAAGTGAGCGCGGTGTGCGCCCACGTCGCTTGTGTTAGATAAGTTTATACGGTATTGTTAGGTTTTTGAGGTTATTCATTAAATTATTTTGTAATACATAAATTGTAAACTTTTTTCTTAATAGCTAACTTCATATTACGTTTATTTTCTGTCTATGATAAGCAGGAAACAGCAGGACGAGGGATGCATAAAACTGCATTGAATGGCAGATTGAATGATTGAATGGAATTATGGTAGATAATAATAATAAAAGCTTGTTGTGCGTTAGGCGGTTCAGAAGGCGGTACTCCTCGATACGGCTCGCATTGTAAAGAAGTTCCTGTCTCTGGAGCCCCAACCACCGGTAGCTTGGACCCTGCTCCCGACACCGGTGGATGACTATTTTTTTTAATGTTTTTTCATACTAAATTTTTTTGTTTAAGAAATATTTAAAAATGTATTAAAATAAGATAACTACATAAATAAACGAAATAATAATAAAAATAAAGAAAAAAAAAACATGATGATAATGACGTACCTACCTACCTATGTAATGTTGATGATTAAGACGATCAAATGTTAGCTGCTGCTGGTGCTTAGTGGTAGAAAGATACCTAGTTGAGATATTTTTTTAGTTCATTTTAGTCTTGCTAAACATGGGTCTCCAAAATTACACAACAGTGACTTGCTATTATGTGAAATTGGTTTTCACTATTACTGTTGGCCTCCATCATCCCACAGCTGGGCAAAAGCTATGACGCAGCTATATCTACGGGCCTTTGTTACCTAAAATAAATGGTTTATTATTATTATTCCCTTTTCTTCATTACAAACATATAAATTATAATTTTTAAATATTATGATATAAAAACATTTAAAAATATAAAAAACAGTAGCCCATCTAGCTTTTCATTCCAGTGCTAATTGCTCATCTTCTACGGGGTCTACAGAGACCGAGACGCCTTCTGACGAGTCAAAGTGTTCAACAATTATCTAACTTATCTTACAACTGATTTCAGATCTTTAGGTACCTACTCTTTTATTATCTCCCAAGGCTGATTTTTCGATAGTCACATAACTGTTATCTGAAGAATATATTATATTGCAGTTTGACAGCTTTTGCATAGAAAAAAGTCATAATTATTCTTCAGATAAAAGTTATCTGACAACGGAAAAAACAGCCCTGAATCAGCTGTCTTAAGCAGTCCCGCCATCACTCCAATTGCTTAAAACAATTTCTTACAGAATACGAATTATTTTAAAACGAAATGAATTTTAAAACGAATTATCCTAACCCATTGCTTCGTATGTTTCAAAAATTCGTCTGCTCGACAACGCAGGTAACGCAATTAATGTTGTCAAAATGTCAAAATAAAAGGTAGGTATACCTACCATTTGTTACGCAATAACCTGCGCTTCTCCGAAAACGTTTATTATTGAACGCCATGCAGGATGCATGAAAACCTCAAGAAGTGAAACAAGTACCAATTACAATAATACTACATGCTTCATCCACGCTTGGCATAATTTCCGATCGTTATAAAAATGCACCAACAGATAGGTCATCGCCCTCGCTAGTGTGGAGTAGAACCAAGTTCTTGCACATAATGTTGATTTGTTAGCGTTTACAGAGTGAATGGTTAGTTCTCAGTAAAGCTTAGTGATTAGGCATTCAATTAGCTCATTGTTCGTACACAACACCTTTGCAACTTAACATTTGTAGGGATAGCAGATCAGTTTATTTTCTTTGATTTTTGATACACACAAAATAACACACATAATAAAGAGCATTCCATTCTACACAAAAAAATACTTGAAAGTAAGGAAAAAATACTTAGGTATAGTCTGTTCCAAAAGTGTGTGATGAAGTGGATCAGAAAACGTATCTGTGGATGCCAATATGAAGAGCCATTTCTAAATTGAATTTTTTGATTTGATTATTTGAATACTTAAATCCGAAATTCTAATTTCAAGTCACCTTAAAGATGTTTTTCATTTGATAATTATTGAGATTACTTTGATAACGTTCATTTCCGTTGATGAATTTTCAATTACAATTTATTAAAATTATTCAAAAAACTATTGATGAAAAAAGTAGTGAGTTACATAGTTGAAACCTTTTAAATACAGATGATTGTATTACTAATTGTTTTCATAAAGTTATAAATATGATTGACGTGTAAAAGTGTTTGTGCGAACCTACTTACAAAAATAATATCATTTATTATTAGTGACGAACTTGGTTTGTTTACACTTTCGTCAGATACTTTTGGAGCAGACATTAATGATATTAGAATACAAAGGAATTGCATTAATCAGAAACTTTCAATAGACCTGCGATATGAGATTTTCAGGAGAGACGTAGATCAGATACAGTGTGTAACTAAACCGTAAAATAGTTTTTTATAAATTGTCATTGAACCCCACTTTTGATGATTGCCACTTTTGTTTGGAGATAAAAAAATAATATGGGTTTCAAATGTCAATTTGATGTAAATATGTATTGACAAAGATTTAAATTAGAGCATGGAGCCTAAAAAGGCCACTTTGGCAGAATCATAAAACAATTCAAATCACGCAATTTCATCTGTATGACAGTTTTGTATGGAGATTCAAATAATGCTATAGATACACCTCTGCCTAACCCTTCAGAGATATATAGGTGTGAAACTGTCAAACAGATGAATTGCGTAATATGAATTGTTTTATGATTCTGCCAAAGTGGCCTTTTTAGGATCCCCTGGCAACAACGAGAACAATTGAAAAATACTAGGTCTTAAAGCGAAGGTCCTCTGAAGAAAGTGGCATTCTAAGAACTTCTAAAAATGAGGAAACTGAAATACGCCCGTAGCATCCTGGATATACTTACAACCCAAATTCTAATGCTAATTTCTTTCTTTTATTTTAATAGGTAAATTATTTGACTTCCCAAAAACATTTTCTTTATTAACCCATTTAATAGTAGCGAATCTGCTGTCGGTACTTGATAACATCTCTTCACGGTAGCGGTCGCGGACAAAGGAGTGTTCTGCTGACGTTACATCAGTACATGAGGCCGGGCCAAATCACTAGTTTTATCTTTCATACGATGCATACAGTATATCATTATCGCCATTATAGTTTGTTTCTAGGTTACTTATATCATGGTGTAGGTAATACAAAATTATAAATAAAATTAATTTACTAATATTTTTTTTATTTTTTTTACTGCTTGATTTCGAATGTTATATGCATCATCATCTGCCTAGCCTTCTCCCAACTATGTTGGGGTCGGCTTCCAGTTTAACCTTATGCGGCTGAGTACCAGAATTTTACATGGAGCGACTGCCTATCTGAACTCCACAACCAAGTTACTGGGTAATACAATACCCCTTGGTAAGACTGGTTGTCAGACTTTTGGGCATCTGACGACCCGTAACTACTGTCAAAGATCTACGAATGGCAGCCGGGATCAACGGCTTAACGTGGTTTCCGAGGCATGGATTGTCTTGGTATGTAAAAATGGTCACCCATCTACGGACCAACCGCGGCAAGCGTAGCTTAACCTGATCGATCGACCCGTGTGGGAGTTATTACTTAGCCACAATCCCCTCATGTGAATGAATGTCATATGCGCGATTGCTTATTCCTCAAAGTCATCAAATCGAACGTACATCCGTTTTTATTGAGTTATAAGTTAGGTTTAGTTTATCATCTCATCCACATCATCCACAGCCCGACTTCACCCACTGCTGGGCATAGGCCTCTCTTCTCTTGTGCTAATCCCCACGCTCCTGTGCCAGCCTCATGTTGTGCCCACGATGGCAACAATGTCGTCCGCCCATCCGACTGATATCTCGTCTTCCAGTCCTTGAACGCCACTCTGTCACAGCCTTAATGTTTCGTTTAATTTATAGTAATACTGATTCACAGTCAGAATAAAATTTACTAAAAAATACCCAAAAACATTCTTCTTTAAAGTAAGTTTCTGAAACACTTTTCAAATACATTGACAATCGAAAACACTGCCGTCGTTCATACTTGACTAATATAAAGAATTCTCTAACAGAACATAACGATACCTTCAGTAAGTAGTTATATAACATTTTCAATAGCACTCGAAGCACTACAAACTCATGCGCACCCAAAATGAAATAAAATCGATCGCTATTCGAGGCAAAATGTCCCCACCCTTCATTTTTAAATCGGCAAAAAAATGTATTGTTGTAAAAAGGGGTGTGACAATGATAGAAAGAGAGGGAATTATATTACAAAAGTTTGTTAGAAGAGTAAGTTACTGTTAGAAAAGGATAGATGTGTTCATGGAAATGTTCGTACGGAATAATAATTTTTATTTTGTGTAAAGGTATGTGTACACGACACCGATAGAGTGTGTTCTACAAAATCCAACCTAAGTAACTACAATGAAAATATAATACACCAAGAGCGTGTCTGCGTTGCTGTACACTGCTGAGTGCCCTGGAGTAGTGGTGTGCATCCTGGAGTAGACGTTCACGCTACCCGAGATTATTGTGTTACACGAGATTGCCCTCGTCCGGAATTTTCCTAAGATAAGCCATGACCAAAGAGATTTAATTCTTTTGCATGTAGATTGCGTAACTGCATAGCCGTCATTAATAGTTTGAACCAAAAAGGATATCAGTATTCTGGGAAAGTCTAGAAACGGAAGAAATGCAGAAACGATTTATAGGTACGTACCTATAGGTAGGCTTCTTCAGATGTCAGAAATCACAGCAAAACTTATCTTCGTAACTATCTTCTGAGATTGAATGAAACCTGTCAAATACAAAAAATACATTGAATAGCAGAAGGAAAATTGTAACATTAAGTATAGCAAATAATCTCTGGGTCAGAGTGTTCAGTTTGCTAGAGTCTAAATATGACCTGCTTTTTGTATTGAAGAAGTAGGTAAGTACTACTTGACCTATATATACCTACTCCCAAAGTCCCGATAAACTAACTAGGTAGTAGGCACAGTAAAAAAAAATGCTTAAAATCCTAACAGATGTTGCTCTTTTAATTTCTTACTAAATTTCCAATACACTAAATTCTAATAAGTCTAAAATTAGAATGTACCGAGTACCGACATTTTCTTATTGGTTTCATATAAAGTACATACATCTTCATAAAAGAGCCGAGAAATGAATATAAATGCTTAAAAGTGTACAGAATAAGATGTGAGGTGGCAATTTGAACAGAAAATGAGACAGTTTACGTTTAAAGTCACGTACAGGAGGTGGCAAACAGGATATTTGCTCAACTGGGCTCGGCTTAACGAATGCTACTAGTACTGCCATCTATGTTGTTATAAACGAACAAATAAATAATTTAAGAAAAACCTTTCATGAATCAATAGAATTATGATTAAAAATTATTTTCTAACTAGTAGATACTTACAAAATAAAAATTAAGTAAAATAAAGACAAATTAAATTTTATTAAGATTGTTGAGAAAGTGTTGCTAGCGCCATCTGTTATCGAGTAGCAACATTAAAAACTGTTTTACAACTAAATTTTACGCTTCTTCTCTACCCGCGTACATATACTGACTGCTTTGTGTATGTGTGAGTGAACAAAAGCGCTCGAAATTCAAAATTGTAGGTTGGGGTTCATCGTAGTTTGTTCGAATATTTGAATTTTAGCGGCCTTCTACTAGTTTTTTTTTGCGTTTAGGTTATGAAAACTGTGGAGTTATTTTAACGACTGAAAATCAATATAAAACCAAATCATTTAAATATAAAACAATTAAGGCAAAATAAATTTTATGTTGTAGGTACCTACTACCTACCCACAGGTAATGAGGCACTTACGGCCGAACCCAATCACCTATTTTCAGTTAAAGATAGATACCCATACGCTACTGACGGTAGCCAGTATAATCATAATTGCCAGTATAATAAAACCATACAGATCGCTACTTATATAGATTATTGAGACGTTAAAACCAGAGATAGATAGGTTTTTTTCTACCTCCAGTATGCCAAAACTGGTGATATATAGGCAATTGGGTTCGGCCGTTAGACTAATTTACAATTGACAAATTGTAAAGTAACAGTGTACGGCCTACTCATTGTTGAAAAGTATATTGAATAATAAATTTAAAAAAATTGTCATGCATACTTAAAGGATAGTAAGTAAATAGGTAGGTACAACAAAAATCAGGCATACACAATTATATTTCTAATTATTTTTTATGAAGTGTTTGTCAAAATTAGGAAATATAGGTAGTATAAATTATATTTTTATACCTACGTAAAATACCTACAATACCTACCTCCTGGCTTTTGAACTCGATGAATGCAAAATCAGCTCAGTATTGAATATCAGACTATTGTGAGCACATAATGGCCACTTATTTTACTGAATAGAAGCTTAAAATAGCAGACCTCTATAATAATTACTGACGGCGATTATTTGTTGTGTACCTAAAATCTATATCTATAGTAATAGTGAAGCTGAAGAGTTTGTTTGTTTGAACGGGCTAATCTCTGAAACTCGCAGTTGGATTTGAAAAATTATTTTTGCATTTGATGGCCTAATTCTTGAGGAAGTCTATTAAACATTAGGTATGCTAGCCGCTAGGAGCGGAGCAAAAAGTAAAAAAAGTCAGAAAGAACGCTAAGTGAAAACGAAGTAATAACGCGGGCAGGCGATGCGATGCGACGGGGTGGGTTGGGGGAATAAGAAATTTCACGCGGTTGGAGCCGTGGGTAGAAGTCATCATCATCTGCCTAGCCTTTTCCCAACTATGTTGGGGTCGGCTTCCAGTCTAACCGGATGAAGCTGAATACCAGTATTTTAAATGGAGCGACTGCCTATCTGACCTCCACAACCCAGTTACTGGGTAATACGATACCCCTAGGTAAGATTAGTTGTCAGACTTTCGGGCTTCTGACAACCCGTAACGACTGTCAAAGATCCACGAATGACAGCCGGGACCAACGGCTTAACGTGCTTTCCGAGGCACGGAGGGGTCTCGATATGGAAAGATGGTCTCCCATCCACCGACCAACCGCTGCAAGCGTAGCTTAACCTGACCAATCGACCTGTGCAGCTGTTATTATTTAGCCACGGGCCCCTCCGCCGTGGGCAGAAGCTACTATTTAATATACATGATGTCCATTTATTTATTTAGTAGTAAGTACAGAGGCCAGCACATCAAGCTACCCCAATCTGTCAAATTTCTTTGATACATTTTCAACTTTACAACAAAGGAATAAGGTTCATATTCAATTGGGAAAATGTGACAGATTGGGGTAGCTTGATGTGCTGGCCTCTGTACCTACACATACGTTTTATACATTCCAGTTGGTGCCAACATATCCTCATTGAGCTTTACCGTAGTTCCAATATAACTTTTTAAATACATATTAATATGTACAGACGCCAGCACATCAAGCTAACCAAAAACTATCCCAATCAACTTTGCAATAAAGTTGAAAATCCATAAAAAAAATATTTGACATATTATTATCTTGGACATCACTTACAGCAGTGAAGGAAACATAGGAAACCTGGACTTTTACTTAATACAAGTCTGGTCTGCCGACACTCCTTCTACCATCTCTCGGATAGCCATTCCATTAGAGCTCTGCCCCACTTGCCATCACCACGACTAGCCCATTGTCCTGCCCTCAATTTCCTCCATTTCAGAGCCGCTACCCGTATTCCGACATCTTGGAGTTTAACACAAGAACACAAAAATATCGTTAAAAAAGTCCAACTAGGTACCTATGTAAAAAAAGTTGCTTTCGCTAAGCGTTGACATTACTCACATTTTTTATTTTTTCTTGTCTCCTAAGGGCTATAGCGTGCCAATAGCCTAGAACTTTCCTCAAGAATTGCGCTATCAAATGCAAAAAAAAATATTGTAAATTCCAACTGGTAGGTAGTTCCAGAGATTAGCGAGTTCAAAAAACAAACAAACTCTTCAGCTTTATTATAATACATTATTATATAATAGTAAAATTAAAATAATGAGAACGCAAAACAATGCAACTGTATAAATTCATCATTTACTTTTGTCGTTGACTGTACTTGTTAAGGACAATACCTACACGCACATGTAATTCCAAAGTTCCAACAGTATAATTATTATTTAAATTAATAATGGCCACACATTGTTTTCTGCGAAAATAATGTAGGTAGCTACAATTATTAAAATTTTATTTAAATGTCTATGCAATTATTTTAGATCCAAGCAACTGAGTCGAAAATGGCCTTCAGGCTAAATGCGCGCACGCAACTAGAAAATATTAAGTCATACGCATTGACTAGAGTTTTGAAGTTTTTTTTTTTTTTTTTTATGCAATTTTATTAATGTTTTGTTATAAAGATGCTCTTTGAGGCGGGTGTCATAATTGCTATGGTGAATAAAAAGTATGGGTAGGAAATGTAGGAATCCGGTCTAATTTTTGGTTAATCTGTTTCTAAATTTATTATTAGTATCTATTATTACTTCAGTCACTTTACGTAAGTCGCTCTATTTAAAATACTAGTATTCAGTTGCATCTGGTTAGACTAGAAGCCGACCCCAAAATAGTTCAAAAAAGGCTAATCTGATTGATTTTTACTGATGTCACACAAAAAATGCACAAAGTACCTATTTTCGAAACAACCGATTGATATTCATTCACTTTTGAAAATGTTAAACTTGTAATACTAAATAAACTAACAAACCATTAAAATAAAAATATATAATAAATTTAAATTAATGAAAACTTTGAAAACCTATTTTGCCTACCATACCACTATCAAGAAAAAAAAACCATGTGATTGTGACTCATATAACTGTCCCCCAATAAATATAACTATTCGTAACTGGGTCACACTTAACAACCAAAAAAAACAACAAAAAATGTATAAAAAGCTACTGGCAGGTAAATCAGATTGGGGTGCTTGGGCAGAGAACCTCCACGTGTGCCCGGGGACTGGAGTTCCCTTCTGGATACGTCCGGGGGGAAGATCAGTGTTCGGGCCGGTGCATCCTGGGGTGCGGACAGCGACTTCCCATTGGGATTATTTCCCAGTGGGATCTCGCTGTCCGCACGCTAATATTCTGCCAGGAGGATCACACCACACAGATCGCTCTGAGTAGCAGAGCGGCAAGTGTGGTGGGGTCGGAGCGGGCCCGGTGTGCACTTACCCTGCCGCCGGGCAGGCAGGAGGGGTAACCCCCTCCTGCCACCGCTAATATCGTAGCCCCGGAGACAGTTAAGGTCATGTCTCTGGCTGTTGACGGGGGTCGAGGGTCTTGGCTTAACCGCCCGGACCGCGAGGAAGATTAACCTCTATAAAAAATTCCCCAAACCTTCAAGCGGCGGCGCACCGTGAGGAAGGTAGTAAGCTTGGCTAATGGGTAGCTTGATTTAGTCGCTAGTGCGAACCACGTAATTTTGAGTCAATACAACATGAATAATACTCGTGGGAACAAATATGGAAAAAAATATATATAAACAAGACGCACAAAGAGAAGAGGGAAGGAGTGATGCGGAGTCGGAGTCCGACGCCGCATCGGGAGGAGCAAGCACGGAAGGCTCTGGGAGCCCTAGCCGTGTTGAGGAGGTGGCCGCTGCTGCTAAGAAGATCTACAGCAAGCGGCCAAGGTCTGAGGACAGCCAGAGATTGTCCTCAGACGGAGAGCTGGCCTCGGCTCGGAAAATCCCCACCAGTAGGCGGGGAGGAGTCCGAGAGCGAGGCAAGGGGAGGGGGCTCACTGCCCGGGAGGCGGCAGAGCGAGCGGAGGAGCCCGCAAAGGAGGGGGGGACTGGTCGCGCGGTCGCTTCGGGGTCCTCAGGCGATGAGGCCGGTACGGTTGGTGGCCCCGAGGCGGACCGCAAACTTGAGTTTGCGGCGGTCGTGGAGGCCGCGATCCGGGACGTGGCCCTGAAGAAGCTTAAAGCTTCTAAGAACAGGGCCGTAGTCTCGGCAACGGCCTCCATCATGGCGGCGGCAGAGGCAGCCAACTACGCCGGTCCTTCGGCCGGCGAAGTGGCCGAATTGAAGGCAGAGGTCGCCCGCCTGACGGCCGCAATGAAGGGCCTCCAAGAGGAGAATGGGAGGCTCCGGGCAGACCTGGCCGCCCTAAAGGTCACCGGTGGCACACAGGCAACACTGCCTAGCCAGCCCGTCCCGGTGGAGAACCAGGTCTTGAACCTGGTTCGGCAGGAGCTGGCGACCTTCCAGGCGCGGTTCTCCGTCCTGGAGGGTATTGTCCTCCGCCCCCCACTGGCGGGCAGGACGGCCCCGGGGCCGACGAAGGCGGCCTCGTACGCGGCTGCTGCGGCAGCTGCCGCCCCTAAGCCCGGACCGTCCGGCCGGGCCCAGGCGCCGACCAAACCGGTGTCGGCAGGGGGAGCCAAGATGACGGCGAAACCACCGCCGTCTGGTGGAGCCCAGGCGTCGGCAAAACCGGCGCCTACTGGCAAAAGGAAGGCCCAACCGGCAAGGGAGGTGGAGGCCGTGGCAGCTACGCCCCGCCCCCCTCAAAAATCTCCCACTTCTCCCACGACCGCCGCCGAGTGGCAGGTGGTCGGGGAGAAGAAAAAGGCGGCCAAGGCGGCGAGGAAGAAGCGGCAGAGGAGGCGTCGCAAGGAGCGAGCCGTCGCGGCTAGGCTTCGCTCCCCAAAAACCGCGGCTGTAGTGATTACGCTACAGCCGGACGCGGTTAAGAGGGGAGTGACGTACCGCGACGTGCTCACCAAAGCGCGGGAGACGGTGGACCTCCAAGAGCTGGGGATCACCGGGGGCCTCCGGCATAGGGTGACCGCTACTGGCGCCCGCATGCTGGAGATCCCTGGTGCTACGAGTGGCCCCACCGCTGACGCCCTAGCTGAGAAGCTAAGGGCGTCCCTTAACGCGGAAGAGGCTCGAGTCTCCAGGCCCGTTAAGTGCGCAGACATGCGCATTTTGGGCCTGGACGACTCCGTAACGGAGGAAGAGGTAGTGGCCGCTGTCGTCAGGACGGGCGGGTGTCTCGCCGATCAGGTGAAGGCGGGCACCATACGTCCTGATCATGAGGGCATGCGAACCGTTACGGTAAGCTGCCCCGTGACGGCGGCCAAAAAGATCGTGGAGGGCCGAAGACTCCTGGTGGGCTGGGTTTCAGCGCAGGTCAAACTGCTGGAACCCAGGCCTCTGAGGTGCTTCCGATGCCTCGTGGGGCACCACGTTGGCATCCAGTGCACCTCGGAGGACCGCAGCGCTCTGTGCTTCCGCTGCGGCCAGCCCGGACACAAGGCCGGCTCGTGCACTGCCGCGCCGCACTGCGTTGCATGCGCGGCTGCTGGCAAGCCGGCCGATCACCGGGCGGGGAGCAAGTCCTGCGCTCCGCCCGCCGGAACCAGGAGGAAAGGCAGGCCCTCCGCCACCGCCACCGTCACCGTCGCCGCCGCCTCTGCCGCCGCCGCCGCTTCTGCCGCCGCCGCCGCTTCTGCTGCTGCCGTCGCTTCCGGTGCCGCTGCCGTCAGCGCCGTAGAGAGGCCCTCACAAGGGGCCCGGGAGGGGGCTGAAATGGAGGAGTGACGACTCCATTGCGCCTCCTCCAGGCGAATATCAACCACTGCGCCTGTGCTCAGGACTTGTTGCTCCAGAGCATGGCGCAGTGGTCGATTAACATCGCCGTGGTCGCTGAGCCGTACTTTGTCCCGCCCAGGGATGACTGGGTGGAGGACCTGAGCGGCTCAGTGGCCATATTATCGTCGGCTGCCGCCGGTACCCCGTCCCTTGAAGGCGTCACGAAGGGACAGGGGTGCGTAGCAGCACGGTTCGGAGAGATAGTGGTAGTGGGAGTGTACTTCTCTCCGAACCGAACTCTCGCCGAGTTCCACAACTCTTTAACAGAGTTGACTGTCGTCGTCGGAAACCAGTCCTTCCCCGTGTTAGTGCTCGGGGACTTCAACGCCAAAAATTTGGCCTGGGGTTCCCGTTGCACGGACATGCGGGGAAGGATGGTGGAGGACTGGGCTCTGGAAACAGGCCTGGTCGTCCTAAATCGGGGTTCTGTTCCCACGTGTGTGCGGATGCGGGGCGAGTCGGTGGTGGACATTTCGTTCGCTAGCCCCGCTCTGTCACAGCGAGTAATTGACTGGCGCGTCATGGAGGAGGTGGAAACCTATTCCGATCATCGGTATATCCGGATCGACGTCTCCGCCCAGACCTCTAGCGCGCCGGTCCAACAGACCCCGAGTGGTCCGCGGTGGGCGCTGAAGCAGCTGGACCGGGAGCTTCTCCTGGAAGCCTCAATCGTGCAGGCCTGGGTGTCATCACCAGACAGGCCTGCCGACATTAACAACGAGGCGGAGTGGTTCCGGGAGGCCATGTCCGAGATTTGTGACGTGGCAATGCCCCGAGTTCGGCCAGGATGCGCCCGACGTCAGGTGTACTGGTGGTCGCAGGAGGTAGAGGTGTTACGCAAGGCGTGCGTTGATGCGCGACACCTGTACACCAGGCACCGCAGGCTCCGCATCCGCCCTCCGGATGCGGAAGCCACGGAGGCGGAGCTGTACGAGGGGTACAGAGCGGCGAAGACCGCCCTCCAAGAGGCTGTACAGCGGGCCAAAGATATGGCCCGCGAGGAGATGCTGGAGACTCTGAACAGAGATCCATGGGGGCGCCCTTACAAAATGGTGCGGAATAAACTCCGCACCTGGGCCCCCCCACTGACGCAGAGTCTCCGGCCACAGCTGGTGGAGGAGGTGGTGAGCGCTCTGTTCCCTTCACGGGGGGTGCATACTCCCCCGCCCATGGCTCCGCCAATTGCGGTGTCCGAAGCGGACCACGCGGACGACGACGACATCCCTGAAGTGACCGGGGTAGATCTGAGAGTGGCGGTAGGCAGGCTGAAGGCCAAACATACCGCCCCAGGGCCCGACGGCTTGCCGGGCAAAGCCTGGGCCCTGGCCTCGACGGCTCTCGGACCCCGACTGGAGGCGCTCTTAAGCGCATGTATGGAGAGGGGCCAGTTTCCACTCCGTTGGAAGACGGGGAAGCTGGTCCTCATTCGGAAGCCAGGGCGCCCTGCGGACTCTCCGTCCGCATTCCGGCCCATCGTGCTGCTCGACGAGGTCGGCAAGCTCTTTGAAAGAGTGATTGCGGGCCGCCTCGTCGGGCACCTGGTGAGGACGGGGCCGGATCTTGCGGATAGCCAGTTTGGCTTCCGCAAGGGGCGCTCTACGGTGGACGCCATCATGCGCGTGAGAGCCCTCACGACGGGGGACGCGGTGTCCCGGGGTGGGGTGGTCGTGGCGGTGTCACTCGACATCGCCAACGCGTTTAACACCCTGCCCTGGAGCTGCATTGGGGAGGCACTCCGGTATCACCGGGTGCCGACCTACCTCCGTCGAATAGTCGGGGCGTATTTGACGGACAGAGCCGTCATCTACCCCGGTCGCGATGGGGAATGGAACCGGCGAGAGATGTCGTGCGGTGTCCCACAGGGATCGGTCTTGGGGCCGCTCCTGTGGGACATCGGTTACGACTGGGTGCTGCGGGCAGACCTCCCTGATGGCGTCAGCGTAGTTTGCTACGCTGACGACACGCTGGTCCTGGCGCAGGGGAGGTCGCACCAGGCGGCGGCCGACGCAATAACACGCGGGGTTGCGATAGTCGTGGAGAGGATCCGGCAGTTGGGTCTCGAGGTGGCTCTGCACAAGTCCGAAGCCATGACATTTCATGGGCTTCGGAACGGGCCACCATCGGGATCCCAACTAACGGTAGGAGGGGTTCACATCGGCGTCGAGACGACGATGAAGTACTTGGGTCTCGTCCTCGACAGCCGGTGGAACTTCGTGGAGCATTTCCGACGTTTGGCCCCCAAACTGGAACGGGCTGGGGCCGCTTTCAAGCGGCTCCTGCCCAACCTGAGGGGGCCAAACGCCTCCTGCCGGAGGCTTTACGCGGGGGTCGTGCGGTCCATGGCCGTATATGGCGCCCCGGTGTGGGCGCGTTCACTGCGGCTTCGAGCCGCCCACTACCTGAACGCGCCCCAAAAGGTGGTCGCCATACGGCTGATACGGGGGTACCGCACGATCTCGCGCGAGGCGGCAAGCCTCCTTGCCGGACTGCCGCCATGGGATCTGGAGGCGATAGTCCTCGCGCGCCTCTTTGAGTGGCGCGCGGAGGCACTACGCCGGGGGGAAAACCCGCTTCCGCGGCAAATTGCTGCGGAGCGGACAGACCTCCGGCGCGATCTCATGGCGGCATGGAAAGCGCGACTGTCGCAACCCAGCGCAGGGCACGCCGCGATAGCGGCGGTAAGGCCCCTTTTTGAGGAGTGGTTAGAGAGGCGTCACGGCGCCCTCACCTACCGCCTGACGCAGGTCCTCACCGGGCACGGATGTTTCGGGAGGTTCCTGCACATCATCAGGCGGGAGGAAACGCCCGGGTGTCACCACTGCGAGGATCGCCCAGAGGACACGGTGGAGCACACGGTGGAGGTCTGTCCCGCTTGGGCAGAGCACCGCCGTGTCCTCGTAGAGGCGATCGGCAGCGGCGGCGACCTCTCGCGCCCGGCCCTGGTCCAAGCCATGGTCCGGGGCGAGAGGGAGTGGGAGGCAGTCACCTCCTTCTGCGAAGCAGTCATGCTAGCGAAGGAGGTGGCGGGATGGGCGAGGGAGAGAGCGGAGAGAGCCGCCCGTCCCAGCCGCCGCGGTAGACGCCCCGGGCGTCGGGAGCCGCGTGACGACTCCCGGCCACCGTAGGCGCGGGCCTGCGGACGGCGAGTAATGGGTAGCTCGCCGTCCGATCAGGACCAGGCCCGTGCCGGACGGCGCGTATGTGTTCCACGCGCGCCTCAAAGAGATGTCAGCATCAACGGAGGGGCCCGCCAGGGCCGAAGCCTGCCGGGGCAGCGGGATTGTCCGAAAGGGTTACCGCTGCCCCGGAATATAAAGGGCTAAGGAAGGAACACGGATGGGTTTTAGTCAGTAAGAGTCTGACACTCCCTTCCGCTCCACCCAGAGCGGGAGGGGTCATTTGATGATTTCCCATCCTTAAAAAAAAAAAAAAAAAAAGGTAAATCAGATTGCAAGCGATGCATGAAAAATGACTCCGGCGGATTGCAATTAAAAAAAAAAGCACCGACAATAGAGTTCTTAATTTAAATTCGAACGTTACCAAAAAAAATACCCCTATCAAGGGTAATTTTTTGCAAAGTGAATAAAAAATGACCCTCATTTTAGTGTCACTGGAATGAAACAAAAGATGAAATTTGACTATTACCTTTTGATATTTTTTGATTTAAAGCTTATGTTACAATGACATGAGTTGAGAGAAAATACTGGATTCCACGACGAAGACAAAAGAGTTTTTTTCTTGTTTTTTTTTTTACTTTTTTATTATAATCAGTAGATGTCGCATCTTTATTTGTGACGGTTCCGGATTTATATATTATTTGTATTCATGTAGCAAAAACATTGCAGTAAGCCATAGTAAGCCTTTGCATAATTAAATAATAAACTCTACACTAACGATAACATGAGATTCAGTTATAATTTAAAAACCTAAACAGTTAAACGACTTTCGTTACTGACTGTAGGTATCTACATAGCATCCTTTAATCAGCCTATAATGTTCCCACTACTGGGACACAGGCCCTGTGAGAGGCAGTGGACCGTATCCACCACGCGGGCCCAGTGAGAGAATTTTTTTAGTTCTAGGACATACCGGTTTCCTCACGATGTTTTCCTTCACCGTTTTGAGAGCAGTGGTGATAAAATAAATTTCACAAAGTAAAGCACGACCAGAGAGCAAAGCACGATGGTTCGTATCGTATCCACGACCATCTCATAAATCGGGGCCGATACAATTAGGCCACCACTACCTACTATGCAAATATCAATAGTTCATACAAAAATCCCATAGAAAAAAGGACGTTCAGTTTTTCCCGAATTTAAGAATTTTCCTGGCAACTTTCTCAATTTTTCATTCCTTAAAACCCCAATTCGGTCTATTACTAAAATTATTTTTAAAACAAAAATTTGTCAAATCGGTCCAGCCGTTCTCAAGTGATGCGCTTATCAACGAACAGCATTTCATTTATATTTATAACGGACTGGTCACTTGAACGAAGTTCGAAGAGAATTACTTTACAAAAATAACCTGTTACATTCATACTGTTGATTAAAAAGCTGTCCCAGAAACTTTGATATTACAATTTAATCTTATCACGATACGACCTTGGTAAACAAAAACTAATGAATAGGTATATCAGTTTTAACAACGACACAAATATTTAGATTTTACCAAACAAGTACTTTATTTGCCGTCTAACAGTCTAACCGTTTGAATGCACATGTTAGGCAGATGGTCCTAATGCCTTTGTTCGTCTAAGTATCTAAGTCTAAGTACATATGTATGAAGGTTTATAGAACCAATAGAACTTAAACAAGGTGCTGTTGCGTCATTAAGGCGAAATCGTCAGCACCTTAGCACGCGAAAATTAAATTTTATTAAGTTTTTTTGTCATTTGCAGGTCAGTGTCAGGTTATTTAATGTTGATTTAAATAATCTCTAAGTCCTTATTACCCTATCGAATGACTATTTCATGAAATCATGAGATTTGAGGCCAATTCCAACCTTAGAGCAACGCGGCCTACCGGTACTACCGAGGCCGCGTTGCTCTAAGATTCCAACTCAAGGAGTTGTATTGCGGGATCTGGAGGCGATAGTCCTCGCGCGCCTCTTTGAGTGGCGCGCGGAGGCACTACGCCGGGGGGAAAACCCGCTTCCGCGGCAAATTGCTGCGGAGCGGACGGACCTCCGGCGCGATCTCATGGCGGCATGGAAAGCGCGACTGTCGCAACCCAGCGCAGGGCACGCCGCGATAGCGGCGGTAAGGCCCCTCTTTGAGGAGTGGCTAGAGAGGCGTCACGGCGCCCTCACCTACCGCCTGACGCAGGTCCTCACCGGACACGGATGTTTCGGGAGGTTCCTGCACATAATCAGGCGGGAGGAAACGCCCGGGTGTCACCACTGCGAGGATCGCCCAGAGGACACGGTGGTGCACACGGTGGAGGTCTGTCCCGCTTGGGCAGAGCACCGCCGTGTCCTCGTAGAGGCGATCGGCAGCGGCGGCGACCTCTCGCGCCCGGCCCTGGTCCAAGCCATGGTCCGGGGCGAGAGGGAGTGGGAGGCAGTCACCTCCTTCTGCGAAGCAGTCATGCTAGCGAAGGAGGTGGCGGGATGGGAGAGGGAGAGAGCCGAGAGGGCCGCCCGTCCCAGCCGCCGCGGTAGACGCTCCGGGCGTCGGGAGCCGCGTGACGACTCCCGGCCACCGTAGGCGCGGGCCTGCGGA
This sequence comes from Gortyna flavago, assembly GCA_963669345.1. Lineage (NCBI taxonomy): Eukaryota > Metazoa > Arthropoda > Insecta > Lepidoptera > Noctuidae > Gortyna > Gortyna flavago. The sequence continues at coordinate 3,427,290 of OY770136.1, read as the reverse complement.
CGGCGAGTAATGGGTAGCTCGCCGTCCGATCAGGACCAGGCCCGTGCCGGACGGCGCGTATGTGTTCCACGCGCGCCTCAAAGAGATGTCAGCAGACATAGAGGGGCCCGTTAGGGCCGAAGCCTGCCGGGGCAGCGGGATTGTCCGAAAGGGTTACCGCTGCCCCGGAACATAAAGAGCTAAGGAAGGAACACGGATGGGTTTTAGTCAGTAAGAGTCTGACACTCCCTTCCGCTCCACCCAGAGCGGGAGGGGTCATTGGATGATTTCCCATCCTTAAAAAAAAAAAAAAAAGGAGTTGTATTGCTGATTGTAATGATTATAATTCATAGTCATATTTGTTACGGTCGCAAATCTTATTTTAATCAACATACAGCCTGACACTGAACTACAAATTGCAAAAAACGTAATAAAAGGAATTTGAAGGTAAAATAATAAATAATTACAAAGAAAACAAAATGGCAGACAAGTACCACCATTTTTTTTTATTATGTCAGCTGTGGATTTATATAGGATTCAAGCTTGGCCGCCAATTTGACAAAAAAAAAACGGTGCGACAGTATGATGCCAGGCTCCATAGAAAAACCTTAAGGTAGGGCTACCTTAGCATATCCCCCTTAACTGATACCCTTTATTATGCTTGTTATTTTATATTAGAAGTGTAAGGAGTGTTTTAGCCTTTATGTTTGAAGCAAATGGTCTAATTTGTAATCTATGCTTACGGCAAATTCGCTGTGCCGTAAATTTACGGCACGGCATTTACGTTACGTCAGTTAATTAACTGACGTAACAGAATATTATTAGTGGCAGTCTGAAACCTAGAGTTATATTCCACTTACGGACAGACAGACGGAGAGACGATGCTTTTTATATTAACAGGCACTTTAAAATTGTCATTTACTCTAGGATATAGATCCGGTACGGCTCTTAAATCCTTTCCTATCCTAAGGGCAGCTGATGGTTACCGGAAAGGTAGATGGTAAACGACCAAGAGGTCGCAGCCCTTTGCGATGTTACGACCAGATAAGCTCTTCTCTTCACACGAAATTTCATGATGCGCTTCACTTGGCCAAGGATAGACATCGTCAGGGAAAATATGTTTTCAAGGGAGGATCACGACCCTGGAGGAGGATGATCCTAAGGATAGTATGTAGTGATAGGTAAGACGTGCGTCTTACCTATCACTACAGCGCCCCCGGTCTACTCCTTGATATGAGGTTACAGGAGCTAGTAAGAATCTTGGGGTTCATTCGATTAATCGAGTCTGATTAAACCACGCTGTGGTCGGTGCATTTCATTCATTCATTCATAGAAATCTGCCTGGAACAGAAAATTGTGTTTTACGACAGAACAGGATAATACCATTCCCAAATACTTAAAGGACGTGTAAAGCAACATAATAAACATATATATAATCAGCGTATAATGTTCCCACTGCTGGGACACAGGCCTTCTCTCGATGAGAGGGAGTGGGCCTTAATCCACCACGCGAGCCCAGTGCGGGTTGGTAGATGTCACATGTCTTAAAATTTTTGGTTCTAAGACATGCCGGTTTCCTCACGATGTTTTCCTTCACGGTCAGAGCAGTGGTTATGTAATAATTGACACGTTAAAATCCTGCGTGAGTTCGAACCCACGACTGACAATTCGTAAGTCACGGCCGTTACCACTGGGCCACCGGCCACCACTACTGCAAGCATAGAAATGTAAAAATCTATGGCTGCAAGCAACATGAAGGTACTACCATATAACGTTGTTAACGTTTGAGAGACAGCGGCCGACGATTCACCTTACGAGAAGTACTTATCACCACGCACCCTTCGCAATTAAATTAAATTAAATCTTCACCTGCCTGTTATTGTCAATCATTTTAATGTCAGTCGGTGCCAATATCCTCGAAAACAAAAAACTGTCGTACTTTTCATAGGCAGAAATGTAAGTATAGCATTCTTGACCAATATTATAAATGATTTTATTTTTGTAATTGTAAGTAGGTTTGAGAGCAGTGGTGGCCCAGTGGTAACGGCCGCGACTTACGAGTTTTAGGTCGCAGGTTCGAACCCAGACAGGCGCTTTACTTTGTGTAAATTATTTCATCACCATTGCTCCCCAAACGGTGAAGGAAAACATCATGAGGAAACCGGCATGTCCTATAACCAAAAATTCGAAGACATGTGACACCTACCAACCCGCACTGGGCCCGCGTGGTGGATTACGGCCCAGTCCCTCTCACAGAGAGGAGGCCTGTGTCCCAGCAGTGGGAACATTATAGCGACATTTTGGTCAAAAATTAGTTATATAATATGTAATCCTGCTTAAAATTTTCCGCTCCTTCGAATGCGCTTACTCCCATGGCTCTACGATGACTTTTTTGGCGTTCATGCCCTAACAAAAAAATTCATAAATGACAAAAATACGTCAGTTTTTCTAAAATTGAAATCTTTGAACGGCCCTCCTGAACATTTCAGTTTTTGTCACTTATCCTTATATTATCACTTATATTATATTTCCTCCTAACCGTCCACATTATTCCGTATGCTGCAGACTGCAAATCTAATGCATCACCCACGGTCTTCGGTAATGAGGCTGTATGTCCCGCGAAAGTATGAAGGTCGGGGTTTTTTCAAACGCGAAGACCCTCCACAATCGCGAGATATGCAGTTTTAAGGAATATTTCCTAGAAACTGACATGGGGATGCATCGAGATGTAGTCGCGGTGGACAACGGCCTCACCCCGCTCTCCTTGGCTAAAGAACCCAACCACAATTATTTAACCTCAAAATATACTTAAAAAATCTAAAAGTTGACAAAGTGCGACCACAACTCTCAACCAAATATAGGTATTTAATAAAAGTCTAGCCCGCTACCGCTTATGAATTGAACTATAATTATAATATGCGTATCCCCGTTCGGTAAACACAATCAATTAGTATTAAAATTATTTATACAGCTCTTTTTAATTCTATAGGTATTTAAAAATATTTATTTTCTCTAAAGACTGGTTTTATATTCTGTCTTTTAGCCCACGTTCGAACAGACGTAAAAATCTCGCGGCGGAATTTTATCGCTCACTGAATTTTCAAATCTCAGTGTTGAGCCGAGCATTTAAAATACGACAGGGCGCATCCCAGCGCGTCACACACACACACTGACAAAAAGCACACTGTTAGATTTTCAACTCTCGGCCGGCGCTAACCAGTGCTCTGAAAATCCAGTGCGCGATATACAATCGCCGCGGGAAACACACGCCCGTGCGTACCAGGGCGGGCATATTAGGGTCTAAACAGACAGCTACTATAGCAACCTCCTAACCGAACCCTCCCTAGCGACCCCTTAAGAGCGTTTACGACGTTCAGTACGGCATTTTAGAGAAAAACACTCTACGATAGACCAGGTGCACAGAATAACTAACATTATTGAAAGAACACTCGAAAACAATCAAGTCTGCGCCACCGTATTCCTAGATGTCGCGCAAGCTTTTGATAAAGTTTGGCATGAGGGTCTGGTATTTAAATTCAGACGCATGCGACCTCCAGAATTTGCAGACATTCTAGAATCATATATAAGTAACAAAATGTTTAGAATAAGGCAAGAGGATACATATTCTGACCTATAAAAGCTGGGGTGCCACAAGGAAGTGTGTTAGGCCCATTCCTCTACTTGCTATACACATGTGACATCCCAGAGCTGGAAAACAACACCATAGCGACCTTTGCAGATGACACTGCTATTATGGCTACCGGATCAAACCACAAAGAAGCAGTAGAAAAAGTTCAACTAGCTGTGAACAAAGTTTATGACTGGACACAAAAGTGGAAGATCAAACTGAATGAGTCAAAATCAATTCATATTGACTTCACTAACAAACACTGCAATTACCACCCGATCTATATGAACGGCATGCAAGTGCCTTATGCTAACACAGCCAAATATCTGGGCATAACTCTTGACGCCAAATTGCGTTGGAAATCTCACTTCAAAAAGAAAAGACAGGAACTCGACATACGTTATAAAAGTATGTATTGGTTACTCGGAAGGAAATCCTGCCTATCAATACATAGTAAAATTATACTATACAAGCATATCCTTATGCCAATTTGGACGTATGGCATCCAACTTTGGGGCTGTACTAAACGAAGTAACGTTAAAATAATCCAACAACTCCAAAATAAAGTACTCAGGGATGCTGTAAATGCTCCATGGTATATTAGAAATGACGACCTCCACCGTGACCTTAAAATGGAACTCGTCACCACCATAATTCAAAAATTTGCTGAAGCCCATGAACACAGACTGCACCGACATGTGAATGTCGAGGCAATTCAGCTGCTAGACAACACGGACATAGTGCGTAGGCTAAAGAGAACTAAACCATTTTACATAGTGAACGAATAATAGTGCGGTGCTAATGGTGCTATACATGTAACACATGAACAAAGTGTTTTATCAATTTATCAGACCCTAAGAAAGTGCTACGAAACTGTAAAAGTGCAAATTGACACTATTCTTAGTTATTACATAATCTATCTCGTAAAATATTAAGTTAGAGTTGAATTGCTTATTAGTCTATTAGGCTAGATTGTAATCAATTACTAGGAACTTTAGTTCTTATTAATAAAGAAAAAAAAAAGTTGGGTTTTCATACCAACTTTCAAGCTCTTGTTTTTAGAAATGAATGAAAAGATTTTAATGAAACTTTTTACGCATAAGCAGGATACAAAGGTCTAAATTTTTTTCGAAAAATTGTTTTACAGCCAAATTAGACCGATTATATACACAGATACAGAGATGTCCAGTTATCTTTTTTTGAATAAGACATTTCAAAAATGTTCTTTACAAACTTTTTGCGAAAGTTTGTTTGTTACCTTTTCACGCGTAAACCACTGAACCGATCATTATGACATTTTGCATACCTATACGTGGTCAGGTATACAGAAACAGAAACGGACATAGGGTACCTTTCATCCCGAAAAAAGTGCTGTTCCCGAGGAAAACAACAATTACGTTATTATGATAATAGATGGCGCCACGTGTCTTTTGTCTTGATCGCAGACGAAGTCGCGGGCAACAGCTAGTGGGACACAAACATAACTTTTTCGTTACTTTACCTTGAAGATCGACCGTGCTGTCATTATTTAGCCACGAGCCCCTGTTTGCGATTCGTTTGAAACTTCGGACAAGGGTCAAATATCGAGTCTCTTTTCTCATCACTAGGAAAGTGATAAAACCTTTAAAATTACGCATAACGACTAATAACTGTCGTCCTAACCATCATAAAACAGGCTTATTTTCATATTACAAGATTTACAGTTTGACAGTAACAAATATACGGAACACTTCACACGGTGACATTATTTGCACCCACCTTTATTCTCACAAATTCTTAACACGTACACGTAAGGTTCAAAATCCTTTGACAAAATGTGTTTAAGGTGTTATTAGATTGTGGTGAAAATAGAAAATATTTAAGACGGGTATTGATTGTCCTATAGCAATTACAACCGTTTGAAATTGTAAATGTTGTATAATAAATCGTATTAAATTGACATCATGATTGTTGCAGCTACTTGTAATAGGCGGCGAAAGGGAAAATAGCGTAACCCATAATATATGGAATTGCGTGTCTAGTTAGTTGAATTTGAATTTATTATTCGACTTGAAACCAGAAGTTGATCATATCATAGTTTATGTGTCATGTACTAGTTGGAAGCAGCGGTTTTGTTCGCAACTTGGAGACACTACTCCTATCTGTGTTAAAAGTCTCCGTTCAGCCTATAATGTTCCCACTGCTGGGACACAGGTCTCCTCTAGGATAGAGGGAGTGGCCTATACTATAATCCACCACACGGGCCCAGTGCGGGTTGATAGATGTCGTCATTGAATTTTTGGATCTAGGACATGCCAGTTTCCTCACGGTGTGTTTCTTCACCGTTTTGAGAGCAATGGTGATGAAATTATTTACACAATGTAAAGCGTCTTTCTGGGTTCAAACCCACGAACTAAAATTCATTAGGCGGGGCCAATACCACTGGGCCACCACTAATTCAAAAGTATCCCGTACATGTGTCATTCTGGACTTTCAGGCCTACTTGCACCAAAAATCACTAAATGCATTTAGCGCTAAAAGAATTTAAAACGTCGTTCTATTTCTATAAATCGATTGCAAATGACAGGGACAGAATGATGTTTTAAATAGGTACGTTTAGCATTAAACGCATTGAGTGATTTGTGGTGCAAGCAGGCCTTAGTCGTTCGCGTGCCAAATCTCATTCAAAACCGTTTACATTATAAGTAATAGATAAATGAGTCCGCAACTTTACTAAAGCGTGTCAAGTCTATGCGGGAAGGAAAAGTACCATAAGTTCTTTTTTGAGTAAAATTTACTTCTTTACCAAACTTCAATAGACAAAATTATTAATGTGATAGGTGCCATCAGCTGCAAACTTCGGGAATGTAATGCTTGGTTTTAATTATTAAGCTATATTAATTAACACGAGTTTTGTTTTATACTTCACTAGTTTTTCCCCGCGACTTTGTAAATTTTGGTGATTTTTTTTGTTGCCGACTTTTTTTTTTTATTCGGCTTCTACGGGTCCTAGCGTGATGTTAAATAGCCTATAGCGTTCCTCAAGAATTGGGCTATCAAATGCAAAAATATTTTTTCAAATCCGACCGCTAGTTCCAGAGTTCAAACAAACAAACTATTCAGCTTTATTATTAGAATAGATATATTTTAGTTTGTAAGGTCTATGGGCCACTGTAGCCTGAAAAAATGTTTTTATTATTAATATTAAATTGCTCAAGATCGAGGAAAGAACATCACAACGAACAAAAGTTACTACAGCATCTCCTACCCGTTACTATTTCCTGATAAGTGACAGTATGCTTCAAGATTTACATACACCTAAGTATAAACTTTGATAGTACGACTGGATCTGGTTAAACTGGTACTGCAAGCGGCTATACATTTCCGTTTTCTTGTGCAATTAAAATAGGTCCATCCAAGACTTTAATCGTTCCTACAGCATCTTACCTTCGCAGCAATTTATTAAGAATGCAAACTATGCGCCTATTAATTTTTAAGATGCAAATCAAACAAAACAAATCATAAAAGCATTTCCTTTGCTTCAAGAATGACATTAAAAAAAAAACAATTTATGTTTTAATAAAAAACGAATGACATTCTCGTTCCAATTTTGAAATAGAACCCGTTCGGTGGGAACGGTTGCAATGACAAAACTATTTTTATTAAAAAAAATAAGAGAATGCGCACTTTGTCTATATTTTAATTTTGGTGAATTTGCATACGGGTCGAGCTGTGAATAATTTCTAATGAAATGTATGAATAAATTATAAATGAGGACAATGTCTTCAAGGCGCAGGGGAAGAGGAAGCTATAATTAAAATACGGGAGACGATAGGGTTGGCGATTTGATAAAAAGACAACATAGATTCTTAGATTATCGCTGACAATTTTATGAATTATTATATAGATACCTGTTTGTGGTTTCTTTTGTTATCAGTGTACTGAAATCTGTATTATTTCAATATATTTATCGCGTAATGATTTCTTATAACTAAGTAATAGGATGACACGCAACTAAAGAACTGGGTACCCATTAGTTTGACTAAACAGTTCGTCTTTGAATTATAACTGCTCCTGTCGATGGTGGTTCAAATTGCGATAGGCATACGACGAAAATATTGGTCATTAACACCATCGGCTGCCTTGGGCCACCCACTAGTAGCACTGAGTAGGTATACGTCATCATCATCTGCCTAGCCTTTTCCCAATTATCTTGGGGTCGGCTTCCAGTCTAACCGGATGCAGCTGAATACCAGTACTTTACATGGAGCGACTGCCTATCTGACGTCCATAACCCAGTTACTGGGTAATACGATAACCTTGGTAAGACTGGTTGTCAGACTACTGAGTATAAATAGTCTTCTGTTACTATTACTCAGTCTTTCTATTAAAATTTTAATATTGATCACCTGCTTTCAAACTAGCATTACGACACAACTATCAATTATTTCAAGTTGGCAACCCTATATTCATGAGCAGAACACTTCACGGGCTTACATCTCACTCTACCCTTTCTAATGATAATGAAAACCTGTTCGTTACTATAACAATCTTTTTTTTTTGTTTTAACATCACCTTTCCGGTACACCGTGATTGTCAACGGCCACTATTGTTGCTTTTATATTATAAACAATAAACCCAAGGGTTGAAAACAGATGTCGAGCCAAATCAGAAATGTTACATTGTCTTAATAAAAATAGAGGTGCAAAAATTTGAATAAAATTTTAGTTTATTGAAATTAGTTTTTTTAGTGTTATACCGTTTTAGATGTGGGAATGTTTGACCCCTTTTTCGGACGTCATTGTTTATGGTTTCTATTGTTTTTTTTTAGATGGCAGTTATTTTTGTTTTATTGCAAGCTGGATTGGCTATGGTGTCGGCAGATGGGTTGGATGTCTGTTAATAGTAAAAGCGGTGTTACTGTTTAATATGGCGAGAACGAGTGCGTAGTTTGATTCTTAATTAAAATTGTGGCAGCTACTTACTTAAACCTAAAAAATATTTTCTCTATTACGAGATGAGAGGCATCTTATTTAGTTAAAACAACTTTTGTGCTGTGGTAACGATAAGAATGGATCTGTAACATAGATAAATGACGGACTGCATTGTTGATCTGGTTCTGGTGGTCGCAGGCCTTCGATCAACCTGTGCAGCTGTTAATACTTAGCCACGAGCCCTTCGGCCTAATCTTCGTCTCCGTGTCGCTGGCACGACTGTAAATTAAATCTTCTTTTCCCAAAACTTTGCCACTTCAACAGCGTCGTCGGTGGCAGCGCAGAGGTCACTTTGACTGCATGTTTTGGGACACAGAGGGCAGGATCGTAAGTGGAACATGGTTTACGATATAGCATGGTGTAAAAGTGTTTGTACAAACCTACTTACAGAAAATAAATCATTTATCATTTAGCTCCACAATCAAACCTTACTGCCGTTCCGTCAAGGTAGCCCCACTTTAGGTTGGACTTACACCTTCGATCTAATATTACCTACACTATGAGATATAATGCTTGCCTGCAACTGCTTCATTGGTCTAGTGGTAGCAAGCGCTACTGTTGAGCACGAGGTCCTGAGTTCGATTCCCGGGTCGAAAAAAGTGTTATTGGGTTTTTTATCTGGAATTGCTCAGTAGCAGACCGGAGTCTGAATTTGTGCCTGGTTAATGGCAATAGGCTCGGCCCCTATTGCTTGGGATTTAAATATAACTGGCGAAATGCATGTGTACTACAGGTACATCTCTGCCTAACCATGCGGGGAATATAGGCGTGATGTTTTGTTATAGTATGTCAAAAAACTAACATATCAAAAATTATTCATCATCATCTGCTTAGCCTTTTCCCAACTATGTTGGGGTTGGTTTCCAGTCTTACCGGATGCAGCTGAATACAGATATTTGACAGAACGACTGCCTATCCGACCTCCACAACCCAGTTACTGGATAATACGAAACCTCTTGGTAAGACTGGTTGTCAGACTTTCGGTCTTCTGACGACTCGAAACGACTGTCAAAGATCCACGAATGACAGCCGGGACCAACGGCTTAACGTGCTTTCCGAGGCACGGACTGGTCTTGGTATGTAAAGATGTCACCAATCCACGGACCAACCGCGGCCAGCGTAATCTGATCGATCGACCCTTGCGGCTGTTATTACTTAGCCACAAGCCCCTCTATAATAGTATGTCAAACCAAAAAACTAGATAACATATCAAAACAATACATGCTTGTTTTTTATTCAAAACTAAATAATTTCCTTTATAGGTAAAGCTCTGATGTAATAACCGCAGATAAAATTTCATAGTGAATTGAAAATATAAGGAATAATTATCCTGTTTACGAGCTGTAATATCATTTGTATTTTTTACTGCGAAACCCAGAGCTGTTAATCTCGTTGTTACTCTTTGGTATATTCTAGTCAATATTCATAACTCTCAATCCCAATTCATTTGGGGACTTGAGGTCGGCGCTAAATGTATTTTTCTTCCATAATTCTCTATTAGTCGTCATCTCGGTAGTCACCCCCTTTTGTAGCCATATCATCATTCACACAATCCATCCATCGTTTGTTTGGTCTTCTCCTTCTCTTATAGCCATCGACATTCAAACTTTACAATAATCACTTTTAGTAATAGTTATCACCCATGGGAGTATGAAGTGTCAAGCATCAGGTGAAATGACAGTTCCCTTCAAGCATACTACACCTAACTTTTTATTGTTTTTAGGTACAGAATAGTCTGGTCGGTGTTACAGGAATATCCTTCAAAATGATTCTGAGACTATATTATAAAATAGTTCGGTCTCTTTCCTATAGATAACATACCAGCTTTGCTGTCATCTTCGGCTGCGTGTATTTTGTATTTCATAAGTTTATACAGAAATATCCAGGAAGAAAAGTGGTTTCTGCACTTCTCTATATCCCAGGCTACCAATCTGTTAAATATTAAATTTCATAACGATCGGCTCAGTGGTTTAAGCGGGAAAAGTTGACAGACAGACAGAGATACTTTCGTATTTATAATAATTTAGTATGGTTTAAATCGTTATTACTGCAATGGTGTAAAAGTTCGATCTTGTACCGTAACATAAAATGTCAATAACAGGATATTTGATAGCTATTTTTGGATAGGTACCTATGATAGCGGTTCTCCAACAAAACAGCTTATCACAATTTTGACCAACACTCGGGCAAATCTCAAATGCAGAGTTTCTATAAATTACCCATCGGTTTTTTATTGTTTTACTTTTTTTGAGGGGTCCGTGGCCAAATAATAGCAGCCGCGCAGGTCGATCGATTTGGTTTAGACCATCTTTACATATCGAGACTCCTCCGTGCCTCGGAAAGCACGTTAAGCCGTTGGTCCCGGCTGTCATTCGCGGATCTTTGGCAGTAGTTACGGGTAGTGAGAAGCCCGAAAGTCTGACAACCAGTCTTACCAAGGGGTATCGTATTACCCAGTAACTGGGTTGTGGAGGTCAGATAGGCAGTCTCTCCATGTAAAATACTGGTATTCAGCTGCATCCGGTTAGACTGGAAGCCGACCCCAACATAGTTAGTATGGAATGAACGCCAACGACCACATGACAGAGTTTTCTCTTAACTACAGATTCTTTTCAAGCACCTGTCCTAGGTCCACGGTTCAAAATAAATTTGTCTAGTCTTACCTCGAGCTCTGCCTATAATTTTGTTACCTATAAAATGAGTCGATTTTGTACGGTTTCGTTCAATAACCAAAACAGACAAAATAACAGCCAGACGGACGTGTTCGATGGTTAGTAAACAAATAAAATCAATACCTAACAAAAATATACATACATGTTACCAAATCACCAAATTGAGCCCAATTTTTGTGAAGCTAAGGTCGTTTTTAGCTCGTAGATTGAAGTATATATGAGGTTATATATAAGAATCGGTCCGTGTGCTAACAAATCTAATAATAACGGTAACAAGCGATGGGGGAGTGCATCTGATTTAGGAAAAAAATATCCCATCGAGTTTGGGGTGTCATGTTGCGTACAGTCGGCAAAAAAAGTGTTAGACATTATGAAGAAGCCAAAATGGAATTTAAAATATTTAATGTTTACGTTGGATGGTTTATTTTTCTGCAGAAATCAAACTATATTAATAAACCAAGATATAAAGTGCGTTCGTCATTATAACCTATATTTTGTTGTAATAACGGTTTGAATGGTTAATAAAAAAAAGAGGAAGATCAAACAAAAGAAGGATGGACGTAAAAGATGATATAGCTAGACAGGAGATGACTACTGAGATGAAGGTTAATAATGAGATTTATAAAGAACAAAAACATGCTGTGATGAAATAGTTTTTGATTCAACAATCAAAAGTATGCACAGACTAACGGCTGGTTTCTTTAAAACAAGCTAAACTGTGCATTATCTACGGATTATAAATACCATAAAATAAATAAAATCTAGACATTTTAAGTATAATTTATTTACTTTTTTGTGCACGTGTCTTTCGATTTTTTTTTTTATATTTTTGGTACACAAAAGAAACTTACGACCGCTTTCCGCGACTGTAAAAAGGGGGTAGGTGGGCAGTAAAGTCGAATTTCTTCAAAACACCATCTCTCTTTGAAACCTCATACGCAGGAGGTATACTTTATATTTTATATTAGTACTGAAGGGGAGAATTTATTCGACTTTCCATCAACAAGAAATCGAATTTGAATATAAAAATTTTCTATTTGTGAGAATTTCTTGGGGTGGGTTTGTAAATAACGTGCCGTGTTTGGCTCGAGGGTAGAAGCGAAAAGGAAGGTAGTTAGTTACCCATTTATTTTAATTTTTAAATAATAACAGCCGCACAGGTTGATCTATTAGGTTAAGCTACGCTTGCCACGGTTGTTCTGTAGACGGGTGACCATCTTTACTTACCGAGACCCCTCGTGCCTCGGAAAGCGCGTTAAGCCGTTGGTCCCGGCTGTCATTCGTGGATCTTTGACAGTCGCTACGGGTCGTCAGAAGCCTGGAAGTCTGACAGCCAGTCTTACCAAATGGTATCGTATTACCCAGTAACTGGGTTGTGGAGGTCAGATAGGCAGTCACTCCATATAAAATACTGGTTAGACTGGAAGCCGACCCCAACATAGTTGGGAAAAGACTAGGCAGATGATTATTTATTTATAATATTGGTAAAAAAAGGTACAAGGCGGACTTAATGCTTTAGATATTCTACCAGTCAACCAAGGGTGGTGAAGAGATTAGATGGCAGGTATTCATGATAAGAATATTTAATACAAATCTAATAAGGGCCTTAACGTGGTTTAAGTTCTCTAACTTTATTTTTCTCTCTTCACAAAGTTTCACAATTTCACATAGGTAGTTATAAACATAGAGACAAGAATGCGTTTTGACAACAAGGCACAAAATATGATCCTTTGTGACAGACTGGCATCCATACTAGGAGACTCTGTCACCTTGCTGTAACCCCGAATTAAAGCTAATTAACATTGCACTGGTACCACGTACACACGGCTACACATCAAGCTATACATAACCAGTAGCTGACTTCTGATTTTAAGAAAAACCTGTACAATGCGAGGTCAGCTAAAACTCGAAATGTATAGCTTGATGTGTAGCCGTGTGTACGTAAGTTTTTGGCGGTTTTGACATTTTGATGCCATTTGCTGCAGAATCGAAAGACAGATAGAAGATATTGTAAACATAACACGTCACAGATTTAATCAAGTTGGATAATAAGTTCTATCATAAGTTCTTTAATAAGAGTTTATTGTTTTTATAATTAATAAAAATTTTGTTTGGATAACCACAGAATAGATATATAATAGTATAAACCAAAATATATAAAACAATCAACCTTTTATTTAACTGCATTTTGATGCCGTTTGCTGCAAAATCGAAAGACACGTTGTTTCAGCCAATCAGAAACAAACAACGTCCAATAGAAACTGACAAAATGAAGTAAAAAGTAACAACACAGGAAAACTTCATCTTTGTAAAAAATTATGCAGTTTTTTTACTTTCCTGTAAAGTTGCTATTTTTGATTTATGTGATCAGAAACAAACAACGTCCAATAGAAACTGACAAAATGAAGTAAAAAGTAACAACACAGGAAAACTTCATCTTTGTAAAAAATTATGCAGTTTTTTTACTCTCCTGTAAAGTTGCTATTTTTGATTTATGTTATTTATTTAATACCTGTTACTAAATCAGTAAAAGACATTTTGTTAATTTTATGACGATAAATTTATATGGCACATTGTTAACATAGCTTTTAATTCTAAAGTTTACTCTAAACTTAAACAAATTAAGGGCTTATTTCACCAAACTGATACCCACAATAAGTCTCATCCTGAGAATAAATTTTGAATTTTGCCAGTTTTTTCCATACTAGAACTGTCACTCGTCAATTTTATCCCACGATTTCGATTTCGATATAAATTATACTGCAGCTCTTTCTAATAATCTCTGTCTAACTATATCTATAGTATTTGCCATGTTTCATTAAATTATGATAACATTTAATTGTCCGTTTATATTTCTTTTTCTTTTTTATCTGTAGCCATACTCCCAAAACTGAATCATAACTTCCTTATATGTAACACAGTTTTGAAACCCACTCTTCCTTATCATCAACGGCCCAATGACCTTCAAAACTGACCTTTATATCGTCAATGGTATTCACAGAAACACACCATTGAACTTAGCTATCGATTTTTAAATTCTCAACCACCATACTTGTTAGGGTCACGGGGCGAATCGTGGGGGTGAACCAATGGGGTGCGACAACCCCTGTCCAATAGTTTATGTAAAATTTATGTGCGATGCCAATTTGTTTGACATTTCGCGTTGTTAATGGTTACTGTATGCTTATTTTGAGTGTGAAATATTCCACAGTAGTGGTATTTCATTGTTATGGACTTTCAAAACTTTTAGATGTTAGATGTAGAGAATTAGCTGTAAGTTTCCCGAACAGAATAAAATAAAATAGCAAGAATAAATATGCCAAAAGAGGCAGCTTGTAGTCCAAGTGTTTCTTACCAAATGAATTTTACAAAGGGGTATCGTGTTACCCAGTACCTGGGTTGTGGAGGTCAAATAGTAAAATACTGGTATTCAGCTGCATTCGGTTAGACTGGAATAAAAAATGTTGGGAAATGGCTAGGCAGATGATGATGGTAGTCCAACTGCTAACTACCCTAACACTGATATTCAGCTGCAACCCCTTGGATGTCAAAAGCTTAAAAGAAGCAGCTTATTCTACAGACCTACTCAGAGTCTTGAAGTATATCTACATTTAATTAACAACTGTATTTACACGTCAAAAAAAAACACAATAAAATCATCAACCTATATTAAATTCAGATTTGACAATATCCTCACGATATCCAAGCTACAAACCCTAAAGAAAGAAATAAGATTTATTCTGCACAAACAAGACGCACATTAAAAAAATATGAAATCTTCTTCATAAAAAATATCATGTTAATGTCAGACCCTTCATATTTATCAAGTCCCTGCAAAAGACAAGAGATTTCGGAGCTCAAACTTTACCAAGAATTATTGTTGGTGATTGTTTTTAATGGGTTTTCTTTTCTTCGCGATTTTTTCGCAGATTTTTCGTCTTCGGCAATCTCGAATCTTTAATTGTTAAAGTTATTTTCTTTCGGTTTACTGCCGACTGACTTATGAGTGTGTTTTCTTTTACTATTTTATGACGTGCTGTTTTTTCATCATTTTTTTAAGATTTAATTTTTTTGTTGGTCTCGTATTCATTGTCTGTCTTCTCCTGTTTAATACATATTTGAATTTGCACACCAGCATTGCTATCCTGTAAAAATCTCACTTACGTGAAGAAGGCTGTCATTCCACCTTTGTTAGAGGTATTGCCATTATTGACAGCTCACTTCACCTAAGTATTCAAGGTAAGATATAATATTTACAGAATATATGGGTAGTTCGCTATGGATGATTTTTATGCGTTATCAAGTTTATCTGTTAAAAGGACCCCCATTAACACCAACTTTTATCAAATAATTGATGACAAAAGAATGATTGTAGTTTTAATATCTTTAACAGATTTTCACACTAATGTCAAATTCCAACAAACCAAAAATATTAGGCAGCTTATTATGTTCCCACTATTGGGATCCTGGCCTCCTCTCAGTGAGAAGGGGGCCATAATCCACCACCCGAGCCCGGAGCGGGTTGGTAGATATCACATGTCTTCAAATTTTTGGTTCTAGGACATGCCGGTTTCCTCACGATGTTTTCCTTCACCGTTTTAAGATGAAATAATTTACACAAACAAAATAACCTGACTGGGTTCGAACCTACGACCAAAGAGAATATAACACTAGCGTTACACCTACGACCTACAACTCGTAAGTTGCGGCCGTGTACTGGGCGACCACTGCTCAGGCACTTGGCAAATTGACACCAAAGTTTAAACGAAGTAAATAATGCATAGAAATATAAAACAAATACAGTACTTAATAGGCACTGCACAATACCGGCTTAAGGCTCAATAATTTGGCGAATGGCGCATTGAGTATTATTTGCATTCATTATTGGAGCTTTGAGAAAAAAAGAAATAATTAAAGACGAGGTCGCGTGCCAACTTCTCCCCGATTAAAATCATGTAGCGTCAGCAAAATGGTATTGGGCTATAAACCTAGTATGTCGATTAGTACCTACTACCTACATCCCCGCAATACATACCTACTAAAAAGTATTTATTGTAGGGTCTGACTACAATAAATACTTTTTAGTAGGTATGTATAGATCCTATCCATGAACTTGCATCGGATTTTTTTTTTTTTTGCTTCAGTATTTCTCTGTTTGCATTTGTAGGTAGGTACTTTCTGAGTTTACCTTACACATCGGTGAAGAAAAAACATTCTGAGGAAAATTGGACTTTTATAGTTAAATAACTCTGAAATCGCCAACCCGTCTTAATCAAGCGTGGTGATCAATGCTCGTACCTTCTCTGTTTGAGAAGAGACTTTTGCCCAACAGTGAGACAATAACAGGAATATAGTAATACTGGGCTACATTTGTTAAATCCTGAGCTACTAAGCCAAGCACTTGCACTGGCATTGAATTAGTTACTTTTACAAATTTTTCAAAAAAGGATATTGCTTGTTACAGATATTAGGATTTATTTTTTAACATAATCAGTCTTACGTCGAGTTTGGATTTAGTTGATGGGCTCGCTTTCGCTGATGCAGTAACGCATGTGGACCCTTGCCTAGCTAGATGATAATCCATTCACGCGTGACTTGAAGACTATCAAATATATAACCACAGCATGAAACAATTTGAGTAGGTACTTATTTTATTATAGATTTTTTTTTAATTGAAGGATATTTTTGCCAACCCTACTTTATATAAAAGATGAAAATTATTTGCCTAAACACCCACTCTGGTACCCCCGAAATGAGCAATTCTTTTTCCCAATTTGCTATTGCAATTATGGAAATCAAATAGGGGGGCACCTCTTGGCGTCTTCACATTTAATTTTGGTGATAGATACATAAGGTGCCTCTAACTTAGGTAATCGGCATTTCACATAGGGACTTATGTAAATAAAAACTAGATAGGTACTTATAATTCCTGTTTTTTTTTTTTATTATTATATCTTTTTTTTGTAATTAATAATATATATGTCTTACATTCTCATGTTGTGACGGTAGAACATGGAGAAACACTAATATTATAAAGGCGAAAGTTTGTGAGTGTGTGTGTGTTTATATGTTTGTTACCTACTTCTTCACGCTCAAACGGTAAAATAACATCTATGTAAGTACCCCTAGTAATTACCCATATTGGCAAAGTAATATAATTATAATTTGATTCACCAGTGCGGGTTGTTAGATGTCACATGTCTTTGAATTTTTAGTTCTAGGCCCACGGCCCACTCCCGCTCACCAGGAAACCTGTGTCCCAGCAGTGGAAACATTATAGACTGATTATGTTATGTTATATGATTTGATTTGATATTAAGAGTTTTCGTGAAAGGTTATAAATTTTTGGCAAAGAGGAAATATTTAAATGCTTCACTAAAAACACATTGACCTTCCTAATGATGGTCGCTTTTTTAAATTAAATGTGCTTCTTTTTAACTTTCTGGCCTGTTCTGAAGGGCTAATTGCAAAAACAAACCATTTAAAACAAGCACACACAAAAAAAAAAAATTGCCTACACGCTACGTATTTGTCTAATGACAAATTTTATTTTTTGTAGTTTGCGTCAGTTAAAATCCAAGGTGAACAAAAGTTTTGGTAAGAACTTTTTGGTGATGGCTTTTGCTTTTCTGTTATACAAAAATATAGGTATATAAGAAAAAGAACAGATACCTTTTTATATGTAGAAAACAACTTCATTATCCTATATTTATTTTAAAATATTACCACCCCCAAAAAGACCCCCTTAATATTCAAATCAGTTAATCTTCAAAATCGACTAGCATATCAACTTCGTGTTCTCTAATTAATTTCCTAGAGAGACTGCGAGAAAAAAAAATTGAATTAAGGGGTGGAAAATTTTTGTCGAAACTTAAATAAAAATGCAGATAGGTGGAAGTTTGTTAACAAGGGGGGGAAAGCAACCCCCTTTGAAGTTCGCAAAGAGCACGCGAGCGTAAGGGGCGGCGTATACTTAGGGGTGAAAAATAAGTATCCCCCTTTAAATAAGATATCAGCGAAATTGAAATTGTTGAGGCGAATGTTTTTTGGTTGGTTATATACCTAGGTACTCGTTTTGCGTGATTCTGTGTAGAAGTTGTAGGTATTCCTGCAGGTGTCAAGGGTTTTTACGACTTGTCAAAACATCGTTGAGGTCAACTTCCAGTCTAACCGGATGCAGCTGAGTAGGTACCCAGTTACTGACTTGGTAAGACTGGTTGTCAGACTTTCGGCTTCTGACGACCCGTAACGGCTGTCAAAGATCCTCGAATGATAGCCGGGACCAACGACTTAGCGTGCTTTCTGAGGTACGGAGGCGTCTTGATATGTAAACCTTGATATGTGGTCACCCATCCACGGACCACCTGCGGCAAGATTAGCTTAACCTGATCGATCGACCCGTGCGGCTGTTATTACTACTAATATCAGCAATAATTTGGTTTCGTAAGAATAGAGCTATACACCCTAAATAAGTCCATAAAACACCTTTCAACCAATAATTCAATTGTTGCCATACTTAACACCTTTAAAAAAAACATTATTGATCCCCTATTAGTTTCGGCTCGTGCCAAATAAATAAACGGTTCAATGGAAATGGATCACCACCTCTATTGATCAAATTGATCCTTAAGTGACAACAGGTAAAAAATACCCTTCGAATTATCATAAGAAAGATTACGCTTGCAAGTTTTTTTTAAGAAAAAAAAAACCTCTTTACGTTTTTGTTATTTAAATTTTTTTGTGAGCAAAAATTGATCCGTTGTGTGAACGGAATTTTAATTATGGGACCCAAGACCTTTTTTCTCTTGTTTTTTTTTCTATGTTTGCCACTTAACTCGCTTACGGTAGATGTATTTTGAATTAATGTTTGTGTTTTTTTTATGTTTTTAGAAAGAAAAAACGTGCGACTTTCGTGAAGGACTCTTTTTTCGGTAGCGATTTTTTTGGGTAAGTTACCGTGAGACAAAAATACTTTTTAACTGTTATTCTTGTTTATGCATAACTAAACAAACATAGCTTTCAATTTTGTAAAAAAAAAAAACATTAAAAAAAACATACAACCGAATTGAGAACCTCCTCCTTTTTTTGAAGTCGGTTAAAAAAACTTGAAGGGTAGGTACGGTCACAAGTTTAAATACAAACTTACGCAAAATTCAGAAAAGATCTATTGCATAAAAATATATAGTACCCATCAACACCATAAAATGTCTGGCAATAAGTACCTATCTACTTTAGGAGAATATTATTAGAGAATCTTGTGTAACGTATTATTTTATGCTCGTATCTACCAAATATTTTACTATGTATTTTGACTGTACTTTAACTCAGTTCAATCCAGCCCAATTCTAGACTGGCTGACCATCTAGCTAAAAAGTTTCAACCTAAAAAAATATAAAAAATGGCTAAATAAATAAATCACACTAATATTATAAAGGCGAAAGTTTGTGAGTGTGCGTGTTTATATGTTTGTTAATTCTTCACGAACAAACGGCTGGACCAATTTTGATAAAATCTTGTATGGAGGTAGCTGACACCCTGGATTAACATATAGGCTATTTTTTATTCCGATATTTCTACGGCATCGACAGTTATGCGGGTGAAACCGCGGGGATCGTCATTTAACAAATAAAAATCCACATCCTTCCATAAGATCTTTTACAAAACACTTCGGTTCCTCTCATTCATTGTTCCCAGATGACTCCCGTTTCTGTCTTATCAACTCGTTACATTTCCAGCTACACCGCTATTGCAACCTTGGGACTTGGAACAGGTCCACACTAGTAACGGCAGAAACCAGTTATATAAACTTGAACTTTACTCATAGGTTATCGGAATTAGGGTTCCGTAGCATAATGACAAATCCTGTAAGTACAGAGGCCAGCACATCAAGCTACCCCAATCTGTAAAAATTTTCCAATTCAATATGAACCTTATCACTTTGCAATAAAGTTGAAAATCTATCAAAGAAATTTGACAGATTGGGGTAGCTTGATGTGCTGGCCTCTGTACAAGGTAGGTAAATCACACTACTGGTTATACAAAACCAACGGGTCTATTCTGTAAGCATCTCACGATGAAATCTTAGGTAAGGTTGAAGTGAGCTGTCATCCAATCATTCCCATCTAATGCTAGGGATTGACAGCTCACTTCAAGCTCACTTATTCTAAGTTTTCAGGGTGAGAATTTTACAGAATAGCACTACAAAAGAATTATTCTCTAAAATCACTTCAAAATTAGGTGTGAATCGATGTGATTTTGCAATGATTTTGACAGTTGACTTGTCACTTTTTTAAAGCTTGAAATGAACTTTACACAAAAGCAGTGATAGGTACCTAGGTACTGTTTATAGAAAAAACAATTAATAGAGTCAATTTTGTGGTTAGGTAAACCTATAGGTAATTTTTTTTTTCATCTTTCGTTGGAGTTCCTAAATAAAATAAAAAAAATTACCGAATGCATAATCCTCCTTTTTTAATTTGCAGGTTAGGTACCTATCTCTTTTATTTCATCCAATATGATGTAGGTATATTCCTACTAATATTTTATCCTCATTTATTTCCTGTATCCTAATTGTGCAACACATTATCAATCACAATTTTTCACATTCACTTTGAAGTATAATGCTTCATGTGTTCGAAAAAATATGTCTACTCAACAACGTAGCTACCTACCTAAATGACGCAATGAATGTTGTTGAACTGTAAAAATGAAAACCATTGCTACGGTTCGTTTCGCAATTACCTCGACGCACAGACGCCAGCACAAAAAGCTACCCGAAACTGTAAATTTTTTCCAATCAACTTTGAACCTTATACTTTAACAATAAAGTTGAAAATCTATTAAAGAAATGTGACTGATTATAGTAGCTTGATGTGCTGGCGTCTGTACCTATCTACTTTACTTTTCTTTCAATAAAGTTTTCCTTCCATAACTAGTAGTTCTTCAACGTAAACTACGCCAATTTTTTTATTCCTTGTGTTATTATTTTCTACGGAACCACTAACTCAAAACAACATTCAGATTGTTTTATTTTTCTCTCAACAGTAAGTACAACTACTTGTGGCGTACAACTTGGTTCACAGGGGGAATGTTTTCTTAAGATCAATGGAACCCGTTGCATATGGGATTGTATGGGAAACCAGTTTCTGTACCTACTTACATAACGTTTGCAGATATAATCTCTGGTAATAATACGGAGTTTTTAGGTATTTTTTTTGTTAATTTACGTGTAAGTAAAAAGTTTTTGGTGTGAGGATGTGAAAAAATATGTTTGGTGTTTGTCGAAAAGGACCAGTTTTTTCGATTGGGCGGGTCCCAGAAGTTGACTGGGGGTGAGACGTAGGACCAGAACTGTCCGATCCTTTTTATCAGTAACTGGGAATAACCTGGAATCTTAGTCACCTACGTATTAAAGACCGTCAGTTGTCCGATAATGGTTGAAATTAAGGCTCTTGTATCTTTAGCAATAATGAAGCAAAGAACTCATAGCTTGGCATAGTACCTAGTCTATGCATAGTAGACTTTACCTGTAACAGGTACTTCCATACAGGAGGGCCTTTATGGAAGTAGCTATCACAGGTAAAGTCAGCTTATTACGAATCTATCGATATGCCTAGTTTGGCAATAAAAAATGCTACCATTGGTAAGAAAAACGATTCGTTTTGCTGACGTATTCCACATTGAGCATCCGCTTAAATGGCACCTGAGTGAATATGCCACTGTGTGTCAGTAGGAGCATTCACTCAGGTGCCATTTAAGCGGGTGCCTAATGTGGAATTAACAGTGTAAAGGTGAGCATTTAGATTCATAGACTTGGTAACTATTTTCTTTCAATCAAAACCATATGTCATTTAGGCAATCTGAAGCTATGTCTATAATTATTATCTAATTTATTTATGTGGTTGTGAGCAGTGGTGCCGAACTGGTAACGGCACTTTACTTTGTGTAAATTATTTCATCACCACTGTTCTCAAAACGGTAAAGGAAAACATCGTGAGGAAACCGACATGTCCTAGAACCAAAAATTCGTAGACATTTGACATCTATCAACCCGCACTGGGCCCGCGTGGTGGATTACGGTCCACTCCCTCTCACCGAGAGGAGGCCTATGTCCCAGCAGTGGGAACATTATAGGCGGATTATGCTAGTTTATAAACTCAATATTTTCCGGTAAAAAATAAACTGAAAAACGGGGTAAAGTCGGCAATAACGAGAGTCCAGTCTCACCCCCAAGTGCGGGGAAAAACTCAACCCCTTTATATGAAACTTCGTGAAACTTTCAGAAGCTAATTAATTAAATTGTTTTATTAAACTCAGCGAATTGTTAATTGATTCCAAGAGTTCATTATGCATTTGTTTAGAGGTATTTTTTCGTATTAAATATTTCTTTTGGCATGGAATTTATGCTGCTAAAGGTATATTTTTGTCTGACATTTGGCTTTTCATCTAGACTTGTAGATTGTTTCTTGATTTTTAATCATTTGCTATCTCTAATTGTGTAACACACTAGATATCAGTCTCAATGTGTTCGAAAAATTTATCTGCTCGAAAACGTTAATAACGCAATGAATTTTGTTGAACTTTCAAAATGAAAGCCATTGCTACTCATAGAGTTTTATGCAATTACCCCGCTGGTCATACGATAAAGAAGTACGAGAGTGCTACGATAATGAAGATGAAGATATAAAAAACTATGTCACAAATATACAGGAAGATTTTTTTATCACCATCCACATTTTTACAGGGTGTTCTACCCATAAATACGAACAACTTTCACTATGGGACCAACTCTGAAATCACGAAAAAAAATCAGCTGTATCTTACATTTTGGTCAAGTAGGTATTGAACTTTTGTATGAAACAGCTGATTTTTTTTTCGACATTTCAGAGTTGGTCCCATAGTGAAAGTTTTTCATAATCATGGGTAGAATACACTGTAAAAATTTGGATGGTGATTGAAAAATCTCCCTGTATAACACATTAAAAAAAGCAAGCACCCTGAACAACCCAATAAACATGCACCATTATATAAAAATCTTTTGCTCTATAGAATTGAGCACAATGGCGACACAACCCCAAAATCAATACCTATTATGTACCAATAGAGACGAGAAATCAAAAACGGGGGTGAGTGATGGACGGCAAAAAACCCGTGAGGGTGGAACTTTACCCCTGAGGTTTTTTTCGTCATTTTTTCATCAGGGGGACGTAATCACAATGGTTAGTACATCATTATGTGCTTATTTATGGGTGTTCGCCCCCATAGGTCGATAGTTATCGAAATGAAAAATTGGTATGTATTTAGTTTGTGAGATAAATAATGTACCTTCCGATAAAAGTTGCGATTGAAATTTGAATGATACGGTTTCCGCGGATGTTAGTTTTAAAAAATCTTTTTTTTTTTATTTCGTAGGATTTATTTGATAGTTCCAAAATTGTCTTTAGCATTAGTATTTCCAATGTTATCATTTGTGTCAATGTTGTTTCGCCATAATATCGCGTTGCGCGACAGTGCCAGGCAATCGGCTTTATAGTTCACTCCTAGAAACAGCTTCAAGTTATCCAGATACCTATAAGACATTTAGCATAACGAATAACAGTTGGAAGGTTGTCAACCACCTCATCATCTGCCTAGCCTTTTCCTAACTATGTTGGGGTCGGCTTCCAGCCTAACCAGATGCAGTTGAATACCAGTATTAAGATTAACCACCAATTATATATTTACACCACGATGATGTAGTTTTATGATTATAATTCTATAAATAAATATTACCATTCAATCTGATACTAACCTGAAAATTGCAAACAAAAACTTAAGAAAATTAGAATGTCGCAGGTTAACCCGACGCTTTCGCCTTAAATAAAAAAACACATGCAAGCAAAGTCACGGGCACACCTAGCTTAGTTGCATAGTAGCACTGGACACTATTTTCGTCCGTCACACACGGGAAAATAACGTAAACCGGAACCAAGATCGCCCACAAATTATTGATAAAACATCAATTTTTTTCCTACTGCCTACAATATAACGCTTATGCACACCGGGGTAATCAGAATAATTAGTAAGCAAGCACCTGAAGTCGTAATTTAACCTCCATATAATGTTAAGGCGTGGTTTCCGCTAGCAGTAATTATTTCTAGCTGCAAGTCTATTGGCTAACACCCTCCATACAATGTTTGAGGCGTCGCGATTGCCACGAAGATAACGCAACAGTTTTTATGGAATATAAATTGCTTGATACTCGTGGTATATAATTTATTGTGCTATACAATGGATTTATTAGTGAATTGCAATTAGGAATACAAATACTACCAAGTGCAAATCGGACTCGCTCACGAAGTGTTCCGTTCTATCGTGCAATATTTAACACTATATGCCGACTGAGACGTTTCCTGAGGTAGCTGCGAGGTGCGGGAGGGGTGGTAGTTGTCGCAAGTTAACAATTCATGCTCGCTCTCGCATCACGTCACCATACCCCTCCTGCACCGCGCTGCTACCTCAGGTAACGTCTTAGTTAAGCGGTCGGCCTATACACAGCTTTATGGTGGGTATCTTACCAGGCGTCCGGTCGGTTGGGCAACCAACCATACATTTTTTGGCAGTGCAATCATGGTTACGCCGCCACTAGTGTCCTAGTTAGATAGGGCCCTTAGTAATAGGTTCCCTTTGGGTACTGAACCCTAAAAATTGGATATTATGCATTGTGTGAAAAAAAAATGGCTAATGAACAGGTTGTAGTTTTATGTTGTTTTCTAGTCCTAAATCAAGTGGAAAGATGATAGTGGATAGACAGATGGGGTTTTGATATGCACGCACCGGCACGCACTAGAGTTTTTTAAATTTAAATATATTACCGGCTTTATGAATGAAAATGACCATTTTACCTATAATTATATTTTACCTTTGTTTATAACCTTGTTTTGAATAAAGATTTTTAAAGAGAGATATATTGATTTTCTATTTCGTGTAACTTGTTAAGTATCTATGTGGATTTAACATTTTGCTATTGGTATGTTTTTTGACTCTTTGGTCTAGTATCGTGTAAAAGGAATACCTACACGAAATTCAATGAATTTTTCTCGAAACAAAAAAATTGCAAACTTTATAGGTGTTTTTTTGTTTTACTTTATCCGACATCACGGCGATGGAATTTACTTTAAAACATAGAGAATGACCATATCAAAGTTTACTCAAAGTAGTTTTATTTTGGTAAAAAAGGAGTAAATTCCATTTGGCACATACGTCGTTTTATTCCGAGCGCACGCACATTATAGCCATCTCTCTTCTTTTGCGTTTCAAAAGTAATTGCATCACTTTCGCTCGCTTGGTAGGTTTTCGAGGATTTTAGATTTTCGAGGTAGCGGCTTTAATCTTAACAAACGTTCAAATTCGAGTCGCATTCTCATCTTAGCAGCAATCAGTGCCAAAAACTTGTCAAAAAAGTAGGGAAATTAGAGGTTTTTTAGACTGAGATTAGATGGTAAGGTTTTGGAAAACGGAAACTGTTCCTCAGGTCTTTTTAGGTGTGAATCTAAGTACCTAAGCATGTCATAAATAAGAAATATCATCTTAATGTGATTTCCAATTATAAAAGCGTTTAAGTCTCGTCTAGACTTCAAAGAAAACAAAATACACATGCAAGATAACATAATTAGTCTTAGCTTAATCAAGGTTCACCACAAGCAAACTATATTAAAAGTTAATAACACACCAAGAAAAAAACTCATTTTCTTTTAATCTCAACACCAAGCATACCTAATTAACAAACTTAATTAGCATTTCTTGCTTAAAAAAGAAAATTTTAAATCAAAATGCATTCCACATCCCTTTTTATATATAAAAAAAACAAATTCTTCAAATGAACTCCACGTCGTTAAAACTTATTTCTAACTTAAACTTGAAGGACAATCAACAGGCAAAATAAAAATCTCCCTCGTCACGAAAAATCGACATTGCGAGGGCGATTCAAGATGGCGTCGGTGCCTCTTAGCACCCTATTTTTGTATTCTTCCCTCCCTCCTGTATTTATGCATTTCACCCCATTTCGCCCCCGCGTAAAAGTGCATCGACTACTACCTCTACCAACCCTTCGGTGGTGTAACCTGAATATATCTGTCCGACTAATTGACTACATTTTATTATTTTAAATTATTGCATTTTTCTTTCTAATATGCGAGTATTAACCGTGTTTAGTAGAGGATCTCTTTGGTACGAACGGTATTTAAAAATTTCTGTACTTGTACTGAAATCTGTCAAATGCTAATTAGGATAATAAAGCTATGGACTACCTAATTCTGAATTACAAAAAAGTTTATTTTATTTTATTGCCAAAAGTTACTGTTGCTGTCAAACTGCATCATCCCACTGCTGGGCAAACGCCTCTCCCTATGACTTCCAGCTCTTTCGATCCAGGGCTAAAGTGGACCACCGGTCGTTTGTTTTCTCCAGCTCGTCCCGCCATTTTCTACGGGGTCTGCGCGACGCCTTCTGGCTGAGAGTTACCTAGACAAAAAAAAGTTTAAAAAATAATAATAATAATAAGTATAAAAGTTTATTAAATTTTATTTAAAATAAAATTATTAATTATAAATTAAAATGTATTGTTCACTTAAAAATAATAACTAGAGTATACCATTGCTTCGAAAACAGCATTGCTACGAGTAACACCAATTATACTTAGCAACTAAACAAGCCAAATAGATAACCAATAATATAAGAATTTATTATTTTCCTTTACAAACACCTCTACTATGAGTTCCACAAGATATACATACATACGCACTGTTCTACATTTAGATTCAAAATAATAAATCATGAATAATTATGAGCTATTCGTTAGCTAGATGAATATTAATTTAATAGAACATGTAAATTGAGCAATATAATTATTGTTTATTAAAATTGTTGTTTATTGTTGCTTATTAGTAATAAAGTCAAATGCAATCATGAAAACTACAAACTACTTTATATACTTAAAAGATTAGTCCATAGGGTAAACAACGCATTATAAATCTCTTCATTTAATAGTATTATTAGTTACTAGCTATTGACCGCGGCTTTGTCCGCGTGGATGTCAGAAAATATCCCACGGGATCGTACGACTGGGATTAATAAAGTATCCTATATAAAAAAAAACACTACAAAGTGCTAAATAACTTTAATTTCGGAAGTCGGTGTCGTTGGTTCTGCATTTTCGTTTATTGACACCGACGTTATTTAGCACTTTGTAGTGTTTTTTTTTTTTTGTAAAAAAGTTTTATTTTTTTACTTTTTAGTGGGAGAGTTCGTAATTTATATAAGTTACAATAGCCTAATGTCAACTGCTCATTACCTTTTACAGAATATTGCTTTTGAATTTTTAGATTTTTGTTTATTTTTCATAAACCGCTTGTCAGATTTCGAAAAAAATTTCATGGGACCATTTGGGAAACCTTTCCAAACAAAAAAATAATTTTTCAAATCGGTCGGCAAGCGACGGAGTTATGCGCGAACAACATAAAAAAAAAACATCCGAATTGAGAACCTCCTCCTTTTTAGAAGTCGGTTAAAAATGAAATTAGCTAGCGAAACTCCACAGAAGTGATTCGTATCGAGATCTGAGCATCATAAAACGAAAAATAAACTAATTTGATGATGTTTTTTGTGAGGTCATCGACAGCAATTAGTGTAGTCACTTGAAATATCAGTTTATGTCCAGGTTTCCTCACGATGTTTTCCTGCTCCGATGGCAGTAACGTCCAAGATAAACTCATAAAGTACTTACTTTGTGTGATGAATTAAAAACATCACATTGCAATAAGAGCTTGTCTGGAAAAAATATACATAACTAACTGTTGAGTTCAAAATTGCTTGATAAGCATGGTACACAGTAAAGGCCCGACCTGACGTCTCTAGGCGAAATCAAAGTGTCCAACTGTCGGGTTATGTGAACATAATAAATTATTCAAAAGCAGATTATTAGGTACAGTTTGCATACGAATATACCTAGCACCCAGAACTTTATAAGATAACATTGATAAACCATATTTATTTCTGTAAATCTATACAAATAAATAAAATTGAAGTGTCTGTTTGTAATATCAAAACAACAGCTTTTTAGGAATTGCATATGAAAGTATATACGCTACTTAGGTATAATCAAAACAATTTTTTTTTAAATGTTTGTCTGTTTCTTTGTTCCGGCTAATCTCCGAAATGGCTGTGCCCATTTTGATGGGACATTCACTGTTAGATAGCTGATGTTATGGATTACCATATAGGCTACTTTTTGCTCCGTAGCATGTTCCCGTCGATAATTCCCGACAACCAGAAGTAGCTAATTGGTTCATAAAACACTTACACGTAAAAAATAACTTATAATAATAAAAACTTTGGAAGAAATTTCTTAAGAAATAAGCAGAACTTTTGTACTCAAATTATAATTGAGTATGTCATACCCCTATGTAGGTAATTTACTGTGTGTACCTACATAAATAAGAAAATAAATTAATAAATAATAAAATATATTCAAAACTATAAGCACTAACGTTAAATACAGTTTGACTTAAATCTATATCAAGTTCACCCATGATTTGTGCCTGAAGTCCTGAACTATAGTCGGACTTTTAATTAGCTGTACTAAAATGACAGCTTATGTGTTACATAAATGACTGAAATTGGCGTCTTTTTGTTTTTTCGCGGCCATCAACCAAATCTTGTTTTTCTAGTACACAGAATAGTGTAACAAACGAAACTTATTTGACATGCATATCTCTAAACGCAGTCCGAAATGAGTTATTAAGAAGTGTCATTTTACTGCAGCTAATTAAAAGTCGGAGTATAGCTATGTTTGCTATGTTTTCTGTGTGTTTTTTTTGCAAATAAATATTATTATTATTAAAAGATTTCGGTGTTTCTTAGCTGACTACTCTGAGAAGAAAGACCAAAAGAAAATCAGAAGCCACAGTCTCTTTTGAAATCACATAATCAGGCCATATATGGACCATGCAGGTCAGTGTCAATTCAATTTATTCAAGAACAATTCGCATTGTGTTTGAAATTATTAAAATTGTAAAACTTAACACATTCATCCATAATACAATAAATCATAGAAAAAAAAACTCAATCATTCCATGAACTTACAGTTCTTCTACAGAATATAGCCACTTTTTCAATAGGTACCTAATGTCTGAAATTATAAATGATTTTATTTCTTTAAGTAGGTTTTTAAAAACACTTTTACACGTCAATTATTCTTGATCAGATCATATGAAAGATTTACGTCTGAAAAGGTCTTTTGATCATTAGTATTGCAAAAAAATTTTGTGGCTCATTCCTAACTAATGTCAAAGTAAACCTAGGTATGTGTAATAAGCTGAAATTGTTGAACACAAATTCAAAGAGAAATTTTTCGTGATCGGTTCATTTAAAAAAAAGTTTCGAAAGAAAAAGAACTCGGTTGACGAAGCGAGGTGCAAAATTCTAAAAATTAAAATATATTTTCAGATATATCATTTTGTGACAGATTTTAATTTTAGTCTGAAAGTAATGGACATTGGTGCCATTTGTAATTTTTTTTTTTTCTTGAAAAATATGCTTATCTATGGGCCTATAATCCGTGTTTTGACATTATCAGGTTGAAGAAAAGATGGATGTGACATTCCCTTGTATCTATGTTCGTTTAGACTTAGGATAGTACCTACTTGAGCAAGTACTGGTGAGATCAGTTTTAAAATCACCATCCACTGCTGGATACAGGCCCGTATAGAGTGTATTGATATAATAATAATTATGAGAATGACAGAAATATTCAAATTAAATTGATGATTAAGCTAACAGAAACGCAGATTTTTTTTAAATACGATATCGTTAGTACATACAATTGTTCCAATGATTTCGTATCCATGTGCACATTGAACATTGCTAAGTTCTGCATTTCTGCTGTTTTGCTCAATCTGACCAATTATTACACATAATTATAAAGTTTAAAAAACATATTATTATCATTTTATTATTACCTATTACCATGTACTTAAACCAAAAAAATAAAGTATCAGGATAAAATCGCCTAAGCTATAAATTCTTTCACGAACAAATTCCCCTAAAATTTCTAATTCAGATTCCTACTGTCATATTCACTGGCAAGTTTACTAGCGCCAGTAATTGTCGCGAGTAAGTGAATGGGGCTCAAGTGAAGTCTTCACGAGGGCACGTTCACCCTCCGGGGGGCGGGAACCGAGGGGAAGACACACCCCTAGGCACGCGGTAAAGTACAGGAGCAAAACCATTTTATGAACGTTGTTGTTTGTTAGTCGTATTCAAAACATTTTTGCCGTCTAGCGTCTGTTATCGATGGATTAGTAAAGCTATGTTACGCTGTTAGACTCAAATCAAACGTAAAAATTTTAATGTTATTTTGATATATCATTTATCGGCTTTTAATTATTTAGTTTTTCAAAACGATTAAAAAATAATTGGTCGTTTTGTACGAAGCTGTATTTAAAATAGAACCTAAAAGTTTAAACGACTTTAACCTGCAAATCTGATGACTGAGAGAATCGTCGGCCACTACAGTATTTTCTCCAGGGTTAGGGTACCTTAAGGCCGGTCAATATTTGACGAAAAGTAAAAAGTGACTCGTCATACAAACCGATTTGTTACCATGTGCATTGCAACTATCACCTTGACTTAAATTGTCCTACACATCAACTGAAGTCAGAATTTTATTTGATAGACCCCAAGTTTCTTCCCCACAAAATCGCAAGCAAACTCGCTTGCAACCTCTAGTTCAGCACCAGCACCTCACCGCGAGCTCTCCTTACTTCGGGGTCACCCCACGCCACTTCTTTCTCTTATTTCCCGGCTTTTTTTCGGCCGCCATTTTTGCGACGCATGCGTACTCGCTACCGCGGCATAGCATTCGTCGCCATCGATTTATCAGATGCTATACGAGTAAATAAAAATGGGTAGGTATGTAATACTTTTTTACCTATTTTTATTGAGATTTTTCTTTAAATATGCGGATTTGTTTTGTGAATTAGCTGCTTTGTGATTTATGTTTGTTTTATGTGGAGATTATGTATGTTGGACGTTGGTTTGTGCTGTTTTCAGTATTTTTATACCTACAGCCATGGATTGGTTGGTGAAATATGTCGTCATTGGCGTAAATGAAGCTGCCTACCTTCTTGACATCAGAAGGCCAATTCTCGTAATTTAAAACGTTAAAATCTAGTCGCAGTCTCATCTCAGCGACAAACAAATGTCAAAAACTTGTCAAAATGTAGGAAAATTAGAGGTAATTTTGACAGATTGAGACTGAGATCAGACTGTGAACGTTCTTAAAATTACGAGAATTGCCCCTCTGCTGGGTCCCCTTTCAGGACACTTAGGATCAAAGACAGAAATTGCGTTACGGATTCCGAGAAACCAACTATCTTAAGAGGACAACGCAATAATCACCACGCTTGGCAGATAGATTGGTGATAGCAATTTTTTTTTTTATTTCGGGTAACCACTGAAAATTAGCGCTGTGCTGTGGGTCCCCTACAGCACAGCATCACGCTGAGTGGAAACCTTTCTGTCACAGTCATGACGTGCAGCCGTCGACTATTTATACTTATTTTGTTTTTATTTATTTTTCCTTATTATTAGAATTAAAATTATAAAGAGGTAACATTTTATTTGGAAGTTTGTAGGTACCTACTTAGTTTGTTTGTGTCGGTTTTGAAAAAAACCTTTTTGCATTTGATAACCCATTCTTGAGGGAAGTTAAAGGCTATTTAACATCAAGCTAAGACCGATAAGACCCTTAAGAGCCTAGCAAAAGAAAAAAAAAGTCAGAAAGAACGCTAATCGGAAATGAAGTAGTACCTAGATAGGATGCGATGCGATGGGTCGTTAGCCGAAATTACACTATCGAAATCACGGGCAGAGCTAAATATCGTTTTTTTAGTCCCAGAGACTAATCTGACATTTAAGACTTTTGTCATATTATAGAAGTTTGACATTACACCTATCAGATTAGTCTCTGAGATTAAAAAACGAACTTTAGTCTTTCCTATAGTCGGATAACATACGGGGAGGAGGACAGTCTTGACCGTAGTCATCTTTATTAGAAACCCCAAATTGACGTGTTTTCACCGATATCACGGTCTCAAACAGATGCCTAAAGCCCCGTGACGGATTGCAGGTCATCATAAATATAACCAAGAAGCAATTCCACCGGTACAGGGGTGCCAACTGCGCCAGGCAATATCCGGCTATGCGGGTGGTAGACCGGTTTCAATCCGGCAGTGACGCAGACGCACGTTTCCGGAGCTCTAATAATAATTATTAATCTACAATTTAAACTTTGGAATAGAACGCATTTTTTTTATTGGCAGTTTAGATTTTTCTGGCATCAAATAAATTGGGATCTAAGGAGAATGAAGAACGATGAATTTAGATTTATATATTTATGTAGGTAGGTGTTCCTTTGAACATTTTTGCTTGGCTAAAAGTTGGTGACGGGAGTTGGTAATTCCTTCCTAAATATTCGGTTCCTATAAATAAATAACTAACTAACCATAAGAAACGAATCGTTTTGCTTACCAATGGTACAGACGCCAGCACATCAACCTACCCGAAACTGTCAAATTTTCCCAATCAACTTTGAACCTTATGCTTTAGCGATAAAGTTGAAAATCTATTAAAGAAATTTGACAGATTGTAGTAGGTTGATGTGCTGGCGTCTGTACCATTTAATATTGCCACACTGCGGATATCACACTAATATTAAAAAGGCGAAAATTTGTGAGTGCGTGCGTGTGTGTTTATATGTTTGTTACTTGTTCACGCTCAAACGGCTGGACCAATTTTGATAAATAAATTATGGAGGTAGCTGACACCCTGGATTAACATATAGGCTACTTTTTTTATCCCGATATTCCCACGGGATCGACACTTATGCGGGTGAAACCGCGGGGCGCAGCTAGTATTTAAATATATTTGTAAGCTAATTTTACTTGTGATAGCTATTTCCATGAGATATACATATAAAGTTACGAGGTCTTTCTTATCTGAGTTTTGGTCGTCTGATAAAGATTGGTCCTTTGCAGCTCTGGACAGAGAGAGGTGGAAAGAGAGTAGCGAGGCCTTTGCCCACCAGTGGGACATTATGGCTAATTAAAAAAAAAAATCTTTGGCGGGAACAGATTAATTAGGTGATGAGAAAATTCTTTTCTTGGCAGTGAGAGAAATAAAACCTGGTTTTACTAAAAACTTGTACATTTTCTTATGAAAGAAAGAAAGAAAAATAGGTTTATTTGTCACAGAAACACGTGCATACAAAAATATTTTTTTCAATAATGCCAATTCAAATAAACTTATAAATTTCCACAGAACCCAATCAATTTTGTCCATTTAAGTGAACTTAAAAGCAAAACAACTCACCACCGAATTAGTAAACCGACTTCAAAGAAACTTTGAAAGGTAACAAAGTCTTTGAATAACCTTCAGACACGTACGCTTTTATGGGTTTCCAAACAGAAAACCATGGGCAGGGGTATTTCTTTAAGAACCCCTTTACATTTCAAAGGGGTAGTTAAAAGAAAATGCTAACCTTCTGGGGATGTCCAGTCGTGTGTAAAAAATAGGGGTTGAGTCTCCCACCTTTGAGTGTATTTCTTTCTTCATTGGTATCAAGAAAGCGCCATTAATGAAAAAATACTGGCAGCACAAAAATACGGTAGGTAAATCAGCATGCAGTTTATAATGTTTAATTGGGACAAAATATAACTCTGCTAACTACCTGTAGGAAGGGGGTGATGAGACATAGTAATAGTAAACAGTGGAGCGTTGTCAATCATACGAGGCGAGCAGACTTAAAAAAAAAAAAAATATTGCTGACAGTCAGTAAGTACTTACCTATTTGTAGAGTTTCTTGCTCCATAGATATAGGTACCTATTTGTGGAGTTTCTTGCTCCATAGACACCTGCTACGCTTTGGAATGGGTAACTAGCTTCATCTTTCTGACTGACCAACCTCTTGACTATTCAAAACTGCCTGTAATTTATTCATTTGAAATAAATGCTTTGAGTTTGAGATTAATTTGAATTCTCTTGAACCCTCGCTTTTTTCCCTGACGTCGCTGAATACTACCCCGCTATGTGGCTCATATTTTCACTATGAGCTATGCTGGCTGCTACTGGCTGATAGCATCTGGATTAGTGTTGCCGAAAATCGAGTTGAATGGCGTGCAATAGGAGAGGCCCAGCAGTGGACTGCTATAGGTTGATGATGATGAGCTATACTGACTGTTCTAGTTCGTACCGATACTATAAAAGAGGAAGATTACATATCTCTGCCCATACCTTTTACTGAAATTTCAAAGTCACATAACCCTTTAATCCACACCGATCAGGTAGATTTTCGCAAAAAAAATCCGGTTATAAATAAAACCTTCAGCGCTAAAACTCAGTGAAAAAGAAAATTCGAACCGCGCCGTCTCCCCAGCGGACCGACGGCGACGCGACGTTCGCAAGATTCCCTTGTGTACCCACTCTTTTCCTTATTAACAACGGGATTCTATTCTAGTGGGAGTAGGAATCTTGATACTTGGTTGAGTTTTCGTAACTTTTATGGCTTGTTTTGCGAGTGTACGACCAATGGGTTTTTATTGGCACACTCCGGAATATTTTTTAAAAGGTATTTTGACGATCCCCCAATAAAATCTATTTTTATTTCATAAATATAGTACTTAATCGATAAGCTGATATTGTGAATAGTTTTCAATGTTTGTAAATTGAATCAAGACTTGATCTCCTCTGTCGATCGTGCCTTGACAAATTAAAAGTGCCTGTTCTTAAATGGTTCAGGTAATTGAACTGGCTTTCCTACTACTGCATGGTGAATCTAAATTAATGATTATCTATAACATCATGACACCACGCTTGTAATCCCCGAAAGGTTAGGCAGAGATGTAAGTACCTATAGTAACATCCGTATTTCGCCGGTTATCATAATCTATGTACTAACTTAATAGAAAATAGAGTATCATAATAATGTATATGTTACTAACCATTGATGATATCACAATATGAATTAGTTTTTACTAACCAAAAACTACAACAGCCAGATTTGATTTAGATAAATATTTTTTGACCTAAACGTACAAAATATTTGTCTGGTCCACAGTTGTTCTAAGTGACGTGATTTCTACATGTAACACTTGTAAAATATTATTTTTGACAGATATTTTCCCTGAAATTCAATCTCATAAGCATCAAGTATCAACTCCTCCTCATCCTGACACACAGACACCCTGTATGCCATGGCTTGTTTCTTTTTCCGAGGGGCGCAGCACCCCGTGCATAACAGACCTAAGTGCGCAGAACGAAGCTACCCTCAAGCAGGCTTCATATACTGACACTGTCTATGTTTCTTACCTTCATGCACCGTATACGAGCAAAAATGACTTTTATGTAGTACCTAACTACATAAAAGTCATTTTTGCTCGTATAATTCACTTGTGGTTTTTGGGCTGAAAAAGCTATTAGAGTCCAAAATATCAGATGGGTAGCTTGCAGCCCACTAAACCAACGAGGTAGTTGTATAATAAGGCACTTTTGAATATCAAAATAATAAAAAAATTGAATTGATTCTAGTCGCCCCTTCCAAAATGTAGTTTTGTATGGAGAAGAATGGGAAAGAAACTCCACCGTTACTCTTTTAAAAATATTGTTACAATATTTTGTATACATTACTGATATAGTTTTATGTGATGACAATGCATCTAGAATAAAATAACTATAGGTACCGTAATAAGTAAAAAGAATTAAAAATTAAACATTGACCGGTAAATTAATTTACTATAGAAACATGGTGCTTACATATTTACAAATATTGTAAAAGAAGATGATTTTAATAAAATTTTCACAAGTTGAAAATTAAGTACAGCATAATCAGCCTATACCTAATGTTCCCACTGCTGGAATACAGGCCTCCTCTCCGTGAGAGGGAGTGGTCCGTAATCCACCACGCGGGTCCATGCGGGTTGGTAGATATCACATGTCTTCGAATTTTGTTCTGGGACATGCCGGTTTCCTCACGATGTTTTCCTTCACCGTTTGGAGACTAATGGTGATGAAATAATTAACACAAAGTAAGCGCCTATGCCACTGCTCTCAAAAAGGTGAAGGAAAACATCGTGAGGAAACCGGCATGTCCTAGAACCAAATATTCGACGACATGTGACATCTACCAACCCGCACTGGTCCCGCGTGGTAGATTACGGCCCACTCCCTCTCACTGAGAGGAGGTCTGTGTCCCAGCAGTGGGAACATTATAGGCTGATTATGTAAGCGCCTATCTAGGTTCGAACCTACGACCTTCAACGCATAAGTCGCGGCCGTTACCACTGGGCCATCACTGCTCTGCTATTATTATAATTTACACAAATAAAAGCTTTGTCAAACTCATTTCTAGAGATTAAGCAGCCACGGTGTACTAAAATTTCTGCAAAAATCTCACCGATATAACTTAGCTCTCATTCCACCTGGGGGCCTAAAAGGCCACTTTGGCAGAATCATAAAACAATTCATATCACGCAATTCATCTGTTTGACAGTTTCATACCTATATTATATCCCTGAAGGGTTAGGCAGAGATTTACCTATAGCATTTTACGAATCTCTATACAAAAGTGTCATACACATGAAATTGCGTGATATGAATTGTTTTATGATTCTGCCAAAGTGGCCTTTTTAGGCCCTCTGGTGCTTAGATTGACATTATTGACAGCTCACTTCAAGATCAATTCACCTAAGTTTGTTCTTCTTCTCCTCGTATGGATGGCGCGACAGTGTACTAAATTTTGTTGGCTCAAAACTTCGCCACTTCCACGGCATCGCCGGTGGCAGAGCACAGGTTATTGTGGCTGTTGCAAAGCAGTTGAGAGTCTGTTAGGTGTGATAAAGCATTTCAGAAACTAGTTGTGTTATCTGTTACTAAATAAAAGCCAAAAAATTAAAAACAAATCCTCCTAGATCGCTGACTGGAAGTAAACACTCATCTAGTGCTCTCAAAGGCCCTCGATGTTAATCTATGCACTAGACGTGTCTAAGTATCTGATGCTATCGACTTCAAAAGCTGGTGTACCCCTGGTGTGACTTTAGGCTTTTTGTATTTAGAAACTGTTTTGACAATATTTTTTGGAATACATACATATACAAGGTGGCGGCTCCACCACAGTAAATAAAACTGCATATATCTAATGATGTTCCAGTTCTACATAATTATGAATATTGAACCAAATATATCTAATAGTTTAGTCACTATAGTTCTCGCCATAGTCAGGGGAGCCGCTGTGTCGTACCATATCTGCGATGAACTGCTATATTCAGGCACAATCCTGTTATGAGCTGCTGAACCACTGGTGCTGCTGATGACCACTTCTGGTAAAGGCAATCCTGTGCCCTTTACTCATACATACCTCTCATCCTTATTAACAAAGCACCTTGAAATTTTTAAACCAGTAACCACGTTTTCATTTAAATGTAATTACTTAATTTTGTTATTCATAACCAACTAACTGGTTCACTGGCAGATGTTTCAGAGAAAGTTATTGGGAAGTTATATTATTTTTAACAAGTTATTTGTAATTATAATTACGGGTTAATGATCCTTCAGTACATGCAGGTAGAGGTACAGTGCGCACACTAGAAAAACAAACATTTTTTTCTACCATAGACAGAAAGTTTCTTTTATCTTATATCTAGACAGCCATAAAACGTTTATTTTCTCTTGACTGTACTTACCTGTCAAAAAGAGTAACCTGGAATAAATTTGGATAAGACAGAGATTAAAACAGAAGAAGAACTAGCTGGGGATCGAGGAGGGGTTCTCGGGGGATCAGACCGGAATAAATCGGCATTTCAACCTTAGATAGAAGGCCAATGAAGACTCATCCAGGATGTAATAAATTACCACACAACTTACGTTACGTTTTACTTAACCAGCAGTATTATGTTTTTGTAAGTGCCTAACTATTTAGTACTTTCTAAATAGGTATACTTCTGTAGAACAACAATGCAATGAGTGGGTACAATATGGTCCCACTGCTGGGACATAGGCCTCCTCTCTTCGGGAGGAAATGGGCTATAATCTACAACGCGGCCTCAGTGAGGATTGGTAAATGTCACATGTCTTCGAATTGTTGGTTCTAGGACTTGTCGGCTTCCTCACAATGTTTTCGCAAAAATATCTAAATCATAATAATTATACTGCTGTCCCAGTGCTAAGCAATGGTTTCTTCACGTAGTTTTCAGCACCTCTCATCATTTCCAGTATCAACATCTTTTAACCAAGAAAATTCCTCATTAATAGGTATGTTCAAATTATCAACAAAAATAACCTGAGGAATCGTAATGGTTACAAAGAAGCCGCTTTAAAAAAGCCATGTAATAACCCTTTAGATGTTCCCACAAACAATAAAATCGATAATTTATTACCTTAATTTGTAATCGTAACGAATCGAAACAATTCAACAGACGTAATATATAGCTTCAAGTCTATTTCAAATTCAAACGGCTTAAACATGATAATTCAGATTCTGGATATAAATTTACTTTTGAATGTATTATAATCATCGATATCTAATAATTTAAAAAAAAACAAAAAAAAAGCAGATAAAATGGCTTCCCATAGAATCGATTAGACACATGCTTCCACATCACTAATGAAGATGATTACCTATTTTGTAATCGATTAATTGGATGTAATCATGTAATCGGTATGTAGATTGGAGTAAACAGTATTTTACTTACTTGTGTAACTATACTACAGGTTTTTTTTAAACCAGTAAGCAAACTGTAACCATGAATTCAGTATTTATGATTCTAAACCAACTAACGTCGAAATTTATCGTCGGTTAAGTATAAAAAAATGTTCGCGTGGTCAAAATGGGGTTCCCTACTTGAAATCGAATGACGTGAGATCGAATAACACTTGCTCGAAAACGTTAACTCGGTAGTAAATTAAATCGATGAATTACGAGTGCGATAGTTCACTACCTCGATGCATCATAATCTCGAATAACTATAAGCTCGAATTATCTCTAATGTGCCTATTTTAAATAAATGATTTGACTTTGACTTTGATAACTTAGTACCTAACTAGCTGTGCCCGCGACTTCGTTCGCGTGGATGTCGGAAAACAATAGGTAATGTGTCGCTTAGGAAAGGTGTAATTGCCACTCCTTCATTGAAAAGGAAGAATCATCTGATCTTGCCTGGTAACGCTTTCCTTACCTAGGGTTCGCTACCACGGCCCTTTCGACTGCAATCACTGCGTCTTCATGGTTCATAATGACAATGCGACGAAGTGTCACTTTGATTTTTGAGAATAAATTAAAATAAAAGCGCCTGCTGATAATCAGCCTCGAGGCTGATTATCTAACCAAACAGCCATAATTATGTCCATTTTATTTTGCGTCTGTCTTAGAATACCAACTTGTAAAATCATATCACCATTTTATCTAAAGTATATCTGAGATTAGTAGGTGAAGTTTGAAGTTAGTTTTTCTAAGTCTTGGTTTCTTCTCTGTGGTAAATTTAGAATTTCTTAACTTGGTATTGAAGATATCATATATACCTACCAATATTATGCCTTATAAAGCATCGAGATATCTAGATGATAAAAGGAAGAATACATTAATGGTAAGAGCTTCTACATAAAGTTGCCCGTGTAAAAAGCAACCCATTAAACTTTGGTTATATTTGACACCGGCCGCCATTTAAACTACGAAGATGAAACCCATGAAAACTTTAGACATGATTTTGATTTAGACCTTATACTGCCGAAAACCAGAAAAAAAAATGTAAAGATAATTACAAAAAATATAACCGACTTCCATAAAAAACCCTACAAAGTGCAAAATAACCTTAGTTTGGGAAGACGTTGCGCGTTGGCAAGAAATTACAGACTTCTGAAACCAAAGGTCTATTGCACTTTGAAGTGTGTTTTTACGTAAGTCGGTTGTATTTTATTTTATTTCACACAAAGTCGTGTAAGTTTATATTGAAAACCATGAAAACGACACACATGATAAAAAAAGAAAAAGAAAATTGCAGCCGCCATCTTCGATTTTCATTTTGACGTCACAATCGGCTTCAGCACTCTCGAAAACCATGAAAACGACACACACTACGAATTTTTCGATTTGCAGCCGCCATCTTGGACTTTCATTTTAACCAGCACTGAAACGGTTTACCAACAGTCGATTGGTCCATGAACCGTTGGTCAACACCATTAACTTTTCATCCAAAGGACTTGTGACCCACGAACGTTTCCCCAACAGAACTCTACGTCAGTGAATGCTTAACCAACAGAATGTTTTGACCAATAACTTTTCACCCAAAGAACATTTGACCCATGTCAAATAGAACTAAGGATGCAAGGGCGAGCGAAGCGAGCTCGGGACTTGGGGCACCCCGACTCGGACAGGTAGGGTTCGAAGGGATGATGGCGGCTCAAGTGAGCGAGCAAAGCGAGCGAAGGGCACCCCGAGGTTAGGCTTGGTTAGGTTACTTTATACCCTTTTCACAGAAATAAAGGACTACGTCTTATTATTATTTTACTTTCACCTTTTTCGGCGTCTGTTGGCCTTGTTCTTTGGGTGAAAAGTTATTGGTCAAAACATTCTGTGGGTAAAGCATTCACTGACGTAGAGTTATGTTGGCAAAACGTTCGTGGGTGAAAAGTCCTTTGGAAAAAAGTTAATGGTTTAAAGATAATGTTCACCAACGGTTCATGGGCCAATCGACGGTGGGTAAGCCGTTACAGTTTCATTTTAACCTCACTGTTGGTTTCAGCACTCTCAAAAACCAATAAAACGAAACCCATAAAAAAAATGCTAACTCCGTCTTGGATTTTCGTTTTGACCTGCCTATCGGCTTCAGCACCTTTGAAATCTATGAAAACGACATCCATGACAAAAAATCAAAACAAAATTGCAGCCGCCATCTTGGATTTTCATTTTGACCTGACTATCGGCTTCAGCACCCTCGAAAACTATCAAAACGACACCCATGACAAAACAATAAAAAAAAAATGGAGCCGCCATCTTGGATTTTCATTTTGACCTGACTCTCGACTTCAGCACCCTCGAAAACCATGAAAACGACACCCATGATGAAAAAGTTAAAAATTTAGGCAACCGCCATCTTTGATTTTCTTTTTGACCTCACTTACCGGGGTCAGGATCCTCGGAAACCATGAAAAATAGCTCTCTTTCTCTCTCTCTCTCTCTGTGTGTGTGTCTCTATCTACCTATTACTTTGAAAAATGAGGCATAACGCTTTTTCGTTATTTGACGATTTCTCCCTTAGAACTCCTACCGCAAGCTCCAAAGAACTTCGTTAAAAAACGCTCTGCGTTACTCAACTTTCTATCAATAATTATCTAACTTCTTTATCGCTCAGAACACCACATTAATTATTATTATCTTACATTATCCTCACTTTTTGTTTAAAATTATTTTAGCGCCACAGGCGCCACTAAATAAACCATCAACGGAAAGCCATTTTGTTTAATATTATAATCATTAATATTATAATCATTATCATTACTTTTTAAAATAACATAGACATAAGTAGGTATCTGTGTTATTTCGTCATTTAAGTAAGCATAAACTAATAGGACGTGATTATTCACATCACAACAACAATATGTTTTCGTTAGTAGGTACTATATCGCGCCAATAGATGTCGTTACGTGTTACTAAAAAACGTAAAAAGTTGTTCTAGAATACTTTAAATTGATTATATCTTTTGATAGAGTGAACCGATTGCGATGAAATAAAAACTAATCACTGCTCCGAGTTCTACACCATATTTGAGTATAAAAAGTAACCGTATTGGTTTGGTACTTTTTACGTTGACCCTGTTCAAATCAATAATCTGTCACATCCAAACAGACAAACAGACAAACCGACAAACCGACAAACAGACAAACAGACAAACAGACAAAAATTCCAAAAATTGATGAAATGGCATCTGTTGGTTATCCTTTAACACCCCAACAATTTTTTTTTGAAATATTTTCAATGTACAGAAACGTCTCGTCTACAGATTTATTATATGTATAGATCATCATAATAGAAGGAAAAATAGAGACAAAATTAAAAGAGGAGGACAGAGGAAATACATACACAGAGATCAACTAAGGGTTAACAAAATGTTGGTATATACCATCAACCATATTCACACCTTTTGGAGTACCGGACTCAGGTTGGACGAAGCAAGGAAAACCTGTTCAGGTGGCGCTGTTCCACAAACGATATCTCCTGCGTGTCCTGACAGCTGCCTGTTACTGGAACCGATGGACACTAGTGATGGCGCCAAACACGTAGTTAAACAAATGCCCATGCTTTTCTTTCATACAAAATAACAGCGGTTTAGCCATGTAAAAGTAACAAACAGCCAAAAGAATACTTTCCTATTTAGAATAGGGATTCTTAAAAACCCGCCCGATAAGTAAAACGGCGATAATCGTCCCACCATCACTCGCAATCGATTAAGAAATCGATACATCGTTAAGTCAGACAAATGTCAAAATGACGTGTGACACATTGCACCTGCTTGAACAAAATCGAGTAATATTTTAAAAATGTTAACGAACACAAAGAAAGGTATTTAGTATAAATAAGTAGTGTATGTAAAGAGGTTAGCGTTAAGTGGTTTTCAGGTTTATTCACTTTTTATGGGAGCTAATTTGCTTGTCTTATGTAAAGGAATGGATAAAACAAGGGACAATTATGGGCCGATTACAATGGCTATGGCCGGGTGCGAATTTATAGTGTGGCCAGTTTATTTTGGCAAGCCTAAATATGGGACAAAATTAAATTATATACTTGCATAACATAACATCACACTTGAAGGTGATGGTGATGCCCAAAGGGCAGGCAGATGTGTATACATATAATATATATACTTAATGTAGGTTATGGAATATGGAAGTATAACATTTCAGCAGAATTTGGGCAAATTAAGGTGCAGAGAAAGGGTTACATTTGATTTTATGTTTTTTTTTTACAAGATTTTATTATCCTCACTTGTACCAAACTAATTTTATTTATGTGCCTTTTAGTCCGAGCTAAATAAATTCATTTTATTTCTTTTTTTTTTCTTTCAAAGATCGTCACCATCCTTTCCATAAAGGTACTTTAAGTTTAAGGGATCGCTTCAGAAAGAGTTCAAAACAATGTTTTCTTTTCTCCGTCCATATTGCTTTAAAACCAAATGCAAATATGAAAGGCGAGTAGGATTAAATACCCTTTAGATAATAATATCGCCATCCCGCATCCATTTAGGATG
The DNA here is from genome assembly GCA_963669345.1 of Gortyna flavago. NCBI lineage: Eukaryota > Metazoa > Arthropoda > Insecta > Lepidoptera > Noctuidae > Gortyna > Gortyna flavago. The sequence continues at coordinate 3,383,711 of OY770136.1, read as the reverse complement.
GGCAGGGTAGCGTCAGCTAATTAACAATAGACGAGTAAAAATAATAGCCTTCCCGTTTCAAAAGGACCCCAAATACGGTCAGCAGAATAATAATTATATTCAAATAAGGGCCAGGTGTCCATTGGAAACTAAAAAACTATCAATAGTAGGTATTGAAAGTGCTTTATAGGAATTTCTTTACTGCTGACCCTACTTAATTGAAGCGTAAAGTATTTATTGTTTAAATTGAAGTAATGGAAATTGGACTTTGTTATAATAAAGGGTGAGTTTGAAGTTGATTGTTGCTAATTTATTCACTGTCAATATAGAAATCCCTTCCAATTGTCAGTTTGTTTTTTCTATAAGTTTTATCTTGTGAGTAGAAACACGTAGGTAGGTACCTAATATTATTTCCTTACGCTACCTTGTAACTTTATTTAGATAAATTAATAAAATAAATAAAATTAGTAGGTAGGTAATAGATACATATATTTTTAATTTTCAAAGTAAAAAAAAGTCAATCAAAAATAAAAGATTTACAAAATTCATGTACCGAAGTTTTTGCTTTCTAGAAAACGACAACCTTTGTTCAAAAAATCCAACAAAAAAAAATATCAGCAGCATAATTTCACATCAAAAATCGCAGTCAAATCCGCGTGCAAACCTATACCTATTCAACAAAAAGGGTTAGAGATTCGGACTATATTATCCTTACTTATTTACATTCGCATGGGTTTTTTGCATTGGGCACAAGGGTTAATAATACAGGCCGTTGGTCCTTGATACAGGGGTCAGGTAACCAGCTGGCCGCCATTACAATGCACTCTATTTCGACCAGATTTGACCTCCAAAATGAAGAAGCTTATCCTTTAGAAAATCTCATGAATGGATCAGAAAAAACTGTTTGAAGTTTTGTTTGGGATTTGGACGTGAAAGAGTTGTATGGGCACTTTTTTTGTAGATGGCGCTTATGAGATGCAAAGGAAGAAATAAAGAAACAAGGATCTCATGCAGACTAAGCATACATAAAAAATATATAAATCAAAAACCAAAAATTCGAAGACATGTGACATCAACCATCGGGACCCGCGTGTATGGAGTCCCCTCAAGTCCCACTTAAAATAAAATAAAAAAAAACAAAAAATAACTAGGTGACAATCAAAATCATTCCGAACTTAACCCCGAAACAATGTTTCAGTTTGCTACTAACGCTATCTGTATTACATTTTGAAACTAAATATTAAAGCGCCATCTATTATAATTCAGATGAACCGCAACCTGTAAGTATGACCTTGCACACGTAAAGCCATGATATCCGTTGCAAGCACAAGAAGTAGGTAACAGATGTCGCTAGTAGTTGAAAACTTAAAGTAACAACATTGGATTGTAATCTATTGAGCTGGAATGATGTACAGGGTAACGAAGGGACATACTATAAGGGAGTGTCAGTTTGTAAATCTCATGAAAATGAACAAATTTTCACCTCACTTTCCAACTTTTCTTTTCTTATCTTTTTTTTTTCACTTTTTTAATGGGATATCAGAGTTTCTGAAATATGCTGTTCCATGCATTTAATTCGTGTTAATATTGCTCTTTTGTATGGTTTTTATGTCCCTTCATTTACCTGCCGTTCTGTATAAGCAATAAACACACCATATTCATCCAAACCTGTTTATTTCAAATAACAAAAAGAGTTAGCTTAAAAAAAACTCCAGCTGGTCTTTTTACTCAAATTCAGTTTGGAGTCGAAAAATTCGTTTTCCTTTTCAAGTCCTTTTAAACCCATAAAATAAGGAAAATTGTTCTCAGTGGCCAAATAGAAGATTCCTTGTTTATTTTTATCCGTATTCAGACCCACGATATTAGTCACAACAGGATTTTTATCATAGCACTCTCTATTCCTTGCTTCTTGAACAGAATCACATTTCATGGCAATAAAACTATTTGGATTTATAAGTGCTGAAATCCAAATAGTAAAAGCCCTCACATGACTGCAAAGAACGTTGCAAGGAACCCAAAATATGTCACCAGGTTGGAACTCCCCACCGTTGACGTAAAAATTGACATGGCCGACAGGAGCCGCCATTCCGTAGCCATCAATATTAGTTTCTATGACGTCAACGAAATCTGCATCGGTTTGGTCCAATCGGTCTTCTGGGCCTAAGTTTCTGAAGCAAGGTCCAGATGGGTCTAAGCCAGTTATTCTGGAGATGTTCTTGCCAGTTTGCAATCTGTAGTTTTTGGCTATGAAGCTTATGGTGTGACCTCCTAGGCTGAGGCCTACGAGCTCCAGTTTTTTTTGATCTAAGCCATATTTCGAGAGGGAAGAGAGCATTTCGGCGACGTGTTTTCCGATGGTGCGCATGTTACTGGCAGCTCTGGAATAGACAATACATTTTTTCTGAGCATTGAGATTAAGTTCTAGAAGATCGTCAGAATCACGGAACGGGGCTGAGCTTCTAAAGCAATAGGTTGCAAGTTCAGAAACAGATATTTGTCAATTTAATGTTAATTTTCCAGATTGCATCTTGGGTCTAGTGGTTGCAAGCGCTACTGCTAAGCATGAGGCCCTGGCTTCGATTCCAAAGTGTTATTGTTTTCCTTCAGGAATATCTCAGTAGCACCCCGGAATCTGGATTTGTGATCGGTTGATAGCAATAGACTCCCCCCCCCCCCCCTATTCCATGAAACAAAATATAACCTGCGAAATGTGGTTATACACCTCTGCTTAACCTTTCGGGGACTACAAGGGTGATTTTATGTGTAACGATTTTTTTCTGATGCATAATCAGTCTGTGATGTTCCAACTGGATGGCACTGAGGTTCAGGCCTCCTCTCTGTGAGAGGGAGTAGCCCATAATCCACTACGGGGGCCCCTTACGACCTCGTGGCCCAATGCGAGATAAAAAAAAGTAGTTTAAAGAACAATTGGAAAACGCATACTCACACAGGATAAGCAACAGTCGTAAACCTATTAGTATCCAGCAAGAACACGTTATACCCCAATTTTTTATATACCACCCCAACTGTCAACGCGAAGGGGAGTTGGGGATGGTCCAAGAACCCCCCCACATACATGACAGTGGGTTTCTTGAAGTCCACCCAAGGGTCTTTGGCTAAATCCTTCATTTGGTAGTAATTGTACTTCGTTCTTGGCCAAAAGATGTTCCCTTTGCCTTGGACTAGTATGTTCAGGTATTTTAAGTCCTCTGATGGGATGGGTAGGGGTATGTTGGTTCCAGGACCTAGAAATAGATTTATTTAATGAGATTAGAATCATTCTGGAAAAATTATATCAGCATAATTGATCTTAAGAGTCCTATTACAAATCGTAAATGTTCGCTTAGCGCGAACGCGCGCTTGTGTTCGTTTGCAATACACGAAGTTACGTTAGTGTGCGTTGGGAGTACAACTATAGTCCGCGAAACAATTTTGATACCAGTCTGAGTAGGATGATAGTTTTTTTATTAATCCAGAGTCTGAACTGAACACTACTAGACAGGTAATCAGGGGTGAGTATAAATCAAAACACTCAAAAAGAGTCAACAAATTAAAAATGTACCTAATTATAAAGTTTGAGAAAAAAAAATACAAAAAGATCTCTCGTAATGGCATTTAACGTGTTTTTTTTTTCCTTTGAACAGAACAGAACTGGAAAGCATACATTTTTCTGATGCTGTAGAAGCCTCTTGGTTCAAAAAAAAAAAAAATACGTCAGTAGTTACTGGTCATAAATCGAATGCATTAATCAACTAGTAATTATTAACATCTTCATGAATTACGTCACATAATCCCGACATAGAATACAGAAGACACACTCCTTTATAGTCATGTTTAGAAAAGACAAAAATATACCTACACAAAATGTTCACAATCAGAAAGTAGAACAGGAGGCCTACCATGATCTATTTAAAAACGATTCAAATGCAAGACATTTCAGTTTAGGTTCTTAAACAGCATCGCTCACAGTCGTACCATGACAACCAATACGCTCAGCGGCATTTGGATCGTTGAAAGTGAATGAGCGTTAATAGCTCGTGGTAGGTATCCAGATGGCACGGCCTAAATTGAATCGTTAAACTGACATCATGGTACGAATTAGAAGAACAGTTCAGTTTAGGTCCTAAAGTGGATCGCGTTAAGAGCTCGTGGTAGGTATCCAGTAGGCATTTCTTATAACTACTTCTTTTGTATTTTTTTATAGCGTTACTAAATAATTACAAATATCATTAAAACAAAACCTTTTTTTACGAAAATCTTTTCTATTACGAAAATAAATTACGATATTTTTGACCTTGAGTCAGAGTGCCTAGAGTGGGCCCGGCTAGGTAATATACGGGTAGCTAGGTACCTACTTTAGCTGATCTAGAGTAGACGATTCTTTCACTCTTGGTTCTACTATCATATTTTTACTTTCTGTAGATGTTTCAGAATTATTATGGTTATGTGTCCTGGAAAAGAAAATACTGATTTATGTTTGTTTTAGTATAAAATGTATATTTTAGGTAGGAACTTAAGGTTTGTTTGTGGTTTGGTTTGTTCTGTAATACGGTTTAAATTAATAACATCGTGTTTGCATCTACCTTTTTAGTGACATTTTAACTTGTAATGCTGTCTGTAAGCGGGCATAATTGTGTCTCTTCCTTTTTTTATGCAGGCGTATAGTGGTGTTTTTCGACCCTTACCTACCATAAATAAAAGATAAAAATTAAAGTCTAATATGTACGTATGTACTAATATTGATTACCTTTAAGACGCACTCGTACTAAAACTTTTTTACAAAAATAAAAAAACAACAGATTCCAAAAAAAAAATTGTATGTATCACTTTTTTGTTGTACCTATCTACCCCACACAAATTCATATAACACTACTTGCTATATAAATATCAGTGACAGGAAGCTATTGAACACATCTGCCTACCCCTTTAAAGGGTACAGGCGTGATGTTATGTTGTGTGATTGCGTAAACAATGAATACATATGCGATAGCAGGAATCGCGGTTGATTTGCTGGAATTTATTGAAGAGTTACCTTGTCTGTCTACGTAACTCATGATCAGATCTGTACAAAATTTAAATGGGACTATTTCGGAATACACTTTTTCGAACAAAAAAAAATCATGCAAATCCGTCTAAATATAACGGAGTTATGCCCGAACATACATTAAAAAAAAAAAAACATAAACATCCGAATTAAGAACCTCCTCCTTTTTAGAAGTCTGTTAAAAAATAATACATTTAATATTATGATGTGAAAAAAAATCTTATTGGATCAAATTATTTCGATCGGCGTACACGAGTCGATAATAATAGCGATCTCCGGACGATTGCGCGCGAAAATTTCATGTACAGGTCCTACCTCGATAAGCGCTCGCGCGAGACTGAGGAGCGCGCTTTTTTTTTTTTTTTTTTTTTTCCTATTGGCATCTCGTAGTTGACCTTTAGAGGTCGTGACTACTTAACCGGACTATCCTGTGGCTGCCTTAAGTGAAACTCAAAGCCTCCAGCCAGGGGCATTAATCTAACTACGTTATGCTAAGCGACTACGCACTAAGGGCACCCCCTGTGGGGTACGAACCTCGGCTTAGGGCGTCGCTGGAGAGGACAGCAAGAAGGGACAGGCTGGATCACTGTTATATTATTTAAGCTTGATGGAGCCGGCATTTCCTATCTGACTACTCTGAGAAGAAATGCCGAAACAAACTCAGAGGTCACGGTCGGGGGAGGAGCGCGCTGAATCGACGTAGAATATATAGTACTTTAATTTTATTTATTGTAATTTTTTCTTATAATATTGACAAACGAAAACTAATAAAACGTATTCATTATAGATCGAAGTTTTATATCATATTAGTTTATTTGATAAAATTGTGTTTATTTGGAATATAATGGACGCTGAATCAAGACATTTATGGCTTAAATTAGGCTTTCTTTTCGATTTTTTTAGTGAAAACTCAAGGAATTTAAAGAAATTCTAGAATTCCAATAAACAAGTAAAACATTCAACTTATTTTTTAGCAATTTTAGCTTTTATAAGAATTGAATGTAACAATGTGAATTTGAGCGTCAAAGTTCCATCGCCGACGGTTTTTCTTGCAAACGGAGTTCGTAAAATATTTATAGTAAATTACACGAAAAGAAAAATTAAAATGTGTAACTCCAACTTACAAGAAAGAGAATGTTACTATCGTTATTCATAATCAAAAAATTTAAATATGTTACTGCTGCTGAAAATTACAGCGTCAAAAATCATGAATTTGCGTAAAAAATGTAATAGGACTCTTAATCTTAATTTTGAAGGATATTGCTAATCCGTTGCTTCATATGTTCGAAAAACGTGTCAGCTCAACAACGTAAATAACGCAATGAATGTTGTTGAACTGTCAAAATTAAAGCCATTGCTACTGGTAGTGTGTTACGCATTTACCCCGCTGGATAAAATTTGGTTGACTCCAGTCAGGGCAAGCCTGAGTTTTTAACAAAAATGGATTAACACTGCTACTTTAACATCATCATCGTCTAAATTGACACAAAATTATTAAATACAGTCGAAATGTCAGCATTTCATTTAATAAATAAAACTTTGAACTTTTATTTGTTCCGATTTTAAATAACTCAATAATAAAGATTAAAAAACGGAAATGTTAATCGTGTTTTGTCTCTGACTGTACCGTGCAGACCGCGATCAGGACTTTTTTGTCCATAGTTATGGTCACTATAATTTAAACGAACTAAAGAAGTTTTTTTTTTTGTTAAACTAATTTGTCCCACTGATGCCATGATGAGCAAATGTCTCACCCATACATCTCCGAATAAGAAAAAAAAAACATTTTCAAAGACTTTTTTCCATCAACTATAATATTTAACCAACAAACATTGCCACTTCTTCAGAATCATAATAATATCTCTTCGATCCTTGAACAATTTTATCATAAAACAAATACCTATACAGAAACAACGTTTACACATCGATACGCATTCCCTTTTGTTATTAAATCAAATATTGTCATTCCACGTCATTTTGAGGTGGCGATCGACACCATTCCACACCCAACTTGAAAGAAAGGTGACGAATGATATGACAAACCATTACAACGAAACCATGTGAACGATTACAAAACTTGTTTAAGGGGATTACAGGACCTAAACGCAAAAAAACGCAAGTTTTATAATGCCAAAAGGTATATGATCGACTACAGTAAACAAAATCTGAAAAATATATGATATTCTTCAGGGTATATGCTAGTAGACAGTGTGTTGAAAATATAATACAACTAATTTGATACGATAAAAAAAATCTGAAGATACCGCTAAAAACTTTATTTTTACAATAAAAACCATACTAATATGAATACAGTCATTCTGATTTTTTGTCAGATTATTCTAAAAGCAACATACTAAAGCACTAGTGTTTTAATTTTTTTGTCCAAACAATAGATTTTTTGTTAATAGATAATTGCTTCATATTTTGCAACAATTTACCAGGGTTGTGTCATCGCGCTTCACTTTATTTTCTATGCAGTCCGACAGTGACCGCGCTTTAGGTCATCTAGTCCCCTTAAGACGCAATCATTAACTGTGCACAATTAGGTAAGACTCCTCCGGGACTACTGATAAATTTACATATGATAACTTCACGCTTGTAACCTGCGTGGATTAAGCAGAGGGGTGCCTGTAGTACCTAGACCCAGATTTAGCCAGATAAGTTTAAGTCCTCTGTAATAGAGGGCTTGTGGCGAAATTATAACAGCCATATGGGTCGATCCAAGGTTAAGCTACGCTTGCCGTGCTCGGTTCATGGATAGGTGACCTGGGTGACCATCGTTACATATCGAGACCCCTCCGTGCCTCGGAAAGCACGTAGGTATAACCGTTGATCCCGGCTGTCATTCGTAGATCTTTGACAGTTGCAACGTAAGAAACTCAAAATACTGACAACCAGTCTTACCAAGGGGTATTGTGTTACCCAGTAACTGGGTTGTGGAGGTCAGATAGGCTACATATAAAATACTGCAGGGATTCAACTGCATCCTGTTAGACTGGAAGCCGACCCCAACATAGTTGTGAAAAGGCTAGGCAGATGGATTGTTTTAGAGGGCGAGCCTGCTGCCATCAACCGGGCAAAAATCCAAACTGCTACCTGGCTGCTACTGATAAATTCCTGATGGAAAAACCCCTTAACACTGCCTGAACTGAAAATCGAATAGAGGACCCCGAGCTCAGCCGTTACGCTTGCCACCACAGGACCAACGGTACAGGCAGAACCGATAATAATTCGAGAAGAAAATGTTTTGCGGAAAACGTTCAAATAAAATCTAATGCGATGTTAAATATAAGGTACTCACAATCAGCTAAATAACCAGCTGGATATCCTTCCAAAGCTTTCGAACTGTACATAGAAACAGCTTCACACACAAACATAACACATAGTAGACACACGCGAAACATTATGAAAATATAAATATTAATGTTTTACATGTATTTTTTACGAAAACGTCGAGAAACAAGCAGAGTCGGTGCCCAAATGTACTGAATGTCATCATAAGGATTAACGCACATTATGTGACTATACAACTTCAGTTGCAGTGCTGATAAAGTAACCTTGTTGTTGTTGATACAATCATAGACTAGAACAGTACAGGCAACTACAAAAGTCGATGAATATTTTGATATTGCGTTAAAACTTCCTAGGTCTGTCTCGATATCGATGCCCTTCTATAGGCACCCACTGCTTTTGCACACATTTTGGCTATCCACGTCAAACTACTAGATTTATAGCTCACATAAATAAATGAACCTCCACATAAAAATTAAACAAGGTCCAGTCTTGGAACTAGGTGGCGGTGACGATACGTCATTAAAATTAAATGATACTATATAATTTTCAATAATATGTATAGGAAGTAATTGCTATATAGGTACTAGAAAAAGTAATAAATAATAATTACTTATATATGAGCTTGGAAATTAATTGATGTTATGATACTCCTCCAGTCAGCATACTCCTTCGATTTCATTGCTGTCGGTAGATCGATAATTACCCAGCTAACCCAGACAGTCACAGTCTCCACCTAGGGCCAGTTTCTCGAACGAAAATTGTCGCAAAATTATTGTGACAAATTGTCAAGCACGCGTAAACTGTTGCGATTGGCTGTTGATAAATCATTCAACCAATCACAACAGTTTACGGGCGCTTATGGGCGGCTTATATTTTTTGATAAGGCTCGTGCAGAGACGAGAAAAGAAATAAATAGAGAAAGGCACATTTTTTTAAATGATTCACTATTTTTTTTACACTGAAATAATTAAAAACATAAGAAACGAATGGTTCCACCATCTGAAATGAAGTTGTCAAGTAATAGGAACTATGATATATCAAAATATAAATGTACAGAGGCCAGCACATCAAGCTACCCCAATCTGTCAAATTTCTTTGATAGATTTTCAACTTTACCACAAAGGAATAAGGTTCAGATTCAATTGGGAAAATTTGACAGATTGGGGTAGGTTGATGTGCTGGCCTCTGTACATGACGATGGTACTCAGTGTTGAATAAATAGTCAAAGTCTGAATCGAGGTACATAGTCTTGAGTTTTTTTCGCCAATTCTTCTCAGAGGTAGTCAGATAGAGCTTATGAATTGTATGATCTAGTGGTAATATTTAAAAAAAACAGTGTCACTCCAGGATTGCCGACAGAAGTTAAAATAATCATGTGTGTATTTTTTGAATCGTCTTAACTATAAACAAAACACAGACAATACTTTGCCATCACTCACTGACGTATCGGTTTTACATTATGGGACACATAACATCGTGTCCTGCGTGTCCTGTCAGCTGCACGTTACAGGAACTGATGGACGCTGGTGACGGCGCCAAACAAGTAGCCGAATTCTGGGCCGAGTTCATTTAGATTGCTATCGACACGCTAAGAAGAAGAAGAAAACACTAGTACATCCCGAGTCCAGACGAACACATCCGAAGCGGTATCGCTGGTAACAGTGTCGCGAGTTCAATGGTTTTTTCCCATCTCAAAATTGCCCAACGCGCCTAAAGAAGTTTTCACTTCAAAAATTCCATCCTTTTAAAAATCATAAATTTTTGAAATTATGCAGTAAGAGTTCCTCATACACTGAAGATTAAATGGGAGAGTTTGTATGTATGGAAGTTCGTCATTTTTACCAACCCCATGTTTCGAGATAAATCTATTTCTTACCTATAATTATTATATCTCTTTATTGGTCTAATTTGTGAAGAAATACACCCTATTGGGTACCTATTTACAATTATATTTAAGTCGGTAAATCACAAAAAATCTATACGGAGACGAAGTTTAAAAATTACACTGGGAGCTGTATTTGATAGGTTTGTATTGTTGGGTTGCTCTATAAAACAACAGAAAATACACAATGACCTCTAGCTATATACCTATAGAATTACAGTCAACTACCTAACTATCCATTTAGTGTGCATTTACACGAGCTACACGCGTCAACGATAGAGGTAACTGCCTTCGTAGTAGTGGTGATCACTTACCATCTGGTGGACTGCCGGCTTGAGTGGTGATAGCGTACCATCAGGTGGACTGCCGGCTTGAGTGGTGATCACGTACCATACATGCATTGAATTTTTTGACTTAAAAAAAAAAACATTTTACCGGGTAGGTGGCAATACCTACCCGGTAAAGTGTATGGAATAGTTTTGCTTTTCTGTTTTTTTTTTTATAACCGACAAAAAATTTCTACGCTGGGGTCTAGAGTTTAGAATCATGGGCTGAATTGATGTCCGTGCCAGCCTGTATAAACTTAAAACAAAACAAATACTTACAATCATCCATGTCTTCAACGTCATCACACTGACCGCTTACTATTAATAATAATAGAATATTAATTTCCCATAACACACCAGCCATGATCGATTGATTCCCGAACTAAGTTTGCAAAAGCTGTTTATTTTGTAGAACGTCTAACAGTGCTCAGCATCGCTGCTTTATGAAAATTATTAACCTACGAATTGCATTATTTACATCGTGTTTTGTAAAACAGGGTTGTGTCCAATAAACTTTTTTTATGTAAAAGTCAAGCCTGGTGACAATCAAAATGAAGAACTTTCCATACAAACATTAATTTACATAATTGACCGTTTTAGGAGATAAATTTTCAAAAATCCTTCCTCAGCGATCCTGACCTTCGTTATATAAGGGACTCTTGTACAAAATACGCTTCTAGGCTTTTTAGGCAATGAAGAGGGCTATGCTTGAAGTTTCCCTGCGTGATCGAATCAAAAATGGTGAGATCCGCAGGAGAACCAAGGTTACCGACATAGCCTGAAGAATTGCCAAACTTAAGTGGCAGTGGGCAGGACACATTGCTCGCAGAACAGATGGCCGATGGGGCCGAAAGGTTCTGGAGTGGCGACCGCGTACCGGAAGACGTAGCGTTGGAAGGCCTCCCACAAGGTGGACCGATGACCTTGTGAAGGCCGCAGGAACCCGTTGGATGCGAGAAGCACAAAACCGGTCGAAGTGGAAGTGCTTGGGGGAGACCTATGTCCAGCAGTGGACGTCTTTCGGCTGAAATGATGCTGATGAGGCTTCTAGTTAGATTCAGCGGTTTAGGCTGTGCTTTGTCTGTCTCTCTGTGAGTGAATGAACCTAAGAATTGTAGGTAGATGCTGAACTAGCAGGGGATCGAGGAGGATCGGGGAGGGACTCAGGGGATCAGATCGGAATTAATCAACTCTACTTGCACACAAAAACACCCCATAAATCCAAAAATTCTGTGTTTGTCTGTCTTGATTTTTATGGGATAAGCTAAATTCCAATGTTTACAATTTAAAACAAGTAAAATTGTTTTTTTTTTATGGAATTGGATTGGTTTAGTTGAAGTAAAATTGGTTATGGATTGCGATAAATAATATTGTTACACTGAATATTTTTATTTCTAATATCTATTCTTTATTTATTTCTATTTTTAAATCAACTGCATCCGGTTAGCCTGGAAGCCGACCCCAACATAGTTGGGAAAAGGCTAGTCAGATGATGATGATGATGATTTATTTCTATTTTTAAACCTAAAAGTGTCAATTTTCATTTCAGTGTGAATTTAGCAATATTGACAAATTAAACACAACATTTAATCGACGTTGCCAACTTTTTGATTCTACCCTTTGTTTTGGTCTACCTACCCTCATGGGAAAAAACGCCGTACTGCCTCTACAGTCACTCCTTCATATTCGACCTTGAGGAAGTGAAATCGGATTGCAGTTGGTGCTTTCTTTCAACCACAAGGAAGGTGCAGCCCTGATATTGTCACGATCTATTCTGTCCCCATAAAACATTCCCGCATTGTGTACAACAGCCCGCATGTTTGAATACATTCTCCAAATTACTGGCTCGTTCAAACTACATTTTCGTCTAGCTTAACCCTGTGGTAGTTCCATATTTAGCATACCTACGTGTCTTTCTTTATTTCACACATTCACCCATGCATGCATTTGATTAATCTGGTATTGCAGACGTCCATTGGCGCTGGTGATCATTTACCAATTTTTATTTTGGTCCCTAGAATTTTGTGTAATGGTTGTTTTATGTGGACGCCTGGTGATTATCTTTTAAATCCCACACAAAATCGACTCGTTGCCATCTTGTCTTAATAGGCACCTGAAAAATAAGTTTTATTTTTTTGAGATTAAATAAATAAATAAAAAAATAAATAATAAAAATAAAATAAATAAATTTTTGACATTGGCAAGCAGACACTAAGAGATAACTAAGGCCCTTTCAGACATAATAATGATAACTAACATGTAACACCGCCTCTGTAATTCCCGAAGGGGTAGACGAAGATGTACGTACAGTCAAGAAAAAAGATAAGTATGCAGGATCGTAGGATATAATTGAAGTTTAGTTAGAAACCGATGGATTTTTTCGAATAAAATTTAATTTTATTAATAGAAAACACATAGCTCATTTATCAAATTAAATTTCAGTCGACAACATCCATGGGTTTCATACTAAACGTCAACTATATCCGACGATCCTGCATACTTATCTCATTTTTTGACTGTACATATCTATAGTACACGTACATTTCGCTAGTTATGTTTATGTCATGTCAGGGAGCGAGCTTATTGCCATCAACTGGGCACAAATCCAGACTCCTCCTCAGATTCCTTCCTGATGGAATCACCCAATAACACTTTTCCCGCCCTGGGTATCGAATCCAGGAACTCATGCTCAGCTGTAGCGCTTGCGACTACTCGAACAACACGGCAGGCAAAAGTATTGTCGAGTTACTGTGTTAGTTTGTTGAGAGTAACGTAAGGTAAGTTTGAAACCTCAGGCTTGATTGGTGGAGCGACGCTCTTCACAAGGAGGACGGTAGAAGCTGGTACCGACGACGGAGTAAAATGGCGAGCAATTCAAGAGGCCTACGTTCAACAGTGGACTGCAGTAGCCTGACGGTGATGTGAGAGTACGAAACTGGATCGAGTTAGTGAATGTAATCTTATAACTACGATCAACGACTTAGTACCGTTTATTGTAAAAGTTCAAGGTTTATGAAGTGTTTATGAAGCTTTCGAAATGAATTAAGTTTGTTGTTTCCTTTAAAGCAATTTACCATTGTGTACATTGGTTTGCTGGCTTAGTGATCGCAAGGGCCTGCTGATATTGCGGTCCTGGGTTGGAGTTCTAGGTCGGTCAAAGTGTAGGAGTTCTGGAGTTTCTTGCAGGCTCTTCTCCATATGAAATGAAATTGTTTATTCTTATAAATAGGTTTTAGGAATCACTTTTTACGCGTAATATTTAAAAAAAATAAGCTAGATAAGGTCGGTCTATCTGACTACTCTAAAAAGAAAAGCTGAAACAAAGTCAGAGGTCACAGTCTCTTTTAAAGTCCAGACATAATCTTGGTCAGATCATGTGAAGACCATGTAGATAGGTTCTGAAATGAAATGCATGGTATTTTGAGGAAGAGAGATTCTGAAATGCATGGTATTTTGAGGAAAGTGCCACACAGATTTGAGTGGACCAGTTCAGTCAATGCAAGCATTTGTCAGTAATCATGCAGCTCAACTCAGAACGGTTAGATACCTACCTTTTTCTTAGGACAGTCGTGATTTATTGATTTCTTTTTTTTTTTCGCAAACTACGAGAGAAATTATGATTTCTCTTTTCGTCGGTCAATGGTCTTGGTTTTCTGTAGAATAATAAGTCTACAATAAGAAAAGTATTGTGGAGAAGAATTACTTAGCATAATCATCCTATAATGTTCCCACTGCTGGGACACGGGCGTCCTCTCTGTGAGAGGGAATGGGCCGTAACGTAATCCACCACGCGGGCCCTGTGCGGGTTGGTAGATATGTCACATGTCTTCGAATTTTTGGTTCTAAGACATGCCAGTTTCCTCACAATGTTTTCCTTCACCGTTTTTGAGAGCAGTAGTGACGAAATTGTTTACACAAAGTAAAGCGCCCATGCCTGGGTTCGAACCTACGACGAACAACTCGCAAGTCGGAGCTGTTACGGGCCACCACGGCTGTTCAGAAGAAGTACTCAGCATAAACGATTGTAATTGATGTCTCAAATAAAAATGAATTAGAAACTTCTGGTCGTGGTCATTCATTGTGACCAGTTTTCTAAACTATTTTACGAAATACTTTATGTGCGAAGAAAATCATTGCGACATGTCAAAGTGTACTTATAGTGGAAAGTAGGTTGGAATAGCAATTTAATGCTTTTAAGTATTCCCGGAGCAGTGGTGGCCCAGTAGTAAAGATCTTGACTTACGAGTTGCAGGTCGTTGGTTCGAACGCAGACAATCGCTTTATTTTGATTAAATTATTTCATTGCCACTGCTCTCAAAATGTCGAAGGAAAACATCGGGTGTCCTAGAATCAAAAAAATCGAAGACATGTGACATCCAAAAACCCCCATTGGTCCCACTCCCGCGTTGTGGATTACGGCCCACTCTCTCTCACAGAGAGGAGGCCTGTGTCCCAGCAGTGGGAACATTATAGGTTGATGATATACGACTTCTAATGATTTTAAATTCAACATCACGTCTAATCGACCGGACTGATTTCTTTGAAAAAAATAAATGTTATACTAGACCATTTGCTTCGTAATTTGATATGTGAATATTTGCAATTATATTTTTTTAACATAGTGTAATTAATTTGTAAAGTAATATCTACCGCGGACATAAAAACGATAATCACGCAAACACTATCGGGTGTATTTTCATAAAACTTTCACCATATAAAAGACAATTTAATTCCCCAAATTTCAGTATACGGTTTTTATTTCTTTGGTGTTTGATAAATCAACAATAGATGATTGTTTCATATTTTGCAATAAATTACGAGCGTTGTGTCATCGCGCTTCTCTTTCTTTTCTATGCAGTCCGATAGTGACCGCGTTTTAGGTCATGTAGTCGCCTTAAGTTTTCCCGAAATGTTTCCTCTTCGTCTTCAACACTTCCTTCCCCTAGCCATACTAATATAATCTGTCCATACATCTTCTTTAAGTGCCACTTTTTTTTAACCCACTTTTATAAGTACGTTGATGCTTTTGTGTTTGCTGAAAGCCTCACAAAAACCTTTAAAAGTCCATTCATTGATTTCCTAAATTGCCCAATATAAGTGAACAAATACGTAATAATAATTATACTTTCACGAGGCGAGCGTTGTATGAGACGTGAATTAAAGTTTTAAGTAGGTAAACCTGTGAGGTACAGTCAGCATCAAAAGTAGCCGAACACGTAAGTATCAGGCAGATCTTGAATAGCATAATCAGCCTATAATGTTCTCATTGCTGGGACATAGGCATCCGCTTTCTGTGAGAGGAACTAGGCAGTAATCCACATGTAAATTAAACAACGCGAAACAACGATGCCGACAGAACAACTACCCATAGGTAATATTAACATCGTTTTTTTTTTAAGGATGGGAAATCATCAAATGACCCCTCCCGCTCTGGGTGGAGCGGAAGGGAGTGTCAGACTCTTACTGACTAAAACCCATCCGTGTTCCTTCCTTAGCCCTTTATGTTCCAGGGCAGCGGTAACCCTTTCGGACAATCCCGCTGCCCCGGCAGGCTTCGGCCCTGTCGGGCCCCTCCTTACATGCTGACATCTCTTTGAGGCGCGTGTGGAACACATACGCGCCGTCCGGCACGGGCCTGGTCCTGATCGGACGGCGAGCTACCCATTACTCGCTATCCGCAGGCCCGCGCCTACGGTGGCCGGGAGTCGTCACGCGGCTCCCGACGCCCGGGGCGTCTACCGCGGCGGCTGGGACGGGCGGCTCTCTCTGCTCTCTCCCTCGCCCATCCCGCGCCACCTCCTTCGCTAGCATCACTGCTTCGCAGAAGGAGGTGACTGCCTCCCACTCCCTCTCGCCCCGGACCATGGCTTGGACCAGGGCCGGGATATTAACATCGTCTGTTGTCAATCGTTACGTCGTCAAGTCTAACAACCAGTCTTACCAAGGGGTATCGTATTACCCAGCAACTGTGTTGTGGCGGTCAGATAGGCAGTCGCTCCATGTAAAATACTGATATTCAGCTGAATCCGGTTAGACTAAAAGCCGACCCCAAGTTAGTTCCGCAAAAGGCTAGGCAGATGATGACAATGCAACCAATTACGTAGTGCCCAACGTATAATGCGAAATCCCGGTATTTATTACAATGTGGAGATGACAAAACGACAATAAATAAAAACATTGGCCATACTAACGCATAGAGTAGGTATTTTGGAACTATCGAATAAATCCTTTAGCATCGAAATTAAAGTTTTTTTTTTTTTAAACAAACTATAAATAGTGATGGGACGACAATGGATTTTCGTTTTAAACAAACTAAATAAAAGTGATGAGCCGACTATGGATTTTCCCAATCTTTGAATAGCTGTAGTTACTAAAATATTGGATATATTTCATTGAATTTTCGTAGGCTGACTTGGAACCTCATTAGACATACGCAGTTTAATGTATGTTTGTCTTTTAGGTTTTTTTTTTGTTTTTACTTGATGTATGTATCTGGTGTATTATGTCTTTTAGTCTGTGCTAAATAAATGTGTTTTCTTTCTTTCTTTATTGTCGTATTTTCGTCTCCACCTTCTAAATTGGTCTCATAATTTCTTGCTAATTCTCTGACTATACACATTTAAGTAAGTATATTCAATATAGGCCACTACAGCTACAAAACCGTAATGTCGAATTCACCACTGCGCGAGCTGCGGTTATATTGTTGTTCATAATAATGATATTTAATGCCCGCCAGCCTGGCGACCACATTGGCCCTAATGACATTACTTTTCTTACTGTTCAATTGTTAGCATTCAATTGGTGTCCGATTTGAAACTTGTCTACTAACCCATGTTTCACGAAAGAAGTCTCGCAGACGCGGCGCCACATGCATGCGATGGAATCATAAATCTTTAGTTTTATTTACCTAAATATTATATGACAGGTACTGGTGAATAAAAAAGAGAAAGGTGTCTGAGGTAGGAGGGTTGTTGTAGGAATGTTGCTAACAATTTAATATTAATTAGTTCTATTTGTTGCCGCGGAACTTCTTTCGTGGCACGCGTCAACGGCTAAAGATGCCTCTGCCATGGACGCGTACCGCCCGTCTGTATGAGCACAAAGATGTTCCAAAATATACCAGATCCAACCACTACCCACCGATTGAGAAAAAACTGTTCATTCCATTGCGTTTTACGCTAGATTTAAACGTAGCTTTAAGGCTATCACAGATAGAGAGATCCTTCTAAAAAGACAAATCGGATCAGCACTCTCTTTGCGTAACACACGGTCAATCACAATCTCAATCATTTTGAAGGATATTGCTAATTCATTGCTTCATAATGTTCGAAAAATGTGTCTGCTCAACAATGTAAGTAACGCAATCAATGTTGTTAAACTGTCAAAATTAAAGCCACGCTGTATAGGCAATCATACAGGATCAGTACTGACTTCATGTGATCCTTCCAAAATCCGTAACATTTGCGGCTGGTACTCCAAGATCACTTAGAGCGCTAGATACACGCTATGTGCATACCTATAGTGGTCTAAGTCAGCCTATGAAATACCTATCGTTTCTTCAGGTAACTAATCGAAGTTAATGAAGAATGCGTCATGTCCTCGGTTAATTGGAAATTCTTCAAGGTGACTGCTTAGACCTTTGAACAAAACAGATTTTCGCATCAAACCGTGAAAATTAATTATAATTCATAATTACATGCACATGTATAGTTAAAGGACTAGAGTCACCTTGCTTGACCCTCGCAGGAAGATTAACAAGTGAACGCATCCCTTCCCGAGTCCCGACTCATGGTAGCAGTTAGAACACCGTTGAGTTTTGTCAGTATAGAAGTCTGACATGACCCTCAAAGGACATTATGATTGTTCTTACTCCTCACTATTTTCTCCTGATTAACATCATTGCAATATCCAAGACACTTGAATCGTTTTCCAGAGTTTCATTGCCTCGTTGCGTTTGCGATGGTCGCCGTGATAAATTCTGGCTTTCAGGACTCAGGAGTTGCAGTCATTGGTAATAGTGTGGCGGGCTTGTCCCAAAAATATAACCCTGAAAAGCCGATTCTCTCCTTCCACTAGGCTCTGTCTTATCCTGACGCTGGTTCTTGCAGTTCATCCCGCCATCTACTTTTAGACGTGCCGCGAAATCTTATGCTTCCACTGGGGACCCACTGTGTCTTTATCTCCCATCATAGGTCATCCATGTGGCAGACGTGGTCAGCCAAGTTCTAAAAACAGAGTATTTTCCTGAAGACAATTTGGGTCATGAACGAGCTTAAGGTTCTTCACATTTTTTGCTATTATCCGTTGTTTGTATAGTTCAAGGAAAATTTATGGTACATTAGCTAATCTGAGAAGGTTCATTGTCACTTAATTATACATCTGATGCGGGCCTTTAGAAGACCCTGGATATATGTGTGGAAACACAGAACAAATTACTTATTCCAGCTAAAATTGTCTTCGAGTAAACAGCCTACTCCAAGACTACTATACTTAACTGTGATTAATATGCCTTTCCCAATCAGCTTACATACACATACAGCCTTCAAAGCATACATCAAAGGAGGCGTCTCAATTTTCTCCACATCAGAAAAGGTTAAGCATCCCGTTTATTTTTTTAATGAGTAGCGCACGCCAACCTAGCCGAACAGCCTTCTTTTTCCATTTTATTTCCTATTTTGGTGCCTTCTCCCACCATTCGCCGAGAAAATGGCGGCTGCGCGAAGTCAGTGTTGTGTACGACCGCGACGCGTGCGCTTGCCGCGACGCGTTCTATGTTTGAAAATAACAACGAATTCTTCGAAAAAGTGTATTATGTTCCAAATTTGATTTTATAAAATCCGTGTTCTTTGAAACCTAGTGTTAAAATGCTGTAGTGAGGTGCCACGAACAACGGTGTGTCGATATTTGGATGTTTTTTTCGTAGGTATCGTACTGGTCGTGGACAAGTGCACACTATTGTTTTCTTTGTTGACGTGCACCAGCTGTCAAAATAAACGGATTATCAAGGTGAGCTTATTGATTTCCGAAACGTTTCTTTTGTTTTTAACACAATGTTCTGTAACGATTCCGTATATCGATAATGTAATCGATTTTATTCGTTGTTTTGCAATTCTTTCGATACAGGTTTGTCGTTTTCGTTGATATTGCTAAACTTTTGCGTTTAATACGTCTTATCGAGGTGCCTTGGGTTAATGTGTAACAAAATGATCGTTTTAAACTTTATGCGTGGTTGTTAATTGTTGAAATATGTTTAGTGTAGGCGTTATTGTTGATATGTTTACGAGTTTAGATCATGTGAGATGTTAATTCAGAATCAGAGGTGTTTGATGTTCTTATAATATGAACTCATTAAAACATTCGGGTCATGGACGGTGATGAAAACAATATTATTACAGAAACATTTTAAAAAGCCAGATGTTTTAGCTTATTTAAATTTTACAAGCCCTGTCAAAACACATATCATCATTAACATCACTAATTAGGTAGGTACAGTCAACAACACCAGAGGAGCAATACGTTCACAATCTGATCGCAGTCTCAATCTGTCAGAATTACCTCTAATTTCCCTACATTTTTGACAGTAACATTGATTGTCGATGAGATGACATTGCGATGAGACTTTGAACGTTTTTAATTAAGGAAATTGGCCTTCAGGTGACGAATATTTCAAAATGTGAAAATTAAAAAGGCTCTGTTTTAGGTACCTACGTAAAACTTCGAAACATGAAGTTTCATTATCTTTGTCACTTGTTTCTGAATTAACAAATTTAATACTTGAAGAACGTTTGTACCTATCAAGTATCGTATTTGCACGTTCACATTTTGCTGTCGATGATTATGAAACTTTGTTAGCGGCCAATGGCCTTAGATGGATCTAGTTTAAGATTCATAATTACATTCTTATGTTGAAATCGTTTTGGACTTGCCTTGCATCAGGATTTTTTTGCACAAATCCGGTTTAGTAATAAATTGTCTTTCGAATGCCTACGTACCTGAATTGTTTTACGAAAATTCCAACTTTTGGATACCTAGTGATAAATATGCAGTTTTAGGCTTAGGTACTTACTGGTAGGTAGGTTAGGTACTTACTGGTAGGTAGGTTAGGTACTTACTGGTAGGTAGGTTAGGTACTTACTGGTAGGTAGGTTAGGTACTTAGGTACCGTCAACATAGTAATCGTAATAGCTTTATCACTTTGGACAAAAACTCGCACAAAATTGAAACTACACTATGTCTGCTCTCAAAACGGTGAAGGAACATATCGTGAGGAAACCGGCATGTCCTAGAACCAAAAATTCTAAGACATGTGACATCTATCCCACACTGGGCCCGCGTGGTAGATTACAGCCCACTCCCTCTCGAAAAGAAGAGGCCTGTGTCCCAGCAGTGGGAACATAATACTCTGATTATGTATGAGCTATTTATTCCTTAAGAATAAGACTTTAAACTTCACTCAAGTGACCGCACTCGAAACTATTAGTATATTAAACTGCCTTTAATTGCATTTTTTGTAAACACATAGGTACACTTAAATCGTGCAACTGTGCAAGTGACGCTCAACCTTAGGATGGTAAAGCAATTCGTGAGGTCGACTATACTTACCTACTCCCAGCATACGGACGACTAAGCAAGACAAATAAAAAAAAAAAGTTTTTTGTCCTCACCCATTTTTGGTACCGACTGATCTACTCTTTCACCACTATGGCAGCCTTCTGCAACCAGCTGAGTAAAGACCTCCTTAACCTTCTGTGCCATGCTATTCCTTGGTATTTGTGAGTTTTAACCCGAAGGCCAATTCTCGTAATTTAAAATCTCATCTCGGCGACAAACATTATAATTATGACAAAAATCTAAGGAAATTAGAGGTATTGAGACTGAGATCAGACTGTAAATATTCTTTAAATTACAAGAATTGTTCCTCAGATCATCCAACAAAGAAAGGAGGGAGTGTGGGTCAGCCAACACTCCTTCTACCGCCTCACGGCAGCCATTCAGTAAAGTATCTAGATTTAGACCTAAACCCAATCATAACCACCTAATTTCAAAATTCGAATAGGACTTCAACCAATACAACATTTTTTCAACAGAACGACATTACGACAACACGATATTGTACAACGTGTGATTCTTCGAACACAAATACCTATCTAAATACCTCGTGCACCCAAAAATGAAAACCAAACGTCCTTCATACTCCTAAAAAGGTAGCCTTAACATCATTACCATTGTGCCGTACTCCGTTAGTAGGTAGGTAGGTACATGCAGATGAATCATAAGTGGATTGCAGTCAAGGCCTAAGTATTTCGCCTCTCTCCGGTCAGATAAGATGAGCAGGAATTCGCTATCAGGGAGCGCTTTACAACAGTTTACTAAATACTATCCTACGGCTATTCCCGCTACTCCTGCTAGTACCAAGTACCTACTTGATACTAGTCTTGGTAAAACTAGGTAGTAAATGAACTAAAACCATCTAACCTCGAGATATGCTTTTGTGTTTCTAACATGACGTCACGAAATTATTCCCTGAAGGTTAAACCTTCCATGCACACCCACATGTTGCCATATTAGTCCCATGAAATGGGGGCGAGACTATTGCCATCAACCGGGCACAAATTCAAATTCACTATTATCGTCTCTCTCTTTCTATTTACTCATAACTTGACCTAAATAAATACCTGTCTATTATAGTCTCATGCACAATGCAACTGTGCAATTACGTGCATGATAAACTGACCCAAAAGGTGCCTAACGATTTAATTCCTCAATTGTAATAATTGCTAACCAGGCCGTATTTCGGCTACAGTGGCCAATATCAACGGAGACTAGCCTTTGGCGCGGAAGATATTATAGTGCACAAGTGTGTGCGCAGACACAGGTGCACTCCCTCTTCCTTCACTCCCGTAGTCCGATGGGACGGCACGCTATCCGACATCGAAAATGCCGTTTTACTAGATTGAAGACAACATTTTTAGTCAGTCTATAACGTTCCCACTGCTGGGACACAGACCTCTTGGTGAGAGAGATTCATACCATTGTTCAATCAATGTTCAGTATTACATTACCATACAATATCCAAGTTTTATGGTGTAAGTTTAGTAGTTCATAGGGTTCAAAATACACCGTGTTTTGTCAGTCACCGTACGAAACTGTTTGATACTAAGATAACAGTGTACTGTCTCCCCCAGTAGGCAGGTGTCGTGAAGAGCGCCAGATGGTCGGTCTGACCGGCGACCCGGAACGGTTGCTACCGGACAACGGTAACCGTTCCCAGTTCGTACTTACCATTCTTTGCTCTGTGATCTTTCTTGTTTGTGGGACTGTTTGAATAATTTAACAAACTAAGTACCTACTCGTACTTAAAGTTTCTAGGATTTTATTTTTTTGTTAATATTTTGTTTTTGGTGCTTCTGAAAGTCTTTTCGTAATTAGTTAACCGTCGAGTTTCTTCTCTTCTCAATAGGAAACGACCAATTGGAACGGTGCACCTAGCTTCTGACGTATCTTAGTGCCCATGTAGGAATATAAAAAATTAAATACTTTGCTAACAGTTGAACCACGAAACTGAGACGCAACTGCTTCAAAACAACAGCGCGGACAAAGTCAAATTCTGAGGAAGATAAATAATTCAATTCACTATAACATCTATCTTACATAATTTAAACACAAATAAGTGTCACCACTTCAATAACCTGCAAAAACGAACACCTCTGTACAACCCACGCGCAAAAAAATAAACTTAAATAAACCACAACTTAAAAACACTCAAAAAACAACAAAGAACGGACACTAAGGAGGCGTAAATTTCGTAATTCGCCGTTCTTGTAAAGAAATCGGATGTAAACCGGTCGGTTGAGCGAAAGTGTTGCGCAACCATGAGGTCACCACATCAACCACATGGTCCCCCGACCATACGTAAGATATTACCTGACATCTACATCGCAAATTATTCACACATCAGTTAAACAACCGATTGATACGGTTAATTTACGTTTTATTTTCTGGTTTTAACTCACAGACGCTAGACGTGTAAAACAAAAACTCTTTTATATGAGTAAATCCAACACTTTTATCTGTTTGTTAAAAAAAAATGCTACACTGTGCAGTACTTATAGGTTCCATTCTGTTTTTTTTCTCTGTTTATATTATTTTTACAATGATTACATGTGACGTTTATACGTCGTGTTACCTTACCTTCATCATCATATTATTTATTCAAGTACCGATAATTCTAGGTCTCGCAACGTCTCAAATTTTAAAAAGGTTAAGTAGCTAAAGGCCCGCCCGAATGTAATTAGCCACCGCTGTCTATGAACACCGGTCTGCAGTACCGTAGGCATCACAGGTGCCTCACCATCCCAGAGGATTAAGAGATCCAAATATCCAACGTACCTGTTATTGCATCTGTGCCCTGGCAAAAGTAGGTAATGTGGTGCCTAATACTTTTTTTCACGAGCTCGTTTACAAAGAGCTCTACTATTCAATTCTATTAAATTGGAATAGAGAAATAAGATAGGAAGCACATCTGGCGCCTTCAATTTCACCATAATCATCCAGTAACCGTCTACCACTGAATTTTTATTTATTTATTTAATATCAGCAGCGCCCTGCAGTTTCACCCTCATAAGTTTCGATCACGTGTGAATATCGGGATAAAAATCATATCTATCATATGTCCTTTCCCGGGACTCAAACTATCTCTATACCAAATTTCATCTAAATCGGTTCAGGGGTCTAAGCGTGAAGAGGTAACAGACAGACAGACACACTTTCGCAATTATAATTTATTAAGAATGGAAGTACGGATATGGAAGTACAAAGGTATTAAACTAAATAACAGCTTTAAATCAAATTGCGTTCTTCTAATCTTCTGAGTATCTGAGAACCACAATTACCTAACATGGTTAGTTTCACTACCACTATAACGTAATTAAACCTGTCAATGAATAATGGCGTCATTTAACAAAACTTAAACTTTATTTCCAATACTGACATAACATTATGTATGGTAACAATGTGTGGGTGTATAGGAAGCTGCCTGCAGTCAGATGACGACCTTAACACCACATAACAGCGTTATCTACAGAAGGTGCAATTAGTGAGAAAAGTTTTGATTATGAATGTCGAAGCTCTATAACTTCTATAAGACTAGACCAACTATAAACATGATATGGATAGAAAGGAGAAGAATAATTTACTAACATAAAAGCTGATAAAGAAGAAGACTGTGTTACTGCGCCGATCCCAAATAAATTGGAGTAATAGTTGGGAAAAGGCTAAACAGATGATGAAACGATTTTAATTTGATTTTCGTTTGAG
The DNA here is from genome assembly GCA_963669345.1 of Gortyna flavago. Classification (NCBI taxonomy): domain Eukaryota; kingdom Metazoa; phylum Arthropoda; class Insecta; order Lepidoptera; family Noctuidae; genus Gortyna; species Gortyna flavago. The sequence goes on along the minus strand of OY770136.1, from coordinate 3,358,870 downwards.
GGATCGATGAGACGTTGTCACTCATTGTTCTTACCTTACTTGAAGGCAGTGGATCCACTGAGTGATCTCATAATGTAAATACCGCCTGTAGGTTGACAACACCCAACATTAAAAATGCTAAAGGAAATTTGCGTTTCCTGTTCGACAGTGTTTAAAGTGGGACTTACATAATCATTTTAAAAGTTTTGTTAAGAGTGGGTACTGAGCGTGAGAAAGAATGAAACTGTTTTGATACTAGTGATGGTCTGACTATGGGTTTGTCCAATCTTTGACTAGCCATAGTGACTAAACTATTGGATATATTTGATTGAATTTTCGCAAGCAGGCTGGGAACGGCATTAGATTTAAGCAGTTTAATTTACTGGCGTATTATCGTCTCCACTTAGTATACCATCATAGCTGTTTTCGACGAAAGGTTAGGCAGACATGTGTCAATAAATAAAATAATAAAAATAAAATAAAACAATATTTTAGCCGAAATCCTCAATGACCGGGCATCTACCTTATGTAAAGGTATTTTTATATTTTGTTTACCATATATTTGCTGCAAAGCAGAAATATTTTAATTACAAAAAAGTTTATCTCCCAAGCTTTATAAATAAACACAGTGATACTGGATAAGTATTTTGTTTATTATAAAAATTATCGTAAATTAAAACAACATTACATTTTATAGGCGGGTGATAGGTGCTAGAGGATATTGCCGTGTGGAGACACGTACTAAGAGAGTGTATAGAAATACGTGGCACGACGATAATATCGCCGCGATTCTCTCGCTCGTGGAGGCGGCCCCTTAACTGTGTTTTGATATCACATGTCATAAAATCATTATAAGAAAAATACCATAATCAGGCTTACTATTTTCCCAAATACGTACTGCACAGTGGTGGAAATTCATTGGTGGCCCAGTGGTAATGGCCCCGACTTACGAGATGTAGGTCGTGGGTTCGAACCGGCGCTTTACTTTGTGTAAATAATTTCATCATACAGTCTCAAAACGGTGAAGGTAAATGTCGTGATGAGACCGGCATGTCATAGACCAAAAATTCGTAGACATGTGACGTCTACCAATCCGCACTGGGCCAGTGTGGTAGATTACAGCCCACTCCCTCTCGAAGAGAGAAGGCCTGTATCCCAGCAGTGGGAAAATTATAGGCTAATTATGATGTACTACACAGTGCCACTTTACGAGTACATGTATGAATATGACAGTTCGAAAAAGTGAACGAAAAGAATGCATCTGCAAATTGCTCACCATTTCATGCCGCGACTGTACATAGATAATATAAAGCAAGCCCAAGTCCGCTATCGGATCGTGAGCTAGTTTGTTAATATCTGATTTCACTACCAATGTTAATTCCAAGCTTACGATCTAGCCACGAAGTGAACGGCGCTACAGTCGCGTTTCTAGGATACAAGCTAATAAAAATATATTTTACATGCTTATTCACTTGGACCCATGATATCTACTTGGTACAGTCAGGGACAAAAGTCAATAGTGAATTTCAATAATTTTACATCATAGACTCATAGATGTCTTCAATATTTTCTCCTTAGGTAATGTGAAAATTTTGTTGGAGTTTTTTGCTGACTGTTCAAATCAAAAGTCATTTATTCAAATTAGGCTGAGAATCAGCCCTTTTCGAACGTCTAAATTACATATGACAGTCCCCCAAAACGCCCGTCCTTCACTTCTTTCTAGTGCTTTCGCTGGGGAGAAGAATTGGTGCAACAAACTCTCCAGCTAGTTAATATTATTATTTTATTGTGGGTAGAAAGTACTGTTAGTATATTAAACTGCCTTTAATTGCATTTTTATGTCAACACATAAATGCAATGAAAGGCAGTTTAATATGACACGGTTACTTTAATTTGCAAAATAAAGTCAAATGACAGTAGTAGTGGCCCGGTGATAACGGCCACGACTCGTAAGTCGTGGCCCTAGTTGTAGATCGTAGGTTCGAACCCAGACAGGCGCTTTACTTTGTCTAAATTATTTCATCACCACTACACTCAAAACGATGAAGGAAAACATAGTGAGGAAACCGACATGTTCTAAAGCCGAAAATTCGAAGACATGTGACATCCGCCAGCCTGCACTGGGCCCGCGTGGTGGATTATAGCCCACTCCCTCTCACAGCTGACGTACACTAGCAATGAAAATATTATATAGGTAGCTCATTTGGAAAAACATCGACGTAAATGTATTTTTTCCCAAAAATTTGTTAAATATGACAAAGCACTTAGAAAGCGTATTTACGTTAGGAAAGCAAACGTAAAAAAATTGTAGCAATTACGTCGATGTTTCTCCAAATGAGCGATATGTTGACTATGAAGTCAAATGCGGTCTGTGAATCTCGCCCTAAGTATCGCTACTAGTAGATACGAATTTATGCACGTTGTAGTTAGTGTACTCGATTAGCACCACAGCTGACTATAAACTTTTTAGGTTAAATTCATCTTACAGTAAACACAGCACGGTGACCGTGGGAACACAGTTAGCAGTAACTACTACGTGTTTTGAACCTTTTTAATATCCTTCATTAACCTCCAATCAAAATAGTGGCCTAGTTATGTTGAAGTGAGTTATAACTCAAAGTTATAGTCTCCATGGCTATAACTGTGAGTTCATGGCTCCGGAATTAACATCGAGTATCGTATCTCATGTTTCTGAGTTGTTATGTTCGTTTGTTGTAGCGTTGTATCATGGATTATTGGGAGTATTGACGGAGTCTGTGAGGCAATTGATTGAAAATGGAGGAGATGGGATTTATTTGTTACTAATAGCTGCGCCCTGCGGTTTCACCAGCATAAGTGTCGAATTGTCGATCCCGTGGGAATATCGGGATAAAAAGTAGCCTACATGTTAATCCAGGGTGTCAGCTACCTCCATACAAAATTTTATCAAAATTGGTCCAGCCGTTTGAGCGTGAAGAAGTAACAAACATATAAACACACACACACACACACTCACAACCGTTCGCCTTTATAATATTAGTCAGATATTCTACCACAGTTATTCGCTACTACACAAAACTCGTCGCCAAACATTTGACGGAACCTGAAAAGGTCTAAAATGTAGGTATGACATACCTATGCACCTGTATTCACCTATGTTTGGCTCTGTCAGTGGTGCGGGCGCATATTTTGAGAGAATTTCACGGACTCTCCCCTCGCTACCGCGACCGATAGAAATAGGAACGCTGGGATAAGCGTTGGGTTAAATCGCTGAGTGTCCAAAATAAGCCTCCATTATCTGCACACGACGGGTATCCAAATATAATTCAACACGCAAAAGGCACATTGGCTGGATGTAAGCTCATATATGTTCCTCAGACCACCCGTATGATTGTTCTTTGAAATCCCTTGACCGTAAGGAAGAAACCAGGGTTTCTTAAGGGGCCTAGAGCCACTGAGCGAATGTATGCAAAAGAATTGTTGCTATGATGTTTTGTACAGTAAGTAAACCACTATCGCTCATTTTGAGAAACATCGACGTAAATGTATTGTTTCCCAAAAATTCGTTAAAATGACAAAGCACTTAGAAAGCTAAGCAAAGACTTTAAAAAAAGTAGCAGTTACGTCGATGTTTCTCCAAATGAGCGATAAATGCAATAAATTATACCACATAATTATGTACTTGTTATCGAATTTTCTGACGGTATACAAAAATGAACGAAAAATCAGCTGTTCCCTACATTTTGACGAGTTATGCGAATTTAAATTTAGGGAACAGCTGATTTCTTTTCGCAACCGATTTCGTTCTTTTTTGTAGGTATATTGTCAGAAAAGGCGACCACAAGTATGTGGTATACATATAATTGTGTGGTTTCCGTACTGTATTTCCATCCATACTAATATTATAAATGCGGAAGTGTGTCTGTCTGTCTGTCTGTCTGTTACCTCTTCACGCATAAACCGCTGAACCGATTTAGATGAAATTTGGTATAGAGATAGTTTGAGTCCCGGGAAAAGACATAGGATAGTTTTTGTCCCGATATTCCCACGGGAACCTATATACCATAGGTGCACCTATCAACTGCATAACTCTTGTGGAATATAGACGTGATGTTATATATGTTGTTATATAAAGAATCTGCTACGATCTGTCCTTAGATCTTAGTCAATGACTGCATCAATCCAAAAGCGGACAGGCAAAGCAACAAACAATTCAAAATGGCGATATATCTCTATATTTAGAAGGTTGTTGGTGACATCATGCTGTATAAGTTTGTGTAGGCTTTGTTGTTTAACATTGATTTATTTAACTCACGTATTCCGTATTTGTTGCTAGAAAAAGGGCATTGTGATATAGCAAAATAGGCATCATCATCATTTTATACGAAGGACTCCATGCCTCGGAAAGCACGTTGTGCCGTTGGTCCCGCCCGGCTATCATTCGTTTTGATATTTATCAGTCGTTACGGATCGTCAGAAGCCCGAACGTCGACATCTAGTCTTACCAAGGGTATCGTATTACCTAGTAACTGGATTGTGGATTTCAGATAGGTGCATTCGCTTCACGTAAATACTGTTATTTAGCTGCATCCGGTGAGACCTGAAGCTGTCCCCAACATAGTTGGGAAAAGGCTAGGCAGATTGGAATCGTACTCACGTCTTCATTATGGGGTGGGTCACCGTTACACCTTAGCTCTTATAAAAGCCAAGACGCATGCTTGACGCAAAAATAATAAACCAGGCAAAATAAATTTCACAGTTTAATTAACCATTTACTTCAAAACTAAACATCAAAAGCTTCAATACAATAAAAATAAAACAATAAAATTATTCTCAACGATGCAAACTTAAATAAAAGCTAAAAATATTTGGCTTGAAACAACAACATTCCACCATTCACTGGATGTCGTAAAATCAACCTACATGAGTAACGTTGTAAACTAGTCATTTGTTTTTTATAAATTAAGGGGCTTACAGGACCTAAACGCAAAAAAACAGGTTTTAGAAACAATAAAAGTATATGATCGACTACAGTAAACAAACTCAGAAAAATATATGATATTCTTCAGGATCTATGCTAGGTTGATAGTGGGTTAAAAACATTATACAACTAATTTGATACGATAGAAAAAAAATCATAAAGATACCTCTAAAAACTTTCTTTTTACAATTAAAACCATACTAATATACATCCAATCAATATGGTTTTTTGTCAGCTTATTCTACAAGCAACATACTAAAGCACTAGTGTTTTAATTTTTTAGTCCGAACAATAGATTTTTTGGAAACAGATAATTGCTTCATATTTTGCAATAAATTACCAGCGTTGTGTCATCGCGCTTCTTTTTCTTTTCTATGCAGTCCGACAGTGATCGCGCTTTAGGACATGTAGTCGCCTTAACTGAAAATGCGTGGTCATACATAAAAAAAATACATACAAGTCGACTTGAGAACCTCCTCCGTTTTTTCGTCGGTTGAAAACTACTAGCAAGAGAACCCACTAGGTGGACCGACCACCTTAAAAAGGTGACTAGGACAGACTGGGTGCGAAAGGAAGAGAACAGTGTGTTGCGGCACAGCCTGGGAGAGAGCTGTGTCCAGCAGTGGACTGCGATAGGCTGAGTTGACTCTACAGAATTGCAGCAAAATGGTATAAGATCAGCTCTTCCATCGAAGAACTGGTTTGGAAGATATGCTGTTGTTGTTCCAGGCTCATAAGACATTCCGACATTGTCTCTCAGAGCCTCTGGCATTGCAGATGTTCATAGGTAGCGGTGACTACTTACCAACAGGAGGACCGCCTGCCGCAGGTGGCTGTTTATTTGCCACACAATGTCCTAAAGAACTTCAAAAACCACCTCTTACTTTTAAATTGAAGCCGTTTTCACAACTATTTTCAGGATAGTTTGATTAATTTGACACATCTCCTGTTATGTAGGTGCAGCTGTTACATTAGGCTGGTTTTTGAATTACATCTCGTTCAAAAAGTATCACAATTTTCACATTGTATTGTACCGTCTCTCAGTAAGTAAAGTAAAAATCACAAATTCAGTAACGACAATTTTAATGCGAAATATGTATTTAGTTTGGAGCAGTGGTGGCCCAGTGGCATCTGCTGCGACTTACGAGTTGTAGGTCGTAGGTTCGAACCCAGACAGGCGCTTTACTTTGTGTAAATTATTTCATCACCACTGCTCTCAAAACGGTGAAGGAAAACATCGTGAGGAAACCGGCATGTCCTATAACCAAAAATTCGAAGACATGTGACATCTACCAACCCGCACTGGGCCCGCGTGGTAGATTACGGCCCACTCGCTCTCGCCTAGAGGAGACCTGTGTCCCAGCAGTGGGAACATTATAGGCTGATTATGATGATATATTTAGTTTTACGAATAAACAGCATCATATTAAATGCGATGTATTCTTGTAACGTAAATATTTATTTTCAAGAAAACTTTACATTTATTAAAAGACGTTTAAGTAAATATTTATTTACAAGCGAATTCCGTTACTTACGTCAATCATAATATTTGCTTTTATGGTGAACTGTTAAAAACCTACGCAGATATTATTTTTTATGTTTTATCAACAACCGCCAGAGTACGGAAACGATGCTGTTTTAAAGTCAACATATGTTTTCGAATACGATGACGGGTTCAAAGGAAAAAGTCTAAAGAAGAAGTACTAACATAGAAGGTACACTGAAAAGCCACGACGGTTATCTTGGTAAAGATTTATTTAAAGGTATAATATCCGTAGATTTGGCAGACAGATTTCTCTGTCTCAAATGCTAACGTTGGATTTTCATCCAACGTTAGCATTTGATCCAACATATTCTATGAAAAGCCTGAAAGCAATTTCAGTAATCAGCCAATTTTTTTTTTACTGACAACTTTCTTTGATAGTAACTATAATTATCACAATAAACCAAAAAAAAAATGAAAATATTCTGCTAATTGTCCAAAGTTTATATGTACTCTATATTTGACATAGTTGACTAGTACGTACGTCAGAATTCAGAAACAGTGAGCATGCGGAACGTCGTTATTTTGTCGACAAACAACCATAATTTTATGGGTCAGTTTAAGGGTTTAGGATCATTGAAAAATAATGAGAGTTTATGAGATGAGAGTATACATGAAATACCTAATGGTTTTTCTTCGCCTTTAAAAATGCATTACAAATGAATCATTGGCCTCAATTTGTTACGCAACCCATAACTTCTGTGAACTCGTTAATTATATCATATCGAAGGCGATGACTGATGGTGACACACATATTAGACGGTCCTAATAATGAAAGATACAGTAGGCCCACTGCATCCAGAATTGTCTACATAACCGATTTAAACAAACTTAGTAGATATTTATTATCTCGTTATTGGTAGGGTTATGAAAACTTGTCGATTCATAAAGTAATGAAAACTGCCAAGATAAAATATGATGTATACGTAGTTGATTCAGTTTAGATAAGCAGAGACCTGAAACTGCTTAAACTACGGTGTTATCAACCACCCAAATCGAAAGCGTTCAAAGCGTCAAATTTCCATGAAGCCAAATAAACTTAGCACACAGAGACCGCATAGGGAAGTGTCAAAGTGCGAAAAAGATATAGAGTTAGAACAAATAGCGCCATTACCCTTTCGCCGTTGAACAATGATGATGATAAATGACAGCGTGTTCACCAGTATAGAATGGACCTTTTCTACTTTTCTGTCCGATGGTTTGAATCGGACGGAACCTTCAACCGATTTGTTTGTATGTAAATATTGTCAGACACCTACTACGGGTCTAACCTTGCGACGTGGACTGAATTTATTTATTTTTAAGTGTTCGGCATATTCGGAATACTTAGTATTAAAGCTGCTAATTGTGCCCGTGATTTTCCGCCATGTTAAAACAACTTTACCGTGAAAACTAAGGTGAAGTGAGCTGTCATCCACATAATGCTAGGAATATGTTTGGGGTTACTATCGACAGCTCACTTCAAGCTCATTTCACCAAAGTTTTCACGGTATGATTTTTACAGATTAGATAGGCTGGTTTCAAGTTACATTTAAGTTAAAAATAATCATAATAAGATTAGTAACTGTTTACGCCTAAAAACGAAACAAACAAAAAGACAAACAAGCAAATTATTTTTACAAATAATTTAGGAATTAGATACTTCAATAAATAAATTAAATCCATAAACCTACCAATTGAATTCAGTTTTATAACGTTTTATAAGAAATGTTTTTTTTATAAAATTATGTGATTACAGTGTTCTAAAATATATTTATACTATATGCAAGTCTAACAAAAAAATAAATAAATACAGACGCCAGCAAATCAAGCTACTACAATCTGTCAAATTTCTTTAATAGATTTTCAACTTTATCGCTAAACGATAGGGTTAATTTTTTTTTTCCAAAATATGGGGAAAATTTGACAGATAATAATAATATACTAACAATAAACCTAAAAATAATGTTATAAATAAATAATTTATAACATTATTTTTTCATTCGATTTGATTATAAGATTTTTCGATTACTAATTAGGAATCGATTATGCTAGGCGTGGGTAGATACATCAATGAATGGGTCGCATTCACCTTGGCATAGTTTTTCAAGTATTCATACGTTCAGTATGCATGTTAGTTATACATGTTTGCAGCAGAAATATTTTCGTTTTTAACTACAGTTAAATCCCAGAGTGTTCTACCCATGAATATGAACAACTTTCACTATGGGACCAACTCTAAAATCACAAAAAAAAAATCTGCTGTTTTATACATTTTAATCAAGTAGGTATTGAACTTTTGTATTAAACAGCTGATTCTTTTTTTGTGATTTCAGAGTTGATCCCATGGTGAAATTTATTCATATTCATGGGTAGAACACCCTGTAAAAATTTCGAGACGGTAAAAAAAAATCACCCGGTATAAAATTCTTATAAAGTAGATATCTCTCTCTCTCTCTTCTTCTCTTCTTTTCTTCTTCTAGGCAAGGCAATGGGACATTATTTTCATGTAGCTTCATCATCATCATTCTCCTGCGCTTATCCCAATTTAGCTGTAGTCGGCACTACACATGTCTTTTTTTCTTGCACACTTCTCTATTAGTCATCATCTCGGTAGTCACCCCCTTTCTAACCATATCATCATTCACACAGTCCATACATCGTTTATTTGGTCTTCCTTACTCTTAAAGTCAACTTACGAAAAACTATTTTCCTATTAACTTACTAAACAGTTTGGTTAATCGTAAGCAGCCATTAGCTGACTCATACAACTTGTATTACAAACACACATGTTATGAAACTGGTAGCAATAAGGATATGAGAATTAATTCCAATATTTCTTATGGTCATTCATTCTGCTCACGTGTATATTTGTTCGACTACGGAGAAACCATTCAAAAAGGAAAGGTTTTTAATGTTTCAAACTGACTGTGATTGTATAATTGTACACATCACTACAAAAGTGATTTTATGACAGTTAAATCATGGTACCCGATTTAACAGTATTGGCACTTTTTCAATATCTTTTGAGTCTTACGAAAAATTATATGTAACTTTAGAACCTTACTGTACTCACTCAAATTATCAGAACTTTTAAGGAGATCAAGTTAAGGCTCTGCCACAAAGATATTTTTTACTGCAAATAACCCCAACTATCGCCCTGTTTCGTTTGTTCCACGATTTTCTACCCACCCTGTATAAACTTACGCCTTCTTCCCGTATGGGGGTAGGCAGAAACTCCAGAACGCCACCTGCTAAGATCCCTATATCATCACCATCACCATCATATGCTAGGGATGTATCATTGTATGCTAGGAATATGTGTTTTTTTACTAAAACCTAGTAAGAGAAGATGTACAGTCAAGAATCAAAATGCTAAGCACCAAGTTTAATTTACAAGTGAAAATAAAAACCTATTTTATCATTTTCCGTTCCGTAATGATTTTAATTTTTGGAGAAAAATACGATATGGTTAAACAAAAACTACGTGACGACATTTAAAAAATCGTGTTTGAAAATGATTGTCATACAAAAAAATCCATACAAAACCACAGTGTCATCGTAGGTGTTTATAATACTTATTAATTGAAGTTCTTGGAAAAAAAGGTTACGTTGAATAGTTTTTATTTGACTTCGCTAATTAAAAAAGGTTAAAGGTCCACCTCTGACAGCAGAATTCTGGTTATTAATGTTTACCTAGTTGTTTAATAATAATAAAACTTAATAAGTATTAGCATCTTGTTCAACTAGTCTTACTACATTCGAGATCAAAATAGCCACTTCTCTGGTGATAGAAATAATTATTGTAACCCATGACACAATCTAAATGCTTTAAAAGCTAGCTTACCATTTATTTAATTCAAATATTAAACTCATACATGTCCCCGGAATTACGGCACTCCACCAAACACCCCAATTAGAATATTATTAATATTATGCAAAATACATGCACAGAACTTTTAATATTATGTTTTAAACATAGTTTATAGTCGCACGGGTCGATTTATCATGCTACGCTTGCCGCGGTTGGTCCGTGGATGGGTGACCATCTTTACATACCGAGACCCCTCCGTCCCTCGGAAAGCACGTTAAGCCGTTGGTCCCGGCTGTCGTTCGTGGATTTTTGACAGTCGTTACGGGTAGTCCGAAGCTCGAAAGTCTGACAACCGGTCTTACCAAGGGGTATCGTAATACCCGGTAACTGGGTGATGGAAGTCAGATAGGCAGTCGCTCTATGTAAAATACTGGTATTCAGCTGCATCCGGTTAGACTGGAAGCCGACCCCAACATAGTTGGGAAAAGGCTAGGCAGATGATGAAACATAGTTTATTGATTAAATTAGTAATACTGATTCATTATTCTCCTGCTCTTATTCCAATGTACGAATATACGTGGTCGGCGCAACATGTCTTTTTCTTCCATACTTCTCTATTAGTCGTCATCTCGGTAGTCACCCCCTTTCCAACCATATCATCATTCACACAGTCCATACATAATTTCTATAATCCCCCTACTCTTATAGGCATCCACATTAGTACTCAAAATATTCCTCACATTTTTCTCATTCCCCCGCATCATGACAACCGATTTCCACACAACTTTTCAATCACCGGTGCCACTTTCAGAAAAACAACACAAACAACTTAACTACCTAATAACATCATTTGAAATACAGAGAATTCTTAAACCTTCTCAAACATAAATCCGCTATTTTCCCTAACCTGGTTACTCCCATGAAACCCCAGTGTCATGGCGTAAGGTGAGCCAACCGGTCTCTAAAGGACGTTTTTCGACATAAGCACCACAAGAGTGACCTTCAGGACTCGTTATGAATAAAAACAACGGACTACATTAAGAGAACTGGTTCCATTATATGAGACTATCAAGCTTGGTACCAGTTTTAAGCTAAATTGACATTTATTTAAAATAAAATTGAAAAATTGTGACATGTGACAATGTGATAAATAACATCATGTATTAATATTCATAAATGTCTAACAATTTTTTTGCTAAAAGATGTTTCTTGCTAAAGAGTCCGTAAACTATTTGTTAAAATAAAAATCAAGTATTTGAACTTGTATGTAGCTTTTATGCGTTTATTTATAAACGTTGCTGAGTAAAGAGACGTTTTATTAAACGTAAATAAAAATATGGCAGACGTTAATCCTATAAATAAACCCCATAGAGTCTAAAATAGATCGGTATAGATTTTATTTAGGTACCCTTTCTTTTGGGCATACTCTTGACCTTGTTCAGGTCTAATGGAAAGCGATGGATGAGGTCTATTATGAACGAGCGTGACCAGAAGATGCTGTTCACACTTGCTTTGAAGGCAGACGGGTTAAATGTGGCAGGGAACACAGACTACTTTAAACATAACAAAATAGAATATTACTGTTTACCTTACCGTTCATACTTTATAAAGCTCGCTTACACTTATGACTTGCACCAAACACAGGCATGCAATTAAAGAGGCGTGTTTTTTAAGTGCAGCTCTTTAACGATGCGCTAAAAATTACTTAAAAGCCCCACAAAAAGTTCATCTGACCGCTCCGAACTAGATTGAATGTCAGGTAAATGTCAAACATAGGTTGTCATTAATATTTGACACGGTCTGACATTTATGTCGACTGTCCAGATAATTGTTTTCGATTAATTTTATCTGCTTGGTGAATTTTTTGCCAGTTTGGATAAATTCTGAACTTACAGATCCTATAGTAAAAGTGCGCAGTTCTGCACACCCCTACCCTGTTTCAAGTTACACAAATATTAACTTTATTTCAATGATTAATAAGTTGATTTCAGAGTGAGTATCACTATAGAAAAAGTTATAAAAATGTTTGAAGTTGTAGCGTAAATTTAACTTTATTGTGTAGGAATTAAAGTTATTTTTCCATTAATTCATATTTGTTTACATTTTTTGCAAATAAATCGCGAACGCAGATTAAAAAAAAACGCTGAAAGGAATACATAAACTCCGTCTTCTTCTCATGTCGGTTGGCAGAAAATGCAGAACGCCACCAGTTACGATCCTCCTACATACTTACATCAGAGGGGCAATTCACATATTTCAAAAAAAAAGTTCGTTTTGTAATCTCAGTTAATCTGTCAAAAATCCATACTAATATATATCCATATTTTCATCCATACTATCCATTCTATTAATATTATAAATGCGAAAGTGTGTCTGTCTGTCTGTTACCTCTTCACGCTTAAACCGCTGAACCGATTTAGACGAAATTTGGTATAGAGATAGTTTAAGTCCCGGGAAAGGAAATAGGATACTTTTTATCCCGACATTCCCACGGGCTCAAGACTTATGCGGGTAAAACCTACCTCTATATTCCCTACATTTTTGACAAGTTTTTGACATTGATTGCCGCTGAGATGAGATTGCGACTAGTTTTTGAACGTTTTTAATTACGAGAGTTGGCATTCTGGTCATACGCGCGCGCCAGCTGTGAGTACCTACTACGCACTAAATTTGAGAAAAAATTAAAATGACATGGCAATAGAAAAAAAATCGCCCTAAATACATTTTGGTTGTATTTTAAAATATTAGCACGAAAGCACTAGGAAGTAGTGAAGGGCGGGCGTTTTAGGGGACTGTCTTTTGTAATTCTTGACGTTCGAAAAGTACTGATTCTCAGCCTAGTTTGAATAAGTGACTTTTGATTTTGATTGATGTTAATTTAACTGAAAAACTATTACTTAATATGTTTAAGCATTTTATTAAAATCACGACAAGAACGTTCTAGACAAAAAACAGGTACATATCAAAATCAAAATTCGTGGAATACAAAACTAATTAGTATGCAAAATCGTGATTTATCATAACTAAGTCAGGATGTTAGTTTTAACAAGAAAATTGTCTTATTATTTTGTTTGTCATAATTTGCATACGATGTTTCCGCGAATCAAAAATATTTAATCACTTTATTTATTTTGATTGTTTTAATTGATTTCCTGGTTGTTCTTAGCACTATTGCTGAGCATGAGGTCCTGGGTTTCCATCCCGTCTGGAATTTCTCAGTGGCAACCAGGAGTCTGAATTTGTGCCCAGTTGATGGGTATAGACTCATCCCTTATTACATGGGACTTAAACATAACTTTTTTTATTTTTATTGCTGAATAGGCCCGCTCTTGACTTCGATCACGCCTGATGGAAAGCTATTGATGAGGTGTATGATGGAACGAGCGTGCCCAGAAGATGCCTAAGGCACTGGAACTCCTACACATCGACGAAACACAGCAGGCTGCTTGATGCCGGACTCCGGTGGAAGGGTGGTCGCAAACCAGGCGTTAGCCCTACCACCGCAAGGGAAGAATTGACTAGTCAAATATGGTGTTGGGTGTGACTGTCCAGGATGCGCCGAGCGCTCGGTTCAGTTGAGTAACTGGCGGAACAAACTGCGCTGTTTGACCATGGCTGGTGTACAAATTAGGTCGAAAGACAGATTTATTTTCGTTAGATCCAACTTTTGAATCTCAGTTTAATATTTTTGGATCCCACAAAACATTATTATGTATTTCCGTTGGATCCCAAATTTTCAAAATACAAAGAATAAATAAATCAACAGTTAACATTAATATTAGATTGATAGATAAAAAGTTTATTCACTGCAACAAAAGACACAATACAAGTATTAAACAAACATCAGAAAGGTAAGAAAAAAAAAGGAATACAAAGATTAAAAAGATAAATTGACCCATAGACACGTCATATCTATAACGGTCGATCACTACTGGGCGGTGTGTGTCTCATGGTTGCACCAAATGGGAGTCCAGCTCAGCATATGCCAGGTACAATACCTGACGCTGGTATTCTGCTGACATACGGATGTCGAGAAGACACATCTTAGTTTCAACAAAATGGTACCAACATAGTGCGGCGTGTATATTATAAAGGTGGTAAGTACCTACATCATAATTGACTTACTTTTAAAACCGACAGAAAGAATACTTACTTGTGTAGTGTCTACTGGATTACTTGATTATCACAGTACTTATAGGTAATAATATGTAATGAAAATGTATTAAATAAAAAATTTGTTTAATTTTTACGATTCAAAAGGGTATCTATGTCTACATCATCAACATCATCAGCCTACAGCAGTCCACTGCTGGACATAGGCCTCTCCTATTGCACGGTAATCAGCTATTTTCTCGGCAGTTTTTTTTTTCTGGTAAAACCTGAGGGCGTCCTACCTTGCCACTCAAGAACACGTCTACCCCAACGGTCATCGGTTCTATGGCTAAAATTGCCTGATCATTGCCACTTCTGTTTCAGTTTTCTGATTCTATGTCTATACTACTCTTTTATATGTCTGACGAAGGATATTGGTAATTATGCGTCTAAAGTAAACCTGCTAGTTTACTATGAAGAACGGCCATTTAAAAACCAATAACTGTCCGGTGCCTTTGGTGAAGATGATTGAGGAATCAAGAATCGATCATTCCGCGACAAATGACGATCGATTCACAAAACAAATCACAATTACGTCGACCATACCGCAACTTCGGTTCTCTCGCTATCAACATTCCTTCAGACTGTCAGATATGGCTAGTCATACTCCGTTTAACAAGTGTTTACTAAATAACGGCGCGTGCTTCTCCGATAATCTTATATTCTGCTATTTGTTTGACTTACTATATGACACTTACCGTAACTCGGCTGATCTTAACAAGATACGGCTCGGTAGGCCAAGTGAAAAGTGACAGCGGTTTTTGGAGTCAAAACTTCTCTAGGCGTATTTCACGCTCTTTCTGGACAGTTAACGGAACTGAACCGTCACGCTCGGATCGGTGACGCTAAATCGGGTATACTCGGTCCAGTCGTATGTTTTTTGTTAGTCTCTCAGTAAGCTGACCTGAGGGCCTAAACATTAGCCAAGTCGCGATCGCTTTGAAAGTGTTTCATATTTCTGCAACTACTTCCAACAGAATTGTTAGCAGCTTTTCGGTGCTTAGGTCAATCCATTACATTTATGACGTTTTCATCACTATTATTGTTGACAGAATGTCACTTTTGTCTATGTTTTATGGAGCCGTACAGCATTATGTTGAGCGATGGCCGTTTTTCGTGGATGTGACACATTTTCCCCTTACTTGTTTTTCTTAATGCGTCACATTTAGTGCAAATAAAACGTATTTTCTTACTTTTCTTTTTTTATATAAATATCGTCTCTAGTCGTTATCTCAGTATTCTATCCGTTACCAATTTTCTTTTGTTTTTTAATAAAGACAACAACAACATGACAATAGTCCTCTCACCTATTAATATTTTTTATGACAATTTATGATTTTTACGGAAAATACAGTAGGTGATTTGAAGATGAACTCTTGCTTCGCGGCCATTGGGATGACGACAGGAGGCTGATGATTTTTCATAGCATGAGCATCAGCCTATAATGTTCCCACTGCTGGGACACAGGCCCCCTATCCATGAGATGGACTGGGCCATAATAGAATACTCTTTATTACGTACGTACACCATGCGAATTACAAATATAAATGTAGAAAAACCACCACGTAGGTCCCATGCGGGTTGGTGAAACCTGGGACATACCGTTGTCCTCACGATGTTATTCTTCACCGATGATTTACAAAAAAAAATTATAAAAAAACTCGCTAGCGCTTGTGACTTGTCGATCTGTCACAAAGTAACGGGTGATCTCGCACTCAAGCGATCGACAGCGTCATAGACAACATTAAGTCTGAGAGACGTGCGGTTACACACGACGATGCCGCGACGTATCGATAAATGACGACAAGGAAACACGTTTGTTTCAAGCTCTTTGTTGCTTGTAGATCGATATATATCTAATGAGATGATACTTCGATAAATTGATAAAAGGAAACGATAAGATTTCAGGAAAAATACATGGACAAATACAGGGTCAAATAAAGATAACTACCGAAACTCCGTAGAAGTGACTGGTATCGATATGTAAACTCGTTAAAAAAAACATATTTTATAATTTGATGATACATTATTTTGGGGTCAACCCGTACCTGCGGAGTTTCGCTAACTAATTTAATTTGATCCTGTTTAAAGCCAATACATGGACCAATATACAACATTGTGCCTGCATTCATATAAAGGGTATGTAGAGGTAAGATGTGTATAGTACCCGTCCTTACATTTCGGTAATAATAACACTCTCTCTCATCGATCTCTCTCTCCCTCTCTTTGCCTAGCCTTATCCCATTTCATTCAGGATCGGTTCTCCTCGTCATTCTTCGCCAAATGTTTCGGTGCTGGGTCGTCGAGTGCTACTACAGACATCGAAATGAAAAGGGGTCTACCTCGCTTCTTTGGACCTGATTTCATTTTATTTTCCTGAATTCAGATATGTTTTTGTTTAATAATAACAAAGATATTGGGTTTTAATTTATTATGTAATCGAATACCTTTGTTTTGTTTTCTCCCGAAGAGGTTTAATGAGTGTCAGTAGGATACTTTTTCTCATTATTAGAATCTTGCGATATTCAATCAATAGCTTTCACTTTAAACAAATCTTAAACTCCGAACACCTCTCGCGACAATTCCCGCTACGCCACCATAATAACAGTACTTATCGCGCCAAGCAATTAATTACTAAGCAAATCGTATGCGGGAACAAACTTTAACGATCTCCGGAATGTGTGAACGCGGGAAAAACGGGGTTAAAAGATCAAGGTGCTCGAAGTATCACGATTTGTCCAATGATATTTCTGTTAATATTTTCATGTCATGGTAACAATATATAGCCAGTGAGCAGGATGATAGGGAGGGCTAAGGCGTAAGATGCACCGGCACCTTGATATTTTGGACAGACGGTTCCCGCTTCCTGGAACAGAAATCAAAGTCATATCAAGTCATCTGATTGGCTGTTGATAACTCAGTCAACCAATTACAGCAGTAGGTCATTTCGCGTAATCAACAGGTCATCTCAGCGACAATGTCAAAAAAAAAAAAAAAAATATGTAGGCTAGGTACTATTTATCTATTATTTTTGACAGATTTAGACTGAAATTAGAATGCGAACGCAACGTTCTGAAAATTATGGGAATTGCTCCTCAGGTGACATGCGTTTTACAATTTGCTAGCAAATTTTTGTTATGATTTTCGTTCTTGGAATTTAGGTAGGTACTCTCCAAGTCCTTCAGCAAGTATACGTACCCGTCCGAAAGTAGTACGATACATTGGAGTGAATTCCCGATTAATTAACAATTTTGAACTGGAAAAACACATCGGGCGTAAAGACAACTGTCAAATCGTGGTGTCATTCATTCTTAGTTCGGGCCCCAAATTAATCTAGTACACCTACAGAAACAGGTTGTTAGTATAGCAAGTCGCGAAGCATTCTATTATAATCCACATTTGGTTTTCACTATGAGTAACTAATATTGAAACCATTGTTCAAAGTAAAAACCTTTGTTTAAAGTTGTACTTACATTTTTCTAACCTGAATACAATAAAAATCTAGTTTGAAACAAAGCTAGTCACACCTGACTTAGCATATAGGCCACATAAAATTGTGCTAAGAGAAATATGCTAATTAACTGCAAGTATGTTTTAAGCTACAATGTAATTAGGTATATTGTGAAGGTAACAAAAATTCTCTTGTAAACCATCATCTGCATAGCCTTTTCCCACTTATGTTCGGGTCGGCTTCCAGGCAGCTGAATACCTGACCTCCACAACCCAATTACTGGGTAATACGATACCCATAGATCTGTTTTTTACATTTCCATGACCCTGATACCCTTTGGTACGACTGGTTGTCAGACTTTCGGGCTTCTGACGACCCGTAACGGCTGTCAAAGAATCACGAATGACAGCAGGGACCAACGGCTTAACGTGCTTTCCGAGGCATGGAGACTGAGACAGAGAGATATTACATTTTATTAGGTATATTATTTGACTCACTAGTTACCAATAACCAAATGAAAATAATTAATTTTTCATACGTGTTGTTTTTTTTTTTTTAGTTTATAAGCAAAATTGCAAGGATTTTGGAGCGCAGTGGAATGCATTCCTGGAGCGCAATGGAGCAACCCATTAATACCTGGGGTACAATCGGGATGATTAGATGTATAAACATAAGTAAAACAAGTTTTTCCACAGAATTCATTATTGCCATTCCCTAAATCTACATTGTTTCAACCAGAAAAACTCAAGTAGTTAGTGTCACGGTCTTTTAACACTCGTCTCTAGTTCAAGTTTAACTATTTCGGCTACCATCGACGGCACACTTGTTAACTGGACCATGGCGGTTAAAATTAACTTTAACCATAAAGCATTATGGTACACCATACTTAGGCCTGAGTTCACCAACATTCTAACCATCGGTTAGGTATTTAAACAGTTGATTTATGTCAAATTTCCTAAGGAAATCAACTGTTTAAATACCTAACCGATGGTTAGAATGTTGGTGAACTCAGGCCTTAATCTAGTTTTAATAGTTTCTGGTTTAAGCATTGTTGGTTTTGAATAGTTTTAAATTATGATTTGACAAGCATTTCTATTATTTTCACTTCTTGTATGAGGAAGTTTTCAAGGTGAAGTTGATAACAAGAAGACCAGTCTGACGTTTAACGAGAAAGAGACCAGTATAACGAGAAATTCAACAATTAAAAATACTTGTTCATTGGAGGAAGCACCAGGTTTGCACCCCGTGAAATTCAAATTATCTTACGTTTTTTGCAATTTGCAGATTAGTGTCAGGTTAGATGCTGGCGTCTGTACCTACATCCATTCTCCATTCGATACTACTCAGAGGTCTATAAAGTATGTACAGACCATTGATATATTATTTTCTATTTCAATGGTACAGTCGCTAGCACATCAAGCTACCCGAAATTGTCAAATTTTCCCAAACAACTTTGAACCTTACGCTTTAGCGATAAAGTTGAAAATTTATTAAAGAAATTTGACAGATTGTAGTAGCTTGATGTGCTGGCGTATGTACCATGCACCTATTATTTTTAATGCATTCCTCAACCTCACAGTTCGAACCCAAATAATTATTTAATTAAAAATAATAAAAGAAAAACAACTGCACATTAAACATGGCTACTATTATAAAAAATACCACCCATGCGGCCCGCTGTGGGCCATGGATGTCTGTCATTTTGACAACTCAAGCACTAACGTCACAATACTTGACGTTTCTCAAACAGTAATGGATTCTGTCAGTCCGTCATCTCTAAATTGTCTTACTGTCCGTTAAAATAACTGACGATTGTGTTTTGTAATTGTTTTATTTAAACTTGTTTATATTGTTATGTAACTTTGGAGCTCAGTAATTACTACCACCTATTAAGCATGTACTTTTGTTTATAGAGTTTATTAAGTGTGAACCACCATTACATCACCATTGCTCTCGAAACGGTGAAGGAAAACATCGTGAGGAAACCGGCATGTCCTAGAACCAAAAATTCGAAGACATGTGACATCTACCAACCCGCACTGGGCCCGCGTGGTGGATTACTGCCCACTCCCTCTCACAGAGAGGAGGCCTGTGTCCCAGCAGTGGGAACATTATAGGCTAATTATGTATGTATGTTATGTAAGTGTGAACACAAACAAATACGCAGACATATGTTATTGCTGTTACTTTAGGGAAATAAGATATAGAGTAATAGGAAAAAACTAAGATCTTAATAGTTTAAAAATTTATTTATTTCAAAAAAAAAAAAAATATTTTGTTGACAAAAATGTAAATATCCATTAAAAAAAAACAAACCAGAATAACAATAATATAGTAACAAACACTACTATCGTGGATTATCTTAACACAATATTTACCTATAATAATGTGTTTAAAAAGATATCAATGATATACAATATTGATTAGGCGCAATCACAATCGTCACACACGACAATGTTGCCTTTAGCATCTTTGCACACACAAACACAATACTTTCCCCTAGCTGGAATACAGACACAACACTCATTCTCACATTTGCAAGCATCATCACTCACACAGTCATTGCAACGGAATAATTTACCATTTTTCTCACACACACTAATACAAGACTTTCCATCTGTCAAAAAACACACACATCCCTTGCCACATTTCTTATCGGTAGAGCACGTACAATTGTTACAAATGGTAACTTTTCCGTTGTCACAACAAACACAGACGCATTTTTCTCCATCAGTTGGGATGCATACACATTCAGCCTTGTTACATTTGCGAGCTACCTTTT
The DNA here is from genome assembly GCA_963669345.1 of Gortyna flavago. Taxonomy (NCBI): domain Eukaryota; kingdom Metazoa; phylum Arthropoda; class Insecta; order Lepidoptera; family Noctuidae; genus Gortyna; species Gortyna flavago. Next base: position 3,338,210 of record OY770136.1, on the reverse strand, counting down.
GTTTGGCATCACAGGTACAGTCTTTGCAGACCTTAATATCTCCCTTGTCATCACAGCAGACACAAATACACTTGGCTCCCTCAGTTGGGATACAAGTGCATTCCGGCTTGTCACATGTGGCAGAATCATCACACTTGCAGTCATCGCAACACACAATCTTTCCTTCACTATTCTTGCACACACAGATGCAAGATTTTCCATGAGTTAAGATGCAAACACATTCAGCTTTTTTACATTTATGAGCTGTAGTTGCTTTAGCATCACAAGCACAGTCTTTACAGACATTGAAGTTTCCTTTCACGTCGCAGCAGACACAAACACACTTCGCTCCATCAGTTTTGATGCATACACATTCAGCCTTGTTACATTTGAGAGCTACCTTTTGTTTGTCATCACAGGTACAGTCTTTGCATACCTGGATGCTCCCCTTATCATCACAGCAGACACATACACACTTTGCTCCATCAGTTGGGATGCAAGTGCATTCTGGCTTGTCACATTTTCCAGAATCATCACACTTGCAGTCATCGCAGCATACAATCTTCCCCTCACTATTCTTGCACACACAAATACAAGATCTGCCATCAGTTGGAATGCAGACACATCTACCCTTATTGCAGCTAGCGGCTTGTTGTTTTTTAGCATCACAAGCACAGTCTTTGCAGACCTTGATGTTTCCTTTCACGTCGCAGCAGACACAAGCACACTTCGCTCCATCAGTTTTGATGCAAACACATTCTGGGTTGCTGCATTTGGGAGCTACTTTTTGTTTGGCATCACAGGTACAGTCTTTGCATACGTGGATGCTCCCCTTATCATCACAGCAGACACAAACACACTTGGCTCCCTCAGTTGGGATGCAAGTGCATTCTGGCTTGTCACATTTTCCAGAATCATCACACTTGCAGTCATCGCAGCATACAATCTTCCCCTCACTATTCTTGCACACACAGATGCAAGATTTTCCATGAGTTAAGATGCAAACACATTCAGCTTTTTTACATTTATGAGCTGTAGTTGCTTTAGCATCACAAGTACAATCTTTACAGACATTGAAGTTTCCTTTCACGTCGCAGCAGACACAAACACACTTCGCTCCATCAGTTTTGATGCATACACATTCAGCCTTGTTACATTTGAGAGCTACCTTTTGTTTGTCATCACAGGTACAGTCTTTGCATACCTGGATGCTCCCCTTATCATCACAGCAGACACATACACACTTTGCTCCATCAGTTGGGATGCAAGTGCATTCTGGCTTGTCACATTTACCAGAACCATCACACTTGCAGTCATCGCAGCATACAATCTTCCCGTCACCATTCTTGCACACACAGATGCAAGATTTTCCATCAGTTGGGATGCAAACACATCCACCCTTACTGCAGCTAGCGTCTTCCTGTCCTATAGCATCGCAAGTGCAATCTTTACAGACCTTGATGTTGCCTTTAGCGTCGCAGCAGACACAAACACACTTGCCACCTTCGGTAGAAACACAAACGCAAGAGTTGCCACATGTTCCAGCTCCATTGCACTCGCAGAGAACAATTTTGCCATTCTTCTTGCATACGCAGATGCAAGATTTCCCATCAGTTGGTAGGCAGACGCATCCAGTCTTGCCACATCTCTTGAAAGTCTCCTTGCATTTGTCAGCGTTGATGCAAGAGCAATCGTCGCAGGACTTAATGACGTGTTCTTCGTCGGTACAGATGCAAAGACAGGGTTTTCCGTCAGTTGGAAGACAGATGCAGGAGGTGTCGACACATTTCCATTCGTTTTCGTCCATTTTGACAGCTTTGCAGTCGAAGCAGGGCACGATCTTCCCTTCGTCGTCTTTGCTCAGGCAGAGGTAAGGTTTACCCTGAGTTGGAATGCAGATGCACTCACTCATGGAGCAGACGAGGTTCTTTTTGATGGATACTTTGCAGCACGGCATGTTTGGTTCTGTAAATAAACAAGAAATTAATGAGTAAATACCTACTTTGGAAAAAGGAATCAATAATGCAAAAGGGTTTTAAAGTTTCATTAAAGAAATATTTAATGTTAAATGTTATACTTAAGTATAATTCTAAATCAATATTTAATGTTAAATGTTATACTTAAGTATAATTCTAAATCATATATTTCTGTTCAAATATTTACGTTTTCTGGTTTAGCTAGAGCAGAGATGTGTTAGATTACAAAACTTGTTGTTGAATTAATTAACAACATCGTTGTAATTATTATTAACTATATAATTTGCGATTCTGAATGCTACCTCCAACAACAAAACGACAAAGTACGCACATTATAATTTGTTAGATAGCATGAGAAAATACACATACTATCCAAACATACTTGATACCATTGTACTATCATGCCCTGCTATAATAATTAACTAAGTGGCCTTCATTAAACAATAATTAGTACTAATTTACTAGTATTCTTCATTAAAACCATAACAACAATATGTCAAACTTACCGTTTACAAAAAAAATGATTCACCACTCAAATACACAAAACAATAACAAAGAACTGTTATTAAAGTTTATCAACACGTAAGGCGTCTAATCACGGAGAGAGTTGTAATGATACTGATAAGTGGAGTGGTACTGAATTTATACTATGCAGTGTGTCAAACAACTCGTGTGCAAAAGATAAGTGGTGTACGCAACGCAATGAAACGGGTGCAAATCGTGACTCGGCTCGGGGTACTTTAGCTCATGTGCCGTGTGAATAATAAGGTTTCGTGTACATTCTCGTACCTTCTTTGAAGAAAGGGAATAAACTAAGGATTTTTTTTTAGTTATGTAGGAAAGGGGGTAGTTACTTTAAACATGATGAAAATAAACTTTTTATGGTAGGGTTATGGTATGTTTTTATGAGGGCTGATTTTACCAAAGTCAGATAACTTTTATTCTTGGAATAAAATTGACGACTGACAGTTCTAGTATGGACTAACTGTCAAAAATTCAATAATTATTCTCAAGACTTATTCTAGGTATAAAAGTTTGGTAGAATGCGCCCTGATTCGTGTCGTGTGCTGTGTGCCGTAGTAAAATGGGGTGAATAGTGCCGTGTGAATATAATGTTTTCTGTTCATTCTCGTACATTCTTTTGATGTTTTTTAGCTTACGGAGTTAGGGATTAAATGTAAATTAAGGTTTTCTACGTTCTAGTATTTTCTGTTAAAGTAGGGATATGTTTTTTAAGAAGAAAACCGCTGGTAACGATGTAGGAAATACTTGTTTAGCAGACATAAGGTAAACAAAAGGCTGCTAAGAATGTTGAAAAGAAACGTTATATTATTAGTGATGTGTGGAATTGAGAAAAAGTTATGCGTGGTAATACATAAAATAAAAAATATATACACGTCGACATGAGGACCTCCTCCGTTTTTTCGTCGGATAAAAAAAAGGTTGAATTGAGATCTTAGATGCCATGTGAATATAAAGTTTCTTGCACTTCATTTAAAATTGAGGGATATATTTCTGAACAGGAATATAGAAAAGCTGCGAAAATTGAGAAAAATTGGTAGATTAGAGATCTTAGGTTTCCTTTATGTATAGGTCACCAGCACATCAAGCTACTACAATCTGTCAACTTTCTTTAATAGATTTTCAACTTTATAGCTAAAGCACAAGGTTCAAAGTTGATTGGGAAAATTTGACAGTTTCGGGTAGCTTGATGTGATGGCGTCTGTACTAATAGATACTTTGTTTTGCAATAGGTAATATTTTAAGAAGTAAAGGGGTGGGAGCCAAGTAGGGACTAGTTTTTCAGTACACAATCCTCTGGTAGGCATTGACATATATATTACTGGTAGGTAGGTAAAGTTGATTTTTATAACTTTCGGTTAATATTTTCTGATGTAAGTTAAAGTCTTGTTTGACAACCATTAAAAAAATGTTTTGTAAGTACTAACTAATCTGTAAAGATTTTTTTTTGTTTTTTTTTTTTACCCAAAGAATCAGCATTGCCATCCAACGTGGTAATGCTGCCTTTTGGGCACTTATGCCATTGACAGCGATGCGGATGAATTTTTTGATGCGCAATGAGCTCCTGCCTTCTTCTTGAATTTTTTATTATATACTTGTATGCAATATACAGGGTGTCCAGTAAATAGCACGACATACTGCAGGGGGTGATAGCTTGGGTCACTACCTATCAATACAACACAATATATGTTCAGCAAAATCTTACGGATTTACAGTTTTACAAAATTTTCCGAAATATCGAAAAATCTCTACCTTGAAACAGATTTTTAAGCATCTCGTAATGAAAAAATCCTTTTCTAGAACTTTTTTTACATCAAGTTATTCGTGAATAGGTTACTCTACTCATTATAATTTTTTTTTTTGATCAAAAACAAGAAAGTTTTGAAGAAATAGTTTTTTTTGTTAAAATTTTCACAAAACGATTTTCTTTTCGCATAACTTTAACCTACAGTGGTGAAGAAAAATCCGTAAGATTTTGCTGAACATATATTGTGTTGTATTGATAGGTAGTGACCCAAGCTATCACCTCCTGCAGTATGTCGTGCTATTTACTGGACACCCTGTATATATTTTAGTTTTAGCTTGTGAATTGTAATTGTTGTATCTTTGTGAATTCATAAAGAAGTGTTTTACCAGTAAAGGAAACCTCTTATCGAATGCAAAACCAAATGTTGCACTTAAACATAACATTACATAACGTCTGTAGTCCCGAAGGGGTCCGCAGAAGGCGACTGTTTAATACAGTCAAAAACACGAAAAAATCAACATAACACTTACAATCAAATTCATAATCCTAATTTTACCTTGGACCAATTATTTGAACGGTCATGATATTTTCATCACATAGCTAGTATTGCAAATACTACACGTGGGCGTTGGACCCAGTCGCCTTGAGGTCCAACCAAATACGGGCCTGGTTAGTGACTGGATGTTATATAGGTCCTATTTATTTGAAGTTTATTGCGAATATCAGGTCCTGTTAATTGTAAAATTATGTGTTTATTTATTTATTCAATAAGTACACCAACAGCATGTTCCTACATTAGCTTAAAACGTGTGTAAGGTACCTAACACAAGGTATGCCGAAAAGTTGTGTACATAATGTTTTTTTTTTTAATATGTAGTGGTACTCAGCTGCATCCGGTAAAGTTAAAGTCAAAGTCAAAGCATTTATTTCAAATAGGCACATAAAAGGCACTTTTGAACGTCAAAAATTACAATGAAATAGAATTGATTCTAGTCGCCCCTTCCAAAAGGTAGTTTTCGTATGGAGAAGATTGGGAAAGAAACTCCACCGTTACTCTTTTAAAATGTTTTACAATATTTTGCATACATTAATTATATAATAAAATAATATGTGAAGACGATGCACCTAAAATAAAATTACTATACCACAATAGGTAAGAGAATTAAAAATGAAACCAAGTAAGGTAAGACTGGAAGCCAACCCCAACATATTTGGGAAAAGGTTAGGCAGATGATGATGTAGTGACTTAACTTATGTTCCTGATGCCGTGGTGATGAACAGCTGATCCAACAAGGAAAGACAGCTAATTGTACAAGGAGCAACGTAAAAAGAATATTTTTTAATAATTTTATTTAAATTCGTCTCAATTATACTCTTTCGTCGGAACAAAATATCTCGGTACCTACCTACTTATATGAGAATATAGCTAAAGCCGTGTAAAAGTGTTAGTCAGTCAACAAGATAGTAGCAGGGCTGTTTATCCAAGGTATGCCACTCATCGAGTCTATTTGCATGCATTCCAACTCATTTCATTAAACATGTGCATTAGAAAAATGCCAAACTAAAATGCAAGTCAAGTAAGTTGCAGTAAAAAGAGAAATTAGACTTTACAGAGAAAGTACCGGGTGCATGGCTGCCATTTATTTGCATGTTAAAGATATGGATGACGCAATGCCTCCTACGTACTTTGCCAACTTCAATGACTAGATACTTATTCATTTGCTTGCGCTGTAAATGAGTAAAGATTTCTCTATTTGTGTATGATTTATTTATAAAAAAATTGTATTTTTTTAATGATACGCATTTTGTATTAAAATTGGTAAGGTATAATTTAACTTTTATACAATTACAATTTTAAAATATAGTCGCTAGACTATGGCATCAGATCAGCTGCATTGCCATCCTAGAGAAATAGAAAAAACAACACCTTTTTTCCTTTTTTTTATGTATTTTTGTGGTGTACAAATAAAGTAAATACATAAGTAAATAAAAAGCACAAACATTTCATGTATTACCACCACCGGTACCCAAGTCCTTCAAACCAGAATACAACAACGGTACCCGGCATAAATACATAGCTACCTATGTATTTCTGTGTAAAGGTACGCTATCTTACTTTCCCAGACGAGTTCTTTCATAATTTTCACAAACAACTCTACTTATTACCATTTAATATTGTAAAAACCATGCCCAGCAGCCTATGTCCAGCAGTGGACTGCGATAGGTTGAGTTATTGATTTTTGTTAATTATAAAAACTTATGATGCTATAAACATTTTTAATTAAAACTACCTTGATGCTGTACCAACAACCTTATTACAGTACCTACCTACATGATACTGCAATCATTAAAGTGTATCGAACATTGATGTACCAATCATCTCAGCAAGCCTGAGACTTGCAAGTACTTACTGCAAGTACTTACAAGTATTTGTGTCACCTGTGTTAATGCTCAAGAGATTGAGTAAGAATCTTATGTAATAAGTACATTTTCTCGGTGTATTTTATTTATTTTACTTTTAAAGGATGTTGCTAACACTTCTGTTACTGTCTTAAAATTAAACTTACGTTAAACATCGGGTTTATAGTGAACAGAAAAAGATTGGGCAATAGTTTGGTTGATAGTGTCTTGAAAACTTATAAGTAATTAAATTAAAATATGATTCGACAGCGTAACAAGTATGCATTTACAGAGTCATATAATCCTATTGATTGATATATGAAATACTCATTCAATGGGATTACATGAACTTGAGAGGGTTGTATTGATGATAATTCTGTAAAGTCATATTTGTTACGGTAGCGAATCATATTTTGGTCAACATTCAACGTGACACTGGCCTGCAAATTGCAAAAACCGTAAGAAATTTGCGGGTTTCCCTGGCACTTCCCCCATAAAGTAAAATAAACAAGAACCTAACCATTGTTTTCAGTCACACAAAATATTGTCAATATTCTTCAGAACAAGGTTTAATCAAAAGAAAAATGCTAATAAATACAGGAAGGTGGTTTGTCTCTTCCTCGTTCGTCGTAATGTGAAATGTCCGGAAGTGCAGTTGCATCGTGACATTACCGTGACACCTTTCAATGTTCAGTTAATTTATTACCTTGTCCGTTTTATGGTTTTTAATAAATAATGAATACCTATTAAACGTAAACAGTTTACGACAATGTTTTTCTATAGGTATGAATGACGCCATCAAAAATGACGTCATTTTAGAGCGTAAATACAACATAACTTCACGCCTGTAGCTATTAGGAAGGAAGGGGTTAGGCAGAGCTGTACCCGTATATAGTGCATCCGTATTTCGTCAGTTATCTTTAAGCCCCATGTAATAGGGGGCGAGCCTCATCATCTGCCTAGCCTTTTCCCAACTATGTTGGGGTCGGCTTTCAGTTTAACCGGATCTGAAAACCAATATTTTACATGGAGCGACTGCCAATCTGACCTCCACAGTCCAGTTACTGGGTAATACGAAACCCCTTGGTAAGACTGGTTGTCAGAATTTCGGGCTTCTGACAACAAACGACTGTCAAAGATCCACGAATGACAGCCGGGACCAACGGCTTAACGTACTTTCCGAGGCACGGAGGGGTCTTGGTATGTAAAGATGGTCACCCATCCACGGACCAACTGCGGCAAGCATAGCATAACCTTATCGATCGACCAGTGCGGCTGTTATTACTAAGCCACAAGCCACATAGGGGTCGAGCCTATTACCATCACTTGGACAGAAATCCAAACTCCAGACTTATTATAAGAAACTTCAGATGAAATACTTAACCAATTGATTGTTATTATTTCTGTTTATAAACATGCAGTTAAATCATATTATATAAATGTTATGAAAAAAATACCTAATTTAAATAGATATTTAAGTTAGGTAGGTATTTTTCAGTAGGGTCTAAGATTAAAACGTTACATCCGGAGGATCAAAGCATTTTTTTTTTAACAGTAAATTTAAGTAGGTAGGTATATACTGTCACCAAACGAGTTTTGTAACCTAGGTCGTCAGACGTCGGATACAGTTGAAGTTTAATAAGAAACCGATGGATGTTTTCGAATAAAATTTAATAACAGTTCATTTAGCAAATTAAAATTCATTCGAAAACGTCAATCGTTTTGTTACTAAACTTCAACTTGCTATATCCGACGACCCTGGTTTACTTATCTCCTTTGGTGACCGTCAGTACCTACCTACACACACAAGGTAGCCATTATTACACATTACACAGGTGATATAACATTGATCTTCATAACAATGTACAGAACAATATTATACACAATATACTCAACGTCTTCATAAATATTTGAACCTCGAATTCAAAAACCTTCAGAAACCAAGCTTGGGTGACGTAACGCAACGCATTCATGAATGATGCATTAATACGAGTATGTGACATCTTATCTATTTTGTATATAAAAATGGATGTTGGTATATATGAGATTGAGAAATTCCGACGCCGCGTCGTTTGATTGATAACTGTTATTTTAGAAATTGGTATCGCGTGAAAATTCAAACATTTTAGGTACCTAGCCTACTAAGTAGGTACATTTTATCAGTTCTTTAGATACTATTAATTCAAAGATACAAAGGTAGAGATACCTATAAATTTATCATTATTATCTTATGTTTATCTTTGTTATTATTCCCCGTACTAATGTTATTGAAGTACCTAACTAGCTGCACCCAGCGGTTTCACCCGCATGTAATAAAAGTTTTTTTTTTTTACGTTTTCGGGACCACGGGGTCCCGGACTTTTGGAAGGCGTACCGACCGAAGATAACTCGCAGAGGCCCCTTTCGCGTTTATAATATTAGTAGGATTTATTTACCGTGTAAGTTCTACTCTATGTACTTATGGGTACCTAATTATCTACTTTCTATTTTTACAGGTAATTCATACCACGTTCATATACACGTTAAAGTTAATCAAGTTGAAGATGGTAAGTAATACATCAATAAGTAACGGATAATATTATCATCTGCCTAGCTTTTCCCAACTATGTTGGGGTCGGTTTCCAGTCTAACCGGATGCAGCTGATTACCAGTATTTTACAAGGTGCGACTGCTTATCTGACCTCCACAATCCAGTTACTGGGTAATACGAAACCCCTTGGTAAGACTGGTTGTCAGACTTTCGGGCTTCTGACGACGAACGACTGTCAAAGCCAAAAGCCAATGACAGACGGGACGTGTACCGATGCATACCAAACAAAAATTGTACCTACCTTTACTGCTTATTAGTAAACCGAGTTGAATTGTGCAAGGTTGTTATATTGATTTGACAATTAAAGATGTTTTTTTTATGGATTTAACACAATATAATGCTTTTATAGTAGTGGTGGCCCAGTGGTAGGTAACGGCCGCGACTTAAGAGTTGTAGGTCGTAGGTTCGAACCCAGACAGGCGCTTTACTTTGTGTAAATTATGTCAGGCGGAGGACAGAGTGTGCAATGGTCGTAGAAAGGCGTATCTCCAACAGTGGACTCCGATAAGCTGAGTTGATTGTTGATTGAACTTCAAGACATTAAAATGTCGTTCAATTACCTGTCATTGCTTTATTGTTAATTCTTTTTACCTTTTGTAGCTAGACAAATTTTATTCTAAGTGCATCGTCTTCACATATAATTATATAATGAATGTATACAAAACATCGTAAAACATTTTAAAAGAGTAACGGTGGAGTTTCTTGACCATTCTTCTCCATACGAACACTACCTTTTGGAAGGGGCGACTAAAATCAATTCAATGTTATTGTAATTTTTGACGTTCAAAAGTGCCTTTAATGTTACTATTTGAAATAAATTATTTGACTTTGACTTAACATCAATCTAGGGCATTCTAAAGGATTCAGACAATTGTAATGGTGAATGAATGAACGGAGATGATTAAATTATCAGTTTTCTTAAATTGCTCGTTAAGACCGTGAGTAAAAGAAAACATCCAATCAGTACTTAAGATTCCCAGTCACCCTGTGTCGTAACTGAGGTCTAGTACCCTAGTCCAGGTCACATCGTGAGGTCATCCGATGAAAGTAAGATGGCGCACTACAGTACCGTCCCTGTCACGGATCCGACCCACTTCTAACGGCCATGATTCTGTGACGACACGGAAAGGTAAAAAAGAACCTGGCTTTGGAAAAAAAGTACTGAAAAGAAGGAAACAAAGAAACTATTCGTAAGCCTGATTAACACGATGCGATGCGATTTAACTTACATTTTCTGTATGCCACACGATGGGTAAGCTTTTACTGAAATTTGGGCGTTGGTCAAATGCCGCCGTAATAATAATGATATACCTAGACATTCTGGGGGCTGGGGAGTTTGTTGCGCCACTTCTTTTCCCCAGCGAAAGCACTAGAAAGTGGTGAAGGGCGGGCGTTTTGGGGGATGTTCGATACGTGTTGATTCTTAGCCTAGTTTGAATAAATGACTTTTGAGTTTGATTCGACTGTTCACAAAGATAATCGTAATCGTTATACATAATCTAAAACATTGTATCATACTGCATGGGAATGCAAACAAAAATGTCGCAAACCTATGTAAGGTTTTGCGACTGACCGACAACAGTCCTACAAAATTGTTGTACCAACAACCTAACACTATACACTCTAGCAACCCGTGGCAACGCAAATGACTAAACAGTTGGCGATCAAGAGCGATTCAACTAAATAGTCGAATCTGTGGTTAACTTTGCGGGATACTAAACGCCCGCAGACGTAATAATAAAAATAAAACTTCTATTGTGTCTCGTTCAATGTCTTTCAATAGGTTAACCTTTCTTTATACCCAACTACGGCAAATCCAAAAGGAGGGTCATGATTTTAGCAGGCAATGTACAGACGCCAGCACATCGAGCTACTACAATCTGTCAAATTTCTTTAATAGATTTTCAACTTTATCGCTACACTATAAGGTTCAAAGTTGATTGGAAAAATTTGACAGTTTCGAGTAGCTTGATGTGCTGGCGTCTGTACCTTTGTTTCCGGAAGAAAACCTTTCGTTCTAATATCGATTTTCAATTTTAAGGAAGAGCACTCTGACGGTGACCGCTTAACATCTGTGTGCAACATGCTTATTGGCAACTGTGTCTTAAAAAACCTTGTCCACCAGGCATTTGGCAATGGCTTTTCTACAGTGAAAGAAGCTAGCTCGCTGTGAGCTGTAAGTGCGTATTGGCAAGTACAAACCATTAATTCAGATTACCTCACGACATTTTCTTACAACTTGCTTTAGTAACAAAACATCACGCCTGTAATCGGTTAGGCAGGGGTGTACCTAGCCGGGGCAGCGGGATTGTCCGAAAGGGTTACCGCTGCCCCGGAACATAAAGGGCTAAGGAAGGAACACGGATGGGTTTTAGTCAGTAAGAGTCTGACACTCCCTTCCGCTCCACCCAGAGCGGGAGGGGTCATTTGATGATTTCCCATCCTAAAAAAAACCCAGGACCTCATGGTCAGCTGGAGCGCTTGCGACTACTAAACCAACAAGGCAGTCTTACTTAAGTATTCTGTACTTAACTTGCAACCCCGGCCTCAATAACATAATTCTCCAGTTTTTTCAGATAAGTCTCCGATATTAAACTGCAACACCAGCCCTATACAAGGTATCAAAGAATCAATTGGCATATGAATTATTTTTCAAATTATATTTTTGTTTTGTTTTCATTTTTCATACAAAACAATTCGACAAAGTCACGATTATTAAAAAATTTGTAAAACACCCTTAAGTGAAATATGACAACGTCGCATTTTTTTTAGCTTTATATATGTGAAATGCAATGAAACTTAGATACATGATATCTTCGAAACTATGTATATTTGGACCACATATTGTAGGACTTTTTCTATTATTTTTACTTATAGAATATAACCGTAAAGTTATGGGATTAAAAAAAAACACGTTGTATATTACTGATATGCCAAAAACAAAACGTCCAACATCTTTACCCCTATCCGTCCGTCTCACAGATTATATAATTACGTAGATATTAGAGTAGGTAATAACAAACAAAATCTAGTGAAATGTGACCAGCATCCTAATTGCGTAGCACACTTTCGATTACAATCTGAATCATTTTGAAGGATATTGCTAATTCATTGCTTCATATGTTCGAAAAATTTCTCTGCTCAACAACGTAAATGACGCGATGAATGTAATGAAACCCATTGCTACTGATAGTGTTACGCCATTACCCCACCGTACTATTCTCTGCCTAACCCTTCGAAGATAACAGGCGTTATGTTATGATGATGAAGAAACCTCCTCGTGTAGCGCAGTTTGCTCCGCCTGATACTCAACTGAACCCAGCGCTCGGCGCGTCCTGGACAGTCACACCCAACACCTTACTTGACTGGCCAATTCTTCCCTTGCGGTGGTAGGGCTAACGACCGCCTGGTTTGCGACAACCCTCCTGCCGGAGTCCGGCGTCAAGCAGCCTTCTGTGTTTCGTCAATGCGTGGGAGTTCCAGTGCCTTATGCATCTTCTGGGCACGCTCGTTCCATCAAAGACCTCATCCTTCGCTTTCCATCAGGCGTGATCGAGGTCAAGAGCGGGCCCATTCAGCAATAAAAAAAAAATACAAAATTGAGGCGCAAAAGCCTTTCGAAAGATTAACACTTTTATCAGAGTTTCATAAAAATCACAGATAGATTATTGGCCGTTAGAAAGTATAATAAAACTCATTGTAAACAGTGCTTTACCTATCATAAATCATAATAACAACACACAATATTTACATATAACACAATATTACGTAATAATGGCTTTGCCGATAAAACTAGACTACAGCACGCAGATCTTAAGGCGCCTTTCACAAGACTATTAACGCTTTGTTGCGCCGCCCGGCGCCGTTCTCAGGAAAATACCTGGGTTTTCCACGCACGTTGAGAAACTGTTACTAAAACTAACACACGTATTCCAGCTGTGGGAATTAGGAAAAATAATTTGCTTCATCATAATCATAATCAGCCTATAATGTTCCCACTGCTGGGACACAGGCCTCCTCTCTGTGAGAGGGAGTGGGCCGTAATCCAACACGCGAGCCCAGGGCGGGTTGGTAAAGAAAGAAAATACATTTATTTAGCACAGACTAAAAGACACACAATACACCAAATACATAGATATACATACATCAGATAAAAAATAAAAACAATAAAAGAAATTTGCAGAGCCAGTGCCTCACGGCTGCGCCAAAAAGGCCCAGTTCAGCAAAAATGCCAGACAACTAGTGCCTGACGCTGGTTTTCAACTGGACCTGATATATTACCTATTATTATTGACCTGATATTTTGGTAGATGTCACATGTCGTCGAATTTTGCTTGATCAGTTTAGTTTATTTCATGGTGCTGCGCTTATGAGTAGCACTAGCTTTTTCCCGCAGCTTCGACCGCGTGGTTGTCGGAAAATATTCCTCGGGAACGTACTACCGGGACAACAAGTACCCAATGTGTTATAAACTATATGTGTGCCCAGGCAACCGCAATTGGTTGACGCGTCGTACGCCAGTTAAGCTCCCACTCAGATTTTTTCGTCGTCATATTTCAGCCAATTTACTATAAACCTTAATGAGTTATACACCTAAACCTTCCCCATGAATTATTCCGTCCATTGGTGAAAACCATATGAAAATCCGTTCGGTAGTATTTGAGTTTATTGAGTTCAGGCAGACAGACGCGGCGGGAGCACTTTGTTTTATGCCACGCAGTTTTACCCGCATAAGTGTCGATCCCGTGGGAATATTGGGATAATAAAAAGATCCATCCAGGGTGTCAGCTACCTTCATACCAAATTTTATCAAAATTGGTCCAGCCGTTTGTGCGTGAAGAAGTAACAAACATACAAAATCTTGTGCGGTCTACACTTTGTGCTATATACCTAATACATACATTCATACCAAAAATTAAAAAAATCTTTAAATACTAATTGGTCCGATATATACGATGATCAGAAAGCAAAAAGACACTTATTCCTCAAGCCAATACCAAATTAATGGTTCCATTAACGCCAATAAATCTGTGAGTGCGGCGGTTAGTCAAAACAGCTGATTTTATTCATTAAAACATTAGCATTTAAATTAGATGGAGTATCATTGGATAGAGCCTTTATACCGGTTGCACCACATGGCTGATTGATTTAATTATAAAAGATAAAAAGGCCTGCCTTAGTTTATCTTGATCTTGACATACTATCACACCTTTTTCATTAAAATGAGATGGCAGAACTGTAGCTTTCGTTTCGCCAAGTAAATGGGGCGAGCCTATTGCTATTTACCGGACAAATTTCTAAACTTAGGTCTGCTACTGACAATCTTCTGACCGAGAAAGTTTCCGGGACTGTGAAATTATAAATAGTCTGCGTGTTTGTTGTTCGCCAACCCACCCCATCGCATCGCATCGCCTGCCCGCACTTTTACTTTTGTTTCGCTTATCATTCTGTCCACTTTTTTTTTGGCTGGACATCTCGCTTTATTTTTAAATATAATTGAATCCTGAACGAGAAAGATATTTAGAACTCTTAAATTGAAACAAAGTCCTTCAATGAAAACCTTGGTATACCCTAATCACAAATTCCTATTGTAACGCATAATCTTACGTTCGGCCACACTGTACCCTATAATGTAACCCTAAACGCAAACCGTGTAGTTATGGTAATGCGATATGGTATCGCGAGGTTGTAGTTTGAAAATCGAAAGTAGACTACATGTTGCGAACGAGATTGTCTGTGTACTGTCGAGAGGAAAAGTGCCGGCTAATTGTTTTAGCCGATTCTGACGGTGAAGAAAGGGTAATTACTTTATTTTTACATTTCAAAGATAAAAATCATGTTAAATTATTATATTTATTTCTAGATAACATGGTTTGAAAAATTTGTAAATTATCATGAGTTACTTTTTGTTGTTTTTTTTTTTGCGTAATCTTTATAAACTACTACTACCACTACTACTACTACTTTACTTATTATTTTTCTGACTTTTTAGCGTAGTTGTCTTATACGTATACTTATTAATGTACTTATTTATGCATTGTAATTTGTAATTATTTATCGGCTTAGAAAACTAGCAATGCATAAAAATAACGACGCAATAAAATACGAAACGAGACAATAAAAAAAAACAGGAATCCCAAGAGTAGCTTACGAAGACCCGGTTTGTGGATATATAATTACGTCAGACAGACATCAGACAGAATGATGTCATTTACAACCTTCCAAATATAGAAGGTAGGTAGACAAATGTTGCATGACGACGCTTTTTCTTATGTCCACATTTGGTCTGATGCATTTTGTCTTTTTAAATGCTAAGTATTTCAAGAGAGGGTGAAAGTATTCAATCTTTGTAATAAAGCTTGCCCCCATAGACATTTGGGGGAAATGTGGATACTTTATCCCTACCCGTTCCTGAACGGGTAGGGATAAAGTATCCACATATCAACACATTATATCTACAGATTTGTTATTTTTTTATGTTTTTGAACATCTTCATAGACAGATGAAATTGAAAACTTGCGCCAAGTTGAAATGGGAGGTTCGGTAACTGTTACAACATAATCATTATAAATTCTCATTTCCCAAATCTAAATTCTTGAAAAAATCTCGTAGGTAATTATCATCTTAGATCGTGCAAACTAAGTTATTGCCTTCAAGTAAACACGAATTATTGGCGTTCCAGTAAAAAAAAAAGAATATATAAAAACAATTATGAAAATTAAAGTATACATTTTAGTATCTGCTCTTTCCTTAGTGACCATGCTCAAAATTTTCGTTTTAACAGCATGAATTAGATATTTTAATTTGGCGCATCTATTCAATTTCATTCTTTATATTTTAAACCTTTTCGAAAACTATAACTTAACGGCCTGTCTGTACCTCCTTTTATGGAAATCTCTCATAAGGTTTATACCAGTTAGGCTGAGCTTTGCATAACTCCGTGTAATCTATTGCAAATAATCGCTAAGTGCCGGATTAGACTGACATATTACTAGCACCGATTTAGATATTTAAATGTTAGGGAATTGGGGCAGTAGGTAATCAGTACAAAAATGTTTTTAGATGTTGAAAAAACGAGCTTATTATTTAGGAATCAAGGTTTGCCAGAGGGCTATGGAACAAAGTACGTATTCTGGACATCAAACTAACAGACCGGGTTAGGAATACGACCATCCGTACCATCACAAGATAACTGATGTCACTTGGAAAGCTGCCACGCTAAAATGGAATTGGGCTGGACACATCTGCCGCATGTCAATCGATCAATGGGCCAAAATTACGATCCAATGGGTCCCTCTTAATGGCAAGCGACATCGTGGCAAACTCAGATGGAGATGGCGGGATGAGCTGGACTCCTTCAACAAAAACTGGTCCTCAGCAGCTTTGAGCAGAGAGAAGTGGAAAGAGAGTAGGGAGGCTTTTGCCCTGCAGTGGGACATCACAGGCTAATAATCCTATCCTACTAATATTATAAATGCGAAAGTTTGTGAGGATGGATGGATGGATGGATGGATGTTTGTTACTCTTTCACGATGAAAGAGATGAAATTTGGTACAAAGATAGTTTATAACCAGGATTGACACATAGAATACTTTTTATCCAGATATTCCTACGGGATCGAAACTTATGCGGGTGAAACCGCGGGGCGCAGCTAGTTAATAATAATCGTACCATCATATTATATCTACCTAGTTCTGCAGTTTCATGACATGCATTTATTTTTTTTCTATAAAATGTTTAATATCAAATCCCCAGGCCTATACGATGTCCTGAAAATGATTGCCCAACATTAATAAATTGTAAAAGATTTTCAGGATAATAAAATATGACTTCAATTTTAATTTGACAAATCTCGTAGCCTTAACATACCTATCTGTAATCTGAATGAAGACATTTAATTTTTTTTTTTTCTCTAAATAATTAGCATTGCCATTCAACGTGGCAATGCTGCCAGTCTTCTGGGCACGTTTCCGGATGACAGCGATGCGGGCGAGTACCTCGACGCCTAAGTGTCCTAGTGTACAAATAAATATTTCTCTTACCTGGTTTATTTTGTACCTAGATTGCTCCTTTCTCTTGTCAAATTGTAAAACGGGAATTTAATTATAATTATACTTTAATGTTGCATCCTCGAGATTTAACATACATTGTAGTCCGTGTTCCTATGTATTGCATTGCCACACTGTTCAAAGATTAAAATAAAAAATAAAAAATATGTTTCTGACGTCTAGTGAAGTCTATGCCTGGTGTCAGCTGTCACTTCATTCGTGTTTCGTGTGCTGCATTGCTAACCCGTTACTTTGAACTTTTATCCGTGAATATCAGTCATATCCCGAGTTTCTTTTAGAATAGGATAGAAATATGGGAAAACGAAAACGTGAGAACGAGGAAGAATATTTAATGCGGAAAATAAAACGTTATAAAGATAAATTAAAATATGAACGCGAAAAACGTAAGTAGTTTACACACCTACCCTCGCTGTGTTTTATTAATACGCATATGCTATCTTAATGAGATAACACGAGATGTTATCCTGATAGTAAAATCGTGTATTTCTTAAAGAGGTAACACGCGATGTTATCCAGAAATACAATGTTTACTTTCTTAGCGAGACTGTACGCGATACTGTCCTGAAAGTAATGGCAACTTTCTTTTTATTTTCTTTAGAAAATACTTCTCCGCGGTCTTCTAACTCATCGTGTCACGATACATATTATGGAAGTCATAACGAAGATGTGTACAGCGACCGCGAGGATATTATTTCGCCCGAACCTGAACAGGTTCAACATGATCAAGTAATTAAGTCAGTCGCAAATACGGTGCCACAAAATAACATCACACAGCCTCCGTCCGCGACACTAGAACAACCGACGGTTGACATAAGTGAAACTATTGAGGCTGCGGCCGATATACCAATTGAAATTTTGGAATTACTTGGAGAGGCAAAAAAGTTGGACCCTGAGCTGGGTACAAAAGTACCCGAAGAAGTCGCTGAACGTTGGGGAAAGATCCTGCTGGATGGTGTTACGTTGTAAATTTTGTACCTACCAAGGGTTGGTATTAGACGCTGCATTACTATTAAATAAAGTAGCATTTGCCTGAAAACATTAGCATTACATTGTGAGGTTTCTGAGTAGAATATTTCATTGTAGTTTGTACAAGTGACTTTGGCCTGCACTTGATAGAAGGATTCATTCCTTCAACTGTATTTTGTCACTGGACTCCTTAGTTAACACTTTCTAACATTAAATCACTTATCTAAACCCTGTTAAACAGGTTTGCACAATTAATTGGATCATTAAATAAATTGTTTACATTCTAGCTGTCATCCAGTCGAACGTCAGTTTCTGACAGTTAGAGGCGACATCTAGTGGTCGCCGATTCACAGTTGTAGTTTAATCGGTATTTGAACTTATTGATTGCCAACCATCGAATTAATATCGTATGGAGCAATACTTAATAATTTTCAGCTTTCGGTAAAAATTAATAATAAACTAAATAACCGAAAGCGGAAATGAAATTAGTTTTTTCATTATAGACTTCTTTCTAGAAACTTCGTTGTCAAATAATCCATTTTTAATCTGTGAATCGTCTTTGACATAATGTAGCAAGGTTATAAGTTGATAATTAGCCCAATTAATATCCTGGGATAATTACCCCAATCAAAACAAGTTTTAGTATTGGAAACTTTAAATAATTTGTTTGTTGATCTAGATCATGAAGATTCGTATTGTTTCAGAGTTTAAACGTCACGTTGGAAAGTTATTAGTGATTTTCAAGAATTAAGTATTTTGGTGTAGTGTTTATCTTCAGTGATCTTATAATCATTTTACCTGGAATAGGGGAGATTTTTGAGATGCTCCGTCTAATTCCGGTTGGTTAACCATGTCAGGATTATTGGACAGTGGTGGCGTCGATTTGCCCTTGAACACGCTTGAGTGTAACTCCAAAAGTTATTCCATGTTTTAAAAGGTAAGGATTGTGTGGTAATAGTTCTTGGAAGTGGTCTGTGAGCCCTTCCCTGGTTGTTAAAAGGATATTCTCGTGATCCATGGATATTTATTACAGGATTCCAAATTGCGCATACGCAGACACCTTTCCAGCCAGTCGAGGATCTTACAGTCAAGAGTTTTTCCCTAAGCCAACCGTGAGTATTTCACCCGCTGACTATTTGCCATAGGATATTCCTCAGTGTTAACGATGGTATTAAATTCTTATTCTTACAAGTGAGTCCTTGTTGTGTAGTTGATGGATGCCACGTGGGTAATCTTGATTCCTATTGTCCCACCACTGTTAGCCTTTTAGAATCCCATGCTCGGTCACCTCTAGGAAGGTAAATTAGTTTCCCATCATATTATTAGGCTTCCGTATTGTCGATTCCAGGAGAGGCACCTCGAGAGATTCGTCTCGCCGCCAGGATCTAGAGGAGCGTCTGGAGCCTGGACGCGAGACCCGTTCCTCGAGTCTGCTTGAAGCCTCTTGTGGAGACGACTGTGCGGCTGGCTGAGTCCGTCTAGCGAAAGCGCAGGCGGGACGGTTTTTTTTTATACCTTAAAACATATTTTCTTAAATTTCAATATGGCTTCCGTAGGAACCATACATTTAACCTAACCCAGTTTTCAAAAGGGGAAACTGGTCCTCAACTTAATTTAAATTAAGGATCTTGGGTTCGACCTTCTTCATTCATCCAGAAGTATATTGGACACCTTCGTCGGCTCCGGGATCCGGGACTCTCTAAGTCCCTGGCGCCCATTTATCTATAAGTAACAATAATATTAACTGGAAGGTTATAACTTCATATTGATATTTAATTTAAACTTAAAAAAAGGAACAGTACTGGTTTTATCTCCAACTCCCCACGACCATAGCTCTATTTGCTGTAATGTTAGCTGGCTGGCAATACTAGGGATTTGTTGTAGTTACCTACCTAATTTGTAAGATTGTTAATTGTGAAGACTTCATTTATAAATTAAACTGTGTTTAAGATAGTTGGTTGTTTATTTAAATTTAAATACCCGACCCCCTGGCCTCTGGGCTCTTGTTAGTTTGCCGCAGGGTGGAACAAAAATAAAAATATAACAGTGGCCCCCAACGTGTGTATTAGTTGGAGATAGAGGTTACGTCTATTGCTGTACCTTACAAACCAGAGTACTGTTTCTAGAACCTCCCAGTTATTCTAATTTTAAGAAAAAAAAACCGTCGCGAGGAATCCTTTGTTAACGTGTTCATGTTTATGTTTGTACTGTTTTATACACTTTTATTTACTTTTACACTTTTTTACACTTCTTGCTGCTTTATACACTTTACAATTTTATTTTACCTGTGTCCTTTAACTTAACACCAAGACTATTGTCCTTGGATATAAAAGCCTGGTATTACAAACTTACTCTTTAAGACTGCTATTTATGTAACTGCGTTTACTATAGATATTATTGGCACATTGCCCGAAATTGTAAATTGTGACAGCCAGTTTTTACTTCAGTTTCAGTTTTTTTTTTTAATTTACAAAATGGAACGACCCATTTCATTCAATTTACTTCGCAAAGACGAGCTCATATATGAAGTACTGGTCCGAGACGCGAAACCCGCTTCAACCGTAGAAGAACTACGTGTTCAGATTAGGGATCTCAGTAAATTAATATGTTCCGACGATATCGTGGAGACAAATATAGATCCAAAAACCGAATTGAAAGCAATTAAGGCCAAACTACCAGAAATTGGTGAAGTACTAGACAGATACCCCTCCAATTTCAAAAAATTTAACCGCGCTAAGGCTTTAGGGTTCCACCTGTTTCATCGTTTCAGTAGGATTACTCCCTCAACGGAACTTAATACAGATTATGCAGCCGTTGACAAGCAGCTTAGCGAGTATTTGTCAAGGATAGATTCGGTTAACGCGAGTTTCCATCAGTCTTTTACCATCGCCGAGGAGCCAACAAACGTGCAGTCAAATTTGCAGACGAAGGACGTTATCATTTCCTACAAGAAAGAGACGGTTAAAACCCTAGGGCATAAATTTGACGGCACGGGTTGCGTAAAAGCGTTTATTGAGCGTCTTGAGGAGCTGTGCGAGGCCAGAGGTATTAGCGAAGCCTCCTTACATCAATCTGCTCTGGACCTTTTCTCGGACGGAGCCTTATTGTGGTACCGGGGAATTAAAGCGTCGGTTGTTGATTGGGCGGAACTGAAGGAGCAGTTACTCACAGCATTCGCTCCGCCTGATTACGATATGCGTCTCATGTCTGAAATAACTAATAGAACGCAGGGGTCGACTGAGCTGTCTTGTATATTTATAGCAGTCATGGAGAATCTCTACAATAGGCTATCTTATATGGTTCCAGAACGCGATCGTTTAGCACGGATCAAGTTCAACATGAGACCGGAATACACGTCGGGGTTATCAATATTGACTATCAACACGCTGAACGAGTTAAAAGAGAAGTGTAGACAACTGGAACTAGGGTTTCATAGCAGGGCTCAGTTCCATGAGCCACCCAAACCAACGTCTTCTTTTGTTGCAGCAGACTTGGCATACCAAGCCCCGAAAGGTTCACATAGGATTGAAGCCGTGCAAACTGATTCTGATTCGTTGTTCTGTGTTCGTTGTAGGGTTAAGGGACACTCGTTATCACAATGCAAATCCAAAGCAATTGTGTGTTACCGTTGCGGCAAGAAGGGCGTACGTGCACCATCGTGCCCTACGTGCAGTAAAAAGCAGAAGGATGCTCAGTCCTGTCCAACCTGCACTTCAAAAAACTAAATTTACGGAACTACAGCCAAAATTTTGATAAATCCGATTGGGATAATTATTTAAAATTTTTAAAATTATTTTTTAAATCACTAAGGGTAGATACAGTACGTTATAAGACTACGGACGATAGCCGTCCACATTTAATCGTTTCTATATATGATGAGCAATATTACGGTTTACTCGACTCGGGTTCTAGCATTTCAGTGTTGGGTTCCGATGTTGGCCAACAATTCATAAGGGCTGGTGCGACTCTACACGCCGATAGACAGTTGGGCAGCATCGTAACTGCCAATGATTCGCGGGCATCCGTAGAGGGTTATTTATTTTTACCAGTAACTCTCATGAGAGTGACTAAGGTTATTAAATTCTATGTTATTCCAGACATTACCACGCCGTTGATTTTTGGCGTTGATTTTTGGAAATCCTTTAATTTGGCTCCAAAAATTTTTAATAAATTACCATTACAATATTTAAAAAACAATAGAGGTCATACATGCGTCTCGGAGGTTAGGCACCTACAGCCGTTTGACGAATTAACACCAGATCAAAAGAATGAAGCGGAGTTATTAATTAAAGATTTCGAAAAGGTATCCTTTGAGGCTAAAGGATTGGGTCGTACCCATTTGTTGCGTCATAAAATAGACACAGGGGATGTTCCTCCTATTAAACAGCGTTATTATCCTTTATCACCTGAACGCCTCAAGGAACTAAACCGTCAGCTGGATGAGATGTTGGAGATGGGAGTGGTGGAGCCTAGCAATAGTGCGTGGAATAACCCGGTTCTACTGGCTCCAAAACCTAATGGGGAATGGCGATTTTGCCTGGACAGCCGAAAGCTGAATGCGGTCAGCAAGCAAGATGCGTATCCACTACCCTACGTCTCTCACATCTTAGACCAGTTGCGGGACGCGCGATACCTTTCATCGATTGATTTGAAATCTGCATTTTGGCAAATTGAATTGGACTCCGTTTCATCCAAAGAAAAAACCGCATTCACGGTTCCCGGTCGAGGTTTGTTCCAGTTTAAAGTTATGTGCTTTGGGTTGACGGGAGCTCCAGCGACCCAACAGCGATTAATGGACAGACTTTTCGGCCCGGAGTTTGGTAATAAGGTGTTCGTATATTTAGATGACATCATTATTTGCTCATCAACCTTCGAGGAGCACATTTCACTTCTTCAACGAGTTTTAGATAAATTAAGGCAGGCTAATTTGACAATTAATTTACCTAAGTCCTGTTTCTTTCGACGAGAACTAAAATATCTGGGTTACAGAGTGGACGAGCATGGCTTACACACTGATCCGTCGAAAGTTCAGTCAATTGTCGACTTTCCAACCCCTACAACTCGTAAGGAGGTGAAAATGTTTCTTGGAACGGCCTCATACTATAGACGTTTTATTAAAAACTTTAGCTCAATAGCGGCCCCTTTAAACGCACTAACGAGTACAAGCAAAAAAGCGCCGCCTTTTGAGTGGACGGCTGAAACAGAAACCGCGTTCTCAACCTTAAAAGAGGCATTGGTGTCTGCTCCAGTATTGGCTTGTCCAGATTTCTCTCAACCTTTTGAGATTCATTGTGACGCATCCAGTTTTGGGATAGCGGGCACTCTGACTCAGGTTATAAATGGGGAGGAGCACCCAATAGCCTACTGCAGTCGTTCGCTTAATCCGGCGGAACGCAATTATTCAGCAACGGAGCGCGAGGCCCTCGCTGTAGTCTTCGCCGTGGAACACTATCGTCCTTATGTGGAAGGCGGCCCTGCGTTTAAAGTGATAACTGACCACTCTAGTTTAAAATGGTTCTTTAATTTAACCAATCCAACTGGACGATTAGCCCGTTGGGGTTGTCGGTTATCACCTTATAACTTTACCATTGAACACCGCAAAGGCAGGGACAATGTGGTTCCAGATGCCTTATCTCGTGGCGTTCCGGTGCTGGAAATTAAAGTGCCTGACACTGACACTTGGTTTAAAGGGTTGTGGGATAAATGTGTCAGTACGCCCAGATCGTGCCCTAACTTTATTATTAAGGAGGACAAACTATACCGTTATTCAAAAAATAAATTCGGTGTGGCTAGTGACTATGATTGGAAGCAGGTAGTACCGGAGGGCAATCGTCTGGAATTATTGAAGAGTCACCATAGTGGCGAATTATCACCACATTTTGGTGTGTTTAAAACCTATAAAGGACTTGCACTCCGATACTACTGGCCTAACATGTATAAGGATGTGATTAGCTACGTTGGTAAATGCGATACGTGCGCTGCTTATAAACATTCACAATTACCTCCTCCCGGTCTATTGGGTGATGCGAAGGAGTGTTCCAAGCCATTTGAAACCATAAGCATTGACTTGGTAGGTCCGTTGCCACGATCTAGAGCGGGATTCACATATCTTTTAGTTGTCGTGTGCTGTTTTACGAAGTACTGTTTACTGTTTCCTTTACGTAGAGCTGTGGGTAAGGCTATAGCACAGAAACTAGAGGACGGCGTTTTCCTGGTACACGGTATACCCCGTACGGTGATAGCAGACAACGGGACGCAATTCACGGGTAATGAGATTCGTTCACTATTAGAGAGGTACAAAATACCTCAAGTTCACTTCACACCTCGTTATTGCCCAAGCGTGAACACCGTGGAACGCTATAACCGTACCATAATGACCGCGGTATCAATTCTCGTGGAGGATGATCATCGATCCTGGGATGTAAACATCTCAAAGATCCAATTCGCTATGAACACCTCCACAAATGTAGTTACTCGTTTTACGCCGTTCTTCTTAGTACATGGCAGAGAGGCAGTTAGTAGTGGTGATGTCTTCGGCAATGATACCGTTGATCAGCCCACTCTAGCCTGCGCTTCCCGCAGTTCATATGCAAGTCAGCTAGGGGCATTGGATAGTATCTTCGTTAAAGTAAAGGACGCGCTCATCAAATCACATGATCGTAGTGCTCGTTATTATAATAGTAGTAGGAGGCACGCGGAGTTTGAGGTAGGCGACACTGTGTGGAAGAAAACATATCCCCAGAGTGACGCCTCCAAATTCTTTATGGCCAAATTAGCCCCTAAATACGAGAGATGTATAATTAGGAAAAAACTTTCACCCTTAGTGTATGAATTGGAAGGCTGTAGTTCCGGTAAAAACCTTGGCACATGGCATATCAAGGATTTTAAATCACCATGTGGCAAGGATTAATTATATTTATATTTTATTGGAATTTAAACTAAAATTTAAATTCGTTGGTCGCAGTGACCACTGAGGGCTGTATATGCCTTGAGGGTTGTTTATGCCCTGAGATTGTTAGTTTTTTTATTTTAGCATTAGTGGCTGTATATGCACGGTGATAGAATACAGTAGGATAATATATTTTACACTGTTTTTGCGGTTCGTAGTGGTACACAGGTTCTAACTGTGTTCACATTTGTGAACTATATTTAGGAGTAGAGATGGCGATTGTTTAAAAGTTGTTTGTAGTCTGTGGTTGTTGCAGGATTGACACCCCTGTAGTGTGTAAAACTCCGGATTGCTGGTAAGGCAGCATATTGATAGTCCTGAGATAGGAGGCCATAATGGCGGGCGTGTAGGCTGCATTGATGGAAAATGTTTAAGATGGTATTTTTTTTCAGGGGCCGTATAACCGTCTCATTCCTTTTATGGAAGACGGTTAGCCAATTTTCATTATTTTGTAGTATTTAATTTCTTTTAGTGTATTATTTGTGCACCAGCTCAGCATTATTGTCGGCAGTCAACTCATTGTGAAAGGTGGTGTATGATAGATTAAGGTGGTCTTTCCTATAGTAATATAGTAGGTCAGACTTATATTTTTACTCTCTTTGGAGCTTGTCTTTTACATGTTTGTAAATGGATTAGACTCGCTCCAGGGGAAATAATATATTACACAGGTCACATGGATAACTAAAAATAAGCCATAAAACACGGGCGGGATTGTAGACTCGTTAACCAAAGCCCTCTACAATGTCGCCTAATAGAGCGGATTGTTACTCTATACTTGAAGTGTGACCAGAATACTTTTAGGTCGTAGGTATATGTAGTATATAATAAAAACCCAAATTAGTGTATTTCATATAGTTTACATGGATAATTAAAAATAAGCCATAAAACACGGGCGGAATTGTAGACCCGACAATCAAAGCCTACTACAATGTCGCCTAATAGAGCGGTCTGTTACTCTATATTTGAAGTGTAACAAGAATTCTGTATTGTTTATGTATATACTTTATCTACCTTTATAGTATCATTTATGTTTACACCATGTTGTATAAAAATTGAAATCGTACACCGGCTTCCACATATTTTTCACTTTTCTCTCTCAGTTCCTGTTTTCAGGCATGAACGTTGTAGGTTGTTGTAAGCGTGCTTGGCTCTTTGGAGTCTGCTTTGACGCTGGAGGGCCAGCGTCGAGATTTGCCCTAGAGGGTCAAATCTCTGGTGGTTGGGGAGGTACTGTTACGTTGTAAATTTTGTACCTACCAAGGGTTGGTATTAGACGCTGCATTACTATTAAATAAAGTAGCATTTGCCTGAAAACATTAGCATTACATTGTGAGGTTTCTGAGTAGAATATTTCATTGTAGTTTGTACAAGTGACTTTGGCCTGCACTTGATAGAAGGATTCATTCCTTCAACTGTATTTTGTCACTGGACTCTTTAGTTAACACTTTCTAACATTAAATCACTTATCTAAACCCTGTTAAACAGGTTTGCACAATTAATTGGATCATTAAATAAATTGTTTACATTCTAGCTGTCATCCAGTCGAACGTCAGTTTCTGACAGTTAGAGGCGACATCTAGTGGTCGCCGATTCACAGTTGTAGTTTAATCGGTATTTGAACTTATTGATTGCCAACCATCGAATTAATATCGTATGGAGCAATACTTAATAATTTTCAGCTTTCGGTAAAAATTAATAATAAACTAAATAACCGAAAGCGGAAATGAAATTAGTTTTTTCATTATAGACTTCTTTCTAGAAACTTCGTTGTCAAATAATCCATTTTTTGTTGAACTCCTAATAACACCATTTACTTGTGGAAGTCTCCATATTCCTAATTACTATCAGTAAAACCATATATATAATAACTGTATACCAGGCACTTTATTTTTTACATTAAAACCAAACTGACAAGACAAGACAATCAACCAAAAACGTAACCTAGGTTACAAACCAACGACAATGCTCAGACATAGAAACCTCATCATCCCCCCTCAATTCTAATTCATCACAGAATAAGAATGAAATAAAATGAGTAATGATAACAATAAAAATCATTAGGTATATGAATTAAAATTAAAATTAAATATTCCTATCCCCCCTTAATTTCAAGAACTTTATTCAGTTCAATATATATCACAAATGCAAGTTGTTGAAATTAAAACCGATAACAACTTATTATAGTAACCTCATCTAAAATATTTAATTAAAGCCTAGTTTTTGTACAAAATAGTTGTGCTTCAGTTTTCCCAAAGCCTTTGTCAAAATATCTGCTACATTTTCATTCGTGCTTACATATTTCACAATTATAACCCGTTTACTAATTAAATCTTTGATGAAATGGTATTTTATATCAATATGCTTTGACCTCTTACTATTTTCATTTGACTCCATTAACTTAATCGCACTTTGATTATCTACAAGTAATATTGAATTTGAAGGACAGTTAAAATCTTGTACCAAACCCTTTATATAAATTAATTCGGCACACACTAGAGCCGCAGCTACATACTCAGCTTCGGCTGTTGATAAGGCGACCATATTTTGTTTCTTGCAGAACCAGGCCAACAAATTATTGCCAAAGAAAACTACAGAACCACTCACGCTTTTTCTGTCTTTTTTGTCGCCAGCCCAGTCAGCATCGGTATAGGCAACTAAGCTACACCTGCTATCTCGTTTATATACGAGAGATTTTGACTTTGTTTCTTTTAAATACCGCAAAACACGCTTAGCTGCTTTCCACAGTGATAAAGTAGGCGCATCCAAAAATCTACTTAAGAAAGATACTGCGAAGCAAATATCTGGTCTAGTCGAAGTGGCTAAGTATAGTAGACTACCAATTAGCTCGCGATATGGTGTATCCAAGGTAATAGTTTCATTGTCATCTGTGGTAAAATTTACTTCCATCGGCGTCTCAGCTCCTTTGCAATCTGTCATGTTAAATTTATCAAGCAATCTATTTATTGCTGATTCTTGAGAAATTAAAATTGATTCTTGTGTTCTCACAATATCCAAACCTAAGTAAGTACTCACTTCCCCAAGGTCCTTAACGTTAAATTCATTTTTTAAATAAAGAAATGCTTTGTGTAAGTTTATTGCATTTTTTGACATTAGAATGATATCATCAACATACACTAACAAATATACATCGTCCAAAATATAAAAACAAAAATCATGTTTAGATTGTACAAACCCTTTCTGCATTAAAAAGGAATGAAGTCTTTCGTTCCAGCATTTAGGTGCTTGTTTTAACCCATAGAGCGATCGTTTTAGTTTCAACACAACACCTTTTTCAACTTTTACTCCTAGAGGCGGTTTTATATAGACATCTTCCTTTAAAAAACCATTTAAAAACGCCGTTGGAACATCTAATTGTTTCATATACATATCATTTTGTACTGCTTGGCTCAGCATCATACGAATTGTAGGCATACGAGCTACTGGTGAATATACATTAAACAGTGTTTCTTCTTGGAAACCTTTCGCCACCAATCTGGCCTTTTTTGTACCATCCTTTTTAGTAGTGAATACCCATTTGGTATCTATAGCCTTTTTATCTTCAGGTAATTTAGATTCTTCCCAGGTTTCCAAAGATTTAAGGGAATTTAATTCTTTGTCTATGGCATCTTGCCAGTCTTGACCCCTTTCAACAGCTTCTTTGTAAGAACCTGGGTCACCTGTACACAAACAGTAGGCCATGTAAGTCTCATAATCTTCTAACTTTTTCGGAGGTCTAACATTTCTGCCACTTCTTGTTTTTATTAAATCTTCATTTGTATCACCGTCTCTTTCATTTAAATTCTCTTCAGTACAATCTTCAAAAATTTCTTCTGGTTCGGTAATTTCTTCATCACAATTCGTATTATTAATGATAACCTCTTCTCTATCTTCATTACCTTGTTCAGATTCTGCAATCCTATTATTATTTTCTGAGATAATTTCTGACATAATTCCTCTTTGCCACTCTTGTTCTATATTAACTTGATTACTTTCGTTGTATATAATGTCATTTTCATCAAATCTTACATCTCGTGATATAATTATTTCGTTGTTTTTAGGATCCCATAGATTATACCCTGTCCTGCTGTATCCTACCATTCTGCACTCACGTGCTCTTTCAGAAAGTTTATCCTGTTTAGGTAAAATGTAAGCCCACGCCTTTGCGCCAAATGCACGTAGTTTATTTAGGTCTCTTGTTCCATATAAAACTTCACAAGGAGTTTCATAATTAATAGCTATAGAGGTGCAACGGTTTAACTGGTAAGCTGCACATTTTATAGCTTCACCCCACAAATTTTTCGGTAGCTGAGTTTCAACAAGCATAGTCCTTGCTTTATTGTATAAACTTCGATTCATTCGTTCTGCTACGCCATTACTAGCTGGTGAAAATGGTAAACTATATTCTAAAGCGATACCTTTCAGAGCACAAAATTCACGTAATTTATTGCAGGTATATTCACCTCCATTGTCACATCTAATCCTTTTAACTGTTTCCTCAAATTCGTTTTCGTATCGGCGAATGTAGTTAAAAATATTATCAGCGGCTTCAGATTTTCTTTTTAACAAAAAAACTACGCAAAAATGGGAAAAATCATCTATAATCGTTTGAAAATAGATTTCACCCTGTATAGTAGGAATGTTAGATGGGCCCGCTATATCACTGTGCAACAGTTCTAAGACCTGACGTGACCTAGGTCGCTCTAACATTTTGAATGGTAGCCTTGTTGCCTTACCTTTCATGCACGCGTTACATACATTGTTGTTAAGCGGTAGCTGCAGCCTTTGTAATGTTTTAGAACTGGTATGTCCTAATCGTCTATGCCATAACATGCCCTCCGCTGAGTATAAAGCCGCGACACCATTCTCTATTACAATTTCACCCTGTAAGATATAAAGTTTGCCATTATTGTATGCACATATAGTCGAGCCATTATAAAAAAAAATTTTTGCATATTCATTAACAAATATGATCTCGTTTGGTTTTTCCAGTAACTTTCGTACAGATAGAAGATTATAGGCTAAATTTGCCACTATAAGTCCGTCAACAGTGAACTTAACATTGCCACATTTTATTGGTAAACTGCCGCTTTGATATGCAATTAATTTTTCACCATTAGCTGTGTTAATTTGTATGGGCTGTTCTAGGTTTTTTATATTTATCATACACTGTATATAACGATCTGATATAAAATTTTGTGATGCACCAGAATCTACTACAAAGTAAATTGATCGATTAAGAAAAGCCTTACAAGTTAAATTAAACTCTCCATCAACCATGCAGCCCACTTCCTCGGTACTATCTTCGTGAATAATTATTGCATTGTCCCTCGATGTACTCGCTCTATTTGCACCTCGAGTGCGTCCCTGCATTCTGCCACGACCTCGTCTATATAGTTCAGGACCCCGGACAGAAATTCCCCGTTGGGATGTATAATACTGTCTGTTTTGAGTATTTTTAAGACAATATCTTGCTGTGTGTCCTCTTTCATTACAATTCCAGCATTCTATATTAAATGCACTATCTTGGTTTGGTGCAATCATGTCATTTAGTCTAATTTCTGCATCAAGTAGAGTCCTTTTTGTCTTTTCTAAAGTAAGTTCTTCATTAATTGTTTCTAAGGCTGTCGTAACATTATTATATTTACCGGGTAAAGCGAGTAACAAATGTACTACTTTATCAGACTCGTCCATTTTTGACATCACTTCAATGTCATTTACCAGCTTGTCAAATTTTAAGAAAAAATCTTGTAATTTTTCGTTCATGTCACATTTCAACTCAATTAGCCTCTTTTTCAAATTATATTTATTCATTATACTTTTCCGTGTAAAGATGTTTTCTAAAGAGCCCATCATATCTTTTGCACTTTTGCACCCTTTCACAATCTCCAAAAAATTATCTCCTATGCATTGTACTATTAGCGATCTCGCTTCTGCATCCTTCTTTTTATCTGCCTCCTTCACCTCAGCACAGGCCACTATATCACCAAGACCTTTCTCCTCCATTAGCATCTCTAATCTGAATTTCCAAATATGAAATTTGTTTCCGTCCTCTAACCGACAAATCACGTTTTGTGGTTTTAATTGAGCCATATTTTACTCTTAAAGACCTTAGCTCCAGTATCAGATTGTGTATGAATTCCAAAAAAAAAAATTTATCGTAAATTTGGCAAATTTTCGCCAATCACTAGAGATCAGGAATATGGGGCGGACCATAACCTGTTGAACTCCTAATAACACCATTTACTTGTGGAAGTCTCCATATTCCTAATTACTATCAGTAAAACCATATATATAATAACTGTATACCAGGCACTTTATTTTTTACATTAAAACCAAACTGACAAGACAAGACAATCAACCAAAAACGTAACCTAGGTTACAAACCAACGACAATGCTCAGACATAGAAACCTCATCATTTTTAATCTGTGAATCGTCTTTGACATAATGTAGCAAGGTTATAAGTTGATAATTAGCCCAATTAATATCCTGGGATAATTACCCCAATCAAAACAAGTTTTAGTATTGGAAACTTTAAATAATTTGTTTGTTGATCTAGATCATGAAGATTCGTATTGTTTCAGAGTTTAAACGTCACGTTGGAAAGTTATTAGTGATTTTCAAGAATTAAGTATTTTGGTGTAGTGTTTATCTTCAGTGATCTTATAATCATTTTACCTGGAATAGGGGAGATTTTTGAGATGCTCCGTCTAATTCCGGTTGGTTAACCATGTCAGGATTATTGGACAGTGGTGGCGTCGATTTGCCCTTGAACACGCTTGAGTGTAACTCCAAAAGTTATTCCATGTTTTAAAAGGTAAGGATTGTGTGGTAATAGTTCTTGGAAGTGGTCTGTGAGCCCTTCCCTGGTTGTTAAAAGGATATTCTCGTGATCCATGGATATTTATTACAGGATTCCAAATTGCGCATACGCAGACACCTTTCCAGCCAGTCGAGGATCTTACAGTCAAGAGTTTTTCCCTAAGCCAACCGTGAGTATTTCACCCGCTGACTATTTGCCATAGGATATTCCTCAGTGTTAACGATGGTATTAAATTCTTATTCTTACAAGTGAGTCCTTGTTGTGTAGTTGATGGATGCCACGTGGGTAATCTTGATTCCTATTGTCCCACCACTGTTAGCCTTTTAGAATCCCATGCTCGGTCACCTCTAGGAAGGTAAATTAGTTTCCCATCATATTATTAGGCTTCCGTATTGTCGATTCCAGGAGAGGCACCTCGAGAGATTCGTCTCGCCGCCAGGATCTAGAGGAGCGTCTGGAGCCTGGACGCGAGACCCGTTCCTCGAGTCTGCTTGAAGCCTCTTGTGGAGACGACTGTGCGGCTGGCTGAGTCCGTCTAGCGAAAGCGCAGGCGGGACGGTTTTTTTTTATACCTTAAAACATATTTTCTTAAATTTCAATATGGCTTCCGTAGGAACCATACATTTAACCTAACCCAGTTTTCAAAAGGGGAAACTGGTCCTCAACTTAATTTAAATTAAGGATCTTGGGTTCGACCTTCTTCATTCATCCAGAAGTATATTGGACACCTTCGTCGGCTCCGGGATCCGGGACTCTCTAAGTCCCTGGCGCCCATTTATCTATAAGTAACAATAATATTAACTGGAAGGTTATAACTTCATATTGATATTTAATTTAAACTTAAAAAAAGGAACAGTACTGGTTTTATCTCCAACTCCCCACGACCATAGCTCTATTTGCTGTAATGTTAGCTGGCTGGCAATACTAGGGATTTGTTGTAGTTACCTACCTAATTTGTAAGATTGTTAATTGTGAAGACTTCATTTATAAATTAAACTGTGTTTAAGATAGTTGGTTGTTTATTTAAATTTAAATACCCGACCCCCTGGCCTCTGGGCTCTTGTTAGTTTGCCGCAGGGTGGAACAAAAATAAAAATATAACAATGGTTTGGCCAAAGATCAAAAAGATATCTTGAAAGGGAAGTTGCTCGTACCTGAAAATTTTACCCTGGTCCGAGCACCGA
Organism: Gortyna flavago; assembly: GCA_963669345.1. Taxonomy (NCBI): domain Eukaryota; kingdom Metazoa; phylum Arthropoda; class Insecta; order Lepidoptera; family Noctuidae; genus Gortyna; species Gortyna flavago. The sequence goes on along the minus strand of OY770136.1, from coordinate 3,305,006 downwards.
AACTAAATCCTGAAGTCGGTTCAGTACTGTCCGATTCGGCCAAAAACCGAGATAAACATTTAGAGGCAGCACAAAATCAACTCGGTACAGGTATCGCAGGCCTAGTTAATTTAACAAAAGACCTTATACAGGCTCAATCTGTCGATAAGATAGACATCTTAAAAAGAATATCTGAGGTCAGCCAGCTATTACTTGACTTACACCATGAGGAAACATATAACAGACGAAAACTTATTGTGCCCCTTTTGGACAAAAACTTCTGGAATATAATAAAAGGCGTTAAAAGGGACGACCTTTTGTTCGGCACAAAACTTGGAGAGAACATTAAAACATCAAAAGATATAGAAAAATCTAGTCAACAAATAAAGAAACCTTTTCTACCTAACAACATAGGTAATCGTCGACCTGGATTCCAACAGGGAAATGCGCGAGGTCCTCCTCGAAAAATAAACAATACGAGTACGACGCAAGCACCGGGCCGACATCAGCCGCAGCCATCAACGTCGTCATCGAGGAGGACCCACAGTACGACGAGTCAGCGCGGCAGATACATGAGGGGCAGCAGGGCTTACGACAAGAAGAATCGCAATTAAAGGTACCTCATTCTGGTAGAATTAGAAATTTTATCGACAAATGGACAACTATAACTGATGACCCTGTCGTGTTAGGTTATGTAAAAGGCTATAAAATCCCATTCATTAGCAAGGTTTATCAAAACATAGAACCTAAGAACCCACCTTCTCCACATAAAGATATGATGATGGCCATTACGAAACTTATTGACTTAGGAGCGATATCTGAATGCGATAATGTAATAGATCAATTTGTTTCCCCAGTTTTTTTGACCCCCAAAAACACTGGCGGTTACAGATTTATATTAAACTTAAAGGCTCTCAATATTTTCTTACCGATTCGCCATTTTAAAATGGACGATATACGCACTGTATCTAAACTCGTACTACATAATTCATTTATGGCAACTATCGATTTAAAGGAGTCCTATTTTCTAGTTCCAGTTCATGAATCATGTAAAAAATATCTAAGGTTTCGTTATGATGAAGTCCTATACGAGTTTAATTGTTTACCATATGGCCTTAGTCTAGCACCGCTTGTTTTCACAAAATTATTAAAACCAGTCATGTCCTATCTAAGAAACAATAATCACACAGTAGTGTCGTATTTAGATGACGTCATCTGCATCGCAGATACATATGACGCTTCTTCCAAGACAGTTACGTCAGTTATACAAACATTCAAAGAATTAGGCCTCGTGATTAATTATGAAAAAAGTTCCCCTGAGCCAAATCAAATTTGCAAGTTCTTAGGATTTATTATAAATTCACAATTAATGTGTTTACAACTACCATCAGATAAAATTAATAAAATTACTGAATTAATTTATAAAATTCGCAAAAAGCACATGGTTCCTATTCGAGACCTTGCAAAGCTAATTGGTACATTATCAGCAGCATGCCCAGCCATTGCTTATGGCTGGGTATACACAAAACGTCTAGAACGTGAGAAACATCTGGCTCTTTTAAAAGCAAATGACAATTACGATGCAAAAATGCGACTTGATCCAATTTTACAAGACGATTTTTCATGGTGGAGTCAGATATCTAATAAGAATATGAATAAGTTTCATGATGGCCACTTCTACATAGAAATATTCACTGACTCCTCTCTTACTGGCTGGGGCGCAGCCTGTGACGGTGAAGTTACTAGGGGCCATTGGTCCGCAGAAGAACAAACGCACCATATAAATTACCTTGAGTTGTTAGCTGCTTTCCTCGGTTTAAAAGCATTTTGTAAAAATTATCGCAATAAGGACATCTTGCTCAGAATAGACAACACCACTGCTATTGCCTACATCAATAAAATGGGAGGCATACAATTTCCGCACTTAAATAATATTACGCGAGAAATATGGCAGTGGTGCGAGGAAAGACAGATCTATATTTTTGCGTCATATATTAGGTCAAGAGAGAATACTGAGGCCGACCAGGCTTCTAGGTATACTAATATTGATACGGAGTGGGAACTTAATCATAACTTGTTCAAGGCCATAACCAATAAGTTTAATCAACCTGATATAGATTTGTTTGCCTCGCGTATAAACAAAAAGTGTAGTAAATATTTATCATGGCAACGCGACCCTGACGCGTTTGACATAGATGCATTTACAATCCCTTGGAATACTTACCTTTTTTACGCCTTCCCGCCGTTTGCTCTCATACTAAAATGCTTAAGGAAGATTGTCAACGAGAAGGCAACAGGATTAGTGCTCGTTCCTCATTGGCCCAGTCAACCTTGGTATCCGTTGTTTAGAAGGCTAGTTGTCTCAGAAATACTTTTCTTTGAACCTGATAAAAATAATTTATTGTCTCCTTACAGAGAACCTCACCCCATGTGGAAAAAACTTACCCTGGCCTGCGCGATATTGTCAGGGAATCATACCTAAGACGTGATATTCCAATAGAAACTATTGAAATTATGATTAAGTCCCTTTTAAATAACACCATTAATCAATATAACGTTGCACTCAAACGTTGGTATTCCTTTTGTATCGGAAATAAGGTAGATTATCTGAACAGTTCAGTTACAACTATTCTTAAATTCCTGACTGAAGAATTTCATAAAGGCGCCAGTTTTGGGACATTAAATTCATTTCGTTCTGCGTTAAATTTGATTTTATCCAAGGACCAGACGGAAAATGATTACGTTTCTAGATTTTTTAAGGGCGTATTTAAAATCAAACCAAACTTTCCTAAATATAACACAACATGGAATCCTAACTTGGTGTTGGATCATCTCTCCAAATTATATCCAAACGAAGAGCTACCTCTTAAGGACATTTCTAAAAAACTAGTTACGTTACTTGCGTTGTCCACAGGACAACGGATGCAAACGTTATCTTTAATTAAAGTAAAGGACATTAAGGTTGACACTTGTATAAAAATTGCAATTAACGAGATAATTAAAACATCAGCACCTAATCGACAGAACCCTCTGTTGATTATACCATTTTTCATGGACAAACAATCCATATGCCCCGCAACAACCTTAATTTCATACATGGAAAAAACTAAACCATTTAGAACTGCTGAAAACAACGATAATTTAATTCAAACCTACAAAAAACCTATACATAACTGTACTGCACAGTCCGTCAGTCGTTGGATAAAAGAAACTCTCAGTGATAGCGGCGTGGATGTTAAAATGTACTCTGCATATAGCACCCGACACGCGTCCACGTCGGCGGCAAATAGAGCAGGTGTCTCAATCGAAATCATAAAAAAGGCCGCCGGCTGGACCGGAAATTCAATTTGTTTCGCAAAATTTTATGATCAACCTCTTGTAACTTCCATAGAAGATACACACTTTGCTGAAGCTGTATTTAATTCATAATGGTTATGATTAGTAGTAAGTACACTATTTTGTTATGTTGATCTACATAATACTTAACCTAATTAATTAAGACTGCATTATTATCTATGATTAAAATCTAAACTAATTAAATACACATTGTTTATTTTATACACCGATTACAGCCCCCGAGATTTATAAAACGAAATACCCCGTTTCACAATGTGCGCTAAACATCTACAATGTATGTTATGTTACCTTAAGTGAACTTCAACCAAAATTATACGAGATGTTGCATCCGAAGAGATTTAACACCCCCCCTACCCAATGTAACATGCAATTCACATTAACCCTGTATCATTATGAAACGGTTCCAGCTCTAAAATGAATGAAGTGACAGCTGACACCAGGCATAGACTTCACTAGACGTCAGAAACATATTTTTTATTTTTTATTTTAATCTTTGAACAGTGTGGCAATGCAATACATAGGAACACGGACTACAATGTATGTTAAATCTCTTCGGATGCAACATCTCGTATAATTTTGGTTGAAGTTCACTTAACGTAAGTTCAATTAACCATAAAGTATAATACTAAGCTTTCTGGCTCTAATGTTTAAATTAATATTATGTAAACGCAAATAAGGGTGGGCGCTGATACCTATATCACAAGATATTAAGTTATCTTAGTTTAGGTATTCGTAGCAACTTTAACATGTAATATAATGTAAATACCTTTCGGCCTATTTTATTGTAACCCTGTGTCCTTTTGTTAATTTTGTCAAAACATTTTTTCGTTTTCATTTTTTCAAATACAAAAACAACCTTTTGTTTTTGTATGCATTTGCATTAATTAGTCATTTAATTTAGTACCTAGTTTACATAGCTGGTTACATACAATAAAGATTGACTTTTACTTACTTAATGATAAACAGTCATTTAAAAAAAACTTCACATGTCGACTGTACGCTTAAACAAACAGACATCAGTGAAAGTGTTGACCATTGTGTGTAGGCACGACCGCGGCCATGTGTCCATTGAGTGACCATTTACAGATTAAACATATTACGGTGTTAATGTGACGGGCCCAACACTCGAAACAATACGCAAGCTAAGCCAGAAATGAACGACGCTGTATCTAAAAAGCAAAACGATTTTTTTTTTATACATTATTATTCTTCAAGCTTTTTCTGCAACGCGGTAGAACTCGTATTCGTAAATAACGCGGTTTGGTTTTCCATATTGTGAACTAGAACGATGTCAAAGAAAAATCAAATGGCGCGAAAACGAATGAATCACTAAATTCGAAACAAATACACAAGCCTAAATTTGAAATTTTAAATATAGAATTCCTAACCAAACGCGATAATTCTGATTAAAGTGGCCAGTTCGACAAAACGCCAATTTCATAATGTAACCTGCATACCTACCACGATCTCTTAACGCGATCCACTTTAGGACCTAAACTGAACTGTTCTGCTAATTCGTACCATGACGTCAGTTTAACGATTCAATTTAGGCCGTGCCATCTGGATACGTACAACGAGCTCTTAACGCTCATTCACTTTCAACGATCCAAATGCCGCTGAGTGTATTGGACGTCATGGTACGACTGTGAACGATGCAGTTTAAGAACCTAAACTGAAATGTCTTGCTTTTGAATCGTTTTTAAATAGATCATGGTAGGCCTCCAGGACCTGATATTTAAAGAAAGTCAAAGCTGTCGAAATTTCTAAGACGTCATGGGTATCGACATCTTTTGTTAATAAAACAAAACCAAAATTAAATAATTAAAAAAGATAGCCAAAATTTATACCAGCGGCCGTTGATCTCGTAATCAGTGGGTACTTGAAGTATGTACTAAGTGCTAATTCTGTGAAGTTTCGCTAAATAACCGTTGGTCTAGTCGTCGCAAGCGCTACTGCTAAGCATGAGGTCCTGAGTTCGATTTCCAGGTCGGGCAAAGTGCTATTGGGTTTTTCCATCAGGAATTCCTCAGTCCGGAATCTGGTTTTGTGCCCGGTTGATGGTGATAGGCTGGCTTACATGGGACTTAAACATAACTGACAAAATGTGGGTGTACTTTACTATAAGTAAGTACACCTCTGCCCAACCCTTCGGCGTGTTGTTAGGTTACGTGTCTGACCTGATGCTCAGTGATGATGCGGTCGACGATGGTGCTTTCCACTTGTCTAGAAGTAACCTAAATTCACCCAAGACTTTTATATTATGGCCTTTTGAATTTATGGGCCATAGCTTTCCGAAACCACAGACTCGGCCTGAACAGAACTATCGACTCATCTTGAAACGTTACATTATTATGACAAGGAAACCAGTAAAGTGAAGCCCTTTACACGTCACGTCAAAATCCGCAATCATTCATTCATTCGGTTTCCATTCCTTTCATTCATTCAAATGCATGTTTGCGCAGGCGCCGTTTCTCGTAACCCTATTGTTCAAACACAAAGTGACGTCTGTCACTCGTGTTACGTATCGTTGAAAAATGTACGTAATTTGTTCGTTTGTCTGTTTGTAAGTATGTATACATGTGTGCTTGTTGCGTAATTATTATGTAATTTTACTAATTATTGTGTGGGAACGTTGTACAGCCTTGTAGTGATTTGTTAGCTGTGTGACTCGTGTGCCGTTATTTTGTAGAAAAATTGTTTCTTTGTAAGAACCTCTGGCACATTACCTACTTCCTCATAGTCGACATCTTAAACAATTATGGCCACCCATAAACCCAAGCTCAGTTTCTTTGCTAAGCATGGGTTGTTGCTGGAAGTATTATTGTTTTTACTTTTATGAAATTCTTAGCCAAAGTCTGGATTTGTTTCCTGTAAATGGCAATAGTCTCTAAATGAGGCTATGCTGTAAAAAAACAACATCAGGGCTATCAATTTAATTTTTTTAGACAGCCCTGTTATATATATTTTTTTGTGATTTGTTTCTTTGAACACTATGCGAAGTGATTGAAAAAAACAAAAAATGGTCATAATTTTTGAACCGTTAAAATATTCTCCAACATTCTCAGGGTTAAAAAGTTTGGAAATGACCTTGCCCACGAACCTATTCGATTTGATTCATACTTCCAGGGACACCCTGAATATATGTTTCATCCTAACTAAATATTTCTGCTCACACCTAAAACAGTAAAAAATGTTAAGAACCACGCATGAGAAAAACAGCCCAGTCAACAGGTCCCGATAGCATCAATACGATTGTTACAAAACGACGGCAAATGATCGGTGTAATGGTGTAGATGAATGCAACAGCTCGCTTAGAGAAAGTGCGAAGAAACAATACATAAAAGGAATGAAGTGTTAATATTATGCATTTTGCTGCGCGTACGAAGAATAACGGTGCAGTCAAGTATTCACAGAGATTGAGCAGTGGTGGCCAAGTGGTAAAGGCCGCGACTTACGAGTTTCAGGTTTGACCCCAAACAGGCGCTTTATTTTGTGTAAATTATTTCATCACCACTGCTCTCAAAACGGTAAAGGAAAACGTCGTGAGGAAACCGGCATGCCCTAGAACCAATAATTCGAAGACATGTGACATCTCATCAACCCGCACTGGGCGCGTGTGGTAGATTATAGCTTTACAGCCCACTCCCTCTCGAAGAGAGGAGGGCTATATCTCAGCAGTAGGAACATTATTGGCTGATTGTTGCCGTGTTTTGGTTTGATGGATCAGCTATGTTAATTATTGGCGTCGGTGACCACCTTCTTTCTTATATCTAAGGTGACCATCACTTTCCACTTACCAGAAGTTGCGAAATGTTGCCACTACATAAAGTGTAAAACGTTTACTGAGGACGATATTCTCATAGTATGTACCTGTGTCTATTTCCTGTTTAACTTTATTATTCTATCACTTGTATATTAGTTTATATTATGTACTTTAAGTACGCTGTACCGGTATAGTATCTTATTAATTGTTTGCTGCACCGGGTGACGTCATTACGTCGGCGCCGGCTGTCGCTGAAAACAAGCGCTGGGGCTCTGTCTAGCAAAGGGTCGCAGCATAATGCTGAGCGATGGCCGTTTTGCGTGAATGTGACGCATGTTTCCCCCCTACCTTTTATTATTTTTTGTGTTTGTTCCTTTTTTTGCGTCATGTTCACCGCGAATAAACGTTTTTTCTTTCTTTTCTTTCAGAAGATGGTATGGCTTAGAAAAAAAAAACATTTTACAGACTCCACTATTCCACTGTCTGCTACTGCAACTCATATTTTGTCGTCAATAATTCGTCCTACAAGCAGATTTCTGACCCATGGCACAAGGTTGCACTGGTATACATCGTGTGCACGCTACTCCTGCGCATATCTTTTCGCAGTGCAAACTGCGACGCGTTACGTTATCGTCGCCGATACCGGCTTATTATGTCATAAACTTGTTCATGGACCAAAGCAGATAGTGACCATAGATGATATATGCTCTGTTCCTATAAGCAAAAACGAATCGTTTTGCTTACCAATGGTAGCATTTTTGATTGCCAAACTGGGCATATAAATAGATTTGTAAACTAATTTTACCTGTGATAGCTACTTCCAAATGGGAGGGTCTACTGTGCAAAGCTATGTGGTCATTGCTTCATTATTAGTAAAGATACAAGAGTTTTAATTTTAACCAATAACGGTCCGTATATTATAGGAATCGGCCATTAGTCGACTTCTTATTTCCTTTACCACTTTTGACAAGATCTCCCAGTACCTAAATTAACTAACTACCTGTGATGTTCGATTATTTTAAACATTCAGATTGAGTATTTCAAACATGGACCTTCAATGCCCTGTTTTTTTCGTTGTTTGCGTTGAAAGCAGGGTTCGTTGAAATATATCAGTGGATATATCATGACACGATAAACCTACTTAAATCAATTGATATCTAAATGGATATAAAACAATTGATATTTATTATCAAAAATAAAAAAATTACAGATTCGATTTTATCTAATCGGGAAAGGTAATCCAATTCCCATGGCCAACGGGACAACGGGAATGCCTTTCCCGAAATGGCAATTTAATCATATTTCGAGGATTTACCAGTGGATTTACCAAATACCGTGCAAGTATGGTTAGTTGATTAAGTAAGACTGTATATTATTCATAAAAGACTCAAAATTTTTGTTAAATTTATAAAAAATCGTCCAATAATCAGACACAAACTTTTATTCTACAACTAAAAGACATATAAACCACTTAAATAATGAAAATCACATCTTTTTTATACCCGATATAAATCCGATATATCCGTTATGTATCGGATATAATATTAAAAATTTTACGAACTGGTTGAAGGTATTGACAATGCCGCCTCTAGAAGCGGCCGCTGAGGGATATCCCTGCTCCATGGTAAAAACTAATTATGACAGCTAATTAAGAAAAGGTGAAAATTGCATAGATAAGCATTTCCTCATGACGTTTTATGAAATATTTCCGTTTTTTATCACGCCAACGGGACCCTAGAATACTCGACAATTGGGTGCGGCATCCTAATGAATCAGGAAGTCACGTAATATACTGTTTTTATGTTTTTATATGCCTTTTAACTGTGTGCAAACATTTTAATACGTCTCAGTATCTTGGAGATAGTTTTAATTCTTACCTTCTCCTTAGGTTTTGTTTTATTAAGACTATTAAAGAAAGTAGAAAGGAGTGTAATCCAACCATAACCCCGAAATTCCTTTTGTCCGTATGTTCTTTACCCAGAGTGTGTTCTAAGTTTAACCACACCAGAGACAAAACGGATTTGTCTGTTGTAGACAGTAGTAGACACAACAATTTTACCTCGCCAGAACCTAAACATTATTGTTGCGAGTGCGGGCCATCACTGTTTTACCTTTCAAGCAGTGTGCCCGATGGGATTTACCGTCAACAAAAATTACATATTTCCATGTAAAGTTTTTAAAATGTTTAAAGTTGTTTGGGGAAATTTTACAGTTTCGGGTAGCTTGATGTGCTGGCGATTTATTGGGCTGTGCGTTGTGTGTTTGTGAATTTAAGATTTTCATTAAATAAATATATAAGTAATTCCTTGTGTTGCCAAGCAGCATTGCTATGATCCGGTATCATGAGCTTATCTACAGCTTTGTCCCTGGAATGGCAACACACCACCCAATAAAAAAAAAGAAAACAGCTGGGAATTGTTAGTAAGCTCATAAACAAAATCTTAATTCAATTACTTTTTTTAATCTACAGAGCCAAACCTTTACCAGAAACAACGTCCTAACATTGAGTCTATCCGGCCCATCCGGCCTCTCTATATTTATGCAAGCTGTCATCATTTCAAACATAACTCGAGTTAACTCAAAGAGTAGTTTTAAATTTTAATACAAACACAATTTCAGCTTACTAACTAGAAACAGACGTTGTCTGTCTGTTTCCCATTAATAATAATTTCATCCTAGATACATGCCCGTTAGAATTTAATTCTGTAAATAAATTACTAGCTTTGGCGTGAGAATGTTGTTAGTACTCGTATGTTTTCATAATTTTAGTTCTGGAAGTTTATGCTAGCTTGTTGTAGGCAGAATGATGGTTGTTGCGTTTGCGTTTCAAGATTGAATTAGAAGAATATTATACACAGTTTCAGAATTTAAAATAGTTTATTGTCACTGTAACTGTAGATTCTATATTTCGGAAAAGTAGTGCATGGATTTATAATACTAATTCCAAAAATACCATCCCATCCATCCATCATCCATCTTCCATCCATCCATCCATCCATCCATCCATCCAAACACCATCCCATCCATCCATTCCATCTTTGTATATTTGAATTAAGAATTTCAGATAGTTTTCAAGTTATAGAACAACAAACTGAATGTCATATTTGACAAAGTTCAAATTCCATTGCAACCAAAAACTTATCGTATTACCTTTTTGTTACAAATTTTCACTCAAAAACCAACTTAGAATACATTTCAGTGTGGCGATGGAATTTAAATTATTTGTGATTATGAATACTATTACAAATTCTCAAATATTTTAGCGGCAAAACACAAAGATAAAAGGCGCGCCACTTTTTCACATTTCGAAGTTTCGAACTGTCAATTTTGAACTTTCGCCATGCGTTCCGATACACGTATCATATTATAATATACCTACTTATATCTAATATATAAAATTCTCGTGTCACAGTTTTCGTTGCCATACTCCTCCGAAACGGCTTGACCGATTTTGATGAAATTTTTTGTGCTTATCCGGTATCTATGAGAATCGGCCAACATCTATTTTTCATACCCCTAAATCGAAACTTACGCGGGTGAAACCGCGGGGCGCAGCTAGTGTATAATAAAAATATATTATTCGAACGCACAATTTGCAGGTAACAAAAAATAAATCGTTCATGGAACATGCCCGCTTGTCACAATAATAGGAAAGAAAGTGAATAACAAATTGAAAAGGAAAGTACGGACGTGATACATAAGGAAATCATTGAATATTCTCGATTATGACCGGTTCAATCGATTGAAATAATTAATAAATATGGCAAATCTTAAACGATTCTCGATTTGAAATTGAAAAAATTTATGGTGAGCTCAGCTTGTTCATTCTTTTCATTTTTAAATCAAACGTCCAGTATAAATGTAAATAATAGATACCGTGAAATGATATCTGCTCAGTGAAATGACTTCTTGTAGTAATGGATACTAGAGTGCTACAAGGATCTTTTGGCGCCTGAATGACATTGACATTTGTGATATTGTATTTATCCATGGTAACAGAAGAAATATTTAAGGTGGTGGTGGGTAATTTACCTTTATCAAATACTTAAGGTGATACCTTCTTCTTGGCCTCGCCTTTTCCAGAGGGGCACTTCTCGTAATTTTAAAGAACGTTCACAGTCTGATCTCAGTCTCAATCTGTCAAAAATACCTCAAATTTTTCTACATTTTGACAAGTTTTTGACATTTGTTTGTCGCCGAGATGAGACTGCGACTAGATTTTGAACGTTTTAAATTACGAGAATTGGCCTTCTGTTATGCGAGGTCGGCTTTGCCAATCATGCGACGCCATTTATTTCTGTGTTGAGCATCATCTTCCGTAAGTCCCATCTCCGTCAGATCCTATTGGACCTTCGTCAGCCATGTGTTTTGAGGTCTTCCTTTTTCCCTCATCTTTGTAGCCAAAGGCACTCATTTTGAAGGCACCTAATGTAGTAGGTATTTTAAACAATTCTTAATTTAAATTTCGTGGATGTTAAAATCCGCGATGAAAGAAAATTCGGTATTTAAAAAAAAATTAAAGGTACTTGTGCGGTCACTTGAGTGACATGTGAAGTGAACTTAACAGAATAAAATGTACCTATATAATATATGCCACAACAAATTATAACATAAATTTTATTTGAATAACAAATTATTTTTAACCTTCAATCATAAAATCAATGCTGTTCGAAATTTTTACATTATGCATACAAATTAATGTGCATTTAAAATCGCAGAAATTCAGACACGATTTTTATTTAACACAGTTTCACCTAAATACCGCCCATTGCAAATTTCATGAAAATCAATTAAAAAATTATATTTGCACGTGCCTACAATAAATAATGTAAAATAAACGTGCCTTGAATGTCTTTAATTTATTATAATCAATACGCTGTAATAAATTAATTGGTTATGTCCAAATTTAAAAAAAAAATACATGAAATAAATACAGAGAAAGCTAGAAAAAAAAAGGATTAAATTAAAATCGTTGAGAACTAGCGATTATTGGTTTCTTTTTTCAGTTATATTGGCAGATTGGTAGATATCACATCTCTTTGAATTTTTTTATTCTGTGACAATCCGGTTTCCTCACGATGTTTTCGTTCACCGTTTTGAGAGCAGTGATGATAAAATTCCCCTCAATAAAAATCCATATTTACAAGTACCTATTAATAATAAAGCTGAAGAGTTTGTTTGTTTGAACACGCAATCCTCTAAAACTACCAATCGGATTTATTAAATTATTGTTTGAATTTGATAGCCCAATTCTTGAGGAAGGCTATTTAACATCACGCTAGAGCCCATAGGAGCCGAGCAAATGGAAAAAGAGACAGAAAAAACGCTAAGTGAAAACGAAGTAGTAATGCGGGCGGGCGATGCGATACGACGGGATAGCTCGGGGGAACAAAAAGTTTCGTGCGGACGAAGTCGCGGTCAGAAGCTAGTCTAGTAAATAATAAATTATTTATTGCCATTTAAAACATGTGTACCAATAAAATACCATACAAACTACCAATAAACTGAAGCCCTGACTCCTGCGCTAGGTAACAACCCCTGTGTTACAGGTGCCACAAAAGTATAGCCAATAAAGTATCAAGATTACTGTTTTAACCACAATCCCTCAAATATAATCCCATGTAAAAGTCGGCGACCCTATGCTGTTGGTCTGCAGAAATTTAGCGGTAGTGTTGTAGCTTTAATTAATAGTAAAGATCTTTTAAGAAGTACGTCTTTTTAAGGAGCTCGTTTCGGAAACACAGCGTCGTTGTTTGGTGGTAGAAATACTTCCTCGGGCTTCTTAAAAAGATCACTACTACGAGTAGTACTTAAAGCTACTACACCACCACTTAAGTTCTGCAGACATGACGTTACTTATGCTTATACCTACATTCTAAAACAATTGGCAATTGCATAATCAGTTGAACCTGCCAATAAACACAAGAGCCAAACAGAATACATACCATAAGCCCACAACCAGACCACGTACCACCATCACGTATGGTGTCAATGCCACCGACGAATTACAAACTTAAACCACCAGCCATCACTTCTCAAATATTCGTTCGAATTTGGACTCTATGTGCCAAGTGATAAGGTTGTGGTTGTATTTCGGGAGGTCAGTACGTTATGTTTATTGGTAGCGAAATGCTGTCAGCAATTATAGTTGGCTCGATGACCCTAAGGTTTGGTAATAGTCATGATATCGTCATTTGGAAGCTCCAGTGATGTTGAATTATTATAATCATTTTAAAGGCTATTGATTCGGTCACATTGAATCACTAGTGAGAGCAGTGGTGGCCAAGTAAACCAGCCGCGCTTTATTTACGATTTGTAGGTCGTAGGTTCGAAACCAGACAGGCGCTTTACTTTGTGTAAATCATTTCACCACCACTGCTCTCTAAACGGTGAAGAAAAACATCGTGAGGAAACCGGCATGTCCTAGAACCAAAAATTCAAAGACATGTGACATCTATCAAACCGCACAAGGCCCGCGTGGTGGATTACGGCCCACTCCCTCTCACAGAGAGGAGGCCTGTGTCCCAGCAGTGCATGGAAACATTATAGGTTGAATATACTATGAGTCACCTGCTTTAGTTAAGGGTGCGATTCCACCCATTATACAGACAATTATTGTGTTTCCTTGTAATATAGGTGACTTGCTAGCGACCCGCCCCTACTTTGCACGGTTTTTACGACATGTCAAAATATCTAATTTTCTCTACCTATTTGCAAGTTGAACGTTGTTTAATTGTTTTACATAACGGAGCTGTTTTGTAAAACCACTACCGGTTCAAAAAAAACAGCGGATTCAACAAGCCATCTGCGACATACTTACTCGTAAACCTTCCGGAATAAATTCTCTACATTATCGTGAAAACCGCATAAAAATTCGTTGTGGACTTTAGAAGAAAAAAATGCGGTCATGCAGTCAGACACGGATAGCGTCTTTAACTTATATTAAGCATACAGGATGTATCAGAAAGGTGTGCTCATGTTTAAGGGTGTTTAAGGATCTGAAATTCATGTCGGTTCATGGATGGGTGACTATTTCTTACAAAGATCATTCGAAGTTATAAGCCTTTTAAATCTTGTATTCAACCTTCACATAGCCATGTTTATTGACAGAGTTACTGGTATTACGTAAAAACCTCGACAGGTCTCGGTAGGTGCTAATTGAATTATGGAAACACACGACCGATGACACCTGCACTTCCTAAATGTCTTGTGCCGTAAATATTTTGAAATTTAACGGATTATCATCAGCATCACAAAAATCAACCGTAATTTACTGTTTGAACACCTTTGAAATTGACAGGCGGATTTATACAGGGTGCCATCAGATCGACGCGAAACCTGATAATATGCAATCTGTAACTCCGACAGTTATTAATAACGCATCATGTGCTGAATTCATCATACCTAATTTTATAAAGGCGAAAGTTTGTGAGTGTGTTTGTATGTTTGTTACTTCGTCACGCACAAACTCCTCAACGGATTTGGATGAAATTTGGCTCACATATAGTTTGTAACCGGGATTAACATATAAAATACTTTTCATCCCGATGCAGCGATGTTCCTACGGGATCGAAAGGTGAAACCGCGGGGCACTGCTAGTGGTTCATAAATAACGTTTCAGTGACGTCATTCGCTCATTCGCCGGTAAATTTCAGACGCTATGAGGTGACCACCGCTCTCGTAGGAAACCGTAGCTGTACAGCCATACCTACCCTTCAGAAGGAAACGCTCAACCAAGACCATCTACATAACATCATTATAAGCGGAAGTGCGCAGGATGCGGTCGCAGGCGCAACACTAGACTACAGCCGTGGCGCCGGTATTGATTACAGCACGATCTAGAAACTAGATATCTGCGCTATTCTAGTATTAAATACCTCGCACTTGAAACATTACGTAACGGGCTCGTGGCTTGGCGATCAATGACGTAAATATAAATGAACGCACATTTACTTTAGGTAAATGTGCGCAGTGCTGCGCAGCCCTGCTCTATTTCAAGTTAAACAAATTTCAATGACAATCAAGTTGATTTCAGAGTGACTAGCACTATTGACAAAGTTACAATTTTTTTTTAAGTTGTAGCGTAAACTGAACTTTATTGTGTAGGAATTAAAGTTATTTTCCATTAATTCATATTTGTTTACATTTTTTGCAAATAAATCGGGAATGCACAGTGAGTAACTGTTTCTCTGCAGGAGTAAAGTGTAAACCTAAAATTACAAACTCCAATTTTTACGTACTCTATATTCATACCTAACATCACGCATGTAAACCCCGAAGGAACAGGCAGAGGTGTATCATTAGTACCCCCACATTTCACCAGTTATATTTAAGTCCCATGTAATAGGGGGCGAGCCTATTGCCATCAACCATGGCACATGAAAAATTCCTGTTGAAAAATCCAATAGCGATTTCCCCGACCCCAGGACCTCATCACAACGACTGTTCATTGTCGCGATACTTGTTTTAGTCCAGCATTAGACTAAAACAAGTATTTCGACTAAATCATGATAATGACATTTTTGCATACCAATAAAGGGTTAGTCTTCAAAGACCAGCCAAATTTAAGGGTGTGGTACAAACCATCAAGCTGAACAACTTACTCCATGGGACCAACATCGTCATCGCGAATAAAAATTCAGTCGTCCCATACGTTTAGGTCGAGTAGGTATTGAAGTTTTCTATGGGAATTACCATATTGGTCCCATGAAGAAAATTGTTCAGTTTGAAAATAAACCCTGTATACCTTTCAATGAATCCAAAAACCGACTCCATTGATAAATATTCCCACGGTCAGTCACAACGACTCAAATAAAAAGTTAAGTAAAAAAGTTAACAATTCGATGCGTATCTCTTTACATTTGAAAGGTCACTATCCCAGTTGTCAATGAATGAATATTTTAAACGGAAGTTTTAAATTACTCCGAGTGATGTAGGCAAAAAATTGGATCAAAGTAAATGATTGAAATCGATTGCCAACGATTAGCAAAAAAAGTCTTAATGATTATTTCGAGCAGATATAAAAGGTGAACTGCGTTGCTATAAACACAGCATTATCAGCATGCAATGTTCTCACTGCTGGCTCAGACCAAATTAAAAACCAAGACAGAGCGCTGAGAACGATAAAGTGAAGCATGCCAAAACTACACCTCCGCTCTGTGCATACACGCTTACACGCACACATTTACAATCAAACTACACCTCAGTAAGTGCACACAATGTTTACGAAACCGGCTTCACTTTACAGACAGTTTTTTATTTGGTCTGAGCTGCTGGGTCACAGGCCTCTCTCTTCGAGAGGGAGAGAGCTGTAATCCAACATGCGGGCCTGCAGTGCGGTCTGGTAGATGCCACATGTCTTCGAATTTTTGGTTCTACGATATGCCGGTTTCCATACGATGTTTTCCTTGACCGTTTTGAGAGCAGTGGTGATGAAATTACCTGCCTGGGCTCTAGTCCACGACCATAGAGCTACCTCTGTGGAAAACTATTTAATTTTTGTAATACTAGCAGCGCCCCGCGGTTTCACCCGCATAAGTGTCGATCCCGTGGGAATATCGATAAACTATCTGTTTGCCAAATTTTATTCAAATCCTTTCACTAGTTTTTGCGTGAAGAAGTAACAAACATACAAACACACTTACAAACTTTCGCCTTTACAATATTAGATAGTAGGATAAATAAGTACCGTAACTCCCAGTTCTGCCTATACCGCATTGGATTAAATAGCGCAATATAAATATTAATAACATAATAAATACTAACAGCAGATGTACCGACGGATGTGACATCATAGTTAGAATTCTTGTTAAACCGATCAAAAGAAAAACACGACATAAATAGAGATGGCGTAAAATTCTCACATACATAAAATTCAATAAACAACTACGTTTTTTTTACAACAGGTCTTCCTTACAAACAAATATCACCTTTAAAAGTGTGGAATAGAATTCAATTTCACATGTGGTTCTTGAGATTTATGACGTTTTGTGAGCGAATGCTCTCGCGCAGGTGAGTCGTGCAAAAACGCAATGAGATCACCATCGCCGTGTCATTTAGACGTGACATGTACCTCTGAAAGGTTTTAGTACAAGAAAGGTATAGAAGTACAACAATACATACATATATGAAGGCCTAGTCAAAATCCAAGCGTTTTCCCTGCACGCTAAGGACTTAACGTTAGCGTGTTGAAAATGGTAGACAAGTTACACATGTAGCGCAGAACGCCCATTCCGCAGCGTTACCCGAAACACTCTAATACTCTATAATTAGTCTATGAAATAGTGTTTAGCAAGTGTCACGCTCACTGAGCGAGGAGGTAAAAATCTCCTTGCACCACGAACTAGGCTTGACGTCTCTCCAGTAGAGTTTAAGGATCGATACCCGAAATACTCGTAGATGAACTGACATGAAAATAAATTAAATTGTTTATTCTGTAAATAGTATATCGGAATCACTTTTACACGTCATATTATCCTACTTCCTATAACTATCCTACTAATAATAATATTATAAATGTGAAAGTTTGTGAAGATGTTTGGATGTTTGTTACTCAATCACGCAAAAACCGCTGAACGGATTTAGATGAAATTTGATACACATATAGTTTATAACCAGGATCAACACATGGGATACTTTTTATCCCGATATTCTTACGGGAACGGAACTAACGCGGGTGAAACCGCGGGGCGCTGCTAGTAAAAATATGCTAGATGAGGTCGACGTTTCCAATCTGAGTACTCTGAGAAGAAAGGCCGAAACAAACTCAGAGGTCACTGACATATAGGTAACCAGAGTAATCAACAATAGGCGTGGCATATTGGCAGTAAAATCGAAAACTGTTGGGTTAGACGTGTTCTCAAATGGGGATTGCGAATCAGAAAACACACATACGGAATCAGAAATCACAGACTAAGTGGAGCGGTGATATCCGCAGGGTGGCTGGTAGCAGCTAAATAAGAGGAACCGAGGATCGAGTTGAATGGCGTGGAGAGTTATTGGAGAGGCCTATGTCCAGCAGTGGACTACTAAAGGCTTATGAATATGACGTAGCTAAAGGATCCGGAGCAGTAGAAGCCCAGTGGTAACAGCCGCGATAAACAAGTTGCAGGTCGGAGGTTCGAACCCAGACAGGCGCTTTCATCATCATCATCATCATCATCAGCAGCCTATAGCAGTCCACTGCTGGACATAGGCCTCTCCCATTGCACGCCATTTGAGTAACAAAAAAAAATTCTAATAGCGTTAACGTCAGGCGCTTTACTTTGTGTAAATTATTTCATCGCCACTGCTCTCAAAACGGTGATAGAAATCATCGTGAGGAAACCGGCATGTCCTAGAACCAAAAATTCGAAGACTTGTGACATCTACCAACCCGCACTGGGCCCGTGTGGTGGATTATGGTCCACTCCCTCTCACAAAGAGGAGGCCTGTGTCCCAGAAGTGGGAACATTATAGTCTGATTATGCTGCTGTGTGATGCTGGAGGGATACACATTAAATGGTGGTGTATTTCGTCGGATCACATGGCCCTGACTCTTCTATTTTTTTCCCCTAGATCAGTCTTGATCGTACCTGACATACCGCAATACGCCTGTTCTTTGGCAGAAATGTCACAAGTACGTGACGCATTCAGATCTAAGGCTTAAATCACGATCCACGGCCGCGATACGCTATGATGACAGATACTAAGGATTGAAGCCTGAATGAGCTGTTCTAGGGGAATTATTGCTTTAAGATTCTGAGGGTGGATAGTGAAAGTTTATTTCAATGGGCTCTGCAGGCCTAAACAAAAAAAATTTCTAATAGCGTTAACGTCAGACGCTAACTTCAAAATGTATGGCAATTACCTGTGGAATGGACGCATAATGTCACGTTAAGTTCGTAGACAAATAAAACTTTGTAACGAAACGCTGACGTTAGCGTGGCGTCTCTCATACTATTAAGACCCATGTTATGCTTACTAACTAGAGACAAAACGCCATTCTATAAGAAGCCTTCGTGACCACTAAGGAAGCATTTTTGAAAATTTACTTCCTAAA
Source organism: Gortyna flavago (assembly GCA_963669345.1). NCBI lineage: Eukaryota > Metazoa > Arthropoda > Insecta > Lepidoptera > Noctuidae > Gortyna > Gortyna flavago. The sequence continues at coordinate 3,285,867 of OY770136.1, read as the reverse complement.
GGGTAATAAAGTTTGTATGGAAGTACGTCATTTCTGCCAATGAGAAATTCCATCGCGCACACGGTTATGTGCACCTATTATCATATCACTAGTTATGAACAGGGTGTTAAGTTCACTCATCCTCTATAGAAAAGGGAGGATTCTCCGACCAGACGGGTGTTGTGTCTGGCGGGCAACTGCCAGATAATTCATTTCGGGCCGTTGTATCTATGCTAGTTGCGCGGTAAACTCTGCTTGCGAGATGCAGGATTTTGCGTGACCTCAGTATGACGCGTTGTTCGCATGTGGCGTTGTAGATACCGCACACTATAATTATTTTGGACCGAAATAAATGCATATGGTGGATTATGTACTTTCTCAGCCGAGCTCCTTTACCAAAATCGCATTATCTACTATCCCATACATTTCCTAGATACAGTTTCCACCTCCAGGGTTTAAGATCGAAGACCGCACACCAACAACTCGCCGCAAACGACCCTAGCCTAAAGGTATAGTCCAATATCTTCAACCATACTTTAACTAATCTTCCTGAGAATAATTTAAGAACATATACGACACACAGCGTTAGACCCTCGTCTGAACAAACATCGATAATAATACGGTTGCCAAGAACTCTAATGGAATCAAAATGGCAGTAAGGCTGGTGGTATAATAGGCTTGGAACATTGACATATCTTTAGCGACATCAGTTGTAAACTGGCGACGGACTTCTTGGGGGTAAACATAATTCTTTTGGATTGTGGTGCAAATCATAACAGATGGCGGATGGCTTCCAATATCTATGTCTTCTCATCATCTGCCTAGCCTTTTCCCAACTATGTCGGGGTCGGCTTCCAGTCTAACAGGATGCAGCTGAATACCAGTATTTGACATGAAGCGACTGCCTATCTGACCACACCCCAGTTACTGGGTAATACGATATTCCTTTTTTAAGACATCTGACGACCCGTAACGACTGTCAAAGATCCACGAATGACAGCCGGGACCAACGGCTTAACGTGCTTTCCGACGCACGGAGGAGTCTCGGTATATAAAGATGGTCGCCCATCCACGGAACAACCGCGGCAAGCGTAGCATAACCTGATTGATCGACCCGTGTGGATGTTAATACTTAGCCGCAAGCCCCTCTATATCTACGTTCTGCTAACAATCTTCTACTCTGTCCTTCTCATACTTCTGACTTTGTTCATTCTTCCTTTTTTTATATTCAGGATATTCTTCTTTGGAATGCGCTTCCTCATGATATCAGGACGGCGACCAGTCGGTATGCATTTAAGTGGAAATTGCGGAGTTATTTTCAAAACGAATATCGTAGAGACATCTCAACACCCCTCTCCCTTGAATTTGTATACAATGTGTTTCAGAGGGGTGTGACCAAACTTGGAGGTATGGTACAGGCCATCAAACTGAACAACTTGTTCCCCGGTACCAACATCGTATTCGTGAAAAAAAAACAGTCTTCCCATACATTTGGTCAAGTACTGTACAAGTTATGTAGGTATTGAAATTTTATATGGGATGACTGATGTTTTTTTCACGATTACAATATTGGTCCCCGGGAGAAAGTTGTTCAGTTTGATGGCGATTGATTTGCTACAGCCAAATCAAAGCGCCTGACAAAGAATGACTGTGTTTTAAATATACAATCTGCTAAACAGCCGGTTTCCCTGACTATACAGAGTACAACTGCGGTCCATGACGCCACAAAAAAAAACGAAAAAATATATTTTTTGTTATAGGTATCATGTTTAGTTATCGGTACCCAACACGTCTGCAGAGTTTCGCTAGCTAATTTAATTTGACTCTGGAGGTAAGTAATCTAAATAAGGTTGCTTACCTCCAATCACTCAAAATAACAGGGAGATAGTAAATTGTATTAGAGTGGTGTTGGTAAAATAAAAGAGAACTGTTCAATACAACGATTCGTGTAATAATGCCAATGATTAGTGTGTGCAGTTACAAATATAAGGTTAGGCGAGCTGCACACTACAAAATAAGTTTTTAACTTATACCAAACGTAGAAGAAAGACCAGTCCCTATTAAAACAAACTCTTGGTTTCTGGTATCGGATACTTAATCATAGGTAGCGGTCGATTTGAAGTAACTCGGGGCTTCCGCGTGACAGACGGACAGACTGACTTGTATTATAAACTAAACCTAGGTAAGTACTAGCTGTCGTCAAAATAAATACTGATGGAAAATAATAGGAGCACCTGTGTGAAAGATGATAATTATAGCTATAAAGGGAGTGACAACCGATGTGACAACTAATAGAGAAGTGTGGAAGAAAAAGATGTTGCGTCGACGCGGGCGCGGGCGATTATTTCCCGCGAGGATTTTTTCCGCACACTCGATTTTCAACGCACTGTGGCCTCGTCACGTTGTTGGTCCCGGCTTTCATTCGTGGATTGACAGTCGTTACGGGTAGTCAGAAGCCCGAAAGCCTGACAACCAGTCTTGCCAAGGGGTGTCGTTTTACCCAGTAACTGGGTTGCGAAGGTCAGATATGCAGTCGCTCCATGTAAAATAAAATAGAAAACAAAGACATAAAATACATTTAGTCTTTTTTTTATTACCTGTCTTATAATGATTATCGTACCTTCCAATGAATTCTCAAATAAAATAACCAACACAACTATGTAAGTATATACAAAGATTTCCAAGATACACCTCCGAATGAAAACGGATATGTGCAAGCGCAATCTGTTGTAAACAACCACGGAGTACGACGTACATGGAATGCTCAAATACTTTGCACAATAGGAAAACAAAGTGTTTGCACGGAACGTGTAAGAAAATAGTGATGAGAACATGAACGAACGCATGCGTGCGACATGGTTAAAAAAAATTTGCTGATGATTTATACTATTTATTTTTATTTGAGCTTGCTTTATCGATCGAATTAATAACGTATGGTTTCAGAAGTGGCATGCCCTTAGTTTGGTTTGATTTAATTTGTTTCTCATCGACTTGTTGCTTGATACTTTGTCTCACTCACATACAGTATAACACTTAACAATATTTTATGGTTTTCGTGCAGTCATCGACTATTTTTTTTTATTTTGTTTTTATTTTTTTTATTACTCGAGGAAATTATCTTTTATATGCACATGTTTCTGTGACAAATAAGCCTATTTTTCTTTCTTTATATCTGTACCTATATCTTTCCATTTACTCAACACTCCATGCTGTGGCCGCGCTCTGACGGCATTACGTGAGCTCTGCCCAATAAACATGGCCCGTCGTGTCTGCAACGGAAAACGTTTGTTTGTATCTTAATGTACCTAAACCTTTATTTATGTTTTATCTGCCGCAATTCTTCGATGAAATGTTTATAGATTCAATGTTGAATAACTGTTGATTTACAAAATATATATACAAAAAAAAACAAGGTTCGACATAATAAGATGTTGTATTTTTGATTATTTTGTGATTCAATTCACCTTTTTATGGTTGGCTTAGAATTTCTTAAAGATCATAAATGAAATCAAAACACCCCTTTTGGAAAAACAGACACGATATATTTTGTGTGTTTCATAACAATAATTTACAGTCAGAGAATTTAATTGTTTAGCAGGTGTGTGATTTTTACTGACTTTTAAGTTAAAAGGCAATTTCCTATAAAATGAAAAAAAAATGGTAAATTAAATAAACTTGAAATAAATAAATTTAAATTGAAATATATAATTTAAAATGGACTAAAATGGAAATTGAATTGAAATAACCTATGCACTCATTTTTTTCCTAACTTTTTTCCCTACATTTTAGTTAAGTTTGTTTGTCGCCGAGATGAGACTGCGACTAGATTTTGAACGTTTTAAATTACGAGAATTGGCCTTCTGGAGTTTAGTTAGAATTTCAATTTATTTTCTATTTTTGTTTAGAATTTAGTGATTCATTTGTTTTCGCGCCATTTGATTTTTCTTTGACATCGGTCAGTTGACAATATGGAAAACTTAAAATATCACGTTATTTACGAATACGAGTTTCAGCGCTACAACAACTAAGGATTAATAATAAAGCTAAATTGGTGCTTCGTGGACCAGTGTGGCCACCCTGCCACATCAAACATGTGGTCAGCATACTTCTAAATATCTAGGGCTTGTAATCTAAGCGATCTATAGCTGACAGAGCGCGGAAATCGTTGATACTCGCTTCAATAAATGTTGGTATGAACATATCAGATGGTATCATGGCCGCAGGAGGAAGTACTACATAAGTATATGTCTGTATGTGCTCGGTAGTCCTAGGAACTAATGTCTGAGTAATTAAAATATTGTAGTACAAATAGTGGTAAAAAATTAGCAGACGTTAATCAAGGGAGTTACCCCGTTATTTATACACGTTGCTTAAAATTAAGTAATGATTAACGTCTGGTCAACCATACATTTTTTGATATTTATTCGTCCCTTAATTTTAATCCTTCGTATGTACGGAACGTGGATCCACGCGAGACACAATAGCTTTTTAATTGTTTCTGTAATTACGATATTCAAAATTGTAAGCAACTTTTCTATATAATATAATAATAATAATCATTTTATTTCGGACATCTATAAGATCCATAAATTGCTTCATCATCTGCCTAGCCTTTTCCCAACAATGTTGGGGTCGGCTTCCAGTCTAACCGGATGCAGCTGAATACCAGTATTTTACATGGAGCGACTGCCTATCTGACCTCCACAACCCAGTTACTGGGTAATACGATACCCCTTGGTAAGACTGGTTGTCAGGCTTTTGGGCTTCTGACTACCCGTAACGACTGTCAAAGATCCACGAATGGCAGCCGGGACCAACGGCTTAACGTGCTTTCCGAGGCACAGATCCATAAATTGCTTATAACCATAAATCTAAACAATGGGGTTGGTCCTAATCTCTATATTATGTTGTAGTGCAGAAAATAAATAAATATAAATTTATTAATGCTAAATTAATATTTGAATTTACTTTGTTTCAGGTTTATCCACTTTGACAGACGATCAGACATTAATAGGTAAATAAAATAATAATATATTAAAAATAAAATGTATGCTTCTCTCAGCTGGCTTTACTGCCTACACTGCCCGCGCGCACTTTCACAAAACAAACCCGTACGTTTTCAATCTAAGAACTTCATGCATTCTACCTTGAAGGCCTATACACTATCAATAATGATCATTGCCCCCAGATAGTGTTAAACTAATAATACCCATACTAATTTCAACCCTATAACAAGGGAATCAAAGTCGAAATTACATTAAAACAAACAGTAGCGAGAAAGTACACAAAACAGATCTAAGACTAAATAACACTGTATCTATTTGTTTCTGAGCTAGAAACCGCTTTTTGACTAGAAATATGGAGATTGCATTATATCCGTGATAATATTAGTTGTTTATTTATTTGTAATTTTTTTTTATGATATTTGTGTTGGTATTTGGAAGTCAGCAGGGTTATTGCGTAGATTAATTCTGTTCTGATCCCCTGAAGCCCCCTCCACCCCCACAACCCTCCTCGATCCCCTGCTAGTTCTTCTTCTTTTTTAATCTCTTTCTTATCCAACTTTCTCATTCCAAGTTATTCTTGTCTGATCCGGTTTTTCTTTTGTTTTATTCCTGAAGAATCTTCAGTAACAAAATATACATACAGGGTTTATTGAAATATATACGTTCGTAGCCAATGGCTTTCATGTTGACAGTTCAACAACATTCATTGCGTTATTTACGTTATTGAGCAGACAAATTTTTCGAACACATAAAGCAATGGATTAGCAATATCCTTTTTTTTTACTTCTCCCAGCTCTGGGCGAAGCGTGAGGGCGCCTGTCAGACTTTTACTGACTAAAACCCACCCATGTTCCTTCAGTTGCCTGTGCCAGGGGCCACGGTAACTCTTTCGAACAACTCACAATGATTCAGATTGAGATTGAGATAGTGTTACGCTATTATTGTGCTGCTCCCTATGCACAAAATTCGTAGGTTTCGCCGAAGTTACGGGCGGTTCTCACTCCGTGTCATCTACAGACATAAGAATAGTTTGGGGCCCGACCTAAGAATTAATGATCCCACGATTTGACAGTTGTTCCATTTCCCGATATGTTTTTGCACGTCTAAAAAAGTTAATTAATCGCGTGTAGAGTAAACTCCGAAGTTTCGGGCGAATTTCGGACGGGCCAACATCTTCGTAGAATGTCCTATTCTCCCCCAGCGCGTTCAAGGAGCGAAAATGTTAAGCAATTTTCAAACACATTCCTTTTTCACATAATGGGTGCATTTCACTTATACAAACTGTCATTTACATTCAAAATGTAGTCGAAAAAATGTTAAGGTGCACCGGCACGTAAAAATGAACCCTAAGGTGTTTAGCATTTTCATTACTTGACTCTCATTTACACGAATACAGCTTCTCACCCATCGAAAAGTGAGGATGACAACGCAAGTCTTGTGTAGGCAAGATTCACATACGGTGGTCCTTTACAAAACCGACAATTTCACAATAGAGAGATCAATACAAAATCAATTTAATAAGTATCCCACAAATTATTATTATATGAAGATACCACTGTTGTTAATATTAACATTGACAAAGAAAGAAGAAAAAAACAATACAAAAGAGTCCTCTATCGAATTAAAAAAGAAAGAATGTGAACGAAATGAATGAGCAGGCGCATCACTAGATTGACGTTTCAATTAAAAATCGTTTATTTATAAAATTAAAATCACGCATCGTGTCGATATCTTTTGTCGGCATGTCACTACATCACTAGCCCTTTGTATAATGCTGTTACAATATTTTGTGCTTAATTATCGATGAATGGAGTACAAAGAACTCGTTATTTGTTAAGTCTATTAGTTTATAATTATTAAAAGTCAGTGAGTTGATTATACCTACTGTGAAAGTAAAGTCGAAGTCAAAATGAAATCTTTATATTTGTAGAGCATTGTAATAAAATACAAGTTGATAACAATAGTCTTTGTTTTAAACAATAGCCAAGTGCGTGTCGGACAACGCACAACGAATGGTTCTGTAGTTGAGATGAAATTATCCCAACTACGGAACTTAGCTTAATTTATCCCAACATAGCTACATTATAATGTATTTGAAAGAAAAAAAGTCGAACATATTTATAACCTTGCTTCTTGCTAAATTTCAGGATTCTAGTTCAACGAGAAGTAGCGTACCCTATAAGGTTTTGTTTTATTTGCGATTATCAAAATATGTCGCATAACTGGCCGTATTTTTTATTGCGCTGACTGAGAAACTTGATTTTAGAACTCCAAGACATATTTGATACTAATTTCAACTTGATACCTCTTCGAGTTCCTGAGAAAATGGGTCTTGACAGATAGACAGATGGACAACGAAGTAATCAGTGTTCCGATTTTTCCTTTTGAGATACGGAACCCTCAAAAATAGATACCTACAACATTAATTAGTAGTAACAATAGCTTGATACATACAAAGAGTAGATTTTTGAGAAGGGACAGTAAAGGCAACTACAAGAAAACGTTCTTACCAGACTGTCCTTAACTTTTTAAGTAATCACTAACTGCATATACAGATTTTGATAAAAAAAAGGTACAGTCAGCAAAGAAGGTGTACTTGCTTAGTGACATAAATTGCAAAGAAGCTTAGATAGTTTGATACTTTGGTCAAGTTGAGAGACAATAAATGAAAGGCAAAGGTATTTACAAGGCATGAAGGCAGATGTAAATGGAAACGCAAGGAGGGGACGCCTTAGAAGGACGTACTGACCTTATTGGTGATGTTCTTCAGAAAGGTCAGACGTGGGGGTATGACCAGAAGGCCAATTCCCGCCAATAAAAATGCCAAAAATCTAGTCACTACCTCATCTCAGCGACAATCAATGTCAAAAATAATTAGAGTTATTTTTGACAGATTGAGACTGAGATCAGAAGGCTAATTCTCGTAATTTAAAACGTTACAAAACTAGTCGCAGTCTCATCTCGGCGACAAAGAAACGTCAAAAACTTGTCAAAATGTAGGGAAATTAGAGGTATTTTTGACAGATTGAGACTGAGGTCAGACTGTGAACGCTCTTAAAATTACGAGAATTGCCCCTCAGACTGTGAACGTTCTTAAAATTACGAGAATTGCGCCTCTGATGTAGGAAAAAAAAGGAAGCAAAAGAAGTATATACCTGTCATTCAATTTGATTCTCGAGATTGACACTGACACTATTGACAGCTCACTTCACCTAAGTTTTCACGGTGGGATTTTTCCAGAATAGGTCGGTTCTAATCAATGCGAATGGAGATTAAGGTAAGTAGGACAGGCTGTGGATTTTTTTAAATGGTATATGCAAAAGTAATCACGACTATTATTTAGTTAGTTGATATAGTTAATATTTAACAGAATAGTTGTCCGTTCCCACGCGTACAAACGGCCTTGTGATAAACTCATAAATATTCGATGAATAGGCGGAAGCGACAGCGATTTTTTACCTTTTTTGTTTGCCAAGAAGATCAAATCGGAGCGACAGGTCCAGTCTCATTGCGTAGACACTAACAATGCCAATGCTATTGAAGCGTTTGACAGTTTAACAATATAACTGCCTTCGTGCCTGTATCTTGAAGACGGCGCAAATGTTTAAATCGCATCATTTATTTTTATTTATTAAAGTATTATTTGTTATCTTTCCATATAATTATCTTCGTCTTTCTTGTTCTTGCCCCTTCCACCTATGAAAATTTGTAATCATCACTTCCTAAGGCACATGCGTTTCTAAAAATACAACCAAAACTTGCAAAAAAAACTGAAAAGCACACGCACAGCCCTAATAAACAGAGTAATTTACTAAAAAACTAATCTACAAATAAATAAACTTGGTAACTTATAACGAATCACGATACTTAATTAGGTTGGTAATTAAAAAGTCCTGGCTTCGCATTAAAAGTAATTCAGGCGTGGTCACGACCGACATTGCCTGGATGCTTGCCCGCTGTCGCCTATCGCTACCATCTTAGTAATGTGACAGCCGCCCGCTTTACTATCATCCGGGTATCTGTCTGATATTGTTAATAATGCTGCTTAGGGCTGTAGGTTTTATTCAGTGGTTTATTTATTTATTTATTGAGGATCAATAACACCTATACAATAGAGTGTAAAACGTGTGCCCCTTCAATTACTTTTACTAACAATATTCACATTCCAAATTCAAATCACTTTTAGTCCCTAGAGATTAAAGAGCTATTTTCGGGCAACTGTCCGATGATTCATGTCGGGCCGTTGTATCTATGCTAGTTGCGTAGTAAACTCTGCTTGCGAGATGCAGGATTTTGCGTGACGTCAGTATGACGCGTTGTTCGCATGTGGCGTTGTAGATACCGCTACAAGTCCATAGCCTTCCTTAAGAATTGGGCTATCAAATACAAAGAGAATTTTCCGATCGACTCCGGGCTGCTAGTGCAAATTTCCTAAACCCAATGACACCACCCGAACTGGGGATTGAACGCAATACCACACACAGCAGTCCGGCTTGTGACAAATAAACCAACGAGGCATTCTCAATTGTTAAAAAAATCGCAAGGAATCCAACCGGAGCAAATTATATCCAGTTTTTTTTTGCCAAAAATAGTAATATTAAATAGTGGGGGCCGCAGGTCCTCGATCAGATTAGGCTACGCTTACCGCGGTTGGTCTGTGGATGGATGACCATCTTTACACACCAAGACCCCTCCGTGCCTCGGAAAGAACGTTAAGCCGTTGGTCCCGGCTGGCATTCGTTGATCTTTGACAGTCGTTACGGGTAGTCAGAAGCCGAAGCCCGAAAGTCTGACAACAAGGGGTATCGCATACCCAGTAACTGGGTTGTGGAGGTCAGACAGGCAGTCGCTCCATGTGAAATACACTAGTATTTCACATGGAGCGACTGCCTGTCTGACTCAGCTGCATCCGGTTAGACTGGAAGCCAACCTCAACATAGTTGGAAAAAGGCTAGACAGATGATGTTTTTTTTGCCAAAAATCGATGCTTAGGTTAGGATTTATTAACTAAATACAAAAAAAAATGGTACTTAATAAATCCTTCCTTCGTCGACACATAGGTTCAAGCTCGTAAACTTTCGTCTCATAATAGTAGCGGGTTCGGTTCCGACCTAATTCCGCTACAATCAACCACTCTACACTTTCCTAAAGTTAACCATTTGCAACCTTAACACCAGTAGTTACGGTTGGAATTAGGATACAGCGTGATTAAAAATAGTCTGCAATCTATGTTGCAGTTTGTACAATGTGTACGGGAGCGACAAGGGTTGTCACGACTTAGAAGTAATTGTTTTTTTTTTATTACATAAAAACTTTTTTTAAGTCTTTGGGCTGAATTTCGAGCATATAGCTACATAAGGTCCTGATTTTGTATCCGCAAGGTCGGGCAAAGCACCTATTATTGGGTTTTAATAATCAGCCTATAATGGTCCCACTGCTGGGTCACACGCCTTCTCTCATTGAGAGGGAGTGGGCCGTAATCCACCACGCGGGCCCAGTGCGGGTTGGTATATGTCACATGTTTTCTATCTTCGAATTTTTGGTTTTAGGAGATGCCGGTTTCCTCACGATGTTTTCCTTCACCGTTTTGAGAGCAGTGGTGATGAAATGATTTACACAAATTAAAGCGCTGACTGGGTGCGAACTGATGTGAACCTACGACCTACAACTCGTAAGTCGCGGCAGTTACCAATGGGTCACCACTGTTCTGTCATTTGTGCCCAGTTGATAGCAATAGCAATAAGCTCTCCCCCTTGTTAAGTAAAAAACATCAACAGCTAAATCTCCAATCTTCGGGGTCAGCAGTGTACGGGTGGTTCACACAAAGTTATGTGTTCACTACCCACTTTTCGCGCAAGCAGCCTGTAGACTAACGCCATCCATGAGGATTGCCACACTACAAAGAAAACGGTACCTTCTAATAAATTGGCAACCCTAGATAGTCCGCAGCCGCGGGGCAGTTTATCATTTCGGCCCGTTATCTTAGTAACTGCAATCCACTTGGCCGCTTCACTTGTCTAAGAGTCGCAGGTGGCCAGGCCCTTCGGTTTTACGCCGGGGTCAATGACCAGCCGCTACTTAAGATCTGTATCCAATTCATCAGCTGCTAAATGTGATGATCTTTTTTTTATTAAAGTAGGGTATTTGTATGAGTCTCCTGTAAAACGCTAGGCTGCCCATTGTGACATCAGAGGGGCAGAAACGTTCGCATATATATTTTTTTTTTATTTGAAATGTGTTTGCTTTAGTCTAGGTCAGAGGTGACAGAGACAAAGTCGACGATGGAGTGAGCTTACCTAAAATCTGAGAAATACCTCAAATTTTATAATTTTGTTACCCTGATTGTAGGTACCTAGCTGAGATTTGATGGTGACTGGATATTGATCATTTTAATTTTGATTCTGTAGAGGTCCCAGTTTAACCCTACACCGCCTTCCTTAATAATTTTAACCTTCTTCGTCCCTGCGGGAAAGGTTTATCTCTCTAATTATCGGATATTACACGGAACTGTATAAGTAGTACCAGCCTAGTCGTTACTCTGCATTCTAGACTTATTTTGCTCAAGCCACACCTTGTTTACAATAAGTACGTTCCAAGTCAAATGCCAGTTGAACAATTGAACTAAAACTATCATAAGGAAAAATTTATGTAGATTTCAATCAAATGGTTCGAACCCAGTCAGGAGACTTTTTGTAAATTATTTAATCACCACTGTTCTCAAACTGGTGAAGGGGGAAATCGTGAGAAAAATATCCTAGAACCAAAAATTCGAAGACATGTGACATCTACCAACCCGCACTGGGCTCGCGTCGTTGATTATTGCACTCTCCCTCTCACAGAGAGGAGGCCTGTGTCCCAGCACTGGGAACGTTATAGACTAATTATGCATACACAGCGGTGGCTTCTGACCATTAACAACAAAAAAAGCCTCCAGTATTCAATAGATCAATCAAGCAATGCATTCAAAAACTATCTTACTGTTCTATCTTAAACATGACCCGAAAAAGGATGTAATAATATCAGAATAGGTACATGAAGTTATCCTAGTATGCGAGCAAAACCGCAAGCTTTAGCTATAATTTACAAATTTATCACTAATTCCCTTCGTTTATACAAGAGACATTGGGAAACACATGAGTAGTTGATTGTCGATACAATTGAGATACGGCTCAACATGGTTTTCAATTAAACCTTTGGAGGACACACCTGCGGGCTGCGTATATAGCTTATTTCGACGTTAGCCAACCACCCAGGAGAGCGTACTTACGATCTTTGCCTTAAAACTGTTAATTTAGAGCGAGTGCATTTGAAACAACGTTAGCATCACGCCTGTACATCACAAAAGAATAAGCAGATGTGTGGTATGGTATGGTATCCTATGATACGCCTAAAATTCACCAAAGTCCCAAGTATAAATAGGCGAGCTTCATCATCATCTGCCTAGCGTTTTCCCAACTGTGTTGGGGTCAGCTTCCATTCTAACCGTATGCAGCTGAATAATAAGGCGAGCTTATTGCGACCAATTGGGCACAAATTCAGACTCCAGGCTGCTACTATAAACTTCTATGGAAAACACAATAAAATTTTGAGGATCGAACCAAAGACCCTATGGTGAAAAGTCGTACTTGCAGTCATGAGACCAACAAGACCGTCCATCGACTGGACACAAATCTAGACTCCAGGCTGCTACTTGAAACTCCCATAATGGAAAATACAATGTGACCTACGGATACCGATTTTTGTCTATTTAGACCAACTTTCCGCTCTCACTTTAAACAAGGCTTCAATCTTACGACAAAGCTTTCGCAAGAGTAACCTTACGCCAGTACATTATGGGCGTGGCCAAACAAGACAGTTGAATTCGAACTCGACCAGTAATGATATTAGATTTGTCATTAAATTAAGCTCTAAGAGCGCGTTTACATTTGGCAGACTAGCGAAAAAATGCGGCGGAAATTCGTATGCGTAATGCCCCTCAAAAGTAACAAGTAGCTAAAGACGAAAGCTATTATTTCGGTGAAAAAACGCGAACCCCCTGCGCCGTAGACAAGATCAGCGGAATTAAAAAAAGAAAAAAAACTTTTACATTCAAATTACAATATGGAGATGGCAAACTAGGCATAGCATGTATCTTGGACCCCATAAAAACATTTTGTTAGGTATTTTGACATTGGCGATAGTTAAATTAGTTAGCCACTTTAAGACTGCAAAACTAAGGCGCTTTGCAGATGGAGCAACTGGCAACTGGCAACTAGCTGTTTACATACATCTCGGACCTATTTGGTTGTAGCAGCTGGAAAATTTCAAACAGATGATAATTGCCTCAACTAAAGTTGCTCCATCTGCGAAGCGCCTAAATTTCCTCGCAACTAAACTTATCTCAATTATGGAAGAGTCCTACCGTAGATTTGTTTGATTAGAAAAGTGACATATATGACGTCACAAAAAATCAAAATGGCGGGCGCTAGACGGTACTACACACTTTACAAAATCTTTTCATACTTAATTCTTGCTTGTACACCAGAACAAACGGTAATCGCCATAGACTAGAATTAATTGCCTCTCTCCCATTTCTGGCAAAATATTCTCTTGGAAGGTAATTTCTACTGTATTCAAATAAATTCCTTCTATATAAGGTGTTCAGCTGTTTGTGTTATTCCGTGTCGTGACTATGTGAAGTTCCTGGGAGCTCCAAATGCTTGCCAGTACTGATAAATTACTTACTATAGGTACTTGCAGCTATTTTACCAGTGCAGTGCTGTTGGTGTAGTTGTCAAAAGTGCGACTGGTAAACATGGGGTCCTAGATTCGATCCTCAGTTCGGGCAAAATATCATTGGACTTTTCCATCGTTAGTTTTCAGTCGGGTCTACCTTTTTCTATTTTAAGTGTAGAGGTACTCCTGTGCATCGTTTTTTTTTTTTTCTTTTACAAAGCTGGCCTGTTATAGATCAAAGGTTTACCTACCTTAAAATGTACTACCTGCTTGGACCTGCCTTTGTAAAGAAACTTGTGAAATAAAAATAACATGAACCTTTTCAGACCGATACAACCCGCGACCTGCCATGTTCAAAAACAATGGCCCGTTCAAAGTATGCATACGGGCTGGCACAAGAATCTAGAGTTGCCTATGTGACTAGAATTTTCAGGAGTAGGTAACGTATTGAAAATACTGATTTTGGTGAAACTCATAAATTGTATCTAACTCAAAATAGTTAGCAAAAAAATGGCCCAAATGTTTCAGCAGTTGTCTTCACACACTTTTTAAGACCTTGGTGCCACCTATTATAATTATAATCATTTTGTAGGGCAGATGATGAGTAGCTGCAAGGCCATTGATTGGGCGTTTTTATCATTTCCAACGTGAGGATCATTGTGACGTCCACGGCATCTCGATAACACATGAAAGTAAAATGTTTGACAACTTTAGGAAGACGATTTTTTTTTTACACTTTACTTCTCTGCTGTCGACGTCCACAATAATATCGTTGAATCTTTACGTTAGAAAATTATAAAAGCGCATATAGGTAGGTGTAATTTCTTTTTAAGTCACACTGGGCTATTTAGCCACCTGCTGTAAAAGTTTTTGGTAACAAGAAGTTTTTATTCAATATATTTTATTGACATCATCGCGCCGTTTATTGGAAAACAATAAGAATCATTATCATCTTGTAACTTGGACCGCTTCTTTCATTGCGGGAGGAATTCGTGAAATGTTCGCAATGCACCGTTGTGAGCTACTTCCTCACGCAAACCCTGGGACCTAGGTTTATAGTACTTTATAGTACCTACGTCATTTAATACCTGTATACCAAGTAGATTATTCGACTGTCTACTGTAGATGAGACTGGCTCAGGAGCGTGGAGTTTGGCACAGACAAAGAGAGGACTATGTCCAGCAGTGGGCAGTTACCTAACCTTTTATGTCGAAGAATCTCCTCAACATAATTAGCCTATAATGTTCCCACTGCTGGGTCACAGGCCTCCTCAGTGAGAGGTAGTGGCCCGTAATCCAGTGGGTTGGTAGATGTCACATGACTTGGTTTTTTTGTGATTCTAGGACATGACTCACGATGTTTTCCATCACCGTTTTGAGAGTAGTAGTGATTAAATAATTTATAATACAAAGTAAAGCGCCTGACTGGGACACTGGGTTCGAACCTACGACCTAAAATTCGTAAATAGCGGCCGTTCCCACTAGGCCACCACTGCCTCAGATTGTACTCATTCTTTGTTAATGTATAATCAGAACAAAGGTTTTTTTTTATTTAAAACTACGTTCAATAGATCATGGTAATCGATAAAAACAACAAAAAAGTTCCTACGAGCAATTTAACAGGTAAATAATATCGATATGACTCGATACCTGCAATCGTTGCGTCATTAATCGACTAAGATCGGAATGCTACCATTGTTTCGTGCAATAATTCTAAGTTGCTAACATTTTATTGGATTATAAACTCTATTTCTAGAACGGTATAACCCGAAATTGGTTGTGCCCACATAAATCGTTCAAGGTCGCCCAAACAGTTCGATTTCGTTTACATTCTGCTGAGTAGAACATTGTTTA
Organism: Gortyna flavago; assembly: GCA_963669345.1. Lineage (NCBI taxonomy): Eukaryota > Metazoa > Arthropoda > Insecta > Lepidoptera > Noctuidae > Gortyna > Gortyna flavago. The sequence goes on along the minus strand of OY770136.1, from coordinate 3,270,314 downwards.
TGAATTTCCAGATGTTGTCTGTGGTTTTTACACCATGACGATGGTACATACAACATGAAGGAAAGTGCACCAGATGTCCCGGTTCCTAAACGGTCAAGCTCCGCGCGTGCCCTATGTAGCACGACACAATAGAAAATCAATTGTGTCTCATTAGCGGAGCTTGAGAGGCATGACATACTTTTGCTGATAAATTGTCAAATTCAAGTTAACTGCTGCTGAATTTAAACTGACAATCAAATCAGTTGACATGACTTTAACAATATTTAAAAAAAAAAAATTGTTATACTTTCAGAAACATAATAGCTTTTCTTGGTTTTTGACAGTTCAAACCCGCAGCACTCGTAACTTCATCACTTCTACCTCTTCTCTACGTGGTATTCTGTAAAAAATGTTAAAGAGAAAACCATGGTGATGGCGACGAATTGACCTTTTGTTTCTATACAAAGTGTCATTTTTTTCTTCATTATTGACATCGCGCCGAAGAGTATTAATATTTCTACAATCTACCATTTAGTCTTTCGTTTCTAGGATGGTGCTGCTACGCGTGCAGTTAGCACCTATCCTTTATCTTAAAACAAGTTAACTTAAATAACATTTTATTTCTTTGTTCCAGGCCGAAAAAACAACAACGAACGATGAACTAAACGCTAACAAATAACAAAGTCGCATGCGCTCAAACACCGATTAAAAATGCGTTCCTGTCGGCAATCATCTACCTATGCGTGACTGTAGGCCAAGTATGTGCCAGTGCTAGTGAACCAGAGGACTCAAAATGGCGCATAAAGTGAAGAACAACCATTACGTGGCGACGCACAGGTCTGGCGTGGACTCGCCGTCGTCTGGGGGTTATCATCACAGAGCTTCGTCGAGAGATGAGAATGACAGTCACCGGGCACCGTCGGAGAGGACGCTGTCGGAGTACACGGTAAGGGTAAGATCATCTTCCATATTTCTGCTAATCCAGTACGGTATCGGCTGTAAAGAGCAGTGGTGACCCAGTGGTAACTGTTGCGACTTACGAGGTCGATCGTAGGTTCGAACCCAGATAGGCGCTTTCCTTTGTGTAAATTATTTCATCACCACTGCTCTCAAAACGGTGAAAAAAAAGCCCGCGTGGTTGGAGTACGGCCCACTCCCTCTCACTGAGAGGAGGCCTGTGCCCCAGCAGTGGGAACATTATAGGCTGATCGCTGTATTTCTTATAGAGAAATAAGAAGCAAGGACATAAGTAGGTACTCGTATTGGCCCGTTTTCAGCAGTAGGTAGGTAATAGTAATAGGTAATATGGGACGAGCCTATTGTCGTCAACCAGGCACATAGTTATACCTGAAAAAGAAAAAAAAAACAAAAACGCTGCACGCATCGGGGTTAAATATGACAAAAATACCAATGATCATCATCATTTCAGCCGAAAGACGTCCACTGCTGGACATAGGCCTCCCCAAGCACCTCCACTTCGACCGGTTCTGTGCTTCTCGCATTCACAGGGTTCCAGCGGCCTACAAAAAAAAAGAAAGAAAAAAAAACAATGACTGCAAGGAAGTCTTTGAGGATATGCAGACTCAACTGAGCAGCTGGTGACACTGAATTTTAGTAGTTATTTATTTCAGTCACTTTATTTTACGCGATATTTCCTGTATTTTCCAGACGATGGACGAGAGGACCCGGTCGCCATCAGGCGAGCACAGGAATGGGAGACGGCAGCAGCACACCAACGGCTCCCCAAGAGCTGACTCTGAGACAGACGTGTATGTCACCAGCGCCGCGTACAGAGCACCTTCAGAAATCAGGTAAGCATCATTTTAGCAAACCGCAGTGGAAATCCACTGCTGGACATTGGCCTCTAACAACACCCGACTCTCCGACTTTCGACATCCAGTATGTCCCAGCAACGTTTTTAAGGCCATCGGTTCACCTAGCTAGTTGTCGATCAACCGGTCTGTTGTGGAAATCCGACCGAAAACGGTTTTTGCAAAACGAAATTCGACCTGATTTTATCGAAAACGGAAACGATAATAATATTTTTTTGTTTGTCGATAGGTTAAATTATTCTCTAGTAAAAGTAAAAGAAATGTAATGTCGGTCTTGTAATCAGTACCGTTTAAACTGTAATCACACAAAACTTTAACCCTAGCTTGCACAATTTATTCCTTAAGCATAATTATCATCATTTTGCTTCTTCGGAACTACCATTATTATCAACTACAGCCAGTTAGAACAAGTATCTAAAAATTAAAGCATTTATGTAGAAAACACATACCATCGACAAACTTCTAAACTTTTGACAAGTAGGAATGATAACTTGCCATCGTAAACTGTTTCATGACTATAATCTTAACTTATAGTGGAGTTCACTGACTCATGTAAATACACCGTTACCCTGTATTGGTCCCGCTAAGTCCTTAAATCTCACTAATTTAGTCCAACGGAGCTCGATACGTGCGCGGGCGCCTAGCGTCCCCGAAATGAGACAGACGAGCGGATGAGCCACTTTGGGACCCCAACCATAAACACTGGCAGAGCAGTTTATGTGCAAGTCAAAGTGACAGATAATGCACGTATTTTTGTGATAATTAGACAAGTTTTCTTTTATTTTTTCTTTTCTTTCTTCAATAGAGGTGCACCCATGTTGCACCGCACTCATCCACACATAGGTTCGCAATTCTTTGACACTTCGCTTTACGTCTAAGTAATAATTCAAATTCAAATTCAAATTCAAATATTTTTATTTGTGGAACATAGGTAGGTTAGGTACAGATGTTGTAATAATTTAAGAACGCTATGTCTAGCTGTCATCGGCGTACAAATATTATGTTGCTACAAACATGCTGATTCTAATAAATTATCAAACAATTATCACAAATTTTTAAATAATTCTAATTCAAATTGTCGACACAATAATAAAAAAAAAAAAAATAATAAAATAAAAAAAAAAAAAAAAAAAAAAACATTCCAATAAAATATGTCAATAATAAATTCTAGTATTAATTGTCAGATTAGAAATAATAAATTATGAGAAGAAAAAAAAGAAATTTATAATGTATCAGTTAGATATTCGTTCAATGTATAATATGTTTTTTCATAAAATATCTTTAGTAAAGCCTTTTTAAAATCGTGTATGTTGTTTATTTCTTTAATTCGTCTAGGGATCTTATTATAGATCCTAGGTGCCATTCCTAAAAAACTTTTTGTATAAAGAGCAGTGCTATGTGGCTTAGCGCATATCTCTCTTTTGCGTCGTTCTGATTTCAATGTTTCAAACAGATGAAAGTTAGATTTGACAAATATTGCTGTCTCAAATATATACATACATGGCAATGTTAAGAGTTTATTTTTTTTGAAATATGGAATACAGCTTTCAGTTGGTTTCAATTTAAACGCAGCACGCACACATCTTTTTTGGGCCTTAAACGCAATGTCTTTGTCAGTGGAATTTCCCCAATATATAATTCCAAAACGTAATGTGGATGCAACATAGGCCTTGTAAGAAACCAGAACAACAGACTCTTTTACTATTTTTGCTAGATTGTAGAGCGCATATGAGTACTGGTTTAGTTTCCTACAAACAGTTTCTATATGACATTTCCAGTCTAAGTGAATATCCAAGTGAATTCCCAGAAATCTAGCACTGCTTGTTTCAGCTATTATTTGATCTGCATAAGCTATGTTTAAGTTAGGTTTTTTTGTTCTTTGATAAAAACTCATAAGCTTTGTCTTATCTATGTTTATTTTTAATTTATTTATAAGTAACCAATTTATGATGCAAAGGATGGACCTGTTTATGTCATCTTCATAAGTTTCTATATTTTTACATGGAACAATAAGTGTACTGTCATCGGCAAACAAAACAGTTTGATGCTCAGTACATTTTGGCAAATCGTTAATATAAATGATAAACAACAAGGGCCCAATGACAGTTCCTTGCGGTACACCACATGTTGTATCTCTAATTGATGACGTATGAGTAATTTCTATCTTGGATTTAGAACAAATTCTATTTAAAACAGTGACTTGCTTACGTCCAGTAAGATATGATTTGATTAGATTTAATATGTTTCCCCTGACGCCATATCGTTCCAACTTACCCAGCAATATTTCGTGATTTACGTGATCGAAAGCTTTCGACATGTCCATAAGTACTGCTGCAATTGGATTTCTTTTGTCAACATTACTAACAATTTCTGTAAATACTTCATAGACAGCTTTATTAATGTTTCTGTTTTTCCGAAAACCATATTGTTCATTAGCCAGTATACTGTTTCCTTCAAAGAATGAGTTCAGAGATATATAAATTACCTTTTCAAAAACTTTTGACATTACCGGTATCAGAGCTATTGGACGGTAATTTGAAATGGCAGCTCTATCGCCTTTCTTATGCAGAGGTTTAATTATGGTAACTTTTAACAAATTAGGAAAGTGGCCATGTTCTATGCATAGATTAATAATAAAACTCAAAACTGGTGCAATGATATGCGACACGGATTTCAAAATCTTAGTAGTTATTCCATCATAACCCACGCTATTTGTGTTCTTTAATGAATTGATAATATTAAATACTTGCAACGAATCTGTCGGTGCCATAAATAGCGATTTGGGATAATGATTTACGCAAGATATAGCATTACTGGTATTATAATCAATTTCAGGATGAATTGAGTCTACAAAGTAATCGTTGAATGCCGTAGCCATTTCTTTAGGATCACTTATTAGTTTATCACCATTGAGTATATTTTTTACGGATTCAGAGGGGAATCTCGATTTACATCTGTTAATTATTTTCCACGTAGCTTTCGTTTTATTCTCAGCACTATTAATTACATGAGCGTTCTGAGACATTTGTGTCAAGTGTATCACCTTTTTTAATCGTTTTGAATATTGCATAAGTAACTGTTTATTTTCAATATTTCGTGTTCGCCTATATTGCCATAATAGTTCTCTTTTCCGTTTACTACATCTTCTGATACCTTTAGAAATCCATCTCGGGGATTTACGAGTAGATGTCTTTTTTCTTATAGTCGGGAAACATAAATCGTAGAAAAGTTTAAATAGGTCATGAAACGAATTAAAGACTACTTCTGGGTCGGTACCATTGTATACCTCAGCAAAACTAAGATTACTAATGGCTTCAATAAACTTAGACCTGTTTTCAGAGCTATAATCTCGACTCAGTACGTACCAGTGATCACTCGAACAGGACTTTTTTACAGGACACTTAAAGAGTTGAGCTGTGTGGTCAGATATGGCCAATTCTAAAACTTCACCACTACCACCCTTGACATTATGGATAATGTTGTCAATACATGTTCCAGTCGATATACGTGTAGGCTGGTTTATAGTTGGTTTCAGATTGTAATTTAGTAGTAGATGTAGAAATTCAATAGCTACTCTGGTCTTTTTCAAGATATCAATGTTAAAATCACCACACAGTAATACCTTTCTTCCTAAGTTGCGTCCACAACGGTTTAGTATATGTTCAAGTTTTTCGAAGAAAATCGATATAGCACCTCTGTTACATTTTGGGGGTCTATAAATGCAAATGATAATTAATTTATGATTTACCAATTCAATGGCACTACACTCCATAATTCCGGGAACGCAAAATTCTTTAATATCTATAACCCTGAACTCGTGTCCATGCTTAATTATTATACACGTACCGCCTTTCCTGGTGTTTCTTGATGAGTATGTTGAAAGTTTATAATTTGATATATACAATTGTGAGTCATCATCATCTATCATGTTGTGTTCAGTAATACAAATCACATCTACTATTTTTCCTTTATGTAAGAGTTCGTTTAGGTGTAAAGTTAATAAGTCTGACTTTCCTATCAATCCGTTAATATTTTGATTTAATATAAACAAATGATTGTAATTATAAACGAAAAAGATCATCCTCAGTTTCATTATGAATGCTTTCGGTTTGTGTTGCCTGATCCGCATGTAATTCATTAGAGTTTTTACCTGATTGATTGGCACTATTTTTGACAGCATCATTATCAAAAGACTGATGAGAAACTAAATTATACGAAAATTCTGTTTGTGAGTCTAAATAACTCATAAAATGCATTAAGTTTTTAAGAATGACGGAAACTGCTTTATTATTTACCCTTGCGTTATACTTCCAAAACATTTCGTTTGTGTATTCTAGATAGAAATTGGAATCAAAAAGATATGCGCACTCACACAATTCCATATCCAAATACATCCAATGATTAAATATTTCAATTCGCTTATTAAAAATTGCAAAATTATTACTCAGTTTAAAATTTGGTGAACATATAACAATATTGGTATTAATAATTACATTTTTGAGCTCATTTTTTATGTAGTCTATTAAAAGTCTATAATTGTTAGAGATTTCGAAGTCTCTTTCGCCTATGTAGATAATACAGAAATCTTCATGAGTAAAGTTTATGAGTTTCTTATCCAGATCTGCAAACAATTGCTTTATACCTGCATTTGGCATGATGTAATGACATAGTTCATACCCTATAAACGTGTTTTCACCTATTTCTAATATTTTATTAACATTGTTGCTAGAAATCATACATAATTTTTTTTTGCGTTTACTTGATTCTAATAAAGGGTTTGATTGGAAGTTCATCAGAATCTTGGATTGCACTTCCGAAATGACACTATTTTTTATATGTGTTTCTTGAGGGTTTTCAGTATTTGTGCTTTGCATATTTTCAGATTTATCTAAAGCTGATGATTTAGGATCTTTTATAACGTGCAGCAAAAATCTATCTTCGACGGCCACTTTCTGCTTTAGTTGTTGTGTTGACTTCTTATGCGGAGTTGATAGCTTTGTGTATTTTGGGTTTGGTGAACCTGCTCGTATGTCAGTTGTTAAGTTTTTAGTAGCTTTTTTTAAGAGCTCATATTTTTTTGTGACGTCATTTATTGTAGATTTTAGATCACCATTCTCAATAGACAACTTGTTTATCTCTTCATGTGCTGCAGATAATTGAAGGTTAAGATTTTCTATTTTACATTTTAAATCTTGAATTTCGTCACATTCATCATCTGATATGTTTGGCAGACTACTTGTGCTGCCATCTACCGTCGAAATATTCGTACTAGTTTCTTCAAATAAAGTCTCTGAGAGTGACTTGGTTCGATTTCTACGTAGCGTGATATTTTCGAAAAAATTCATTGTTCCAAATAATGTTCAGAAAACAAACAGGAAAAAGACAAATGTTGTTGACGCGATTTGAACTCACGATTATTAGTGTACAGGGTGTAAATAGCGTGCTGTGCGACCACTACACCAAGCGAACTTTAATATTTTAGTTGAATTTGTTGACCAGTTGTTACTTTGGTTTGAGATAAGTAGAATTGCGAAGAGGGTCCAAAGGTCATTTATTTGTTCTTATTCTTCATATTTCTCTTTTTAAGGTCACATAAACTTTTTACTGGTCATGACATTAACATTCAATTATTTAATGTGTTAACACATGCACTGGGAATGAGTCTTTTAAACTGTAGTCCTGCTTTCACAGTAGTACACAGTCTTTAGCAAATCGATTGTATCTTCATTATTTTTCACAATTATCACTGGATAACAATGTCACACGTTTGCTGTTGTTTTTACTTTCGCGAATTGAGTAGTTTTTAACACTTGGTAATGATTATTGTATTTTTATGTTTTTTTTTTTTTACGGAGTTTATGTTTACTACGCGCGCACCAACTACCCTCTACGTGTTCTGCGAACAATGTAATAATGACTGAATAATGACAATGACAATATAATAAATAATGAATATAATAAATAATGACAATGTAATAATGACGAATAATGACCTGTTATTAGTGTGTATGTTTCTATGATCAACATATACTAATTTTACTTGGTGAGGATTATTGAACAGTTTTATAAAACTTCATGCCTTTAGCAACTCTAGCTCTTTACTATCATTTGTTTTTATAAAAATTTATAAAGAAGTTAATGTCCAATTCTTTTATTAAAATGCAATAAGAAGAAAAAAAAACCGCTGCTTTCCGACCGCCCGTTTGCTCAGCTCACTTACCGAACAAAACATTTTACATTAAACGCGTGGATTGATGGAAAATTGCTCAAAGGGTAATTTTACGGTGTATGTATGAATCATAGAACACCGATCTTCGAATCGTACCAGAAACATTCTCGAGGCACCTACATCGAAGAGTTATGCTAAACTTCGCGGTCCTATAAGTACTTCATCAACATTATCTTGCCCATAAACCAATTCCTATGTCCTACACATTCGCTCACCGATATTAGCAGCATTTGCACAGAATGGACTGTATTTATTTTATCTCTTCTTAAAAATGGTTTTGCTTAAAACCCCAATAAAATTGAAAAAGTACTTATATAAATATTAAGATTTAAAATTGCTTTTACCAATAAGCATTGTGCAGTCAGCAAAAGTAGGCTGATTTTTCAACTAATATCTAATGAATAATTATGACAGTTTGACATAATTTCTATACAAAAGCTATCAAACCGCAATATTTTGTCTGAGGAATAACTAACTGACTATAGAAAAATCAGGCCTTAAACGTTTCGGATAAGTTTTATGAATGATAACTTATTAATATTAATAATACCAGCTTAAACAGTGTGACAGGTTAAACGAGGGACATAATATAAGGGAGTGTAGTATTACTTATACCCATGAAAATGAAACAACTTTTACTAAGAGACAAACACTGAAATCGAGAAAATAAAAACAGCCGCTTTATGCATTTATGTTCGCATAACTGGACAAAATGTAGGGAACACCTTTTTTTTATATTTTTGAGTACGATAGTAGGTAAAAGTTGTTCATTTTCATGAGTACTACACTCCCTTAAAGTATGTCCCTCGTTAAACCTGACACACTGTGTATTGTAAATAATTTAGATTTGTCAAAATAAATAATAATTGATTTCTGACTTCTTAATTAAGTTTGTCATATTTATTGAAAAGAAGAGAATAGTTTGGAGACTCCAATAGTTAGATTGCGTAAGTATCCTAGAGCAATCACCCTCATTATGATGCTTGTGTACATATACGTACAAATAACACCGCAAGAAGCTATGTCGATTCAATACAAAATGCTCGCTTAAACCAAACAAATGTACAGTTACGTTGTAAATCATTGCTCGTATAATTCTCTGCCGACAGCGCAATGATGACGCGACACGGGAATCGAACCCAAGCATCTGGGGCACGATTTATTAGCTCCTATGTACGTACCTCGGAGTTCAATCGAACATTTTAGGTCTCACTGCACATACCGAGTCGTTTCAGGGTCGTAATCGTGCAGTCATTATGTGGTAGTCCGAAGCCAGAAAGTCTGACAACCAGTCTTACCAATGGGTATTACCTAGTAACTGGGTTGTGGAGGTCAGATAGGCAGTCGCTCCATGTAAAACACTGGTATTCAGCTACATCCGGTTAGACTGGAAGCCGACCCCAACATAGTTGGGAAAAGGCTAGGCAGACGATGATGATGGTCGTGCGTGACGTCTCAATATAGGTGCGTACGGTGGACGCCCCTAATTCCAACCTTTTTTTATTGAAGTACGTCAAAGGGACCGTGTGAAACATTCCAAAATTCATTCATTTTAAAATTTTAAATCAACAGCTAATCTAAAGGAAAAAACACTTAATTCGGTACAGTCAACGTAAAAAGCCCAGTAAGGATAAAACATAACATAGGCTGCCGTAACGACGGTGTCAGGGCGAAACGAATTTACTTTACTTTCACTGCCGTCCCCTTGGAGCGTGTGACGATACAGGAATCCTTCAGGGCTGTCGAGCAATCTACAAAACCACCACAAATATGTCACAATATCATCGGTCGACGTATGTTCTGTGCCAAAAGTATGAGATGAAAGTGTAAACAAACACTATTCAGCGGGGTAATTGCGTAACACCCTATCAGTAGCAATGGGTGTTAGTTTGACAGTTCAACAATATACATTGCGTTATATGCGTAGTTGTACATTTTTCGAACATGTGAACCAATGGATTAGGAATATCCTTCAAAATGATTGAGATTTATATTATAGTAGTTACGTTACGCAATTATTGTACAGGTGGCACTAGAAATCGGCCTCCACAGTTATGTACGGTTTCCTGATTCATTTGTTTACATTTTCATCAGATGTTTTTAGAACAGACTATAGACCGACTGCAGTCTAGTTGCAAAGTGGTGTAAGCAACACAATTATCAAGCCAGTATTATCCGAAGTCTCACATTTTGTCAGTCAATGACTTTACAAGTCTTTTGTAATAGCCATCCTATTGAGTCAAGGTGAGATGGTTTCCGCTTCACCAACACCAACCAACCCCAACCACCAAGTATTTGTACCGCCACGCAGAGTTGCTGTATAAGTTTTTTTTTTTATGTGTTCGAGGCTGAGTCCTGTATCGTTCACCAGCACATGAGACATTCCAACTTTTTATCTGAGATGTTGATGACAATACTGAAGATGTTCCCAGTATCACACATGCACATAGGCGGAGCTGACCACACAGTGACCACCTTGTATTAGATGGGCCATCGGCTTGTTTATGTACCTACCACCCAATAAAAAACCATTAAAGAAAGCCATTGTGGTTTTGACAGCCCTATTCTTCTATAGAGCAATAGAAGCAACTGCCTTTTTTTGGTAATTCAATTGCATGACAACACACTCCTTTGATTGTCGCCGACAAGTCTTCATTTCGACTTCCACAGGTTCAACAATATTTAGACCCGACTTTATCAAGTTCCGATTAAATTACCTCTGTCTGCCTAGTGCCTCCATCTTTAGGAAATATATGCGTACTGTTGTTAGTTACCAATCTTAAACCTGTAAACATCTGCATAAACTCTCAAATCAGATAATAGATATGTACCGTATTGTATTTTCTTTTTCACCTTTCTAAAACTAAACACTTGGACAAAACTCTATAATATAACCAGCATCCTAATTGCGCAACACACTATAAATCACAATCAGAATCATTTTGAAAGATATTTGTAATCCATTGCTTCATATGTTTGAAAAATTTGTCTGTTCAACAACGTAAATTACGAAATGAATGTTGTTGAACTGTCAAATTGAAAGAAAGTAATTTCTACTGTTAGTGTGTTACGCAATTACCCCACATGTTAACTTTATGTCTTGTTAGTTTGTTTGTTACATAAACCGTCACCGGTCTAAAAAGTAACAAATTATAAATAATTAATCACTCTCTTGACTCGTTAACTGCTTTTCAAAAACCTTTTTTCACCCTTACGGTAGTTACTTAGGTGGGTGCCTACTTAAACTTTATATCGTATTTGACATCTTATTTATAAGAAGGTAAATATTTGAGCATCTCACAGTGACGAAGGGATTTCTCCCTTTGTTAGTTTTTTAGTCGATATAATTCGAAACTTTCTAAACTGTCAATGAATTAACAAAAAACTAAATAGGAATGTCCAATTATTTTTTGTTGAATTTTTAACTTAATAGACGTTTAGGTAGTTTTTTTGGAATTAAGTAAGAAAAGAGAATGATTGTTGTTTATCATAAATTCATAATGACAAGTAGAAAGCGCTTCGATCTTTAATCTTTTTTGACGTTCGAAAAGTGCTGATTCTCAACCTAGTTTGAATAAATGACTTGGATCTTGAATTTGATTTGAATCCTTCGTATGAACGTGGATCCACGCGAGACACCGTGGCTTTTTAATTGTTTCTGTCATAACGACATTCAACCGGTTAAAAGACGAAGCCATAAACAGCAAACAAAATGATAGGTAACTGTTTTGTGTTTACATTATTTAGGTAACCTAAATCAGGGAAATCAATTAATAGGCAAACTGACAACATACGTTAATTTGCCGTGTTTTAGCAAACAATTCATAAAACTATCAAAGTGTGACAGTTGTTTTTTGAATATTCGGATAATTTAATTTAGGGCTGATTTTTCAATGGTCCAGTAACTATTAAGATTACATAATAATATGTCAGTTAGTTTGACATATCTTTCATACAAAAGCTGTCAAATCGTAATAAGTATTCCTCAGATATAAGTCTGACTATTGAACAATCAGCCCTTAGTGTTAACTTTCCCTGATTTCACCACGTATATGTCATAGAAAAAAAATGGATTGCCTTGTACGACCGTATTGTTGAAGGAGTGATTTTACTTGTTTCCCGGACACAGGCGATGGTAGGCCCTATTTTCAGAACTTTCCCAAAAACAACCGGATAGACTCAAATTTTCACAATTTTCAAAGTCTAGGCCAGGCTAGGGTTGAAGGGTTTTCTCGCTAAAAGTAACGTCTGGACAGGTATGATATAACCTACAATTCCTTATCTGTTAAATAGCAGCTATTTAGACTTTGTTATTTAAAACATAACTTAGTAGGTCGACAAGTGTCGCGCTCGTGACATACGTGCGCTCAGATTAGGAACGCGACGATGCGCGTGAGCACATCGGCTACACACAGCGCTCTGGAACGAATGCCGCCGTCACGGATTGAGCTATATTCCGACATCTTAGACATCACTAGAGAGTCTAAGGTTACGAAAAGATTATATCGGATCTTACGATTCTAATCTGGGACCCGAAAGACCGCAACCTAGGTATCCAGCAACGAAGGGCTGCACCACAATTACGTACGTCACTTTCGATCACAATCCGAAGGACTTTTAAGGAAATTCCTAAATCATTGCTTCAGAGGTTTTAAAAAAAAATCTGCTTCACAACGTAAATAACGCAATTAATGTTGTTGAACTGTCAATATGTAGTCTAGGTGTTGTGTAGGTGACGGTATTAGTTGCACTGCACATGGTTCAAAATTGCTTGACACTTCACATGACACCTTGATTTTTGTTACTTATTAGTTCGCTTTAGAAGTGACCGATCTGTGGGCTCTTCATGATGACTTAATAGTAATAATACCAGTCTATTATTGTCCCACTGCTGGGCAAAGTCCTCTTCTCATACACAGAAGGCACGAGCATTGATCACCACGCTTGCTCAAGCTGGGTTGGCAATTTCAGACTTATTTAACCAGGTGCAGGTTTCCTCACGATGTTTGCCTTCACCACCAATATCCGTAATCATCATGACCTACTTAATTAAATTATTAGACTTAAATTATTTTATCTATTTTAATCTTATTTTGTCCCACTGCCTTTTCTCTTCTCCACTCCTATCTTGAGCTAAGTAAAAAAAGTAACAAAATAATTATTTGTCCGTTTCAGCCGGCAGTCGCGGGCACCTCGCAGTGTTTACTCGTACAGGAGTGCAGTGGCGCCATCTGTCGCCTCTACACACAGATCCAAAGTCTCCAGGAAGGTAAGACCTTCCTTCCACGAAAATTTGTTTAGTTGGACTGAATAATATTTTATTTGAAAACACCTAGGGGATCTTCTTAAAAACTAGACGATCATAAACGACAACCAGTCTTACCAAGGGGTAATATAACGCAGTAACTGGGTTGTGGAGGTCAGATAGGCAGTCGCTCCATGTAAAATACTGGTACTCAGCTGCATCCGGTTAGACTGGAAGCCGATCCCAACATAGTTGGGAAGTGGCAGATGATGAATCATAAACAGTTTATAATACTAATTAATTCCTAATTTGCATGAAAAACAATACAAATGCCAAGGCTATGCACTAAAATACGTATCTACATGACCTTTATAAAACGTTAAAAATTGAGTAGAAAACTCCGATCTGCATTCACAAACATATGCTTGCGTGCCGGATCGAACATCAATCAATGACCTCCGCTATTCTACCGATAGCTGTTTGCTATACCTATGTAACAGGGTTGATCCGCTCGGCCGCGTTCATTCTTTTACGTTCCCGGCACTGCTTGACTCGCTCATATGGTGCTTTAATGGTACAATTCGATTGCTCTTGAGAAGCTCTTCCAACCGCATCTCTGTATTTGGATTTGGTTTTTTGACGCGTAGCCGACATTGTATATTTTTGATATTATTTTTATTTTTTATTTTAACACATTATATTCATTGTCACTATTTTACACTAATGTTTTGCATACAATCGATAGATTTTGACAAGAGCTCACGATTGAAACTAAACATACGTCCTAGCTTTTCCGACTCAAAAGTTATACTAAGAGGAAATCTCAATACGTAGCAAAATTACCTCAAAATGGTGACACTTCCCCCTCCACCGCGCGCGATGCATCACATTCCTGACTTGGCGTAATGAATTCTTTGATCCTTTAGCTATCCAATGTTGTTATTGAATTTACGATGGAGATGATAGATATGAAGCTGCAACACTAAACTGTATACCCCGATTTTGTTGTCATTGTTTTTTTTTTGTCTTGCCACCCACTATGGAAGCAATTTTAAAGACGTACTCACGTCAATAATCATCATATGTTGACTCCACTAAAATGAAACCTCTAATTTCAGGCAGGAGTTAAGGTAGACGCGATGGCGGCACCAAACCCTTTCTGTCCGAACGTGAAAGGAATGTGCTGTCTGATGCTGCTGCTGAACCTCGGGCTGATCCTCGTCACCCTAGGATTTGTCATCGTTCTACAGTTCTTTGAACCACTTTTTGTATGGTAATTTAATTTATATCTAAAACTGTACTAAATGTTTCCTCAGGTAGGTACCTATTATAGAATTAAGAATGAAATATTACCTAACCTTATTTCGAAGAGATTTACCTACTAATAAAGAACTGCGCTCGCTATTTAGTTTCTTGCGCTACAACTAACAAATATTTATACTTTTTCAATGGTCATTCTGAAATCAACTTAATTTGACACTAGCATAAAGTTGATATTCGTTAAGGTGGAAATCACTGCAGCCGTAGACACGCGTCGACGGCAGCCGTCGACGCGTCGTCGTCGGCTGCAGTTACCTCTGCCGTTGACAACGTGCCGCTCGTGTTATTTAGCGATTTGTCGAGCATGTCAGCCTAAGAAAAAACTCGTTTTTTGAACTTTATTAGGACGAGCTGATGCACATGTAAACTTACCACAAGCGAAAAAAAATTGTACCATCTCGTCCCAAGCGTCTGACTGTGATAAACTTTCTTAATTTTCAATTATTATTTTTTTTCCAGGATTCTGGGCATAGTCTTCCTAATCTTCGGCTTCATCACGCTAGTCGGCAGCCTGATATATTGCGTCGTACTATGTCGAGAGAATCCGTACCCCCGTTACCCAGAGGACTCCTACTGGACACATCATTGGTCCAAAACCATAGGACCTTCAGAAATCCACTACAGCGCCAGTGAAAAACAGTACGTTAAAAATGGCCAAAGTGACAGATACAATAATAAATATAATGGCAAATTTTCTGACAGGGAAAGCGCTAAAGGCTATTCGGATAGAGAAAGTAAACTTAGTAGGTATTGAAAAACATTTTGGTTGAAAATAATGGTTTTTGAACGAATCATTCGATTACTAACCCTCTGCTGGTTGAGGGACAATGAGATCAAACTCGTTTACCTTCTTTCTTCGCAATACTTAATATTTATGAGCTAATCCAGTGAGTTGCCCGTGCTCTTGCAAAATATTCTCTGCATCAGGCCAGGTCCACACACACACAGACCACTTCTGTCAGCGTTCTTAGTGTGAACAGCGCTCTAGAATGGTTGAGCCACTACAGTTTTTTATTGTTCAGATATGTGTCAGAAAATCAACAATGATAGCGTGTACTGGCGGTTAGCAGCGAATTTCACCAATGAAACTGAACGCGATCAGCACAAATAAACCGCGTTCAAGAGCTGTCAGTGTCATCTTTGTTGTGAAATATTAACACTGACAGCTCTTGAACGCGGTTTAGATGAGTTGATCGCGTTCAATTTCATTGCTGAAATTCGCCTTTGACAGGTCAGCATCGCTATTCACAACCATCCGACAGGTTATCGTAACGAAAATGACACATTTCGATAACATGATTTGCCTTTCCCCCGACAGCAAACAGCTGTCCGTGAAGAATAGCATTCGTCTATTTGATTTAAACTGACAAATATTTCGGCTTTTGGACTTGAGAACAGGGTTTGGAGGACTCTTACGATAACATTGATTGATGTTGGATACGGTACGAAAGCGTATCGAGTGGTTGTGAATAGCTATGTTGTCATGTTTTTTATAGGCTTTCAATTTGGTTACTTAGTACTTACTGGTTTTAACTACACTTTTGAAAGTCTGCATTATAATCTGATGTAAAAATACTAATTAAATATTTTTCAGTAAACCAATAAAGAAATATAATAATAATATCTAGGATAGAATAATCCCTTAATATCTTATTGTATTCATACTTAGTTAATGTTTAGTAACAATTTGTACTTATCTAAATACATAATTATGTCATAAAAGATTTAATTTAATGTAAATAATCTTTATTAAGTATACTTACACTCAGAATTAAATGCCATATTAATTTACCCGTTAATGTTAGAGTGTTTAGAATTAAGTTAGGCCAGGGAACACGGAACAGAAAATATATAAATATGTGAATAACAAGATGTATGTAAATTAATCATCAATAATGTACCTACACACAAAGGTTGAAATCGTTAGATGTGTTCTCGCCGTACTCAGTCGACAGAAAAAAGGTCCTTTCTGAGAAGCACAATTATAATGGCGTGGCCACAATCATGTCAAGTCTCTGCGGCATTGTGTGTGTCAGAGGTGTCAAAACGAAACAGAAACGCGAACAACTTGTAGAGCGAATCTCACGATTTTAATCTTTGTTTATACACTGTTCTAAACTAAGTCGTAGTGTTGCTATTGCACTATTTTTTTGTTAGGTTTGTGTAAAACCTCTTAATTTAATGCATGTATTTGTTTTTCAGCTTTTCAAAATTATTGCATGAATCTCATGTTTGTTTGACCATAGTTCACCTGTAACAACAGATTATTATGGACTTTATCAAGCTTCATAAACAACGAAAACAACGTTGCGCAACATTGTTTCAGCAACATGGCATGTTGCAGTGTTGCTGGCAATGTACTATCATGGTAAAAAAAACATCTAGCAACATATGTTCCGAGCTTGTATACGGGGCTTTATAGACGAATCTTGATAGAATCTATTTATCCCTTAGAATTGGTACATTATAACTTATAAGGGTGCGGTTCCACTGCGAGCATTCACAAAAGAGAATGTGTTCGCACCAAACGTCCTCAACGTTCCAACGATGCCGCCAGTGCGACACACGACTATTATATCTCACTCTCGAATTGTCAAGCAATTGGAGTGTTCGTAAAACTTCGGTTTCCTAAGAAAGCGGTGAGCGGTCACACAAAAGGCGTAACTCTATAAACCTTACATCTTGGTCAAAATGTACAGCTTGGCTGCAGTTTCGCAGCTGACGCACAGACACTCCTAACGGCTGTCCAAATACCGATGTTTTTTGATATCTTAATGTCAAATACTGTGACCGATTTTCACAACGGCTGTTATAATATGACGAAACCGCTCTTTTTTTATTAAACCAATCAATTATCAATCAGTACGGTCACGTCACCTCAATCAGTATGGTAACGTTCTAATTTTCACAAACGAATGCACGCGGTGAACGTACCTTAAGTAAGACGCAATACTTTTTTTGAGCAGTGTACGTTTACAGATATGTTTAGAATAGAAAAAAGTTGACGAAATTAAAATATTTTTTTCAATAAATAAAATTGTATAAATTGTAACAAAATATTTGTTTTACTTTACAAAATCATGTCTTTAATGTTCCCATTGCTGGGACACAGGCCTCCATATCCACAGGGAGTGGGCTTTAATCTACCAATGCGGGTTAACAGATGTCACACGTTTTTGAATTTTTGTTTCTAGGACAAGCCGGATTCCTCAACAACTCATGTTTTGTTTCACCGTTTTGAAAGAAGTGGTGATGAAATTTATTTCACAAAGGAAAGCACCTGGCTGGATTCGAACCCAGGACCCAACGCTCAGCAGTCGCGCTAGCGACCAAGACACCAACGGGGCAGTTATCTACTAACGTAATTTTACGGCACACAGCATACGGGACGAACCTATTCTTTTCATCAACCCTAGCAGCCTTAGGCCATATTTCCAGTAAAAAAATATTCCCTACGTTAAAGAAAGTGCTAGAATGTTTAATGCACACAGGGTAAATAAAGTACCCCGCGCTGAGTCACTATTTGCACCCGATCCATTGCGTTGCGTACGGCGCTTATCTTGTGCACACGATTTGTCACTGTGTTTAAATTATTATACTTCAATTCAGTGCGGTTCGGTTTGTCATTACCACAGAACATAATTATATACCCATAACATTACATCTCTCTCGGTGTTTAGACATGAATTCTTTGTTATTATTTTGAGGATTTTTGTGGTGAATAATTTTTTGGAAAAGGTGAGATTTGAATTATTTTTGTTTTGGTATTTGTGTAGAGGAATACTAATTTAGTACTCTGTGACTATGTATTACTTTTGAATAAAATTTATAAGTAAACAATTATTATTTTTAATATATATAGGTATATTAACTAACTTATTATATAAATAAATACAAAAACGAAGGACACCTAGGCGTCGAAGTACTCGTCCGCATCGCTGTCATCCGGAAACGTGCCCAGAAGACTGGCAGCATTGCCACGTTGAATGGCAATGCTAATTCTTTGACCAAAGAACGACCCAGCCCTCTGGTCACGTGAAGAGTCGACTAACCGGCGAGAAATTTCCTTAAAAAGTAGACGCGCACTCGGGCCCCATGACCCGAGCGTTTCGACCCCAAACGGCTCAAAGCTGTAGTTGCCTATAAGGTTACAGTATTTGCGCCGCTTGAGGGTCTCAGCAGCCGCAGCAGCGGCACCAGCATAGCCCGCCGTGCTAGGTACATGAGATGGCGCAAGGGTATCAACACACGTTGCGTCCCACACCAGAGGCCCACCCACCTTCCAAGGCAACAACGTCACGCCGTCTGGTCTCTTCCCATCGTCACGTACCAAGCCGTTTGGTTCTAACACCGCTGGTACGCCGGCGGTGACAAGGGCTCATTATAGTTTAATGAGGGCCGTTTTACTTATTATTATAACAGGACATGATATACATTATGGTACGATGATACCAAGTATGTTTGTTCACTATGCGTACAAAGATGTTCCCATGTAAATTATTATGTGCATATATTATTTTGTCTACTTGTTGTTGGAGGTGGCATTCAGAATTACAGATTACTCGTACCTAATAATGAGACTGTTGTTTATTTATTCCACAACAAGTTTCGTATTTCACACAAATATCTATCTCCGCTCTAGCAAACCAGAAAACGTATCTTTTTGACGAAGAATTTATGATGATAAACAATATTTCTTTTCATAAAACGACAATACGCCAATTACTAGCATTAGGTACATATTTTTTTTAGCTCTATGAATTATGTAATAAGTACTTACCTAATCAATTTCTTGTTTATTTTCAGAACTAACCACGCCGTCCCGTAAAGTATTCATCAAGAAGTTCCTCGTCTGTTCTATGAGCGAGTACATCTGCATCCCAACTCAGGGTAAACCTTACGTCTGCCTGAGCAAAGACGACGAAGGGAAGATCGTACCCTGCTTCGACTGCAAAGCTGTCAAAATGGACGAAAACTAATGGAAATGTGTCGACACCTCCAGCATCTGCCTTCCAACTGACGGAAAACCTTGTCTATGCATCTGTACTGACAGACGCCATTAAGTCCTGCGACGATTGCTCTCACATCAACGACGACTGCAAAGAAACTTTCAAGAGATGTGGCAAAGGTAGATGCGTCTGCTTACCAACTGGTGGCAACTCTTGCATCTACGTCTGCAAGAAGAATGGACAAATTGTTTTATGCGAGTGCAATGGAGCTGGAACATGTGGCAACTCTTGCGTCTCTGTTTCTACCGAAGGTGGCAAGTGTGTTTATGTCTGCTGCGACGCGAAAGGCAATATAAAAGTTTGTAAAGAGTGTACTTGCGATCCTCAGGAACAAGAAGACGCTAGCTGCGGTAAGGGTGGATGTGTTTGCATCACAACTGATGGAAAATCTTGCATCTGTGTGTGCAAGAATAGTGAGGGGAAGATTGTATGCTGCGATGACTGCAAGTGTAATGATTCTGGCAAATGTGACAAGCCAGAATGCACTTGTATCCTAACTGATGGAGCTAAATGCATCTGTTCCTTGTTAAAAACTACCGTTTGTGGCAATTGTACTTGCTCTACCGATAAGAAATGTGGTAGGTAAAGACTGTACCTATGTTTTAGACAGATGTGTGCGAGATAAAAATGGTAAATGAGTGAGTGATAATGCTTGCAAATGTGAGAATGAGTGTTCAGGTGTTGTTCGAGATTCCAGCTGAGGGAAAAGATTGTGTTTGTGTGTACAAAGATGCTAAAGGCAACATTGTCGTGTATGATTGCGCCTAATCAATATTGTATAATATTGATCACATTATAAATATTTTAGTAAGCTGCGGACGGCGGCGGTTATACTGTGCGCTTAGCTTGCGAATAGAGTTTTCGCAAGCTAAGCTAAACTTGGAACTCCAACTTGCCCATGGCAATTCATAATTTTATTCGTAATTCCGACTATTCCTTGAAAGGGGTTATACCACTGACCTGTAGTACTTGTATAATAGAGGTCAGTGGATTATACTCTGAGAACCCTAAAGAAAACAATAGAAATATGGTGAAATTGTTCATTTATTTACACATTGTTAAAACTAACAAATAATAATGAGAAATTACATTTGTAACATAAAAATAAGGAGGAACCAATTCAATTTCATAGTGCTGTCTACAATATTATTGAAATATTAAGTGGAAAATAACGGTCACATTAATTAATAAAAGCATTTTTTACGAAAATAAACCAAACATCGAGTTTTTTTTTTTTTAATCGATTGCACATTTAGAATTACAGAACATTTAAAAACTAAACGGATAAGAATGTAATTCGACCAAATTCAGAAAGAACTAGGAAAATATGTCAAAATACAAACATAGACAAAGAAAGAATTAAAATGGAAAAATACAAATAAACTGAAATTTTCTTGTTACATTAAGATTATTTACAATTTGTCATAAAAAACTATAATTATCAGAAATTGCTCAAATACTTATTATAAAAATTTCAAATATGTTGTCTTTGAGCAAGAACGTGCCAGACGATTATTTACCTAATTACGAACTAATTAGATCTAAATTATAAATAGGTTTATTTGTTTTAAACGCACGACAGCCTAATTGCATGCCACACTCGTAATGTCAACGTTTTTATTTCAATCAAACCAATTTTTAAAACATGCAAACTGGGTTTAGGCCGAGATCTATAATCGTTACTTAGCCCCTTACTTGGCTGAACGAAATTCCTGTCACTATCGCACAACTGTAAAACTACATGTGCAAGATAGACACAGGAACATTTTAAGTCAACAAACACACGAGCGTTAAAACATTATAGATCTGAGACTAAATGAAATCGATAGATATTACGAGTTTCTAACGCAATTAGGGTGCAGATTACAAAATGTGTTTCTGCAGGTCAGTCAGACTGCATGTAGGCCAGAATGTATAAAAATAACGTGTAAACGTAGTCAATACAAATGATAACAAAATATCGTTGCGTCGTTTCCAGCGACTCACTTTACATCGTAAAGCTTATAAAATCATGTTGTCACAATACTGCTTCTGAAACAATATAATGCATCTAAATCAATACAGGATGAAATTTAAAACTTGCCACAAATCGAAATAGGAGGTGCAGTAACTGTTACATAATCATTTCCCATATTTTGATATTCATGTTCATGAAAAAAATCGTGTAATTATCGTCTTAGATAGTGCAAACCAAGCTATTATAAGCCTTCAAGTAGACACGAATTATCGTTGTTCTAGTAAAAACTTTTTTTTTTTCAAAATTCTCTATACATATTTAAGAAAATCAATGTATAAATTATAGCGCGCCCGATAAGCAATCCATTTATCGCAGAGTTCACAACAAATCAAGTTGGCAACACGTTGAACTAGCGGTATTACCTAATGTATACCGGTCCTACGAAAAAAAAAAAGGGCGCGCGACTACGTTGCCGAATCGCTTGCCTACGCGCACGTATGTACACATCCCTTTTCTTAATGACATGCTCTTAATTTACTTTATAACACGTTGAATTAGATATTTAAAATTTGTCACACCTATTCAATTTCATCCTGTATAATTATATCACACTAATATTATAAACGCGAAAGTTTGTGAGTGTGTTTGTATGTTTGCTACTTCTTCACGCAAAAACGGCTCTACCAATTTTGATAAAATTTGGTATGGAGGTAGCTGACACCCTGAAATAACACATAGGATACTTTTTATCCCGATATTCCCAAGGGATCGTAACTTATGCGGGTGAAACCGCGAGGCGCTGCTAGTCTAGTTGTCGTTGTCGTTGTTGTTGTAGTTGTAGTTGTTGTAGTGTTGTTGTAGTGTAGTTGTTGTTGTTGTTGTTGTGTGTTGTTGTTGTTGTAGTGTAGTTGTTGTCTAGTTGTTGTTGTGTTGTGTAGTGTAGTTGTTGTTGTAGTTGTTGTGTTGTAGTGTAGTTGTAGTTTGTCCTATATATATATAGGACAAAACAAATTCGCTTTTTCTTTATGTCTGCTTGTAAACCATACAATGAATTTTGAAGCGATTACAACGCAGCGCAGCGGTTAGCGGTTCTACACATCTTCCTAGCCTTTTCCCAATTATGTTGGGGTCGGCTAGGTATCGTGGATAAAGCATAGAAGATTCGATATTTAAGACAACATGTCGCCAAGCGGTCGGCCTATAGTTGTTTATTAGTGACCTTCTTGGCGATGTTCTTCAGAAAGGTCAGGTGCGTTGATCTCGCTAACGGTGTGAGTGTGTGACCAGATGTATGAACGTAACCGAAGCAAAAGGTGTATGTAAGAATCGTAGCAGGTGATGTTCTGTAGTTTCTACCTTCCCACATTAAAAAGGCGTAAATTTATGTATGTAACTTACGGCTAGTCAGAGTCAGACTCGCTGAACGTGTACTTCTGCTGCGCACGTGCGCGTGAGCTCTTAACCGCGGCGAGCGTCTCACTTCCCTCGTCCGACTCCGAGTCACTCGCTACCTTCTTTTTCAGCTTCTTTTTTGGCGCTGCTTTCTTTTTTTGGTCCTAGTAGAAATTATTCACAACATTAATAAAAATAAATAATAGACGAACTCGATGAAGTGACAAGATGGAAAAAAAACCCTAGGGTCGAAGGTTTGTGAATAGCTATTCACGTCTAGTATTCTACCGTTTTGGGTAAGCCCTCAGCTCTCATAATCTATGGTCATAGGGCAACTGCAGCCGTGTCGCACGCGCCGGCACGTGTCAGTGTACGACGCGACGCGACACGACAAGACGACGCGACACGACAAGACGACGCGAGAGCGACGTCTACGCGACGCGCACGACACGACTACCCCCCTCAGGCATGAGTTCTCATCATTGGGCAGGAAGATAATTATACCTAATGCTGAATTGCTGACTTTGAATCTGTGTAGAATAATCCAGCATGTGCTTAGCAGACAAATTCCTAGAAGTGCAGGTTTGCGCTTTAGTCACCAGCATCCGTCAAGCGGGTGATTCTCCTACGAAATCATTGTCAGATTCGTGAGTTCAAGGTGAAGAAGTGTTAATTAGATTTACACTCTGTTAATATTAATATGATGATCAACATGATTCTTACAAAAACAACATTTTTCGTTATTATTAGATAAACGTGAACTTCTTTAATGACCTCTCAAGCTCCGCTAATGAGACACAATTGATTTTCTATTGTATCGTACTACATAGGGTACGCGCGGAGCTTGACTGACCGGTTAAATAAATTGATAATTTGTCACACACATTCTGCTATAGTTTATGTTCGAGAAACTGGCCCATAATAACGTTACGTTGACCGTTATTATAACCTCCTCTGCAGTCCGGTAAGCCACACTTATGCAAAATTTTAAGCTTGACTAATTCGTGACTGAAAAGTTGCAGTGGAGAAAAATGACCGTACCTTTTTGCTGTCAAATATGCTGTCGTCGTCATCGTCACTCAGCATCTCCTTGGCTGGCCTCTTCTTAGGTTTCTTGTCATCATTCAGTAGCTTCCGCTTCGGTCCCGGTTTCTTCTTCGGCGGTGAATCGGGTACGACCTCATCGTCACTTGATAAAACTGTGGAGTACGCCGCGCCATTGTTCTTTGCCTTATCTTTTTCTTCTTCTTTCTTTGTGTCCTCGATTAAGGAGTCGAAAAGGCAGTCTGAAATGTTTAACAGTAATTGAGTGCATTGTAACATTTATGCATCTGCAGCGGTAAAAGGTATATACAGGATGAATTTTCCAAGTGCCCGTGGATGGTCCGAAACTATAAAATATGGCGCAAAATACTCAAAGGCAGAGGCGCCTTTCACGGGATCGAATTAGACAAAAACTAAAACTGCATCATTAGATTTTTCGTCAGTTTGTATCGGCTTCTTTGATGTGTTTTAAAACAAGTCGTATAAAACATGCAAAGCCCGGTCGTTAATCCTAACTAATATTATAAATGCGGAAAGTAAGTTTGTTTGTTACGCTTTCACGCTAAAACGGCTGAACGGATTTGGATGAAATTTGGCGCACTTTTCATCCTGGATCGCAGACGAAGTCGCGGGCAACAGCTAGTCATATATATTTCAAAATTCTATAAGAAAAACTCTGTTATTATTGCTACTGACCTGAATCCATCTCAGCAGGTTTCTTAGTCTTGTTATTCTTAACGTTGAAGTCATCATCGTCTTCACTTATCGACAGCGCACGCGTCGGGGCTTCGCCACCGGAGTCCAGCTTGTTATCCAACAGTTCCACGTCGGAGCCCGAGTCTGAATCCTCATCCCCGTCTTTGTATTTTTGTACCTTGATGAAAATGTTATATAGTTATTTATTGCTTTGATAATGGTAATAATTTTCGTGTTAATCAACTGAACTAACGTTGCTGTTTTATTAACGTGTTCATCTCTTCCTTGTTTTATCGGAGAGAATGAATTAGCAATAGCTTAAATTAGATGAAAATTAATGCAAAAAAAAAATTCTTTCGTATTTATATTTTTTTTGTGCACCAACATTCACCTAATTTAACTGAACTGACCGTAATACATAATAAGTTTAGTTCAGTTCAGTAATAGGTTACTTTATCTATATGAAGTAAATAAATTCAGTAAAAGTGATTCTATTGCTTTCTGTAGGGACTGTATTACTGTTTGGAGGACCATTATAAAGCTGAGCAGACGATGGGTTATTTGTACGGCGGACAGATATTTGTCCTGTGTGTGCGTTATTGCTATTGCAGATTTCCATAGGTTCTATAGTCCGTCGCGGACAAATCAAATTGTAGATGTACAGACGCCAGCACATCAACCTACCCGAAACTGTCACATTTTCCCAATCAACTTTGAACCTTATGCTTTAGCGATAAAGTTGAAAATCTATCAAAGAGATTTGACAGATTGTAGTAGGTTGATGTGCTGGCGTCTGTACAGTCGCGGCAGACCCCGTAGATGACGGGACGAGGTCGACAAAACAAACGGCCAGTCCCAGCCAGGGCCAGCCCTGAATCGTATGCACTAGATGTCTTAGGGAGAGGACTTTGCCCAGCAGTGGGATGATACAGGCTGATAGTATGAGTAACTGCTCTGGGCTTATTTATTTAGTCTCCATTGTGATTATCTCTCAGCACAATGCTTACCTTGGTGGCAGCGCGTCGCGCAGTGGCTCTCTCGCGCGGCGCGGCGACAGCTGCGGGAGGCCCGTCGTCCGAGCCCGAGCCCTCCGAGCTACTGCCGCTGAACGTCATGCGCTTCTGTGAATATAACAACGTACATCACAATCAATTATTTTCATTTCTCCAAAATACACATGAATTACCTATTGTATAATGTTACCTCAGTAGTAGCTCAGAGTCAAGATTTATGTCCGGTTGATGGCAATACACTATTCGTTACTATCGCGGACACTCCCGCCTGACCACCAGTAAGTTCATTTTTGCTTGCACTCAAAAAATAGCAGCGCTCTCTAGTAAGCGCGCCAAGGTCAAATAGTTCGTCCGTAAAATTCACAAAATCACGTGTACTCCACGTGATGCGTCACTAAGCTGCGCAATGCAGGTTGCAACTAATTGCGTTATCGCTTTCCTAGAATTTTTTAAGGAAGCGGGTTTGGCGACCGCAGAATGTGATGTAGGCGAAAAAAATTTTAAAATGTAAAATTGATGTTAAATTAAAAACAACTTTTGTTCATACTACGGAACCCTATTTGCGACGGTAACCCATTTGAGTAAGGAATAGTTACCTTCTTAGGTTCTTTTTTGAAAGAAATTTTAGTTTGTTTCAATCCATCGCCTGCTGCTTTATCCGCTTTTTCGGGTTTCTCCACTTTTTC
The DNA here is from genome assembly GCA_963669345.1 of Gortyna flavago. Taxonomy (NCBI): domain Eukaryota; kingdom Metazoa; phylum Arthropoda; class Insecta; order Lepidoptera; family Noctuidae; genus Gortyna; species Gortyna flavago. The sequence continues at coordinate 3,243,912 of OY770136.1, read as the reverse complement.
CTTCTTCACTCGAGACTTGGGTTTCTTATCAGCACTTATCGGACTGATACCAGTTGGATCATCCTGAGGAAAGAAAACTATTAAATAGGTGCACTTCCTCTTCCTACCGAATCGAAGATACAACATGCGTCCAGTTAAGTACATTACTTTGGGACAGTAGCATTCTTCGGGTGCACTCTAAACAATATTTCCAAACATGGTACGACTAAGTAATGTCATGTCACAATAGTGAAATAGAGTGCTCAATATTCGCCGTCTCGCTCCCATTTCATTAAATGCAATTCGTACAGTGGCAATTATTTGGCCCTAACATAATTATTAATGTACAGTCTACTGCACGTCGATAGCAACAGTTTGGCTTCGCCAGCGCCTTTATTCCGAAGCAATAAGGACAGTTTTCGTAGTGCAAACGCACTTACCGGATCATATTCCTTTTTGATTTCTTTCCTAGTTTTCGCCTTCTCAGCGGCCTGGATCCTCTTGATCAGATCGTCGGATATCTTGGGCTCCACACGTCTGCCATTTTCCGAAGGTAAGATGTCCATCAACGACTTGCGATTCTTCTTGCTGGCATTCTGAAAATGTTTAAGTGGCAAATTTTTTACATCTGGTTCTCAGCTACAACGAAGCTTAGTATGCTCGCCGTACGTTTGTAGTTTTTATTATAATTAGAACTGTATTCTGACTCGTGTACATTGACAGGGTTCGAATCAGTTATAGACCCGAAGACACCCCTGAGATATTGACAAATACAACATGTCTAAGTTACGCATTGCCTTTTGTAAAAAAAGAATATTTACCTTTACTCTTTCCATCTTGTAAGCATAAAACAAAGCGAATATTTCAGTTAAAAAAATTACACCATTCAGTCCTTTGATTTACAGGTTTATGATATTAATGTTGATCTTGTTGTTTAATGTTGTTGTCAGACTAGGCTCTTGCCACTAATGACATATTGATAAAGCTACAATAAAATTGGTAAAACATAAAGTACTTACGGCTGCTTTGGTGGTCTTTTTGTTAACAGACAGTTCTTCTTGTCTCTCTTTCTCTTCAATTTCTTCCAATTTTATTAAGAACTCGTCTAAATCTTCACGCCATAAATTCGCCGCTGTTTTTGCTCTGCACAAAGGAACATACTGTTAGAATTAATAAAACAATTAAATAAGAAATAAATTAAGATTTTTTTTTTATAAATTATAAATATTGCCTATTTAAAATACCATGGTCTTTTAAACAAATGAAACTTTACTGGAATAAAATAGCAAACAGTAATAAAAGGTGGAAAAAGTTCTGGAGAAATAATTCTGATTCCGAAATTGTTTAGAATTAATCAGAAAAGAATAAACAGCCATAATAACTTACTTAAGTGCGTTAAGTTCTGACAGTTTCTGGTCCCTCTGCTTGAGCAGTTCATCTTTCTTCTCCTTGGTCAACATCCACATGGACATGCCCAGCAGATAGTTGAACTTCTTCACCTCTTTCAAGTTTTGGAATGCTTTTTCTGTAATATAGCCAGTTCAATTATATACTAGCTAGTGAAGAGGGAAGGGAGGCCTTTGCCCGCAGTGGGACACAAAAGGTAGTAAGTTTTAGTGCTTAAATTAAATGTTTATAATTAAACTTAGTTTTATACTTGCTTAATTTTAACCCAAAGGAAGAAGGCACGGGCTCCTAAAATACAGGTACTTTAACCTAGCTCTGGCATCAGGCTCTCATATTTTTCTGTTACCTGTTTATGGAAATAAAGAATTTATTATTATTGTAGTGAGTCGCGCTTACCATACGTGCTCACAAAGCGTTATTACCTGCCGGCCTGCTGCCTAGAGGTGCAACAAGACCGCGATCGATCGACGTCGACTAGTCGATATTGATCGCTTCATATTCCATATTCCACATAGACCAAATTGGTCTATTGATGCTCGGCCATCGATGAACGATCGTCAATTGTGAATTCGTAAAAAATGCTCCAAAGATAGTTTTTACTTGTAGGGATTACAGTATGTAGGTAGAAGGTTCAGAACCCACCTGGATCTACGGGTTTTCCCTTCTCAGCCTCAGGCTCGGGTTCTTCTTCCGACTCTTGAGGGTCGTCTTCTACTGCTGTTAGTCCCTGCATCTTACTGGCGCGCTTCTTCCATTCAGAGATCGGGTCGGGAGCATAACCTGTAGTTAGGAATTTGGATTAGTTAGAAAAGCTTTATTATTATTCCGAAAATTATATTACGAATTCCTGATGAATTATATGAATACTATACGTAAAAAGTACAATCATCGAACCTGATTGAGGCATACCATTCATTTTATGTAGTAATATTGAGCAAAAATAATTGCCAGAGTGGCTTTTATGGTGGAAATTTACTCGGAGCTTGGTAGGGTGCTGTTACTGTAGCACGCATTATAACGTATGCGACACACTATGCCTACGTGTGTATTAAACGGGACAGGGGACGCGGTAAGTATTAACATGCCAAAAGGAGAATTTGACCTTCAATATCTCCATAATGAGACAGTTACCAAGTGACCCAATACAAAAAAAAAACATTGCAAAGGCAAGTTTATGTGACTATTGACTTTTAAACCCGCCATTTACTATCAAATAGGCTTCAATATCGGTAACATACCTCTCTTCATAAGTTCTTCCACCATGACTTTACGCTTCTTGTTTTCGACCACTAGTCCCTTGTCGCACTTCTCGAGAATGAACCGCGCTTGGTTGGACAATTTGTCGGCCTCGGCCTGCAGTTGACCCTCCCGGTACTCTTTGCGCCGCGCGTAGTACTTCAACCTCAGCTCGTAGAAGTCTCGTAAGATTTCTTCGACCTTGTCGTATCTGGTGACGAATATTTTTATATGTTAGCAACTTCTGAGGGGCAATTCTGGTAATTTTAAGAACATTCACATTCTGATCTCAGTCTCAATCTGTCAAAAATACCTCTAATTTCCCTAAATTTTGACAAGTTTTTGACATTTGTTTTTCGCCGAGATGAGACTGCGACTAGATTTTCAAAGTTTTAGATTACGAGCTTTCTGGTCGTACTTTTGTTTATTAGCAACTTTCTATATTATGCTATTTTCAATGTTCTATAATTTATTTGTGTTTTGCAATTTTCACTTTTCACAATATTAAGGGATGTTTCGTTTGAATCTATAGGGCCAAATTAAATTTGCTAGCGAAACTCCGCGAACGTGATGGGGACGGATTGCCTCACATAGCAAGATAATTTTGTTTTAATCTTAAAAAATAATATATTAATTAAAAACATTTTTTTAGAACTTTTGCATCGTCGTACCTTACTGCTACGACGACAAATCATTACCACAAACATGCAGGTGACTGTGACCTGAGATTATCAACACTTACTTTTTGAGACAGCAGTTGTGGTCGAAAGCGTTCATACAAGTGAGTGAGATGGTGGTTTGCAGCTTGAACACTTTGTGCACACCCTCAAGTTCCACCTCGGCCAGCTTACCTGGCAGGAGACTCACCACGAATCGCACTGTTGTGTCTGTGTTGTATTCCTACAACAGAATAACACATCATTAAAACACGCCACATAGCTAATATTGAATTTAGAATGTTATCAAGCTTTGAAACCTGAATACCTTAATTAGATTCTTATGCAATCACTTACTCAAGGGAGTTAGGACAACATTAATCTATATTTAGAAGGATTAAACCTTATATCTCACCACCTTTTCCAAAAATTATTGCTTGCTTAAAATTAATAAATTGTACTTGAAAATTCTTAGACGAAAATAGAGTAAGTATATAAAATTAACCTCAATTGTCAAATGAAAAACAGGGCAAAAAATTTGAATTTCGGGTTCAAATAATCAAATTAAAGTCACTCAATTTCTAAGGGGCTACAAATTGATATCCACAGGTTTGTTGTACATTACGTTCAGATTGATTTGGAACAAGTAAGTGTAAATTTATTGAGTTTGAAATAGGTCACGCTGCTCCTACCTACCCTATATTCAGATATGATCGGCTTCACTTTATCCGTTCCCAACATGGGCTCCAACACATTCTCCTTATAATTCTGAGTCCACATCCCGACAGGAAGCTCTGTAATTTCGATCTTCTCGCCAGGCAGAATGGCCGCCTCCCCGGAAATTACGTATTTGTCGCCAAAGCCCTCAATATTGCCACGGAAGTTTTTGTACCACGGGTGCATAGGTTTTGGTTCTTCGCCGTCTAACATTCGTCTGAAAAGTAGAGTATACATTTTGTATGTACATACTGATTCCCCAAGAAAAGTATGCGCTTCGGTAATCATCGGCTATCTTCGGAAATATGAACACGTGATAATGAATAAATATAGCTGTTACAACGTACTTACCTATTGCCGTACTTACCTATTGCCATGGTTAGAGAATTATAGATTAACCACTCTTCGCAATTCCAAAAGAGAAAGGTGACGAGATACGACCGGAGTAGGTAACCCCACAGAGAGTAAACTTATTAACAAACGCGGCTTTAGGCAAGGCTTGTTTTGTATTACGAATGTGGCGCGACGTTCGTGCTTATTCGGATGCACAAGTATTATCGAAGCGCATAACTTCTCTGGCTGTTTAGCAGATTGACCCACTACATCAATTTGTCGTGTACACAACCAAACACACACACATACACAACCAAAAAAAAAAACAAAAAATCACGGACAATTTAAGTAGACAGGCACTTACTGAATATTCCCAGCAATATCCCTGGGGTTATAATTGGGTATCTTTGTGGACCATCCTGTGCCAATACCTTCGGCGCCATTCACCAAGACCATAGGAATGATTGGGATGTATTGGATTGGCTCAATTTTCTGATTATCTTCGAAGTCGTGCTAGAAAAAGTCATGAATTTAATATATTTAAATTGCTATTAACTCGTCTTCTCCACTAGGATCAACGAACTTTCAGCAGCAAAATCAGTTCGATTCATGCTTTTTTTTTTATTGCTGAATGAGCTGATGGAAAGCGATAGATGAGCTCTATGATGGAACGAGCGTGCCCAGAAGATGCCTGTTCACTCTCGCTTTGAAGGCAAACTGGTTAAAGATAGAAGGAAACAGACGCTTGCGCTGAGCTTGCGCGAGCATACTCGAATGGATTCGTTTCGAAAGTTTTTTAGTATATGTGTTTGGGATTTTCTTGATCTTTTTTTGCACACTATTTTCAACTATATTGTAGTAGCGATTTCAAAACTTGTTGGAGCATTTTGCTGCTTAGTGTGCGCCGACCATATCACCAGAGCCTGCCTAAAACAAAATTGTGTTAAATAAGATAAAAATACTTACAACAAGTAACGGATCATCGTGTGGATGGAACACAAGTCTGGTAAGCGGCGACATTAGCGTGAAGATGTAACGCGGGCTAGCAGAGTCCTTGCCTCCGCAGAGTCGCGTTCCGAACTGACCACGGGGCTCTAGCAGGTTGATATTGTTGGAACCCACGTAGTTTTGTGCAAGGTTGACTATCGTCATCGCTAGGGACTGTTCACCTGTTCAAATCAAATAAAAAAAATATTATATAAATTATGCTGATAAACATCAGTTCTTGAACATCAAAAGTTACATGGGCTGTCTTAAACGTGCCAAACGCCGGCGGGCGTCACCACTTCCTGGTGATTTAGCTGGGAAGACACATAAAGCTTCTCAGCAACGTGAACTTTTGATTCTTTAATACACTCTTTTGCAAAAAAAACGGGCGCCTAAGAAAATTTACGTTCTAAGGTCGATTTGAGTTAATTAAATAAAATTTAATTGTTTAACGTAGTATGTATACTTATAATCGTGTAAATTAATACGCATGAAGTGAATTCTGGCAATTAAAAAAAAAAATCGATGAATTCTTTTAAACCGATGTACACGGTCAAACGAAAAAATTTATAAAGTTACAAATGTAAAAACCTAATAACAAGTGTGACCTCCTCTTGCCAAAATCACAGCTCGAATCCTTTTGGGCATGCTTTCCACGATGTTTTTAATAACGTTTTGAGGAATACGTTCCCACTCTTATGCAATGACTCTTTTTAGCTCCCTGATGTTTTGTGGAGCAGGTTGCACTGATCTAACCCGTCTCTTTAGAACATCCCAGACATTCTCAATTGGATTGAGGTGACGTCGAGCTGGCCAATCTAAACGACGGATCCCAACTTCTTTGCATGTACGCTTCCACGTCGCCAGAACGGTGCGGGCGAGCATTGTCGTCCATAAAAATGGAATCTTCCCCAAGTGCAGTCAATGCGGGTTGTGCATATGGAATTAGGACTTCCATTATGTACCGGTGTGCATTTAATGTTCCATTTTCTAGGAAAATTAACTCCGTACGCTCCGTCGAATTAATTGCTGCCCAAAACATAACAGAGCCTCCGCCATAAGGTGATTTCTTTGAAATACACTTCCACATAGCGTTCCCGTGGTCTTCGCAGCACTCGCCAGCGTCGGTCCTCTCCACACAAAGAGATTCTAGCTTCATCAGAAAACAATACTTTATTCCAGTCCTCCAGAGTCCATGAAGCACAGTTTCGAGCAAACTGAAGTCGAGCAACACGGTGCTCACGGAGTAATTTAGGGCCCCGAGCCGGGCGGTACCTCCTGATATTGGCAGCCAAAAGTCTCCTCCTGACCGTCCACACGCTAACTTCACACACTTAACACACTTGACGCCTTACGATTCCGTAACGCCTGACTCACCAAAAAGCAGTCGTCTCTTCTTCTGTGCATCGTTTTCTTCCCGAACCAGGTCTTCTTTTGACCGAACCGGTCTCTTGATACCGTTGCCAAGTCCTCTGGACTGTTGAACGACTCACATTTAGCCGCTGAGCAATCTACTTCAAGTAGGGCTATAATTTTACCGGCCCTTAGCACTTTAACACTCATATCAAAAAGTGGTATTTTATTTAAAAGGAAAGATTAAATTGTTTAATTTGCAGAAAATATCCAAAAAGTTTTAAAATTTTAGTACACAGTAAAAAAATCGTTTCAGCAATTCGCGCCATTATTAAAGCAATTATTTTAATAATGATTTTTCTTTTGTTAACTTCAAAATTTAAATTTGGAACGTAAAGAATCATGTCAGGATGATTCAAATAACATGCCAATACATCGTCAAATTAATAAAACCTCTTTCTTGTTCTTCTTCATTGAAGTAGAGAAAAAAAAAAATTTGTGCCCGTTTTTTTTGCAAAAGAATTTTTATAGTTCATTAAACTGTTACATAATTATCAGGAGTCATTAAAGTGTGAGTTTAAAAAAAAATAAGGCTACAAAGGACTTCGAACTTTGTCTTCTATGAAATTGAGTTTGAGGTTCCAAAACGAGATAATTATCTTATTGAATACTAACCGTGATGATACGCCGAGTGTTCCGCAACCGAACCAGCCAGTTGGGCCACTTTGACCTCGCGTTTGTCGTTACGTTTGATGCACGTGAAGATCACTTTACGCTGACCGGGTTTCAATCCATCAACCATGGAAGGTATTGATCTGGAATTAGACATATGTGCTATTTTAGCTGCCAATATAAGCGATAAGTTTGTTAGGGCTGACAAAACCAGTACCCTTATTCAGTAACACACTTGCAGTGATCAATCCCTGTCATTGAAAGTAAAACAAAATTGCAGCAAAAATAATGGATATTGTAGAATTGACCTAATGAAAGGGATTCAAGACATAATATGGTTTAATGAATGTTACACTTTCATGAACATGGATTTTCATTGAGTTTACTGCCCGAAGCGAATTACGGTATTCGTACCTTACGTTATCACCATTTGAGAAAAGAACCAGCTCCAAATTGACGAAATCCGAATATGAGACAGCTTTAGTATCTTTTGTGTATAAATATCTCTCTGGAAGACCAATTTCTTTCCTTCGTTTCACTTCATCCATGTGGCTAGTGAGCCACTCCTTACGTTGGTCAGCACCTTTCTTAGAAAATGCCAGTTCAATGTGATGATCGTCAGTTGGACCCGCGTACTTGAACCTTATCCTGTGCCTCTCCATATTCTGAAAGTATTCTTTAGCCTCCTTTGATGTGGAGGTACCCAAACCTTTGTAGTATTTGATGTTATACGTATGATGGTTCTCTGTATTGTTCTTCCATTCTTCAAACTCAGGTAATGAGTAGAATGACATTTCTTTGTCCTTTTTAGTAGCTTTCACGATAGGAGTAATGAATTCCTCTAAAAACGGTAGTTTCAATAATTCCGGCCAATTGTGATGTATGAAATTGATAATCAAACCTTTAATGTGAGATCCATCTTGATCCTGATCAGCCATGATCATCACTTTACCGTATCTCAATGATTTTAAATCATCAACAGTGTTGTATTTCTTTTTGTACTGGAGTCCTACAATTTTGATCATGTTGTTGATTTCAACATTTTCTAAAACCTGTTTGTGAGATGCATCCCTGACATTAAGTGGTTTACCCTTTAGCGGAAACACACCATAGTGATCCCGCCCAACCACACCAAGTCCTGATACAGCCAATGACTTAGCTGAGTCTCCCTCAGTAAGGATGAGCGTACACAAATGCGCATTTTTAGTGCCAGCATCATTAGCATCCTCTAGCTTCGGTATACCTTTCAGTTTGCTCTGTTTCTTTCCTGATGCCTTCACCAGTTCAGTCTGGGCTTTGAACTTAGCCCACGTCAGTACAGACTCCACTAGACCAGATTTTGACACAGCTGTTATGAACTTCTCCGAATAATTACATTTCGAACCAAAACTCTTTGCTTGGAGAGTCATGTTTTCTTTTGTTTGCGAGTCAAAGGTTGGGTTAACAATCAGACAATTAATAAAAACCCACATGTGATTCTTGACCTGAACTGGTTTTATATTTACGCCACCCTTGTTTTTCTTCTTAATAATTTCTAGAACATTCTTAACTATGCTGTCAGTTACCGTATCAACATGTTTCCCGCCCTTTGTGGTAGCAATGGAGTTCACAAAAGATACCTGTTGATAACCTCTGTCTGACAGTGTGAGTGCGATCTCCCAGCGATCATTAACTTTCTCATAGACTACTTTCAATGGTTGCCCATTCTCATCTTCTTTGCCTTTTATGTATAAATCTACATAGTCTTTAAACTTGTTTATTTTAAGTCTTTCTCCATTTAGGTACACTTTGACGCCTTGAGTCGTCATGGCGATGTCGTAAGCTCGGCGGGACATCAGAGCTACAATATCATCTTCTAACTTTTCCATCTTAAACTTAGTCAAATCAGGGCTGAATATTACTTTTGTATAATCGTCATCTTTACCGGCTTCCTTGACTTTCGGTTCGGAAGCTTTAGTCATGTTGGAGCCCCATGTCTGTTTAAAATGTTTCTTGTATTGTTTTGATGCAGTTTCTACTGTGAATTTTGTAGAGAATATATTACAAAGCTTGGCACCATAACCGTTTCTTCCACCTGTCACTTTTTCTTCCTCATCATTGTAGTTTGATGATGTTAGTAGATGGCCAAAGATCATAGTTGGAACATACATTTTCTCTTCTTTGTGCATCACCACGGGAATACCGCAGCCGTTATTGTACACGGATATTGTATTGGTTTCTTGATTTATATCAATTTTCATTACATCCATTTTGGGGTCTCTCTGTTTGTTGTCAGCTGCATTGACCAAGATTTCGTCATATATTTTGTATAAACCTGTAAAAAAAAAAAACTAACTTAAAAAAGTATTTATATTACCACTTATATTATGTATTTCATTTCTCAAAGCCTTGCAAGCCTCTATATGTAATGAATATGATGTGCATGTATTCATGTTAAAATAAATAAAAATTAAAGCAGCAAGTACAGACCTGGCACAAAGTTCAGTTCTCTTTGAACCATGCACTCCTTGGATTTGTCAAAGACCCACATTAACTCAGTGGTCCGCTCAACAGAACCAATGTATGTGTCAGGACGTAGTAGGATATGTTCCAACTGTGTCTTCTTCTGGTAAATTTTCTCAATTGTGCCCCCTTTTGGTCCTTTGGCAGGAGGCGCGCCCTCCGCCGCACCGTTCTGCCCAGCAGTGTTCATTTTATTGAACATAGCCTGGAAAATTTGATAATTTATGATTTTAATGCAAGTGTTATCAAAGTAAAATGAATAGTGCTAGAAGTATGTATGGACAGACGCCAGCACACCAAGGTACTACAATCTGTCAAATTTATTTAATAGATTTTCAACTTTATCCCAAAAGAACAAGGTTCAAAGTTGATTGGGTCTGTACATCTGTACACATTTCATTATCATTTACAAATCAAATAGCAATTAATTAGAAATAATCATAATATTCACATTTAAACATAAAAATTCATGTAAAAAATAAATTTCCCAACAACATCCTGTAGGCATTGTTGAATTGGACTCGTAGGGCGCTGTACTGTTTTTGAGTATAGTTAGCCCACAGGGCGCTCGAATAACAACAGGTGCAAATATGCTCTGAAAATAGTGCTTTTTGCTTCCTTCGAGCATCATGCAAACCTGCGAGCTACCATGTTCGCTCTAACAGACAATGCCCTACGTTCCCACTCTATGTCTGAATCGCCTTTCAGGTCAGAGGTCACCAGATGCCCAAGGTATTTGAAGGTGTCAACCCTCTTTAGCGGTACATTATTTATCTTGATGTTAGGGATACTATCTGGACATTTACTGCTGGCCCGGAAAACCATACACTCCCTTTTCTTGGTGTTATAGAGCAGGCCATGACTGAGAGTATATTCCTCACAAATGCCGAGCAGCTTAGACAGGCCACAGACCGAGGCGCTCAGCAGCACCATGGTGTCCGCATAGCTAATGTTGTTTACACAAACTCCACCAACATGACATCCGACATGCGTGCTGCTCAGCCACTCGATGAGTGTGTTTACATAAAGATTGAAGAGCGTTGGCGAGGTCAACCCCCCTTGCCTCACCCCTCACATTTTAGTTTTTATTATTTATTTTTTAGTATTTCAATAATTTGCTAAACTGACATGAAATAATTAATGATAATTCAGTTAAATTACATCTCAAACTTATGGACAAAGACATTATAATGTTATGTAAAGCGACATTCATAAAAATCAACTGCTTGGATTTTCACACAATTAGCAGATGAATTCTAAAGGAGCAGAATAGAAGTTAAGATCTAAAAATTTAGGTATTGTGGAAGACATGATTGGTAAAAAAGATTGTATAAAAAAGTAAGTAATTCAATAATGAATCTGATGCTGAGAGGGAATCAGAGTGCAGTGTTTATCAGATAAACATGCTATTTTAATGAGAAGATTTAATTATTGTTGGCACCTCTCAAATAAATGAGGGTAGTAGCAAATCAGTGCACAATTAATAATTATCGAACAATTTTTCGAATTCGAACGACACTAACGAACAATCAATTGTTATAAAATTACGTAGTAAGAAGTGAATTGCAGCAGCTGTTATTTAGTAGCTTTGAAATTGTACAACTACAAATAAGTACTTTTTGAATGTATAAGTAGGTACAAGCATTTATGTTAGGGGATCAAAAATGTAGAAATTTATGTTTGCCGGTCGGACTTTTTCATGTAATGATAAGAACAGAAACCCAGAAACTTAAGCAGTCTCAAATCTTGATAAAATTTTATCCGTTAACGATCAAAATGCCGCCAAATGCTTCACTTACCTTTATATCAGCCATCTTGTTATAGGTGCTATTAAAACGCGTGCGATCAACGCGAAATAGCGATTGTCTGGTAACCAGAACAAAATGCACACTAATTACGTTCGGCGTTAAAAAATAACATTTTTATCTAAGATTTACTTTGCAATTTTACAACCGCAATGAAACAACGAAGACGCCAAGAGTACCAATAAACAAGATGTTTATTTTTACTAAAATTGTTGAATTATTGTCTATTGCATAACTGTGTTGTCTTATTTCAATATGGTGCTGTTAAGCCGAGTCTTCACAAAAAGAACATAATAGGACTTTCCAGGTCTAATACCTTGAATCGCTGTCGATATCAAAATTAGAAGCCGTTTGCATTTTAGTACGGTTTGTAATTACAAGTGAAACTAATAGAAGCGTGTGAAATATAGCATTTTCTAACGATGCTAAATAATTTGGCGGGGAGATATAGAATTGTTGCTGTATCGAGCTTCCGAAAAGTTCTTGAATCGCTGATTGCTAATGCAAAAATTGAGTGAGTGCATTCCTTCAGAACGTATTTAGGCCACGGCGGCCAATCTCAACGGAGACTAGCCTTCGGCGCGGGAGATACTGTACTGCACAAGTGTGCGCGCAGACACAGGTGCACACTGCACTCCCTCTTCCCTCACTCTCATAGTCCGATCCCGATGGGACAGCAATTCGACACGACCGGAGAGAGATCAGACGTCAACTTCTAAACTCCGGGCTGAAATTGGCGATGCTAAAATTACTGTATTGAGCTTCTGAAAAACTATTAAATCACTAATCGCAGATGCTAACAGCTGCATGTCTGGGGCTAATTTTTCAATCAGCCCCAGACATGCAGCATAGTTTTTTTGCACAAAATAAAAGCTACTATACAGGGTGTCCAGTAAATAGCACGACATACTGCAGGAGGTGATAGCTTTTTTTTTTTTTTTTAAGGATGGGAAATCATCCAATGACCCCTCCCGCTCTGGGTGGAGCGGAAGGGAGTGTCAGACTCTTACTGACTAAAACCCATCCGTGTTCCTTCCTTAGCCCTTTATGTTCCCGGGCAGCGGTAACCCTTTCGGACAATCCCGCTGCCCCGGCAGGCTTCGGCCCTAACGGGCCCCTCCGTGTCTGCTGACAGCTCTTTGAGGCGCGCGTGGAACACATACGCGCCGTCCGGCACGGGCCTGGTCCTGATCGGACGGCGAGCTACCCATTACTCGCCGTCCACAGGCCCGCGCCTACGGTGGCCGGGAGTCGTCACGCGGCTCCCGACGCCCGGGGCGTCTACCGCGGCGGCTGGGACGGGCGGCCCTCTCGGCTCTCTCCCTCGCCCATCCCGCCACCTCCTTCGCTAGCATGACTGCTTCGCAGAAGGAGGTGACTGCCTCCCACTCCCTCTCGCTCCGGACCATGGTTTGAACCAGGGCCGGGCGCGAGAGGTCGCCGCTGCTGCTGATCGCCTCTACGAGGACACGGCGGTGCTCCGCCCAAGCGGGGCAGGCTTCCACCGTATGCTCCACCGTGTCCTCTGGGCGATCCTCGCAGTGGTGACACCCGGGCGTTTCCTCCCGCCTGATGATGTGCAGGAACCTCCCAAAACATCCGTGTCCGGTGAGGACCTGCGTCAGGCGGTAGGTGAGGACGCCGTGACGCCTCTCTAGCCACTCCTCAAAGAGGGGCCTTACCGCCGCTATCGTGGCGTGCCCTGCGCTGGGTTGCGACAGTCGCTCTTTCCATGTCGCCATGAGATCGCGCCGGAGGTCCGTCCGCTCCGCAGCGAATTGCCGCGGAAGCGGGTTTTCCCCCCGGCGTAGTGCCTCCGCGCGCCACTCATACAGGCGCGCGAGGACTATCGCCTCCAGATCCCATGGCGGCAGTCCGGCAAGGAGGCTTGCCGCCTCGCCCGAGATCGTGCGGTATCCCCGGATAAGCCTTACGGCTACCACCTTTTGGGGCGCGTTCAGAAAGTGTGCGGCTCGTCGCCGCATTGAACGCGCCCATACCGGGGCCCCATATAGGGCCATGGACCGCACGACCCCCGCGTAAAGCCTCCGGCAGGAGGCGTTTGGCCCCCTCAGGTTGGGCAAGAGCCGCTTGAAGGCGGCCCCGGCCCGTTCCAGTTTGGGGGCCAAACGTCGGAAGTGCTCGACGAAGTTCCACCGGCTGTCGAGGACGAGACCCAGGTATTTCATCGTTGTCTCGACGCTGATGTGAACCCCTCCTACCGTTAATTGGGATCCCGGTGGTGGCCCGTTCCGAAGCCCATGAAAGGACATGGCCTCGGATTTGTGCAATGCCACCTCGAGACCCAGTTGCCGGATCCTCTCGGAGGTGATAGCTTGGGTCACTACCTATCAATACAACACAATATATGTTCAGCAAAATCTTACGGATTTTTTTTCACCACTGTAGGTTAAAGTTATGCGAAAAGAAAATCGTTCTGTGAAAATATTAACAAAAAAAACTATTTCTTCAAAACTTTCTTGTTTTTGATCAAAAAAAAAATTATAATGAGTAGAGTAACCTATTCACGAATAACTTGATGTAAAAAAGTTCTAGAAAAGGATTTTTTCATTACGAGATGCTTAAAAATCTGTTTCAAGGTAGAGATTTTTCGATATTTCGGAAAATTTTGTAAAACTGTAAATCCGTAAGATTTTGCTGAACATATATTGTGTTGTATTGATAGGGAGTGACCCAAGCTATCACCCCCTGCAGTATGTCGTGCTATTTACTGGACACGTGGACACCCTGTATAGCAATTTTTACATTGGATGTAAGAAAGCTGACACTAGCAAAATCAGCCTTATTTATACAGGGTGGCAGGGACATCGACGCGCAACCGCTTACCATGGATTCAGTACATGATTCTGGACCCCCCTGCGTTGAAATTTTTCGTCGGCTTTTTCTTAATTTTTACGTTTTTTTCTGCATTTTTTTTATTGTAAACCGTATAAAATCATTATTTCTATCTAACCCAATGAGATTTTTAATTAAAAAATAGTAAATTCACTTATTTCACTTAAAACAGCAATGTAAATAATACTCGAAAGGGCTACCTGATCAGCTGTTTGCAAAAGTTCATTTGCGAGGTCAACACTGGCTTAGTACCTTGACGCTATTCGTTTTCAAATGCCGACAAAGGGACCGCGGCCGGCGGCGGCGGCGCGGCGGCGGCGAGCGGTCTCGTAAGAAGCTATGCGACGTATCCCAATGAATCTAACAGACGTGTCACATGAGGCATTGTAATCATCTACATAAATGAATGACCCATTTACTACTTTTATTTTAGATTCATTATGGGGATAATTATTTTTCTAAAGCTTCATCGATTTAAGTAAAGAAGATTAAAAAAAAACGTGTAGAAGTGTATTGATAGTCACGTAATTTTTTTTTTATTTTTTATTATCAACATTATTTTTAGTTTTGAATGCAATTCAACAATGTAATTTACTCTTTCATTAAAAAATAATACATCCATTTTCGCAATTAATTTCGTGAGTAGGTACCTAGGTACAACTAAATATGTTTGTACACTCTATCATTTTGTTGATCTGTGTTCGGTGTAGGCACTGTATTCACAGAATAAATGCAAGTACTAACTGTCGGCAGCAAGTGCGGCAAATTGAAAGAAAGATCAGCTAAGTACATTTCTTTTGATTTCGCCGATTTTATCGGATTTTTGCCAGTTCCTAGATTTCGTTGATCGCAAACGGGCGTGCTGTTCGTCGCGAATTTGTGATCTTAGCGTAGTTTTTAAAATCAAAAGTAATTTTCTTTCTCTGTGTGTGTGTGTCGTGTGTTTGAGAGTGATGTTCAAAATGCCTTCCAGACCTGAACAATTCTTCTGGCACCAAACTCGATGGTCGGTAAATGTGTGGGCCGGTATTTATAAAGACCGCGTGATTGGACCCATTTTTCTCCCTGAACGACTAAACGGGCCACGATATCACGAGTTCCTAAAAACAACTCTCAAGGAAATAATCGAGGAGGTGCCTGTGCTCCAGTTCCGCGAGACATGGTTCCAACACGACGGCGCGGCGCTCCCACACACGTGACCCTTCCTGTCCGAAGCTGCCTCACCGTATCTTTTAGAGACCGGTGCATTGGAAGATTTGGTCCACAACCATGGCCAGCTCGCTCACCGGACTTGACTCCATTAGATTTTTTTCATTGGGGTTACGTCAAGGATAAGGTGTTTATGACCGAGTGCGATACCGTAGCAGAAATGAGAGATCGCATTGTGAATGTGTTTGCGACGCTGCGTGAAGAGTGTGTCCAGGATCCCACTTTTTTGCCGTTTCCACGCTGAAACTCTGCGCCGCGCTCAGATCTGCGAGCGGGTTGGTGGCGGCCACTTCGAACCCTACCTACCCCCTATCTCATTAGGAATGAGCGAGATTAAGGTAAGTTCATCAATTGAACATTACTGGATCGCTAAGTTCATATCAAGCATCTTTTTTGTTATCAATCTTCATCGGTATCGCTATTTTATGGGAATAAGCTTATTGTTATCGGTTATCAAGACTAATTAAACATGATTTTATGTAGTAGGTACTATCAATGTTGTCGTTAGGCGATATTTCGTAGGTACGTTCACGTTCGTCCGGTCGCGGCGGGCGGCGGTGGCGGCGCGGCGGCTGCGGGGCGGGCGGCCGCGCCACAGATTTGTATGTGTGTGTAGGTTAAGCAGCGTGCGCGCGCTCGCCATCCGCGGAGCGTTTTAAGAGTAAACCAGTCGCGCGCTCGACTCACTGGTGGCCATGGCTAAAAAGCACGCTGTCTCACCTAGCTTCGTGTCTAACAGAGCTAGTATCAGTGATGAGCAGTTAGACGCTAGTCTACATGCGCAACGTCTAGTTCTCACGCACAGAAACACCGTTCTGAACTGATAGGCGCGTAAAAAAATCGAAAAGTGCTTTGGAAAATCGAGTTTTATGAAAAAACCACTGCATAAATCAATTATAAATGAAGTTTATTGAACTCTTCGATAACTGAGCTTTGTCGGTACGGTTTTAGTTTTAAAGATTTTACAGGTCTTTTACTACTTATTTACACCCAAAGTTACGTTAAAATTAGCAAGAAAAACGAATCTTTATTGGCTCATAACTTTTTAATGGCTTTTTATTTTAATATTCTGTTTCCGTACAGACACAATTAATAATAAGTCAAAACGATATCATGTTTAACTTTGAATGTACAATGTCAAACAGTGGAGTAATACTCTCCCGAAATTTGTATGGAAAAAATATTGACTAGTGGCGCCTTAATCGCGTTGTTTGCAATACATTGCGCGCTCAAAAATGTAATTTTTTTTAACCGGTCATTTCCGAGATGAATGACTTTCGTAATTTAATTTATGGCATCAGGTGTAACCTTTTGACAACGTTTGCGCGTCGATGTCCCTGCCACCCTGTATATAATTATCTTGTACGAATCTACAAAAAAACATTGAGTCACAGAAAATAATGTCGGTTCATTCGGTTCAACTAACTTTTATACTCCATATATTTTGGTTTCGGCCGAAACGAGGAGAGGAACTGAATTATTCGGTTATGGTTTCGGCTGAAATAATGTTTCGGAATTCGGACACTTATCCGGTCTTGTGTAAAAATCGCTTCCGTGCGAACAGATGTTACCGCTTTCCCCTTTCCATTATTTTGTTCGATACCGTAACGAGTAGGCGATTTTATTGCTTTATGCCAAGATTAAATATTTTGCTCGTGGGGATGTTACAACGGCTAAAATCATGCCAAAATAATAAAAATCTCCTCGCCTAAGCAATAAGTGTCAAAACTGTCAAAGTGACAATTTAAATTTTTCCACCCATGATGATGATCCATGCCATGATGACAGTTCCGAATGTTCCGATTTAGGTTAAATTAGTAAAAACAATTTTAATTATTGAACTAAGTAGAAAAATGTCTCTTTTATCATACGCTTCGACGGTTCTTAAGCGAGTAGCTATATCAAGATTCAGCGCTAAATATAAAACCTGTGTAAATAACATTAAAACAAAATCGTATAGCACTATTACAACCAAAACAATTCATGATGTCAATACAAACGTAATTAAAGATGTTATTCTGTTCAAATACGAGAATCCAAAGTTTTTTATCTACATGAATATATTTGCTGTAGTTCAATACATGTTCTGGACATATCTGGGTGTGTTTGCGTTCAGTTCATTGAGAGACGCGCCGGTTGATAAATCTACTATTACCGATGATACACCCTGGTTCAGAAAGATCAACCTTGGAGAGAATAAGTACAGGAACACCCTAGGAGTTCTTTCCGTAGCAGTAGGTTAGTAAAAATGTTTTACACAGTAATTTACCTTTAATTTTTATTATTTGTGCTAAGATTATATTTTGTGACCCTTGACTACAAGAGAAAGTATGCACCAAAGTATAGTACAATAAAAAATTAAAACTTGATGTAATTTATCAAAACAAAATATGTTGTCAACAAGTGCAGCCAAACATTTATTTTAATAAAAATCTTGTCTTTATTACAGGAGGTGGTTCCCTTGCTGTAATCTGGATGTACACTCTCCGTTCAGTCCGTTTCTTGATACTCAATAAGGGTGGCAAACAATTAACATTCGTCACATACACACCTTTTGGTAAGAACCGCATTATGACAGTCCCTATGGAAAGTGTCTGCTGTAAAGAAGCAAGAAATATAGCAAAAGTACAATTACCATTGAAAATTAAAAACAGATGGATGCATTATATGCTTGATATGAGGGGAGAGTTCAAAAATCCACTGTTGTTCGACTCTACTGCTGGTTTGATGAGGAAATGGTGAAGATAATAATTTGTGTATGTATTTGAAATGCTTTTATTGTAAATACATAGTTTTAGCAATCTCTCCCTCTATTTTTAACCTGTATGTCCAATGCCGAGGTATCCTCCATTGCAATGGTTTTAGCAACAACTGTTGCACATTGTACTCATTTGAGTATCATACTTCATTGTAGTATTTTTCTAATGAGACTATTCATGTGTATAGAATAGATTAACATTTGTCTTCACTATTACAGCTAGTATATAGTACTAGTTACATGATACTTAAAATTATAGTACTTGAAGCAAAAGGTTAAGACGGTGTAGGTTGTATAGTTCCATTCGGAGTAATTTTATTATGCTGGCTTGTGTAGTTGCTTCTGTTCCTCGATCTGGCACTCTGGCTAGCAATGGTAGTATTATCTAATCTAAACCCTAATTCGGTATGTAAAGAAAAACATTACCTACATCGATTCCGAAACCATTTGGAGATTTTAGGTTTCTAAGGCCTAGTTTCTACTTTAAGCTCTTAAAATTACAAGATTGTGTATATTTTAACATTATTACTTGAAACCACTTGTCTTGCATTTGACCTCTAAATGACGTCATAAGGTAGCCTGAACCAGAACATTTTCGGTGCCTCATACTTTAAAATAATTAGGTTTTATTTTGTTGTTGTCACTGTCAACTTTCAATGTCAACGTCACGTAATTATAAATATAGATTTGTACTTTTGTAGTTTCTTTCTTGTAACGAACTGTGCACTGCCTTGTTTTCTTGTTCATTAATTCGACAACCCTTACTTTCCCCTCGGACTGATACTCACTGCTACGTTGACCATTGCTCGTTATAAGGAACTGTCTGCCTACCGTATTGGATTTGTTTTAATTATGGACTAGTTGTGCGCGCCGACTCCAATAACTTGCCCAAAGTAGACAACGTTATGATTCTGGAGTTCATGAACAATGATGACAAACACAACATTGCTGAAATTCGAGGAGCGAAGGTTCTAATGTAAGTAATACTGTTGAATCAAAATTAAGTTAGTTTTGTTTAACTTTCGCTGGTAAGTTATTGTCTTGCACCCATCAATATTAATGATAGATATTTATGATGTTTCAGGTCATCTCGTGACTCTTATGTGGATTCTGCTGTCGGCTATGTGGAAGTTAAAAGAAACCAAGTAGAGTGCATTGTAAAGGCAAAAGTTGTTCCAGAGCACAGAGTGTCTAATAAACACTATATTGTAAATATAATAATCAATGAAAAGGATGAAGTAATACTACAGGCAACTTGTGATGGCTGTGCTGCTTCTGCCGGTGGATGCAAGCATACACTTGTCTTCTTATTTTGGCTTGAAAAAAGAAGCAGTGAACCCGCATCTACTTCTACCCAATGTTATTGGAAAAAACCAAAATTGTCTGGCATAAGATCAGACCCAATAAAGTGCGAAGATATTTTCCCGAAATTCAAAAAGGTGAAGTTATCTCGGAAGGACCCTAGTGTTTTATCCAAATTTCTTGATGAATGTAAAAAGCAAAATGTAGCTCATTCACTTGCAACATGCTTCACAAATGAAAGGCAAACTTATAATTTATTTGACTTAACAGTTGAATTTTTAAAAAATGTAGAAGAAGGTTTTGACGAATACATGTCATTCTTAAATAATAAAATTACCCCAGATGTTATTAAAGAGATCAACAATAAAACAAAAATGCAAGTCAATTCAAAACTGTGGCATAATATTAGTCAGGGAAGAAAAACAGCATCTAAAATATATGAAGCCTCAAGATGCAAAACAGATGGCACATTAGTGCAACAAATTTTGGGGGGATACAAAGTGCCAGAAACTGAATTTATAAAAAGGGGCAAACATTTGGAGCAAAGTGTTATTGAAGAGGTAGAAAAGTAATTAAAAAAAAATATTGAAAAATCTGGTTGTCACCTACTATTCCTTATCAATGGAATAGTAGGTGCTTCACCCAATGGGGTTGCAGAGGACTAAATTGAAGTTAAATGCCCTGCTTCAAAAAAATCAATAAAAAGCTATGTTGATAATGGTATCATACAAAATAGATATGTTGCTCAAATACAAACTCAAATGCATGCAGCAAATAAAAAAAAGCAGTATTCTGTGTAGCCGATCCAATGTTTGAAGAAAATAAAAATATTACACTGTATTGGATAAATTATGACGCTCAATACACCAGAGATTTAATAAACAAAGCTGTAATATTTTGGAAAATGTATATATACAATAAGATTATTATAAGTGCGAAAATATAAAATAAAACAATTTATTTTCATCAGTTTTTATTATTTCATTTTGTAAATTTATTAAACCACACGCAATCAACACTACATGGTCTAGGTAACCAACATGTTTGTGGCTGACTACTGAATGAGGTTTTAGAAATCGAAACTCTCTAACCCTCCTAATAACTCTTTCTATGTGCACCCTTAGACTTGCCACAACTTTTGTTTGTATTGCCGCCCAGGCTTGTATTCAACATTGACTTCCTCGCACCACTTTCTTTTTAGTGTTTCTTTCACGAACACAAACAATTTGTGTGGGCTATTTGTTGTGGTGTTTTTACATGATGGTATGAAGCACTTGGCACAAGTTGTCGTTGACCGATTCATTACTTGTTTTAACTTTTCGTTAAAGAATACGATTTAAATAAATTCGATAAAAATTGTGGGTCTAACTGGAAAGAAAACAACAAAAAGTACTCTGGGGAAAACAAATCACAACATTGAAACTTTTATCCAGCTGTCAATGTCAATTGTCAAGAATGTCAAGTTTGAAGTGATTTATGTGTTATAAACGTTTTTGAAACGTGACAAAGACTGATGCTATTCAGCCTACTCGATGACGTCATCACGAGGAAAACTTTGAAAACTCATTTAAAAAAAAACTATCGCTGGGAAAATCAAAATATTGAAATTAGTTGTTTAAAATAAATTAATCTATAAAATAAAAATATAAAAAAAATACCTGAAAAAAACTTTACGTACCGAATTGTATAACATACTATCAATCTCAATCTGAATCATTTTGAAGGAAATATCCTTCAAAATGATTGATGGATTAATGATGTGATGGATTAGCTATTGCTTCATTGTTGAACTATCAAAATGAAACATGGCTACTGATAGTGTGTTACGCAATTACCCCTCACATCATTTTATTCCATAATCCAAGTCAATGCAAAAATGATACTTTCAATTCAATACAATGATTCTCAAGACTACTATCATGAGTAGGGTAGCACAAAAGGTCTGCAGCATAGACTCAGTCGCTAGTTTCTCGAACGAAAATTGTCGCAAAATGAATGTGACAAATTGTCACGCGCACGTAAACTGCTGAGATTGGTTGAATGGTTTACAGCCTATCGCAGCAGTTAACACGCGCGCTTCATTTAAGTTTGTCGCATTAATTTTGCGATAATTTTCAAGAAACCATGCTGCCATACAACAAACAGTGATGCAAATGATGCAATAAAATAAAACTCTCTTTTAAGATTTATCAGAAAAATCTTTATTATTTGTTTATAATTATAGTAACGGAAATACGTCGTCTCATCTCAACACAAAAATAAAGAAGTACAATCAATAACAAAAAATAAAATTCTTTTTTTTTATTTACAATGCCGATTTTATCTTTTAATGGTAAATGCAAATATTGTATACTGTATTTGTGTATTCAATCTTTTGACCAGCCAATATCACTACCAAAATCCTAAACCTATATTTGCACCTACCATAAACAATAAAATAGTAATTATTAAAAATGAATGTCTCAATACCATAGACAAGTCATTTAACAATCAAGTTAATGAGATACATACTATATGGTTGTTAAACACTTGCAACATAATTATAATATGTTTTAAGTGTGTATGCAGTACAGTAGACTGTATCTGTTGCAACATACATTCATACACCATTTCAAAAGTTAAACATAATTGTTTAAGACTTAAATAAAGGTGTGAACACAATAGATAGTGATTCCACCAGATCATCCACTACAATTTCAAAAGTTAAACATAGTTGTTTAAGACTTAAATAAAGGCGTGAACACAATATATAGTGATTCCACCAGATCATCCACTACAACTGCTGGTCGTCATTTACATACGCGTGGCCTACTCATTGCTTCTAAGCAATGGAACAGCGCCTTTATAATATCTGACCCATTTTTCGTCTAGACTGCAGATTGCAGTCAACAAAAAAAAAAGTAAATTAAAATTGAATTACTTTCAAAAACAAACATACGGGTTATTAATCATATTGCAAGTGCCAAACAGCCCGGTTGCTTATCACATCTATTTAATTCAACTACTGACAATTTTTGATTAATTCTACAAATGCTTTTACTAGCTTGCTACAACAAGCTACAAAGGACCGATGGAGTCTTAATATCAGTTAAAAAAATACATACATCTAGCCAAGGTACAATTATGACTTCCCTATGGAATTTTTATTTAATTTATCTATACCAAGGTCACGAGGTTTATTCAACCTCCTTTTCATAAAGACTACATGATACAGTAATGAGAAGAGTCATTACATAATGTTTATATTACAATAGTTAAATACAATTTAATTGGAAGAAACAACATCATCGATCCTTGAATTATAAAATTAAGTACAATATTATTTCTTATTTACAATAAAGTCATAAATATTTTAATGTACTATAATAAGTTAATGTTAAGACCCCGTGTGCGTGACACGGGAAGCAGTGTGCATATTATTGGGCTCCAGTAGACAATGGCTTGGGATAAGTACCTTCCGATCATGGAAAGATGCCCTAATCATCATAATATTTGCTGGGAAACGTCATGTTTTCATGTAAATATATTTATAGTGCTACAAGATTCTTTTGGCGCGTGGCCAAAATCGGAACTAACGCCGCCATCTTTTTTTTTTTTTCAATACATTTCACTAAGCAATTGCTCAGATGTTTACCAACAGCACCCCTTGTCGACGTCATTTGAGCGCCAAAAGGTGCTTGTAGCAGTGTATTTATACAGTGTGTATCAAAAAGCTGTGGTCAAATTTAAGGGTGTGGTACAGACTATCAAACTGAACAACTTTCTCTTTCTCTACCACACACCCTTAAATTTGACCACAACTTTCTAATACATGCTGTATTAGCGCTCCCCCTTAAGATGAGCAAACATGGGCCACTGTGTAAAAGAGGTATTCGTTACCGGCCATCACAGGTGATAACAAAATTATAGGCTTTTCATGCATTGACACACTGCATTGCAGTTACACTTACTTTCAACATTTCCTCAGTTTTCATTGATTTAGTTTTGTAATTCTATTATTTAACCTATGCTAACAGTATTGTATTTATAATCACATGAATGTTTATTATCTATTTAAATATGTATAATTTAAATATACATGGTGAGTTTCTAAACAAGGATCATTATGGCTGCTATGCCAACTATCAGAGATAGAAAGATCAGAAATCTAGTTTTTCAAATGTATCAAAAAAGCAATTAAATATATTAAAAAATATATACCTATTTAACAAACTGAAACTCACCCTGTACATGTATGCATATTTTTTATCGAATTTACTGAGTGATGTTTTTGTACGAGAAATTAAAGTCGCTTGATTTTAAGTATCTTCGTTAAAATCTGTTCATTTTAGCCACAAAATACTGCATTTATGGAAGTCAATTTGAAGAAGAGTTTCGAATTACGCAGATTTAGGTACTATTAATTATTATTATAAAGATATCTATGTACTCATAAAAGTAACTGAAATAAGTACTGTTTACCCTTGTGTGTTTGAAATATTCTTAGTTTTTCATTCGCAAACATTAAAGTCACAAAAACCTATGATAATGTGTTGCCAGCTTTCTGTAACGCTTATTTTAGACAATTTTTTCATTGCCCTCGTCATTATATTATGAAATAGCTAGCTTTTTAAATTGAAATAAATATCATTTTTCCAAATTCATGATCATTCATCATCAGTCTATCGCTTACTATTAAGTCTCAGTCAACACCAAATAACAAAAAAAGGTCAGTATTAAAAATTATAAATCTATTTTTTTTTGTACAAAATAATAAATCAATGAATCCTCTGTATTTTTCAGTAATTGTAAATAAATTCTTGCTTACAAATTTTATAAAAGGCCGCGTCTTAACCAAAGCGTCGCGCGAACACGCGTTCATTAGGCCGTGTCCTAACCTGACCTTTCCAAGACATGTCTTCATGTCTTTACCAGACATCATTTGTAATCGCGCGATCATATGCTAACTCACACTGCACGCGCCTGCTGTAGGCGCGACGACGTGTCGGATTTGGCGAACAAAATTAATGCGACTGTCGCTTTGGTTAGGACACAGCCTGACACTCCACTGAGGAGGAGCAGAGAAGGAATAACCCAAAAGGTTCCCCCCCTTATGAATGTGAGCGGAGAAGAACTTAAAATACACGATTTTTGGCAAATCTTCCTCCGCCTCGGTGGAGTCAGTCTTAGGCCTGTTGTAAACGGTCAAATACCAAAGGGTACTGCCGATTTAATATTTACATTATTTTGAAAAATCTCAGTATCGTTTCATCATGACTCCGAACGTCATCGTTTTCATGTTCATGAAATTTGCTTATTAATTTTAAATCCTGTTTTATTATTTACAAGTCCACGGAAATTGGATAAGTAGTTCTCGAGTTGTAACAGACAAGACATACAGATAGTTTTTTTTACAACATGTAATATTTTTTTAAACTAAAAACTATACCGTTTAACGAATATGTTTTGTGTCATTTACACAAGTTAGTTTTTCACTAACAATTACAGACAATAATTTATTACTTTAAAATTAGCTGTTTATGAGGCTTGATTATATTCTAATAAAGTTTTTCTAGCAGACATTCACTGTTTATCACCATCTCATCATAATGTGTAGCAATCACTGAACATCTTCACCTAGATAAGTTTTGAAGTCACTATAATGCTGGCACAAAAATTGGCATATTTGTACAAATATTGGCATCATTTCTCAATACAAAATGAACTTTATTTCAATAGCGGTAAGGTCTAGTTTGTATAGCCGAAATAGCGCCAATATTTGGACAAATGCGCTAAAAGTGCCAGCATAAATATTATATGAAGTTATATCTTCTATAACCTCTCGTCGATTTCTGCCACGGCAGCGTTGTGTCAAGTGGCACAAAATATGGATGAACAGAAGTCCAATACGACAAGAAACTTATGAATAAATAGTTGCTCGGTTATATAACACAGAACGGATCCAATGCAGCCAGTATGGACATGCTATGGGCATTTTATGACCTACTTCAGTAATATGGAAGGATATGTATTATGTTTGGGAAGAAACCAAACCTCAAACGGTAAAAATGATGGACAAATTTAAAAGGTAATTATCATTTTTGCATTATTTTTATTTTACTTCCATCCATAATATTAAAGAAGAGATGTGTTCCGTTCACTTTAGGACTTAGTGTAACTAGTTTAGCGTGATGTGGTAGTACATAGTGCCACTATTGCCGCCAGTGCCACAGGTGCCCTTAACACTGTGTGACACTAAATGAGTCACAATAAAAGTATACATATTATATGCGTTTAGTGTCCCACAATGTGTTAACGCCCCAAGTGCCAGTAGTGCCCATAGTGCCCCAAGTTCCACTAGTGCCCCTAGTACCTAGTGTCACTGGTGCCGCTAGCGCCACTAGTACCTTTAGTGCCCCAAAAGCCGCTAGTGCCCTTAGTGCCAATTTTGCCGTTAGTGCCACTTTTTCCCTTAGTGCCACTTTTGCCTTTAGTGCCACGTTTGCGCTTAGTGCCGCTGGTGCCTGGTGCGGCGCCGGCAGCGCGTCAGTCGGACAGATATCGCTCGCGCGGAGCGTCTTCGGAATCATCTCGCGTTGGACTGATGCTGTCGATCTCGTCAACTTCCTCGAGATTCTTTGTGCTGGGGTTGCATAGTCTGGAAATAAAAAAGGAAATAACTAAGCAAGGTTGTTTTTACAGGCACACAGCATCGTCTCAAAATGGTTCTTGAGAAAAAAAAACAGCAAAGATTCAAAGACATGTGTGACATCCACCACCCCGCACTGGGCCCGCTTGGTGGATTATGGCCCACTCCCTCTCACAAAAAGTAGGCCTGTGACCCAGCAGGAGGAAAATTATAGACTGATTATGCACTGGGAATGTCGGGGCTGGCAAAACTGATGAAAAAATATACCATGACGATGACCACTTGAACATTAGGTGAGTCAGCTTACTTACTATCCAATAGCATACAAAAGTTAAATTGAAACGAACCTGCACTTGCAACAGACGATGCAGGGCGCGGCTAACAATAGAAGCGGACTGGCTACTAACAACAGTAGCCCGAAGCCTGCAAATATGCCAACCACCTGGAAACAAAGAGAGAACAGTCATTATGAGGGTACTTAAAAACAAAATGTATGTAACAGCATTTTTTTTAATAACCGACGAATAATTTCAATGCCGTTGGTTCAGATTCATGCACTGTACTGAACTAACTCTCGGGTCTCGATTATGGAGCTATTGAAGGTCAAAGTCTCGATTAAGTACTCATTCGTTGCAGAAAAATCTAGCAGTTTGATAAAACACAAAACAGCCGATATTATTTTCCAAATTTTAAGTCATGTTTTCATATTTATCATACCTGTGCACGATGCCATAAAACCGATGCGCGCGAGTGTCCCAGTTTGTTCTTGCACGGACCTTTATCGTAGTGGCGCAACAGAAAATCATCCTGTAAAAAAGTATAACGTATATTAGTACCTAAGTTGTAAACAGTCTTCAGCCATAGAAAATATAAGTTTGGATTATTTATTTTCTAGCACCTTTTTTTTTTTTAAGGATGGGAAATCATCAAATGACCCCTCCCGCTCTGGTTGGTGCGGAAGGGAGTGTCAGACTCTTACTGACTAAAACCCATCCGTGTTCCTTCCTTAGCCCTTTATATTCCGGGGTAGCGGTAACCCTTTCGGACAATCCCACTGCCCCGGCAGGCTTCGGCCCTGGCGGGCCCCTCCTTCGATGCTGACATCTCTTTGAGGCGCGCGTGGAACACATACGCGCCGTCCGGCACGGGCCTGGTCCTGATCGGACGGCGAGCTACCCATTACTCGCCGTCCGTAGGCCCGCGCCTACGGTCGTCGGGAGTCGTCTCGCGGCTCCCGACGCCCGGAGCGTCTCCCGCGGCGGCTGGGACGTGAGGCTCTGGAGGCTCTCTCCCTCGCCCATCCCGCCACCTCCTTCGCTAGCATGACTGCTTCGCAGAAGGAGGTGGCTGGAGGTGATTTTCTAGCCCCTTAGGCGCTTTTGCTCAACAGTTGGACAGCATTTTCCCACGGCTGAGCACACGGCCCCATTCCAATATATTTCCTGAGGAATAATTTTGTTTAGTTAATTTTGTTTAACATCAAAGTCATTTCTCTATCTGAATTGTCAGATTCGAAATTGACAAATACGACAAACTTGATCACATAATTACCATGCCATGTTTACAATAATTAAACAATCAACGTAAATTACCCAACTTGTCATTACTTTTAACTTCATTGTCTTATGTACAGTTAAATAGACATAAATGACATTTCGCATGCTCACAATAGGTGTCAAGGGAACGTTGGTTTTTCCACGACTTATTAGAAAACAAACTGCGACCCGTCCCCGGCCCGAATACACGTAAGGCAATTGACGTAATGTATCAATCTGTTAACAATTAATTTCCCTGACTGTTCATAGACATAAATAAATAACTTCAAGACTTAATGGTTGATTAAGCCTTAGATCATTCTACTGCGGATTTTCCCTTAACATTACAATAATTATTATTTAAAAGGAAGTTAAAAAAAATATTCTCAAATAAGACGCAAATTAAAAAATAAACTCTAAAACATACAAACGCACACATAAATCCAAAAGCCTCGAATCCGACATATAAAAAAGTATAAAAACAGAAAGAGA
Source organism: Gortyna flavago (assembly GCA_963669345.1). Taxonomy (NCBI): domain Eukaryota; kingdom Metazoa; phylum Arthropoda; class Insecta; order Lepidoptera; family Noctuidae; genus Gortyna; species Gortyna flavago. The sequence goes on along the minus strand of OY770136.1, from coordinate 3,215,485 downwards.
AATTAAAAAGTTAAGTTTACAGTAGTTCCCCTAGGCTATAGAGCTGGAGAAGTACAAAAATAAAAAGACAAGTAAATGGTTAAATGCTGTATACTCACATCGAGTGAAGCCAGGCAATACCAGCAGAAGACATGCTTGCATCGCTTGCACATCATCTGAGCACATCCCTCATCTTTCTCTATTGGAACGCGGCACATCGGACAGAGTTTGATCAGCTCGGAATCTGGTAGGAGCGGCGCCCCTGCACCCCCCATGGATGATGACGCTGCAGCAGCTTCGCATGAAAGACTGCCGTGCCACTGGAAACATAGAAACATTTGGATTTTAAATACACTGTTTTTAATCAACAATCAATACCCACTACGTCTGTTTTACAACTTTTACACAGTTATTAAATAGCATAATCAGCCTATAACGTCCCACTGCTGGCACAAAGGCCTCCTCTATGTGAGAGGGAATGGGCCGTAATCCACCACGCGGGCACAGTGTGGGTTAGTAGATGTCTCATTTCTTCGAATTTTTGATTCTAGTACAGACTACGCCAGCATGTCAAGCTACTACAATCTGTCAAATTTCTTTAATAGATTTTCTAAAGTTCAAAGTTGATTGGGAAAATTTGACAGCTTCGGGTAGTTTGACGTGCTGGCGACGGTACATGCTGGTTTTCTCACGATATTCTCCTTCACCGTTGAGAACAGTGGTGATGAAATAAATTACACAAAATAAAGCGTCTGCCTGTGTTCGACGAACCCACGACCTATAACTTAGTAAGCCCGCCATTACCACTGTCTGTGTAATTAATTAATGTCACGTTGTAAATTGAATCACTCAAATAACTTAAGTAGTTAGTAAACTCAAAGTATTTCAATTAAACCATTTACAGGACTTTTTAATTGTCAAGGAGTCGTTAGTTACTCGGAAAGTTGAAGCTGAAGCCCGTTCCAAATCATAGATTCTATGGAGGAGAAGACGAGCAAGTGACTCCACGGACACTCTTTTTAATCAATCTTTTATTACAAAATCCTGGGTACATTATTCTTCTTGCTTCTAAATGCGAGAACAATGTTATACTAATTGAAAATATAACGATTACATAGGTGTTAAACACATTGTTTTACCGACTTTATGGATAATATTATGCACTCGAAGTGAATGACTTTACAATTGATGGCTCTGCATTCGTTGCATCGTAGATCATGCTTTCGACTACATAATTATAATTATTGGTAAAGGATATTGGTTCGTCTATTTCAACAGCACTTTTTGACGTTTGAAAAGTGCTGATTCTCAGCCTAATTTGAATAAATGACTTTTGCTTTGATTTTGGTTCATCTCGTTTCCATCTTTTAAGCTGGTTTTAGCTTTGCGAGTTTGTGTTTTAAGTAGTATACATACTAAAAATTCATGATCATAGACATCTATTCAAGAATGTCGCTTTCGAATTATGTTTGTTATGTACGATACGTCATATCCTTCGTGACTGTACAGTTACACTTTGAGAATGTTAGATCAACGTTAATCTAAAAATAAGAGTAAATATAAATCTTTTCTCATATACCTTTTAAAGGGCAAATCTTGGTTCAGACTACAAATCCCTACATCAAAGCGGGGATAACCGGGCCTCAAATGAAAGGATAAAATGATGGCCACGCTTTGAATACAAAATTACTTCTCATGGAAAAGGTTGATTGTTTAAGGTAAATAGCAATTTTAATAGATGCTGAGAAATGTAAATTTATAGTTCTAAGTTGTAATTTACATAACTTTGAACATGACAGTACACGTCGCCGAGTTTTTCCCGATATATTTTTGCGGCCATACTGAGGCCCAATTGGGCGCCAATATACAAATGAACAATAATTATACAAATTGTGTGTAGAGACGTATACGCTTCATTATAGCTAGTTGCAAGTGTAAGAATCCATCTTCATTTCTCCCATCGAAACGAACTAACACAAGAAAACTCTTGGTCGTAGTAAATATATTGGCCAATCACAATCAGCAAGGTGGAAGTGGTTGTCTGGCCACGGTGCAACGGATATTAAGTAAGAAAACTTGATGATAAGAAAATTTACTATCAATTTTAATTGTATTACAAGAGCAGCCTACGACTTGGTAGCACAGTTAGTCAGCTGACCTTACTGGCGCAACCTTTGGGTCTTTGTCCGTGCCATCTCGACCCACTTCCCGAGAGCCGCCGTAAAAGGGGGGCACTGGAGATGCAGGATAGTGCATTTATGTAAAAGAAGGCAACCGTTTCATGTCGTGTAATGAATGACATTTTTTTTTTGCCTTGCAGCACTGTTTATATATCTGCTTCCAGGCTCCATTATTCAGATTGATTAATGGATGCTCGTTCACTTCATGATCATTTCTAAATACTTTGTTATGTACAGTCAACAAAAGAGATAAGTATGCAGGACCGTCGGATATAGTTGAAGTTTAGTAAGAAACCGATGGATGTTCTCGAATAAAATTAAATGTTATTAATAGAAAACAAACAGTTTATTTATCAAATTAAATTTCAGTCGACAACATCTATCGGTTTCTTACTAAACTTCAATTATATCCGACGATCCTGCATAGTTATCTCTTTTGCTGACTGTACATTATTATGTTTCATTTTTCACCAGTTCTATGTTTTTCACTCAGTTTTTTCTAACTGGCGAAATGTGAATGTTAGTGAACACCTCTGCCCATCTTTTCGAGGAATACAGGTGTGATGTTATGATCTGTTTATTCTACACTAGCTTCTGCACGCGACTTCGTCCGCGTGAAATTTCTTGTTCTCCCGGGCCACCCCGTCGCATCGCATCGCCCGTCCGCGCTATTAATTCGTTTTTGCTTAGGGTTCTTTCTGACTTTCTTTCTTATTGCTCGGCTCCTAAGGGTCCTAGCGTGATGTTAAATAGCGTATAGCCTTCCTCAAGAATTGGGCTATTAAAATTTTTTCAAATTCCACTGATAGTTCCCGAGATTACCTAACGCGTTCAAACAAACAAACGCTTCAGCTTTATCCTTTTTAACCAATATTACAAATGCGAAAGTAAGTTTGTTTGTTAACTTTTCTGAAATTTTGCATATACGTTGTCAGGTGTACAGAAACGGACTTATGGTAACTTCCATCCCGAAAAAAAAGTGCTGCTCCCGAGGAAAACAACAATAACGTTATTATGATAATAGATAGCGCCACGTGTCTTTCGAATCATGATTGAATTATATTAGAAAACTTTTGAGTTTAGAGTATTTTTTATATTTAAGCCTAATACCTACATTTTGTGAGTCTAGACTCGGAAAAACCGGTCTATCGACACTAGACTGCAGAGTGTCGATAGACCGGTTTTTCATCCTCCTATAAATGCGAAAGTAGTAAGGCAAAAAATAAATTATTTCATTTGATTTGATTAAGTTTGTTTGTTACGCTTTCACGCTAAAACGGCTGAACGGATTTGGATAAAATTTGGCACATGGGTAGACCATGACCTGGAGAAGGACACAGGCTACTTATCATCCTGGATCGCAGACGAAGTTGCAGGCAACAGCTAGTTAATTATATGTTTAGTATAGATAAATAGGCGTGACCGGCTTCACCACTGATTTAGGTTAGCCTCGTCACTAAAAGACATTTTCTTAAAAATAAACTAGGAAGCAGGGAAACGATACTTTTCACATCCTTTTTCCTTATGACGGCAGTATAGGTACAGTATATTCACTATGTACAGATATGTAGCATTTAGAAGTGTTCCTCTCAGGCCGCGCTGAGTGGTGCTTGAAATGTCCGGAAATAGAACAAGTAGAATAAACTACAACATTTTCTGTAAAATTTTCGCTTAGAATTCGAACATTTGTTTTTCTTCATGTTTGGAAAAACTTGCACGTATATAATATAACAATACTAATAAAATAATAAAGCTAAAGAGTTTTTTTGTTTGTTTGAACACGTTATGCTCTGGATTTATTATTTTTTAACTCTTAGACGAAGGTAAGGATATTTAACATCACGCAAAGTCCACAAGGCGACGGGAAAAACAAAAAAAAAATCAGAAGGACCGCTAAGCGAAAACGACGTACCTAACAGCGCGGGCGGGCGACGATGGAATGCGACTCGGTGGGTTAGAGGGCGAAATTTCACGCGGGCGATGTCGCGGGCAGAAACTAGTTATAATTATGAAAATCACTACCCACCACGTCTGAGAAGTTTCGCACAGTAATTAACGCGCCGTCCAAACGTAGGAGACCGTAAAACACTCAGTTTTTTTGTTACACAGGCGTATTGGTACATATTACAAGCCAGAAAAAATTAACTCAATTTTTTTTTCATAAAAATAAAATAGTATACAACAAAAAAAAAAACAACATCAATAGTATAAAACAATACTTTTCGTATCACAATTCGCAAAATTTTGAGCGAAAACTAAAAATGAGCGCTATTGTCAATTACCTAAAAATTTGCTTCTAATTACCGCGCCTTTTAAATGTAACCTTGGAAATTGAGTAGACATTGAACTCAAACCCAAAATATTTATTTCAAATTAACCACTTAAGGGGGGGCATAAAGCCAGAAAAAAATCAAATTTCACCCGCGCTTCCTTGCCTACCCCTCTCATCAAACACGACAAAAACAAAACACAATCCCTTCCCGCCAGCAGAAACTTTTCGCCCGGCCAAGTAAGCCAGAGATTAAAACAGAAGAAGAACTAGCAGGGGATCGAGGGGGAGGGGGAGGGGTCTCAGGGGATTAGACCGGCCGGTATAAATCATATATTTGTGTTTGAATTTCCATCATCTGTAATAAGTATACGCAAAATAATCAGATGAAACGGCTCTATTCAATGTAGGTACCTAAGTATGATAGCAGGCTGTGCAAGTAGATATCTTGATACGGCAATATTATTGTATGTCCCTGAATCTGTTCCGATGCTGGGAACAGATTCACGGACATACAAGTAATACAGCCTATCTATGAATTTCCAATTCTGGATTGAAGGACTAACTTTACTATACTGTAAAAAAAAATCTTTTATTAGAGAGCAAACCGAGTTGAATGCCTATACATTTTCGATTCCGAATGAAATTAAATATGAACGATTTTCGGATATTCTCCTGTACCTATTTATGCTGTGAGACATTGCTTCTTGCCAATTTTCATTATTCTAGGTCAACGGGAATAATTAAAACCTATAAGGTACACCCAAGGATTTAAATTTCAAAACACGCGACATGCATGGCAATTTATTCCAGCTTCTAAGTCAGCGTATTAGAGGCTTGATATTTTTACAGCTATAAGAAACCGTAGATTATTTGATAACAATTTCAACTTGATACGTATTCCTGAGAAAAAGGGACAGACGGATGGACAACGAAGTAATCCTGTATCTAAGGATTTAGATTTTTCCTTTTGAGGTACGGAACCCTAAAAAGCAAAAGCACTTTCATCAAAGTATTATATTACATACTCCTAATCATAAATCATGATGAAAACAAACTCAACAAATTTGTTTTTTTAACGATATATAGGCCAATATAATCACATCGCTTGTCTTATGATTTTTTACTTTGAGCTATTTTAATCAAGCCTTTTTAGAATGACGACGTTATAATGGTCATATTAAGGACAAAGATGATTGAAAATATCTATCAAAAATCTTAGAAAATTTGTTGCGCAGTGATGAGCAACCCTATTTAATTTTCTCGTAATGGTTTCTCAAATTAAAATATTTAAACGAAATATGATCATTGTTCATTCCCTTTATTTTCAATGCAATTCTTTAATAAAATAAAATTCGTAAGTAAAAACATCTGTTTATTTTGCATATACTTACTATACGCTAAGTTTGAATTCAGAATCTAAGAATTATGTCTTAGTATTTTTTTTTTTAACAAGAAACTCAATGTTGACATGACAAAGTTCAAATTCCAATGTAATCAAATTTTGTTTAGGACCTACAAGTTGGACGTCACCACATCTTGATGAAAAACAGTGTTGACCAAGAAAAGTTTTTTATTTGTATATCGTGGATTTTTCTTTGCAGGATCGTGCAAAGTCACTGACCTGTATTATACAAGATAGAGGTCAGTGTGCAAAGTCAATAAATTAGCAACAGTGATACCCAAGTAAAAAATAATATTCGTATGGTGGATTTTGCACTGTATTATGCAACGTCAAACGGCATGTGTCATAAAAGCCTTTCCAGCGCGAAGTGCGAGTAGTAAAAAAAACCCCGCAGAAAACATTTGTGGAAAACGAAGTTTGGTACAAAAGAAGTACATGTTTGTCGGATTTACCGATATGACATCTATGTAAATGGGTTCCAAAGTCTAACGTTCATTAGGTTCCTCTTTTGTAACTGTTGAAACTTTAGCTTTAAAAACTTGCCAAGTTATAATATGAACTTTAGACTTTCTCTCAACTCTATAGAACTTAGCACACATTTAGAGCTTAACTCTTTTATCGGCGAAGCCGACAATCCCAAACATGTTGATCCGTCACTTGACAACCTTTACTCATCCTCACCATAAAAAGAAGGCTAGTGATGAGAACACTATCTGTATGAAATATTGCATGTGCACACCGTTTCGTACTTTTGTCCACAATAAACTCATTACGCATTTAATTTCCGATATTTCTTTTGTATGCTCCAATAATAACATACCCTTTACGCTGAATTTCGAGTTTCAAGTTGATTTAGGGAATAGTACCTACTAAAACCTTATACGGAGTTTGTCAAGAAAAGTGGAAGAAAACGAATTTGGATTCTGAGTTAATCGCCGTAAGGTCTAAAATCTCCAGCACGAACTTTCAAATGAACGCTAGTTGGTTATGTTGCAAATTTTCTCCGCAAGAAAATGAACCGAAATGCAGAACAATGGCGCTAGTGGTACTATACCAGTCAAAAATCTGTCAAATAAAATGTATGTCATCTTGACTTTTCAAATATCAACATTGAATTATTTCAATATTTTTATTTTATAGTTTTGCCTCGGTATTTGTTTAGTTTATCAAGTCTTATTGTTTTTAATAATCGTTTCGGGAGTGGTTTTAGTTATTTTGCCATATTTTCTATTTCACAGCGTCTTTCCTACAAAGTGATAAATTACGAAAATATTGTTTACGTAAATTAAATATATAGCAGCGCAGCCGAAAATTCGAGCGCAGTCCTCTCGTCTCAACAGAGCGGGGGCGACTGATTTGTGAAACATATATATGTTTGAAGTTCCCGCAACGTGCGACGGAAGATGATTTCTTCCACGAACTAAGAACGTCGTAAGTGCTATAAGCTTATCGTCGTAATAAAACCACAAATAAAAGTAATAAAAAAAAATGCTTCCACAATCTAAGTCGCTTTATATTAATTAATTAATCATCAAATTTTCATACTAGTAGTCATAAGCATATTAAGTACAAATCGAAAAGTCGTGAAAATTGGAGGTAACTTCGTGATGTTTTTTATTAAAGAAAATTTTACTATTTTGTCTTTCTGTGCCACAATAAGTTTGGAAATATCATGTAGTTATTTGTGTTATTTTTATTTTATACCTAAGTCTCATCAATTTCATGAAAAATCATATTGAAGTTAGGCTATTTTGGTTGATACCTGCTCTTAAGGCAAATTTGAATTCTCAAGGAGTCTGTCAGTAAGAAAGTTTGAAACTAGTTGCCCGTTCTAAAGCAAAGTTTCAATGGAGAAGAACAAAACCGAAATTATTAATCATTTAAGTACTTAAATTAGGCTGAGAATCAGCACTAAAACTTTGCGGGACACTAAACGCTTGTAGACGTAATAGCAATAAAACTTCTATTGTGTCTCGTTCAGTATCCTTCAATGGGTTAATAACGTTATAACGAATAACACTATAGTTTATTATTTAATGTCATCACAAAATTCTCTAGTCGCCATTCCTCGGTCTACGAGGTCTCTCGTGACGGCGGTGTAGCATAAAATGAACAAAGATATTAGGAGGGAAAGCGAAACGGGGGCCTTTTTGTTTTGACAATGGGCCGTGCGTTGAAAAGACGCGTTCCGCCGCGTTAGTGGCAGTAGTGCGAGTTTCATGTCGGCACTCGGCATCGAGGTTATAAAATAATGCACGAGGTCGAAGGTGTTTCTAATAAGTAGCAACAAAGTAGATCTTTGACAGTCCACAGTCGTTACGGGTAGTCAGAAGCGCGAAAATCTGATATCCAGTCTTACCAAGTGGTATTGGGTGGGTTACATATTAATAGGGTTGTGGAGGTCAGACAAGCAGTTGCTCCATGTAACATATTGATATTCAGCTGCATCCGGTTAGACCGGTGGAGGCCGATCCCACCATAGCTGGGAAAAGGCTAAGCAGATGATGATAGTAGTACCAACAAAGTGGCTTGTGAATCAAAGTGAGAGTCTGCCGAGCACATCTATAGTGCCTTGCAAGATTAAAGGCAAATACTGATGCGATTACAAAAACTCTTTCACTGGCAGAAAGCAAAACTATTCCCATGTGGCAAGGGATGCTTAAAATGGCAGTAAAATGCACTGTTCCTGTGATAATCACCATGCAGGTGAAACCACAGTGCTCTTAAAAAGAAGATATAGAGGTATGAGGAACAGGGTGTGAACTTCTGCATAAAAAAGAAACGATCATCAAACCAGACGGATATTGTCTCTATTAGGCACTACCCGGCGGTTGATGTTAGAATGTTGTACACTATAGTCGCATGGATAACTTTGCTTGCGCGATGCAGGATTCTTGTAACGTCAGATCTTTGATGCGTAGTTCGCATGTGGCGTCCTAGCTGCCGTTACAAAGCAGTACTTACCTCCTGGTTACATTGTGAGCAGAAGTCGTGCCGGCAAGTGGGGCAGTGCGCAGGACTGGCTGCGCGAACGTGCACCACCGTGTCGCAGCCCACGCGCGGGCAAAACGCACGCCCAGAGTCCATCGCCACCTCTGCAACAAAATAATTAACTCAGTATACCTACTTATAGCTGTAGATCGATCATTTGGTTCATGGAAAAATCGAAACTAACGCCATTATCTTGATTTTTCAATAAAATTTCTCAAAACTATTTCACAAATGTTTAAGTACAAGCAAAACGCCCTCCTGACAATGTCATTCAAGAGTCAAAAGATCAGGTCAGGTCAGTTGAGGTCCATCGAACAGGTTAAGCTACGCTTGCCGCGGTTGGTGTGTGGATGGGTGATCATCTTTACATACCGAGACCCCTCCGTGCTTCGGAAAGCACGTTAAACCGTTGGTCCCGGCTGGCATTCATGGATTTTTGACAGTCGTTACGGGTGGGTAGTCAGAAGCCCGAAAGTCTGACAACCATGATTCGAATTTATGGAAATTTTTTAAGAAGCTACAATATTCATGGATTTGAACTACGTTTACTATAGGAATAGGACTAACACGAAAAAAATGTATTGAGAAACCGGTGATTATGTCAAGTAGTTCTGTACAAGCTCAGCGACAGTGCAGCATATTGACACTTTGAAGCTATACTATAAGCTATAAATTAACCCTTGACCAAGTACCCATGTCAAGAATATTTTCACTTATGGTGTCACTGATCAGGATATCGAATTAACGACACACTCAATCAGAAACCGGAACCATTAAGAGGTCACAATGTCCTTTAACTTTCCTCGCCTGTCCACTTCCTGAATGTATGGCCCTATTATTTTTAATGTGACTGTTAATGAATTTTGGTTGACATTTTATTTTGTATAAAGATAACAACATTTTCTCTCTTCTAATACTTACTCATCATTATGAATCATCACGAATTACTATGAGGAAATCGCGAATCGCAAAAAAAATTGCTGCTCCATACAATATGTTTGACGTTGAAAAAGTGCTGATTCTCAGTAAGTACAGTTTGAATAAATAACTATGTTTTTTTTTTTTGTTATATTCTCATAACTCAACAAAATGGAAGGAACAACAGTTTTTTTTTTCGCGATTTCTGTATTGGCCCCATAGTGAAAGTTGTCTGTGTTGTTGTTGTGTGATTTGTGTACAATCATACAGGTTCTCGTTATTTCAATTACACCTTGTATTGTTAATATCTCCAACAATCTAGCTTGACTAAAAAGACAGTTACTATACTACCGAAGAATTAAATAACATAACTTTGAACAATTGTACTGTCGTAAAGCAAATGGTTTAATAATGTGCAGCCACGGAGCGAGTAATCGTTGTGAAACAGAGCGTACCGAGCTGAACGTCAGCGGCAGACGAGCGCACAGCGATGATCGAGTCGCGCAAGTCCACAATCAGAGCATGATGGAATCATGGAAACATCCAGTCTCATTGATGAATGATTTTATGTCAATTAAAAGCGGGACGAACTAAATAGATGTCGTCAAAACGGAGGAAAGGAGCAAGTGCGGGATTGCGAAATATGGAGTGGAGGGAGGGAGATCTTTGCCTAGCAATCAATGATAAATGATTTAGAGAAAATAAATAATAATTTATCATTCATTTATCAGTATAGTTCAAAACAAAAATTTACTATAAGAGTATTGGATGACCAATGCAACGATGATGGATGGATTGCGTGAGAGATGATATGGCTAGAAAGGGGATGACTACTGAGATGGCGGCTTACTGAGTTATATGTAGTTTTGGAAGAAAAGACATGAGGCGCCGTCGCCTACCCTAAATAAATTGATATGGGAATAGGGCAGAACGATCGCCTACATTTGAGCTTAACAAATGAGAAATAAATTGAGAAAGGAAGAATTATCTTTGTGAAGAATAATGAAGGAATATACATTTGTTTTCGATATCGATACCCGTACGTAGGTAAAGTCTCGTTAGCTAATTTAATTTGACCCTGTATATGTTGTTATACTGTACCATGATTGAGTCGAAACTTGAGATGTTTCTCCATGACTGCCGGCTCCACCAGGTTGGATATCTCGTCCAGATTGAGCGCCGCGCCCACCCTGCACCTCGCGTCTGGACACGACACTTCGTACGCACCATTGCAGACTTCAAACTCAACATACGCCTTCATACACTGCAACAATTGAAATTAAACGTTAGGTCCCTGAAATTAGAAGAAATAGGCGATAGTATGATAGGTTTCCTGGGCGAGACTCGCATAGACCAGGGGAGCGTGACATAAAAGGGAGGAGACCTATTATTCAGCAGTGGGTGGAGCGAGACTGCCAACGGTGATGATGATGATGATAGGTTTCGCATACTTCCAAATGATAATATCCTGGAAGGAGCAACTGATATTAAAAGTAATGAGAATCCCAGCAAACATCTGAAGTATTGCTCTACTGGAGTTAATACGAATGTAACGTTCTTAAATGTAAATAAGATCAGAAAGATCCCTCTTTGCGATAACACCGCCTATTGCGACAGCTTCTAAAATGTATAATTTTTATAAATTCAAGTTGTAATAATTTTACGTTAAATTTACAAAAAAATTACATCTGTCTATCTCGAGATTTGAAAAATGCTCGACTTCCTTTCAGATTACTTAGCTTATTTCAGTTATTTCGGTCTTTATGACCTTGTGTGACCTTGAGTTTCTTGTGACAGATCGATTAACGGCAAGTCCGGCCCGACCTTGCTCCTTGCGATAGTTCAGTGGCCGAGAGGTTAAACTAAAATTAAATACCGTTCAATCAGCCCTATAAAATTCAAGACAGCTGCAAAATGAAACCGCATCAATCTTTCAAGATGACAAATACACAACAAAACATAGCATATAGTTAGAGTCGCGTCACAACACGAACTCCATGTCGTTCGTGGTGCGTGTTCCGACACCATCATCTCGAGAAGTTCCTCAAGGACGTGACACCAGTCAGCGAAACACGACGCAGACACTTCGTGTGCGTTAGTTTTTAGTATAATTATAATGTTGTATTGTATGTGTTTATATGGAAATAAATAAATAACATTATAGCATAGGGACTTATGGCTAATAACAGCTGCACGGGTCGATCGATCAAGTTAAGCTACGCTTGCCGTGGTTGGTCCGTGGATGAGTGACTATCTTCATATACCAAGACCCCTTCGTGCCTCGGAAAGAACGTTAAGTCGTTGGTCCCGACTGTCATTCGTGGATCTTTGACAGTAGTTACGGGTTGTCAGAAGCCCGAAAGTCTGACAACCAGTCTTACCAAGGGATATCCAGTAACTAGGTTGTAGAGGTCAGATAGGCAGTCGCTCCGTGTAAAATAGTAGTATTCAGCTGCATCCGGTTAGACTGGAAGCTGACCCCAACATAGTTGGGTAAAGGCTAGGCAGAGGATGAGAATGATGATGATGAACATAGTATAACACCTGCAATCCCCGAAGGGTTAGGCAGAAGTGTAACTTTAGTAAAGCAACTGCAACGTTTCGCCAGATCTGTCATGTAATAGGGGGTGAGCCCATTGGAATCAGCCGGGCACAAGTTCTGAGAAATTCCTGATGGAAAACACTTGGCCCGACCTGGGAATCGAGCACACAACGTATAGACTCGTGTTAAGCGCTGTAGCATACAGGGTGTCCCGTAATTAATGGATAACCTCTTAAGGGGTCATTGTACGTATCATTATGAACAATTTTCACTACGGTACCAAACATGAAATCGCGAAAAAAAAAATCTGCTGTTCCCTACATTTATGTTCACATAACTCGTCAATATGTAGGAAACAGCTAATTAATTTTTCGATTTCAGGTTTGGTCCCATAGTAATACTAGTTGTTCATAATGATACGTACAATGACCCCTTAAGAGGTTTTCCATTAATTACGGGACAGCCTGTTTAGTAAGCTTTCTTATTTGCCTTATTTCTTGATAAAGACATCATCATTCTCCTGTCCTTATCCCAATTTACTTGTGGTTGGCGCAACATGTCTTTTTCTTCCATACTTCTCTATTAGTCGTCATCTCGGTAGTCACCCCCTTTTGTAGCCATATCATCTTTCACACAGTCCATCCATCGTTTCTTTGGTCTTCCCCTATTCTTATAGCCATCGACATTCATACTCAAAACTTTCCTCCTGACATTTTCCTCACTGATAAAAACTGTTTGAAAATAAGGATGTTTTTTTAACGGCCAGATTCAAAAAATAGATTTACTCCCTTACTAATAAACGTATAATATCAGATGAATAGTTACACACCGATTTTTCTCTTTCAGTCGTCAGTTATTTGACTTTCTAAAGAAGCAGATAAAGCGTTGTGTAAATATGCAGACGCTATATAACGTTTATTAGTAAGGGGGTGAATACTTAGTTACATACTCCCAGAACACTGTGGAAAGATACTTATCTGAAGTACATTACACGGCTAGCATGAACACAATATGAAGAGAAACTCAACACAATCGTTTTATAGAAAACAGTCCTTTGTTAACTTATAAACGGCTGTCACGGTTGTGGGTGAACTTTAGAAAGGGGAAAGCTGGCGGCATATCTATAGATGAAGTTAGAGGTACTAAACTGAATGTAAGGTTTATACTAGAACTTTCAGACCAAATAAAAAACCAAGACAGTACACTGAGAACGACACAGTGAAGCATGCCCAAACTACACCTCGGCTCTGTGCATATGTCGCAGCCAACTGGTTAAATTAGCCGTTCAGCTAACTGCCTAGCCTTTAGTGCTCGCCTCGCTTTGCTCTCTCGGCTCGCACGCAGTTGACCACAGTTCTAACCTAACCCATTTGGTCGGGGTGCCCTGGCTTAGTTACTGCGACCAATTCGGCTCGCGCGTGATTGGTTACAGACTTCCAACCTAAACTGTAATTGAAAATCATTCAGGCCGTTAGTTGAATGGCCGCCGTTTAGTTAAAAGGCTAGGCGGTTAACTGAACGGTTAATTTAACCAGTTGGCTGCGACACATACATGCTCATACGCACACATTTACAACCATTTACAATCAAACTACACCTCACTAAGTGCACACATGTTTACGAAAACGGCTTCACTTTACTGTTGACAGCCCTCGGTCTGGGTGTTTTAGCTGGTCTGAGCTAGAACCTGGAACTAATCTGCGATAGAAATACGAGTATGAATGAGGTGCGGAGTTATTATGAGTAAACTCAAGCCTTATTCAAATGGGGGTAGACAGAAACTACAGAACGCCACCTGCTACGACCCTTACCTACTCCTTTTGCCTCGTTTACGTTCATCAAACATCTGAGGGGTAATTCTCGTAATGTTAAGAACGTTCACAATCTGATCTCAGTCTCAATCTGTCAAAAATACCTCTAATTTCCCTACATTTTGACAAGTTTTTGACATTTGTTTGTCGCCGAGATGAGACTGCGACTAGATTTTGAACGTTTTAAATTACGAGAATTGGCCTTCTGGTTATACACGCACGCCGGTTGCAAGTACTAAGCACCTAACCTCTCTGAAGAACATTACCAATAAAGTCACTATAAAATGTCCTCCTAGGGCGGGCGTCCTCTCCCGGCGCGCGGCGTTTCCACTCACATATCTTGTAATATCTTCGTTTAGGTTATTATTTATTTATTTATTAATTCTTTATATATACTTTATTGTACACCAGAAAATACATAAATCACAAAGACAAGTAATGCTCCTTCACGAGTCTCTTAAATACAGCTAACGATTGCGCGCGTTTAATTTGAACTGGCAATGCATTCCATAAACGAGCGGCCTGAACAGAATAGGATTACTAGTTATTATATTATTACTAATTGGGAGAACCGGTATTCGGTCCTCAATACTTGATTTTGAGCCTAGGATAGTATCAGTTATTATCATCCTAGAGTCAAAATTAAGTATTGAGGACCCGTATTGAGCTATAGTAATGCAGTAATTGCATTAAATTAATAAATATATTGTTACATTCTTACTTATAAACGTAAATATCAGATGATTAGTCACACACCGATTTCTCTCTTTCAATAATTTGACTTTCGTAGGAAGAATACAAAGCGTTGTGTAAATGTACAGACGCTATACAACGTTTATTAATAAGGGGGTTAAAATATTAATTTCACTGGCAAATAACGCACAGCCTAAACCGCTGGAATAGGCTTGCTAGATGGCCTGGAAATCCGGGAATGTCCCGGAATTTTGCGTCTTGTCCCGTGTCCAGCAATTGAGACCTATTTATTACGCGACTACGCCAGAAGGAGGGTTGTTTTTTTTTTTATATTTCATTTCAACACTGTAACACCATAATTTCATAAAAAAAGAATTTCTAGTCCCACAAGTTAAAATGGTTTACATTAGCAGGGTATCAAAATCAAACAGTCCCCTGATAAAAGCCAAATAAACATAATTTAATATAATCGGACTAGCTTACGCGCGCGGCTTCGCCTGCGAGGTATGTCGATAAAAACTATCCTATGTCCTGTCCTGTCCCCGGGATACAATCTATCTCTCTGCCAAATTTTATCGAAATCCGTTCAGTGGTTTAGGTGTGAAAAGGTAACATACAGTTTCTTTCTTTCTTTCGATCGATCGGTGTCGCGTGTGCTCGCGGGCCCTATTACCTAAGCAAACTTATGAGGCTATGTATAGCCTTTTTTTATGGATTTTATTATATTATGTATATTTATATTTTATGGATGGGAAATCATCTAATGACCCCTCTCGCTCTGGGTGGAGCGGAAGGGAGTGTCAGACTCTTACTGACTAAAACCCATACGTGTTCCTTCCTTAGCCCTTTATAGCCTCTATGTATAGCCTGGGAATTTAATTTTTGAGCAGTACTCCAACTACATAACACACATTCAAATCACATTCTGAAAGATTTTAAAGGATTTTCCTAATCCAACACTTCATAATTATGTTTGAAAAAATTTTCTTCTCTACTTTCTGTTGAATTTGCAAAATGAAAGTCATTGCCATTGCAAGTGTGTTACGCCAGTTACCCTGCAGAAGAATCACAGGAATAAGGCTTTTGAACGACAATTTAGCAACAAAGGAGATTATTAATAAATGACATTCTAGGACATGCCGGTTTCCTCACGGTGTTTTCCTCCACCGTTTTGAGAGCAGTGGTGATGACATTATTAACACAAAGTAAAGCCTGGGTTCGCACCCACGACCTACAACTCGTAAGTCGGGGTCGTTACCACTGGGCCCCCCACTCATCTTCAAGACATGCGACATCTACCAACCCGTACTGGGCTCGCGTGGTAGATTACAGCCCACTCCCTCTTGAAGAGAGGAGGCCTGTGTGCCAGTCCAGCAGCCCAGTCCCAGTAGTGCGCAAATTATAGGCTTATTATGCTCAGCTAAACATATGACATTGAAAAATTGTCTATACTGCATGATTTTTTTTACCGTCTCGAAATTTGAACAACCCATGAATATGAACAACTTTCACTATGGGACCAACTATGAAATCACGAAAAACGTTTCAGCTGTTTCATACATTTTGGTCTAGTATTTGGATTTGGATTTTTTTTTCGTGATTCGATACGGTAAAACGAATCACCAGTATAAACGAATAAAATGATAATCTTTATCTGCCTGTTATGTGTTACCTACCTGTGTTTTTGTTCAATTTTATGTCAGGGTTCCAGTGTTAATTAATTTTATTAGATTCATCGTCATTATACAGTTAATGGCTAGGTGTCAAGGTTTTCTCCGGTATTAGTTTAACATAAACCATAGTTTAATCTACCATCTAGAAGTTTTGAGAGGTACTATATACAGGGTTAAATTAAATTAGTTAGCGAAACTGCGCAGACGTGATGGGTATCGATAACTAATCAGGATGTTTTTTTGTAAATCATGTTTTTTTAGGGGATTACCATCCTGACGCATCACATCGCCTGTCCGCTTTTTTATTCTATTACTTCGTTTTCGTTTAGCGTTCTTTCTGACGTTTTTAGGGTTCCGTACCTCAAAAGGAAAAAACGGAACCCTTATAGGATCACTCGTGTGTCTGTCTGTCCGTCTGTCACAGCCGATTTGCTCCGAATCTTATGGACCGATTAAGTTGAAATTTGGTACACATATGAATCTCTGTGACCCAAACACAGACGTGTAACGTAAATAAATGAGTTTTGAAAATGGGAGTCATTTTTGAGGGGTAAATAGACAATTTAAAAAAAAAGTTTCGCAATCTGTACCGTGTGACATATCAAATGAAAGGGCTTACCGTGAGGATCTCTTAATAATAATATTTTTTTCATAATTTTAAAGTAAATTGTATTAAAGTTATATAAGACAATAGATGGAAATTTACCATTCCCCCCCTTATCTCCGAAACTACTGAGCCAAAAATTTTGAAAAAAATACAGAAAATAGTTCTATACCTATAGATTACAGGAAAATTAATAAGAAGTCTATGATCTTGAAACAACATGGTAAATCTCTCAATATTGTGCGTACAAACTTACATTTTCAGTTGGAATGTATGGGAGAACATGTTTTTCAACTACAATGTTAAGTTTGTTCTTGGGATAAATTCATTCCAACTACGGAAACCTTCATTGTGCGTCCGACACGTACTGGGCCGGTTTTTTTCTTTTAGTTCGGCTCATTATCGATAGTGCCGTCCACGAAGACGCGCCCCACTCTTCTTACTAATCGCTAGTTAATTCCGCTAGTGTTTACGTTTTTTGATATCGTATCGACAAAACTAAAACACTAGCGGAATGTTGCACACTTGTACGGCGCGTCTTCGTGGATGACGCTACCTGCAGCGTGATGGTAAATAGCCTTTAAGTAACAGCCTTCCTTAAAAATTGAGTTATCAAAAATCAAAGCTTTTTTTTTAAATCCGACCTTAGTTCAATAGATTAGTGCGTTGAAACAAACACACTCTTCAGCTTTATTATGAATATAGATGGGCTAGAAACTGAAGGAAGTTGACAGCTCTCTTAACCATCGTGGTAACATGATAAGTATGATAACTTTCATTAACTTAACTCTGAAGACACGGATAAGAAATAGGCAATTCTCACCCCTTTTACCAAACTAAACCAATACCAACCCTGTTTCTCACACAATAAGACCTTAAAAAAAACACCTGAAGTAGGCAATAAAATAAAAATCGGACACTTAAACCTCTTGAACTTATACCATCAAACCTGATGTAAAAAATATAATAAAGAGCAGACGAATCGAATCGAGACCTTGAAGGTCAGAGAATAAACAAAACACAATGTCGAATGCCATTGAATCAATCTTACACAATATGCAAACCTTTGCCGTATGAAAACGGATTTAACTAAGTATAGCCTATGGGTAATATGATACATACTTACAATTTATTGATACAGAGTAGGCCTACTTACAGGAAATGTGAAGTACTGCCGTCACAAAGGACCAAAACAACGAAAAAAAAAAAAAAAAGTTTAGCAAACGCAGGTAACCTTAACTCATAATTTCCTTCTTTATTACCATCGCCTTCGAAACGCAAAAAGGCTCACAATAAAGGTCCTTTTGAATCCTTTCTGGCTTCTGAAGTACCAGGCTGTTAGAACGCGTAGGAGGTGCGTCGTGACTTACTTGTCGGTCGTGCATATAGATAGGTATACCAAGCTCTACATAAGGCTAAATAAAATGCATGACGTAATTTTCAATGCTGTGTGCGGCACGCGGACCGGTTGTGCAAGTGTGCAGCGACTCGGCGAGGCGGCGGCTGCAGAAACCTCTGCGAATTCGTGCGCTCCTGGTACCGGCAAATGCGTAAAGCAGGGGCGATGGCAAGCAAAAATGAAGCGTGATTTCATACTTTTATCGTTTTAGCAGCATTAGTCACAGTGCAATGTCAAGATAACAATGTAAGTAATGTGTGAGGTGCAGGTGAGGTGTTACAGTGTAATAATAATACACGTTCTTCAACTACATTCCCTCATAACTTAAGTGCCAATTATTTTTGATATTAACATGCTTGTCGGATTTTTCATCTTATTTTATCAGACAGACTGACAGAAGGAGGCCTGTTCTAAATTTCCCGACCATGCAGTCGGACCTCAAAATTGCATCATATATGATTAGCTAACTGGTAGGTAGGTAATATTTCTATTTTTGTGTGGAGTCAATTTATCAGAGTCAGAGGTGCATTTTAAATCAATAAATAACTTGTCATCAACGTCAAAACAAATTTGTTTCATAATTTAGGACCAAATGATATGTTTGATAAATGTGATGTCAGACGTCTTTTTATGATACCTACTTGCCATTAGAATAATGATTGCCAAATTATGGCAAAGAAAACTACCGCTGGCTCTGTCAGCAGATCGTTAGAAACTGAAAGAAAATTCACAAAAAAAAAACTGGTTTTGGGAAGGTAAATTGAAACCACATGTAACTAAAAGAGTGATGAATATAAATGATGTTGAATGTAGAGGGATAGGAAGATCAAAGAAGATGGATGGATTGTGTGAGGGATTTTATGAAAGAAAAAGAAGTGAATAATAAAGTGATGGATGACAGGAACGAAAACATGTTGCGCCGACCCCAAGAAACATGGGGCTAGGGCAGGAGATGATGGAAACAAATATAGAAATGTACGTGAGGTCCACGGAAACTACAGGTTAACGCCTCTGTTATAGGAAAACAGGATTTGTTAGAAACACAGATACCAAAAGATAATTTCTGCTCCTGATTCTCTGTTCTGTGAATTATGGATCCTAAAACAGCAGTATCATCATCATCATCTTTCTAGCCTTTTCCTAACTACATTATTATGTTGTGGTCGGCCTCCAGTCTACCTGGATGCAGCTGAATACCAGTATTTTACATGGAGCAACTGCCTATCTGACCTCCACATTCCAGTTACTGGATAACACGATACCCCTTAGCAAGACTGGTTGACTTTTGACCCACTGACTACCATAATTAATGTCAAAGATTACAAATGATCACCATATGTATAAAAAATTCCGCGACCTACCTAATCTTTTAACCGTTTACGTGTCTGAGTGAAGAGTTAACGATCAATGAACTAAGTGGTGTTATGAAACCATGATTACAGGTAGGTACGCTAAGAGTTGTTTGCTATTGACGTCAATTGCATGTCAATCGTAATGGGATGATTGTATCAGATTAAGTTCTATTTAAGCGTTACATGCTAATTCAGCTCGGCATACCTAATGTCAGTTGACAACACAAGTTGTACCACCTTTTTTTTTTAAGGATGGGAAATCAAATGACCCTTCCCGCTCTGGGTGGAGCGGAAGGGAGTGTCAGACTCTTACTGACTAAAACCCATCCGTGTTCCTTCCTTAGCCCTTTATGTTCTGGGGTAGCGGTAACCCTTTCGGACAATCCCGCTGCAAGTTGTACCACCTGACGCTGATTTTCAGCTGCAACCACATACGCTAAAATAACAAACACTTAGGGAAGTGTGTCTCCGTTTTATAATAAACTAAGAGAAAAGAAAGGGGATCACCTTGCCCAGAAGTGGGAGACAACATTGGCTAACAAAAAACTTTTGTCCTTTAAAATGATCTGCGATGAAACGATCGAAATTAAGTATTTTGGAGCCAATGCGTTGGTTGGTGTGCCAAGCCAAGCATCTATTAATAAGGATCGGTCCATATCGATCGCCTAATAGTTAGTAGATTAGGTACAAAATTAGTATCGTTGCTACGCTACTTCAAAACGTAATCGAACTGACAAACAAAATCGAATGTTACGGCAAGTTATTGCAAAACTCTAACAATTCACAATACAATACCGTGTTCAGGGTTACGTACGAATGGTAATGTGACCATGAATCTAATGCCTTTAACATCATAGGCATTTGTTAACGTAATACTAGGGAAAGTTTTACCTTGCCGTGGTGGCTCATTTCTCCCTGATTTTCCACAAGCAATATTGACTACCACAAAGTCAGTTCTTTTCGAGTATTACAAGGGATTTTATAACAATTGTTATCGAGACTTGAAAGGACATTAGGCACCTGTCCCACGCTGACTCTTAGCGAAAAGCGAGTAGCGAGTGTTCTACCCGCCAAGAAAGAGTTTCTGAGCGTCGCTGAGCGAGTTTTTTCTTTGATAGCTCTACCCGTTGCGAGAAAATAGTGGAGAGAGAGTTCTCGCCCGCAGTGTGAACAGTCAGCTATTAATATTTGTATGTCTTTTACTGACACGGGATCACCATCTATTGTACGTTTCTTGAGCGAGAAAATAGTCGTCAGCGGTGTGACAGATGCGTTGAAGAATACATTATTTTTCTCGGGAAAGGCACAGACGAAAATGAATGCTACTGCTTCTCGAAAGATTGACTCAAAACAAAACAACCAATGGAGGTCTTAGCCAAGGAGAAGGTCAGTAGAACCTGAAATGATAGTAGTAATAATTTCAAGCTTTATTTTGATTCAAAACAAATAATAAATTATTATGAAATAATAACATTGTAACATCCGATGAAATATGCTCATTTGCAATTCACATAGCTGAAGCTGATTCTGGGGTTTGTCTCATGTAATTTGTATCTACATTCAAAGTTTTGTTTCCACGTAAAGTATGTTTTAAACTAAGCTGGAAGCCTTAGGCAGCGTATAATATTTATTTAACGTAATTATGCAAAACTTTGAAGGTACCACACGCACTTAAGTCACGCTTATTCTGTGACTTAAGTAGTCCGTTTTTACATAGAAAAGCCTGACTTAAGTGCGGGTTTAGGTCACACGAGCTGTAAAATAGTATACAATACGTGTTACTTAGGTAGTCTATTATTGCACGGCTTAACGCCATGCAATAATGGACTTCTTACGTCACACGTATCGTAATGTACTATTTTTCCATTAATTTTGTTTTTCAACACTTTCAGGATCCACTTTTCCAGTTGATTATTTCTATTTAATCAATTTAGAGTTAATGATTAAATTCTAAACTTAGTACTAAAGCAGTGGTTAGTGGTCACATTATTTACGGATGGTAAGTGTTTTGTGTACGTCAGAAAAGTCCTTCACGGTCTCAAAGACATTAAGTACGAGTCTATCTCGTTATTCCCGTTTTTCCCGTTGCTGCACTTAGCCACTTTTACAAAGGCTCTCATTACGAAGCGTAGCTTACTTCTGTAATTTATATAATAAAAACTCTAGCAATAAAGAATATGAACAAATTTAAAATAAGCAGTATGTTTCAATATTGGGTCATGAATTTTTTTTTTTTATTATTTTTTCATATTTTACATGTAATAGGGGGCTTGTGTCTATGTAATAACAGCCGCACGGTTCCATCGATCAGGTTAAGCTACGCTTGCCGCGGTTGGTCCGTGGATGGGTGACCATCTTCACGTACCAAGACCCCTCCGTGCCTCGGAAAGCGCGTTAAGCCGTTGGTCCCGGCTGTCATTCGTGGATCTTTGACAGTCGTCACGGGTAGTCAGTAGCCCGAAAGTCTGACAACCAGTCAGTCATACCAAGGGGTATCGTATTACCCAGTAACTGGGTTGTGGCGGTCAGATAGGCAGTCGCTCCACATAAAATACTGGTATTCAGCTTCATCCGGTTAGACAGGAAGCCGACCCCAACATAGTTGGGAAAAGGCTAGGAAGATGATGTTTTACATGTAGGATACGAGTAAGTAAATAAATATAATAATAAATAAATATTATAACTCTGTTTTTGTACGCTAATTTCTTTTGGAAATATTTTCAATGTACAGAAACGCCTAGTCTACAGATTTGTTATATGTATAGATATATGTATAAAAAGATAGGTAACAATATACATCTTTATGTAAGCATAATGATGTATAATGGCATGCTAATCAGAGGATTAGCATGCCGATGATAATTTGCTCCTCTCGATCCATCGCGTGATATTTGCTAATTAATCGTAACATGCTACCATGATTTATGTCTTACTAGCTTCCGCCCGCGGCTTCGCCCGCGAGGTATGTCGATAAAAACTATCCTATGTCCTTCCCCGGGATGCAATCTATCTCTCTGCCAAATTTGATCGAAATCCGTTCAGTGGTTTAGGCGTTGAAAAGGTAACATACAGACAGACAGAGTTACTTTAGAATTTATAATATTAGTATGGATTTGTATTTATTAAGTGGCTAATATTTTTATATATACGTTATTCATCACAAATATTTAATTTTGAGCAAAATTGCCCTTGACATCATTTGATTTTGTAGAAGTATGTAATAAAGTTCCCATCTACAAAAATTTCGAACTGCCATACAAACTTTCACCCTCTGTTTAACACCGTTAGTGAGTCAATTTACAAAAATCCAATTTCCAAAAATCTTTTTAGGCTTTTAAAAGGTTGCGCCTTGTCTGTCAGTAAAATGAATATCAGATTTTTATTTTGTAGTTCTCCAGCCGATGAGCGTCATTTCTGACAAGTGACAACACTTTCACAGTTATTTTACATCTGAAAGCAACAACAATAATTCGTCCAAAATAACTGTGAAAGGGTGGCAAAAAACGCTGAGTATGAATGAATACGTGTTTTACGAATTTAAACTTTATTCGTACCTAATTGTCACTCACTGGACGCCTGAGGCAGGACATCGCCGTCGAAGTAGACCAAGGCGAAGATGGCGTGACGATCTAATATCTTTTGCAGGGCCAACATGGCTAGAGATCGCACAAGACAAGGTTTGGAAGAAAAAAGGGGAGGCCTTTGCCCAGCAGTGGGACTTGTGGGACACAAAACAAGCTAACAAAAAAAAATCTTGTCCGACTGACAGATGCCCGGAAACTCGGGAGGCCGGAAAATAGTGGTTAGGTAAAGTTGTTTCAACATCTACTCCAAATAGAGATTTACTATCATTACACTTCGAGGGGCATTTTTGTTGTTAATGGGGGGGGGGGGGGGGGGCTAGGCACACCTCTGGCTAAGCCTTTGGGGATTATAGGCGTGATGTTATGTGTGTACATTTTTAAATTACTGTCACTGTAGATGTATTACAAAAAAGGTATAACAGAAGCTAGCTAGAGCAATGTAGGGCACATATCAGGAACACGGCCCCGGATGGCCTGACCTAGATCTGGGGATAAAAGATGCAGTAGATATGTCCGACCTGTATATCTGTGCTATTCTGTGCTCTCACCTTACAAGGTAAACAGGGCTACAGACTTTTGTAAGACAGGAACAGGTCTCTGAGATTTGTAAGTCTTGAGCCGCGTTTTCTTGGTAAACAAAAGTAGTATAAATATGTGTTTGTATTGCTGGCAACATTGCATATCATTACGATATTTACAGCATCACAAATTCACGTAAAACATAAGTGTTGGAGTTAGTATAGTTACTATATTATCTAAATGTCGATCTATATCATGACATGAACGCAGTAGGAAGACTATCTGTCCTTATATAGTTTTCTGTTAACAATTAAACGAAAGGACAAAAAATACATTATTATGTTAAGACCTTTATAATGAATGGGATTTCCATTAACATTTGAGCTGTTGTCGTGTGAAGAATTTAACATTTTTGGGGTCATTGGGAGACAGCACCTTCATTCTACCTTCCATAATGTATCCATACTAATATTCGAAAGTCTCTAGTTACCTTTTCACGCCTAAACCACTGAACGGATTTCGATAAAATTTGGCAAGGAGATAGATGGCATCTTGGGGATGGATGCACAAGCTACTTTTGTCCCGGTAGCATGTTCCCGTGGGATAATTTCAGGCATCAACGAGGACGAAGTCACGGGCAAAAGCTAGTACTTATTTAATAAATATTGAAAAAAGTCAAGCAGTTTCAAAACAAAGCCTCATGTTACCACAAACCGCTACAGCACGATGCAGCACAATATTTATTTACAAACAACTGCAGAGCGTAAACAAGAAACCGGTACAGCCCTCGTTTTATAAGGAAACAGCATCCGTATAGCCAACGAGCTCGGAGACCGTAGTTACCGTACCTCGGACCTCGACTAACTTATACAATATTCACTCGAGGAGCGGCCTTCAATTATTCACGGTTCTTGACTTGTTGCTGAGTGGATTACATTTTATTGTGCGTTTTTTGAAGAATAAGGAAATTGAAGAATGTTTGCAGCAGTATAAGCTTTAAGTTACGGTATGGTGAGAGAGTGAATATGTTGAGCAATTTGGAAACACATTTTCGAACTGTAATTTTCATTAATAATGTTGGGAATATCATCATCATCTGCCTAGCCTTTCCCAACTATGTTGGGGTCGGCTTCCGGTCTAACCGGGTGCAGTTGAATACCAGTATTTTACATGGAGCGACTGGGAATATTATAAGGTCCCATTAAAATAGATGGACAAACTTTTAGAAATAATTCAGACCACTAAAATAAGGAGGATAGTAAAATAACATAATATAAGAAAAATGCATTAGATACTTACAAGAAAAATAATCAGCTAACGAAAATACACTAATGTGCCGGCAATAAAAATACTGAGCGCTGTGTTAATATTTGTCCCTATTTTAATGGGACCCTGTATGTATACAGGAAGACTTTTTTATCACCATCCAATATTTTACAGTGTGTTCTAACCATGATTATGAAAAACTTTCACTATGGGAACAACTCTGAAATCTCGAAAAAAAAATCTGCTGTTTTATACAAATGTTCAATACCTACTTGACCAAAATGTATGAAACAGCAGATTTTTTTTTTCATGATTTCAGAGTTGGTCCCATAGTGATAGTTGTTCGTATTCATGGGTAGAACACCCTGTAAAAATTTGGATGATGATAAAAAAATCTTCCTGTATAGTCGGAAAATTAATAAGGTGCAAGTTACGACGCATAACATTTTCATTTCTCGACTGTACATTTCAGCCTACACGATACTATCGCTTAACTTTGTGCTGACTGATCTCATAGGTTGTCGCAATATGACGTAATACGACGACGTGAAGTTCTAGATAGTCAGCAAGCCTACAAAAAGTTTGAGATGGAGCGGTTACTGATACCACACGAGCCTGCATCACAAAGCAAAGTTTGACGAGAAACCAGAATACAATAGTTGAGCAGCACGAGTATGAGCTACGATACAAGGGGCAATACTATTGATACTGGAGACAATAAACATGAAACGCTAAAATATCTGGCTGGAGGAATCATCGTCATTCTCCTACTCGTATCCCAATTTATTTGACGTCAGCGCATATAATTATCTTTCTGTTTCATATCTCTCTATTACTTGTCATCTCGGTATTCATCCCCATTCCAGCCATATAATCTTTCACACAGTCCATGTATAGTTTCTTTGGTCTTTCACTACTATTATCGCCATCCACATATAAACTAAAAAATTTCCTCACGACATTTTCCTCATACTGTCCCTGTAACCGTATGAAAATGCCACCTCGTTCCTTCCAAGATACAAGGTAAAAAATGATAGGCAAGGCCCAACAGGTAATCATTCTACATTTGCTACTTCTGAAGTAAATAAATATTTTGGTGAAGTACGTGGAACCTGAGACCTACACAAAACTGAGGAGATTTTTGCTCCAATTTTGGTTAACCAGATTAGAGGCAGAATGCAGTGGTAAGTATACAGTGGCTATATTTGGGGTTGAGCTGAGTTTGACGTTCAGATATCATTAGTAAATTAATTTGTTATTAATTATTAGAAGTTTCGAGATTGTTTTGGTAGTCTCGTCCATTCCAGTAATATTGTATTGGAAATTCTTTGTTCTATTTTAAGTAATCAGCGCACGACTCTTTACGAAGACGTCTTGCCGGCGGCGGAAGGTTAGGTACTGATCAACATAAAAATGTTATTACAATTAATTGCCGTGTTCTATTAAGGTCATCTGTGTTATGTTTATTTAAAGTAACGTTCGTATAACATAAATACATCATTACATTACATTATTTTGAGCTAAAAATAAAATAATTAATATGTTTGTAGCGGCCTTAATAGATAGGGTCGAATTTCAATGAACCTGTTGATACAAATAGAAGTAAGTAGTAGTATGTTAAAGAAAAGGTAGGTATTCAACCTCCACGGCACTTTGCTAATTAACCACAAAAACATATTAGCAGCTGAAACAAATTAACACCATAGATGTTAAACACAACACGGAATATCTAATCATTTCAAGGTGATAATTAAGCCATGATTATACATCACAATCACAATGTGCTTAACAAATTGACTATCAATTACTTAAATTGGCCGTAATTTCAGAATCACAAATGTAGTTTTTTTGACAGTCGTGTGAAATATTAGTAGTCTGTTTAATAATTTAATAGTCTGTTTAATAATTTAATTCCCTGATCGTACAAAGGCGAGTTTAACACTAGAGTTTTTTTCCAGCATTGATTCGGATAGGTGCAAATTTGATAGAAAATTAACTTACAAAATCATTGGCGCCGATTCCCTTGTTCACAAACTAAACTAAATTTAAGTTCAGTGCATCTTTTTCTTTCTATTTAATTAAGAAAAGGACAGAAGATAAATATTAGTTTAGTCCTGTCAAATTAGTCAGCGCCTGACTTAAATTGACGTATTTTTAGTAGCTAATTTTTTTAATCACGTCTAAACTGTCTATGGAGTATCTTAATTTGACAGGACTAAACTAATATTTATCTTCTGTCCTTTTCTTAATGAAATAGAAAGAAAAGGATGCACTGAACTTAAATTTAGTTTAGTTTGTGAACAAGGGAATTGGCGCCACTGTCGAATTGAGAAGAAAGAAAACTATGGCAGATTTTATTAATATACTAGCTGATCCGACTCACCCGACAGACGTTGTCCTGTCCTTTCAATGATATAAAGTCCCAAGTTGAAAGGTTTCCAATTTCTTCTTCCCATAAAAACCTAATTGGCACTATTACGTACATGTTAAAACAAAAAATAGCCAAATCGGTCCAGCCGTTCTCAAATGATGCGCTTATCAACGAAAACCTTTTTATTCATATGAGTACTGATGTTTTTTTTTTACAATCTTGAAATTTTTACAGGCTGTTCTACCCATGAATATGAACAACTTTCACTATGGCACCATCTATGAAATCATGAAAAAAAAACAACTCAACTGCGGGAGAATCATATTATTGTCTGAAGTAACCTTGTGAAACGTCTATTTACAAACGAAATAACAATAATGAGTTACTTGTTTTAAATAACAGACTGTAAAAACATGGGTTAGCAGACCGCAACGTGGCTCAGTTAGGAGGACATAAAACTGACGCATAAGTAAATACCTTTTCTAGAAACTGAACGGTGTGGAGATGAAAAATGTTCCTACAGGCAATGAGACAAATATTTACACGGTTACCGTAAACGTGTTTACGTAAAATATTGGCCCAGTTTTCACTTACTGGTGGCGCTGCTGCTGGCACGATATAAAAAATGAAATATACGTAAGTACTTAATATAATTTCTAAGAGTTCAAATCCTACTATCCTACTAATATTATAAACGCGAAAGTTTGTGAGGATGTATGGATGGATGTTTGTTACTTTTTCATGCAAAAACTACTAAACGGGTTTGAATGAAATTTGGCACACAGATAGTTATATGGGGGATATGCGTTAATCCTGTTTATAGGATTAACGCATATCCCCCACACACGCATACGCATATCGTCTTTTATCCCGATATTCCCACGGGATCGAAACTTATGCGGGTGATTTATTAAATACTAGCACCGCACCGCGGAGTGCGGTGCTAGTATTTAATAAATAAAAACAAGTGCAGTCCCCGACAATTAATGTCGCTGATATTTAATTAAATTTCTAGTCTTTAATTCCTCAAATTGAAAGGTTACCTACCAGGTAGGTACCTTGTAGAAATCGCACTCCTGAGCGCCGCTTTGTGGCTTACTGAACTTGGCAATATTGTATTGTTCTCTTTCATAAATAAACTTAATTAGTTACATATTTTATTTATCAGAAGGTTTGCAGCTAGACTGGAAGGCAGTGTCGACATAGTTGCGGAGAGGCCAGGCGGATGATGATGGGTTACGTTCAAAACGACAAAATCATCATTTTTCCTCTCCATATTAAAACTATAACGTATAGGACCAAATCCAGTTATAATCCAAATCTGTTTTCAAGACACGAATTATACGAGACAAGAGTTATAAATAACTTATAAATAGCCACATAATTAGGAGGCATGGCATCTCGGGGTCACTGACCGCAGGTGGAGTCACAACAGACTCAGATAAGACCGACGAACCGGCGCCGAAATGTGATTAGTACGATTGATAAGACTACCTGAATGGTCTGCGCTATGAATAGATAGGATCCTCCATCTTGATTTGTAGTTATTGTCCCCACTGAAGAGCAAAGGCTTTTTTCTAAATAGACCAATGACAAGAATATTTGATAGTAGAATATTAGTTTCAAAATATAATGTCGTCTGGCCATCTCGTACGGCGCGGGCGGCGAGATGGGCGGACGACATTGTTGTCATCGCGGGCACAAGAGCGTGGGGATTGGCACAAGAGAAGAGAGGCCTACGCCTAGCAGGGGTGAAGTCGGGCTGTGGATGATGATGATCATGAGAATATTAGTTCAGTTCAAGGAGTTTTAAGAGTAGTACGTACAACGTCTAGTTCTCACGTACAGAAACACTGTTCCGAACTGATCAACTGATAGGCGCGTAAAAAAAAATCGAAAAGATCTTTGGAAAATCGAGTTTTATGAAAAATACACTGCATAAATCTACACTAATCTACACTAATATTATAAAGAGGAAAGATTTGTACCTATTTTTGTATGTTTGTATGTTTGTAATGAATAGGCTCAAAAAGTACTGGGCCGATTTAAAAAATTCTTTCACCAATAGAATGCTACATTCTTCCAATTTGACATAGGCTACATTTCATTTTGAAAAAAATTAGGGATCCTTGGTAAAATTTGAACAATGTAACCGAAGGTGTAGAAAAATGAGTCTTAAAATGTCTTTCGTCGAATGCGCTGCCGAAACTATTAGCGATAGAACAAAATAATGTACAACAATATTGAAGAACATCATAATGTCTACAAAAAACTCCGCGGTAGCATATGTCCAAGTATTGTAGTTATGTCACTACAACAACTTTTTTCATTTTAAACATTAATGAAAATGCTAACCAAATCCAAACCATGCTATTTATGTGTTTATATTAATCCTTATCCAAATAAATATATTTTATGGTCAAGACCATTTAACTACCTATAAAATAGTTTTTAAATTATTTAAATTGGACTTTCCATTCAAAAGATATTACGAATTAAAAAATTCAAACAGTAAACAAATCGCCATAGCGCCGTGGCCGTTGTTTGCGATGCAGTCTGAAAAGCGCGCCGGGCATCGCGGCGGGCGGGGTGGAGGGGGTGTGGGATTTTTTTTAATATATAATTAATAAATAATAATTTTTTAATAAATAAAAATATTTGTGAAAAAAAGTGTTTTATATCCAAATTTCCAAAAATAAATATTTGTCTACCCCGTGCGAAGCCGGGACGGGCTGCTAGTCAATTATAAATTAAGTTTATTGAACTCTTCGATAACTGAGCTTTGTCGGTACGGACTTGGTTTTGAAGATTTTACAGTTCTCATACTTATTTTATATTTATGTCGCAGCCAACTGGTTAAATTAGCCGTTCAGTTAACCGCCTAGCCTTTTAACTTAACGGCGGCCGTTCAACTAACGGCCTGAATAATATTCAATTACAATTTAGGTTGGAAGTACGTAACCAATCACGCGCGAGCCGAATTGGTCGCAGTAACTAAAGCAGGGCACCCCGACCAAATGGGTTAGGTTAGGTTAGAACTGTGATCAACCGAGTGCGAGCCGAGAGAGCGAAGCGAGCCGAGCACTACTACTAGAGACCAGGCAATTAACTACTGAACGGCTAATTTAACCAGTTGGCTGCGACATCTACACCACTTATTTTTTATTTATTTTTTTGTTAGACGTAGCGTTGGTAGGCCTCCCCACAAGGTGGACCGACGACCTTGTGAAGGCCGCAGGAACCCGTTGGATGCGAGAAGCACAGAACCGGTCGAAGTGGAGGTGCTTGGAAGAGGCCTATGCCCAGTAGTGGACGTCTTTCGGCTGAAATTATGACATTTACACACAAAGTTATGTTAAAAAAATAGCAAGAAAAACTAATCTTTGTTGGTTCATAACTTTATAATGGCTTTTTATTTTATTATTCTGTTTCCGTACAGACAAAATTAAATAAGTCAAAACGATATCATGTTTAACTTTGGATGAGTACAATGTCAAACAGTAAAGTAATACTCTCCCGAAATTTGTATGGAAAAAATATCGACTAGTGGCACCTTAATAGTTATTTATGCAATTATTTTATTATATGGGGTATTCGCCGAGTGTGCTAATAGTACCACATGCGTGTTTTAATACTTAATTATGCACAGTTTACTTAATTATGTAGACTTTACCTACACCCATGATATGAATCTTCTATAAAAGGTTATGAAACCATAGGGTGTTGTACAGTATTGTAAGAACTCTATGTTGAATAACATGTAAGTTTTTTTTTTAATTACGGCATTTACGGCGCTTTGTGAAAGTGAAACGCGCGGGCATGACAATGTCCTTCTTTTTAAATCTATAAAAATACCACAAATTGAGTAGTGAGAATGTGGCTGTTTGATGAGTAACGAGGGAACGAAAAAGCAAAGGAGTTGCATAATGAAATTTAGTAAGTACAACATTATAACACTCGTTTAGATGATATTGTAGCTGTATCTACAACGCCACATGCGAACAACGCGTCATACTGACGTTTTATAAAGGATTTATAGCATGGGTGTAGATAAAATATTTTAGATTTAAGGCTGGGCATGGTTCAATCATTTCATTACAGACGAATCTGCGCCCGATCGGTCAAAACTCAAAAACCATCAGATTGCGTAGTTTCAAAGTATCATCGTTCCGACAGTCGTCGTAGGCGATCGATCTTGAAGCCGTAACAGCCAACAAGCCACAACACACGGTACAGATTTTGATCAGGGGATCAATTCTGTATGGTAATTATTATTCCCCGCGTAATCTTTTTACGTGCAAACCACGTACAGTTGTCAAGCGTGGTATTTTAACAGTTCAAACCACGCCAACTTCACGTTTTTGTTTATTGTGTCATTGAGAATACGTTATTAGCAGATGTCGTGATTAATTAAGGAATTAACGTGGTTTCAAAGTAAGGATCATGAAGTGGTCATAGTGAATTAGGACCCAGATCAGACTGATCTGAAGGTTCCATGTATGCCTTTAAATATCCCTTGGTATTAATTATTTCGGTAATAGTCGGTATATTACCATTTAAAGTAATCATAACCATCAAAATAAATTAAAATATCCGCAAGACAGTGTGTAGTGGAACTTTTATACGTACGTAACGAAGTTATTATGTAGGGCTGAATATTAACGTTTATTTAA
The DNA here is from genome assembly GCA_963669345.1 of Gortyna flavago. Taxonomy (NCBI): domain Eukaryota; kingdom Metazoa; phylum Arthropoda; class Insecta; order Lepidoptera; family Noctuidae; genus Gortyna; species Gortyna flavago. The sequence continues at coordinate 3,183,256 of OY770136.1, read as the reverse complement.
GTACATACCAAACACAGTTGGTCACCAAGAACGTATCGAATTTCCTTATTCCTTAAAAAGGACATTCCTTAAAGACGACCTTCGTTATGGTTCGATAATTGATAAAGTAACATTAAAAACTTCGGACATTTACAATCTTAATTTAATGAGCAATTGAGCACATAATTCGCGTTTTAATGACAGTATCTTGGATGATTAAGAATCTTTAAAAGGGAAACAAAACAAAAACGAATTTCTTGATAACGAGTATGACGACCACACTTCCTTTAGCCTCCTTACATGAGCTTAAAAGCAATTGTCATGAACACGCTTCATGACTGCGACACGACAGAGGCAACTGCATCCGTCGACGCGTCGACGGCAGCTGTCGTCACACGTCGACGCCTGCCGTCGACAACGTGTCGCTCGTGTATTTGAGTACGGTGCTCAAATACATGAGCAGCATGTTATCGGTGGCTGCAGTTACTTCTGTCGTAGACGCATACTTACTTTCAGATGGCTGCCTGCTTGTTTGGCATGCAAATCATAGTAGGCTGATATTTGTTCTTTGCACAGAACCATATCAGGCACAATACAGGCTAACAGTAACGAAACATTACCGTTCTCACAGTCAGTAAACTGACAGTATAAGTGATTGAACTAATATCTGCGAGGTCATCTCCGAACCGTTCTGTCAATAAAAAGTTTACACTTAACTTCACATCTTCATTTTCCATCTCTCAGTCACCGCTCAAGATTATGTGGGCCGAGTGCAATGCAAACATGAATAATTCAAACTAAGTACTGTACAGTGAGAGAAATTGATTGTTAAGCATATTAAACAAAGCCAAAATATAAGGCTCCCCGCAGACGACGTAGCTTTTGGTAGAGAAATTTCCATTAAGTTTTCATATAAATTGTTCTACTAGCTAGCGTCGCGTCGCGCCGCGCCTGTCTGCGATTGTCAGCTGTGATTTGAATTTACATTTAATTATTATTGAATTAAATTTTTTGCCGTTATTGCCAAAAAAAAAATTCAGTAAATAAACTTGCGCGCGAAATAATCGACCCACCCCATGCTCTTCGATTCGAAACAATATAATTCAACAAGTTTTACTAATAATAACCGAATATATTGGTTATTAAAACCTTCCTGAAAGCTGAAAGTATTAGATTACATTAGTGAAAGAATTATCAAAACTGATTCATTAGTTTTTGAGAAAATCGCGAACTTACAAATATGGGCGTTGAGTACCTAAAGAACCTTCTTTTTTTTTGAAGTCTGTTAACAAAATCAAGTTCAATTTTGATTAAACAAACAGAAATAAACAAAATTTAACGTTTGTCAATTTCATTCCGCATCGAGCAGCTACCTCATGGTCGGCCTATAAATCTACTTTTGTTTTACATTTACCACAAAAAATGTTTTCTTCATCTAACTAAATTATCGAAGTTTGGTGGTTTTTAAAGATTACCTTTTATGTGTTTTCCGTGGAAAATGTTGTTGGTTACATATTTGGCCGTATCTTTTTTTGTATTTTTTTCCTGTAAAATTTAATGTGTCCGCAGTTTGTTTTCCCTAATAAATAAAATAAAATCGTAATATAGTGTGCGACCCAGTAGTTACCAATAAATTAAACCGAAGTGTTTTAAACAAAGCATATTTTCTAAGTAATACATATACTTATTATTATTCAAATATTTAATGACTTTATAAACAAGTGTGGTTCATTATTCGCAGTAGCATGAATAATTCCGTTTTAATTAATTACAATAATATTTCCTTTTTACATTACATCCCAAGGTAATGCTCATTGTTAGGTAAAAATATCATAGGGGCACGTACCGTGTTTGGTTGTGAAATATACCTACAGTTTAAATTACTTAAATGAGTAATCCTAAAATTATATTTGTATGTTTGTTACTCCATCACGCGTTATCGGCTGAACGGATTAGGGTGAGATTAAGCAGACTTGTAGACCTGTGTTAAAGTATAGGATACTTTTTATCCAGGTAAATGTCACAGTTTTCCTAGAATGCGAGCGAAACCGCGTGTATCTTCCGATTATCATTGTAACTGACCTTGGTACAGAAGGTACATCCACACCCAGAGATGAGGGTAACCTTGTCAGCAGTGGCGTCTTCTAAACAGAGCTTGCAGTTGATAGGGGCAGCCGGCACAAACCCGCCACCGGCGCCGTCCAGGGAATACCTGACAAACAAAATTATCAACGACTTGAGTGAAATTAAAATGGGGAAGGAAAATATCCATCGTGAGGAAGCGGCATGTCCTGAAACTAAACATTCAAAGACGTGAACTCCACCGACCCGCAATCCCGAGGCCCGTTCCCTCTCAAAGAAAGGGTCCCTGTGTCCCAACAGTGGGAATATTATAAGGAATGTATGTTTTAGTATCAATAACGATTCCTGTTTTAGGTGACTGCGGGAGAGTCGACGACAGAAGAACAACTTGCAGCACCTGTACTGAGGATCTGGTATAACATACCTGGAGCCACTAGCGCCGGCAAGAGACAGTAGTGAAGAACAACGGGAGCAGACGGAGGGCGCGCGTAGTCTGTTGTGAGCCCTGATCGGCTCCGAGGACTTCTCGCGGTCTGTCAGGGCGAGAACTGTTGAGCATTTCCGAAGACCTGGTAGAAGAAATAAAACTAATAAACATTTGGACGGATTGTTTGCAATTACTTGTAAATATACCAGCTATTCTATTAAGGCGGTTGGGACAGATTAGATGCGGAAGACGAAGAACCAGAGGGGCAATTGTCGTAATTTTAAGTTTTAAGAACGTTCACAGTCTGATCTCAGTCTCAATCTGTCAAAAATACCTCTAATTTCCGACAAGTATTTGACATTTGTATGCAGTCGCCGAGATGAGACCGCGACTAGATTTTGAAAGTTTTAAATTACGAAAATTGGCGACCTGGTTCTTCGTCTTCTGCTTCCGTTCATTGCTGGGCAATGGGCATTGGCCTCTCCCTAATCCAGAGAAGTCTAAAACTACTAAATCACACTAAACACATGAGGACTAAAATAGGCTAAGTTAAGTGAACTTGAGTGAAACTTGCTGTGCCATTGTTGTAATTAGGGCATGGCGAAATTAACGAATATAATGAATTCTGCATTCCTTGAAATCATTATGAAATCAGAATGTTTGTAAAACTGCATTACATTTCTATTCACTTTGAGACACTAATTCGGTTGTACACACTAATATTATAAAGGCGTTTGTGAGTGTGTGTGTGTGTTTATATGTTTGTTACTTCCTCACGCTCAAACGGCTGGACCAATTTTGCCTTAACCCAATTAACCCTGCATTAACATATAGGCTACTTTTTATCCCGATATTCCCACGGGATCGAAACTTATGCGAGTGACACCGCGGGGCGCAGCTAGTTCATTCTAAAACACTACCCGTCTTCGCCACCTCTGCAATATTAAATTCTCAATACTTGCAGAGTTTCTCCCGCAAAGATATTTGCTTTCAGCTTCAATAACTTAGCCACGCTCACTAAAATGACTGCTTCAATTGAAACTTATTGAAGTATAAATCTATTCAGATAAGAACCTTTTGTTAAAAACTAATATCTCGAATGAAGTCCACTTAGAATCGATTAAGTATTCCAACGTTTCAAGCATGAAGTTGGGATGAGAGTTAGTGTTACAATTAAAATTCGTTGAAATATTTACACGCGACTTCCTCCGCGTAATTTTTTTTGTTCCCCGACCAATTGTCCCATCCACCCCATCATCCCCCGTCGCATCGCATCGCCTACCCGCACTATTATTTATTTCGTTTTCGCTAAGCGTCCTTTCTTACTTTTTTTTGCTCAGCTCCTAAGTCCTAACTTGTAGTTAAATAGCCTACGCCTTCCTCAAGGATTAGGCTACCAAATGCAAAAATATTTTTTCAAATAGGACTTTCAATGATTAGCGCGTTCAAACAAACGAAACTTCAGCTTCGTTATATTGATGATTGATGATGATGATAGATTGTAATGGACCCTGGAAAGAGAAGATGGAATTTCTCAATAGACAGCCCGCAGTCTAGATTTGTGCCCGGTTGATGGCAATAGGCTTGCTCCCATGGAAATTAAACATAATTATTATCTTGCGAAATATGGATGTACTAGGTACACCTCTGCCTGATCCTTTGGCGAATACAGAGTGAGAGAGATCTTTCGTGAATTCAACGCATCAAATGTGAGGTTTAAAAGCAGGATTTAACTACCTGAATGAAACAAAAAAAAGGACTATTAACGCTTTCGAATTTGACTTTCCAATTTGTGAAAGGTAAGTTTTTGACAGCCAAATTAAGGTGATTATGGCGTTAAGGAAAAAAAGTACAAAAGTCTTCATTATGAAACAATAAATTTTGATTAATAAAGACTTGATTCGCTAACAAAGATTTAAACGTTTAGTACCGGAGTTGCCCAATAAGGAGGATTTTGTGGAGAAATGATAGTAAAAGAACTTAAGAGCGTTAACGCCGTACGGTATTTCAAACAAACTTTCAAGCCCTCGTTTTTTGAAATGAATGAACCGATTTTAATGAAACATAAAGTTTCATAAGAACATTTTCGAAAAATAGTGTTACAGCGAAATTAGACCGATTTAATAGTTTCCATAGAAACAGAAATTTCCAATTAGGTATCTTTTTTTAATTAAGACATTTCGAAAATGTTCTTAAGTAACTTTTTAGACCTTTGTATCTTGCTTATGCGTATGAAGTATCATTAAAATCGGTTCATTCATTTCGAAAAACAAGGGCTTGAAAGTTTGTATGAAATGCCGTATGGCGTAAACGCTCTTAACATATGAATTGAATTGGAATGTTAAATTGTTGACGTCTGTGCAAATTGGAGGAAATTACGCAGGAAGGTAGAGCCTGAGAGAATCCTTAATGAAAAAGAAAAGGATAAAAACTACTGATAATCAAAATTATAATGGTTGCTCAAGTTAAGGTAAACGCGAAAATAACCTGTAGGTAGATGCTTAACGGTGAAGGAAAACATAGTGAGGAAACCGGTAAAAGAACCCAAACTTCAAAGACATGTGACATCCACCAATCCGCAATGAGCCAGCGTGTTGGATTATGGCCCACTCCCTCTCACAGAGAGGAGGCCTGTGTCCCAGCAGTGGGAACATTATAGGCTTGATTATGCTGTATGCTGTTGGTGTAGAAGCTTATCATATTCGTTGAAATTTTATTAGCATGGCCAAAGTAGGTCTAAAGCAGAAGCTTTTCTTTTCAACGCCATCTTCAATATGAAGGCAAATACAAACGCCTACAGAAAGCAGAAATTCTTGTAAAAAAACTAATATCGCTCATATCCAAACAGCGCCAAGAGGCAATATATGAGAAATATATAAAATTCAATGACTCTCATAAGACACTTGTCAAACAGGCACGCATATTGACGACGAGTGATGTTTTCCAATTACAGAACGTGTCGAGAAGCCTCGTTTGAAATAAAGAAACTTCTGAGTAAAAGCATACGCTTCCAGTACAGTGTCCCAATTCGGTAATGTAGTTAGCGCGTACATAGCGTTTCACGACGATATTGATACGATTTCAAAGCTTACTAGAATTCTACCAAGCTTGGAAATGGTACGATCGATCGGGCCCCAATTCTGTATGGGAATTACCTATTATTCCCCGCGTAGTCTTACCACGTGCGAACCACGTACGGTTGTCAAGGGTGGTATTTTGACAGCTCAAACCACGCCAACAACCACAAACTCAACCAACGTTCATTTCGCGCGGTTAAGTTCATTATATCATAGAGAATATGTTATTAGCAGATGTCGTGATTAACTAAGGAATTGACGTGGTTTCGAAGTAACGAATCAAGTGAATTAGGGCCTTGAGCTACACAGTATGGCTCGTAATTTAATGAACACCCTTTATATGGTAATCACGCGGATCTCTGTGATATCGCGATTTAGAAGTTCGTTGTTCGAGTTCGTTCGTTCGCTGCGCAGGTATATTAGTGGATAACGGTACTCACCTTCTAGTAAAGGTTGTGGTTGCGAGAGCACGGAATCCCTGGAAGCTGCCCTACGGACTGGTTTCGCGGGCCTTGCCAAGGACTTGAGCCCCCCACTCAGTATCAGTTCCAGGGTTCGCCGCCCACCCGGCCCGGTCGCGCCTGCTCCCATCTAGCGGAAAAGAAACATAGTTTTATGATACCAGCCTGAGTTAGCTTAAACAATAAAAAAAAAACAGTCATTATTTCATTAGCCTGTGTGTGTGTGTGTGTGTAACTGCAGGGCAGACGTTATCAAACTAGTATTGGAAACTAAACACATTGTTTACTATATTTAACACATATTTATTTTGGGTTTATACGACTAGCACCCTTATTGCATAAAACACTTTCAATCACAATCTGAATCATTTTGAAGGATATTGCTAATCCAAAATCCATTGCTTCATAATGTTCGAAAAATGTGTCAAATCAAATCAAATCAAAATATTTTATTTCACATAAACCTACATGGGCACTTATGAAACGTCAGAAGCTAGGTGCACGGTTCCAATTGGTCGTTTCCTATGGAGAAGAACCAGCAAGAAACTGTCTGGTCAACAACGTGAATAACGCAATGAATGTTTTTGAACTGTCAAAATGAAAGGCAATTGGGTACCCCGCTGTTCGATCTCGAACGGAGATCGTATGTATCTGATCTTTAATGTTATATTTATAAAAGAGCCTGAGGCCAGCACATCAACCTACCCCAAGCTGTCAATTTTCCCCAATTGAATATGAACCTTATTAATTTTCAGTAAAGTTGAAAATCTATCAAAGAAATTTGACAGATTAGGGTAGCTTGATGTGCTGGCCTCTGTACATAAGATGTCGATCGACGATAATTCGATATTCACAATTATATTAAGTACTAGCTTCCGCCCGCGGCTTCGCCCGCGAGGTATGTCGATGAAAACTATCCCATGTCCTTCCCCGTGATGCAATCTATCTCTCTGCCAATTTTATCGAAATCTGTTCAGTGGTTTTGGCGTGAAAAGGTAACATACATACAGACAGACAGACAGAGTTACTTTCGAATTTATAATATTAGTATGGATCTATAACATTTTTTTTATTTTTTTTTTATAGATTTTAGATCTGTTTCTTGATGCAAAAAATTACAAAGGTTAACAACACCGAGCAGTAACGAAGGGCAACAGAACAAAGTGTTGACTTTTTAATTCTTATTTGACCTTGGCGACTTTAATAAATTGAACCTTTTTTCATTTTAGTGCCCATACGGAAATAAAGAACACTTTTAGAATACAAGTGTAAGTAAGTAATTAAATAATATATTAATGACACTAATTAATATATTTAATAGGTAGTCCAAACACAGACTAACTCCAAGCTAACAAGCAGGCATTCCACACAGAACCTGGGTGGTGGATTATGGCCCACTCCTTCTCACAAAGAGGCCTGTGTCCCAGCAGTAGGACCATTATAAGTCAACTAGCAGCACTCCGCGGTTTCACCCGCATAAGTTTCTCGTGGGAATATCGGGATAAAAAGTATCCTATGTCCTTTCCCGGGACGCATTTATAATATTAGTACTTATGGATTATGCTAAGCTGCAGGTACAGGCAGCCAGGTGCTAAAAGTAAAGCTGAAAACAAAGGAAATTAGCCCTTGTTGACCTTTACTTGTAGCACGATCGAGGTATTTAAGGCAATATTGTGTCATGTAACTGGGTTTTGGAGGTCAGATAGGCAGTAATCATCATCCACAGTCCGACTTCATCCACTGCTTTTTTTTTATTATGGATGGGAAATCATCAAATGACCCCTCCCGCTCTTGGTGGAGCGGAAGGGAGTGTCAGACTCTTACTGACTAAAACCCATCCGTGTTCCTTCCTTAGCCCTTTATGTTCAGGGGTAGCGGTAACCGGTAACCCTTTCGGACAATCCCGCAGCACTTCATCCACTGCTGGCCTCTCTTCTCTTGTGCCAATCCCCACGCTCCTGTGCCAGCCTCATCCAGGTTGTGCAAGCGATGACAACAATGTCGTCCGCCCATCTCGCCGCGAGGTGACCGACATCAGAAGGCCAATTCTCGTAATTTAAACGTTCAAAATCTAGTCGCAGTCTCATCTCATCTTATAGAATAGGTACTGATATTGGTAGACTGGAAGCCGCACCCAAAATAGCCGAGAAAAGGCTAGACAGATGATGTTGAATCGGAAGTAAAAAAATCTATGTAATTTACAACCCAATTTACGACCTAGTCCGTCTATCGTGACATTTATATTAAAATAAACACAATATAAGCAGTGCAAACAAACTCAAAGTGTACTAAGTTTCGTCACTTCGCTGCTAATGTATACAGCTAATTGGATGATGGCTTGAGGATTCATGGCTCTCCTTTTAAGGTTAGCATGTCAGTTCCTGTTCCGTTAGATGTTAAAAAAGAGTAATTCCTTATGCCATGGCGTAATAAAGATGCTTTTGCTTTGTTTGTGTGAAGGCCGTTGGTAGGGTTGTCAGTATTTTTTAAGGAATTAATCTGCTTAGCCTTATTTCTTTTTTTAGGGTCTTAGCATTATGTTGGTGATTATGGAGCATTATGGATGTAACACATGTTTTTTTTTGTGTTTGTTTTGTTTATCTGACATGGAGCGACTGCCTCTGTGACCTTTACATCTTAGTAACTGGGTAACACGATACCCATTTGCATGTAAGGAAGACCAAACAAAAGCATGAAGACTAATACTTTGTGTTGACCATACAAGAATTAGAATTCTTTAGATAACCTCATTATATTTTTATTAAATTATAGTTATCATAATCGGACTAAAAAACTTTCCAATCGTTTTTTTTTTTGATAAATTCTCGCCACTTCTTATGATAAAATGTAAACAACTTCATGCATGTGTGTGACGCATTCTCATTAACGCATTGCACATAATCTACATAGAATGGAACACTTATGCGCACAAGCACTTATTTCCATGAAGAACTTACATTTTCAAGTGTTAAGATATCGCAACTGTTCTATTTTAATCATTTCTTGTACAGTCAAGTTTAAAATAAATCACTTTGTTTCACATATAGTACGCACGATGATATATAAAGCTAAAAATCAGTATAAGCTGACTTCTTAATGTGCCTATACAATGCGAAGTCAGGTAAAAGTGGAAAACTACAGCTCGATATGTCGTCGTGTATACCTGCTATTTAATATTAATGTTTTATTAAAACTCACTATTTGATCGACGTAATAAAAGCTATGCATAACCTTTCATTCTCTGACAGTACATTTAACTTCAACGTTGAACCAGCAAGCGGCAGCCCTGTCTATCATAACGGTACAGCTGCAAGCTCTACCGGGTCAGATGAATGGTAGGTAGGTAATGTAGGTACTTACGACCACAAGGCGGCAAACAATGCCATGCGGTTTTTGTATCTTTTGAGTCTTGTGGATCGCGAGTGCAAAGCATTTTCAGGATTACACGTTCGCTGTATGACAGAGAATATGCAAGGAATTCTTGTAGGTGAAGCGAAAAGGAGCTAAAGGATTATACCATAGCATAATTAGCATAATGTTCCCACTGCTGGGACACAGGCCTCTCGGTGAGAGGGAGTGGGCCGTAATTTACCACGCGGGCCCATTGCGGGTTGGTAAATGTCACATTTCTTCGAATTTTTGGTTCTAGGACATGCCTGTTTCCCCACGATGTTTTCCTTCATCGTTTTGAGAGCAATGGTGATGAAATAATTTATACAAAGTAAAGCGCCTAATAATGCGCGGTAATTGCTTAGCAAACTATCCGCTGTAATGGTTTTCATTTTGACAGTTCAGTTCAGTTCAGTTTTGAAATTCATTGCGTTATTTACGATGTTGAGTTGATAGTGTGTTACTGAAGAAATATCTAATATATAAAATTCTCGTGTCACAGTTTTCGTTGCCATACTCCTCCGAAACGGCTTGACCGATTTTGATGAAATTTTTTGTGCTTATCCGGTATCTATGAGAATCGGCCAACATCTATTTTTCATCCCCCTAAATCGAAACTTACGCGGGTGAAACCGCGGGGCGCAGCTAGTAGCTTATAAAGAGGCTATTGTGTCTATCTATTTATAGAACAAAGCTGAACAATCGGACGCTGGTGTTTGATATGTATGGCATGTTGGTATTGTTGGTAACAGTAACGAGATCAAAACTCAGTTCATCAGCATCACTAAGCAATGTTAGGACTGCCACAGTCTATCAAACAAACGGATGTGACCAAGATTGAAGATAAAGATAGGTAGACACACAACATTGGCATACCACACTTCAATATCAAATTGAAGTGTTGTGTGTGCTGAATCTGGGGGTCTACTCTTCAAGTCTGTTACCGAAGATACGGGCTCGTCTGTAGTAGTTCGTCGTGAGTGCATGGTAGTTGATACGTCAAAACTAATGCCAAATAAAAATTTTCGGACAGGCATATCCGAATCAGGAGTAAGGACAACTGTCAAATCATGTTGTCATTCATTATTCGAAGATTTATATCGATTATGTCGAAGGCCGTTGACTTAGTGGACTACAACAAGTTCTGGGCCAAACTTGGAGAGGTAGGGGAGGTACGGGCTTCCACTGAACTCATTAACAAAACCAGAAGAATTTCGTAAAATGGGGATTTGTTTTGTGAGACGAGTATGCACTGGATTGTGGTGTGAGACAGGGAGGCATGTCCTATCCAAGACTATTTAACCTTTACGTCAATCAGCAGATCAATGGACTCAGTAAGTTCAGTAACTGTCATGTCGGTTGTCATATAGATAACGTCTGTATTCACGTGTGTGTGTGAGCATCAGATACGACAGAACAGACTGATTAAATGTGACTTACTCTCAGTAGTCTCAGTGAGTCAGTCCGCATCCGATAGTTTGTATCCAGCTTTAGCGATGGTCCGTGCATTCTCATTGTGTAGGTATTCATTTGTTTTGAGGCTATGCTGCCCGTCTGCATTCTAAATGAGAGTATCGTATACCGTAATACATGAAGTCTTTTGTTGAAGGTGCATTCGCATCTGGCTTCGTTTCAGCCATTGAATAGTTCAGCGAAGGCGTTCGAAGAACTGTGCGGTTATGCGGTTACATCGCTTCAGAAACTTGTTGAAGTTAGCTGATAGTGAATAACATAACGCCTCTAATCCCCGAAGGTGAAGAGGTGTACCTATAGCACACCCACATTAAGTCCCTTGTAATAGGGGGCGAGCCTATTGCCATCAACTGGGCACAATTTCTGACTCCGTGATGCAACTGAGAAATTCCAGATAAAAGAATCCAATAACACCTTGCCCGACCTGATTATGAAACTCAGGACCTCATGCTCAGCAGTAGCGCTTACCCTCTAGATCAACGAGGCAATAGTGAATACTGCTAAGATAATAATAATCATCATCATTTGCCTGGCCTTTTACTAACTATGTTAGGGTCGGCTTCCAGTCTAACCGGATGCAATTGGGTATCAGTATTTTATATGGAGCGACTGTCTATCTGACTTCCACAACCCAGTTACTGAGTAATACGAGACCCCCTGGTAAGACGTTGTCAGACTTGCGGGGTTCTGTCGACCCGTAACGACTGCCAAGATAATCAATCACACTAATATTATAAAGGCGAAAGTTTGTGAGTGTGTGTGTTTATATGTTTGTTACTTCTTCACGCTCAAACGGCTGGACCAATTTTGATAAAATTTTGTATGGAGGTAGCTGACAGCCTGGGTTACCATATAGGCTTTCTTTTTATCCCGATATACCCACGGGATCGACACTTATGCGGGTGAAACTGCGAGGCACAGCTAGTAGGTACATAATGGGCACCTACCTGGGTACAAGCAGTACTCATTAGGATTCCCACCAACGCCCAACATTGGTTTGCAACAATTTATATGGGACACGCGATAGCTATTGAATCCCAATGGCGTGTTGGCGCAAAAACGTGTAACAAAACAACGCTAATAATAATGTATAGGTGTTCATGCATTATTTATCAGTGAGATACGATTCCCATTTTGTTATTTTAGGTAATTCCATAGACTTCTTGTACCAACACGCCTCACACTCACATTTACATCATAGTATGCCGACCGGCCGCCACTACGTGACACGACAGCGTCAATCGTCAATCACGCACACATAGATCCGTATGGTGCTTCACTTTTGATATACGTGGCGTGGAGTCCATCTTTTTTTATAAGTCTAAGGGTAATTCCTATTTAATCATCATTCAGAGCTCGTGTTTTATATTACCCCACGACTGTTGGATAACTTACGGAATAACAGATACTTAGTGGACCATCTACGAGTATGTCCAGCACCCCGATCGCGTAACACTATCAATCTTAATCTGAATTATATTGATGGATATTGCTAATCCATTGCTTCATATGGTCGAAAAATTTGTCAGCTCAACAACGTAAATACCGCAATGAATGCTGTTGAACTGTGAAAATTAAAGCCATTGCTACTGATAGTCTTAGATGATGGCAGGACGAGCTGGACAAAACATATAACCAGCGCTGGGGCTCTGTCTAGCATAGGGTCGCAGCATAATGCTGAGCGATGGCCGTTTTGCGTGAATGTGACGCATGTGTCCCCCCTACCTTCTTTTTTTTTGTATTTGTTCTTTTTTTTTGCGTCGTGTTCACCGCGAATAAACGTTTTTTCTTTCTTTCTTTTCTTCTACAACGTGTAACAGAAACCCTATATCTATCCTGAAGCACTAAAGATGAAAGCTGGTATAGAATCACTATACAAAGTTTCAACTCAAAATAAAATACTCGAAGAATTGATACCAAATTTTCGGTTTCTTTAGTTTCTTAAATTCAAATCATAACAAACGTGTCACCGCACTACGTAGGTCAATAACTTTCTACGTCACTTGCCAATATCACGATAAATCTCTTCCGTAATTCTGCGCGCCTAGTACCGTAGTATTTAGCCTACCGCAGGCGGTGTTCTTTGTCGGCGCGAACTGACGAAATAAAACATACCGCCCCGCCCGCGCCGCCCGTGCCGCCAAAGCGATCGCGCGCGCGCAATAAACCATACCTTCTTTACCGTGATGTAAAAATTTATGCGTAATTATTGATTTACAGTTTACTCGTTAATTTGTCAAACCAGAAATTGCATGTAAAAACTGAGATAACAAAACTTGCGTAAACAATCGAAACAAACTTTGGGTAGGTTAACTAGTTTCATCCCTTATTATTACTTATTACCGAGTGAATAGTAAGCTTTGCTTAATGTTTTATTAAATTAACTTACATTTTTAAAGATGGGGTTCGATGTGGTGACCTTGGTATTGTATGCACAAGGCCGCTCGCTTGTTCATGGACACCTGAACATTGCGTAGCATGTCTGGTGTTATTGTCCTGAAAGCGGCCTCAATCCACACTTTCATTGTATCACACTATTCACAAATGCACTGCGTACACAAAAATTTTTATGTACCCCCACAAAAAAAGTCTAACGAGGTTAGGTCTGTTCTATCTGGCTTCGGTACCACTCGCAAAACGCCACACGAGGCAAAAATCTGCCGGTATCAGCTCCTGGGTGCGACGGAAGTGGTATGGGTGCTGACTGTCATTGCTCAGCACTCGCCATACCTGCATATGGTTAAAGGCACCCAGCGCTAATGCAGCTCGACGTGTGCTAGTGCGTGGATTGAGTTCAAAATGATCCAATACGGCTTCTTCAAATTCTGGATCGGTAGTAGGTACTCGGGCGACCCTCTGAAGCAGGTGCGTGGAATGACCCAGTTTGGTACAGACGATGTACCATCCGACTAAACATGCCAACGAAGGCAGCTGCTGTCGACGCTCAGCATCTGGTCTACCCTCAATAAAACGGCGACGGTACAGTTCTCGGGAAGCTCGCAAATTACCATGTTCTGCTCCGACACACATCATCATTTCGTAATATTCGCTATTATATGACATTTTGCAAACACAACAAAAAAAAGACAATTAGGTGTAGCCGTACTGAACTGATGCGCGTATCACAGGGATAGAAACGAGTGCACTAGACGCGGAACAGGACGACGACTGACAACTGACGAGCAAAGCAATAACAATAATGCTAAACAAAGCTCCTATTCCCTGCTATTCTGGTACCTAAATATTATTTCGTCAAATTTAGATGCCTATAGGGTAGCTGTCCTAATTAGTGTCCACTACTATTAAAAAATATTGTTCAAGAATTCAAGATTTTTTACATCCTAATAATAATTTCAACTAAACTCCGTTAAACTTTTAAGTAAATCTGACACACTAGAGCAAACTAATTACGTAATTTAAATTCAAAATTGAAAAATCATTCATATTTTTTTGGGGTGGGAATATCATCAATGAGCCAGCTCCCACCCTGGGTGGGGCGGAACGAAGTGTTAGACTCTTAGGGCGGTTTCGCACTACGTTCGGATCCCAGAAATGCCAGTCCGAAGTTACCATAGTCCTATTTGTATGAGGGGTTCCCTGTTCTTTCAGTTGCCCTTTCATTCCAGGTCCGCGTTATCTCGTTAGAACATTCCCGCAACCCCGGAAAATTATTCATTTCAATCCATATTATGGGGCCGCGTTATCTCGTTAGAAGTCTGAATTAGAAGTTGTATTTACCAGGAGTAATTGAAACTGCACGGACTGCAATTGGTTCAAGTACCCTAAGACCCTAACCCATTAGGTTTACACACATTATGATGCTTACATGTGTGTAACGATGTAATCAGGGTTCTGTGAGCAAACGATTTTCAATTCGGCAATAAACATTTCTGTTACTCATGCGGTCCTAGTACTTTTATTCATTTCTTTTCAGTTAGATGCAGTTTTGTGACAATTTTATTGACTTCATTTGAATTATAATAAAGATAAACGTGTTCAAACCAATAAAACCCATGTACCACTCAAACAGTACCGACAGACCGTGAACTTCCGATAATTCTTTCGGTTAGTCCTACAGACAAAAATTATGCGTGCGTGCTATTATTTTGTAATAAAAAAAGCTATTAGCTTGTTAATAATAGTTTTCGTCATATTATAAAAAAAAAAATAAACGTATTTAAAAAATTATGAACGGAACCCACTATGATTTTATTTGTACTAGGAGAAGAATAAGTTGCGAAGAGGTGAATTAAAATGATGTTTTGGGTTCAGTTGGACCACGGAAAAACCCGTTCGTGAGTGGTTATGCAATTAATTCCTGGTAGGATGCACGTAAGGATTTGATTATTATGATCAATTCAATGGTACGAACTGACGATTTTTCGAAACAATTCGTTTTAATGCGATCTTCAAGCAAATCGATTCAATAGTAAGGTGAATCGAATCTCCTGGATCGTATGTGTAAAAATTATTAAGTATGATAAAGGCTCATAATAGTTCAACTTCATATTTGCCCAAAGTATTCTGCTGACAATCATAAACAGCGAACAGGTAGGTTTATCAATTACATACTGAGGCCGACACTTTTTAACTTGTCCGCATTGTTTATGTTATCACTAAGCGAAGATTGAAACATTTGACGGTTTGATAGAAGTTGTCATTTCGAATGACATAGCTGTATTTCATAAATTAATCGCTCGGCGTCGTATTCTGTATTAGTCAATGTGATTTTAACCGACTACATCCGTACCATCTGAATGAAAGTCATTGAATTACGCCGGAAAGGTTATCAATTATTATTTATTAAAAGTTTAGACGTACCCACCTGACTGGCAATACTGTAAATATGTCACAAAATAAAGGTGTGTAAATGTTGTTGATTTTTTTTTATTACGATTTTTGAATGAATTGTTGGAAGATCGATTCAAGAGCACGGGATTCGATCTGTGAATCGAATAAAAAAATGATTTAAAGCAAAACGTCGGTTCATCCTTATGGCCACCAAAATAAAAGGTTAGGAATAACGTTAGGAAATTTACAGGAATATTGTTTTTAAATTAGGTGTTAACTGTGTTGTAGGTACGATGGTAAGGTGGGTGGTGGGTGGAAGATTACTATGTAAGTAGATAATAATTATCTACAAAGTAATCTTCTACAAAAGGACAACTACGTAAAAAACCAAAAAAAATATAAAAAATAAACATGCGGAACCTTTTATTCAGAAATACCAGGAGTAAGAGGTTTATTTTTACTTACAAATAGTTCACTGACACCGATCAGCTGACTTAGTGCTAGTGATGTATTTATTTCAATTTAAAAAGTTCGGTTTCTGGTATCAATGTATTAAAAAATTTCACAACTTCCGAACATGTAGAGATAGTATTAAAAAACCCTTTCAATATCGTTTGATATCATCCAAAGAAGCCGTGCCCTTGGTATGTATACAACGTGTAACGGAAAGGGTAT
The DNA here is from genome assembly GCA_963669345.1 of Gortyna flavago. Taxonomy (NCBI): domain Eukaryota; kingdom Metazoa; phylum Arthropoda; class Insecta; order Lepidoptera; family Noctuidae; genus Gortyna; species Gortyna flavago. The sequence goes on along the minus strand of OY770136.1, from coordinate 3,166,901 downwards.
ATACATACCAAGGGCACGGCTTCTTTGGATGATATCAAACGATATTGAAAGGGTTTTTTTGGTTTTTTACGTAGTTGTCCTTTTGTAGAAGATTACTTTGTAGATAATTATTATCTACTTACATAGTAATCTTCCACCCACCCACCTTACCATCGTACCTACAACACAGTTAACACCTAATTTAAAAACAATATTCCTGTAAATTTCCTAACGTTATTCCTAACCTTTTATTTTGGTGGCCATAAGGATGAACCGACGTTTTGCTTTAAATCATTTTTTTATTCGATTCACAGATCGAATCCCGTGCTCTTGAATCGATCTTCCAAGAATTCATTCAAAAATCGTAATAAAAAAAATTCAACAACATTTACACACCTTTATTTTGTGACATATTTACAGTATTGCCAGTCAGGTGGGTACGTCTAAACTTTTAATAAATAATAATTGATAACCTTTCCGGCGTAATTCAATGACTTTCATTCAGATGGTACGGATGTAGTCGGTTAAAATCACATTGACTAATACAGAATACGACGCCAAGCGATTAATTTATGAAATACAGCTATGTCATTCGAAATGACAACTTCTATCAAACCGTCAAATGTTTCAATCTTCGCTTAGTGATAACATAAACAATGCGGACAAGTTAAAAAGTGTCGGCCTCAGTATGTAATTGATAAACCTACCTATTCGCTGTTTATGATTGTCAGCAGAATACTTTGGGCAAATATGAAGTTGAACTATTATGAGCCTTTATCATACTTAATAATTTTTACACATACGATCCAGGAGATTCGATTCACCTTACTATTGAATCGATTTGCTTGAAGATCGCATTAAAACGAATTGTTTCGAAAAATCGTCAGCTCGTACCATTGAATTGATCATAATAATCAAATCCTTACGTGCATCCTACCAGGAATTAATTGCTTAACCACTCACGCCCGGGTTTTTCCGTGGTCCAACTGAACCCAAAACATCATTTCAATTCACCTCTTCGCAACTTATTCTTCTCCTAGTAAAATAAAATCATAGTGGGTTCCGTTCATAATTTTTTAAATACGTTTATTTTTTTATTTAATAATATGACGAAAACTATTATTAACAAGTTAATAGCTTTTTTTATTACAAAATAATAGCACGCACGCATAATTTTTGTCTGTAGGACTAACCGAAAGAATTATCGGAAGTTCACGGTCTGTCGGTACTGTTTGAGTGGTACATGGGTTTTATTGGTTTGAACACGTTTATCTTTATTATAATTCAAATGAAGTCAATAAAATTGTCACAAAACTGCATCTAACTGGAAAGAAATGAATAAAAGTACTAGGACCGCATGAGTAACAGAAATGTTTATTGCCGAATTGAAAATCGTTTGCTCACAGAACCCTGATTACATCGTTACACACACGTAAGCATCATAATGTGTGTAAACCTAATGGGTTAGGGTCTTAGGGTACTTGAACCAATTGCAGTCCGTGCAGTTTCAATTACTCCTGGTAAATACAACTTCTAATTCAGACTTCTAACGAGATAACGCGGCCCCATAATATGGATTGAAATGAATAATTTTCCGGAGTTGCGGGAATTTCCGGGGTTGCGGGAATGTTCTAACGAGATAACGCGGACCTGGAATGAAAGGGCAACTGAAAGAACAGGGAACCCCTCATACAAATAGGACTATGGTAACTTCGGACCGGCATTTCTGGGATCCGAACGTAGTGCGAAACCGCCCTAAGAGTCTAACACTTCGTTCCGCCCCACCCAGGGTGGGAGCTGGCTCATTGATGATATTCCCACCCCAAAAAAATATGAATGATTTTTCAATTTTGAATTTAAATTACGTAATTAGTTTGCTCTGGTGTGTTAGATTTACTTAAAAGTTTAACGGAGTTTAGTTGAAATTATTATTAGGATGTAAAATAATCTTGAATTCTTGAACAATATTTTTTAATAGTAGTGGACACTAATTAGGACAGCTACCCTATAGGTATCTAAATTTGACGAAATAATATTTAGGTACCAGAATAGCAGGGAATAGGAGCTTTGTTTAGCATTATTGTTATTGCTTTGCTCGTCAGTTGTCAGTCGTCGTCCTGTTCCGCGTCTAGTGCACTCGTTTCTATCCCTGTGATACGCGCATCAGTTCAGTACGGCTACACCTAATTGACTTTTTTTTGTTGTGTGCAAAATGTCATATAATAGCGAATATTACGAAATGATGATGTGTGTCGGAGCAGAACATGGTAATTTGCGAGCTTCCCGAGAACTGTACCGTCGCTGTTTTATTGAGGGTAGACCAGATGCTGAGCGTCGACAGCTGCCTTCGTTGGCATGTTTAGTCGGATGGTACATCGTCTGTACCAAACTGGGTCATTCCACGCACCTGCTTCAGAGGGTCGCCCGAGTACCTACTACCGATCCAGAATTTGAAGAAGCCGTATTGGATCATTTTGAACTCAATCCACGCACTAGCACACGTCGAGCTGCATTAGCGCTGGGTGCCTTTAGCCATATGCAGGTATGGCGAGTGCTGAGCAATGACGGTCAGCACCCATACCACTTCGTACCCAGGAGCTGATACCGGCAGATTTTTGCCTCGTGTGGCGTTTTGCGAGTGGTACCGAAGCCAGATAGAACAGACCTAACCTCGTTAGACTTTTTTTGTGGGGGTACATACAAAATTTTGTGTACGCAGTGCATTTGTGAATAGTGTGATACAATAAACCAAATGGAAGTGCGGATTGAGGCCGCTTTCAGGACAATAACACCAGACATGCTACGCAATGTTCAGGTGTCCATGAACAAGCGAGCGGCCTTGTGCATACAATACCAAGGTCACCACATCGAACCCCATCTTTAAAAATGTAAGTTAATTTAATAAAACATTAAGCAAAGCTTACTGTTCACTCGGTAATAAGTAATAATAAGGGATGAAACTAGTTAACCTACCCAAAGTTTGTTTCGATTGTTTACGCAAGTTTTGTTATCTCAGTTTTTACATGCAATTTCTGGTTTGACAAATTAACGAGTAAAATGTAAATCAATAATTACGCATTAATTTTTACATCACGGTAAAGAAGGTATGGTTTATTGCGCGCGCGCGCGATCGCTTGGCGGCACGGGCGGCGCGGGCGGGGCGGTATGTTTTATTTCGTCAGTTCGCGCCGACAAAGAACACCGCCTGCGGTAGGTTAAGTACTACGGTACTAGGCGCGCAGAATTACGGAAGAGATTTATCGTGATATTGGCAAGTGACGTAGAAAGTTATTGACCTACGTAGTGCGGTGACACGTTTGTTATGATTTGAATTTAAGAAACTAAAGAAACCGAAAATTTGGTATCAATTCTTCGAGTATTTTATTTTGAGTTGAAACTTTGTATAGTGATTCTATACCAGCTTTCATCTTTAGTGCTTCAGGATAGATATAGGGTTTCTGTTACACGTTGTATACCCTTTCCGTTACACGTTGTATATGGCTAGTGGTCCACTTTAGCCCTGGATCGAAAGAGCTGGAAGTCATGGGGAGAGGCCTTTGCCTAGCAGTGGGATAATGCAGGATAGCTGTAACAAGAGTCTGTACCACAAAACTCTAAGCCACATAATTGTAACAGAAAACCTTTGTTTTGTGGTGGGTGTAAAGTTAAATCAAACTCTATAGAAAAGGGAGGATCCTCCGACCAGACGGGTGTTTCGTCTGGCGGGCAACTGCCCGATGATTCATGTCGGGCCGTTGTATCTATGCTAGTTGTGCGGTAAACTCTGCTTGCGAGATGCAGGATTTTGCGTGACGTCAGTATGACGCGTTGTTCGCATGTGGCGTTGTAGATACCGCTACAGTGGTACCCCAGGCCTTTGGTAACATTTCATGATGAATTACAGAAGCTACGCTCTTAAAAAAAACCGTTTCTTAAATGAGATGAGTACCAACAATGTCATATTTACGGCTTGGTACTGTAATATAATAGTTTAAGTATATGTATAAAAATAGAACTTAAAGTACATTAAAAATACGTAATCCAATAACACAACAGCGCTCGAATATTGCGTAACGTAATATTTATTGATACGCAAACACTGACTATCATAGTACGAATGTAGGGATTGTATTACACAAACTATTCCCATATGCCCCGTTGTGTGTTAGTTTAGAACTGATTTGATGTAGACAGAAAATACTGATATCAGTTAGCCCACGTTTGCATGGACGTAAAAATATCGCGGTGGGATTTCATCGCGCACTGGATTTTCAACTCTCGGTGTTATGCCGAGCATTGAGAAGCCAACAGAGCGCATACCAGCACGTCAAAAAACACACTGTTGTATTTTCAACTCTCGGCGCTCAGCAGTAAGTTAAAAAACCCGTGCCAAAAAAAAATCGCCGCAGGAAAAACGCGCTCTTGCGAACCTGAAGGGTAATTCCGACACACTATCAGTAGCAATGGGTTTTCATTTTGACAGTTCAATAATATTCATTGCGTTATTTACGTTGTTGAGCAGACACATTTTTCGAACATATGGCGCAATGGATTAGCAATATGCTTCAAAATGATTCAAATTGAGAGTAATAGTGTGTTACGCAATTTGTGTGCTGGATTACGTTTCCAGGATTCAGGGTACAAGATCTGGTTAGGTAAACCAACCGATGCAAGGCGCAAAATCTACGCAACAGAAAATAAAGGAAAGAATCACTATATCCCTCCCAATAAGACCATAATGAAGAAGAATGACACCATTACCATTCTTCTGCCTTTAGCCCAATTTATTTGGGGTAAGCCCAACATGTCTTTTTCGTCCATACTTCTCTATTAGTCGTCATCTCGGTAGTCACCCCCTTTCTAACCATATCATCATTCACACAATGCATCCATCGTTTCTTTGGTCTTCCCTTACTCTTAGAGCCATGCATATTTATACTCAAAACTTTCCTCACGACATTTTCCTCGACATTAAAACATCACAATCTGCCTAACGAAACGATACATTTCTCTGACTGTACATTGCGACTGTAAACGATTTTATTCGGCATTAGCTCATGCCCGCGACTTCGCCCGCGTGAAATTTCTTGTACCCCCGACCCACCCCATCGCATCGCATCACCTGCCTGCGCTATTACTTCGTTTTCGCTGTGTTCTTTCTGACTTTTTAGGGTTCCGTACCTCAAAAGGAAAAAACGGAACCCTTATAGGATCACTCGTGTGTCTGTCTGTCTGTCTGTTTGTCCGTCTGTCACAGCCAATTTGCTCCGAATCGTATGGACCGATTAAGTTGAAATTTGGTACACATATGAATCTCTGTGACCCAAACACAGACGTGTAACGTAAATAAATGAGTTTTGAAAATGGGAGTCATTTTTGAGGGGTGAATAGACAATTTAAAAAAAAAGTTTCGCAATCTGTACCGTGTGACATATCAAATGAAAGGGCTTACCGTGAGGATCTCAAATGTATTTTTTTCATAATTTTAAAATAAATTGTATTAAAGTTATTTAAGACAATAGACGGAAATTTACCATCCCCCCCCCCCCTTATCCCCGAAACTACTGAGCTTAAAATTTTGAAAAAAAAATACAGAAAATAGTTCTATACCTATAGATTACAGGAAAATTAATAAGAAGTCTATGATCTTGAAACAACATGGTAAATCTCTCAATATTGTGCGTACAAACTTACATTTTCAGTTGGAATGTATGGGAGAACATGTTTTTCAACTACAATGTTAAGTTTGTTCTTGGGATAAATTCATTCGAACAACGGAACCCTTCATTGTGCGTGGTCCGACACGTACTTGGCCGGTTTTTTTGTTTTAGCTCAGCTTCTTAGGGTCTTAGCGAGATGTTGATATTATATAGTCTTTAGCCTTTCTCAATAATTGGGCTATCAAATGCAAAAATATTTTTTCAAATCCGACTGGTACTTCCAGAGAATACTGCACCTACATAAAAACTCACAAAACAAATTTTAGGTACCTCTTTTTAATATTATAGCACAAAATACAGAGAGATTATGGTATAGAATTATCTCTTCGATCTCTGAAGACTTCGGTCTCTGAAGTCCGTACTACAATAAGCGCCTTCGGGCTACACCCACTAAGTAAACGGGCCGTGTACACAAGCGATGGGTAAATGTTTACATTTAATTTGCAATTGCCCGATTGCTAATTAATTGGCGCCCCTAATTCGGAGAATATGTTCCTTTATTGAATAATATTCATGTAATATCTGCTTCTGCGTAATAAAAATCTGAAATTCAGTTATTTACTGTTACTGAAAGACAATCGACAGCCTAAATAGCTGGATCTAGAAACATGAAAACGTGTGGTCAAATTTAAGGGTGTGGGTGACTGGGGTTACTGTATAACGAAAGAGATAACTAAGGAAGGATTTTTGAAAATTCACCGCCTAAAATGATAAAAGATTGTATGGTCGTTCGTCATTTTCGCTGTTGGGAAATCTCGGTTAATAGGGTCTTGGGTTCGTTGCCCGAATCGGGTTCATGTAATTGGTATTTTATTAAGAAATGCTCAGTACAGCAGCCCGGTTAATAGCAGCAGGCTTTCCCCCTACTACATGGAACTTATCTATAACATAAATGGCGAAATGAAGCACCCTAGTCGGCAGTTCGGCACTTCTAGAACGTTAAAGTGGGCAATAGAAGTACGAACGCGTAATTATGGCTCGATGATCTTTGTCGCCCATATTGTGTCACCTGTGCCTACGCGAACATATAGGGTAACACATGAGCGAAAAAGTTGTGGAGCTTGATTTTGTACGCATATTGCTCGTTGCACGGCTTGCAGAGTCAGCGAGCTGAAGTGGCAGTGGGCTAGTCATGTTTTTCGAAGGACCGATGACCGGTGGAGCAGACGAGTCCTGCGTAGAGCAAGTAGAGATTGCGTATCGGCAAGCGTAGTGTGGGACGCCCTTAGATGGACCGACGACCTTGAAAGAGTGGCTGGGACAGAATGGACGCGGAAGGCGGATGAGAGGGTGTTGTGGCGTAGCCTGGGTGAGGCCTATGTCCAGCAGTTGACTGCGATAGGCTGAGTTGATTGATTGACTTGCTTGTATGTATCGCCCACTTTAAGTTACAAGGACAGCAAATTTGAAACATAATATTATGATGCATGATATCGGTCTATTCACGATGTAAGAATGCCAGTTGACGTCACTGCGATTTTACATTTCCACAAACAGTGCTTCCTTCTGGCGTGGGAGAAAATAAGAATAGCTAACTAATACGAACAATCTGTGTTTTCATTTCCTTCTTATCTTTTTAGTAATATACTTAAAAAACAGAATATTTGAACGCAGTGACACTTGATGTACTAAGCCGTTTATCGTTGCAGCTGCCTCGGTCTAATCTAGTGGTCGCAAGCGCTACCAAAATAATCAGATGATAATCAGCCTATAATGTTCCCACTACAGCGACACAGGCCGCCTGTCTGTGAGAGTGGGCCGTAATCTACCATGCGGGCCTAATACCGGTTGGTAGATGTCACATGTCTTTGAATTTTTGGTTCTAGGTCATAACAGATTGCTTTCTTTGCCCTGCAGGGATAATACAGGCTAGTTAGATTAGATTATTTTGTTGCGCAGGAGGTGACACGTGAGATTTTTTCAGTCTAGACGACGGTAGGTAATCCCGAACTAAAAATAACACTTCCTCATCAAATGCTAAGGATTCTGAAACGTATTATTTTTAATTCACAGCTGATGTCTTCCGTCTGGCAGAAGTCCAACAAATTACAAAATCACTTATTTGTGATATTATGGAGGCTAAAGAACAGATGTTTATCATCATAAAGCTCGCGCTATTTCAGAAATGTATAATAGGAATGACACAGCTAGAAGGCGTCGCGGCAGACCCCGTAGAAGATGGCGGGACGAGCTGGACAAAACAATCGACCAGTGGGTTCATTTCAGCCCTGGATCGAAAGAGCTGAAAGTCATGGGGTGAGGCTTTTCCCCAGCAGTGGGATGATGCAGGCTAACAGTAAAAGTAAAGAAATCGACAAAAACTAAGGGCGAAATCGACTAAACTTAAGTTTTTTCCATACAAAAACCTGTCTGACGTCAAAAATGTGTTCGCACGATAAGACTTACTGTTACTTTTGTTTTGTCCAGCTCGTCCCGCCATCTTCTACGGGGCTTGCGACGGCGCTTACTTTTACTATTTTTCACTTTTTAGTGAGAGAGTTTGTAATTTATCTAAGTTACAATAGCCTAACGTCAACTGCTCATCACCTTTTAGAAAATATTGCTTTTCCCGATGCTGGGACGTTAAATGTTGAGGAGTTCTCCTGGAAGGAACCTGGAGAACTCCTCTCCACCACCACACGCTTTGTGACGAGCATAAATTGCTTAGCAACCATATAAAGTAATCGAATCGCAACCCGTGAAATATTTATCATTGATTAGTTCCGATGGCCGTCTGTGGTCTTCATCATCAGCTCCACTTTACCAAATGATGATTTCCGAGAGCAAAATTAAATGCTCAAGTTACTCTAAAAAATATCCAAATCGCTATAGGTTTGCCAATAAAATTTTAGGGTTTCCCTCGATTTCCCTGGGATCCTATCATCAGATCCTGACCTGATGATCATGGGACCACTTGGGAAGTATACCCTTTCAAACAAAAGAAAAATTTTCCAAATCGGTCCAGCATAGCTATTCACAAAGCTACAGCACGGTTTGGTACCGTATCGAATGTCAATGTTATCGACGAAATCCTAGAATCGCTATTCACAAATCCGAAACCGTACAATTTTGACAGTTCATATACGGTATGAAGACATCAATTCTTCCGACAGGTATTTGCTGTCGGAAGTGTTATCGAATAACAAAATATTGTATGAAAAGAATAATCTAAGCAATAAGTGTCACACGGCCCCGGGCAAGGTCCTCATGCCCTTGCATGAATGCAAAGAGCATCTGCCGCTGCTCCAAAGACACTCTTTTCTGAAAATATGCATTTTCAATATCAGGTACCACGTTTTATAAAATGAAAATGAGCTAATAGTAATTTGTTTAAATACTGATAAAATTATACAACCATTTTTCTGTAAAAAAAAAAAACTAATTTTTCACTTCTCAATTTATTTTTATTCGCTCAAAGGGCAGGCTATAGTCTTTCGACCATACCGCCTTGTCTTCCGTGTAGTTCTCAATTATCTTTAGAGCTCAAAACAAGATTCAGAAAAATAATTATTCCAGATTTCCAGGTTTGACAGAAAGTTGAAGTTTACAAAGCAAGTTTAATAGAAATCAGATAAATTTTATTTATTAATAAAATCATTGTTTACTGTTTTTTATTTGTTAATAGTTACTGAATGCATAATCTATAGTTGCCCATAATGAAATACTCAATAAAATTTCATTTATGTACCACTTAAAATTTTCTACCACGAATATCTATTTACTACCATTTTGTAGCATTCCCCGTATACACCTAAAAAAAAACCCTTCCACACGGATCTGTGAATAGCGTTTTACCGGTCCTTCGGTTCAGAAATCAGGTTATCGAACAAGTGTCATTGTCGATACGATAGTGAATCGTATGTTTGTGAATAGCTATGCAGGCGTCTTCGAGAAATCGGGGAACATACATAAAAAAAAAAAAACAATATTCCGACGAATTGAGAACCTCCTCCTTTTTTTGAAGTCGGTTGAAAAGTTTGGTCGAATTCGCCATAAATAAATAAAACATTTTATAAAACCCTATTTATAGATGTTCATTAAGGTTGGCTGACTGCTTTATTTGCACTTTTCTAGCGGATAAGGAGTTACCGGTGCTTAAATATTAACGTCCGGTAAAAAACGTGGCATTTTCATGTTCTACATAAGGGTTTTCTCTTGTTCAGTAATAGTTGTAAACGCTCATAGGAAAGAGGCCTACAATCTACATTTGCATCACGCTTGGACACTTACGAGACGAGCATAAAGAAAAAAGTCAAATCCCTAAGACGACCCGCTGACCAAAAACGCTAAGCGCTAAAACGATGTACTTAATAGTCGGGCAGGCGATGCGATGCGACGGGGTGCGTCGGGGGAACAATAAATTTCACGGGGACAAAGTCGTGGGCAGAAACTAGTTTTATTAAAAGCCTTGCTTCGTGGTTGATCGACCGTCACCTAGTTTAAGTCGGAAAATTAATATCGATCGCTAAATGCAATTTAATTGACACCTAACATGACATTACCGTGTTTCTAATTTACAATTTAAATACCACAAAAATGCTTTTACGGGGAAAAAATAAAAAAACATGTAATTTTACATCCACATAGCGTCCGTCCAGTGTTAGCCATTATTTACTTTTCTTTGACAAAAGCTTACCACTCCTTAATCAATAAATAAATCTGCCTAGCTAGCCTTTTAGCAGTTGTGTTGGGGTCGTCTTCCAGTCTAACCGCATGCAGCTGAATACCAGTATTTTACATGGAGCGACTCCCTATCTGACCTCCACAACCCAGTTACGTAAGTAACACGATACCCCTTGGTAAAACTGTTTGTCAGACTTTTGGGCTTCTGACGATTTTACCCGTAGCGACTGTCAAATATCCACGAATGAAAGCCGGGACTTCCGAGACACGGAAGGATCTCGGTATGTAATGGATAGTTGGTTACCCTCCATGAACTCCACGAGCACCACTAATCAATGTATGTGTCGCACTCGCAGCCAACTGGTTTAGTTAGCCGTTTAGTTAACCGCCTAGCCTTTTAACTAAACGGCGGCCGTTAAATAACAGCCTGAATGATATTCAACTATAGTTTAGCTTGGAACTGTAACCAATCAAGCGCGAGCTGAATTTGGTCGCAGTAACTAAGCCAGGGCACCCTGACCAAATGGGTTAGGTTAGGTTAGAACTGTGATCAACCGCGTGCGAGCCGAGAGACCGAAGCGAAGCGTGCACTACTTCCAAAGGCCAGGCGGTTAACTAAACTGCTAATTTAACCAGTTGGCTGCGACAATATGTACTAAAACCCCTTTATATGAAAGACCAACAGTACATATGTGTAGGTACACATCTTATCATTACAGTTTATCTCGTCTTCAGTGACTTCAGTATTAAAACAATGACATAATCAAAGAAAGCACATGACAGTCATGTACTCATGACAGATAAGGAAGAAACAACATAGTTTCTAACTCGCTTTATGATTGCAATAAAGAGCATCCACGAGGATGATAGTTAGGGTTGCCAACCCTATTATATAATATAGTGTACTGCTATATTAGAGGCCTAAACACTATATTATTTGTAAAATGAAAATATAGTAGACGAAACTACAATATTTTCATTCCAATACAAAATGGCGATAATTATGATCGCAATAGGTGATATAATCTCATAAAAGCTGAATTAATGGTATTTTTTAATCTTAATTTAGAGTAATAAGAATAGTTATGAGATATTTAAAAAAAACATGTAAGTGAAGGTTCAACGTAGGATAAAATTTGCATTTTATTTTATAAACATACTTAGCTACTATCTTCTTTCAGGCATCGCTTCGTAAATACTATATCTTATATTAAAAAATAAGTTGGCAACCCTAGTGATATTACTTATTAAATGCTTTTGGTGCTGTAAGTTTCATAGCCGCAGTTAATTTTCCGCATTTTTTTTACAACATACAACACAGCAAATTAACGTAGTGCTTCTTTATTTGTTTGTGTAACAACACAAAATCTGATAAACAATATATTTTCCTGACTGTACAGCCGCGGCCAATGGCGGTCGACCACTTTTCACCCTTATGCCCTTGGTAATGAGGTTGAAACTGGTCCACCGCCAGTGTTCGCGATGGTACAGAGGCCAGCACACCAACCTACCCCAATCTGTCAAATTTCTTTGATAGATTTTCAACTTTATGACAAAGGAATATGGTTCATATTCAATTGGGAAAATTTGACAGATTGGAGTAGCTTGATGTGCTGGCCTCTGTACATCTCATTTCACCAATTACTTATGACTAAGCACCCGATTACCTACCAACATTCAGTAGGTCCATCCATCCCCGTGCATGAAGACGCATTCGTAAAGGATATTTCCATTTTTAAACGCGTATCACATTTAATTCAATTCCATAAGAGAAAATGGCCCTTTTCACTATAAATCTCTAAACACGTAGCCGAATTAGGTCAGATTTGTTATAATGGCGACCTCAGACGTCAAGAACACGTTGATAAACAACCCATAATTCATCTCTCGCATCCCTTAACATGCCATAACACACATGGATAATTTTTCACTGAGCTCCGAATATTTCGCTACAAGCTGAAGGGCAAGGTCGGGTAAAAAAAGTATTGGAGCGAGATATTTTTGCTGTGATTTTAAGGGAGAAAGATTTTATTGGGTAAGGATGTAGTGGTACTCGTAGGGCTCCTAGCTTAATAACAACAGCCACACGTTTCAATCGAAGGTTAAGCTACGCTTGCCAAGGTCGGTCCGTGCATGGGTGACCATCCATTTCGTACAGGAACCCCGTTGTGCCTCGAAAAGCACGTTAAGCCGTTGATGATCCTTGCTCTCATTTGTAGATCTTTGACAGTCGAGTATTCAGTTGCATCATTAGACTGAAGTATCGAAGACATGTGACATCTACCAACCCCTACTGAGAACGCGTGGTGGATTACGGCCCAATCTCTCTCAAGAGAGGCCTGTGTCCCAGCAGTGGGAACATTATAGGCTGATTATGCTATTAGACTGGAAGCTGACCCCAACATAGTTGGGAAAAGGCTAGGTTGATGATGGTGGTGTAGGAGTAGCAACACATTATTTCATAATTATTTTTGATTACCCTCTGTTTCGTGGTTAAGGAAAACATCTAATCTTGAGGAAACCTTCTCCAAAAATTCTATAAGCAGTGGTAGTTTCTTCCAAAACAATATTCAACACCCTAATGCCTGCGTAACACATGATCAATCACTTAAATAACTTTGCAACTTGAATTTCAGCAAAACAAAACCAGAATCACGGTTTTCAGGTAATTTCAGTATGATTCTGACATTCATAAAACATGAGTTGGGGTTTATTTCCATTTGCATTAATCTGTCAAATTCATTGACGTTTTGACGTGCGTGACATTAATTTTTATTGACGTTAATTGTAAGGCTTCGGCGAGCGGGCGGGAAACGTGTCAGCAGTTCAGCACTCTGTTGGTAGGGCGGATTTTATCATTAAGTCGAGATTATAGAAAGCCCAATTGGCTGAAAATGTATTACAGTTTATTATTAAAGCAGGAGCACGAGCGGATCTAATCCGGCCCTGGATTATGGCATATTGATAATTATAGGGAAACGTGGAAAATTACATACACGAGGCAACTGCGAAATATGTTGAAGTATAACATTTTGTGTTTTATCAAAATAATTTATTATGCCCCTGACTTTGATTTGCGGTGATTGTACTGTCAGAGAAATCAATTGATAAGCAGTTTTACTTACTTTTTAAGTACGTCAATTTGCCATTTTACAGCCTGTTTTTCTATTTTTTTTTCATGAATGACAGTTGCAGTTTGAATTTACGGAGAATTTAAGTTGATATTCAATTTGTTAAGCGTTTACCTTTCCTAATTGGACATAATAAAGACATCTAATGCTTTTATTATAATGTGTATGTATGTATCATCACGCGCCGTACAGCAATCAATATGGGTAGAACATCAAGCTATAGGTACCTACTAACTACGGTGACATGCGTCAACATAATGATTGATAAGTTGATAGCATGCCGAAGCAAACTAAATGCAATCAATCAAGTAAGTAAACAATTTTCTGCACCTTGTACTATTGGTAATCAATGTTGACCCGTGGGTCGAAATAGGTGATATATGTTAAGAGGATGGGCCGCAGCACCCTATCAAACTACACTTGGTATACTAGCAGAGTTGTTAATGTTGTTGCCACTGGCAGACTAAAGGGGGAGCGACAGGGACCCCGGTCCCCCAAATCTAGAGAAATACTTTCCCAAACAAGGCCATAAAAATTACGATCTCGTTTTAATCGCTCTTACATACCTCATTCTCCTACTTCTCAAACTTTTTTGCATACCTGCGGGGTAATTGCGTAACTATCTGTAGTAATGGCTGACTTTCATTTTGACAGTTGAACAACATTCATTGCGTTATTTACGTTGTTGACAAAGCAATGGATTAGCAATTTCCTTCAAAATAATTCAGATTGAGAATAATAGTGTGTTACGAAATAACGGTGCTGGGCAGGGGAGAGGGGCCTTATTTAGTTTTGCCGCCCCGGGCTCCTTACAGAGGGTGCTTACTCTCGAATATAATTCCGATAGATCGACATTGGTCAAACGTCAGTTGGTTGAATTAAACGTCAGGGATTGGTTAGACTCAGTGAGCCCAGCGAATCCCTGACGTTTGACTGACAATTCCAATGTCGATATATCGAGAAGGCCCGTGGCTAAATAATAACAGCCGCACAGGTCGATCGATCAGGTTAAGCTACGCTTGCCGCGGTTGGTCTGTGGATGGGTGACCATCTTTACATATCGAGACCCCTCCGTGCCTCGGAAAGCACGTTAAGCCGTTGGTCCCGGCTGTCATTCGTGGATCTTTGACAGTCGTTACGGGTAGTCAGAAGCCCGAAAGTCTGACAACCAGTCTTACCAAGGGGTATCGTATTACCGAGTAACTGGGTTGTGGAGGTCAGATAGGCAGTCGCTTCATGTAAAATACTGGTATTCAGCTGCATCCGGTTAGACTGGAAGCCAACCCCAACATAGTTGGGAAAAGGCTAGGCAGATGAGATCTATCGGAATTATATTCGAGAGTAAGCACCCAGGCTTAGACCGCCACTGGTTGTTGGAATATGGAGAGAAAACATCAACAAGTCTGATGTCACTTTAAGTTAAGTTTAATGCACCTTAGTTTCGTACAACAGATACGGTTGGTGATTCCTTTCTCTTATGTAGTTTACGTTGTATTTAGTGAATTCTCATTGACGAGAAAACTATATATATCTATACTAATAATAAAGCTGAAGAGTTTGTTTGTTACTACCGGTCGGATTTGGGAAATTCTTTTTGCATTTGATAGCTCAATTCTTGAGGAAGGCTATATAATAATAATAATAATAATAATAATCCGGGGGCCCATTATTGAGTGTGCAAGTCACCCCCTGCCATTTTATCCGTGTATATATAAAACATTGATCAGGCAGGGGTAATAGTTCTTCCATAGTTCTTGGTAACCAGTCCACTTTAGCCACCCAAACCCATAGTCCAACTTTATATTTTCCATATCCTGCAATAGTCCTACACCAACCGGGGGTTGTCCTTGGGTGCACTTGCATAGTGCGAACAGGGATAATCGTCGGTTGGTGCCTCATTTCATTGAAAACTTCCAACGGGCCTCTGCGAGTTGGCTTCGGCCCCTCGTACGCCTTTCAAAGGACCGGGACCCCATGGTCCCGAGATATGTTAAAAATAATAATAATATTTTTTTATTTAACCAAGAGGTAGGTACACAATTACAGGTGACACTTGATAAACAGAATGATGAGATTCAAAACATGATCAATGACCCCCATGCTAGGAAAACCTGTGTTACGGAGGTCATCCATCCGTCCATTACAATAATAATAAAAGGTTGAATATAGGTAATGTGCACTTTATAAATTAAAAATAAAAAATAAAAAATAAACCAGGTTAGTACGGCTTGGATATTGGGAAGGGGAATAGTTAAATAAGAAAGAAAAAAAAAAATAGAAAAAAAAAAAGAAGTACTTAAACTTCTTTGGATTTAACGGAAAAGTTTTCTTTTATGTGTCGGGTGTTGTGTGTGTAAGGGTGTGTGATTGTAAGTGTGTGAGTGGATGTGTGTGGGTGTGCCTGGTTACCTATGGTTTGAGTAGTTCCTCTGTATCGTCATAGTTTAGGGTGAGCAGATATTCTTTGACTTTGGATTTACATTGGAACGAATTTAAGTGTTGTATGTCTAGTTTGTTGTGGAGTTTGTTGTACATTAATGCACTTAAGTAGCGGTTATGTCGACGTGCAAAGGTAGTGTTAGTACGAATTCTGGGACAGACTGGTTTAGGTCTTCTTCTGGTTGTGGGGCTTTTATTACTAATCGGCGGAGTTGTTTTGTGAATTCTTAAAATAGATCGATGCGTATACATTTGTCTGACCGTTAGGACCTTAAATTCGGAGTATAGCAGCTTAGTGGGATACCTAAATGGTTTACTGAGGAGGACTTTTATTACCGCACGTTGGGCTCTTTCAGCTTGTATGAGAATGGTTTTGGCAGCACCGCCCCATGCGACGATACAGTAGCTCAGAATAGATTCACATAGGGCGGAGTAAACCATTTTCAGAATGTCCTTGTGTGCAGAAGTCCTTAGCTTTTTGAAGATATAAATCAATTTCCTAGTACGTGCAGACAGGGATTCGATATGGGCCTTCCAGCTGAGATTAGAGTCCAGGTAAAGACCGAGGTACTTGACAGACGAGACCCTCGTCACTGTCCGACATGAGCAGGGGTTGTTATGAACGCTATCATCGCCATCACAAACGTGTGCTTTGATTTGTAGTGACAAATATGATGGAAGAGCAGAAGGTTTGGAGCAAAAGGTGATAAAATTGGTTTTGGCGACATTCAGGGTTAGACTGTTTGCCGCCAGCCAGACCATAACCTGACTCAGGGAACTTTCGGCGGCCTCCTTTGTCGTTGCCCAATCGTATCCACTTGACAGTAAAACAGTATCATCTGCGTATGCTATGATTTGAGTAGAGGGAAGTGTAAGTAGACAAAGGTCATTGACATAGATTTGGAAGAGAAGGGGGCTGAGCAAACTCCCTTGGGGCACACCGAAGTCCAGAAGTTGTTCACCACTGATGTATTCGCCTATTTTAACGCACTGGGTCCGGTCTGAAAGAAAGCTCTGCAGCAATTTGAAGGCTGTGCCACGTATTCCGATCCTCTCAAGTTTTTCGAGTAAAATAGGGACAGAGACAGTGTCGAACGCCTTAGAAAGGTCCAAAAATGTACCGATACATTTATGTTTGTTGTCGATTTTATTAACAACTGAGTCTAATAGAGCTGATACGGCATCTTCCGTCGATAAGCCTTTTCTGAATCCGTACTGGTTTTCTGCAATTATTTTATATTTGTCCAGAAATTTAAGAAGATTCTTATAAATAATTCTTTCCAGTATTTTTGAGACTGCTGGAAGTACCGAGATTGGGCGATAGTTGTTGACACTGCCTTTGTCACCGGCCTTGTGGATCGGATGAACGATGGCTTTTTTAAGGGGTTTGGGGAAAATGCCAGTGGTTAGGGCGAGATTGAAAATATGTGTTAACGGTGGAACTAATTTGTGACTGGTGAGTTTTAACAATTTAGGGCATATGCCGTCCCAACCGGAGGCGCTGTCTACACGAAGGTCTTTTATGATAGCCCCAACCTCTTCCTCGTCTGTTTCCAGTAACACTATTGAGTTCAGGATTCCAGCTGGACGGGGTGGGACACATTGGGCTTTACTTGGGTTTTGTGGAATGTTGTTAGCCAGGTTTCTACCTACATTGGCGAAAAACCGATTCACGGAGTTTACTGCCTGTTCTGGGTCGTTTCCTATTTTTAGAAGGTCAACCGGTACTGACTTATTTTTGTGTGAATCGAGAACGTTTCGTACGGCTCCCCACATCTTCTTTGGGTTATTTTTGGCATCAAAATAAACTTTTTTCTCATATGAAATTTTGAGGTTTTTTAGCAAATTGTTGCAATAGTTTCGGTAGCGCAAATAAATTAATTTTAAAATTGGGTTCTCAGGTTCCTTTTTTAATTTCTTGTGCATGTTATCACGATTGCGTATGCATCTCAGCAAACCGACGGTAATCCAAGGTTTAATTATTCTAAGTTTACAGGGGATGGTTTTATATAAGGTGTTCTTGATTATTATGGGTGTAAGTACTTCATAAAGTTTGTTCATAGCGATATTGGGGTCATTTAGTTGGAAAATAATTGAGAAATCGCAGTTCTCGATGTCAGTGATTGCACTAGAAAGGTTTAGGCGGGGTGAAGTGCGTTTGTTTGAGCTGCGATTTGGATTGGAAATTTCTATGTTCAACAGGACGGCGGAATGGTCTGTTATTGACGTTTCCAAAACCAAAGTGGTTGCCGCATAATTTGTTTTCAGTAACACGTGGTCCAAACAATTGTTAAGACGGGTTGGGAGAAGATGGGCAGGGATGAGACCATGTGAGGCAACTAGATTTAGATATTGACAGGAACGAGGGTCATTATTATTGGGAGCAATGTTTATGTTGATGTCTCCTATTATTGATACACTGTTCCATTGCCTATGGTCGGTCAATAAATTTTCCACGCTGTCTAAGAAGTTGTCTATGTTCTTTTGTGAGGGCGGTCTATATATTGCTATTATAGAAATAATGTTTTGGATTGTGCATACTAAGCAGCTGGCGTCGGAAAATGCTGGTTCAAAAACACAAAAATCTAGGGTTTCATTTATATAGATTACCACACCATCGTTCTGATTAATTAGTTTGTTGGTTTGAAATGCGGTATAACCTTGAATGTTTGGGACTGTCGCATTTTTCTTTAGCCAAGATTCGGTCAAGATTAAAACATCGCATTTTATGTGCAAAGACGCAAGTAGACAGTTTAGCTGGTTGAAGTTTTTATTTAAGCTTCTAATGTTGAGATGTAGGACGTTTAGTCCAAAAGAGGATTTTAAATAATCAGTGCATTTGTCCGGGGTACACGAGTACGATGTTGAAACACTAATACTGTCCAATTCGTTGTTAATATCGTTTATTGATGCCATTGATTATAATTGTTGATCCAGAGAGTGTTACTAATAGGTGGTGGAGCAAGGTAATTAGGCGCGACCGAGATGGTGACAAAGTTATAGCTATACATATTGGTACGTCCGTGCGACAAATCAGTAAACAAACTGTTATGCGAGTGTGTCTGCGAGAGTGAATGTGGTTTTCGGCTTAGGAACGAATAATTAAGTGTTATTGGAAAGTTATGATGATTGGAGTGAATAGGGGCGGTCATGAGAGCGGTGTGTGTGTTATTATTTTGTGTGGGGAGTGTGTTTTTGCAAGAATATTGTTGGTGGTACACAACAAGACTCGTTAAATATATAAACGTTAGGGTTAAATTAAAGGTAAGGTTTTTTAAAACTAGTCTGTTATTTTTTAAAGAGTTAGTGAGCAGAAAGCACGCGAGTGAATGGATTAGTCATTGATTCGCTAGCCTTTCCAGGTCTCTGAGGGTTTGAACCGATGTAACAAGTATTTGTTTGTCTCCTGCGACTTTTCTCAAGAAAATGTTGCCGTTTGTGCTCCAGCAGAAGTCGTATTTGTTTAATTTTGCAAATTCTTTGGTGGCAAAAAAGAGTTTTCTTGAGCTGGCGGGAAGGTGTTCTGATATAAAGATCGGTCGTCGATCGCCAGTCAAACCAATGTTGCGAGAACTAAGGAGCTCATCTTCTTTACGCAATTTGTTGAAATTCCGGGTTGCGGTGATTATTTGGTTTTTCATTAGTACACTAGATAATTCGGCTACGATCGGCCTAATGGTATCCGGTTTGCCTGGGAGGCGGTACACATCACGCAAATCGGATTTTGTTATTTGCAGATCAACAACTGACCCCACTTTGGTGATTATGGAAGTAAGGTCTGACGCGTTTTCATTCGTCACGGATGGCACATTGCGGATTTCAATACTCGAAGGGCGGGATAAACGCTGCAAATCTTGTATTTTGGTTTCCATGTTTAAAATACTGGTTTTGTACATTTGGTTTTCTTTTTGGAGCAACTGAACTTGTTTTAGGATGTCATCGTATTGTTGAGTGACAAAGGAAATACTTTTTTCAATTTCAGCGTTCGATTTTTGAATAGCCAGGTTTTGGTTTTTGAGCTCAACCATATCAGCTACCAGTTTGTTCAAAGAGGAGCTTTGATCGGTACACACTTTAGTGAGATATGCTTCTTGTTCCGTTTTCCAGTTCTTCAACATTTCTTTTATTTCCCCTTTAAAGTCTTGGAGCTCGGCACCCGGCGAGTTGCTCGTCCGCGGACGCTTATTGATATTACGGGTGGATATAACATCACGCTATGGCCCTTAGAAGCCGAGAAAAAGAAAAAAGTCAGAAAGAACGCTAAACGAAAACGAAGCAAAGGCGCGGGCGGGCGATGCGATGCAACGGGTCGGGGAACAACAAACTTCACGCGTATGAAATCGCGGGCAGAAGCTACCCAACCACCTAACCTAACCACAAAATGACGCGTGTTGCGTGTCAGCAAAATGTGTACAGTTGAAGACTAACATTAACAAAAAAAAAACTTGTAAAAATGAAAAGGGGTTAGTCAAACTAACCCCTAATATTCGCAGTAAACAACACACAAACAACAAGATGGCAGATCAAGATACGAAAATATAGGAGTACGTGAGTCACGCAAGCATAACTATTGCTCAGACAGCACAGATTACATATCAGTGCCTACGTCAGTAATGGTCCTAGCATAAAACAATTGAAGCCTTCGTACGGCCTTGGAATACTTGGCAGAAAGCCAGGCGGGAGCCCCGTAACGATACAAGATTTTTTAACCGATTTATTCCAGTTGCCATTAGGAATTATTCCGGTCTGATCCCCTGAGTCCCCCCTCCAACACCCCTCCTAGATCCCGTGCTAGTTCTTCTTCTGTTTTGAAATCTTTCTTATCCAATTTTATCTAGGTTTCTCTTTATGACAGGTAAGTACTATGTATATCTACTACAATCTGTCTGTTTGAGTGAATTTTATTATTATTATTTGTAAAGGACTGGTAGGTCCTGGATGACGCAGTCTGTCATTAATAACTCTAATTTCCCTACATATTTGACATTGATTGTCGCTAAGATAAGATTGCGATAAGATTTTAAACGTTTTAAATTACGGGAATTGGCCTTCTGTTCGACACACGCTAGGCCGAGCGAAGGGGGCAAGTGCGGCCGGTAGCGAAATTCTACAAGTTCGTTTCACTTCGCTACTCGCTAGGAAGCCACCTTTCAGTGCGTACGTAGCCTAAAGCTGATATCAGACGCTTCACATCTTGTTCATTTATGTCTTTCATGCGGCATCCGCATGATGCAGCTGTGCATGGAGCCTCCTGAGATTCCAAACGCGAATCGCACCCTGGATTACTAGCACTTGGTAACACAGTCTACCTGAGCAATCCTTTCTCCACGACGGTACATTCGGCAGCTTTCACTCAAAATGAAAGGTCTGAACACAAAATGAATCATAAATGATAAATGAGTTCATTAGAGTACCGATCTAACGATTTTCGGCAGTCGGCATCTTTCATTCATGCTCCGAATGATCGAAAAATAAAATGAATTGAGCAAAATGAACGTTAATTTACATGTAATTAGCTGTTGCCCCTTGCCCCGACTTTGTCTGCGGTCCAGGAGGAAAACAAGCCTATGAGCTGTCGTTACCCAGGTCATGGTCTATATATTGTGCCAAACACCCAAATCAGCCGTTTTAGCGTGCAAGCGTACCAAACACAGTGTCGCATTTATAATATTAGTTAGGATTAGAACGAGTCAGGATTATGTCAGTGTCATATGAACGTGGAATGAAACAAAAATGAGCATTCAGTCAAATGAAGCCTCTGATATCGGCTTAACCTGGATGACAGTCCTTCTGACAGACTAATTAACACAAAAAGCTAAAATAACTATATGAATAATTACTTAAAATAAAGTAGAATTATTGTAATTATAAAAAGCAATATCAATAGCAATTGCTTTTGTAGAGATTTAAAAATAGTCGACACTAATAAACACGATCGATCAAAATATTGAGGAAAACCGGTCGGACACTAAATTCATAGTCAATAACGCCTTAAAAACTTGGTAAGACTAAATATAGAAATAAAAAACACACCTAATTGAAAACGTTTTTCAAATATCCTGGCTGTCAATCAATCTGTCTAGCCTTCTCCTAGCTTGGGGTCGGCTTCCAGTCTAACCTGATGCAGCTGAACACCAGTATTTTACATGGAGCGACTGGCTGTCCTGTTACGGAAAACATGTGGTGCGGAGGAATGAGGAACATGTGGATAGAAGCGTTTAAAGTATGGATGTGGATGGCTATAAGAAAAGACGAGAGATGTATTGGAAGTAAGACGTACTGCGCTGACCCCAAATAGATTCTGATAAGGGCAAGAAAATTATGGATTGAATATATTACAAATTCGATCGCTTCGTTCGATTCTTTCATCCAGCAATAGTGCCATCACAATAAATAAATGATTCATTTATAAATCATTAAGTAATATTATTATAAAAAATAAGTAGGACAGGTCGACTAATTAATTCATTAATTAAGTAATAATATTCGGTTGTTTCCTATCTGACTAGCATTTGAGAAGAACTGACTAACATCTAGGGGTTAAGGTCTGTGTTAAACTCAACTTTATTTAAATACTTTCATTGAGATCAGAATATCAATTTGTGCGAGAACTTTTCTGGAAAGGGTGAATGTTGAGGGTAGTATAGAATTTTCTGCTGCAATGCAAAGCATTATTTCATCACCACTGCTCTTAAAACGGCGAAGGAAAACATTGCGAGGAAACCGGCATGTCCTAGAACCATAAATTCGAAGACATGTGACATCTACTAACCCGCACTGGGCCCGCGTGGTGGATTACGGCCCACTCCCTCTCACCGAGAGGAGGCCTGTGTCCCAGCAGTGGGAACATTATAGGCTGATTATTATGGAAAGCTGCTTGTGATAGCAACGGCTAGTTGACTGCAATAACAGCTAATTATGCAACAGCAAGGCAATTCAATGAGATTTTAAATAATCGGCGAGTTATACAAATCACAGTCTCCCAGAATTTTCCATCAAAACCAATACTTAATATATTATCTGTACCACATTTGGACATCTTCGCAATGGAAGAAGTAAGAAATGCGTTTTATTGTCACGACGCACCCTTTTTTTTTTTTTTTTTTTTTAAGGATGGGAAATCATCCAATGACCCCTCCCGCTCTGGGTGGAGCGGAAGGGAGTGTCAGACTCTTACTGACTAAAACCCATCCGTGTTCCTTCCTTAGCCCTTTATGTTCCGGGGCAGCGGTAACCCTTTCGGACAATCCCGCTGCCCCGGCAGGCTTCGGCCCTAACGGGCCCCTCCATGTCTGCTGACATCTCTTTGAGGCGCGCGTGGAACACATACGCGCCGTCCGGCACGGGCCTGGTCCTGATCGGACGGCAAGCTACCCATTACTCGCCGTCCGCAGGCCCGCGCCTACGGTGGCCGGGAGTCGTCACGCGGCTCCCGACGCCCGGAGCGTCTACCGCGGCGGCTGGGACGGGCGGCCCTCTCGGCTCTCTCCCTCTCCCATCCCGCCACCTCCTTCGCTAGCATGACTGCTTCGCAGAAGGAGGTGACTGCCTCCCACTCCCTCTCGCCCCGGACCATGGCTTGGACCAGGGCCGGGCGCGAGAGGTCGCCGCCGCTGCCGATCGCCTCTACGAGGACACGGCGGTGCTCTGCCCAAGCGGGACAGACCTCCACCGTGTGCACCACCGTGTCCTCTGGGCGATCCTCGCAGTGGTGACACCCGGGCGTTTCCTCCCGCCTGATTATGTGCAGGAACCTCCCGAAACATCCGTGTCCGGTGAGGACCTGCGTCAGGCGGTAGGTGAGGGCGCCGTGACGCCTCTCTAGCCACTCCTCAAAGAGGGGCCTTACCGCCGCTATCGCGGCGTGCCCACGACGCACCCTAAATACATTATTGACAACAAAGGTTTCCGTTGGTTGCGTCAACATGCACCTCTGACGTAAACAAGTTAAATATGGAAATTTTATTGGTAATATTTATTACAATTAAATCGTAAGTTGACATGCGACATAGTGCCAACGTATTGAAATGTGACCGAAAATAAGTCGATGGCAGAAAAACAAATACGACCATCACGGAATTATATTTTAGGATGCTGACTCATCAGCGTTCTCTCGGCCTTATATTACTTGAGGTCGGCGCAATATGGCTTCTATACTTCTCTATTAGTCGTAATCTCAATGGTCACTCCCTTTCTAACCATATCATCTTTCACACAGTCCATCCATCGTTTCTTTGGTCTTCCCCTTCTCTTTTATCCATCTACATTCATACCCAAAACTTTCCTCAAGACATTTTCCTCATACCTCCACATCACGTGGCCATATTCTCGCTCGAGGTCGGATAATTAATTGGGATTTAAGAATTTTACACGAACGATGGCACAATGTAAGCTAGGTATTAAAATATCCTACACAAGTTTATGCTGAGCCTTTTTGGCCTCGCACATGTCTTTTTATTCTTGTTTTTTTTTTTTTAATTTTAAATGCTCCTTTTTACTGTTTGTACTTCCTTTGGGCTTTGCGTGTCCCAAATAAAATATTTTTCTTTGATTCAAGTTTTTCTTTTAAAGCTATTCCAAACAACTGATAAAGAACTAATGTTGTGTTTTGCACTTGACTGACGAATAGTTTATTTCCCTGAGAGTACATGCATTTATTTGATTTACTTATAAAAAAAAAATTAAAACATTAAAATTGGCCATTATTTTACCTAACACACTATTTACATCACAACATGATTTTCAAATGGCTTTTCCATATACCGGAATCTTCGATCCTATGCTAATATAGGTGTTTGACTATTTCTATTAACGGTAAGCCCAGTGCCTATATCAACAGAAAAACATGGCCGTTCTTTGTATTCAGAGGCCTACGAATTACTTACGATACGTTATGTCATCGACCCGATGATGGTGCCAGATCGCAGTAAATATACAAGGTGTTTTTAAAACAATGAAAGATCTCAAACAACCTAAATGATTTTTAGTGTAAGAAACCGATCCATAATTTATGTATTTTCATAAATTGTGAAAGCCATTTTCATATTTTTTGATTCCGTAATAAAATGTGACCATTTTTATCTTAGATTCATACATATTGATCAGTGAAGTATGGCCCTTTATTCGATCACAAGAAGTTCTTCTGCTTCTTAACACAATCTTCTTCTTCCTGTCGCTGGCACGACTGTATTTTAGATCTTGTTGGCCCAAACCATCGCCACTTCTACGGCGTCGTCGGCAGCGCAGACGTCACTCCGACTGCAAGTTTTGAGACACAGAGAGCAGGATAGGAGGTGGGGCATAGTTAGCGACATAGATCCACAACCGCAACTTGCCGCCGTTCCGTCGAGGTATCCCCACTTGACCAGGTTGGAGTTACAACAAAAACATCTTACTTCATTAATGGAGAATGAGAGGATAGAAATCATTTCATTCTCCTTTTGGTGCAGTCGTGTAAAAGTAGAGTAAGTAACCGATTCCGCCCTCAATTATGAACTAGATTTAGGTTCAGTTATTTCAATGACACATTGTATAAATTTCCAGTTCGTTAATGACCTAGAAACACGAAGCTATGAAATGAACCCACAAATCTATTCATAGACACGTGTAAGTTATTCTAGACCGTTTTTATTAAGTTTATTTTTAGCCAGTACCGCTTATTGGATTGTATACGTACCTATGTGGCCTCGTGATAAATATCTTTTGCCGTTAACCGACTGTCATATAATCCGGAATGACGTCGCTTCTTTTTTTTTGTGTATGGCATCTCGTAAGTCAACCTTGGACTTGTTTAGGACGCTGAACTAGGAAGGACGCGGCATTAACGTCAACGGCGAGTACATCTCACACTTGCGATTTGCAGATGACATCGTTATACTGGCTGAATCGGTGCAGGACCTGCAGCAGATGCTGGACGGCCTAGTTGATTCTTTTGTACGCATTGGTTTCCGGATGAACTTGGAGAAAACCCAGGTTATGTTCAACGAACACGTTACCCCGGGACCGATTGCTGTCAATGGCGGTGCTCTCAAGGCTGTTCAAGAATACGTTTACCTCGGGCAAACTCTGCAGTTTGGTAAGAACAATTTTGAGAGGGAGGCTAACAGAAGAATTCATCTGGGGTGGGCAGCGTTTGGGAAGCTTAGTCTCGACTAAGCTAACACGCAACGAAAAGACTCGTCTTTTCGTCGCGTATTCCACAGAGCCTAAAGACTAAGGTCTTCAATCAGTGCGTAATGCCAGTTATGACTTACGGAGCCGAAACGTGGACACTCACGGTACGGCTGGTCCATAAATTCAAGGTCGCTCAGCGAGCTATGGAACGGGCTATGCTTGAAGTAGAAAACGGAAACATACGTACCGGGATTAAATCTTATAATCCTATGTCCTTGTTGTTTGCCAAATTCCATCGAAATTCGTTCAGCTGTCAATTAAGGCGTGAAAAGGTAACAGACAGAGTTACTTTAACATTTATAACAATAACTACTTCTACTGGTGAGCAGTGGTGGCCCAGTAGAAACGGCCGCGAGTTACGAGTAGAAGGCTGCAAGTTCGAACCCTGACAGGCACTTTACTTTGTGTAAATTATTTGCTCTCAAAACGGTGAAGGAAAACATCGTAAGGAAACCGGCATGCCCTGGAACTAAAATTTCGAAGACATGTGACACTAGGCCCATGTGGCGCATTACGGCCCACTCCGTCTCATATATATATAATAATATGTTATATATATACATATATATATATATAATATATATATATATATATATATATATACAATATGTCGTTTTGCATCCTCGTCAAATTTCAGGAGGCTGTTATGAAAGACATAAATAATCAAATACAATAACGATACCTGCTCAATAATAAATACATACTTGTTTTTTTCGTTATTTAAGTTTGACAGTATTTCAGAATACACCACTTGCAAAGAACAGAATCGCCCCCGTAGCGTATGCGGTAGGCAGTGTCACACGAATATGACGCTGTGTGCGTGCGTGTCGACGACCGGCAGACCCCGCCCACGTAACAGCGGCGCGTGCGGCTAGCAATAGCAAAAATCACCTACATGGCATAAACTGTGGATAATTACTTAGATAATTTTTAAGCTTAATTAGAATTAGTAAAAAATGACTCACTATGCGCCAAGGAAAGGTCAAAAGTCAACGTAGGTAATGCAAAAAACGTAGCCAGGGCTACATCACTTCATGAACTTGCGCGCGATAACTGCCTGTAAGCCCAAGTGGCAGCGAAACGATAATAACTCTAGGGTCGAGCGTCTTAGGCACAGTTTAGCACGTAGCGGTCGCCGACGACATGAAAAATGCTTTTATCGCGATAGGTAAGTATAGGAGATTTTGTAGGGAGTGAGGTATCTGTTACAACTTAAATAATTTGTGACGTAACTATCAGCTGATTAATAAAATGTTAGTTTTGCTTATAAAATGTATTTCATTCCTGCTAATCGGACAGTAAGTAATCCTAAAATTGTAAATTTATCTTAGTTATAAAAACGTGTAGGCACGAAATACGCGCCGTGCGTAGTTTAGATAAGTAGGTAATAATAAAAACCTGTAAGACTAGGTACGTAGTTACCAGCTTTGATTAATAAAGTGTTAGTTTTGCATTACGTATACAATTTATTTTATTTTTGATAAATGGTCAGTAAATAATAAAATTGGGAAATTGTAAATCGTATCCACTCACCCGTCCCGCTTCCCGAGAACTGCAGCGGTTAGGCTTGTCCGCGAATATTCCGCGAATTATTTTGTTGGCGCGGGGCGGGTCGCCTGCGCACTTATTACACGACTTTGTTTATTTTTTGTTTTTATTTGAAAGTCATTGTTTTCTGCAATGTATTGTTTAATTATTATCTGTGTATGAAATTGGTTGATTTCAAATTTTCCTTCCTATTTAACGGGCAAAGGACCGTCAAAAATACCTCAGTTAGTGTACCTATGTAATGTACTAAATCTAAAATGGTTTATTACTTTGTAATAAAAATGGAAAGCTAGCTTTTTAAGTGATACATTTGTTTAGGAGCACTGGTTATCAGATATTCTAGACCGGTATTTTAGGCGTAGTTAAAAATTTTAAATCAATTTATTTACACCAATTGATTTAACTAACTACGTATTCACAAATGATTGTATGTACAAATAAATAAATAACCTACGCTAGCCGGAGGTATTGTTCGAAGTGGCCACCTTCACGTTCTAAACACAGTCTAGCACGACGTCGCGTCGCTGGTTTTCTTTTAGCTTTCGCAACACAAACACATTCGTTTTTACAGTGTCGAAAGCACTAAACACTTTTTCCCTCAATTCTGTAACACTAGTTATTTCGTCTGTGTACACTAGTCTTTTAATGCAGGGGCGTTAAGTCCGGAGAATGCGGAGGCCAGGCCACAGGTCCACCGCGGCCAATCCACTGATTGCCGAACCTTTCGGTCAAGTACATACTCGCGTACTTGACGACCGTAGTGAGGAGGGGCACCGTCCTGCTGGTAAAACAAGTTGCGATGGATTGCCAGGGGAACGTCATCGAGCATCTCCTCGACGCCGCGGTGGTGGCCGATTGGGAAACATTTCCGCGAACATCTGCACAGAACACTCCACTCCACTACCACGCCACTCCACTTATCGCGTATAAACGCACCATCTCCACTAACTCAACATTGGAGTAGTTTTCCGTCATCGTGTCGTATTTAAAACGAAATTAAATGACCGCGAGCCGGGAAATCGCGAAAGACGTGCTCACGACGGCGACATCAATCACACTAGTCGAAATGTGGGCGTGGCCGGGTGGGTTTAGGGATAATAGTAGGGCGCTGGCGGCGGTGAGGGAGCGCGCGCGCAGGGGTAGGCAAAATTATTGTATCGTATTTAAACCACATGAGTTTTTAAGTGTGTGTAAAAGAGCAATTGCAGTGCGGTATCACACGGGTCGCGTTTTAACATGCGTGTCCCGTCCCACACATGCCGATTTCCGAAAATTAGAAAAACAATAAAAAAATTACCTACTTATTTTATTATTGATTCGTATCGAGAATCATTAGCATAGTTACCTCCTTGAATTTGACGAGGATGCAAAACGACACATTGTATATATATATATATATATATATATATATATATATATATATATATATATATATGTTATAGGCTGTTTATGCTGAGTCGACATATCCACGTTAACAATCAACAAACGAGACAAAAAAAAACACGAATGATAAATGTTTCTTTCACGTTTAAAATATTTGCCTTGTAATCAATGATATAATAGTTGAATTGTTTTGTAATTTACTTCTTCACGTGCGTCACGCTAGAACCAGTGACTTTACTGCGACTTTTTTTTTTAATTTAATGATTACATTTTGCACTTTGCTTTTTTTTACACTTTTTTTTTTGTTTTTTATTTGTTTTTTTTCTTTGATACAGGAGGTGTTACTTAATTCTAAACTCGCCAAACTTTTACGATTGATGACTTCATATTACGTGGGTGGACACTAGCTAACTAGCTATTGCCTTTGCCCGTGACTTTGTACGACAAATCACGACTTGGAGTAAAAAAAAAAAAATTTGCTCTTGAGTAGGTATTGTAATTTTCTATGAAACAGAATTTTTTTTTATAACTGACGCTTAGAATCGTGCTGAATTCATGTCATTGCCTGATGTCCCTCTCACCTTTTATATTACACTTATAACTAGAATAGTAGAAACAATCATGAAATAGCAACTGATTGATTTAAAGAACCGATGCTTTGAGAGAAGCTGAATGAAGAAGCCATTAAAAAGCCTCTTCTAATTATTAAGAGTCCGTTATACAAAGCATGATAATCAGGTTTATAGGAACCAATCACATCGGGAATTTAGAGCGAACCGTCTCAAGGGCGCCTGACTCACCCACGACCCGGTTAACTTAACCTCTTATAACCAGCTGATAATGATAACCAGCCGGAGAGCGATAAAATAATAATTTAAATACATCTCCTATTACAGTTCTACAGTAGAATAACCTGTATCGTAGGTGCCATTTGTAGAAGTCTGTAAGGTTGAAAGGCTTTTTCAAATCGGTCACGATTCCACTACGAAATTGTACGGGGATCAGTGTAATCGTCGATTGTGTAACTCTGTCCTAGAGCTAACGCTCTATAAAGCTACTATAAGTTCGATGCCCTGCTAAAGTAGTAATTATAGCCATCATTATCTTTCTTCTGTCCTTATCCCAATTTATTTGGGGTCCAGTCAATGTCTTTTATCTCCATACTTTTATCTAAGTATGAGGAACAGGGTGTAAAGTTCACTCATCCTTCATTGAAAAGAATGGATCCTCCGACCAGGCGGGTGTTGTGTCCGTATAGTTGCGCCGTAAACTCTGCTTGCGCGATGCAAGATTTTGCGTGAAGTCAGTGTGATGCGTACTTCGCATGTGGCGAAGTAGACGCCGCCACACTTCTCTACTTCTCATCCATAAATGGTCTATTCTACCTTCAGATACGTTCTGTTCGGCCCAAAATTCGTATCGTGTAAAGCAAATCATTGAAATATACAGGATGGCAGGGAGGTTTCGAATCATGTACTGAATCCATGGCAACAGGTTGCGCATCGAAGTCCTTGCCACCCAGCACCCTAATTGCGTAAACTATCGATCTCAATCTAAATCATTTTGAATGATAATATTGCTGATCCAATGCTTCATACATACATATAGTTCGAAAAAAGTGTCTGCTCAGCAACTTAAATAACGCAACGAATGTTGTTAAATGTAATTGATTGTTTGGTGTCGTAGAATTTTCACTGCTAATAAGAATGTTGACGTCTAGTATAATTTGATCGAAGCCTAAAAACAATGTCTATAACTATAGGCAGCAAATGCAATAATCAAGTCACGATTAATTATTAGTAATTCTTTTAAGAATTACTCAATAAAACTCATGCGTGGAAAATAGTTGAATTTGTTACTTTTATAAAATTACAAAAGTGGAAAAAATGGACTTGACGGTTGGAAGCATGAGCAGAGCGAGAGCCTGTTGCTAGACATCAAAAATTTGCTTGATCACAAAATGGTAATCGATTAAAATTAAACTTACTAAAATGACAAATTAATGCAGATTAAGTATTAAATTGATATAAAACTAATAAGTTTATAATATTTATGTTGAACACTGGCGCAAAACATGTTAGGCGTTCTATGACATTTCAATTTTCAACCTTGTCATCGGTACGTAAATAGCAATTCTATTTAAAACCCGATAATAAATAAAACGGTGATGTATAAATGTCGCAGCCACCTGGTTAAATTAGCCGTTCAGTTAACTGCCTAGCCTTCAGAACAGAAGTAGTGCTCGCTTCGCTCTCTCGGCTCGCACGCGGTTGATCACAGTTCTAACATACACAACAACACAGTTAAAAAACCACGTAAGAAAAAATAAGACTTGTTTGGACCCCCTCACTCCTCAAATCGTCTTACGTAATAAATAAACAGTCGCAAAGTACCTACTGTGTAGGTCTCTCAATTAGGTCATTTGTAATCTGTCACAGTCATTGACCCATTTAGAAATTATGGTCAGCTGTTAATAATGCCGAACATGCTAGATAAAAATATTTTTATTA
Source organism: Gortyna flavago (assembly GCA_963669345.1). NCBI lineage: Eukaryota > Metazoa > Arthropoda > Insecta > Lepidoptera > Noctuidae > Gortyna > Gortyna flavago. The sequence goes on along the minus strand of OY770136.1, from coordinate 3,135,395 downwards.
TTAACGTAAATAAATTCAAATCTCTTGTCACTTCTCGGGACCCTGGGGTCCCGGACCTTTGGAAGGCATACGAGGGGCCGAAGCCAAATCGAATTAAATGAGGCACAACCGACGATTATCCCTGTTCGCACGATACTAGTGCACTTAAGGACAACCCCCAGTTGGTGTAGGACTATTGCAGGATATGGAAACAAAGATATTGGGTTATGGGTTTGGGTGGCTAAAGAGAACTGGTTATCTAGGACTATGGAAAGACTAAAGCCCTTGCCTGACCAACGTTTTATATAAATTATACAAATAAAATGACAAGGGATTACAAGTGCTTACTCAATAATGGCCCCCCGAAAACGGTCGCTAGCACGTAGTGCAGAAGCAAAAAGGGGGCAGCATGCCCTTTTTTTTTTAAGGATGGAAAATCATCAAATTTCCCCTCCCGCTCCGGGTGGAGCGGAAGGGAGTGTCAGACTCTTACTAACTAAAACCCATCCGTGTTCCTTCCTTAGCCCTTTCTGTTGCGGGGTAGCGGTAACCCTTTCGGACAATCCCACTGCCCCGGCAGGCTTCGGCCCTAACGGGCTCCTCCATAGATGCTGACATCTCTTTAAGGCGCGCGTGGAACACATACGCGCCCTCCAGCACGGGCCTGGTCCTGATCGGACGGCGAGCTACCCTTTACGCGCCTACGGTTGCCGGGGGTCGTCTCGCGGCTCCTGACGCCCGGGGCGTTTCCCGCGGCGGCTGGGACGTGAAGCTCTGGAGGCTCTCTCCCTCGCCCATCCCACCACCTCCTTCGCTAGCATGACTGCTTCGCAGAAGGAGGTGACTGCCTCCCACTCCCTCTCGCTCCGGACCATGGTTTGAACCAGGGACGGACGCGAGAGGCGCCGCCGCTGCCGATCGCCTCTACGAGGACACGGCGGTGCTCCGCCCAAGCGGGGCAGACCTCCACCGTATGCTCCACCGTGTCCTCTGGGCGATCCTCGCAGTAGTGACACCCGGGCGTTTCCTCCCGCCTGATGATGTGCAGGAACCTCCCGAAACATTCGTGTCCGGTGAGGACCTGCGTCAGGCGGTAGGTGAGGACGCCGTGACGCCTCTCTAGCCACTCCTCAAAGAGGGGTCTTATCGCCACTATCGTGGCGTGCCCTGCGCTGGGGGGCAACATGCCCTGAGGTGTTTATGAGAAATAGAGAGGTAAATTAAAATTATTATTAGGAAGGTAAAGTTGATTGCTAAGATTATCAATTGCTATACCTACAGTAATTCTTTTACAATCTTATGAAATGGCTACCTAGTACCTATAACAAACGTACGTAGTAAATGCTTAACAATTAAATTCCCTGACTGTATAATAGAAAAACTTAAGCGACAACGTACTTTTGCTCCTAAAATGAAAATTTCTCTTGCTCTTCTCAAAATGAGATCGCTAAAAAAAATAAAAACACGACTGCCCTGCCAAAAACGAACTAAAAAGTAAATAAAAAACAAGTTGTATTCCCTGACTAAACAGATAAAAAAAATTGTCAATGCAGTCGGGGGACCATTCTGTGGTCCAATCACTTTTAAAATCTAAGAGGTCCCCCAAATGCAATGTCAATTTTATTTATATGTAATGTAAAAAAAAAATATAGCCAGTGTCACTCGGGATGATGTAAGGATCCTAACGATACCCCATACATCCAAATCTGTTCAGGCATTTAAAAGTTATGGTTGAATAAAGAAACTCACATACATACATACAAACATTTTTATTTTTTATAATATAAACCCTGAATACATTCCACTCCTTTTGGGCAGTCGTGTAAAAATTAGGCTATATTTTTTCTCTCCCATCTCACAGATATTGTGAGAAAACCCGATGTTATTGTTTACAGCATGTCGATTCTGTAAAAATCTCACCGTGAAAACTTGCGTGGAGTGAGCTGTCATTCCATCTGATGCTAAAGGGATTGACACTAATGACAGCTCACTCCACGCTCACTTCACCTAAGTTTTCACGGTGAGATGGTTACAGAATCGCACTACTGATCGTTGGAATTATCGACATCAGTAACACATTCTGACGTTTTCACGTCAAGGTTTTCATTGGAGGGAATTTTTTAAAGATTTTTTCATAGAAGTGACGTCATTTTTTTGCTTTGTTGTTGGTAGAAATTTCGTCCAATCAGCTTTTACGAGATAAAGTTAGATAACCTTTCAGCTTAGTGTCGCTTATCATTCGTTCTTAGAACGGAACGCAAAAGAAAAAAACACAACATTTTGATAAATGTAAACATATTATAATGGTTGAGAACATGTTTCTTGTATCCTATTTTGAGAATTTGAGGCTTCAAATGGGTATCAAGATCAACCATAGATAGTAAGAAAGAGTATTGCCGCTGAAAACCAGCGCTGGGGCTCTGTCTAGCATAGGGTCGCAGCATAATGCTGAGCGATGGCCGTTTTGCGTGAATGTGACGCATGTTTCCCCCTACCGTTTTTTTTTTTTTACTTTATTTTTTGTGTTTAATGTTCTTTTTTTGCGTCATGTTCACCGCAATAAACGTTTTTTCTTTCTTTCTTTTCTTTCTATTAACTGTGTCCTCAATACCTACAAGTCCTACAACACAGGTGATCAGAAACGAAAGCAATGCACTTACACACAACTATACTATACTAGCTGCGCCCCGCGGTTTCACCCGCGTAAGTTTCGATTTAGGGGTATGAAAAATAGATGTTGGCCGATTCTCATAGATACCGGATAAGCACAAAAAATTTCATCAAAATCGGTCAAGCCGTTTCGGAGGAGTATGGCAACGAAAACTGTGACACGAGAATTTTATATATTAGATATAATCCTTACCCTTGCACGACATACCTCGTTCGGCATTGTCGATAATTAATTGCTTAATGTGAAAATCAATCAATGTCAGATAATCGACATAATAATCAGGAGTCACGTGTTATCACACACTGGTATCAATCGACCCACTAGCACACACCATTGAAAATTACGTCATTTTAACTTCACTGATAAACAGCCGATACTATTGGTTCGCGTCGAAAGAATGTGACGATAAGAAAGTGTTCGAGTAGCGGCGACCGATCACGTCAACAACCTGGTGGCGAGTGTTGTCCCCATCATGATGCGCACGCGCTCCCTGTCTCTTCCTTACACACGCAAAAACTAGGAATGAATGGTAACGAAAAACGGAACGTTCCGCATCCGTATTCTGCAGTTTCCTGATTCCGCGGAGATGTGATGAATGAGTGCGCGCGATCGAGCGTGGCGCTTCACCTCACCAGTGAGTTTTTGCCGCGACTAGAAAGTTGAAGACCGACTTTGTAATGCCATCGATTTGCGTCGTACTCGTATGTGTAACGTAATATACACGAATATTTTCGCACACGTCATGTGTTATTATAATTTACTTACATGATTTACATCGAATAATAGCTTGTGAATGTTTGTTTTTTTTTTTTTATCGGAGTCTCTACTACCTGTTTGATCAAATCTTGGACCTGCCAATACCTAAAATATTATAATAATATTATGTCTCGAAAAATCTAATAAATTTGCTATACAGACGAAAATACAAAATTGCGCCATGGTTCGAAACATTTTGCAAGATTTCAAAACGATATTAAGTGGCCATTAACCCTGAATATCTAATACGGTCTCCTTTGATTAGAATTCTAATTTTTGGACTCTTAGTCATAGTCAAAATAAGATTATTTCATTAATGGCCGATGCCTATAGTTACGGACCGTTATTAGTTAAAATTAACCTTTTAACCGCTTACGTCGGATTAATCCGACAACTATTTTCAGGTCCATTTCGCCAGGGTCGTATACATATTTACGACAAAAAACCACAGCTCGTTTAATCTGCTTTTTTATTTAGGTAATTACGCTGTTTTCTATCAGGTATTTTATTCGTTTTTTTTTTTTAACTTCGTGCGCTGGGGGCACGACAAATGATATGAAGTCGGGCGGTTAAAAGGTTAAGAGTCTTGTATCTTTACTAATAATCAAGAAAATACCTCATAGCTTTGCAAAGTAGACCCTCCCACAATAATATGCAAATAGCTAGCACAGGTAAATTTAGCTTACGAATCTATTTATATCCCCAGTTTGGCAATAAATAATCTACCATTTTGGTAAACAAAACGTTTTGTCAAAAGGAAAAACGGAATCCTCATAAGATCACTTCGTTGTCCGTCTGTCTGTCCGTCTGTCAAGGCCCTTTTTCTCAGGAACGCGTGGATTTATCGAGTTGAAATTAAATCAAATACTCGGGGCTGTAAGCTGTAATCCTTTGAAGCAGGAAAAAAATCAAAGTTTTAAGTCAACGCAATCAAAAGATAGAGGTGTTTATGTTCCATTTATGCCGCATATTTTGATACTCGCAAGGGAATCAAAACCTATAAGGGTACTTCCCGTTGTCCTAGAATCATGAAATTTGGCAAGAAGCAATGTCATGTAACACAAAAAAAAAGGAAAAAATCCGAAAACCGTAAATTTGTACGGAACCCTCGGTACGCGAGTCCGACTCGTACTTGACCGGTTTTTTTTTTACTGGACCATACCTGGGAACCTTCTGGTTACGGAGATATTGGAGGTCAACATTTCAACTTTTACTGACGTTTTTTTACGAAGACTAGTTTTTAATGTTATAACACAAATTAATGTAGATCATCAGTCCATCACAATACCCTGAGAACCAAAACAACCGTAGAAAAATAACGTTTTCAAAGGAATTATGTATGCTTGACGAATTTCTAAACAGTGTATTTGCAATTCACAGGTTTGAACTATGTTGCTTCAAAAACATACCGTTACAGGTTACTCATTGTTTGCGCAGATGCCGTGAATATGGAGCAGGTACCGATAATAACCGCGCCATGTGAATGATGCCTTAGTTACCACACTTTTCCGCACAAGCCACCTTTCCACATTTCAGAAAGAATGAAATAAAATTTTATTTTTCTATTTTATTTAACCTGATGATTGAGTGATTCCATTTTGGAATCAAAACAATTTCGACTCGGTATCTTATTTTGAAGAAGTGCAGCGAATCGTATTTTGATCAACATACAATTTGATACTGACCTGTAAATTGCAAAAATTTGAAATTTGCGGTGTCCCCCACTCTTCCGCCTTAAGTATATAATATACCGTTTACCGAAACACTTCCAGTAAGAATAAAACCTAAACATTTTAACTTATTATCTGGAAATGACACTACCTAAATAACATAGACAAGTTGCAAAGCAATCGCGTCTTCTATTGTGAATGCGTTTATTTTATTTTTGAATGATTTTCTTTTTTTAATAACAAGTACCCATAGGAAAACATTACATTAATTTATTAATAATGATTGTGGGAGAAACCCAGCAAGAGGAAAAACACAAACTGACAATGACACGGAAGAGTCATACATCTTGATCTAGAGACTGCGTTATTTTTGGAATAGGTACCCAAAATGATACAATCTTAGTCATAATTGCAAGGAAAATGTGTAAAAAATCCATTTAGGTATGTCAATGCTGGTGTGGCTGCCAATTCAAAATATACTAATGTCTTCTACAATAGAAACTATGAATTATAAGCCCGACTTAAATATGCAAGCTATGCTCAAAAGTGAACCTAACTAAATATAAAGGAAAACGACGCTAACAAGATCTAATTACCATTAGCACGCGATTGTAGACTGCATTCCACAATTTCCACAAAGCGTTGTCGTAGGTCACTACAATAACAATGCAACTAAACATGGAATGAGAGATCCTGGCTACAAAATATGCATTTGCAATATTTAGCGTTATTTCCGTCAAGCATAATCAGCCTATAATGTTCCCACTGCTGGGGCTTTAATCTACCAAACGGGCCCAGTGCGGGTTGGTAGATAGATGTCACATGTCTTTCGAGTTTTTGGTTATAGGACATGCCGGTTTCCTCACGATGTTTTTCCTGCACCGTTTTAAGAGCAGTGATGATGAAATTAGATACACAAAGTGCCTGTTTGGGTTCGAACTCACAACTTGTAGGTCGGGGCCGATACCACTGGGCTTGACTGCTCCCTGCCAAACTAGATCATAAATAAAGCTTGAATGCAGAATACAGCACCCTACTGTCGAACTATATTGTAATTGCATATTTTGTATGTCACGGATATCCGCAAAGTAATGCATGTTTCTATTATGGGTCCTTACCTTCTCACTATCCGTTGGAAGGGTTCCATATCCGTACCAGCTCCTAGCGGCCTTTAGCCGGGGCTCGTCTCTGGGAGACAGCAGGCCGCTGCCCCACCTTGCGAGCCCCTCGGCCACGGCCGCCACGCTCGGGGTGCCCGGGCTGCCATTCGGGGAGGTCGGAGACGGCGCTGACTTCTCAGCAACCGGCGGCAACGTCGGACGAGCACAACCCGTTCGCCTCTCATAAATCCTCTTCAGCGGCTCATCTATATCCGTCTCCAACAACCCTTTCTTATCACTCCCTCTTTTAACCTCATTAACCCTTTTAATCGCTTCATCCTTTTGCGTTCGTTTTGCGTCAGCATCTTTCCGCTTCACACTCTCATTGGAGTCCTGACGACAAAGTAAAGCCTTTTTTAAACTCTCACTTGAGTCCTGTTTTGAGATCTGACCTTTCTTATCCGACTCCTTGCTGGCAGATTTCTTATCGTCTTTAGATAGCAGTGCACGTTTTAAGCTATCAGTCGAATCTTGTTTATTTATTAGTTTGCGAGGACATTCTGTGTTCAAGGAGTCGGTCGTTTTCGATATGAGCAGTTTAGAGTAATCGTAGGGGCCATGATCGTTTGACGGTGGATTTAGTTCGAGAGATCTTCGATTCTTGCGCTTATCCGCGGGCGCGATTTGTGCCTTGGCGGGCAGCAGCCGACGCGGGAGGAGGCTGCGATGGTCAGCGAGGGGCGATTCCGGTCGCAACATCTTGAGCGGCGATACTGAACTGCCGCGTGACTGCACTCGCCTGTAACAAACAACAAAATCAGTTTAGTTTCTGACAAAATAGCAAGAGTACAAATATAGTTATCATTACGACTATTTTTGCGTAATCAAAGAATTGCCTTCCTTAGTGTGCAAGTCATTAGAGAATGAATTATCTCTACAATGTAATCTCGTTAAGCCGGTAAGGAGACATTACCGTGTCAATATAATTAATGCAATGTCGTTGTTCACATCAAACATTCCAGTACAGTAACTGCTGTATATGTATATGAATTCTTATATCACGCTGTATATGAGTGTGAAATGAATAAACACCAGATAACTCGGGTATCTACGAAATCGTATACGAAACGTCCTAGAATAATTTTTATCTCAAAGGTCTGGGTTATCATCACGTTTAAAGTTACAGCAAGTTTGAAAATAAACAATGACACTTCTAGGTCTGCTGAAAAACCCGCAGCAGAATGCCCGAAGTTAAATATTTATTTACTCAACATTTATGAACAACTTTAGCCTTTTTGTGGGGAAGTTCTTTGTAGCCCAGAATTGCTCTACAAAGGATTTTCACTCGGATAAAGAACTGTAAAAACGAAGGTATAACCGGTAGCAGTTGATGCTAAAATGTAATAATATTATGTATGTGGCGCAATTTTTGCCCGTGCCGGTGGCCCGTGGCTAAATAATAACAGCAGCACAGGTCGATCGATCAGGTTAAGCTACGCTTGCCGCGGTTGTTCTGTGGATGGGTGACCATCTTTACATACCGAGACCCCTCCGAAAGAAAGAAAGAAAGAAAGAAAGAAAAAACGTTTATTCGCGGTGAACATGACGCAAAAAAAGAACAAATACAAAAAATAATAAAAGGTAGGGGGGAAACATGCGTCACATTCATTCACATTTCCGAGCCTCGGAAAGCACGTTAAGCCGTTGGTCCCGGCTGTCATTCGCAGATCTTTGACAGTCGTTACGGGTCGTCAGAAGCCCAAAAGTCTGACAACCAGTCCTACCAAGGGGTTATCGTATTACCCAGTAACTGGGTTGTGGAGGTCAGATAAGCAGTCGCTCCATGTAAAATACTGGTATTCAGCTGCAACTCGTTAGACTGGAAGCCGACCCCAACATGGTTGGAAAAAAAAAGGCTAGGCAGATGTGTGACGCAATTTTTAAAACGAATATTCTTTACTGAGATAGCTGTATGAATGTCGATGGCTATAAGAGTAGGAGAAAACCAAAGAAACGACAGATGGACTGTGTGAATGATGATTGATGATATGGTTCGCAAGGGGGTGACTACCGAGATGACGTCTAATAGAGAAGAATCGAAGAAAAGGACATGTTGCGCCGACCCCAAATGAGGTGGGATTGGGATAAGAGTAGGAGAACGTTGATTCTTTACTGAGACCTGAGGGGCAATTCTCGTAATTTTAAGAACGTTCACAGTCTGATCTCAGTCTGAATTTGTCAAAAATACCTCTAATTTCCCTAAATTTTTGACATTTGTTTGTCGCCAAGATGAGACTGCGACTAGATTTTGAACGTTTTAAATTACGAGAATTGGCCTTCTGACCTGAGACCAAATTCGCTCGAGGATACCACCAGATTTGCAGGAAAATGTTCATTGTAGATTCTTAGAGTAACATGATCTCAGATAAGATTAAAATGTTTTTCAACAATTCCAAGTTCTTTTATACTTTCATAGACGCCTTTCAGACGAATAAGGCTGCGTAAACTTTTCTTTACAAACATTTACATCCATGTAAATTGAATTTCGCTTGGTGAGCTCCGAAGCTGATATTTCAATTATGTACTAAGACACAATGGAATGAAAATTGACAATAAGTAAAGGTTATTTACGCGTACAAAGAACGAACAAGTTGGAGTGGTTAGTAATAAGTACGTACAGAGTATAACAATATGAAATAAAACATGTATGACATAATGAAGGAGTAACCAGAGAGTAATGAGTAATATAATAGGTCCAGATGATTACAGTACAGTGTACTGACATGCTATAGAGTCCTTTGTTATCGTACGACACAAAAGTATAAAGAGAAGACCGGTTATTTTATTATGCTGTGCTGATGAGACTGCGTGTGCACCGTAGATATAGAGTATAGACTATAAGTTCCCAACCTTATTTTGAGAATGTTTTTTTTTCTAGAGGGACCAATTTTTTTTACTTACCATCTGTCGCGAATCACAGCTATTGCCAAGATTATATTTAAAAGTGTTATTTTAAATATAGTCATAAGATAGGATATATAATTTTCTCTGGGTCTTCTACTGCCCGGCCCCCCTGAAATTGTCATCGCCCAAGTTGAGGACCTATGGTCTAGACGCTGCGACTAATAGCGAGGGCGTGCGACACCTCTCTACTCCCTAGTTTGTCGTTGGGACTCTGCTATTCAACGCCAAGCCAAGTGTCAAGTGAAAAGCATTAAACAAAATATATGAAAATTGTCGGCCGAAGTAGTTGCGGCTTGTCACCGAGCATAGAGCGACATCAGTCAAGAAAGATTAGGGATCATCACAAATCATCAGGTCTTTTAGCTTCCAAGACACATTACAAATATTACAATACTTACAAAGAGAACTTATTATGATAAGTTGCAGAAGACGTGTCTTAAGCCATGTACGATAGTCGTTAACGATAGCACATGACTTTTAAACAGCACCGATATCTATGATGTAATGACATCATAATATGAATGAACACTTGGAACTTTCTGGATCATCATCATCATCTGCCTAGCCTTTTCCCAAATACTTTTGGGTCTGTGATGCAGAAGAAGAGGATGCAGCTGAATATCAGGGGCTCGCAAGGTGGGCCAGCGGCCTGTTGTCTACCAGAGACGAGCCCCGGCTAAAGGACTCCAGGAGCTGGTACGGATATGGAACCCTACCAGCGGATAGCGATAGGGTAAGGATCCATAATAGCATCAGGCATTACTTGAACTTTATGGATAAAATATCTTATTTCTTTGGCTTATGGCGCTTGTGTAGGACAAGTGCCGACGAGATAGCGACTAGCTAGCAACGACTTTCTCGCCCAAGAAACGTACAAAAGATTGTAGGTCCCATGTAAACAAAAGAGATCGCTGTCTGTTCACACCACCGGCGAGTACTCGTTTGTCGCAGCGACAAGAGCTAAAGAGAGTAGGTACTCGCTCAGCGACGCTCACTTGGTGGGCAGAACACTCGCTGAGAGACTCGCGCTTGGTGCATAAGTAGGTACATAGTTACATGCGCGTAGTAGCGAATAATCGCTCGTCGCCGCCGTCGCGCACTCACTGCACACCAACTCGTTTTTAATTATTAGAATCCGGCCGTCGAGAGAATGCGTTCCTGACACCTGTCAGTTTCATACAAACGAATACGTGTTTTGCGAATTTTTTGGACAGTCGAACTGTAGCTCTACTCGCTAATCTCATGATCAAACCAACCAATCAGGAGACGGACTGAGTAGGTCGCTTGGCTTTATATCTCACTCTTATTCTTACTTGAGGAGCCATCACAAAAATACTTTCACATACAAACTACTTAACAAACAATCTCGCTACAATAAACTTCACAGTACAGTTTCGTAAACATTAAAACAATAGACCATTACAAGAGCGCAGAAACTATGACAACAGTAATTAATAACTGAAATATCCTGAGAAGTAAACTTAGTTTATATTTCATCAGTATTCAGTACTGAATTATTATTTTTTGTGCCTGTTTTTGATTAGTGCTTGAGAAGCAGTTTAGACAACGACCCCAGATAAACACGAATGATAATGATGATGATGCCAAATTAACCCCTATTTTAAGTCTAAAAGCCTGAACAAGTTTTTGTTCAGAAGATGGAGATGTGCTGAAGAATCGTCTTATGATTGGTCAATCATAACCTTATAAATGTGATTTGACAGTCTTAAGAAATGAATATTACACGGCTAATTGACGTCTGCTTGACAATTTCCATCACTGTACATCACTTTTTCTCTATTTCCTTATAAGCACGATGTCAGAATCACTCGCAAACATTTAACTATTTTTGAGGATGAGTTTACGAAAACAGTTAGATATTTATTAGACCTGCACATCCAAGTTTTGTTTTAGCCAAAAATTCAAACGAGCGTAGCCATGTCGGATCAACTTGAACAACACTAAGCTGTTTACATTCGCTATAGAAATCATGACGACACTTCTATCCGTTAGAAAGTGTCCTCATTTGTAATGAATATCTATTGTCTGGCATGTTTCCAACAGCGCCGGTAATTGTCTTCTAATTAGGCATTACTTTACCGGTACTCAGTAAGAATACGGAGTCATCTTTGAGAATTGCGCGGAAACCAGGTTAGGTATTGTACAGCAAAAAGTTAATAGTCAAATTAGTAACAAAGGCAAATAAGACAGTGCGATGTAGGCATTTTTACTTTAAATATTGGGCAACATTTAACAGCACGTCTTTAACACCACGTCTTCGATTTTTTTTTGCTCTAGGACATGCCGGTTTCCTCACGAAGTCACGATGTTTTCCTTCACCGTTTTGAGAGCAGTGGTGATGAATTAATTTACACGAAGTTAAGCGCCTGCTTGGTTCGAACCCCCAACCTATACCTCGTATGTCGCGGCTTTATACCACTGGAGTACCACTTTTCTGTGACATCTAGCAAGCCGCGCTGGGCCCGCGTGGAGTATTGCCCACTCCCTCTCACCGAGAAAAGGCCTGTGTCCCAGCAGTGGGGATATTATAGGCTGATTTATGCCTTAATACCCGAAGTGTAAACAGAGGTGTTGTATACCTTTGACGAATAAAAACTCCTATGAAATAGAGGGCGGAGCTATTTGCCATAAGAAGCCATTCCTAACTCTGGGCTGCTTATAAACCCAGTGTCCCTTAGCCGGACCCGAGGATCCAATCTAGAGTCGATATCGAAAAGAGACGCTGTAGCCTCACATTTAAACAATCCCCTTCTTATCCATCTATACTCCTCCCTTACTTAGCCTGCTCCTGGGAGTGTGTTCAACATTTTGCCAGGAACACAGCTACCATTGCATTGTGTTAAGGATATAAAAATTGCACATCTTTGACTAAGCTAAGATTATTTTTAAGCTCTATCAATGTTTAAAAACGATGAAGCAAAACATCCTGAACAAACATGTCTATGACAAAGACATGACAACAATTCATTCAAACCTGCACTGGCCCCGCGTGATGTATTCAGCCCATTCGGGGTATTCAGAGAGAGGAGGTCTTATTCCCAGCAGTGGAACCATAAAGGCTTTATTATGCAATCAACCTTCAACGAATTCCCAAGGGACCGAACATCGCACCTGTTATAATGACATCGTGCTACCTACCAACTAAAACAATTTCATAACTTGCACACCTCACTTGGTAATCAATAATGCACACATTCCCTCGGGCGAGGAATGACGTCACCCGCTGGCGTGACGTCATGCGCGATCAGACTTCGCTTTCTAGTTTTAGCTCCCTATGAGTCACTTTGATAATTATATTTTTAGCTTTTATTCAATGAAGCGGTAGATGAATTAGTTGAATCTAGACCGATTTCTTTTCTTTAAATTCAAGATATTTTTTCTTATTCTTAGCAGTGTTGCAGCCTACTCATGAAATTATTTCTATGAGCCTTCGAGCCAGCAGTGTCTAGCCAACATTTTGGGGGAAATTCCCAAATTTTGGGTTTCATAGGCCCCTAACCGACTCATTCAAAATATGTATGTGTTTGAAGGGCTAATTGATGGAACACGAACACTACACATTCCCTCAAACGGTATTCCAGTTCCTACACGAAGAAAATTTAGGCGAAAGGCGTCCAGCCCGTCTTGAGCAAGCGTGGTGATCACTGCTCGTGCCTTCTGCGTATGAGAAGAGGCTTTGCCCAGCAGTGGGGCAGTTACAAGCTGATATGGTAGGCGTTAAAGGTTAAAGTGTTTGGTATTCGTTCACTTGCGATACCCGATATGTTTAGATGACGTCACAAAACATTTTACACTGCGATGCCAAAACAAAACAATATAACAAGCCGACAGTCAAAGACCACATTTCATTTTAAAACAATCGTTTACCAAACAAACAAGGTCAAGACAATGAGAAATGATTAATACATAATGCAGCCATATTTCAAAGTTTTTATTGCTGGTATTATTGCAGACAAGAGAATAATAATTATTTAGATTGTATTCAATGTCTAGTATTATTTTATCACAGATTATTTATTTATATTTATTTAATACTGCAAGCACATAAATGGTATTTTCTACCAGTCAACCTTTGGGTGATGCACAGACAAACATTGGTAGGTGCAATCATGAATATTGAGGAATAAATATTTTAAATATAAAGATACGCATAAACCTATTAAAACTATGAATATATTACTTACTAGCTGTGCCCGCGACTTCGTTCGCGTGGATGTCGGAAAACAATAGGTAATATGTCGCTTAGGAAAGGTGTAATTGCCACTCCTTCATTGAAAAGGAAGAATCATCAGATCTTGCCTGGTAACGCTTTCCTTACCTAGGGTTCGCTACCACGGCCCTTTCGACTGCAATCACTGCGTCTTCATGGTTCATAATGACAATGCGACGAAGTGTCACTTTCATTTTTGAGAATAAATTAAAATAAAAGCGCCTGCTCGAGGCTGATTATCTAACCAAACAGCCATAATTATGTCCATTTTATTTTGCGTCTGTCTTAGAATACCAACTTGTAACATCATATCACCATTTTATCTAAAGTATATCTGAGATTAGTAGGTGAAGTTTGAAGTTAGTTTTTCTAAGTCTTGTGTTCTTCTCTGTGGTAAATTTAGAATTTCTTAACTTGGTATTGAAGATATCATATATACCTACCAATATTATGCCTTATAAAGCATCGAGATATCGATATATGATAAAAGGAAGAATACATTAATGGAAAGAGCTTCTACATAAAGTTGCCCGTGTAAAAAGAAACCCATTAAACTTTGGTTATATTTGACACCGGCCACCATTTAAACTACGAAGATGAAACCCATGAAAACTTTAGACATGATTTTGATTTAGACCTTATACTGCCGAAAACCAGAAAAAGAATTGTAAAGCTAATTACAAAAAAATATAACCGACTTCCATAAAAAACCCTACAAAGTGCAAAATAACCTTAGTTTGGGAAGACATTGCGCGTTGGCAAGAAATTACAGACTTCTGAAACCAAAGGTCTATTGCACTTTGAAGTGTGTTTTTAAGTCAGTTGTATTTTATTTTATTTCACACAAAGTCGTGTAAGTTTATATTGAAAACCATGAAAACGACACACATGATAAAAAAAGAAAAAGAAAATTGCAGCCGCCATCTTCGATTTTCATTTTGACGTCACAATCGGCTTCAGCACTCTCGAAAACCATGAAAACGACACACACTACGAATTTTTCGATTTGCAGCCGCCATCTTGGATTTCATTTTAACCAGTACTGAAACGGTTTACCAACAGTCGATTGGTCCATGAACCGTTGGTCAACACCATTAACTTTTCATCCAAGGGACTTGTGACCCACGAACGTTTCCCCAACAGAACTCTACGTCAGTGAATGCATAACCAACAGAATGTTTTGACCAATAACTTTTCACCCAAAGAACATTTGACCCATGTCAAATAGAAGTAAGGATGCAAGGGCGAGCGAAGCGAGCTCGGGACTTGGGGCACCCCGACTCGGACAGGTAGGGTTCGAGGGGATGATGGCGGCTCAAGTGAGCGAGCAAAGCGAGCGAAGGGCACCCCGAGGTTAGGCTTGGTTAGGTTAATTTATACCCTTTTCACAGAAATAAAGTACTACGTCTTATTATTATTTTACTTTCACCTTTCCCGGCGTCTGTTGGCCTTGTTCTTTGGGTGAAAAGTTATTGGTCAAAACATTCTGTTGGTAAAGCATTCACTGACCTAGAGTTATGTTGGCAAAACGATCGTGGGTGAAAAGTCTTTTGGAAAAAAGTTAATGGTTTAAAGATAATGTTCACCAACGGTTCATGGGCCAATCGACGGTGGGGAAGCCGTTACAGTTTCATTTTAACCTCACTATTGGCTTCAGCACTCTCAAAAACCAATAAAACGAAACCCATAAAAAAAAATGCAACCTCCATCTTGGATTTTCGTTTTGACCTGCCTATCGGCTTCAGCACCTTTGAAATCTATGAAAACGACATCCATGACAAAAAATCAAAACAAAATTGCAGCCGCCATCTTGGATTTTCATTTTGACCTGACTATCGGCTTCAGCACCCTCGAAAACTATCAAAACGACACCTATGTCAAAACATTTTAAAAAAATGGAGCCGCCATCTTGGGTTTTCATTTTGACCTGACTATCGACTTCAGCACCCTCAAAAATCATGAAAACGACAAACATGACAAAAAAAAAATTGCAGCCACCATCTTGGATTTTCATTTTGACCTGACTATCGACTTCAGCACCCTCGAAAACCATGAAAACGACACCCATGACGAAAAAGTTAAAAATTTAGGCAACCGCCATCTTTGATTTTCTTTTTGACCTCACTTACCGGGGTCAGGATCCATGAAAAATAGCTCTCTTTCTCTGTGTGTGTGTGTGTCTATCTATCTATTACTATGAAAAATGAGGAATAACGCTTTTTCGTAATTTGACGATTTCTCCCTTAGAACTCCTACCGCAAGCTCCATATAAGAACTTCGTTAAAAAACGAAACAAAGCGATTTTTTTAATATCATTAATATCATTATCATTACTTTTTAAAATAACGTAGACATAAGTAGGTATCTGTGTTATTTCGTCATTTAAGTAAGCATAAACTAATAGGACGTGATTACTCACATCACAACAACAATATGTTTTCGTTAGTAGGTACTATATCGCGCCAATAGATGTCGTTACGTGTTACTAAAAAACGTAAAAAGTTGTTCCTAGAATACTTTAAATTGATTATATCTTTTGATAGAGTAAACCGATTGCGATGAAACAAAAACTAATCACTGCTCCGAGTTCTACACCATATTTGAGTATAAAAAGTAACCGTATTGGTTTGGTACTTTTTACGTTTACCCTGTTCAAATCAATAATCTGTCACATCCAAACAGACAAACAGACAAACCGACAAACAGACAAAAATTCCAAAAATTGATGAAATGGCATCTGTTGGTTATCCTTTAACACCCCAACTATTTTTTTTGGAAATATTTTCAATGTACAGAAACGTCTCGTCTACAGATTTATTATATGTATAGAATAGATAGATAGATAGATTAATAATTACATTATTTATTGATTATTATTGAATTAACGAAGATTTTGTCGAAGCCAGGAATTAAGAATACATATTCAATAGAAATAACTTGAATATTTACTTGCAGATGTGTATTAATATTTAGAGCAAAACTGACTGATTTATTTCCTAGAACCTGTCGCCCGCGTTTACATTTGCATCCAGGGAATTGAACTATTTCATGTCATTATCATCGCTGAACATCGGCCTCTCTTTGCATGTGCCAATCCCCACGCCAGGAGCGTGTCAGCCTCATCCAGCGGCGTAACGTAGCACACTAACAGTAGGAATGGCTTGCATTTTGACAGTTCAACAACATTCATTGTGTTATTTACGTTGTTGTATAAATAAAGTTTATTGAACACTTCGATAACTGAGCTTTGTCAGTACGGTTTTGGCTTTGAAGATTTTACAGCTCTTTTATTACTTATTCACACCCAAAGTTACGTTAAAAATAGCAAGAAAAACGAATCTTTGTTGGCTCATAACTTTTTAATGGCTTCTTACTTTAATATTCTGTTTCGGTACAGACAAAATTAATAATAAGTCAAAACGATATCATTTTTTATCTTTGAATGCATAATGTCACACAGTGGAGTTAGTACTCTCCCGAAATTTGTATGGAAAAAATATCGACTAGTGGCGCCATCGCCATTGAGTTTCAATGAAACTATAACGAGGATCGTTGTGGAGGATCGAGGACAAGAAGGCGTGTGTCTATGTATGTATTTATTACTTGGAATACTAACCCCTTTATTCATAAACGTTGCTTAAAGTTAAGATGTGATTAGCGACTGTTTAACCCTTCGATCAATAATATTATATTATGTTCTTTACTAACTTTTTACACCTTTGTATCCTGCTTATGCGTATGAAGTTTCATTAAAATCGGTTCATTCATTTCGAAAAACAAGGGCTTGAAAGTTTGTATAAAATGCCGTAAGTCGTAAACGCTCTTAACCATAATACATTTTTGACGTTTGAACGTCACTTAACTTTAATCATCGTTAATATCATCATCTGCCTAGCCTTTTCCCAACTATGTTGGGGTCGGTTTCCAGTCTAACCGGATGCAGCTGAATACCAGTATTTTACACGGAGCGACTGCCTATCTGTCTGACCTCCACAACCCAGTTACCGGGTAATACGATATCCCTTGGTAAGATTGGTAAAAAAAAAAAAAAACTAAATATACAATTAGGTTTCAATAAAACTTTTACGCGAACGGCTATGCTATCGCTACTTGTACCGAGTTAATCTTCTGTGTCATAATTTTCGTTGTTTGTGAGTACAAAATATTTGCACGCCTTAGCCGTCAGGCGACTGTTTGTTTTGATGTCAGTACTGCCCACGTTTCATTTGTTTGAGCCTTGATATTGGATTTCAAGGCCTCAATGTTTGGCGTTGAGTTTAGATAGCCAGTTAATGTGTTTAACACCTTCAAAGATGAATTGGTCTTCTTCTCGGTGGCAATCTAAATTTACGAGTTGGGCAACTTCAGTAATGTCCATCAGATCCTCTAAAATGCAGGCAACAGAAGGCCAATTCTCGTAATTTAAAACGTTCAAAATCTAGTCGCAATCTCATCTCGGCGACAAACAAATGTCAAAAACTTGTCAAAATGTAGGGAAATTAGAAGTTGTGTCTGAAATCAGACTGTGAACGTTCTTAAAATTACGAGAATTGTCAGGACACGCTGGACACGACATTTTAATTGCCCTATTTAATTGTTTGTGGAACAGCAATACATTTACATTCAAAGGCAGAGTCATTTGTGAATCTCTACCTGTGCAATGGTGTAATTTGCGTAACACACTAACAGCAGCAATGGGTTTAATTTTGACAGTTCAACAACATTCAACAGGAAAAATTTACATCTTTTTAGTAAAAGAGGTGACAGACATAATTATAGTACTAGAAATAGGGACCTACTACTTCAACCAGGTTTCAGATTGGCTAAAGTAGACTCATCTTTTATGGGGTACTGTTTAAAATGTTATAATAAAATACCTCCCCACATTCTTCAACTGAATGAGACAAAATTCAAGTATTGTATAAAACGCACACTATGCAGGCAGGCATATTATAAGTTAGGGGATTACATCGTTGATAAAGATGCCTGGATCAATGCTGGTCCTGCTCCACAACCACAACCATACTGTTGGAGCTGCTGAAGATTGTGGGACTATATTTGCATTGTATAAACTCAATTTCCTTTGTATTGTATAATTTCATAGCACAGATGTGAGTTCTATGTGAGCTACCATTTACCGGGTAATAATATGTCTTTCATTGACTTGGATGTGCCCTGGCGGCTGATAGTATGTCATGCTCACTAAAACGCTGACTTGGATCATTTAGCTCCCTTCAAAATGGTTGAGCTGAATGGTGCTGATCTATGTGTCATGTTCGTGAACGGGCGCCGTCAGTTTGGGCTGGTCATCAATTGGCTGCCTCGGCTTATTTTATTTTTTGGATTGTTGTTTTGTTAAGTACTATTTGCTGTACTCTGGACGCTCTTAACACGTACGTCTTTTTTATTTTATTACATCGTTCTCACATATAAATATAAATTCAACATTAATTATGTAACTAACATTTTTGTAAAAATATAATTTAAAAGAGTGTCCATGGAGTTTCTTGCCCGTTCTTCTCCATAGGTACCTACGCTTTGGAATGGGCAACTAGCTTCATATTTTCTGACTGACCGACTTCTTGACAATTCAAAAGTGCCTGTAAATGGTTTAATTGAAATAAATACTTTGAGTTTGAGTTTGAGTTTGAGTTTGAGCATTAATTGCGTTATTTACGTTGTTTAGCAGACAAATTTTTCAAACATATGTAGCAATGGATTAGTAATATCCTTCAAAATGATTTAGATTGTGATTGAAAATCTGGTTTTTCTTGCTTTGGCCTACCTGGGTCCGGAGTCTATTAAAAGCCTTCCAGGTGGTTCATATCCAGGTGGGAGATTTCCAGCAAGTGGGAAAAAATTAATTAAATGATTTTGTGAATTGATTAGGCAATTATATGTATTATAATTTTACTTACAATATCATGGTAAATAAAATTAAGTAGATTTTGCTACGAATTTGCTGTACGGTATGGAATGTCGATACCTGTCACGATTGACATAATATTTCGGTACTCCGCACATAAGTACGCACTTACGTCATCGACGTCTTTCAACCGTACCTGCTCTGCACGGTGAATTACCATAGATTACACTAGAACATTGCATGAACAACACTTGATAAAGGTGGAAACCAAGACCCGTAATCTTGAGCAGCGGTGGCCCAGTGGGAAACCAGACAGGCGCTATACTTTGTGTAAATTATTTCATCACCGTTTTCTGAAACCGAAAATTCGAAGATTTGTGACAAGCACTGGACCCGCATGGTGGATTACGGCCCACTGCCTCTCGCCGAGAGGAGTCCTGTGTCCCAGCAGTGGGAACATTGCATTGCATTGCAGCACTTGATAAGGGCAAAAACCAAGACCCGTACTAATTGATATTATAGGATTTACTTCAGAGAAAATAAGCTAAGTTTTTCAAAGCTTCCTGTCTCCTACTATTTTGCCCGACAGGGTCCACAACGATCACATAAATAATTTTAAGTTACCATCTAAGTGCAAATTGTGGAATGCAAATAAAGTACCTACTGATTATATTTGATCAATCTTATTTGAGAATACTCTAAAAATATCCAATAAGAAATATTCGTGTTTTATTCTCAAACAGTCAAGAAAACAGTTTGGTATGCAGACGATAAATAAACATCTTCGCACTTTGGAACTAATTCATTGCTATTGCGTACAAGAAATAACTTTTTAGAGGTGATACACACTAAAACAAGCTATTTCAAAGACTTTACTACCCAGCAATCACGCGCATAACTCTTGTGTTGAATGCAAGCAGCAAAACGGTGAGCGTTTACAACGTACGGCATTTCATACAAACTTTCAAGCCCTTGTTTTTCGAAATGAATGAACCGATTTTAATTAAACTTCGTAAGCATAAGCAGGATACAAAGGTCTAAAAAGTTAGCTAAGAACATTTTCAGTATAATTATTCTAGATGTAGAAATTTTACGACAGTTATTTAAAGAAATATTAGTTGTTCCATACATTTTGAACGCGTATTAACGAGTAGATGCACGCACTTTTCTATGAAACAACTGTTTTTTTATTTATTTTTTATTACCATAATTCAGCATAATGATTCGAGATTCTATTCTATGGTTACATTGTTTTTCCTATATTACGTAGTCGGAATAATGTTTTTTAAAAGTCTTAAGAACGCGGAACGGTCGGTGTAGACAATACTTTAAGTTGCGTAACCTTTTCGTTGGTCGACTGTACACACGTATAGATTTGTTATCGTTCTAGCAAATCTGTTTGTCAAATATCGGCACGTTGCACGTTGGCTTGGCGACCAAGCTTGTTTGTTTACTGGCCAGCCGCCCACGGTGTTTATAGCTTCTATAACTAGAGTTGTGATTCAGCACCATTTCGAAGGGTGTGCTCGTGTATATCGGATTTACTGTGGAAAATTGCGAAATGTACTAAAGCCCGCAGTCAGCGACTTAGTCGATAATCATTTCGAGATTTTTAATGATTGAAAGGGCTTTTAAAGCCCGTGACATACCTTTCTGTCCACCATTTTTTTTTTTGTAAAGTGGCGGCCTCGCTTGACACTTATATGACGATTTAAGAGGTTTGATCCTATTATGTTTTCTGTGTGCAATGATGTCAGCAATCGATTTTTACAGGATTCAAGCGAGGCCACCAAATAAAAAAAAAAAATGGCGGACAGGTAGGTGTGTCAGTCAGGCTCCAAATTTTTTTTTTAATCCCCTTTGAGATTGTTTTAATTAGTTTCAAAGGATTCCCTATTATTATTATTATTTTTTTTTTTTACAATATTTTGGTTAGAATGTTTTGTAGCCTAAACCGACACACGCATGCATGCATAGACGTAAAAAAATCGCAGCGGGAGTTTTTCGCGCACTGGATTTTCAACGCACTTTGCTTAGCGCCGAGAGTTGAAAATCCAACAGTGTTATTTTGACGCGCTGGGATGCGCCCTGTTGGATTCTCAATGCTCGGCTCAACACCGAGAGTTGAAAATCCAGTACGCGATAAAATACGCCGCGATATTTTTATGTCCACCCGTGCGAAAGTCGGCTAACTTCAGACATCGTATTAATATGTATAGACTGCAACTATTCTGATAAGAAAATAAACATTATTTACCTACATTTCCTGTTATTCGGTTTTCACGGTCGACGGAAAAAAATATTGTAAGCAAGATATTTTTTTGGCTGAATAATCAGTACAGTACAGTACAGGGGGTTTAACCTTATTATTTTGTTTGTTGGTACTGTTGGTACAGTATGCCGCACGTCACTGGTAACAAAACCAGTAGGTATAAGGTCCCCCCCACACAAGGCGTGGACGCAGGGCGCGCACGTCGCCGTCGGTCACACGCCGGAGGAACGCTGGCGCCCGGCGCACGCCCAATGTGGGGGGCCACTAAGCTGGACTCTTATTCTATTGAAACTCCGTAGGTACTACACTAGGCCAGCTCAAGGTCAAGATTTTACGGAGGTGCGGGTCGACTGTATCTTCTAATAACTCATTTATAATTAAACAAAATCTAAAATGCCGTGTATGACCAGCGGCGTAATTGTGTAACACACTAATATTATTGGGTTAAGAGCCTCGACCAACACCCGAGGAGGCTCTCGTTGGACAGCTGGATCAAGGGCTTGATTCAGAAAGCGGTACTTCTGGACACGGCCCGCATTGTTAGGAGGTTCATCCCTCTCTAGAGCCCGGACCGCCGCGCGCCGGTAGCTGGGTCCCAGTTCCCCCCGATACCGGTGGGCTACTATTTTTAAATGTTTTCATATTATAACATTTAAAAATATAATTTATATGTAAAGAACTAAATAAAGGAAATAATATTATGTTATAATACATTTCTTTATTGCCTTAAAAATAGGTTACAGTAGATGTTTGAACGTACCTAAACGAAGCAAATAAGATAAGATATTTTGCAAAAGAAAGAAAGAGAAAAGGAGTATTTAAGGATCGTAGCAGGAGGTGTTCTGTAGTTTCTGCCTACGGTTCATGGGAAGAATTATGATAAATAGCATTTGATCAACCATTGTGAAGCCAGATTTATGATTTTTCATACACGAGTTTATGTTTATTGTAAAATCGTAAATCCGGCTTCACAATGGTTGATCAAATGCTATCTGATAAGTTCTCTTGTCCGCTGGTAAACAAACACGGCTTATATTTATAAACACCAGCCATATTCAGAATCGGCATTACTCAACCCGAACGATGGTAAACAATGCTTATTGATAAATTATTGTCAAGAGGGCACTTGGAATAAGGACTGGCGTACTACTTTTAAAATATCTGACAATAAATGATTCATTAACGATCATTAGTATGAATCATAATCAAGACAGTTCACAAAACAAAAACAAAATGCCTATGTTAGTTAAAACGGAATGGATGGCTTTGCAAAGGTCTCTTCTCACACAGAGAAGACACAAGCATTGATCACCACGCTTGCTTAAGACGGGATGGTGATTTCAGCCTTAGGTGGACATTGACCGTTCGCTTGTAATGTAATATGTCAGATTAGATTTTGAGCATTACTTTACAATGCTGCCTCCCTGACTGACGAGCATTCCCCTGTAATGTAACATAAGATTTGATTTAGAGCATTTAGTGTGGTCGTTGTGCTGAGCGCGGCAATATTAAATCGACATTGGTATTTACGAAAAAAAAAAAAACAGAAGAAACGATATTGGTGCCATGAATTATTTCAAAACCGACGAAATACAGGCGGTTTGGATATTTTAAAAAGAATCATCCGACCCATAAGTAAACTTACAATGTTTATAAGAATGTAATGCTCGAATCTGTAACATTACAGATTGCACACTTCACTGATGTAATGTAATGCTCGACTCTGTAACGTTACATTACAGGCGAATACTCCAAGTGAGCACCTTTAACTATAAGTCTCTCGTGTCGTGTGTGTCTATTCTAAAAATCACTGTGAGCTGTCATTTCACCTGATGCTAGGGATTGCCACGATTGACAGCTCACTTCATGCTCACATCACCTAAGTTGTCACGGTGAGATATTTACGGAATAGATCGGAAGGTTTGCTCACAATGTTTTTCCCTCATCGATGACAGTAAAGTCCAAGATAAACTCAAAAAGTAGGTACATAATAATTATGAATTCAAAAAGTCACGTTGGTACTTGTCCGAATTTTAATGACAACTTCTAAAACAAACCAAATCAAAATGCATAAGCCAGACACCTGCTAAAAATCAAACATTATCTACAATTGAATTGACAATATTTGCACATTTAACAATATAATCATGTACGAAAATAGCCTAATAGAAATCTAATTCGAGTGTCACGCTTATCCAATGTTCACGTTGTAGCACACACACCTAGCTGTGCCACACTTTGGCTGTGAACTATTCACGTGGGCCTAGCTTGGACAGTGTTGCAAGACTTGCAAATCACGTCTGTGATTACACGTGTACATAATAATGAGGCAGTACTCCGTAGGACTGCTCTGAACTTTAAATCCCATGCGGAATATAAAGCACGGAATTATGAATAGCGATTCTTGGGCTGTTTCATTGTTTAATCACAAACAAGGAGATGGTCAAGCCACGTGTCGGTATACCTATGAAAGTGGCTACCAACCAAAAGACATCGCACGTGTATCGATTATGTATATTGCAACGTGTAATACCTTTGAACTTTTTGCAGTAAACTGGAAAAGATTGGCCCATCAAGAAATGATTAGTTTATTTTATAATAGCAAAAAGTCTTGACTCTTATTTATTAATTGGTGATTTGAGGCGCTGCCCAAACGTGGGCCACCACCGTCGCGGTCGCACAGCTCTTAGGAGTTAGTAAATTTTACAAGCCAGAAAAAAAATTGTGTATTGTCAAATGTTCAAAGAAAAGACTTATTAAATTCAAAAATATTTAATAAAAATAAAATAGTATCATGATTATACAATCGTAAAACAAGGTTCAAAAAATATTTTTCGTCGCATGATTCTCTATATTTTGAGCGTAAGCTATAATTGTTTATATGTAATGATAATACAGGGAATTCAATCACTTAAAGAAATACCTAAAAAATATTCCACTGAACCGTGCATTTATTTTTTAATTTCATTAAAACTGCAAAATTACTTTTATTTTGGTGGTTCGATTCGATTTAACTAAACATCAAACGCATCGCTGTTTTCAAGCTTATTTGTTGCCGCGATGCGCTATTGTAAATTACGAAAAAGGGGACTGAAAATAAAAAAAAGGGAATTAAATGAAGGGGATTGAAAATTTTACCTACTGTCCGACATTTTCATTTACGCGGTTTGGTCTTATCATGTTTTCTGTTTGCATTGATGTCAGCTATCGATTTATATAGGTTTCATACGAGGCTGACTTTTGAAAAAAAAAAAAAACAAAATGGCGGACGCCACGGACATTCAAAGTATTTTGCTTCTTTTAAATTTAGAACCTAAATCAAAGCAATACTACCTGATAGTATCCGTAAGTCGATAAAGACAATTAAGTTCTCATTTTCCTTATTATTTGAACGTTTCATGTGCGGTACGAAACCGTACCGTTTGGAAACTAATAATAGAAATTAATTGGACCTGTTTTGCGGAACTAACGCGAAGCCTACGATGGCTTCATGCATGATTTGTACAAGTTATATTCGACGTGGGTGTTAATGAGTTCTGCATGACAGTGGCGGCGCTTGCGGTTGATTTTATATGGAAATTGTTGTAAATTAATAATAACACAAAAAAAAGGTTACAGAACATGGATAATCAGCCTATAATGTTCCTACTGCTGGGACACAGGCCTCCTCTCTGTGAGAGGGAGTGGGCCATAATCTACGACGCGGGCCCAATGCCGGATGGTGGTTACATAACACAATGACTTGAAAAACTATTTGCTCGGTCCCATGATCCCATCAGCCGAAAGACGTTCACAGCTGGACACAGGCCTCCCCGAAGCATCGCCGCAACGACCGGTCCTATGCCTTCTTACTAGTGAATAAAGACAGCTCTTACAGACCAGGCTAAACCCACCTGATCGGAAGATGCTCCCGTTTTGTGAGCATCATCTTGCTTCTCCACAGTAAGAATCGAAACCATAAATTAATATCATTAGACTTTCTAGCCTAGGTTTACGAAGGCCGATGTTCCGTGACGTCATCATAGAGGTCAATGTAAAGACTTTAATTTAAACCAAAGACAAGAGGTTATCTTAAAACAACAACGATTATGGGTTTTATGAACGGCTGGGTTTCCTCATCAGGTTTTCCTACATGTTTGACTGGTAGCGTTTGTTTTTAAACTCAAATGCGCGGTTAAGGTGGAAAAACGATTTATTTTCGTTGGATCCCACTTTTGAATACCAGTTTCATATTTTTGGCGTTGGATCCCACAAAACATTATTATTATTATTATGTATTTCAGGTGTAAATATGTTAAACGGGCTGCAATACTGCATTGTTGCAGTTTTAATGTCTATTTTTCTTTTTAATACGAACTCATCTTCACTTGTCACTTTAATAGCTATGTTTAGGGAGTTTAACAAATCGATGAATCGACTGATTAGTTAATAAAGCTATGACCGAATGGGGGCCCAAGGTTCGGCCAAAGAAACCAGGGCCAGCCAAAAGTGCATTGGGTTGACGATATCGTCAAAGTCGCGGAAAACACCAGGATGAGAGACGCACAGAACCGGGAAGTGTGGCAGAAGAAAGGGGAGGCCTATATACAGCAGTGGGTGATTCCGGGCTGAAATGATGATGATGTTAAGTTTAGTAGCATTACCTATTTCTCTCTTCTAGTTTGATGATATTTGTAAGAGTTAAATGCAGATGACATTTGAACCTTGTATTTTCTTTTTAAGGTTCCGTATCCAAAGGCTGCCAATATTCTAAAGCTCCGCTGTGCGCCCGTCCGTCTGTCACAGGGCTGTATCTTTTGAACAGTAATAGGTAGACACTTGAAATTTTCACAGCGTGTGTACTACAATTCCATTGAATAACTCGTAATCTCGTTACACCGCGCGCCGTAATATAACTTTGCAATTTTTTTGTATCGAGAAAACATCATTGATTCGTTTATTCCTTTTACATGATACTAGACCAAAGAGTCAAAAAACATTTAACGTAATATTAAATTTCTATTCCACATACTTAACAAGTTACACAAAATAGAAAAACCACATTTTTATCAACATAGCCAAGGGGCTGAGGTTTCTAGCTGAGAGGAACTAACGAAATCTCAGCGTTCTGATGTAGATTCTGATATCACGTTGGATAGTGACTCCAACATAATAATGTAAACGATTAAACACGAGGATGATGACTTTAAAACCAGTCGGTTTAATTCGACCTTGAAACGTCTTGTTCACTTTAGCGGAACGCCCGACGACGCCGCTAGAATACCAATAGGGCTCTCATACTTCTTATCATTGCAGGAAAACAGGTTTAATTACATAAGGAACAACGTTGTTTTTCTGCTGTATTTTGTTTGTTTTCAACTGCAAGATATAAGACCTCTGAGCTGCCACCGACGACACCGTGGAGTGGCGAAGTCTTGGACCAGCAAGATCAGCAGTCAGATCACTATCAATCTCAATGTGAATCATTATGAAGGAATTTAAATCACTAAATTGTCTGCTCCACAACGCAATGAATATTTTTGAACTGTCAAAATGACAGCCATTGGTAAGTGTGTTACGCAATTACCCCACTGAAATACACGAAGAAGAAAAACACCGTTAGGTACCTATCAACTTTTAAATGTCTGAGCAAGACCTTCAAAATTATACACAGGAATTTGATTTAAAAGGTCTTAGGCGAATGTCTTGACATAAATCATGCTTATTGTATTGGCGATAGTATTAAGCGCCTTATTTATTCCACTTTATTTGCCAAGCTCCATTCAGCCAGCTAATTTCAGAATATTTATCGACTTCACAAAGGAGGACTCGAGATTTTTTTTTCCAACAATCTTAATGAACTCTCGTACCTTCGCAAATATCAAAGCTATTATGAATCATGCATGCATGATTTACAATTTAAAAAAATAAAATAAAAAAAACAAACGTGAGTTGATTTCAATTAATGTTCAAGGTAAAAAAGATGCTTTGAGCTATTTTCGGACAATTTATGCAGCAGACATATTGTACCCTGTGAGTGTTTGTTTTTGTCTGTGTTTGTTATCCTGTCTGTATCCTTGTATGTATCTGTTTGTTGTATATGAGTCTTGTTACTTGAATTAAACAAATGATTCATTTAATTGAACGTCTTTCCCGTTCATTCAATTTGCTATTCTGAGAATTTATAAAATTAACGTGCATTACCTACTTTCTCTTTAATCCTTGGTTTTGGTCTTTGGACTTTATACCACGTTTTCGATGCAGAGGCGCAACGCGGCTGGTGAAATAATGTTCTACCAGAGTGACGACGCGTCGCTGGGTGTCTTTATGAGTAAATGATGGAGTTTCCCGTACGAATATCGGGATAAAAACTATTATTATGTCCTTTCCCGGGACTCAAACTATCTCTATGACAAATTTAACCTAAATCGGTTCAGCGATTTAAGCGTGAAGAGGTAACAGACAGACACACTTTCGCATTTATAATAATATTAGTATGGATAAGGATATAGTTAGATTTTTCTGCGCATGCATTGAATGGCTATATGAGTAAGGGACAAAAAAGAAACGAAGGATGGACTATGTAAAAGATGATATGGCTAGAAAGGGGCTGACTACTGAAATGACGAATAATAATGAAGTACTTATGGATGAAGAAAACATGCTTCGCCGACTCTAAATAGTATATTAAGACTAGCTTCCGCCCGCGGCTTCGTCCGCGAGGTATGTCGATAAAAACTATCCTATGTCCTTCCCCGGGATGCAATCTATCTCTCTGCCAAATTTTATCGAAATCCTTTCAGTGGTTTAGGCGTGAAAAGGTAACATACAGACAGACAGACAGACAGACAGAGTTACTTTCGAATTTATAATATTATAGTATGGATGCAAGAGAATGATGATGATGCATTGATAAAAAAAACCTTAAGACACCTCATTTTATAGGTACTAATATTCTGAGTGAGGTAACAATATTTATATTAGGCTTAGGTAGGTATCCTCGGATGATCCGATTCCGAAAATTCATTCAAAATCAAAATCAAAATATTTTATTTCACATAAACCTACATGGGCACTTATGAAACGTCAGAAGCTAGGTGCACGGTTCCAATTGGTCGTTTCCTATGGAGAAGAACCGGCAAGAAACTCCACGGTTACTCTTTTAAAAATATTTTAATATTCACTAATGGGAAGCTACCAGTATTGCCGAGTGTCAATAGAATATATTTTATGGTAACACAAGTAAGGGGTTTGAAGATTTTTATATGGAGCCTGGCAAACAGAAAACATATAAATAAGACCAAACCCCGTAGTGTCACGTATCGAGATCGTTCAAAGTTGATCACGTGACTCAATTATAAACTTTAAACGTCCAGACGTTTAACATAATTATAATTATGTTTTCTGTTTGCATTGATGTCAGATACCGATTTATAAAGGTCTCATGCGCGACATAGGTATGCCACGGATCTTCAAAGCCGTTTCAGGCAGAAGCTATTATTCAATTAAATTAGGGCGCTACCTCGAAAATCTAAAATCCTCGAAAACCTAATAAGAAGAGTGATGACTATAATGTGAGTGCGCTCGGAATAAAACGACGTATGTGCCAAAACGAATTTAATCCGTTTAAAAAAAAAAAGAATTTAATTTAAAACTACTTTGAGTAAACTGATATGATAATTCTCTATGTTTTAAAGTAAATTCCATTGAATAACTCTTAAGCGTTACGCCGTGATGTCGAAAACAGTAAAAAAATTGATAAAACTGCAATTTTTTTATATCGAGAAAAATTCATTGAATCGTGTATTTCTTTTACATGATACTAAACCAGTAAAAACATATACCAAAATGTTAAATCCCTATTCCACATACTTAATAAGTTACACGAAATAGAAAAACCACATTTTTTTCAACATATTATCCCCTTAAATACCCCTTTTGTTCGGCTGACCTTTTAGCACTTAGCAGACACAAAAAGATATATATAATTCAAATCAAATAATTCTAATACGCAGATTTTTTTGATGATTGATACGCCGATAAAATATCAGCTTCTCAACCACGTGTAGTGAGTGAGACACGTGATGAAGAGGTCAAAGATCATATTCTCTGAGACAGGCGCAAAAAAACATAACACCCAATGTGATCGGAGAAAGTGGTTCCGCAATGATACGATAAAACGAATGATCAACTAATTATGTTGTTTGGTACAAACACAAAAGATTGGCCTCTACTTTTGAATATCATAGTACTCATTAATTAGGTTACGAAGGTCAGTTGGTTTTTGTACCGCGTAAAATACTGATATTTTTTGTAATGGTGCTCCCACACTGCTGTTATAAAATGTTTACTAACATTACCTTACATGAAAACCTTTCTGAGTTCTGAAAACCTTTTTTATTAAATGTGTTAGATCACAATGTTAGAAAATGTTTACAAACATTTTATAACAGCAGTGTGGGAGCACCATAATATTAATAATCATCACAATCAGCCTATAACGTTCCCACTGCCTTCCAGAAAGGAGGCCTGTGTCGTAACACAGGCCATTTTTAGGGTTCCGTACCCAAAGGGTAAAAACGGAACCCTATTACTAAGACTCCATTGTCCGTCTGTCACCAGGCTGTATATCATGAACCGTGATAGCTAGACAGTTGGAAATTTCACAGAAAGTGCTAAAAACAGAATAAAATAAATATTTAAGGGGAGCTCCCATACAACAAACGTGATTTTTTTGCCGTTATTTTATATGTAGTGTTAAATATTGTATGGTGGTACGGAACCCTTCATGTGCAAGTCCAATTCGCACTAGGCCGTTTTTTTTTTATGGTAACTCCTACAAAAAACTGCAAATCTTTTTGTTGTTATACAGGATATAACCTCAGTTTTCCATAATTTTCTTTGGACGATAAAATCAATTTCTTCGGCCTTCATCGCCAAATAAATGGCGGGCCTTAAACACGTTGTTACATGTTACGCAACGTTGTTAATGACGTTTTATGTTCATGCTGTGCTACGTTACGTCACAGCATAGATGGAAAGTGTCATCAACGGTGACTTTCACTGTGCGGTGTAGCTAGTTTGTTATGGTACTTAAGCTGTTATGTTTTTATGGACGAGTTTGTGTCAGCTGTTTTATTTTCGAGTCTATCGTTTTTCTATGTCTGGTTATTATTGTTATTATTATAAGCCTGTGTTGTCCCACTGCAGGGCAAAAGCCTCCCTTCCCTCGTTCCATTTTTCCCGGTCTACTGAGATTGTGGGAAGGAGTCCAGCTCATCCCGCCATCTCTTTCTGGGCCTGCCAGCTACCATTAATTTTTAAAGCACTGGTTTGACAGGCGTCAAACTTAATTAAACTGCTGTGATTGGTTGATAAAAATAGATTAATTTAAAGTATGTAAATTAAAAAATGGATCACATTTCGTTAACACGTTCAGCGCTAAACGAATTCAAAACATAGCTTGTTTCTGTCAAATAAAATATTGAGTGTCAGCTGTTTTTTTTCGAGTCTACCTTTTTTCTATGTCTGGTTATTATTGTTATTATTATAGGCCTGTGTTGTCCCACTGCAGGGCAAAAGCCTCCCTTCCCACGTTCCATTTTTCCCGGTTTACTGCGATTGTGGGAAGGAGTCCAGCTCATCCCGCCATCTCTTTCTGGGCCTGCCAGCTACCATTAATTTTTAAAGCACTGGTTTGACAGGCGTCAAACTTAATTAAACTGCTGTGATTGGTTGATAAAAATAGATTAATTTAAAGTATGTAAATTAAAAAATGGATCACATTTCGTTAACACGTTCAGCGCTAAACGAATTGAAAACATAGCTTGTTTCTGTCAAATAAAGTATTGAGTGTCAGCTGTTTTTTTTCGAGTCTACCTTTTTTCTATGTCTGGTTATTATTGTTATTATTATAAGCCTGTGTTGTCCCACTGCAGGGCAAAAGCCTCCCTTCCCTCTTTCCATTTTTCCCGGTCTACTGCGATTGTGGGAAGGAGTCCAGCTCATCCCGCCATCTCTTTCTGAGCCTGCCGGCTACCATTAATTTTTAATGCACTGGTTTGACAGGCTTCAAACTTAATTAAACTGCTGTGATTGGTTGATAAAAATTGATTAATAAAAAGTATGTAAATTTAAAAATGGATCATCGAATTCAAAACATAGCTTGTTTCTGTCAAATAAAGTTTTGAGTATTATTAATAGGCTCTCAGAAACTGGGATTAAGGTCTTTTAACTTACGACACTCCTGTCTACTTTGAGTCGAAGATCAACAGTGTAAGGTTCCGTACATACGGCGATGATCAGTACGATATTTTACGGTGAAAATTTGGGATCATAATTATGACCACATTCCGCTGATCATACGGTTAAAAACAAATGCAGTATGAAACTGCTATCAATCATGCTGAATACCCTATGCCTAGGCGGTGCCCAACTACGTTGGGGTCGGCTTCTAGTCTAACCGGACATTGCATTTTACAAGCAGCGACTGCCTATCTGAACTCCACAACCGGCAACCCAGTTACGGGATAAAACTGCCATGTGATCCCAAAATTATGTACAGAAAAATATCGTACTGAATCACAGTACTGAATGGCTTGTGAACTGTATCTAAATAGGGTTAAAAATAATTTAGGTTTTACAATAGCTTACCATTATGAAGTAAAACTATTGTGTGGTGTTGCCCGCTCCGCCCCCTGCAACAATTAATTTAAATATGTCATATTTATTACTGATTATTCGATTATTTGCAGGAAAGAATCGAAACTTGTAAAGCTATAGGGGAAACCTTTGCCCAGCAGTGCGACAATCGAGGTCGATTAAAAAAAAACAGATTCCGTCATGGAATTTTACCAGTACAAAATTACAATAGATCTTCGCACTTACTCATGTTTTAAATTACCTAATACATAGATTCTTAACAAACTTAAATCAGTAAAACAATAATGCTATTAGAAGCAGTTATTTAAAAAAAAAACCTTTTTTTATTTATTAAGGGGGCGCCGACCCACTAGTGGCGCCCTCATCGATTATTTGGTTATTTTTTTTATTCTATCTATTATATTATAATCATACAAACAGAAAATAGTGGCCACTATTATCCGTTTTACGGATTATAATAAAATTAAGCAATGTAAAACTACCTCTTATAATAATATTAACGTATAATCTTGAGGAGCACAACTTAATGTGCTTATTTTCTGCATTTTCATTCTAAAATAAAAGAAATAACCAAATAACCGATGAGGGCGCCACTAGTGGGTCGGCAACCCTTTAAGGCGCAGATATACGACTTCTAATGATTTTAAATTCAACATCACGTCTAATCGATCGGACTGATTTCTTTGAAAAAAAAATAAAATGTTTTACTAGACCATTAGCTTCGTAATTTGATATGTCAATATTTGCAATTATACTTTTTTAACATAGTGTAATTAATTTGTAAAGTAATGTCTACCGCGGACATAAAAACGATAATCACGCAAACACTAGGTATCGGGTGTATTTTCATAAAACTTTCACGATATAAAAGACAATTTAATTCCCCGAATTTTAGTATACGGTTTTTATTTGTTTGGTGTTTGATAAATCAACAATAGATGATTGTTTCTTGATAGTGACCGCGCTTTAGGTCATGTAGTCGCCTTAAGCGTTAAACGCATTTAGTTTTGTTTTTATTCTGGTGAAAGTGGGCTTCCAAGTGTACGCGTTTATTTTGGATGATGGTAAAACTTTTGATTTTCGGTCTACATTCTACAATCATGTCTTGCCTAAGGAGCGGTTTTACATGCGAGCTATTCCGAGCTTTTCTATTCAGCAACCTAATTGCGTAACAACCTTTCAATCACAATCTGAATCATTTTGATTTTGAAGGATATTGCTAATCCATTGCATGTTCGAAAAATTTATCTGCTCAACAAAGTATATAAACGCAATGAACTTTCAAAATAAAAGCAATTCCTACTCTTACGCAATTACCCCGCAGATTTGTCTCTAGCCAAAGAAACATCACTCACTTGGAACCCCTCAGCAATGCAAAAGGGGTTCGGGGTTCATTTGAACGGAATCGTGAGTAGTTGCTCAAGTGCATTATTAACATTAAACAACATCTAGCATAATATTTTGGCTATTCTCCGACCATCTCAGATGCTTATCGTTACATTTTATTGCAGAATCCAACAGTAATAGCTGCTTTAAGTGCAATTACAAGCAATACAAAAAAAAAACAAATGTGCCAGTTCAAACTATACACATGTTGGATTTAAAAGTAAGTCATTGAACCTTTCTGGAAGTGGGTTAAAAGTTAAATTTAGTAGCACTCGTTGGTTCTTTGTGGTACATCTTTCTTTAGCGATCAATGTCTTGCGGGGCTTACGATTCGATTTTACGAGGTCGATGGTCTACAAGCACAGTAATATGTACAGACGCCCGCACATCAAGCTACCCGAAACTGTAAAATTTTCCCAATCAACTTTGAACCTTATGTATAAATTATTTCATCACCACTGCTCTCAAAACGGTGAAGGACACATCGTGAGAAAACCAGCATGTCATAGAACCAAAAGTTCGAAGACATAATACATCCACCAACCTGCACTGGGCCCGCGTGGTGTATTATGGCCCACTCGCTCTCACAGAGAAGAGGCCTGTGTCCCAGCAGTGGGAACATTATAGGCTGATTATGTAAGTAGTGCTTTTAGTCCTTCGAGAAACTTTGTTAGGTAAACAAGGACTCCTTGCAATAACTCTAAAAAGGTTTTCCTCGTGATTTACTTTTTACCCTTTGTTTACCTTAACGAGGAACGGAACCAGCCTTGAAACTTCAGACTTAGCCTGTCGCCAACCGATAACTTTTATATTACACGTCAGCAAGTTTTAAACATGCACATTATTACTAACTTGTCTTTTGTTACAGTTTAACATGAAACTGACCTAATTTCGTTGCATGACCTGCTTTAATGCTTTGTTTTAAAAAAGTAGAGTCAAGTGTGTGGTCGAAAATGTTATATTAGTAGATTACGAAACGTGTGACTTTATAGCTAAACGCCGTGTATTAATAGACTACATAATTATGTCACACGTATCGGATAGGTACTTATTTTATAGCTCGTGTGACCTAAACCCGCACTTAAGTCACGCCTTTCTGCGTAAAAATTTCACAGAAAAGCATGACTTAAGTGCGGGTTAGGTCACACAGTGCTATAATTTTCAAACACGGAATGTGTTTGAAATTTTTCTAACAATGGCGAGCGCATGTCAATGTCACCTTTTCGAACTTTCATTTTTAACCGACTTCCAAAAAGGAGGAGGTTATATGTTCGACTGTTTTGTTTGAAATGGTACGAGAGTGTACCCTTTCAAACAAAACACAAAGTGCATCAAGGTCCATCAAGTTGGAATCTGATAAGAGGATCCCATGGAAATCGAGGGAAACCCTCAAATTTTATAGGCAAAGCTATAGCGATTTGGGTATTTTTTAAAGTAACTTGAGCATTTGCTCTCGGAAATCATCATTTGGTAAAATGGAGCTGATAATGAAGACTACAGATGGACATCGGAACTACTCAATGATAAATATTTCACGGGTTGCGCTTCGATTACTTTAATATGGTTGCTAAGTAATTTATGCTCGTCACAATGCGTATGGTAAGTGATCGTTGAGGAGTTCTCCTTGTTCTTACCAAGATACCTTGACAAATTGACAGTTATGCCGCTCGCACGCCACCCGTGCTTAACGATTGACGTCTCACAGATGAGCATTTGAATGCCATTCTACGAATTTCTACGACAGACATGAAAGCAAACATTTCACAAATAGCGAGTCAAATACAGCCTCAAAAAACACATTAAATTTTAATTTGACTCGCATGCATAATTAGATCTCATTTAATTTGTTTATTTTTTCACATTTTTTTTGGTATTTTTCATAAATATTTAAAATTAAATTATGTAGGTAAAAGTAAGTATTATTTGTGGTTGTTTTTTATTTTCATTTTTAACATAATCGATATAGGTACACAAAATTATGAACTAGTGCGGCCCGCCTTTATTTCATTTTGCCACTATGTGGCCCCTGCCTCGTAAAAGGTTGCCGACCGCTGGTATAGGCATTCAGAACAGAATTTATATCACAAAAATCGTTTTAAAAAATACTCAAAAATATTTGTGTTTTCTGTTTTACTACGAACGAAAAAAATTGCACTACCATCCACTACTAAGGTTTATCTATAAGAAACAGTCGGAAAAAAAATTATTTTTCGAAGTTCGGGGTATGACATTTTTTTCTTTTTTTGGCATTACTACTAACGAAGATAGGTTCACTACTATCCACTACTAATCGGAATCTTTCGAAAAACCTACTAACTATTTTTTCCAAAGCCTTCCAAAGCCGGGTCACACAGGTGGAATATCGGGCTAAAAAGTATCCTTTAATATGCATTATTCTAAAGTAGAAGCTATACGTATTACTGTAAGGTTTCATCAAAATCCGTTCAGTACTTTTTGCGTGAAAGAGTAACAAACATCCATCCTCACAAACTTTCGCGTCTATAATATTAGTTTTTTATACATACACTAGCTTTTGCCCGTGACTTCGTCCGCATGGAATTAGTAATTTGGGTGGCAAATTTCCACCCCCCTTTTTACACCCCTAAATGGATGATTTCTGGGATAAAAACTATCCTATGTCCTTTCCCGGGACTCTATACCAAATTTCATCTAAATCGGTTCAGCGGTTTAAGCGTGAAGAGGTAACAGACAGACAGACAGACAGACAGACAGACAGACAGACAGACAGACATACACACTTTCGCATTAATATTAGAAGGGATGTACCTATATGATCTGACCAAGATTTTGTCTGGACTTTAAAAGAGACCTCTGAGTTTGTTTCGGCCTTTCTTCTCAGAGTAGTCAGACAGGAAACGCAAACCTCATCTAGTTTAAAAAAATATGACTGACGTGTAAAGTGTTTGTACAAATCTACTTACAGAAAATAAATCATTTATCATATCCCACTTTTGGGCAAAGGCCAAGTCCTTCCAGGAACTCTTTCCCAGCGCCACCTCGAACCAGCCCAACCATATTATTAGCTTTTATGTAAATATTATCCTTGTTTGTAAATAAAAAATAGCAACACTGATAATTTATTTTCCATTAAGATTTGATAAGTGATAATAATACTAGGAAGCTATAAAGATTTGGTAGTTAGTAAGTACAACAATGAATGAAATCACTCAAGTGACAATTAAGTTTTTCTTCGCATTTTAAGCTGATTGTTCACTCTGAAGGTCGTAGAAGTTAGGTAAAGATTTTTTTTCCGCAAAACCACAAAGCCACATTATCATTAGTTTGCAAACACACCCTTTGTAGTTTATCAACCTTTACGAAAAGTTAACATTTACTCGCTAATGCTTCAGCTTGGATCAAATTTTGTTGTTGTGGTAAAATAACATCCATACATAACATACATAATTCGACGGTAAAAAGGAAGTAGGGATAAGCGACATTTTGGTCAAAATGAGTTATATATGCCATCCTACGGAAGATTTTCCGCTCTTTCGAATGCGCTTACTCTCATGGCTCTAAGATGACTTTTTGGCGTTTAAACCCTAGCAAAAAATTCATAAATGACAAAAATACGTCAGTTTTTCTAAAATTTTAACTTTGAACGGCTCTCCTGAACATTTCATTTTTTGTAGCTTATACCCTACTTCCTCTTAACCGTCGATTATATATAATCAGCCTATAATGTTCCCACAGCTGGGACACAGGCCTCCTCTCTGTGCCTAGTGCGGGTTGGTAGATGTCACATTCATGTCTTCGAGTTTTTGGTTCTAGGACATGCCGGTTTCGTCACGATGTTTTCCTTTACCGTTTTTGAGAGCAGTGATGTTGAAATAAATTATACAAAGTAATGTGCCTGCCTGCGTTCGAATCCACGACCTGCGACACATAAGTCGGGGCCGTTACCACTGGGCCACCGGCCACCACTGCCCATATAACATCCATAGTCCGTACCATAAACAGAAAAACCGGCCAAGTGCGAATTGGACTCGCACACGAAGGGTTCCGTACCACCATACAATATTTAACACTACATAAAATAACGGCAAAAAAAATCACGTTGTTGTATGGGAGCCCCCTTAAATCTTTATTTTATTCTGTTTTTAGTATTTGTTGTTATAGCAGCAACAGAAATACATACACATTCTCTGAATTATCTTTGTGTTCGGTTGGCGGCTAAGGCTCGCCCCATAACCTACATGGGACTTAAACATATCTTTTAAAGTCAAGGTTCGCGAGCACATTCGCAAGAAGCTGGCAGTATCATCACAACGGTAATATTTTCTCATTGTTTGTCTTATTTCTTTTTAGTAAGTATATTTATGTGTGTATGTATATTTATTTGTGCTTATATTTATATGTAATTAGGTATATATTGTATTCATAGTTTTTATAGGTTTATGCGTATCTTTATATTTAAAATATTTATTTCTCAATTTTCATGATTGCACCTACCATTGTTTGTCTCTGCATCACCCAAAGGTTGACTGGTAGGAAATGCCTATGGCATTAAGTCCGCCTCTGTGCATTTATGTGTTTGAAGTATTAAATAAATAAATAATAAATAAACATAAACTGGCGAAATATGGGTGTACTAAAGGCACACCACTGCCTTACCTATCGAGGATTACAGGCGTGACCTTGATTGTTTATCTGAAACTAGCATCTGCCCGCGACTTCATCCGAGTTAAATTTCACCCTTCCCCCCCTTCACCCTCTTAGGGGTGGAATTTCGAAAAACCTTTTCTTAGTGGATACCTACTCTTCATAAAGAACACACCCTCCAAATTCCAAGTTTCTAGGACCAACGGTTTAAGGCTGTGCGTTGATATATCAGTCAGAATCAGTGGAGGGATTGGACTCCATGAGGTACTGGTACTTGTTAACTAAGTGCCTTAATAATATACCTACATCACACTGCACAGTGTCCCACATTAACTCAGGGATTGGATATTGGATTCAGTTCCATTTAATATTCCATTTTATTGCTGCTGCAACTAATTACAAAAAAGTCCTCTCAACTCTGATATCAATTTAATCGATATCACGTCATAATACCTAAGTAATTAGCAAAGTATCAGAGTTCGGAACATTCGCTCGGGTCTCGGCGAAAGTGGCTAGGGGCGGCGCCTGCGCCGGTCCGATACAAGTGAAAGTGGCGACGAAAGCAGAGTGCGGAAGAACTGCTTTCTTGCGTTCACCCCAGTACCAGTCGATATCCTGTTTTTAGAAGTACTGGTTAGTGGCAAGACTAGACATCGACTATGGTCAACAATCACAACAACTGTTACCTACATTCTTTGGAGGGGTCCGTGGCTAAATAATAACAGTAGCACAGTTCGTTCGATCAGGTTAAGCTACGCTTGCCGCAGTTGGTCTGTGGATGGGTGACCATCTTTACATACTGAGACCCCTCCGTGCCTCGGAAAGCACGTTAAGCCGTTGGTCCCGGGCTCCCGGCTGTCATTCG
Source organism: Gortyna flavago (assembly GCA_963669345.1). Taxonomy (NCBI): domain Eukaryota; kingdom Metazoa; phylum Arthropoda; class Insecta; order Lepidoptera; family Noctuidae; genus Gortyna; species Gortyna flavago. The sequence continues at coordinate 3,096,371 of OY770136.1, read as the reverse complement.
TAGATCTTTAACCGTCGTTACGGGTAGTCAGAAGCCCGAAAACCTGACACCCAGTCTTACCAAGGGGTATCGTATTACCCAGTAATTGGATTGTGGAGGTCAGATAGGCAGTCCCTCCATGTAAAATACTGGTATTCAGCTGCACTGGCGACTAGGGGCGTGAGGGCGCAAATATTGCCTCACCTTGACGCGTTCCGCTCCCTCCTTCGCAAGCATTACAGTTTCGCAGGAGGGTGACGGCTTCCCATGCACTCTCGCTCCGTACCATGGCACCATATAATTTAGTTAGAAGGTAAATTCTTACCACTTTTTCCGAATTGTCGGGAAAAGCATTATTACTTAAATTGTAATTGAAAAATCATCGACGAAAATTAAGGTTTTAAAATTAACCTCGATTGTCAAATGAAAAACGTTTTTTTTTTAAGTTATTTAAATTAGAGTTTCGGCAAGTTCAAGCATTCAAATAAGCAAATCATAGCAAGCGATGTGAATGGCACTACTAATTTATTGGCATCCACAGAGGTACGTTTTCTGATCCGCTTGTTTACACTTTCATCCGATACTTTTGGAACAGCCTATATTTAAATGAGTCTTACAAAAAACATTTTACAAACAGTATACACAATGAACATGATGTATTAATGAAACGCTAAATTAAATTATAATATCTGAATTATTCATTCGATTCTGACTCCGGAGACAATAGCTTGAGTTTAAAAACATTCAGTACAATACCCACAGGTCATATGAAATTGCAAATATTTTAGTGAATTCAGTGACATTTTAAACAGCATTTTATCAAGACATTGATTATATTCGGAGAGGGAGAGGAAATTGGACATTCTTCACGGCTAGTATGTAAACACAAAAATTATAAAAACAGACTAATATACTCGTGTTAAAAGCGCCAGCAGACAGGCACGGCACGATTCTAGTAGAACAATTTCCAATTTTTAAAAGAAATTGTTCAAGTACAGTCGCATCGCGCCTGTCTGGGTATCTGTTCGAAATAACAACCCTCAAATAAGTTGGTATTAGTTAGACAGTCTGTTAAATCTCTGGCCACGCTGACGCGAAATCACCGCGGAACGCGACTTCCCTCATTGATTGTTTTAATGGTTAGGAAGACAGTCATGCGACTAAAGTTTAAGCACCTCCATACAACAAAATAGGCGGTTGTCACACTGCACCGGACACCATTCCGGTGTGCGGTTTTTAACTTTGTAGAATCTTGATTTGTATACATAAATCGCAGGGTATGACATGCTCACACGGCATCTCCGTGCGGTCTACAGTCACAGTTAAAAACCGCAGCACCGCACACCGGAGCGGTTTCCCATGCAGAGTGAAAACCACCTTACTTGATACAAACGGTGCCGCGGTGCGAGCAAATTCCGTCCCGCATACTGCGCGGGATTCGCTCCAGTTTGGCCAGAGCTTAATTTTTCAGTCAGTAAGAGCGGTTTCGCACTACATCCGATCCGATCCGAATTAAAGATCCGACTTCAATCCGAATTAGAAATGTTCTAAATTCGGACCCGACGGATAGAGTTCGGATCTAGTGCGCAACCCCTCATACAAATAGGACTATGGTCACTTCGGACCGACATTTCTTAGATTCGGTTCGGACGGAGTGCGAAATCAGATATACAATTTTTGTGCCGATTATTATTTCCTTGATTACACATAATTATGAATTACTTTCTAGAATTTTATATGACTTATTAATATTTTAGATAAGTATTTTTTTCAAACTTTCATATTATAAGTTAATCTTTGTCCTAAAATTTCAAACAGAGGGCAATTTTCTTTTTTTTTTAGAACGTTCGCATTCTAATCCCAGTCTCAATCTGTCAAAAATACAATCAATTTAGGTACTTATATAAATTATATAATTTTTGACAAGTTTCTGACACTGATTGTGAATTGAATTTGAACGCAGTAACCTTCAGCATCCTAATTGCGTAACACACTATCAATCGGAATCTGAATCATTTTGAAGGACATTGCTAATCCATTTAATTATATATTATATTTACATATTATATTTGAAAAATTTGTCTGCTCAACAACGTAAATAACGCAATGAATGTTGTTCAATTGTCAAAATGAAAGCCATTCCTTCCTCCTACCGTTAGTGTGTTACGCAATTAGCCTGCACATCACTAATAGCAACAATATGCAAGCTGACAAAAGTGTTTCAAAGTATAACAACACAACGATGGGTTTCAAAGTAGTACAACTAGCGGCAAGCCCCGGCTTAACATGGGTAAATGTCGGTATTTAACAAAAAAATTAAAACTTATAAACACTCTCTTGACAGACTTTCCATGCTTAGAACACTCGATCAAGTCTGCTTTTGACACTGTAGGTAGTACACTAGTACATCAATTAGCTCTATTTGTCAATAATTTCCGCAGTGTACGCGATATATGGATTTTTCGGCGTTACTATTGCATATTTTAACATGGAAAAATAGTTATTGTGACATCTGCAATAGTTAGACATTTGGTATCGCGGACTTTTTTGTAGATATTCATATCCTCTATAAAACTGTAGTACATCACTTTGCTTTATTGTCAATAGTTTCCTCAGCGTACGCGATATAAGGTTATTTTTTTGTTTACACCTTTGGGTTACATTATCCAAGTATTCATACGGACCCTAACTTTTTTGAAAATATTCTATCGCCTATGTTCATCAGGGACAATGTAGGATTATAATGGTGAAAGAATTTTTTAAATCGGTCCAGCAGTTTCGGAGCCTATTCAATTCAAACAAGCAAACAAATCTTTCCTCTTTATAATATTAGTGTAGATGTCATAATTGTCATAATAATTTGCATAATAAATTAAACATTTCTGCCATTCTGTCAGCTCTATTTGAATATTATTTGTTCTAAAGTGCATTCAACTTTATTCAATTCAAAGTCATTCAGTTTCGCCTTATCATTGGATATCATTAGACATTGAAGATCTTTTTTTTTCATTCGAAACTAATGAGCAGAACAAAATCTTTTTTTTGTGAAAATCAGAATGAGTGGCCAAAATGAGCGATCTGCTTTAAAATATAACTAAAATCAAATACCAACGTTTTTGTAAATTTCTCATTGATGCTCCGCTCCTATTGGTCGTAGCGTGATTATATATGACTTTCCTCGATAAATGGACTATCCAACACCAAAATAATTTTTCAATTCGAACTAGTAGTTCCTGAGATTAGCGCGTTCAACTAAACAAACAAACAAACTCTTCAGCTTCATAACATTAGTATAGATGACATTCTGTATTAGTTAACATAGGGCTGATTTTTCTTTGGCTGAGATTGACGTCTGACAGATTTTGTATGTAAGAACTGTCAAAAACTCAAAATTATTCCTTGAATAAAATTATCTGGTGTTGGAAATATTAGCCCTTTATAAACAAAAATCTCTATTAATAAAATCTTTATTCTTTGCCCTAAAAATCTAGAAAAAAATATATATTTAGGTATCAAATAGGTACAAAATTTTAGTAAAGGCGAATTGCAATTGAAATTTTGGAGACCTTTTTTTTTATGGATGGGAAATCATCAAATGACCCCTCCCGCTCTGGGTGGAGCAGAAGGGAGTGTCAGACTCTTACTGACTAAAACCCATCCGTGTTCCTTCCTTAGCCCTTTATGTTCCGGGGTAGCGGTAACCCTTTCGGACAATCCCGCTGCCCCGGCAGGCTTCGGCGCCCTGACGGGCCCCTCCTTAAACATTACATCTCTTTGAGGCGCGCGTGGAACACATACGCGCCGTCCGGCACAGGCCTGGTCCTGATCGGACGGCGAGCTACCCATTACTCGCCGTCCGCAGGCCCGCGCCTACGGTGGCCGGGAGTCGTCACGCGGCTCCCGACGCCCGGGGCGTCTCCCGCGGCGGCTGGGACAAGCGGCTCTATCGGCCCTCTCCCTCGCCCATCCCGCCACCTCCTTAGCTAGCATGACCGCTTCGCAGAAGGAGGTGACTGCCTCCCACTCCCTCTCGCCCCGGACCATGGCTTGGACCAGGGCGAAAATTTTGGAGACCTTACGTGGAGATTCTAAATGTGGGCCAGTCACCCTGACGTCAGAATGACTGCCCATTTTTTAAATTCATTATCTCAGTTATTAATTAGGTACCAATTATCTAGTCAAAGGTATCAAATGGTATCAAATAGTAGCAAATAGGTATTAGATTTTATTAATGTTTCAAAGCTGACCGGTCATTTTGGCCCAGTCATTCTGATGTTCACCTTTTTTTGCTATTAAATTGTAAACATTGTTATTTGTAATATCATTGAAGATCTGCGTAATTTTAAGAACAGTCTATTTTGTAGGTACTTGTTCTTCATGTAGTAAGTCATGTTTTTATTATGCTATATATGTATATACACACAGTACATGTTGTTATTCATTTTCAAAAGTTAGGTACAAGTAGGTTCAGTCAAGCGCACATCATTGTTAAGACTTGCACTCAAGGCTTCAAAAACCGGTATTTTTGGGAACCGGTACCATTACCAGTACCAGTACCAAACGTATAATATCAGTACTTTACTGGTATCAAAACCGGTACCAAACAAATATTGCCATAAGTTAGAGTGATGCATGAAGCCTCCTCGTGTAGCGCAATTTGTTCCGCCAGTTACTCAACTGAACCGAGCGCTCGGCGCATCCTGGACAGTCACACAAAACACCTTATTTGACTGGCCAATTCTTCCCTTGCGGTGGTAAGGATAACGCCCGCCTGGTTTGCGACCACCCTCCCACCGAAGTCCGGCGTCAAACAGTCTGCTGTTTCGTCGATGCGTGGGAGTTCCAGTGCCTTAGGCATCTTTTGGGCACGCTCGTTCCATCATACACCTCATCCATCACTTTCCATCAGGCGTGATCGAGGTCAAGAGCGGGTCAATTCAGCAATGAAAAAAAAAAATAAAAATAATACAACAGATATTTGTAAAAAAAAAAACAACTTAAAAAAATACATTACAAAGTGAAAAATAAATTAAAATAATACAACAGACATTAGTAAAAAAAAAACAACCAACTTAAAAAAATACATTACAAAGTGAAAAATAAATTTAAATTTCGGAAGTCGGTGTCGTTGGTTCTGCATTTTCCATTTTTTGACACAGACTTCCCAAAAATAAAGTTATTTTTCATTTTAAGTGTTCTTTTTTAAGTCCGTTGTTTATTTTTGTAAAAAAGTTAATATTTTTGACTTATTAGTTGTACCTACCCCACACAAATTCAATGAACACTACTTCCTATGTAAATATCAGTTAAAACATCATCAATATAACAAGTGAAGTTAACTCAAAAACTACCCAAGCAAAGTTAATCAAATTTATAGGGGAGCGCCCCTGAGGCAAACCTTATCCATTAAAAACAATACATAGATATAAAAAAAGCTAAGGTGAATTGAAAACACAGACTAACTAGAATATTCATCAAAATTCGCATGGTAATGCTAGAGATGCAGTACATTTTATGCATAATATATATCTTCGTACATAAGAATAATTACCTAATGTATTAAATATACTAAAATATCTGGAAACATATCTGGCGAAATGTGGGTGTACTATAACACATTTCTCTAACCCTTCAGGGATCACAGGGGTGTAGTGTTGCCAGATCGGAACTTACCGAGTCCGGGACAATTCCATGTCGGGCTTGGCTATAGCTATGAATCCATATTATATGGATTCGAATTTATAATATTAGTACCTATATATATGGACCATATATATAGGTACTAATATTATAAATTCGAAAGTAACTCTGTCTGTCTGTATGTTCCCTTTTCACGCCTAAGCCACTGAACGGATTTCTATAATTTGGCAGAGAGATAGATTGCATCCCGGGGAAGGACATAGGATTGTTTATATCGACACTGCCTGCCGCTGCCGTCTAGCCGTAGCCGTGTCATGTGTTTTAATTATGACTTTTTTCGGAATCCGGGGCAATAGATCGAATTACTAGACACGGGACAAGACGTAAAATTCCGGGACAATCCCGGACATCTGGCAACCTTACAGGGGTGTCATGTGTATTATCACTATGTAAAGAAGCATTTGCTGTACATACACAAAGATAAGGGTTAACAAAGGTTATTCATACTATTTTTATGACACACCTATTAACTATTAATGAATAAAATTAATAAAAAAATATAAATTTATTTACATTGAAATAAACCTAAATACTTAATAAGTGTTTTTACTGTAACCTTACACATGAATGCGGTTTATGGTCTTTAACATAAATAGTCATCCATACTAATTCCAAAGGAGGTAACTCTTTGTATGATAACTTTTCACGTCTAAACCACTAAACGGATTTCGATCAAATTTGGTAAGGAGATACAATGGGGTCATGGGGAAGCTTAAAGGCTAGTTTTTTCTCGGTAGCACGTTCCGTGGAATATTTTCCGACGTCCACGCGAGTGAAGCTGCGGGCAGAAACTAGTTAATAATAAGTTTGATGAGTATGCTTTGTCAAGGACGTACCATGTGCACTCAGTAGTTTCTCCCTCGCCATAGATGGGGACGATGCAAAAAAAAGAATCTAGAAAAAATTATCATGACACAATTTTTCTATCAGATCTACTATGTGTGTAATGATGTTTTCAACAACGCAATCAGTATTTGATAAGAATCAATTGTGGACATACCTATACGATAAAAGTCTCACTATTGTAGACTTTTATACTTTCCTTGTAAATGATTCTATTCAAAATCATGTCATCATCATCTACCTGCCCTTACTTATCCTGTTTTTTCTTCTACCAGTTTCCCCTGTCAACCGTCACGCTATCATTCACTCCCTTCTATTTCATATCATTCCTCACACAATCCATCCATCTTTTCTTCAGAAATCATGTCATTTATTAAAATTAGGCTGATAATCAGCATAATGATTTATATGTGTAAGTAGGTTTGTACAAACGCTTTTACACGTCACTGATATTTTAAAAACTAGATGAGGTTGGTATTACCGATCTGACTACTCTGAGACGAAAGGCCAAAACAAACTCAGAAGTCACAGTCCTTTTAAAGTCCAGACAATCTTGGTCAGATCATGTAGATTGGTGACTGAAATGGTCTTTTGAGAAAAGAACAACAGATTGAGTGGACCTGTAAAGTCAGTGCAAACATTTTTCAGTAATCATGCAGTTCAACTCAGAACTGCATCCTGAGCTCCTTAAGCTCAATTATTCAATGGACAATAACAAAGAAAGGACATTTGGGTAGGCCGCATAAATTACTTAAACTGCCAGACCATAATATGGATAGCACTTATTGAATGTTAAAATTACATCAGACAATCGCTGAAACGCAAACCCTCACCATATTCAAAATTTAGTTGTATTCCAAGAAACAGTTTTACGACACATTACACTGCTGCTTGTACTATAAAATGTACAAACACCGGTCTTACGTTATGTTGATTCCTAATATTTTTTCTACTAAACATATTACAAATTAAAGTCTCATTCCCTGTCTGTCTGTGTGACCACATTGTTCTTCTAAACTATGCAAAGGAAATCCCTTGATGCAGTTTTCACTATCATTTAGGGAATTTTATTCCGAAAGGTTTATGTGTATAATAGATTCATATTAAACTCACATAAGTAATATAATAAAGAAATCCTCATGTTTTATCAAGTCGTAAAAACAGAGCAGAGCAGGTCGCCAGTTTCAGTATAACTTACTACTGACTTGTCACAAGACATAAGAATTGAATGACAAATTGATAAACACATATTGGTTTGACTTTTACACCAGAGACTGATGTAAAATAACATGCATATATATATGAGACTAAATAACCCATTAATAGCATTGCTATCAATAATAGATACTAATTGGGTGCCTTGTTGGACTAGTGGTCATGACCGCTACTGCTAAGCATGAGGTCCTGGGTTAAATTTCCAGGTGGGCAAAGTGTTATTAGTTTTTCCATTAGGGATTTCTCAGTAGCAGCCCAGAGTATGGATTTTGTGCCCGGTTGATGGCAATAGGCTCGCCCCGTCATATTTCATGTGACTTACATATAATTGGCAAAATAAGGGTGGGTACTGTAGACACACCTCTGCCTAACCTGATTTATGTAATGTATGTGGTTCTCAGTAAAAAATTATATTTATTTATCTATCTACTTACTACAAATGAACAAGCTCGAGTCACTTATAAACTCACTTACTCAAAGGAAAAGAAAGTAAATAGTGTTTTTATGTCATTATTTTAGTACTTAATTTAGGTACAGTTAACAGCTTATTATTTGATTAAGTATAATAACCAGCTATGATAAGAGTTATATGCTAGGAGTACTAAATAAAGTCAAGTCTTACTAAATCATGATTATAATGAGGTAATTAACTAATCATGTTTATTGAGATTGTAAATTTGTAAAGTGATAAAATTACTAAAGATGCAGTCGTAATCAACGTACCGTAATAGCACATCGATTAGGGAAAGTGTCCACAATGCCAACTCTAAGAGTAATTAAAAAGCAAGATTACTTGAAAAACAACAAATAAACTAGTATCCGTACCGGCCGTACATCAACGTCGCAGCAGCACGAACGAGCCAGCATGGCTCTCACGGCGCAGGGACGCAAAACAAACACCAATACCTCACTAAACAAGGACAGCTAAGTTGATTAACTTCACCCACTGCGTTCACATTGCGCACAATTTATTGATCACACTAAGGAATCTTGATCCTTTGACCATAACAAAAAACACACTTTTCACAAATCACTAAAATATGTGCGGATACTTCCACAGAAACAGATTGTACACAAATAAACCACCGCCGTGAGACTACTTGCGAAACGATATGTCAACTACCTACGTCAAACGATCTCAAGTATACCAGAATAAAACACTAGCTATACTAAACATTCTATGTATTCACATGAAACTACTTTGATTCACTAGTAAAATACGTACGATCTAGAATGTTTTGCGTCTTTTTCGTTTGGAATAATACCTTAAAATTTTCCGATAAGCAAAGAAGCGAACCACCGCTACGCGAACCTATCGAAAACTGGAACAACATTATTGCCAACCGAACAAAACGAAAAATCTTTCAACTGACAGTTACTTGACAAGTTACGGCTGCAGGGATAACATCATATGAATAAAAAATCTTCTATTTTCACATTAACTGTAACAATAATAAATATGAATACGAAATAATGAATAATAAGCAGCAATACAGAATAATGTGGCGTGACTCCCACTTTATTCAACCTAGGTCTCGCAAATCTGGCCTACATCAATATTATACTTATTGTCACGTATGTACCTACGTGACACGCGTTACGCGACCTATAACAAAACTGCAATATTCAAAAACCCTAGTTCCCTTACTAATTAGCGCCTGTCTTTGTCTTCTTCTTTCTAAAGTCAAATTACCGACGACTGAAAAAGAGAAATCGGTGTGTAACTATTCATCTGATATAATACATTTACGGGGGTATGAATATATTCTAATTTCACGGGTTTCACTTCATCACATTTAGCTAAATTATGTAGCTTTTCACTTTTGTGCAAGCAGTCTAGCTTTGACAAGCACGGATCTAACCGGCTTATTCCGTTTATCCACCCCAAGGTAAACGCATGTCATGTCTGAGAATCCACCCTAAGCTTATAAAATTCGTTTATATCCAACTATGCTTATGGTGGAATATCGGACATGCGTTTCCGAGTATTCACCTTAGGGCGGATAAACGGAATAAGCCATCTAACCTTCAGATTAGGGTATGGTCAATATCACTAACTAAAAATTCGCAGTACAAATGTATGCGAACTTTTTGTTTTGTCCACTGAATTGAATTCCAATTCCTATTTTAATAAGGATACCGATACCGCCACCGGCAGGATTATTTTCAGCTTTACAGCTCCACGTTATGATTTTCATGGACGTAATATCTAGCGCGCTAGCCTGAAACTGCGTATGTACATTGTAAAGCATATCCTGCACCACAAGTCTCTTCTAGAGGCATGTGTGAAAAAAAAGGAGCTTATTGGTGCATGCTTACCGCTACCCGCAGTCCCACATAATTTACCATTGACTTGTACTTCCGATATTGTTATGAGCTAAGGCAAGTTTGAGGCCGGGAATGTGTCGCTGTTTTAACTTACAGATTAATAAGATAATCAAATAATATTACAGCAACCAGTACCAACGAACTTTGCAAAATATACTAAATTGGTATAATTTCCATTTTCACTCCACCCGTTGAACGTCATAACATATGACGTAACTCGATAATGAAGATTCACATTTCACAGGTAATAAATATTATTTACATCCATGGGCTAGAATGGCCACTGGCTTGGCCACTTTATAGATGGAACATGAAGGCCCATTTGATAAATCATGTCGAGGCTGCGTCCAGCCGCTAGCCGGTGCAAACGAATGCCGCAAGTTCAAATTGATGAAAAAAGGGAGCTTTTTCATTTAAAGTTCTAGAATATCAATAATGTCAATTAAAGTTGACATGTTGCTGGTCTGATCACGTAGTCGGCTCGAAGGACCACAAATATGATTGAGTATTGCGTATTGCCAAGGACGCTTTTGAAGTTTCCTACTCAAGGATGTAAATTGAAAGAGGTCAGGTACTCACGGGATGCTGGGGGTCAGGAAATCACTACACTATCACTAGCAGTCGTATTTCACGATATTTTTGTGTTTTTTCACCGCGCGCGCGGTTTTGTTGCCGGCCGGTCTTCGCGTTGAGTAGAATATTTATTTACATGTTTAAAAGTACTTAAATGACTTTAAACATGTTCTCATTTTAGGATTTTACGAATCATCGGCATTTTTTCGTGATTCTTCATCGCGATGGCAGCAGCCTTTTGTTTGATTTTTTTTTTTTTTTTTACCAAGATCGGCTTGCTCAATTTTTGCACTCGCGTAGATAAGTCTAAACGTGTTCAATATCGTAGCATTTAAATTTTGAAGTTTCTTGGAATAGAACCGAACGAAATAACTTACAAAATTGTAATAATAAAAAAACCATGTAGATTTGAAATCTGTAATCACAAGTAGGAATCCATCCAGTCTACCTACGCACTTAAGCAGACAAAATTATCTAGACAAGAATTTTACAATTTAAATGTTTGACCTAAACATGCTTATGTATACCTACTTTTAGTTTAAATTACAACTTTACAATACCTAGTAATTATTATAATATCGTTATTATACAAATATAAACTATTATCGTATTTAATGCTAACTACCTACATTAGGCTACTTTTTAAATTGTTCAGAAGATCAATATCAGTCAACAGCGAGACTTTTCATATGAAAACAGTACAGTATAAAACTAAATTCAACAGATATATTAAATAAAATTAATAAAAAAATCACGAGAACTTAATTTGTCGGCAAAATTAAAAAGTAATTATTATTTTTATCTAGATTCACAAGTGACGAAAGTAGTTAGATAAAATAAAAAAGAAAAACCGCAAATATGTTTAAACGAATGACTAAAATATATGCGCATTAAATAAATAACTAAAACAACAAGAAGACAAATTCAATTACTATTGCACACCGTAGGCATGGTCCATTCACATCATCAGTCTTACAATTTATTCAGCAAGAGTATGCTCCCAGGTAAACTGAAGGGGCCAAGCCGGGATCTGATATCCACCGCTCGAACAGCAAAGTAGTACTTGAACCCAGCCATGAATTGCGTCAAGGTGCATGCCATAGGTAAAGGCAGAGCTTTAACATCTCCAATCTTCTTCCATAACGATGTACTGGGAGGAGATGACGTTTCTTGGTACGCATACAACTGATAACTCGCTATTTCTTCGTAACTGTCCTCTTGATAACCTTCAATTTTCCAAGAAATTACTATTCCATTTTCTACTTTCGATAGTTTGAGATCTGGCGATGGTGGTAACGCTTTCCAATTTGGTGGCTGGTACTGCTTCATGGCGTCGGGCAAAGGAGCTGGATGTCTTCCAGTTTGGACTCTGTTCGCCCTGACTGATCCGGCAGGCTGTCTTGCCATTTGAGGAGTAGGACACCTTGGTCTTAAACCTGAAACGCAAATATACAAGCACATTATATACTAAAGATTTAAAAAATAAAAATGAAGAGTATATTTATTATTGTAGGTGTTGACTTACCTGGTGAAGGAACAGTCTTTAACATGATAGTCTGTCCAGGTCTTATATTTTGATTCTGTGGACCACTTATAGGAATGTAAACTTTTCTTGGACTGCTAACTGCTGCTGGGAAAGCTTGTCTCGGGTTTGCCATCAGGGTTTGAGAGGGAACTACTCTAACTGGAGGTGCGGGGGATGTCCGATTGTTAATTTTAGCTGGTGGTTCGTCGTCAGTCAGATCTACTGTCACAGACAAAGCTCTATTAAACTGCCTTTTCTCTGCCGCTTTCTGACTAGGTGCAGGGTTTTTGATTCCGTTCGGCATGGGAGTGGCATTTTTGACTGGGGTTATTTGATTCACCAAAGGTATCGTACTTGGAGATTTCATGGCGGGACTAGCAGGCACAAGTCTAGGTACTGGTATGGGCTGGGTGGCAGCAGGTGGTTTCTGCAGTCGAAGGTTTGTAGCCGGCAAACTCTTAGTACATTGTCTGTTGTTAGTGGAGTTTTGTAGCTGTGCAAGGCTTTTCCTTCGGGCACCTGTTTTCTCCATAAAAACTTGCATGCCAACAGACCGGGTTATCTTAAGGGGTGTTATCTGTATTCCTGGTGTTATCTTTTTCTGTTCCTCCTGTATGGACTTCAAAACGACTTGAAGATCACGATTCTGTTTTGTGAGCATCATGGCTTTCTTCCTGTATTCATCGATACCCTGAGCCACTGATTTCATTTTATTTTTAATTTCACTTAAATTGCTTCTGTCGACAATACTCTCTACTATTTTGAGGATACAGAATTCCTCTAAATCTTCCCGCGTCATATCAGCCAGATTCTTTTTGGCAGATTTTAAGAAATTGTCTGGAACTAGTGGCAACTCCGATGATACATTTTCAGTTTGCATGGTTTCTTCTTTTTTTTCACTGACTTTTATTTGCAAACTATTATCCTTTACTTCTTCTGCATGCGTGGAATCTGGAAAAGAAACATTAAACTATATTACAATCATTTTTCATAAAGTTACAGGATTCAGTTATAAGTTGACGGCTTTCGCCTTTCAGGGATCGCCAAGTAACATGGGACCAGGCCAGGCATAACAAAGCTACTTGTATGTGGTGGTTATACCCGATGATTTATTTTACCGTCTCGAAATTTTTACAGGATGTTGACCCATGAATATGAACAACTTTCGAATTCGAGACAGTAAAAAAAAACAAACATCCGGTAAAAATGATTAATTACCTATAAAGTGGCACCCAAACAGTTGTCAGATAATAATACTTACTGTTCATATTTTTAATACTGAATGGTCTTTTCATAAGAGATAACTGTTACTAACCTTTCTCATCAGTCTTGGTAAATAAGTCGAACTTTTCTTCAACTGTTTTTTCTCCAGTTTCCGAATCCGTTTTATTTTCTGTGTTGATTGGAGTATCCTCTTTATTACTAGTAACTACAGGTTCGGGTGTTTCAGTCTTAGTTGTATCCTCATCAATAAGCATGATATCATCGTCATCTTCAATATTAATGCATTGCTTCTCGTTTAAATCTCCTTGCTTAGGGGGTTCATCTTTCGGAGGCTCATCCTCGTCATCGGATAATATGTCTAGTGTATTAGATAGTTTACATAAAATAGGTTTATCTTTACTACTACTACTACTAACAGGAGCAGAGGGATTTTCTGTTGTTTGTGAACTGGTATAGTGTTCTTTGCTCTTCGTTGTTTCTTTAACTTCTTCCACATCCATGTCATCTTTAAGCTCGATGGATGGCGAATCATCAGCATGGTTGCTTGATATTACATCCGTAGAATCACTGACTGGCACTTCAATATCATTCTTGCTCTCACCTAAATGTTTATCTTTATTATCAGAAGACTCTGAAGGTTTTTCTTCATTTATAGAAGACTCTAAAAGTTTGTCTTCAGTTTCAGAAGACTCTAAATGCTTGTCTTCATTTTCGGAAGACTCTAAATGTTTACCACCTTTTTCAATAATATTTGCCGCCGGTTCTTCTAATTCTACATCAAGTACCGGTTCTTCTAATACTACATTAGGTTCTTCTTTAACATCCACTGTTTCATCGTTTTGCAATTCATTTTCAGCTAAATCTAAAATTTCGTCGATATTTGCCGGTTTCAAGCTAATTATGTCTTCTTCATCTTCCACAATAGCTTCTTGAACTGTTTTTTCAGCGTCCTCTTCCAATTTCTGTTTCATAGGGCTTGTGATTTGAATTTCTTCGTCTGTGCCATTATGCTGAGATTCTTCTTCTTGTTTATTTTCATTAGTTTCCGGAACGGTTTTTTCAGATGTTTCTTCTTTAATTGCAACCTTGATACTCGACTCATCTTCCGTAATTTCCGATACATCATTTGAACAGTTGGGTAAAGTTTCAATTTCCGCATTTATAACCCGTTTATTTTTTTCATCATTAGTAATGACGTTATCATCTCCGTTAATGTTTTCTTTATTACCGTTGCATTTTTTCTCGTTAAGTTGTTCAATATCACCATTGACAACTTTCTCAGTATGAATATCTTCGATCGCAGACATGTCTTTTTTTATAGCTAAAGTACGCTCAGAATCGAGAATTAATTGCATTGTTTATCATTTCCTTAACTTCAAAGAAGATTCACCACACCTGAAACAGAAATAAAAAAGAACTAAGTAATTAATTTTTATTAGGTACACTTTTAGTGATGACATCATCTATGTAAATCTTTAATTATTATCTATCAAACTAAATGCTGCAAACCTACTCGAATCGTAACATGTTTTCATAACAAGATATTATTTTCGGTATGAATACCGCCATCTATGAGAAAAAGACCAAATACAAGCATTCCAAGCGAAGACCCTCCTTCCCCGATAAAACCTGTCAAGTTCTCAACCAGTTTGGCTAAAAGCAGACAGCTCTTTGCTCATTTCAGTGGGTCTGCACTTATCACGACACCGCATGCGCGGAACGCGGCCGCGTGATCAATGGCTTTTACTATACAAAAAATCAATCCAATCCTGGATAATTGAACCAGCAAGCAACTTTTAGTTCGTAAGTTGTCCCCTGTTACCCAGTAAAAATTCACTAAAATATCAAATAGATGGAACAGTCAATGGAGGAGAAAGTACTACTACAGATTCCGCTAGCAGCACGCAGTAAACAAAAAAAAAAAAATACAAAAAGTTTATTGCAGAAACTTGTACAGTTTTTACAGTAAATCTTACATAGAGGGGACCTCCTTTTAAGTAAAAGGCAGTGCGCAAAATGAACTATGCCCTACAGTGCAGCAACAGAGTGACTAGAGCGCCCTAACTGGTTACTGTAGGTTAGGTACTCTAGTTTTAGCTTAGCTTAGCCTAGCCTGTAACTGTGTGTATATTATTCAAAATAATAAATAAATAAGCATCTGTCCCGATTCATATTAAAGTCATGAAAACCGATTTCTAGATTCGTTAAAAGCCTGAGATATACAAGAAATTGATTGATGCCCTTTATCCTGGAGACACTCAAGCTGAGATGGACCGGCGACACAGATTCCATTGCCGATAAGTTTCATGAGACAGGTTTTCGACCGGTTTCTCGGTGCAATGGAACACTTCCGGTGACGAAAGATAAAGGAGAATTTCTACGAGGATTTGGAAGAAATGCTTATTCATACACTATTAACATACTTCTCCCCAATAAGTTTCAAGGGTGTCTTGAAACGGAACAAAAACTACGCCTTTAACGACAGCACAAGACTAGAAACAATCGCTGATAAACAGTCATCATCATCACCCTACAGCAGTCCACTGCTGGACATAAACCTCTCCAATTGAATTAAAATGTACGGTTCGCACACTTGCAGAGTTGTTGTTGTTGAGGTTGGAGCGCGTAGAGAGAAGATCACTTAGTTCCCGTTTTTATTTCAGTGTCGTGAAATGGTCTTCCAGTTGGATGATTTTTCTGGAGCTGTTTGGATTCCAACCGAGTCCTAATGTTTTGGTTGATTCTTCACCTTTAAAATCAAACATGTTTTGAGTCGAAATTTGATCCTCGCGTAAGTCTATTCAACTCGATTTTCGGCAACTCTCATCAATAAACAATAGACCCCACGAAAGAGAAAAATCCAAGTAAGCATCTCAATGTGAAAGAAGCCACTGAAGTAGTAAGTTTCTAAAGTTTCGACCACATACAATACGTGTTCAACGTCCCTTCTCTCTGTTCTGCTAATATTCGTGATATTACATATTTAAGTTCTGATGGGAAGAAATGTTACATCATCAGTTGCGCTTAGACATTGTGTAATAAAACCTCCACCCAGGTAATATTTGCATTCAGTGCAGCGGAGAAGAACCGCATCATAAAAAAAACTTTACATTCTACGAGACCCACCATGGCAAGCTAGCAGCAGAACTTCCTTCGCAATTCGGTAACTTAGTCGTAACTCGTAAGTATGTAGCGGTATCTACAACGCCACATGCAAATAACGCGTCTTACTGACGTCACGCAAAATCCTGCATCTCGCAAGCTGAGTTTACCGCGCAACTAGCATAATACAACGGCCCGAAATGAATCATTGGGCAGTTGCCCACCAGACACAACACCTGTCTGGTCGGAGGATCCTCCCTTTTCTATAGAGGATTAGTGAACTTTACACCCTGTTCCTCATACCTCTATACTGGTGACCTCGAGTAATATGAACATCAGCGCAGCCTTCGTGCAAATACTTCAGCGTGACGTCATCATCATCACTCCCGCAAGCTTTAGCGGCGAGTCACATACCTGGTCATCACCCTCAGCCTCATCAGCAACCTTGGCACAGCACACTGCACTTTCGGCCGGTCAACAAGAAGAGCTATCAATTCCTCTCCTGGTCGACGCCAGCAGTCAGCCTCAACCCGGCGCTGTACCACATCCGACGCACTGGAGCGCAACGCAGCGCCACCCCGACTCACTGGGGACCTCTTCGCAGTCAGTTCCGATTCATCGTGAATTATGCGGCAACCGGTTCCGACTCACTGGAACCTCAACTGGCTTGGCAAGACTCCGCCCACTATCGACCTCTCCGGAGGGGAGTGATGTAGAGGTATCTACAACGCCACATGCGAACAACGCGTCATACTGACGTCACGCAAAATCCTGCATCTCGCAAGCAGAGTTAACCGCGCAACTAGCATATATACAACGGCCCGAAATGAATCATTGGGCAGTTGCCCGCCAGACACAACACCTGTCTGGTCGGAGGATCCTCCCTTTTCTATAGAGGATGAGTGAGCTTCACACCCTGTTCCTCATACCTCTATAAGTAAATCACGGTTGAAATCGTGTCAAATCAAGTGATTAATTACAATCTAAACTCACCTATTTATCACATTGCCCGGGCATTATGAATATGGCTACTGATGATCGGGAAATGTGATTAATAGGTAAATTTTTACGTAGTACGCTGCGGTGCGGGGCTGGAAAATAACACGTGACGCGCGCTAACCAATCAGAGACCGAAACGGGGCAGCGCGGGGCTGTTAGACGTAGTCGACGGAGCCCCGCTTCGCGTGGCCCCTATTTCTGTGAAAAGGGTTTCAAGTAACCTAACCTAACCTCGGGGTGCCCTTCGCTCGCTTTACTCGCTCACTTGAGCCGCCATCATCCCCTTCGAACCTAACCTGTCCGAGTCGGGGTGCCCCAAGAACATGCTTTACATCACTCTGCCCAATGGGCATTGGGCATTATTCATAATGCCCGGGCAATGTGATAAATTGATTGGTTATAATCACATTGCCCGCTCTTATTGGGCATTATTCATATTGCCCGGGCATTATGAATAATGCCCGATTAATCACTTAGCCCATGACATCTACACTTATTAACAACCCATATAATCTAAAAATAAACGTGATATGCCGATTGGTTCCTACGAAAGTCAACAAAATCAAGTTTATTTTTCCTAAAAATTGGCCACCATTTCACCATTTATTTATCGTAGGATTAAGTAGTATTACCGCTCAATAGGTTAGGACTATGCTTTAAACCTTTTATATATATACCTACGGTAAGTTAATGGACTAAATACATACTTAAATTAAATAATAAAACCTAAGTACTTCAAAAAAAATCATTTATGAAACCACGCATGTGTCCTGGTCGCAAAATGTTTTTTCTCTTTATTTCTCGCTGTCAGCCGTCGAGTTATCATTTACTCCCTTTCCATTCGTAATTCCTCGCACAACCATCCATCTTCTGTCTTTTCTATGTCCTCCCGCTTTCCTAACATCCTTTTATCCTCATCCTTTTATATCTTCAACTCATACAGAAATACTATGAAACTGAATAACTTTCTTAATGGCACAGACCATCACAATAACAAAAAATAAAAAAGCCGACCCATACATTCGGGTCCAGTAGGTATTGTATTGAAGGTTTGTATGGGGCAGTTGATAATTTTTTCGTGATTACGATGTTGGTCCCATGGAGAAAGTTGCTTAGTTTGAAGGTCTGTACCACACTCTTGAGTATGACTACACCTTTCTGATACAGGATGTATATTATACTTTGTTAATACATACCTACCTACTTCATGTATTAAATATTTGCATGCCATCATTACATGGCAGAATGTGTCTGCACTAAAATTTTGATCATCTTTTGTACCTACCACATTTTAGGCAAATAAACGATTTTGATTTTGATTACTTACTTCTTACACTTCCACGCATTCCAAGAATCTCAACATTCGGATCTCCACTACATGCACTTCCATTCGACCAATATATAATAATTTTGTTGCGTGCTTGTGTTCGAAGAAACTGGCTAAAATATACAGTCGACGTGACCGTGGCCTATAACGTAGGCGTAGTTTAAAATATGAATATAAAATGATCAAAAAATACTAGATACCTACCTAATAAAAAACATAAAAAAATTATTACAGTTCTACCGTCGAGAGAATGCGTTCTTGACACCTGTCAGTTTCACACAAACGAATACGTGTTTTTTGAGAATTTGATCTTTATTAGCTACCTACTGGAATTGTCGCACTGACAGGTGTCTGGGACGGACGCATTCTCTCGACTACTGCAAGTAAGTTAAGTTAGGTAAATAATATTTTCCCCGCGCTAAAGTAGGCCATTGCCTGATTATAATAGAATCTACAAGGGAATGGACTGATTATAACAGTATTATTTGCAGTGATATAAATTCGTACTATACCTATGGTAAGCAAAAACTACATTACCAAAACCTATAAAACTAAAAATATAATAAGTAAGAACTTAATCATTTTTAAACTTACTTATTATTAAATGTTTTTTTTTATAAATAAAAATACTTATTTAAAAATTTAAACAAAATGTACCTATTATAAATAAAATAAAGTAGATAAAAATAAGACAAAAAAAAAAAAATGCCGGATAATAAATTCATGGCAACAAAAATGTTTACAAAGCAGGACCCCACAGACCTACCAAATAACGTTTAAAAATGCTAAAAGATTAGATACCTAACTAATACACTTATAATATCATTGTACAGAGGCCAGCACATCAAGCTATGTCAAATTTTCCCAATTGAATATGAACCTTATTGCTTTGTGGTAAAGTTGAAATTCTATCAAAGAAAGACAGATTGGGGTAGGTTGATGCGCTGGCCTCTGTATCTAACGAAACTTTTTAGACGCAAATACGAAAAGGCGATCCAATGTTTTTCATTTACTTTCACCGAGAAGTAGGTACTTATAATAGGTATAATTATATTTAAATAACTATCTTCTAAAACCACAGAAGGCCTAACAGCATAACAAAAGAAACCACTACTCTACATTAAATATAACAGTACTTTTTGTAGGTTTGTTACTTCAGAACTCAGTTATTTTTAAGCCGATTTGCAAAATCTTTTTTTATTTGAAGGGATATACTTTCAGATTGGTCCCGTAAAAAATTCATCAATAGCGGTTCAGTAGTTTGTTTTTTAAACCAAAATTACTGGTAAAAAATCATGTAAACAAAATTGTTTTTGTATGTATGGCGTATGTTACGCCACGCGATACCTCCGACAATAAATTGGAAATTGATTTCAATTTTTTTTTTTTTTTGGATTGTGTATCCCACATATTTTTTTATTAACTTTGCTTGGGTAGTTTTTGAGTTAGCTTCAATAATACGTATTTTTGGCACTTAGTTTATATTGATGATGTTAAAACAACTTCCTGTCACTGATATTTACATGGCAAGTAGTGTTAAGTATACGAATTTTTGTGGGGTAAGTACAACTTAAAAGTGAAAAACAAAAACATTTTTGTATAAAAAAAAAACAACCGTCTTCCAAAAAAGACACTGCAAAGTGAAAAATAACTTTAATTTCGGAAGACGGTGGTAAACAACAAAATGCGAACTCAACAGTATCTTTTTGGAAGTAATTGGTTGTTTTTTTTTTTTATTTTTTTTTTCTGTCTTGTATACCTCAAGGTTAACCCCCGTCTGGGGAGAACGAAGGGTTATATCAAACTCCTACTGACTAAAGCCCCACGGCCCCTTTCACTACGATGAGTAAGGGGCCTGGGACTGGGAGATACTCACGCGTACATTCGCGCGCACCCCCGTTTGGTATCAGCCTACCATGCTTAGCGGGCCCCACTTTTTTTTTTTTTTTTTAACTATGGCATCTCGCAGTTCATCCTTTATGAGGATGGCTACTGCTTAACCGGACTTTCCTGTGGATGCCTCGAATTAAGGCCTCCAGCCAGGGCAAAGCGGGCCCCACGAGCCTAAATTATAATTTATACCCACAGGTTGGGTCTTAACGTCAATAGGTAGATCAACTAATTTTTTTGCGATCATAATTTGATCGCCAAAAAATTTTGACGTTTTGTTAGGTTTATTTTATTATTATTTTAGCCACTATTTTGATACTCGTCCGCTAATTATCATGCTATTTTTACAACTACAATATAGGCAAAATAATGAACTTTCATTTACCAACTTATCTGACCCGGTGGCTTAAATTGGAACTAATGAAATCATTATGACAAGTGCGTCATATTTGTTCACCTACAGCGCCGCGCCGCTGTCACTAGGGCTTGTGGGACTGTAGGTATTTCTACTAATAAGTACCTATTTAGATAAAAACTTTAAAAAAAAAAGCGAGTTGAAACACCTACACTGCTCCTAAATTAAGAACAATTTATATATAAAAGACTGGTTATAAACGTTAAAAGGCAGCCCCACTAAACGCAAAAATCTCTAAAATACAGCGCAATGTTTTCGATCATCAAAACAAGATGGCCGCCGCTATCCGTTCTGTCGTGTCAAATACCGGAATAAATTCCCCGCTCGCTTGGTGTCGAGCTGCATCGCTGATCGCCAAGCGTTTCAAAGACGAAACTCATGACAGACTGCTATTGCGTTCGCTGATAGCGCGCGTAACGCGAGCAAGACAGAGAGAGAGAGATATTCCTCGAGGACAGACGTAAATAAACGGAACGAGGTGAATGTGAAAAGCAGTAAGTACGGGAGGCTATTGAACGGGAGTCAGCGTTAGGCAAAATATGAACAGTAGACCGAACCCAAAAAAAATGTTTTGAAAAGAAGAATTGTACTTATTAAAATATGGTCCATAAATGACGGTCCGCCCTTTATCGAGCGAGAAGACAGCATTTCTTTTTCATATTTTGCACAACCATATAGCCTAGTGAAAAAAGAAGGAAAAAATAGAGCCAGCCGACTCTTTTTTTTACAATACTATAACAAAATGAACGCAAGAACTGCAAACTCCCATTCCGAACTATTCCGAGCATTCACACACATGAATACAATAATAATACTCCTACAATCTAATAAGTATTGGTTTGTCAATAAGACAAGTGAAAAATTAGAAGTAACAAAATTATGATAAAGCATATGATAAACTTGTATTTAAGTGCATACGATTTTATGTGTTACGTCTTGCGCTTAAAAGATATAATCGCTTGGTTGCGTTTGACAGGTAAAATGAGCACAAACGATAATACAGACAAAAATAAACAATATTATAACATAAATGAAATTAAATCATTCAAGCACTGCTAAATAATAATTAATAACTTAAGACAAAAAATAATAACAAAAATAATGACAATAATATATGTCATAAATATAAATAAATAAGTACATCCAAAAAGGAAAGAGAAATAAAACAAATAGCGCCACATAAACCAAATCGATTAATTCGCATTATCAGAATGACTCACCTAAATGACTGCGCAAGAGAAAACAGAAGTAGAAGAATTGACGAGAAGAATACAAAATACGAAAATATACGGGTGTCCGGTTCCGCGTCCGAAGCAACACTGACAGCAGATAGAGAGAGAAGAAAATGGCGGTCGCATTGTGGCGAGTATAGCCGACAGAGAGCGTCAGACGAAACACGAACTAAACGCACAGAGTACTAGCTCCGCAGAGAATCGAGTTTTGCGATGATAAAATACGGGTGGAGGCACGGGAGCGAGATAGCGATATTATCGTTCCGAATGAGAGAAAGGAAAAGCAAGCAACTAGCGATAAGTCGCGAGCGTTGCTCCTGGGTGTGTTCATTACTCTGTAAAATAACATGCAGCGAGGTCACCTTACGTTATCGGGCTCTCGTTCTCTTGCGTTCTACTTCTGTTTCTATTTGTTAAAGGGTGATTATGTTAGCAGATCGCATTCCCAGCGTAATTAAGCATATTGCAATATACGCTTTGCGTATTACTTATAGAAAATTTTACATTTTGCTCAAATTCCGTAGAAGTGTAATCATTCATTAGGTACCTACTTATTTATTTTGCATTGACTAATAATAATAGTTTGGTTTCCAAGACCAAAATAAGCGTCAATGTCAATGAGACTGAAGCACCGTGCGTTGTCGTCGCGAGGCATTTGGTTTGGGTTCTGCCTAGTGCCTAGGTCGAAATCTTATCCGTTTTTTATTTATTCTTGGCCCAATTTCGATAAAACAATATAATACTAGGGTAGTCAAATCTATAAAGTTTTAGAATTCCTACATTTCTTTTAGAAACTAAGAAGCAAAATGGCAGAAAAATCACAAAAATAGTTCAATATTATGAACTGTTCGAGAACGGGCGGCGTTGCCGTTCTTACGACTCCGTCCGAGTCGAGTGGGTCGTTTGACTCGTTGCCGAGATCACACGATCGAAGCCGAACATTGCCGACTAGCGCTATACGTCAGTTTTATACGTCATTATAAAAAATAGAATGTTTGCAAATGCTTTGTAAGTACTTAATATTAAAACCTAAATGTTTGTTCCAGCTACCAGCCGTCTATGCTCCTATACTCCTATCAGCAGATAGGTCGTCCAGATACACATTTTGGAATTCGTCAGTCAGAAAACGCATAATTCAATCACCCACGAAAACATTCAGCTTCGGATTTTAGGGCCAGTCACAGAATCCCAGGAATTAGGGCTTAATTCAGGACTTCAACACTTAGAGAGTTCTAAGATCAAGGAGGAAGAGATGCCAATGACTCATTTATTTAATAGGATGATTTCATACACACATAAAAGTTTACAAAACACCATTACAGATGAGTATTTTTAGGCACAAACATTCGGAAGATTTTTTTTTCGATTTGAACTATGAACTCTAAACTGTTGGCATCACCTGCCTGTCAGTGTTACAAGATTGCATTCACAAGGTGTCCCGGGATTTTGTCATTCCCCTAGACATGGTTCAAGCAATTTTGTCTTCCTTTAGGCACCATCTAAGTATCTTTTCTCACTCATTTATTTATCTAATTAAGTACATACCTACCTACCGTAATAAAATAGATAAACTAAAACACTAGAATTTTGACCGTTGATAAATTATTCTGACCTATTATTTCCTTCTTGCTTGCGAACACATTGAACCCCGGTAACACCATGACGTAAAAGGTATGAAACTATGAACTCCGCATACAATGTATTTTTTGTTCGGGGACGCGACGCAATCGTATGGCATGACTCTTCAATGGAATGGACCGCAGATCAACAAAAGTTATCGATGTAGAAATAAAAAATTGACAAAGACCGATTAGTGCTGAATTAAAAATATTATTTTAAAATATTTGACTCATTATAGAACCGCTGGATTACTTTTTATTTTTATTCATACGACTGCCATGGATTTAACGCTACTAATTTAGTGAATACATAAATAACCTAACTATACAGTATGTGAGTAAAACAAGCAGTACTAGTTTACATAACAGTACAACCTACATTAAACTAGAAGTTTACAAAAATGGCGCAGATAGAGTGAACCTGAACATACACAACAGCGTAGGAGTAAGCGAGATAGAAGGAGTTACGTCAGACACAATACAATGTGCTGGACGGCAGACAAGATGGCTGAACATAAAGTTCGTGATTTGACATTCTCAAATTTTGGAAAAAATCATAGAAATGTAAAATCATACATAATATCTATGGAAAAAATGCTTTGGGTTCGGAAATATTTCAGGATGCCATACAGTAGGTAAGATGCCATCATTACCAGCAGAAGACGACAAAAATTGTTACTTAATGGAGAAAGAGCAATATGAATTATCACTTGAGAATTTATAGTAGGTACCTACATAATATCTAAAATTAATTACTAAAAAAAATAACTACTGCAATCAATTAGCATTTTTTTCTGAAAATAGCCAACAGATCTATCAAGCAAGAGAACAGCACGGACAAGCTGCCTATCATAACTAGGTACCTATCACAACTGGCAGCAGAAATAGAGGTTTTAAAAGTACTAGTTAGGTAACGTTAGCAGAATGGCAGAGCAGCGGTTTGGCAACGCTGCACAAAGTTCGTGACGCCATCGGCATCGGCAGTGCCAGCCAGCCAGCTTATAAATTTTGCACACTCAATGTCATACTCACTAGCTAGGACCAGAATTTAAGCTGTTTGAAGAGAATAAAGTTGATTGACACTTCAGCCTGGCAACTAACCTACACTAAATGAATAAACTGGAGAATTTATAAAATTATAAGATGAAGCGAAGCGTCCATATTGTGGCGCGTACCAAATATCAACGTTGGCTGGTTGGTTGAACAATTGCGACGTTGCCAGTTTGCCACATCGCCTTCAATAGCTGCTGATATCAGTGTACAGCTGGTAGATTATGCTTGTAAGTTGTAGGAGTTTAAAGTCACCTATAAATACGGCATCGTTATGTTACATTTGGTTAAAAATTTTCATGGACCGCAGCTTAGGCAAAAAAAAACTAAATCAAGGACAAGCGACCTACTTACATAATTGTCCTTCATTTAGATTTTTTTGACTTAAGTATGCTTAAAAAAAACTGCCGTCTCCAGTTGGCCTTGGCCCTTGAATTACCTGTCAGATTTGTTCGTCTTCTCTTCTTATCAATAAAAATATATTTTATTGGAGTTAACCTATTCAAAAATAAAAAATACAAACTAAGTAGGTAGGTACCTAAGTAGATAATTATTATTACAAGATA
Source organism: Gortyna flavago (assembly GCA_963669345.1). Lineage (NCBI taxonomy): Eukaryota > Metazoa > Arthropoda > Insecta > Lepidoptera > Noctuidae > Gortyna > Gortyna flavago. The sequence goes on along the minus strand of OY770136.1, from coordinate 3,070,784 downwards.
AGATAATAAGTGAACTTACCAATCTTCTTCCGAAAAAACGTAAAACAGAATGAGTACGCCAATCGCCAACGAACTCTCTCGAAGGAAAGAAGACAGACAAATGGACTTTATTTTAGTGCATCGCGCGGCGCGGGCAGAGAGCGACGGACCGTCGCCATTTTGTTATCCATCGTTTCGTGAGTTAGAGTGAGATCACGATGTCATTCTGTCTTGTTCTATCGCGTGCAAAGTATCATTTCATAGCGTTTATCAATAAAAGACTAGGCTTACTTCTATTCTATAATATGTTTTACTTCTTCCAAGTCCATACTCCTTCACTGACACGTTACTCACTAATCGTTTACTCTAAAAAACGATGAAATTAGCGATTTATATTTCCGGGGATTCATTTTGTGAAAAAATACAAAGCCATTTTGACATTTGACAAAGTTTCGCTTGTGTTTTGTTTATTTTCCCTATTCGAAACTATTCGAATGAACTGTCAATCATGATTGAATTATAGTCCACATAAGGGGCACAGTTAAGGGGAACCTAAGAGAAAATACAAGAAAGACTAACTAGTACTAGGTTGGTACTAGGTAGGTAGTTTGCCGAATCAGAAATGCTAACGAAGCTGCAACTGCTGCAAGTCTTGTTAGTTGGCAGATTTTTAAATCGATGTTATTTGGTACAACTTGTCACTAGCTGACGGTGACATAGCTTTGCCAGATAAATCTATCACGATCATTCGAAAAAAAAATAGTCTGAAATAATTATCGACAAATGTTACACTCAATCATCATCACTGTTCGTGGCTGTCTACTACTAGGGACATCTATGATTTTTTGTAAATATTAGAATGGAGCGTAGCACGAGCCCATGAGTCTGACGGATTACCTTCACAAGCTTAGTTTAAAAAATATATAACAGATGGCGTTCTTGTATACTACTGTTTCACTCATAATTCCCGACGCGTTGAAAATAAACGGTAAACGGTCTTAATTAGAAAAAATAAAAGTGGGTTTCTAAAAAAGTGATTTTCGAAGTTTTAACATTGCTTATTGTTAATTTGTGTCCTAAATTTATTTTAATTTTAAGAATTAATTATATACTCTTTACTGTGTCCTACAGTACAGGGTCCTTATTTGTTGTACCTTATCTTTAAGCCATTGTAACACCTCTACAACTTAAGGAATGCAAGAATAGAACATCACATTATACCTTCTGGATTATGAACAGAATTCAAACCTTCGTCCTAATGTTTGAGTAGTAACATTGACGATAGGTGGCGGTCATACTTTTTGATTTTAGATTTATTAGACGACAATGCTTTGTTAGGTCTAAATGTACATTAAAACTCATTAAACGTCAATAAATAATCAAAAATTACAAACACCTTCAAAACGTTAAATAATGGATTAATGGAAACTGGAATCGCTATCCGGCTTCAGACTTTTTGACTTTTGACAGCTAAGTGTTGAACTGTTGACTATCAATTATGTCAATGTCATAAAGTATTGCTGTCACCGAGTCATTCACAGTGTTGCCAATTTAGCGTCTTTGTCGCCAGATTAAGCGACATTTTGACATGAAAAGCGACATTTTATTTCGATTTAGCGACAAAAATAATTTAGCGACATTTCTAGCGACTTTTCGGTCAGTGGGTCGTCTTAGTCTAATTTGGCTATCATTTATAAAGTATAATTTAATTTAATACGATTTTATTATAACTGACTTTGTAAGCGCGCTACTAAGGTGGATCCGCAATGGTAACCCACGAAATTCAAATTTTCTGGCGTGTTTTGCAATTTGCAGGTCAGTGTCAGGTTGTATCTTGATCAAATCAAAACTATAGAGAGCCGGCCGCGCTGGCGCAGGCGCCTCCACTTCGTACACACGGCTACACATCAAGCTATACATTTCCAGTTTTAGGTGACGTCGCATTGTATAGGTTTTTCTTACAATCAGAAGTAAGCTTATACTGGTTATGTATAGCTTTATGTGTAGCCGTGTGTACCATCCGCGCCAGAGGTGCCAGTCGTCGTCCCAAACGTAATTCCAATTTTTTGTTTGTTACTTACATACGTAAAAAAAAAAACTAAATAAATGAGCAATTATTTAATATTTAAGTATCTAGCGACATCTGGCGACTTTTGACTTTCTGTCTGGCGACATTTGCTTTAGTCGAGTTGGCAACACTGGTCATTCATTCTAATTTCTTTCTGAATATGTGCAAATTGTAAACAAATGAATTTATTTGTTTTTCTTTATAAGAACTGTTGAAGCTATCTTCTATTAAAAATAAGTTTAATTGTACAATTTGTGTGTTCTATTAATTTAGTTTAGTTTAAAATGTTGCTTAATCTTGTAAATCCATCCTCAAGGGTATTCAACTAGTTATTTGCATTAAATTACTTTCTTAGATTTAAAATTGCTGCGAGATTCTATGTTTATGATCATTCCAGAGTGCGCTGTGCTTGAGCTGTCGAGTATCCATCATTACGAAATGTTATTTCAGCGAAAGTTTAGACAGTAAATACAATGTTATAGAGAGGGAGAAAATATTACAGGTTATCAACAATGCCGACGTTAGTACTCTTTCTAGGTAAGAATATTGGGAGATATATTTTACATAGTAAAATATATACATAGCTAAAACTTAGTAAGTACAGTCCAAAACACAATATATATCCATGGTAACAACTCACTTTGACAGCTTCTATTTTTCGTACAGCAAGGGCTGTTTTGTGCTGCAGTATCAAAGAGTATAATAACTATGTGCAGTATTTATAACCTTTACAAACAAGGAATACTTACTGAATAAATGTTTACATCATCTATAAATATAATAATTTCTTGCAGTTATGAAGTAAGCAAAACAAATCTCAAGAAGTTTTCTCAATGGAAAAATAGTAATGGACAAATAAAAACACTATCAGATATAGAATATGTTGAAGGGTTCTCCGAGAGATCTGCCAAGAAACTGTTCAACAGTATATTAAGTGGCCCTAATAAAGAAAAGAAAGTTACAGGTAAAATAAAAGGGCAGATATTGCACCCATATCTAAGTGATATTGTTATAAAGGTGAGGCATTATTATGTACTTGATTATACAGTTGTATCTTTCATGTTGCGCTGTCAGTAGAGACTGGTCATGTCTTAGCTGCCACATTTATGCAGCCTATAATGGTCTTACTGCTGGGACACAGGCCTCCTCTCAGTGTGTGGGATTGGTCCGTAATCCACTATGCGGGCCCTGTGCGGGTTGGTGGATGTCACATGTCTTCAAATTTTTGGTTCCAGGACATGTCAGTTTCCTCACAATGTTTTGTTTTATCTGCAGTTAGTTTTAAAAAACTACAAAAAAAAGGTACTGTATTCAATGGACATGGTCTATCTGACTGTTGAATTTCATCCAAATCTATTCAGCTGTTTATTTCAGATTATAAATAACATTAGAATATGAGTGTTCATTTAAGTATTTGTAAAGATAGTGTAATAAGGGCTGTTGGGCTAGTGGTCTGCTTAGCATGAGGTCCAGAGTTCGAGTCCCACGTAATGGGAGTGTTATTGGGATTTTGCATCTGGAATTTCACAATAGCAGCCCGGAGTCTGGATTTGTGCCTGGTTGATGGCAATAACTTCTCCCCCTATTAGATGAAACTTAAACATAACTAGCAAAATGTGGTTGAACTTTAGGTACACCTCTGCCTAACCCTTAGAGAATATAGGCGTGATGTGTTAAGGCTAATATAAAAACTTCTTTACAGGATTGTAAGTCTGTGTTATCGGTGTACATAACAGTGAACTCGGTGAGCTGGACGTTGATAGACAAGAGTAACTACGAGGTCCAAGACTGGAAGTACTATGGCATAGACTATCCGGACGGCAAGAGGTTTCAGATTACCGATATTTTGGATATTGTAAGTGGTTATTTTGATAAAAAAAATTTTTGAAATGCAATTTCATTTTAAAATTGTTCTTTTGGCAGCATTATAAATGCTTTGTTAGTTCCTTGAATTTGTCCAGAGCAAAAATTGCAATGCCTGTTTCTTTCTTTTTCATTTTCACCAAGATATTAAAAAAAAATATATAGTAGCCATTTTGGTTTGTTCTTATACTCTGGTTGGGGCAAGATATAGATAGTTTAGGCGGATATGAATTGAACCATGAAGATACGGGGTTATAAAATACGTCTGGCGTACCTTGGGCAAACACAATGCTAGTACTACCAGAGAACGCACGAAATTTAAGAAAATTAGTCTGGGTCGCTGTTGCCCAATACGGTAAAGGGTACGACTAGTTTTGCATTATTTCCACAACAAGATCTATTCTCAAATATATCAAGAAGGAGAACACTAATATAGCAATTAGTTAGTCGCTTATTACGACACTGATGAATTCTTCTACCAGCACCCTCAAAAAACAATTCTTCTCTGGTAAGGCTTGGCGCGTAACCCAGCAGATGCCTCTAGCAGACATATACGTGATGAAAGCGGAAGCCACGACTCTTCGAGCAGCTGGTAGCGATCCTAACAACCCTAAGGTTCTTGCCGTCAACCTGCAGAAGGCTCAGATGGTTGCCATGATCGTCGCCTTGATTAATTCGAGGAATCACGAGGAGGAGCAGTAAGTTTTGTGGATGATGTGTTTTTTAATCAAATTCAACGGGTTCGATTCCTGGCTAGAAATATTGATTTCTCAAAAATCCAATGATGCAGTTTTAGTTTTCATCCAAAACGAACCCGAGACTCCGGAGTTTCGGATTTGGCCATCCACGCCTACTTGAAAAATTCACCCTGTATATGTACCGCACATAATAAGACAGAGTGAAATAAATAATAAACAGGCTCAGGTGAGTGGTATAATAAGATATCGCAATTAACGAGCGCGTATCATGTGACTCTTATGACATTGTAATAAGGCATAAATTGCAATGATTTATTTATTATTTAATTAATTAGTCATATAGTTCACTAGACCATATTTCGGCATTGGCGGCCAATCGCAGATGATGATGTACACACAGTAAAATACATAGAGAAACAACATAAAACTTTTGAATACCTACTGCAGGTACTGTTTATTTCTTGCGCGTTCGTGAAATGCGAGCCTTCTTTTTATAATAGTGGGATTTTGTTGTTTATTGATACTAATATCCCCTAATTTTCAGATCCAATGAAGAAAGGAATGAAGAAGGGAATGACGAAGGCGTTTTAAAGCAAAAAGTGTATTTCTTGAGGCCTACGCTCCCATACAGGTACCTGTAGACGAGACATTTATGACGTTAATTCTAATATTTTAAATGTAAAAGTAACTTTAGTATGTTACCGTTCACATCATCATGACCTGGGTTAGAGCATATACAGGACACTGTATAGTTTTTGTAACCTACCCGAAACTGTCAAATTTTCCCAATCAACTTTGAACCTTGCGCTTTAGCGATAAAGTTGAAAATCTATCAAAGAAATTTGACAGATTGTAGTAGCTTGATGTGCTGGCGTCTGTACATTCTCGTAGGATAATTTTCCGACCTTCATGCAGGCGAAGTCGCAGGCTAAAGCTAGTTATAGTATAAAATTACAACAACAAACCTGATGCAGTAGAAAAAAAAGAAGGCATCTTGTAGTCATCCCGAATTTCAGAGTTACCTTGTTGCGAAGGTAGATGTCGCTACCATTCATTCTAGTTACATGTAAATATATATAGATGGCGCTATAGGTCTCGTTGGGTGCATAGTATTGGGATTATAATAAAATTAAATCTACTCACTTAAGTGAATTTCCACGGCGTCGTCAGTGGCAGGTAGACGACACGATAAATGGCGCATTGTTTGCGACACAGCTCCACATCCACATCCTGGTGCTGTTCCGTCGAAGTATTTCCATCACTTTACCAGATTGGAGTCACTTGAGTTCGGACTTTCAAGAGATGGAGAGTTTTCTTTTGTGAAGGTTCAGAGACTTCCAAGTGGACCACGGAAGGTTACACACCCTGAAGATGCTCATTTGGTGGTAGATACAGATAGTGAGTGGGTGGAGGAAGAGTATCCTGCCACAGTGTAACAGGCATCGTCGCCCGTGTTTCCTGGCATGGAAGCTGGGGATTTTAAGAAACTGTGCCTAAGTAAATACTATCAACTAATCTAAACCAATTTTCAGGTTATATGGCACCTTAGTCGGCAACGAAAGAGTATCAACAGACCAGACTGTAGAAATGCTACTTCGGGACCTGAACAGCAGCTCTCCAAACAACTCCCATGCCTTCATCCCTGAACATTTGCAGACCATGTTCAGGTCGCAGAAGGAACTACAAAAGGACATGCTGGGACACTGCTTATTGTTGAGTTTGACCTTCATGGATTTGTGTATTTATAAGAATCAGGAGCGCATAGCAAAGTTGAGTAGACGTGGTGAGTAGTACATTTTGTATTAGTGGATTTATGAAATATATTGTTGGAATATATTTTTGGGGCATTTTTATTTGGAATTGGAGACTCTTCCCCCCGCTGATTAGGGATACTATCAAAGAACTCGGCTTAAAGCAGTCTACTGCTGAACAAAGGCCTCTCAAGTTGCGGTACAAAAGCCGGTATTATAATTTCTTGTCGCCCTGATCACGTTAGTAAAAGATTTTGATAGTACTTGGTGGTTTTCGTGGTGGATTTATCTATCTAGTAAAGGAGCGTCGCCACGTTTGACGTTTCAGTCTCACTACCTAGCTGCAAGGTTTGTAACTCTTTTATGTAGTTCAAGAGCTCTTACCATGTCTGACGTACCTTTGTGGGATCAGCGGGGAAATTGCGTAAGTCACTAACAGTAGCCACGTTTCATTTTGACAGTTCATTAAAATCCATTGCGTTATTTACGTTGTTGAGTAGAATTTTTTTTCAAACATGAAGTAATAAATTAGCAATATCCTTTAAAATGATTCAGATTGTGATTGAAAGCGTGTTACGCAATTAGGGTGTAGTTTAGAGTCAAAGGTATTTAAATAATATGAAAACACAAATAAAACTGCAACGTATTGCTTCAGTTGGACTAAAAAGTGTTTATTTGATAAAATACAACGAGCTTACTTTTTACAACATTTTACTTCTATTAATGACAAAAAAAAACAAACAAAACCCTTAATACAATAATAATATACATAAATACGATGGTATCAACTTCAAACGTATCATAAGTAACTAACATAAATGCAATTCTAGGCAAGATCATTACAATTCAAGTAAAATACAATCTAAAAAAGAAAATAATGTACTTAACTAAAAATAATTAAAATATTTTTAAAGTTAAGTATATCAAGAAAAATCTAATGCAAAAATTCTCTATAGATCACACAATTACACTTTTGACCTAACCAAAGTTGAATTTTGTATTTAATACTGATATTATTCATTTTGGAAGAACTAGAAAATATATTTACAATTTTTATAATATTATAAATTTTTGACAAATGCCAACGTTTCAATTTTTCGCCTGGATCTCTGTGACCATATCGCAACCAACTGTTTTCTCCGAACAAAAAATGTAGATAATAATGCTATGTAAAATAACTGAAGTTTGTTGTCAACTGTTGTGTGTAAAAAGTTCGATCTTGTATTCTGGGATTGTCTAAAATGAATTTCATATAGTCTACTATCGGCGTCTCTGTAGGTATGTAAGAAAATATACTCTATTGTAACATATGGACCGAGACTGCTGTTTACTGATTAAGTTAGGGCATCTATTAAATTACATTATATTTATGTCACTGTTGCAATATTAACAATCTCCTTTCTATTGCTATTTAAAGATATGGCAACATAAAAATATAGTTTTCTAACTATGGTTAATGAAGATGTGTAATCCACGTAAATAATATGTTTGAATCACGAAAACAACATTAGTTGGTTAATCAGTAAGGGAGCAGCCTCCGGTGATAACTCTGTAGAAACCTAACAACAGTGTAAAATTACCAGTCTATTGTATATTACAATAATTATGTACAATTAATGATATAACAGCACCCATTAATGAAACGAAGTTATGCCTCAAGGTACGCCGCCTACAACGCTTCTTAAATAAAATATGTATAATATCACCGCTTTATTGTAAATGTCTATTGTATTGTATATAATTGTATATTCTGTATATGTATTGTACTATTATTTAAAACTGTTATTGTATGGCTTAAAATAAGTATTGTAGCAAAAATAAGCTGAATAGGCGACGTAGCTTCATCATTATTATACACGAAAACTTTGCATTCAATAAAATCTGTAAAAAACTCAATCCAGACTACAAGATCATTAATCTAAATATGTCCATATTTTATTAAAAAATTCAACAACACTTATTTTACTGTGGAACTGTTTCAACAAGATTTTCTATTGTGATAAAAAATTATTACTTTGTATCCTTATTATTTCCGACAGCGGTTGGCGAGTGGCAGTGGGTACAATGATACGAGTATACTTACTTTATGAAATTATTATAGGCCATTTTTATGTTGGCTACCAATTATTTTATAAACACTAACAACTATTTTTAAAATAAGTCATTTATAATATAAATTATACAATAATATCGCCAAAAAATCAAGTGTATTGCACTGGTGCTGCACTAACTGCAGATATACGCTTTTATGTTTTAAACTATACAATTTATGCAATTATCACCTAAGCTCGGGTTCACACATAAGAACTGAGAACAATGTTTCCTGGACCACTCGTGACGAGTGGCTGTATCCTGATGTGCGAAGCCAAATTAACAAAAAAAAAAATTGTGACATAAATGACAAACGCCGTATTATGTAGTATATATACTACGTTGAAAATGGAAGACGTTGAAATAATTCGTAGCCAACTTCTCTATGAAACTAAATCTGTTACACTAAGCTCATTTTAACATGCATTGACAAAACACTCACCGATACTAATTATGTACCGTTATTTATACTGTTTTAATTGCGACCAAACCATAATAAGTATCCTATGTTATTATGTGTATACTATCCAAATGTATGGGAACTTGGCTTTGTTTTACATAAAGTAAATGGTAATGAGAGTACACAATAACTTACAATATATTGCTTCATGCAAGTTTAAAATTACTAAGCATGAGGATATGTAAAATCGTTAATAATTAAGAAACTGAACTGGTAGGTCGACTTAAACATTCGCCAATTTATATCCTATATGTGAGACATTACAATTTCACCATGAGATCACAATTAAATGCATTATTAAACGAAGGAATTAGTGAAAACTGTCAAGTTTCGGATCTAGTTAGACTAAACTAATAATATTGTTACAAGCGCAGCAATGTCTCAGTTTCACTTACACCGCTCTGACATTGTATTTAATACAATTGACGTTATGTTGATAATCATTATGTTAATATGCAAAGTATACTTTTACAATGCAATCTTATTCTCTCCTTTTAATATTTTTAACAACTTAAAAATATACAAAATTAAGTAGGCATATTGATATTGCGTTAAATACGAAGAAGAATTTCTTGCTTAGTTATGGGTAAAATTGCATTAATTTGCCATTGAAGTTTATAGGTAATACACTCCAAGACGCTATGTGAATATAAACGTGTGCTGGAATTTAATTCCATTGAAGGAAAGTTTGTTAGACAAGAATTGGCAAAATGATTACAGATTCTATCTCCTATCCTACGGGTAGTCGGAAAAAATGTCATTGTAGGTATATATAAATAAATATTACGTATTAATAAAGGTTAGGAACATGCTTGAAACCTAATTAATGTTATTAAATGAATCATCGGGGAACATAATCCAAGAGTTACGTTCATACTGTATGGATATCCGATCAGAATTGGACGGCTCGTTCATATACGGCATTAAACTGTTTATTATGATTTTAATATTGAAAACTACAAGATTTGCCAATTTAAATTTCAAATTAAGACCCGGATCAACCGCAGTTTTTCAGCACTTAAAAATAGTTTCATAAGAAAGCAAAACCGTGCTCTCAAAAAATATTTTACAAAAATCATTTCGTACACAATAAAAACTAATAAGATTAACTTTATGGGTATACATACACGTTTAATTGAGCAAAACTTAACAAAACAGTGAGCATTTCAAACAGAACAGCCTGGGGCATGATTACTATCGCGGAATTTGCATTGACTAAACTCTTATCTAGGTCTGTGTTCGACTGAAACCGATGGTACATTACGTGGTTAGCTCACACTTCGTCTGCAACAGTACGGTTTCAATAAAAACCAAAGCAGAAGCTTTGTGTTGCAACACTGCTTCAAAAATTCCCAATGATATGTATTTACAATAACCACACTGAATGTAAGTATAAGTGACAAATAAATCTTGAGAAAACAACGTGCATTAGAAGACAGAAATACTTAATATAGTTGTGCAAAATGGATAGCAGTTTGATTCGAATCAATTTTTCACAACTCCCGCGTTACAAGTATCTTGACTTAGGTACTTAGCACGTTGCAAATACGACACTAACTTTAGGACTATTTCACATTTACCTTTTTAATAATATTGTATGTAATAAATGTATAAAATATCATCTGTAATCTCTGTATACTTAATCACTTCTTGTTTTATATTTAAAAATTAAATCCATTTGTATCGGTATAAAAATCTAATAAGTATAAATCTGAGGTTATTTCTCGGCTATGGCACTGTTGTCTGTTTGTATTCAAACTTTGTACTAGGGTGCGTCGCGCCACTCCCGCCCAATATGGAAGAAATATATCGTTTATTGTATAAAAATACTTATCAACTATTATTGTATAAGGCTGCTTGTGTTGTGTTTATAAACTATAGAACTCAATCCTATTGCTATTGTGGTGTGAAGGCGGGGGCGGCGCGCGCGGCCCTCAAGGAGGATCACATGTGTGAACAATGTGGAAAACTGTAGTCACGGAAGATAAATGTTTCTAATTTTCTTCGATAACGATGTTTTTTTCAATTGTAAACCTCCGAAAGTTTGATAGGAAAATCAAAATGGAAAATAAAATGCTAGTGGTGGCGCGCCAGTTGTGAACGCAGCTTTAGAAGCGCACGCGCCTCGGACTGAGAAGTATTTAATCGATGGTTACAATCTCAAGCTACCATGTGCGTGTTACTCGATTTGAAATCGACAAGTTTCGGTGTACAACATTATTTGGTTCGTTACTACAATTTCGTAACAATCGTTCGTAAAGATTGATGGGCGGCGCATGAGTCGACGTTCACAACTAGCAGACCGATTAATTTTCATAATTGCCCAATGCGATAATAAATTCGTCGTAAAATCAACACACAATAAACCCACTAAATAATAATATTGCATCGATCACTTCGTAGTGACAAATAATAAAATGGTATATGTTATGTGACTCCCACAAATCCACCTTAGGTACTATTACACCTATTAGTTAATTAACAGTTCATATTATGCGGTAGGAAAACGAAACCATCACAATAATATTGTAAAATAAGCTATATAAGTTGTCTATACGTACAAACAGAGATATTAAAACGTTAAAAAGTTTGCTGGACTATCCTGGCATGCTCAGTGTTCACGTAGTTTATAGTCTGGGAGACTCGCGGGCGTTTTTTCATGCAATTCGATTCAGCAGATATATTAAATATATCTGTCTATTGAAGTCTTCATACTGTATGAATCAATTTATAAATCCACGTATACCATTTGTTTGAGCTTATTTCTATTAATTTCTAATCGCAAATAATGTAGACGCGATAATGCTTGAGACTCATACACATCACCAGAATACTCCAACAATGTCACAAATTCATATAATATTTTTATTCTTCCTAAATTCTAAGTTATTTCGCGATGAATGATCGAATTGCTTGGTAATTCGAAAATCGATAGTCTAAGCTAAATTAGAAATAAGATTTACTCTGGCGTACCCTCCGTCCCGTCCCGTCCCTTGGATCAAACTACAACAAAGCACTTTGCGTCATCACACATCTTACCTAATTGGTAAATTTTACTAATCTCACTCATCGTAATAATGTTAATGTTATCAAATCAGTCAAGCAAAGGAAGGCGAGGGGCCAGTCACCACTAGCCGGCCACCGAAACAATCAAACATTTTAGATAAGCAAAGGAAGGCGAGGGGCCAGTCACCACTAGCCGGCCACCGAAACAATCAAACATTTTAGATAAGCAAAGGAAGGCGAGGGGCCAGTCACCACTAGCCGGCCACCGAAACAATCAAACATTTTAGATAAGCAAAGGAAGGCGAGGGGCCAGTCACCACTAGCCGGCCACCGAAACAATCAAACATTTTAGATAAGCAAAGGAAGGCGAGGGGCCAGTCACCACTAGCCGGCCACCGAAACAATCAAACATTTTAGATAAGCAAAGGAAGGCGAGGGGCCAGTCACCACTAGCCGGCCACCGAAACAATCAAACATTTTAGATAAGCAAAGGAAGGCGAGGGGCCAGTCACCACTAGCCGGCCACCGAAACAATCAAACATTTTAGATAAGCAAAGGAAGGCGAGGGGCCAGTCACCACTAGCCGGCCACCGAAACAATCAAACATTTTAGATAAGCAAAGGAAGGCGAGGGGCCAGTCACCACTAGCCGGCCACCGAAACAATCAAACATTTTAGATAATTAAAATTTAGGAACATAAATGAATTCGATATCGATTCGACTTACATAAAACTCAATTTTCTGTACAACGTAAAGGAAATCTTTCAAACATTCACTCGAGCCCTCATCGGATACTCGGTCACGTCTCGACACACGAAGTTTAACGCTAAAATGAGCGAAATAGACACCTAACCTATCTATCTATCACAGTCCTCTCTCAGTCTGACCCTTTCCTCTTAAATGCATCTCATTTTGTCACATCGTTGAAAAAACTGGTAACAACCTAAACTAGGCCAACTATAATACAAGCTGGTAGACAAAATTTAAAAATCACTACACTATTTGGCACCTATAGTGTTACGAAGACATCTCAATAATCTCACATTGTTAATGAAGAGTATTTACTCTGGATGCGTTCATTAATGTAACAGAACTCGTGTAAGTACACACTAACAAAGTATAATGTTGATGGCAAAAGGTAACCTACGTTTTTGGTTTGCATTCATGATTTTGTTTTCACCGACGATGTTCGTTTATCTCCCTTAAAGAACTGGCGTCCGAACTCTGTTTACAGCTAACTCATAAATTCTTATCATTCTTTATCATTACTTTTTAACATATTTTGAGCATCACGGATTCCCGTATAAAACCCCATTTGCCAGATTTTATCTCTTAATACTCGTAAATAAAATTAACTTAATACGTCTACAAAATATGTATGTATATTTATTACAATTAGGCACAACGTCGCGCCGGAAACATTCATCGCGAAATATTGTTACGTGGTAAAAGATCAATTCTTAATTTTTAGATTTCAACGAAGTGTTTTAAATCCTAATCTCCGGGCTAGATCCGCTCGGAGCGACTGCGAAAATTTCAGCAGAATCGAGAATCACCGAGAAAACTAACTCTTACGTGGTAACTTAACGATTACGGGGCAAAAACGCTAACTGTACTCGCTTCTTCGACGGTAACACTACACGTGATGAACTTGAAAATTGTACATCGCGACAGACCTCCCGATGGAGTATAAACAGGACGTTATTTACAGATCGAAGCTCGTTTTACAGCGATCCAGTGAACATACATCGAGTACTTTTGCTGAAGGGCAGGTCGCGCATCGTATACTTGTCGCGCCGCTCAGTTATAGAGGCGCTCGGCGGCGTAGAGGTCGTGGTGCGCGTGCGCGGGCGCCGCGTGCCACCGCGGCGGCGGCGCGGGTCACTGCGCCGGCAGGCAGGCTCCCGGCGCGCCCGGGCCCACCACGGGCTTGAACTCGGGGCCCGGGAACTGCTGGAAGGGCGGCGCGTAGCACTGCGGGAAGTACAGCTCGGGCTTCACCACGGCGGCGGCGGGAGGCAGCGGGCGCGGCGTCTTGGACGCGTCGGCGCGCCGCGCCTTGGCGGCGTGCGGGTTCATGTGGTTGTCGATATGTTTCTTCACCTCCGGCTCCGTGGCGAACCGCCGCCGGCAGTTGGGCATGGGGCAGCAGAAGGGCCGGTCGCCCTGGTGCGTCCGCGTGTGCTGGTCGAGGATCGCCTTCTGCCTGAAGTCCTTGCCGCACTGTGTGCACTTGTACGGCTTCTCGCCGGTGTGGATGCGCAAGTGCTGGTTGAGGATGGTCCGCTGACGGAAGAAGCGAGGACAGTACACGCAGCCGTACGGTTTCTCATTGGTGTGGATGCGCAGATGCTGCGTCAGATGCGATTGCTGCCGGAATCGCTTGCCGCACTCGGGACAGGGGTATGGACGTGACTCTATGTGAATGCACCCGTGTTGTAGCAGCGTTGACTTCTGTTTGAACTCCTTTTGGCAAATCGGGCAGCGCACGTACAGGGGCATCGCCCGCCCTCCGAGTACGTCTGGTAGCTTACCGCCTTTTAAATATTGCAGAGAAAGCCCTGAGGTGAAGACTGAGTGATTGAGACCTTTCGTATCTTTGAAGTAAGCAGGGTACTGCGCCGTGTCGCCTGGTGAAAAGCAGGAGCCGCGTGGGTCACCGTTTTGTCCGTCAGCGTCGCCGAACGTCGACTGGATCTCTTCTTTGTTCTCATCAGCTGGGAACGGTACATCCTGGGGCCACAGCGTCGGGGTCGTTCCATTCTTGAAGATGAGATGCGGTGAAACATCTGTAAAATCGAACAGAATGGTCAGTCACAAGTGGAGCACGTTAAAGCGAGGGTTACCGACGAGTGGGTTAATCAAACTGGGAACAGTTACGGGAGCGTCCGGCGGTCGGTTCCGCGTCTCGCGGGCGCCCTGCGTTCTACGGGCGACGAGGGAACCGAGAATTTGTTTGATAGGAAGGCCAATGGATGCGAGACCGAATCGACGGTGCGGGGGGCGGCGGGGAGCGCGGGCGCCGGCGGCAGTGACCGGCGCGGTCAGTGCGGGCGGCGCGCGCGGGGGCCGGGGGGTATATATGTGTGAATAGCGCTCGCCTTGGTGTGTGCGGACGTGCTGGTTCAGGATGGCCTTCTGGCGGAAATGTTTGCCGCACTCGACGCACGTATATGGCTTCTCACCGGAATGGATGCGCAGGTGCTGGTTGAGGATGGCGCGCTGCCGGAACGAGCGCGGGCAGTACACGCACGCGTACGGCTTCTCGTTCGCGTGGATGCGCAGGTGCTGGGTCAGGTGCGACTGCTGCCGGAACCGCTTGCCGCACTCCGGACACCCGTAAGGCCGTGAGTCCGTGTGGATCCGCTCGTGCTGCAGTAGCGTCGACTTCTGCTTGAAGTCTTTGCCGCACGTCAGGCACTTGAACAAGCGTAGCTCTGAGTTCGGGTTGTGCTTCCGCGGCTTCGGCGGCTCAGGCTGCACTATGTCTGGCAAGTGGCGCAGGTCGGGCGCCGAGTACTGATCCAGCGGGCCTTCAAGGGAAAGCACACCACCGTTTTGTTTCAGGTAGTGTAACGGGAAGCCGCCAGAGCCGAGCATATGGCTCGCTGGTCGCGCCTCCTTAAAGTACGGTGTATACTGCTGCTGCAGGTCCGGCTGCGGGACGAAGCACGGAGTGCGGTCGAGGTGGTCCTGCGAGGGCGGCTGTGGTTGAGCTTGGCTCTGGAGCTGTTGCTCCACTTGCATGTGTTCGGGAGAAGTTTGTTGTTGTTGTTGCTGTTGCTGCTGTTGTTGTTGCGCTTGTTGCTGTGCCTGTTGTTGAGCTAGTTGCTGGGCGGCGTCCTCTGCGGCTCCGGTGGGATCTGGGGGAGGCGGCGCGGGGGGGTAGGGAGAGGGTGCGGGCGATGCGAGCTGCGGCTCGGGTTGCGGCGAGGGCCCGCCGGGGCTTTGGTGCTGCATGGGCTGGTAGCCGCCGTCCAGCACTCCGCCGCCCCACTGCGTGCCCGGGGGGGCTCGCTCCACGCCATCTTTGTAGAGGACGTAAGGTGTTGTCGTGTCTGAAAATAAACAAAATCAATTTTACTACTGCTGGCGAATGATTCACCTATTTGTGCATGTCAATTCCTAACCAAATGTGCCAAAATTCTTAGCTAATCGTAAGAATAACGGAGCAAGTTGGTATCGTGTGATAAATGGTGAGCATATCGCCACAAAGAGCTGTGGCGTGCGAGTGGTGCACAGCAGAGCGCGCGACATCGCGTGTCGCGCGCGATTCATAACACTCGCTGCGCCAAACGAATGGGAATTTAATAAAATGTCACGTGCGCGAGACGTTTCGGTAGTTTCAGCCAGAGAACATTATGCGATGGACACCGTGAAATGAGAAAGATACTGAAACTTGATCATAGTAGTGCAATTTATGTTTGTTCTTGATTGAATAAGTAATCCCAAAAAACTAGGCACTTACTAAAACCTTTTTTTTTGTTTCAAATCTTTTTTTTTTTGTGAAATAAACCGCAGGTAGTGGTAATAAACTGTACCTAACAGTAATTACATAACTGACAAATAAATAAAAATCCACGAACCACCTACATAACACTTTTACTAGTCCGTTGATTCTGTAATACGGCTTTAATAGTTGGGTGAAAATCATCTAAGATAATAATAAAAGGAACTCATAAAATGAACACGTTTCTAATGATTCACTTTCTCGACGTATTGAGTCTGTGGCGTCACAAAAAACGCGGGGAAATGCGACCATTTTCTTTTCCCGCTCAAAGGGAAATGAAAATGGCGGGTGGATTGAATTTTATCTGTAGGGTAATATAAAATAAAATGTAGATTTAGTTGAACAGACTTAAGATAGTCAAATTGTTTGCTTGTAATGTGATAATTGCACGATTAGTCACTAAATGTACCTAATAATTTTAATGGCCTATGACAAACTGGGACAATTTGGTAGTGGTGGTTTTCGGGGTGATGTGATTCGGAATTCTAGTCCTTGAACTCGGAAATATAGGTACTAGACAGGACTATTTTTGTGTTCCACTTACACCTGAATCGCTAGAAGGTCAAATCACGTAAAGAAATGTGTTACAAACTTTCGTTTTAAGTTGAACATCGTCACAGATGACCAAAACACGTGTGTTGAAGTAGTTGGTGGAGAGTAATGGGAACTCACTTCTGCGGTTACGCTCGACGTTTTTGACAGCCACCGTCCATGTACCTATCACGTTTCTGATGCTACTTACATACATATCTACGTCTATGTACTTTCGAATACCAATGTGCTTTGAGAGAGTATTATTTTAAATGAATGATTTTTATTTTCATAAACAAAATACTTTTATAGTTTTTTTTTAAATGTTTTTTACAGACTAAATCACAATACATACTGGCTAGTTTTGTTAATCCGATTAACATTTATTTTTGTAGCATTGTCTACGGCGTAGGGCGTAGCACGTAGGCCCTACGACCTACGGAAGCTTCTATTGGCTACGAGCCTACGAAATTATCGACACTATGAGAATTACTTTATTATTAACATTATATTTTCTATCTTACTTAAATTAATTTAGTGTTACGTTAATTTTCTCGATAAATTAGAGCATGCTGTGGCCTCCTGTAATTGACGGAATGTTCTAGATTAAAACTTAATATCTCTATAGATTATGTTTTTTATGTGCATCTTTTGATGGACGTTCTCAATAAATAAATAAATAATATCGTAGAGTACTTCGATAATAAAGAATCTGTCTGTAAAGTCAAAACAAAAGTAAAAATCTGACAACCAGTCTTACCAAGAGGGTACTACCCAGTAACTGGGTTGTGGAGGTCAGATATGTAGTCGCTTTATGTAAAATACTGGTATTCAGCTGCTTCCGGTTAGACTGGAAGCCGACCCCAACATAGTTGGGATAAGGCTAAGCAGATGATGACTTAAATAATAAATGCATATTAAGTATGGATTTATTATTTAAGTCATCATCTGCTTAGCCTTATAAATGCGAAAGTGTGTCTGTCTGTTATCTCTTCACGCTTAAATCGCTGAACCGATTTAGATGAAATTTGATATAGAGATACTTTGGAGTGTAAAAATATAATTTAAAAGAGTGTCCATGGAGTTTCTTGCCCGTTCTTCTCCATAGGTACCTGAATGGGCAACTAGCTTCATATTTTCTGACTGACCGACTTCTTGACAATTCAAAAGTGCCTGTAAATGGTTTAATTGAAATAAATGCTTTGTGTTTTGAGTTTTGAGTCCCGGGAAAGGACATAGGATTGTTTTCGTCCTGAAATTCCCACAGGATCGAAACTTATACGGGTGGAATCGCAGAGCGCTGTTAGTAATTAATAAGTATGATATACGAAAGTGTAAGCTTGTAGTTGTTGCCTGTACCTGTTCCTACCTCTATCACAGACCAACGGTTCATGACAGATAGATTAGTAAGTAGTAAATAAAATTGTATCAAGTCAGTAGCAACTCAACATAATCAAACTAATGACTGCCGTTATAAATAACACGCTCTTAAAACCTGTTAAAAAAGAAAGAGGCGGTTAGAGAAAAAAATATATCATTTTACTTTCCATAATAATAAATAAATAAGTTTAAGAATTCTCTTTAAAAATCAATAAAAAAAAACAATATGGCAGCCTTTTTCCAACTATGTTGTGGTCGGCTTTCAATTTAACCGGATGCAGCTGAATACTAGTATTTTACACGAATCAACTGCCTATCTAACCTCCACAACCTAGCTACTGGTAACACCCTTTTGATAAGATTGGTTGTCAGACTTTCGGGCTTCGGCTTCTGACTACCCGTAACGACTGTCAAAGATCCTCGAATGACAGCCAGAACCAACGGCCTAAACTGCTTTCCGAGGCCCGGAGGGGTCTCGATATGTAATGTATCCACGAACCGACCACGGCAAGCAAAGCTTAACCTTCGATCGACCCGTGTGGCTGTTATTATTAAGCCACGAGCCTCTTTAAAAATTAATCATGGCCGTTAAAACCTCATAATCGATTAAGAAGTTAAACAAAAACTTTTTTAACCAAAGAGGCGTCATTCGTCATTGGAATAGACGTATTCAGCCTTGTAAAAAATCGTGCACAATCTATCTTGGTCGAGCAGGCATCGTTAATAACGACGACCGACTAAAGTTGATAAAATGCTTCTTTATAAACTTATCGATGCCAGAATCCATTTGGCGATAACTTCAACATGCACATGTAGCGAGACGCCCTGACGTCATTTTAATGGTTATTGTTTTTCGCGCCATTTGATTTAAAAGAAAAAGTTTTCAATTGTACTGAAGGAATATTGACTTTTTTAATCATCATCGGCCTAGCCTTTTCCCAATTATTTTGGGTCCGGTGCTAGTCTAAACGGCTGCAGCTGAATACCAGTATTTTTCATGGAGGACTGCCTATCTGACCTACACGAAACCTAGTTACAGGAAGTTAGACCTTTTAGGACCGATTTTTCAATCATCAGCAGTTAACTTTTATCTGAGGGAAACAATAGAGGTTTGACTGGTTTTGTATAGAAAATAAGTCAAACTACCATATTTATTCAAAACTGCTAAAATGATTGGGCATTTAGTTATACGCAGTAAATTGTACACTGTTGGTCATAAATGTTGACGGCTGTTTAAAGCAATCATTGAATGCGAAAAATACTTGACTGCAAAACTAAACGCATTGTTTTCAGAAATAATAAATAATATGCAAAAACGTTTCATTTCACTTGGACAACGATTCTTTGTACATGCAGCACAAAGACAAAGATTTATCGCCGAATAACATCTGTTTATAATCGAGCCACAGATAAAATAATACTGTACGGGATGAAACCAAACGATTTCTTCATTTGACAGCTAAAAGTTTTAATGACGCGTAGGTCGGCCGGATGAGGCGCACATGTGGGGTGTCATTTTGTATTAAACTTTTTCTCTTAACCCTTTTTTAAATTATAGCGTTATGACGTATGGACGTTTGGTCTTTCGTATCTTATGGGAATCTTAACCCTTTCAATGTCAAGTTGGATAGTTTGGTTGTTGATTTGAATCTGTGGGCGTGATTAAGAATTGAGGTAGGTATTCGATTCGGCCGGAAATGTTTTTAATGTGGAATGTGTATTTCAAGATCTATGGTTTAATATTTATGTAGTAAGCTTATTAAATACAAGTAATTTTTAAGTCCAAAATGAACGTTTCTAAAATGTTATTTAAATCAGGAATGCTATTGTCAAATCTTTGGTCGGCGTTTTCTGTCTGACTATTCTGAGAAGAAAGGGCCAAACAAAGACAGGTTATAGTCTCTTTTAAAGTCCAGGGATATCTTAGTTACATCATATAGGTATCATGAAGACCGTGTAGATTGGTTGGGAGGCTTAATTAGGGTTAACGAAACCGTGAATTTGTCTTGGAATCGCATCTTTGTTGATCTTATAATAATTGATCACGCGACTGCAAGGACAAAACATCCTAGATGGACAGTAAAGTTCTCTCAAGTCAATAACCAAAAGCAACTTATGTCACCCGTTTCTGATGCGTTCTCATATAATTTTATTTGTGACGTTAACGTTAACGCAAGGGTTTTGACCACGTGTTAACTCTTTCCTTGGAGGACATATGTGGCTATGGGAATCAAATGAAAGGGGTTTACATCCTGTAAGATTATTCTTGTGATTTAATGCGTGTGAGCGTATGGAGACAGTACGTAATTAACGTATCTAATTAATGCTTTTGGAGGAAGTGTGTGATCCTGTTCCTTTGCATTCACAAAGTCATCGTCCTCCATGTTTAGTGTATGATTTCTGTTTAATACTTCTGCCTCCTCGAAGTGTCACTGATCATCCTGCGGGGTAATTGTGTAACGTATTATCAGTAGGTATTCGCCTTCATTTTGACAGTTGAACAAGTTGAACAAGTTTGTTGAGTTGTTCATTGCGTTATTTACGTTGTTGAGCAGACACATTTTTCGAACATATGAAGCAATGGATTAGCAATATCCTTAAAAATGATTCAGATTGTGATTGATAGTGCGTGTGCTACGCAAATAGGGTGCTGGTGTATCATCCTATAGTAGACGTCTCTGACTCTTGAAGGGAAATTTATGAGGACTTAGTTCGTTCTTATTACCTGTCTTTTCAACATTATCAGTAGGGATATATGCCTAGCAAAAGAATTTACGTGTATTTAAATGTTATGCGATTTTAAAATAGATGGAGGAGTGAGAGTTTATCGTTTCCATCTGCATTTCTTTTCAGGATATCAAGCTTATTGCTTACATTACAAATAATCTTTTCAAAATACCAACATCATCATCAACATTTTCATCTCTACATCAGGTTTATTTTTGTTATTCTTATTTAAGTAGTTGTAAGTAATTTTTGCAAAGCGGTTCTTCTATTATTCATCCATCAGTCTCAGAAAAGCAGGTTCAAAAAACAATGTCGCTCGGAATATGAGGCAGTAGGCAATAGTTGCAGGAGCGCTGTGCTGCCCGGTGCGCTTGCCGCGAACTGGTTCGGCCAGACCGCCCCTTTCCTGCGCACGCTACGGTGTAACGACAGCAAATACGATTTTGATTTGTTCTCGAGAATTTCTTGCTGTTTAATTTCACTTTTTTACAGAAAGAGAAAAGAATATTTTACGTTTGTAAGTGACCTGCATCGCACGGTTCTTACCACTGGACAAAGCATCGAGATTTCTTTGTTATAGGTAATTAAGTAAGTTCAATACTAATGGATTACATAAACCTTCAGGAATAAATTTTTTAAATGATGGTGAAAACCACATCAAAATCCTTTGCGAAGTTCAGAGAAGAACAACGCTGTCATACATATAGACACGAAATGGCGATTTTAATTATGTATTAATATAGAATACGATATCTGATGATTATATGGTCAGAAATAGGGTGACTGAGAATGTACGGTAAAACAAGACGTCCCAAATAAATTAGGATGAAAGTGAGGGTGATGCTGTTTGTGTCAGATGAAAATCTGCGGCTAATACAGAAATTGAACGGCAAGATGAATAAAAACTATGATATAATCAGAGTGAGATCATTATAGGCTTATTATGCTAATCAGCGTAAGACCAGAAAGTCAATGAGAACTCGGAAAAATATGAAAAAGAGGCGTTTGTCAAGCAATGGAATGGACAATTCAAGAGGAACAAAGAATTTTGTGAATATCACAGCAGGCACCTTATTTACTGAAGATCACTAGAGTATGAATTAGCAATAATTAATATCTCATTCAAGTTATAAGGTATTCTTAAATGTACATAAATCAATTAAAAATAATACGATTGAGATTTCGTATTATTTTTAATTGATTTATGTGCTTTATGTGTATGTAAGCTGCGCCTGCGCACCGTACAGGGTTCACGGATGGTCGGAGCCGTCACCCGCTTGGCAGCAGCGATCCACCGGATTAAATCCCTTACCAACTTTACAATACCATCGAAAACACACCACACTACCCGAATCTTAACTACAGAAGGTTCAAAATCCTATGAAACTTGTATTGAAATAGTGAAATTAATTTTGTGTTCGAAGTTGAGAATCGAACGCGTATAAAATATAATCTACATGATTTTTTGTGGTTGGATTCGTACGGAGATTTTTGGACAATTACGTTTGATTGCACCTTATATTACGGGCGAGATGGTGGATGGTATGCGACTCATTCCCTGACCATGACGCATTTCTAATGTACAGGACGGTCAGGGCCTAGAGTTAAATACAATATCTGATACATCAAGTTAATTTTATGATGATGATAGATGTTTTATTGTATTTGAAATCTACTTATGTTTTGATTCGTAGATGTAGTATGCTTCTGCAAATCATCAAAGGGGTGATTTGGGTGCTTTTAAACGATGGAAGCTTCCTGAAGACTTAAAATTTTGTGTTGTTAAAAGTTGCGAAAAAATCTCCCGATTTTTTTTCGACAGACTGTTTTAAAAAATCGTAGTAGGTACCTACCATAAACTCCAAAAAGTTTTACCATCCGTGACTTTAACTATAAAGAAATCTTATACTTACGTTAAAATATAAACAGTTTCTGTAACTACTGTTTTGACTGGTGCAATTTGTAATAACTTCGTTGTTATTTTAGCGTTTGTGAATCACCCAGTTACAGAGTTGTATCGACAATGAAAACAGGATGCTTGACGCTTAGTCATGAGTCTTTGTGACTGTTTAGATGCCTTTAGTAGATTCAGCGCGAGCGCAGTCTTTGTACAGGTGCCGGTTATAACACGTTTTTGGGTTAAGGGCTGTGAAGAAAGGGAACCTTTTTTAAAATGGGGCATGTTACCGGGAACTGTTGTCGTGAAATCCAACGCGCGAGGATTCGGCAAATTAAATATATTGCATCAAAAAGTTCAAACCGAGTTCATACGAAAAAACATTGACATTGCCCGAATCAAGGCCCCTTACAAATTGACACATCAATAATTTATTTAAACACAAAAACCAAGAAAGTCCTTTCTTATGAATCATACCACGTATGAGAACGAACGCGGAAAAGGCAAGTGAATGAAGACGTTACAAAAACCTCGCAAGTGTCAGCGAACGGATAAAAAGTGGTTGTCAGACATTCAAAAATTTCACTGCGACATTATACAAGTAAGCGGTGTTCATCGGCGCGTCATCAGCGACTCAGTATGCATTACTTCAGGCAAGTGCAGCATGCGAGTGGAACCGAGTGCGTAACGACGCGAAAGTGACAGGTTTTTTGGCGGGAGACCGGCCGCCCGCCATGTCTGGCATTGGGTTCTTTATAATATCCACACGACATCGGTACCGGTTGTACACACCACGCGACACTCAGTCCGCGTCGCGACAATTTATTTCGGTTCGGGGCAATGCACTTATCGCACGCAGCCCTGAGATCTGCGCGTCGAATAAACGAGAGTAAACATGAAACGCGAAGGGAAAAAATAAATGCATCGTAGACGGCGACAAATCAAGGCGGTTCGAATTAGTTGACGTACCCCGGTTCAGCTGACTTGAAGGACCACTTATTGGTAACCGCTGGACGTGCAACGGGTTCAACAACAACTGTCAAGTGACCTTTCACTCCATTCACGTTCCCTGTGATATGTTACAGACTGATCAGCATCTATCTATAGAGGAACCGTCAAACGTTAATTTTAATCTTGGGCATGAAATTGAGAGCTCGCATACCTAATGTCAAGTTTGATTGAAATTGGTTATTTGTTAATTTAATAGCTACACATAGGTAACTCGGTATGTCCCTTAAAGTATTGCAGAATTTTTTGCTCTTTTAAATTTTCAGAATAAATATAATAAATCTTTTAAATGGTTTCGGCTGTAATTAATGGCATGTTCGCACACTCGCAGCGACTAAAGAATGGCACTGAAGGCAATAAAAGTTTAATACAGCCGATGTAACACGGCGCACTTTGTTATTCCAGAAATAAGTGGACTTTACTCGCCCAAATCGTATCGCAGCACGGAAGTGCAATTCAAAGTATGCTAATTAAAACAACTTTAATTCAAAACGTATTTTTATTTGCGAAACCTGTTCGCTTACAAGTGGGTGGTAATAAAAAATCTATTAATTAATCAGTGGTCTAAGTGCGGCTGTGTGTAGTCTGTGTCGGCTGTGCACGGTAATTTGTCAAGTGCACGTTTCGCGCCAAAAGTGACGTTTCACAAATCTTCAAAATGGCGTGCGGTGGTAATTAAAAGCGCGCAATAACTGGCCATAAAGCAAACGAAGCGCATTGATGACGCGCCGCCCGCGCTATTTTCAGTGCGCGACGCCGCCCGACAAATGCTAACGGCCTCTAGGACACTCCAGCGAGACTCGGGACACCAGTCACCACCGACTACCGGCTGCCCACCGCAACACTCATTCCAACATTATTTGTTTATTTCAATGCTGAGTGCCACCAGGTTAACAGTCGCCAATCGATTTTATGACAGATAATATGATATTATTATGCCTAACTTTTTATTGAAAGTGATTGGGAGAATATGATTTTATTGGCTTGGCTTTTCAATTAACTATTTTATGAGCATTACGATTCATGTTAGGTATTGTTGCATATAGTCATATATATTTCGTGAACTTGAACAAGATGATTCATTATGGTCTCCTTATGAGCAAGTATAGACGTTTTTGTGTGCGTAGGACATGACTGGTCTAGCTATTTTAAGGAACGAGGATATTTTGGATAATAGACTTACACTGAGCGTTATTGACGGATATCTTTTAATTTAGGCAAGTTAGATATCTGCAATAAAGGGTTGCGCTGTTAGATTAAACCATCAAACTCAAGTGCAGGTTTCATAATACTCATTTGATCGTATAAAAACCATAGAGACATAGATATTATATTAGTAAATTTTTAAAAAGTAGGTTCTGTGGACTAGCAGCAGTATAACAATAAACAACATAGGTAACAGTTGCAGAAAGGAGGGAAAACAATTTTTCGATCGTAAAGCACTCTAATGCGCATTATGAATCGTGCAATTAGAGAAGTACCTATTCTAGAAAATTTTCACCGTGAAAACTGAAGTGAGCTTAACGTGAGCTATCACGTAACCCCATGCTGGGGATAGACATTTATTGACAGCTCACTTCAACTAAGTTTTGACGGTGAGGTTTTTACGGAATAGACAGAATATCTCAATCACCAAGTCCAGATCAAGGCTCTATGTAGCTTTAACGCCTTGAAGATCCTGTTATGATCAACCAAACACACTAGTGAAAGTTCTGCATGAATATACATCATACATTAGGTATATAGGTACTTAAAAATCTGATAACGTATCTATTCTATTATGTTCATAATATTTTGTTGACATAGGTATAGGTACATCTGTCTTTATTATGAATAATAAAGGTCAAAAACTAATTTTTGACCTTTAAAAATCTTTGATTTGACTTTGATCTTTTTTTTTCTCTGTGATACCTATTCACCTACCTACCGAAAATATAATAAATATAGAATTTTTATTATCTAAATATTTATTTTGACAAGAGACATAGTTATAAGATAATTTTAGAAAGGTTGCGGACTATATTTTAATTTTCATTTTGAAGAGTATAGGTATTCTGCACTCTAGCCATACGACATTCATAGTTTCAAGAACGTTCACATTCATTATCTGTTGGATTGACCTTCTTATCCTTATCTCAATCCATAAATCCAAAAGTTTGATTACGGCATGTAACGAAATCTGGATTCTTTATTGAAAACAGAAATACCTAATTATTTAGGTACTTACCTAGTTACGGAGTCAAATGTGCACATGCACACATATGCTATTCTAGCAAAAAAATGGTTTCTGCAAACTGTACTTATGCTGGAGGAGCAAACGAGTCGGAGTGGAGACCGCGTATCGGCAAGCGTAGTGTGGGACGCCCCCCAGCTAGATGGACGGACGACCTAAAGAAGGTGGCTGGAGTTGACTGGATGCGGAAGGCGGAGGGCAGTGTTGTGGCGCAGTTTGGGGGAGGCCTATGTCCAGCAGTGGACTGCGATAGGCCGAGTTGATACCTATGCAGTTTCAGTTATGAACATGAAACCAGTATCAGCAAAATAATTTTATTTTTATTTATATCTTTACTTAAAATATTTCTCGACCACGTTGTAAATGATCTTGAATATCATCAAAATATGCAAAAAAGAAAAAAAAACGACGGAAAATTTCATTAGGTAGGTATCTATGCACTTTTTGTGTAACAGACTAAAAAAGTCCCGCGAAAATCACCATAAATAAATACTGCATATTTTTTAAATAATGTTGGTAACTAGACAGACTAGTTTTAAAATGAATCATGGCGGACTAAGGTCACGAGCACACTTCTTGGAAGGATAATTTGATCATTAATTTTACATTTGGTCATCGAGTTAGGACGCGGAATGCGTTTAATGTTATTTTGTAGCAGACATCTCATTACTCCGTTATAATATTCCAATGAGAATGAAAGTTAGTTAAAACCAGACAGCGTGGGTGCACTAGTTTAAGTAAGTATCTATTGAAATTTCGTATAGCATTAAGTATCTAAGTAATAATAATCTTGCTCTCCTTAATTACCTTTTTGTCTGTTGAGTTATACTTTGTGTGGGTCTTACAGTTAATATTAAGTTATATCTCGGAAATCATTTTTGTTATCGGTGTCATTGTGATTAAAAGAGATCACCCATTTTGTTCGGCGACTTGGAGAAAAAATAAGTTGGCTGCCAGGAATGAACTACATTTTATTTGAATGGTCGCAGTAGTAGAAAAAAATATTTGTATGGCGACAACGCTGTAATGAATTTGAGAACAAAGATATACAACGATCTTATCTCTCGATCGGCCTCCAAATACATAAACTTATATAATATTTCTCCGAATCCATATTGTTCTCGACTTTGACGCCTTAGTAAAAAATAATGAGTTACAATGACAGCAACTCAACTCACTCAACTCATTGGCAGTAGCCAATCGTTTTATTCGTGCACCCTGCGGATCCAGTTACACTCAGCGGATACTTAATGCCTTTCGTGTACAATAGTTATAATAATGCTTTTAGGATGTTGTTGGGGCTGCCGAGATGCTTTAGTGCGTCTGGCATGTTTATGAAGGCTCGGATTGATGGTTTTCATGCCATCATGAGGAAACGAATGGCCTCCATATTGCACCGTTTCCGAGCAAGCTTCAACAGCATTCTGAAAGTACCTAATAGCGGACCCGTTTAGACGGTCCTCGTGTTAGACACTGGATCGCACTCCACGTGTCTATTTAATTTCGTTTTGCCTTTTTGTGGTTTACTAACTTAGTTCTTGAGTATTTACTAACACGAATATGGATGTTTTTTTTTCTGAAATAAAGTTTATTATTATTATTATACGAGTAAGTGTACTTGAAAAATATGTAATTAGATAGTCGCCAAAAAAATCCCAGAATGGGTGATGTCTTTTACGCCATTTCTTTTCTTATAGGATTCTTGTGTTATTAACCTATATTCTGAACCTAATGTCCTGAAAACAAATGCAGCTGACAATAGTTTTACCTACAGCTACACCTTAGTGTCAGGTCTTCACTTTCGTTTTCTTCCTTTACAAAATGTTCTGAAGATCATGCATTAGGCTTACTGATTCTGTACTGAATTCCTGGCATGAACTGTACTGAATTTTTGGCTAAATTGGCGATAAGGTGTTGCAAGACATGTATAATTTCAACATGAATGATGTACCCTATATTTTGTAACCATATTTTGATTATATATCTATTAAAACATTGGAAAAATTCACGGAAAAAATAATAATGACGATATTTCAGTTTCTTATACATTTTTATGGAACGATTCTTTTGATTCTAAGGCAGTACGAAGTTCGCCGGGTCAGCTAGTTTCAAATAAATGCTTTGAGTTTGATGGTCCTTCGAGTCCACTCCCCAACTACAGATGGAGGAAGAAGAATCTCAAGGATGTATCGACAACTGTCATCGTGTATATCAAAGATGGGTAATAATTAGGGAGGGGCTGGCTGGTCTCCCCGTTCGAATGCCGTCTATTTTCAGATAATTATCGGCCAGCGGACGCGGCTGCCTACGCCTCACACGATTTATTTGTCTCATTTAATTATTAGTAGTTTTAACTTCTCAGAATGTCCTTGCTAGTAAGGTGGGGTTATTTTTACGCGAATTGAAAGCTTGGCTTTGGTTTGGACTCGTATGGAGGGGATTAGACTGGACAGGTACCTACTAAAGTCCTTAAACTTTGATGAACAACTTTAATTTACTAATGCCCGACTGCACTAAACAGATTTTGACGTCTTGGTTCATGCCTGACGCACTTAGCAATAAAAGTGCGTTGCACTTAAATTAATTAATAATTTATTATTTGCACCAATCTTAAGAGGAAACGCTCTCGCCTGTTTTCTTTCTGGTTAATGACCATAAAGCAATGTTTTTTTAGCAGAATAATAAATATTAACTACTTGTATGTCCCTATATTTTCCTTTTGGATGATACATTTTTTTTATAAGCACTAGAACCCTCAAAAAATGCTCAAAATTGCCGCTGTCAAAAGAGGCCTAGAGTAGAAATTTGACAACTATTAATGAAAAAAGAAAAACATAGGGACATAGTATATATCCTTCTTATTCAGTTTATTAAATAAATCTTATTATATTTGTTTATCTTTTAAATTGGTCCAATATTGGAGGAGGAAATAAGCGAGAGCCAAACCTCGAATTATACTCGACTTCGACTTTTCGACTTTTTTACTTAAGCTTTTTCAATAGTCTACGGCTGCCTAAATGCCAGAAGAACCTATTTGAAGTTTAGACTTACCTAGTCCAATTCTCGAAACTTGCCTTAATTTTCCTAAAGCATAACAATATTTTATTTTCTGCTTAAGAACTATTAATAGCCTCTCACAAAAAAGAGAAAACAAAATCAAGATCAGTTCACCCTATCATAGAGAGTCCTCCTATCAAATTATGCGACGCGCGCGCCCCCTAGCGGTACGTGCCGAAAGCCCGGCCTACCTGAAGTGGCCAGACTTAATTAAGTGCTCTGCATAACGATCCCTCGTGTTGTGGTCGTGCCATCAAGCTGGTAACGGGTTCAAACACCGGTTTTCGTGGGGCTTGGGAGGTTATTGGTTAAGATGATATTGTCTGTAGCCTGTCCAAGAAGGTTTAAAGGTGACTTTCAAATGTCATAATATTGTGCATACAGTACTTAAGGTGAATGCGCATTGGTAGACTTCGAAATTCAAATTTTCTTACGTTTTCTGCAATTTTCAGGTCAGTGTCAGGTTGTATCTTGATCAAAATTTTATTCGCGACTATAACAGGTACGTATTTACATAGTTAGAATCATTAATACTTCTTTCTAAGTTAGATTTGTACCAAGAACAAATCTCTTATGGAAAAGTGCTTATGGTACAGAGGCCAGCACAGCCAGTCGCTCCATGTAAAATACTGGTATTCAGCTGCATCCGGTTAGACTGGAAGCCGACCCCAACATAGTTGGGAAAAGGCTAGGCAGATGATGATGGTACAGAGGCCAGCACATCAAGCTACCCCAATCTGTAAAATTTTCCCAATTGAATATGAACCTTATTCCTTTGTAATAAAGTTGAAAATCTATCAAAGAAATTTGACAAATTGGGGTAACTTGATGTGCTGGCCTCTGTACAAATCTAACTTAGAAAGATGTATTAATGATTCTAATGATTATAATTCCGTAAATACGTACCTGATATAGTCGCCAATCAAGTTTTGATCAAGATACAACCTGACACTGACCTGCAATTATCAAAAAACGTAAGAAAATTTGAATTTCGCGGTCTACCACTGCGCATTCACCTTAAGGATAGTCGAAACGATCTGAGAGTGGCGGTATGTAGGCTGAAGGCCAAAAATACCGCCCCAGGGCCCGACGGCTTGCCGGGTAAAGCCTGGGCCCTGGCCTCGACGGCTCTCGGACCCCGACTGGAGGCGCTCTTAAGCGCATGTATGGAGAGGGGCCAGTTTCCACTCCGTTGGAAGACGGGGAAGCTGGTCCTCATTCGGAAGCCAGGGCGCCCTGCGGACTCTCCGTCCGCATTCCGGCCCATCGTGCTGCTCGACGAGGTCGGCAAGCTCTTTGAAAGAGTGATTGCGGGCCGCCTCGTCGGGCACCTGGTGAGGACGGGGCCGGATCTTGCGGATAGCCAGTTTGGCTTCCGCAAGGGGCGCTCGACGGTGGACGCCATCATGCGCGTGAGAGCCCTCACGACGGGGGACGCGGTGTCCCGGGGTGGGGTGGTCGTGGCGGTGTCACTCGACATCGCCAACGCGTTTAACACCCTGCCCTGGAGCTGCATTGGGGAGGCACTCCGGTATCACCGGGTGCCGACCTACCTCCGTCGAATAGTCGGGGCGTATTTGACGGACAGAGCCGTCATCTACCCCGGTCGCGATGGGGAATGGAACCGGCGAGAGATGTCGTGCGGTGTCCCACAGGGATCGGTCTTGGGACCGCTCCTGTGGGACATCGGTTACGACTGGGTGCTGCGGGCAGACCTCCCTGATGGCGTCAGCGTAGTTTGCTACGCTGACGACACGCTGGTCCTGGCGCAGGGGAGGTCGCATCAGGCGGCGGCCGACACAATGACACGCGGGGTTGCGATAGTCGTGGAGAGGATCCGGCAGTTGGGTCTCGAGGTGGCTCTGCACAAATCCGAGGCCATGTCTTTTCATGGGCTTCGGAACGGGCCACCATCGGGATCCCAACTTACGGTAGGAGGGGTTCGCATCGGCGTCGAGACGACGATGAAATACCTGGGTCTCGTCCTCGACAGCCGGTGGAACTTCGTCGAGCATTTCCGACGTTTGGCCCCCAAACTGGAACGGGCTGGGGCCGCTTTCAAGCGGCTCCTGCCCAACCTGAGGGGGCCAAACGCCTCCTGCCGGAGGCTTTACGCGGGGGTCGTGCGGTCCATGGTCGTATATGGCGCCCCGGTGTGGGTGCGTTCACTGCGGCTTCGAGCCGCCCACTACCTGAACGCGCCCCAAAAGGTGGTCGCCATACGGCTGATACGGGGGTACCGCACGATCTCGCGCGAGGCGGCAAGCCTCCTGGCCGGACTGCCGCCATGGGATCTGGAGGCGATAGTCCTTGCGCGCCTGTATGAGTGGCGCGCGGAGGCACTACGCCGGGGGGAAAACCCGCTTCCGCGGCAAATTGCTGCGGAGCGGACAGACCTCCGGCGCGATCTCATGGCGGCATGGAAAGCGCGACTGTCGCAACCCAGCGCAGGGCACGCCGCGATAGCGGCGGTAAGGCACCTCTTTGAGGAGTGGCTAGAGAGGCGTCACGGCGCCCTCACCTACCGCCTGACGCAGGTCCTCACCGGACACGGATGTTTCGGGAGGTTCCTGCACATCATCAGGCGGGAGGAAACGCCCGGGTGTCACCACTGCGAGGATCGCCCAGAGGACACGGTGGAGCACACGGTGGAGGTCTGTCCCGCTTGGGCAGAGCACCGCCGTGTCCTCGTAGAGGCGATCGGCAGCGGCGGCGACCTCTCGCGCCCGGCCCTGGTCCAAGCCATGGTCCGGGGCGAGAGGGAGTGGGAGGCAGTCACCTCCTTCTGCGAAGCTGTCATGCTAGCGAAGGAGGTGGCGGGATGGGCGAGGGAGAGAGCTGAGAGAGCCGCCCGTCCCAGCCGCCGCGGTAGACGCTCCGGGCGTCGGGAGCCGCGTGACGACTCCCGGCCACCGTAGGCGCGGGCCTGCGGACGGCGAGTAATGGGTAGCTCGCCGTCCGATCAGGACCAGGCCCGTGCCGGACGGCGCGTATGTGTTCCACGCGCGCCTCAAAGAGATGTCAGCATTGAACGGAGGGGCCCGTCAGGGCCGAAGCCTGCCGGGGCAGCGGGATTGTCCGAAAGGGTTACCGCTGCCCCGGAATATAAAGGGCTAAGGAAGGAACACGGATGGGTTTTAGTCAGTAAGAGTCTGACACTCCCTTCCGCTCCACCCAGAGCGGGAGGGGTCATTTGATGATATCCCGTCCTTAAAAAAAAAAAAAAAAAAAGGATAGTCGAAACAAGGAATACCTATAAGTAATAGGTTTGATCGATTTTGTTTGACGGAAATGTTGGACTGCTTTCAATAAAACAGTTATGACTGCGAGCAAACGCTGAAGTACATACCGGAAGTTAACGTAGTCATTATATTAGCAAGCCAAAGAATCTGCAATGTACCAGACCACCTGCACCGGTGAAGTCAGCTTGAAGTGAACTGTCAATCCTTAGCATCAGATGGGATGACAGTTCTATTCAAGCTTAGATACTTCACCTAAGTTTTCACGTTGAGTGTTTTACAGAATTATAAAATTTAATACAACAATAAAATCGCTCATTTGGAGAAACATCGTCGTAAATGTATTTTTTCCCAAAATTTGTTAAATATGCCAAAACACTTAGAAAGCAGTTACGTCGATGTTTCTCCAAATGAGCGAAATGTATTTATTTTCTCCCACAAGTATGTATTAAAATGTACACAGTTTATATTTAGTAAAAGTTTGAAGATGGGAGACAGGATCCCATACTAAGTAAAACCTGTACGGGTCTCCTGGTTTCTTTATCTCGAATACAGCTGTATAGCCCTCCCGTTCTTTAAAGGCCACGGTGGCACTTCAGGTGACCGCAATCGTTCTACCATTCATGCAAAATCAAGCCTTTCCCCTTATTTCTTCCACATATTTTCATGCTTTATCACTACTAGTCTAATGAGCCGTATTGTAACAAAACTATTCTCAAACAAGGCACCATTGAGACGTTAACTCCGTCGGCCCGTAGCAGAGGGCGCTCGAGTGCCGAAGGGTGTATTTTTACCAGATTATGCACCGCAAGCTTTCCGTCGAGGCGTGATGAAGGAGTCTAGGATATACTTGATTGTTATATCATGCTGCATAATAAGCTGTGTGTCTTTTAACAGAGGGTGTTTTTTAGAATGCTGTTGTTTTTGGAATATGGTAGCAAAAAGTTGAGGATATACTAGGTAGGTGGAATTTCTAAGGAATCAATGTAAGTACCTATAGGTACCAAGTTTAGCGTAGGTTAGATTTTTTTATTAATGTTATAATCTCTTCTAAACTCAACCAAGTTCACTATTGAAAGAAATCACAAGCAAGTCGCAAGTTTGCTATTAGGTACCGAAAAGATGTAAAACCTCATCTTACGATTACAAAATAAATTACTTAGAGCACAATAAGCATCTCGAAAGTCGAAAAAAAACATCAACTAAAAAAAAAACCGAAAGATCGATATCAAATTAATTAACGATACAATATCGTAATTTACGTTTTTCTTAAACCTTTTAATTCGTCGAAAATAAACGTACTGGCATTTAACGCTAATACCGATGCTCGCGTGCTATCTTCGCGTCGTTAAATTAAAAAGTAAAAGCAATAAATAAACTTGGGAGCCAATGAACCTTTTTTGTAACTTTACACGCCAACTTCTGTGTTAAAGTTTTGCATTCTGCAACTGGTTACAGAATGCTTTATTGTGGCCCTAATCACGTCATTGGCCTTAAGAAATTGACTTTTTCTTTTAAATTAACATTTATGGGGCAGATAAGTTTTATATCTAAAATAGCTTATGAATGAATCACATCGAAATTCATTTGGTTAAATTTGGCTGAGATTCAGCACTTTGTGAACGTCAAAATGACGTCCCCCAAAACGCCCGCCTTCAAAACACAGGCTGAGATCCATCACATTTTAAACTTCAAAATTATATAAGACAATCCCCCAAAACACCACTTCCTAGTGCTTTAGATGGGAAGAAGAAGTGGTGCAAAGTCCCCAGCAGCACAGCTGTCTGTTAAGTTAAAAGATGTTGATTCTATTGTTGATTGTGAATGAAGATAGTAGGTACCTATTGATAGTTTTCGATAGCTATTGCTGTGCTATTGGTTCGATACCTTGACATAATAATGTGTTTCGAAAAACTTCAAGAAAGGACTTAACTTTGTTGAATCAATAGCTATTGAGAGCTTATCGTTGAGCTCCTCGAGTTCTGAGTTGAGCTGCACGGTTTTTGACAAAATATGCGTGCACTGGCTGGACAGGTCCGCTGAATCTGTGTGGTTCTTGCTTCAAAAGACCATTTCAGACTCAATCTACATGGTCTTCACATGATCTGTAAAGATTTTGTCTGGACTTTAAAAGACTGTGACCTCTGAGTTTGTTTCGGCCTTTCTTCTCAGAATAGTCAGATAGAAAACGCCGACCTCATCTAGTTCAAAAATTATGATTGACGTGTAAAAGTGTTTGTACAAACCTACTTACAGAAAATAAATCATTTATCATTTATTTAAGGATTTAAAAAACCGGGTATATTCTTTCAGAGATTTTTCTCGTAATTTTAAAAACTTTTGCAGTCTAATATTAGTCTCAATCTGTCAAAAATACTTCTAAAATGCCTATATTTTTTTACATTGATTGTCGCTGAGATTGCGTTTAGTAGGTATTCTGTTCCAGACTTTTCCGACACGTATCCTTCTCATTCTTCTCAATGAGTCAACTTGTATAACGGTGTCATTAGAGTCGTTTGAACTGTTAAAAGTCAAAACAGTTTAAGTTGCTGCTTTTACGGTGTTGACTGAATATGATTGAATATTTTTTCTCTAAATGGGTCGTCCTATTTTTCTATTCAATATAAAAAAATGCATCTTTACTTTCAAAATGTAGGTAAATAAAACACTTGCAAAAATAATTAAAGCCTTGAGCTGTATAGTTCAACTCGGAAAACAAAACAACAAACATGTCAGCAACTTTCTTAAAAGCCGAATTTCTTTCACACGAAATCCGTCAAAAGAAAAACTAAGCGTTTTCCATAACGTTCATATACAAAGAGACTTTATAAAAACATCTAGGGTTGGCCAAAATAAACCTTAACATGTAAGACTTAAGGGCTTTTACGAATGCATAAAGACGGTCATTAAAAGAACCTCAATCGTTAAGTGTCAAAGGAAAGTGTGCCTTATGTGTGGACGTAATAAGGGCGGTGCATGTGTGTAAGGTGGCTACTTGGGGTGAACGGCCTCTGAAAGCTGAACATTTCAGAAGTTTGACACGGCATCGCTTCCTGTAGCTCTGAGTGTTAGAATGTCGTGCATTTTTGTGTTCAACTTTTTTAAATGCATTGTTTTTCTTAATGAGTTTTTTCAGCAGTCGCTACAGACAGACGAGTTTTTTTTACTGTAACATGTCGGTACGTAGTTATACTTTTTTTTAAATCTTAATTCATGACCATGGATACATGTCCTTCAGTCGTCGTAGTTATACATCGGCGGTAGTCTTGCTATTTCCTAAAGTAATCTGTGTCCAGTGTCGCCATTATTAAAATATTGGATAACTAACACATTTTACAGTTTAGTTACAACCTAGGTGACAATTAGACTACAAATGATTTTCTCTCAATATCTTCAGAAACATTTAGTTTTCCTAAAATAAACCATTAAAAATCCATAGACAAAACTTTCAATACAGTAGCAACGCTCACTTTCGTATAGTTACGACCACTGTAAGTTATTTGTCAGTTACAAACTCAACTTGCATCGTATTTTAGCCACATTATCTAGGGATGGCACATATAGTGTAGATCGTCAAAACTTCACATTTTGTTCTCTAATCAGTAGGCAGTTTTGACGTTTGTTAAGTTTATGACAGGTAAACACAGGGATAACATTTGTGTCTGTCTTTAATTACAGGCCAATTCTGTATTATGTAGAGCTTTTTAATCATAACCATATTCGTTCGAAATTATTGGTTTTCGAAATATCGCCAAACGGTTGGTGGACTCTTCATGTGACCAGAGGGCTGGCCTATTTTTTGGCCAAAGAATCAGTATTGGCATACAACGTGGCAATGCTGCCAGCCTTTTGGGCACTTTTCCCGCTGATACAGACGAGTTTATTGATGTCCTATGATTCTTTACCCTTTGTTTTATGTACATAATTAAAGTCTATTAGCTTATATATTATGTAAAAGTTATCGTGTTCAAAAAGTATTTCTTCATAGGCCAAAAAATCTGCCTGACTGCATTCTTTAAAGAAGGTTTCAAGTCTGTATATCAAAATTTCGACATTAAGATTTCGAAATTTTGATTTACAGCCTTTAAAACACAAATTAAACAAAATACCCTAATTTATTGAACAAATGAATTTATCTCATACTTAAGATTGCCATCCATACACATAAAGTGCGCTGTATGCAACTTTCGCTTTCGGGACGCGAACTGCAACTTTACAATGTCAGTCGTTCATTAACTATTTACGGAGCCTACGTGTTTTCAAGGACGACGGAAAGATGAAATAACTTTTAACCTGTAGATTACGGTCATCAAAAGAGATAAGTAGACGTCGGATATTGTTTGAAGTTTAGTAAGAAACCGGTGGATGTTTTCGAATGTAATTTAATTTGGTAAATTAACTGTTTGTTTTCTATTAATTAAATTTTATTCGATGACTCTGGTTACTTATCTCCTTTGGTGACCTTACTTAATTACCTAAAACGTATTTTTTTGTAACACTTAGCCTAAGATATTCAAGAACGATGCTCAAGCAAGAAAATTGAAGTCATCATCATCATCGAGTAGTCGTGGGTTCGAGGCATTTTGAGGTTCGAAGTTCGAACCCAGACAGGCGCTTTACTTTATGTAATTTATTTCATCACTGCTGCTTTCAAAAACGGTGAAGGAAAACATCGTGAGGAAACCGGTATGTCCTTGGACCAAAAATTCTAAGTCATGTGACATCTACCAACCTGCACTGGGCCCGCGTGGTGGATTACGGCCCACTCCCTCACACAGAGAGGTCTGTGTCCCAGCAGCGGGAACATTATAGGCTGATTAATATTGATGTAGAACTTGATTTTAGTAGATAATGTAGAGATTAGTAAGTTTATGAGCTTAGAGCGTGTTTGAGGTTGTTCTATGTCTTAGATGCTGGTTTTTAGACCCGGCTACAGACTCAAATGCGAATAAAAATATGTTTCCTGACTGAATGTACAAAGAATGTATTTTTCTAATGATATACTTATAAATGGGGTAGACAGTAGATAGCATAATCAGCCTATAATGTTCCCACTGCTGGGACACAGGCCTCGTCTCTTCGAGGGGGAGTGGGCTATAATCCACCACGCGGGCCCAGTGCGGGTTGGTAGATGTCACATGTCTTCGAATTTTTGTTTCTAGAACATGCCATGTTTTCCGTCACCGTTTTGAGCTCCGACGCTTTTTCTAGTATTGGAAAATCACGTAATCTTTATTCAACGACAGCAAGACGCGTTGACGTGGGTGGGAGACAGTTCCCTGAAACTTCCCGTTTACCAGCGTTGAAGCCTTTCAGTTATAATCATAACAAAACATGCCACCTCACATTAATCGCTTAATTAGTCCAAACATTTCGTTACGTCACCCTAAAAGCTTATTATTTGCAGTGTCCACCGTCCGCCATTACGCCGGCCATTTTTCAATTATGCCAAATGTGTATGGAGCATAAATCATTGTATGTATGTTAATGTATGGCTGTACAGTGTACGGCTATATGTAGGGGGCGACGGGGTGAAGGGAGGTATGTAAACATCGTCTGTTTAATTTGTAAACGGAATCGAAATATAGGAATTGTATACCCAATATCTGTGCTTGTGCTGCAGGAAAATAAAAAAAAATGCAGCGGTAGAAAATTTTTATGCGTTCGGATATTTTTATGAGTGGCGACGGCTCGGTTTATGGATTGAAACGTAATCGGACGGATTCTATTGAATTTCGTGGCTTTTATAGTTCTGTAGCTCTATGCATTAAATATGATTTAGCTATCCTTTGCAAATTGTATATTTTGAGTGGTGAAACTATAGTAGCCTACCTACATACTGCACCTACCGAAATATCTGGGAATCAAAGAGAAGTAGGTAAAAACTCAGTCAGGCGTAACGATCTGTTATTATGAAGGTGCGTTGGGTTTTTCCTAAGAACTTAGGAAGACCAATGACTCTCTGTTCTTGGTAGCTTAATAAGTTTTGATTATCCTTGCCAAAAGAAAGGAGTAAGCTCTAGGCTGCTGTTCCTCAAAACAAGTGAGCTTAAGGTCCGAGGAAACATTTCACAGTCATTATCGTTGATTTGGCTACCTCACATCACCGCCAAAAAAACCGTTTAAAAACCTACAGGTCCAATCGAATTCCATTTTTAAAACATGAACCATTCGAAATTTTAAAAACTGAAGCCGTGGTGGCCAGTGGCGCACGTTAATTCCATCGATCATTACTCCCGGTGCAATCCACCAATCATGAAAAATAAAAACACTGGCAACCCCACCTGCACCCCCTCTTTGCCACCCCGTCCCCCCTCGTCTGCGTCCAGGGGTTGTGATTTTTTCGAGCGTCACTCTCGATTAGTATGACTCGGATTTACCTATATGTACTTATTCGGGAAATCAATTGCAGTTATGTATGTAGTTGGGGCTTTTATGCTTTGTTTGGAGATGTACTCGTATTTAACTAAGTATTGAAACTGTATCAGAATTTTTATAATTCACATAAGGGACTACTCACACTTATTCAGCTCTGTTCAGCTTTTGTCCATAGAAAACTTGCTTGAGCTAACTATTACCTAATGAACTAGTACTACGACTTACTTTTGCAAATACTTTTAGTAATTAAAAAATTAAAACACAATTCTAAGACAATGTTACCTAGTTTCGTAATGGCAATAGAGTTTTGGCATAATGCATGATAATTAGGGTGGGTAATAACGACTCATTGGAAGGTTCTTCTAAAATACCTACATATCTCTCTGCCTAGTTGTGATGCATTATTTTCCATAACCTATCAGAAAGCCAATAACTTCATGCAAGTTTTAAAGCACAATATCGGGAATGTACAAAATTTTGGTGAATTAAAAAAACTTACAAAACAGAATCCATCCACGATGTATGTGTGTATGGCAACCCACACAGAGACACGCCGTGTTGTAGTGTGCGTGCTTGCAGGGCTGAGCTGAACCCAGCCTGATCGCGAAGCTCCATGCAAAAATGTGCATTACACACCAGGAATACTCGACCTCCCGCCCCGCCCCGAAACCCAACAAAATAAGGCGAGCGAGGGGGGGCTCTCGGCTGTCCTATAGCTCTTTTTATACTGGGCGATGTGCTAGGGGTAGTTAGATAACGGCATGCGGGCCCCTCCGATGTCATGTATCACGTATCCAGTTTTTAAAATTCGAACGATGCGCAATTGTTTTGGGTTTAGTTTTGAAATAGGAAACGCGCGCCATGCCAGGCACGAGATTAATTAAAATGAAATTTATTTGAAAATTATTCGTTTGTTCTTGTACACATTCCCTTGAATTATTTCCAGTC
Source organism: Gortyna flavago (assembly GCA_963669345.1). NCBI lineage: Eukaryota > Metazoa > Arthropoda > Insecta > Lepidoptera > Noctuidae > Gortyna > Gortyna flavago. Next base: position 3,030,960 of record OY770136.1, on the reverse strand, counting down.
CTTGGGCTTAGAAAAAAGTTTAATAACGAAATTGTTGTTTGCCAATGAGCACTTTATCAAACGGATAAAAATGTAGCGTTAGTTATCCATGAAAATAATTTTGATGTCCAAATTCGACTAGACTCATATAAAAGATCCGTTTTAGTTTTTAATATAAGTTAAAAGCTTTTTTACTTAAGTTAAGCAACGTAGAGTTTAACGAAGCCGTAATTATAATTCTCAAAAGAATTCCTCTTTTTCACTAATGAAATACCTTTCATTAAAGTTTGATGAAAAGACTTAGTATTTATGCGATTTTATAATAAACCGAGCAATTCCTCTACGCAAGACTTCAAAAAGTTCCGTAAGGTTGCATTTATCATTAATTTTGCTGCCAGTTAACACTAACGCTTATTTCTGATAGACAGAGTGATGCAGGTAGGTACAACTTTTAAACAAGTTAAATCGATAACTTCAAAGTTATGGTGTTTTTTCACTCGTTAACTCCAATATTTGGAATCTTGAAAGAAAATTCTTGACCTTGTAGAAAGTGGAAATCATGTGAAAAGTTGAGACTTCCAATTTCCTCAAAGCACTACTGACCAGAATGATGGCGTCGAAAGAAAAGACAAATAATGAAAACACGCCTATACTGACGTTAAAAACCGTAATCTAAATAATTCAAAAGTCACCTGTTAAAAAAAAAGAAAATCAACGAAGCCGAAACAAAAGTTCTAAATTCAAAACAACGTAAGTTTTCGCACAGAAGTGGACTTTTACGAGGCCACAAAGTTTTTTCTATACACACCGACGGGGGGTTGAATGGAGTAAAAAAACGGGAAAAAGGCAAGAGAAACTGTGTTATGAGGTAAGAAAGAGTGAGGCCAGGGGCACGTTCGCAATAAAAAGATGTCTGCGTAAGGTCGGCGTTGGAGACGGCGATTTTTTTGTCGCTTATCGAGAGAAAGAGAAGGAAATTCTACGATGTGCAACCGGCGCGGGTTTTATTAAATCATTTTCTAGTTCAACGATTTTGTTGCATGGGAAGATTAGATTAATCTGTACTGAACTTTTTCCGTTCAGCCTTGAAGCTTTTTATGAGGTTTCAGTCCATTCAAGTTCATCTCAGAAGGATATAGAATTTCCGCTTTGAAGTTGAAGGATTTCTGTTCATCATACATAATACATACAAAAATGTTGACAAAAATGTGGCTAACCGTTATTTAAAAAAGCGGCAGACCAAACATTAGAAAATAACAATCCTACAATCATTGTCTTTGTTTTAATGCTCGCTATTAACATGTGGTTCAAACGCTGCATGCTGACAAACCGTTGCGTTCACGGTCAAATTATTTTATTCAGAGAAAGAACAGTTCGCAGTGTCTGCGGTTTGTGACCGTAGTCCGTAACCAAGTAATGCATCAAAATAATCAATGGATTTGCAACTATTATGCTAGTGGCAACGAGCTCCGGGGACCGGCAGGGTTGTATCTGTTCAGAAGTTGGAAAAAGAGCTAAGATCATGAGTAATTGACTAGACCTGTGGGGTAATTGACTAGACCTGTGGAGTAATTGACTAGACCTGTGGGGTAATTGACTAGACCTGTGGGGTAATTGACTAGACCTGTGGGGTAATTGACTAGACCTGTGGGGTAATTGACTAGACCTGTGGGGTAATTGACTAGACCTGTGGGGTAATTGACTAGAACTGTGGGGTAATTGCGTAACACACTACCAGTAGCAAAGGCTTTCATTTTGACAGTTCAACAACATTCATTGCGTTATTTACGTTGTTGTGTTATTTTTCAAACATATGAAGCAATGTATTAGAGGGGCCCGTGGCTAAATAATAACAGCCGCACAGGTCGATCGATCAGGTTAAGCTACGCTCGCCGCGGGTGGTCTGTGGATGGGTGACCATCTTTATATACCGAAACCCCTCCGTGCCTCGGAAAGCACGTTAAGCCGTTGGTCCCGGCTGTCATTCGTGGATCTTTGACAGTCGTTACGGGTAGTCAGAAGCCCGAAAGTCTGACAACCAGTCTTACCAACGGGTATCGTATTACCCAGTAACTGGGTTGTGGAGGTTAGATAGGCAGTCGCCCCATGTAAAATACTGGTATTCAGCTGCATCCGGTTAGACTGAAAGCCGACCCCAACATAGTTGGGAAAAAGCTAGGCAGATGATGATGAAGCAATGTATTAGCAATATCCTTCAAAATTATTTAGATTGTGATCGAAAGAGTGTTACGCGTGTGTTTGAAGATTTCTCTTAATTTTTGGCTAGTTCCTACAAAGTACTGACAAGTTCAGGAATTTCCGTCTATTCCACCATATTCTTTAAAGCTTAAGTTCGCAAGTCTGGCAGCCCTGCATGCCAAATTGCAGTCTACTGTTCGATTGATCGACTTGTTCCAATTCGGCAAGTAAGAAAAAAGCAGTCTGGACTTGTTATCTTATGATTAACAGAGCGCTAATTGTAAGTGAGTGAAAGGTGCAGAGAAAGGTGTACACTTTTTTATGCTATCTAACGAAAATAGATTAAGACAGTGTCGTAGACACTTTCGTTCGACGGAAAATATATAATATATGAGATGTAATCTCAGCTAATTATTATCTGTTGTTACGCTGGATGGGTTTTGAATGCTTTTGGTGTAACTAATTAAGTATTGAATCAATGAGGATACATTCTCTAAGAGCTCATGTACTCATTAGTATGTAGTTATAGCGTGTTGAAATATAACATTAATATCACCTTAACTTAAAGTACCGTATATGCTATCCAGCAAGAAGCTGGCAACACATATTATACGTAAGCACAACTTTCAAATGTTTTCGTATTTCAGTAAGTATTTCTACTTGTTTACGTTAAGAATTTTCGCGTTGTTACCTTTTAAGCACTGCACTATTGGTGCGCTTACAAACTTGGGCATGTATTGACTTATGATCGGGGCAAAGCCCTAAAACAAGCATTATCGCGACGACGCACACAAGTGCAGCGAGAACACGCGCCCCACCACCGACACGATTCGGAGTTTTTATATTTTTGCACGTTCAAAAAAACGCGCGCGGCAGACAAAGATGGAGTGATGACGAGCCCCGAGCAACAATGGCGCGCGAGCGGGACGGACTCACCTCTGTCATTGCGAACGCGAAATAAAAATGTGCAAAGCGTTCCTTTTTTAAATGTGATGCTTTTTTTACGTTAGTCTGCGTTAGCAATTAGTGTTGTGCGGTTGTCGCGCACCGAGCGTTAGGAATCTATGCAAATGATATGCTCCGGATCCCGGCGATGCTTCCAAAAGTTTTTAACGCTCATTCAATGACATTATCGGATGAGTCTCAAATAGAGATCACGGAAGCGATGCCATTCAGTCCACCTGCAAGGTCGCCTGTTCCGCGGCTTTATAGAATTAAATAGGGTCCACAATGGCCGGTACCCGGTTAGGTACATAAGGACGTCTGCACTCGTTTTCTTGTTGAATCCTCTCCTCATTTTACCGCAATCCTTTTAAGAGCACGAGTTATGGCGATTTCTTGTAGAGAATTTGAACAAAAGGCTGATGATAGAATGTTTTAAAATTGTTTTCCGTTAATGCTTTAACGTCTTGGAAATGTTGGAGAGCATTTTTGATATTCCTAGCGTTTATAAATTGTTTCCATTTTGAAGGTAGTTGTAGAGTGCGAAAGAAATTTTTCGCTTTTTATCTGAAGACGCTTGAGCTTGGTATTGTAAAGGATTTGCATTAAAAGGGAGCGTGGAATATTGCGTAAGCCCTCCAGGTGCATCCGACTAATCAAAGGCAGGGACGTCGGCTCCAGCGAGAATGTCGCTGTGAGCAAATTTTAATGCGAATGGAAAAAATGCTGGCAACCCAATGCGGCGCGCGCGTGTGTGCGTGGGGCACACACACACAGCCGCGCGCCGTGTCGGTGCATGCTTTACGCGCGGAAAAAAGTGCTGCGTTATTGATTTTTCTGTACAGCCACGGGGGGTTAGGGGGAAATGTGGGGGGTGGACGCCCGCGGCCTGAAAAACCGTCTGCTGAAAAAAACCGAGACGAAAAGGCACCCCTCCCTTTTTAATTGGTAACGTAGTGTCAATAGGGCTAATCCTGGGGCGGTAATAGCCTGCTTTTGTCTCGCGAATGCATTTTTCAGTGTTGCCATGCGACGGTTTTAGCGCTCGTGGCTATGAGGGATCTCAAGTTTAGATTTTGTGGCGGCTGTCTAAGCTAAGATGAATTTTTCATATTCTTGATTCTTGTTTGGAGTTTTGCCACGTTGTTGATAAAAGAAATAGGTATGAACCTGTCTACCTAGATTTCAAGACTGTATGTAATGAAAAAAGTATCTACCAAGGAGGTAATATGATGTTCCTATTGTTAATAATTCATATTCAACTGCTGACTCAAACTTACTGAATAACTTCCTACTTCGTCAAAAACCAATGATATATGATAAGCATCTAATTGTGTTTTCAGTAATTAAGTTGCATATGTAATAATTTGACTAGACAAATGTCTTCGTGAAACCGATATTTCCTCACTCAACCATCACTGAGTTAATCAGATACAGGAGTAATTGATAAGTACCTTCATTATAAATTTTCATTGAATTAAGTATTATTTTTGTCCACTTATACTGCACCGTTTCTCTATCTTACCGACAGTTATGTACTAGAATTACTTATCTTCCCTTAACGTGCCTTCATAGCATAGGACTTACCTCAGCTGCATTTTCAAGTAAAATTATCTTCAAGATGTATTCAAAGGGTCAGTGGGGCGTTTCAAAAACCACTCCCGCGAGGTTATCAACGAGTTTCAACAACATTCATTGGGTTATTTACGTTATTAAGCAGACAAGTTTTTCGAGCATATGAAGCAATGGATTAGCAATATCCTTCAAAATCATTCAGATTGTGACTGAAAGTGTCTTATGGTGCCGGTTTTGTGTTTTTGGACGAACTCGTAGTCTCGTACCTAATCAAACATTTCTTTCAGTAAGACAATTATTGTCAATAGGTAGTTTAGAGATGTCAGATTTTACAGTAATTTACATTGGAAACAATTTTTGATGTCGCCAAACAGTAACAAAGAATTGAAACCTAAACTAAGAGTTCAAAGAAAAGAAAATATTTCAAACTAATCCTCTTTGAGTCGACGTTTTTCATCGTTTGCAAAAGTTCGTAGTTTAGTTCGTTTCACACACACTCTTTAAGAATAATTCTTCGTTAGTCTTTCTTTTATGTATTAGGTACTATTGAGAAAAAAGAAAACAAAAATTGTGCCTTCGAAACAGTTCCTGACAACACGCGGTCCCGACTTTTTCATATAAATACGTTCCTACCACCAACAAAATAACTAAAAACAATACTGTCTTTGTGAAATCTAATTGATACAGTTATAAATGTTATAATGCACCCTTCAGGATGTCCCGTGGACGCAGACGATCGTAATTAGCGGCCGGAAGTGCGTGCCGACGTCATGTCCGGTCCAATTGAACCACTTGTGCGACAGAGGTCAGGGTTTTGCAATGTTTATTAGTGTAACAGCCTGTGGATTTGATATTAGTTATAAAGGACTTGATTACTTAAATTACCTATTATAAATGCGAAATTTACTCCCTCTGTATGTCTGTTACCTTTACACACCTACACGCCGGAGTAATTGCGTCGTAACACACATCAGTAGCAATGGCTTTAATTTTGACAGTTCAACAAAATTCATTGCGTTATTTAAGTCGTTGAGCAGATAAATTTTTCAAACATAACTAGGAAGCAATGGATCGACAATATCCTTCAAAATGATTCGGATTGAGATTGATAGTGTTTTATGCAATAGGGGGGCTGGTGGACTAATCTGGATGGAATTTGACTCACGAATAGACCATGACCTGGATTAGGATGTAGGATACTATATATTTTGGTAGTCCCTACGTTCTAGTGAAGTGGCGGGCACAAGCTGCAGTTAAGTAGTGAAGTTGGTAGCTAAGTATTTACTTGAAACAATACAATTTTCTTTTCTTCTGGTAATTCTACGCTTTGATTTAGGTTGGGGTCACACGAGCGGGCGACCACGCGCGATTTTTTTACGCACGTGCACAATTTTCATGGATGGTTTACGCAAAATCTGGCGTTACTAATGTTACCATCATGGCAAGCGACCTTTTAAAGTCTGATTTTCTGTTATTTTTGAAACCAATTGAAATAGATTCCTTTCATATTTTAAAATAAATATCACCAGTGTTAAATTTAACTTTTTTGATATTAAAAACACAAAGGAAGATTTTTCAAAGCATTAGATTAGGTACGTTAATGTTTCGGTGCCTTTGGCGTGACTAACACATCACTAACAGAACAGATTACTTTAAAATTAAAGGGCATATAAAACTCAACTTTTAAATACTGTTACATACGGAGCTCCGTTAGCACGTTATTTAAGTTCTTCTTCTTAGCTTGTCGATGGCAATCTAAATGGACTCAGCCTAGAATTCGGCTACGTGTTTGGCGCCATCACTACCGTCTGTTCCTCTAATATCAATCAAAATCTGAATGATTTTGAAGGATATTGATAATCCATTGCTTCATATGTTCGATTTGTCTGCTCAACAACGTAAATAACGCAATGAATGTTGTTCAACTGTCAAAATGAAACCATTGCTACTACTAGGTTACTTAAACAATTACCATCCATACTTACGAGTACCTATATGAGTGTAGGGGCCCGTGGCTAAATAATAGCAGCCGCACAGGTCGATCGATCAGGTTAAGCTACGCTTGCCGCGGTTGGTCTGTGAATGGGTCACCATCTTTACATATCGAGACCCCTCCGTGCCTCGGAAAGCACGTTAAGCCGTTGGTCCCGGCTGTCATTCGTGGATCTTTGACAGTCGTTACGGGTCGTCAGAAGCCCGAAAGTCTGACAACCAGTCTTACCAAGGGGTATCGTATTACCCAGTAACTGGGTTGTGGAGGTCAGATAGGCAGTCGCTCCATGTAAAATACTGGTATTCAGCTGCATCCGGTTAGACTGGAAGCCGACCCCAACATAGTTGGAAAAAGGCTAGGCAGATGATGACTTACGAGTACCTACGCATTTGAATAAATGCGAAAGTAACTCGAAAAGTAAACGAAATTTGGATGTTTGGTAAACAGGTAGATCATGACCTGGATTGTAGGACATAGGATAGGATACTTTTAATCCCGGTAGCACACTTTTCTGTGACATAATTTCCGACTTCCACGAGGACGAAATCGCGAATCTCCAAAATTCTATATAGAAATACTATTATGTCACTTCGTATATGAACATCGAGGCAATTCAGCTGTTAGACCAAACAAATATAGTGCGAAGAATAAAACGGACAAAACCTTTCGAGTTAATGTAGTGTAGTGTAAAAAGTGTAGAAATAATAGTGCCAATGACACACATAATAATAACACATGAACAAATTTATATTATCATATCAGACTAAGAAAGTGAAACGGACAATCTCTCGAATTTTAAAACAATTATCACGTAAAAAATTAAGTTAGATTAAGATTGCTTATTAATCATAAAGGCTAAATTGTATTAATTATTAAAAACCTGGTTCTTTTTAAAAAAGGATTTTAAAAAAATCACTTCGTATAACTCACACTTATCTTACACTTGTGTTACATTGAAAAACTAAGTTACTCCAATAATATTGGTGGCGTGGGTAGATGAAAAAACAAAAGCATTATCTTGAAAACCATTCTCATCCATATCGTCATACGTGCGGACATAACACCTAGTTTCGTCAACTTACAATAATACCCGATAGCAAGTTTGGTTCTATTCTCGACCGGCGTGCATAGTGTTCCGAGTTCGGATTTCAACAACTGGAATTATTTTTGTGAGTTTAGTTGAGATTTAAAATATCAAAAAATTTAAAATATTATTAGATTCAAAATATGCAGCGTACACCGCCACCTACTGACAAGTCAAATGATCCAACTGGTGACACGGAGTTAACGACGGGGACTCACGTAACTACGCGTTATAAACGGCAACAACTAGTAGTCAAAACAGCTCGATTGAACCATCGCCCGATAAATTTAACAACGAAGCAACCCATCAGTCTATTACACCAGAATTAATTCGAGACATCATACGCACCGAACTGCGTAGCCTTCTTACTACCGATATCCGAAATATTGTGCAGGAGAGCGTAAGAGCCGAACTAAAGGATATCAGTACGGAACTAAGCCAGATGAAAGACTCCCTGGAGTTCACTAGCAAGCAATATGATGATATGCGCTTAATTTTTGAAGAAAAGTCAAAGCTAGTAGATCATCTACAAAAAGAAAATAACAGCATGAAACCTTTAATAAGGGACCTAACCTTAAGATTAACTCAGATGGAACAACACGCCCGATCTTGTAACATAGAAATACTATCCGTGCCCGAGTATAAGTCTGAAAATCTAAATGTTACAATGCAGCAGTTATGTAAAGTAGTATCGTGCCCTTTAAAGGAAAATGATATAGTTATGTCTACAAGGATTGCTAAACAAAACCCAGAGGGAACGCGTCCTAGATCTATAATTGTTAAACTTGCTTCTCCTGCAGTACGTGATGAAATTCTAGCTGCCGTGATTAAATTTAATCAAGCTAATAAGGCAGATAAACTTAACACTGCCCACTTGGGCATAGGGGGAGATAAAAAGCCTGTCTATGTAGCTGAACACTTAGCCCCACAAAATAGAACTTTACACCATGCCACGAGGATGGCAGCCAAGGAGAAGAACTACAAATTTGTATGGGTGCGAAACGGTCGCATTTTTGCAAAGAAAAACGAAACTTCCGAACGCCTTCTCATAAAAGACATGGGCTCTCTGGTTAAATTAGTTTAACACGTTTTAATTGTTTTTATTTTTGAATGTTTCATGAACAAATAATTTATAATCCGATTTCCAAATTTATTACCAAAATACCAGAGGTTTAAAGACAAAAACGCATGATTTATATCACAGCGTATTAATTAATGATTACGATGTTGTAATTCTTACGGAAACTTGGCATAATGATGATATCTCTAGTACAGAATTATTCGATGATCGTTACAATGTGTATAGAAGAGACCGTGAACTCAATGAACTCTGTAGGAAGAGGACCGGGGGCGGGATTTTGATCGCTATTTTGAAAAAACATAATTCTATTGAAATGGCTTCTTATAACAGTTTGTGTGAAGATTTATGGGTTACAGTTCAAGTTAAAACCAAAAAGAATGCAATCAGTGTTTGTAAAATTGATGTTTTGGAGCATTACCTTGAAAATGCGAGTAAAGTCATTAGTGCGGAGGGCAATACGTTAATTGCAGGCGACTTCAATCTGACTAACATCAACTGGCTCAACAGCGATAACAGTGGCTTCATAGTCCCTGAGACTACAAATTGTTTAACGAACCATCTTTTCACCGAGTTCATTGCGTTAAACGGTTTAGACCAATTCAATAATGTCAGGAATGATAAATCAAGGATCTTAGACCTTATTTTAGCTGATATACCGAATATTAAAGTGAACGAATGCAATGATCCCCTATCTAAAGTAGACACACATCATCCTCCTTTACTGGTCCATTTAGATATACTTCCTGAAAAAACTCTGAACTGCAGTATGTTGCCTACACGTAACTATCACAAAGCTGATTATCAAGCTATAACACAACATCTTGACTCTATAAACTGGACTACAATGTTACAAAACTGTGAGACGGTAGATGAAATGGTTGAAATATTCTACGAAAACGTAAAGGGTGCTATTAGCAACACCGTTCCTTTTTCATGTAAAGTTAATAACAATAAACTACCGCCGTGGTTTACGAAAGATCTCACTAAATTACTGAAGGAAACATACAACCTTAGAATAAGAGTAAAAAAATATAACAACGCTATGGATAAGATTAGTTTAGCATTACTAAAGGAGAGGTGCCGGTCATTAAATAAATCATCTTACATTACCTATATTAGAAAAATAGAAGCTAGAATAAAAACCAATTCTAAATACTTTTGGACATACATTAAACATAAGCGTAAAAATAAAAGTACAATCCCGGAAATAATGAACTTAAACGATGAAGTAGCTGACAACAGTACCGATATCTGTCAACTATACGCAAAAAACTTTTCATCGGTGTATAATCAGAACCACCCCACACAGCTAACTAATACATCAAACAGTTTATTGAGTTGTGACAGCCTAAACTTGTTGAGTCACCTATCGCTTACAGAAGATATGGTCGCTAGCAAACTGAAATGTCTGGATATTCGCAAAGGACCTGGTCCTGACGAGATTCCCCCAATTCTCCTAGTAAAGTGCGCAAAGTCATTCTCGGCGCCTTTAACATTACTCTTTAATTACTCACTTGAAACAGGTTGTTTCCCATCTGCGTGGAAAAAAGCTAAAATAGTCCCTATTTTTAAAAATGGTCGCAAAAACGATGTAAAAAATTATAGACCAATATCGATTATCTCTATTATCCCTAAAGTTTTCGAGTCATTATTGTATCCTTATCTGTATAGCCACTTGAAAAATCACATTGTAGGCAATCAACATGGTTTCTTTCAGGGCAGATCAACTCAATCTAATTTAGTCGCTTTTTCAGAAAATGTCATAGAAGCTGTGGACAAAAGGATCCAGGTTGACGCAGTGTATACCGATTTTAGTAAAGCGTTCGACAAAGTAGACCACCAACTTTTAATACAAAGACTCGAGAGCTGCGGAATCTACGGTCCACTATTGCTATGGTTTAAGTCATACCTTAGTGATCGTTTATCGTTCGTTGTTTTGAACGGAGTCCGATCTGAGGTTTTTCACGTGACGTCTGGGGTACCGCAAGGCTCCCACTTAGGACCCTTGCTTTTCAATATTTTTATAAATACGATTATTCACTGCTTCCATCACGCAGAATCATATTTATTTGCAGACGATCTCAAGTTGACCCTGCCTATAAAATCCATGGAGGATTCTTACTTGTTGCAAGCTGACTTGGATAGATTAGTTGAGTGGTGCAAAGAAAATAGGATGAGCCTAAACTTACAAAAATGTTTACATATAAAATTTTGTCGCAATAAAAATGTTTTTAATACAAAATACTCTATTTCGGGCGAGACACTCAACGAAGTTAATACCGTCCGGGACCTGGGAATCTTGATAGATAGCAAAATGACCTACAATGGCCATATAGATAAAATAATATCAAACGCAAACAAAATGCTAGGTTTTGTATTAAGGACCTCAAAGCCATTCAATAACTTTAAAACTAAAATTATTCTATATGAGACGTTGGTTTGCAGTAATTTGGAATACTGTTCACAGGTATGGTCACCCCGTTATAACGTTCATAAGCAACGTATTGAACGAGTTCAAAAGAGATTCTTGTATCATCTATCCTTACATAGCAAAAATGCGATACAATTAAATTCCTATAAAGAGCGTCTTCTGCACTTCAAACTCCAAAGCCTCACCAATCGTAGAAAAGTTCTAGATCTTTGTTTCCTTCACAAATTAGTGACATCTAAACTAAACACTGAACTACTATCCAAAATATCTTTTAATGTTCCTCGCAGGTTACCACGGTCGCATACCTACAATCTTTTCAAACAACCTTTGCACAAAACCAATTTAGGTGACAACTCTCCCCTTACGAGGGCTACCAAATTATACAATGGTATATGTCGCAAAGCTGAAGTAGATATAAATCATGACAGCCTTAACACTTTTAAATGTAAACTATATAAGCACTTTCGGTTGGAGGACATTTGATCTATCATTCTAATAATTAAATAATTTATCATTTTTAATTTGATTCCTATTATTTTAATTGTTTTGTTTTATTGTATTTCATAAGTGCGGTTTTTTATCTTTTACACTTTATAAGATTAAAAATTGCATTTATAATTTAAAGCATGTAAATTTCATAATAGTACGTTTTTGTTTTTTTTTTTTATTTTATTGTTTTCATATGTTTATAATGCAATTATGTATTCAGAGCATGTGTACTCGATAATGTGTAAGCTGTGGTTACCTGTAATTGAGTGTGCATTACATGATAATGTATATTATACAAATTATATTATGGTTTAAGATAATTGTAATGTATCTCGTTGGTAATCCTTAAATAAATAAATAAATAAATAAAACTCTGCTTACCCTTTGTCCGAGTTCATCGGGTGCATCGACCGTGACCGTGGTTGCGTAACCTTTGCCACTTGACATCAATTCGCAACAGACAGACAGTCGCAAGTTCAATGTATGACAATAACATGCAACAACCGCTAATGCACGCTGAGTGACACGTTTTATTTTAAGAGGAAACTTAATACTATCCTCTCGCTTGTATTCACTGATGGGTTAGACAGAAGTGTTTAGTGAAGACTATATTTTAAGGCCCTCTGTAACTCAGAGTGGCAGACCTCAACGCGCACCCAGCCGGTCTATTGATGTAAAAAATTCACCTTGAAAATTTAGGTGAAGTGAACTTGAAGACCTAACGCTGAAAGTCACCCAAAGGTCTTTGTTTGGAGTTTTCCTGTGAAACAAAGTATTTCCATATACATCTATGGATTTACCAGGTTTGAATCTGACTATACTTAGACTAAGTGGAAAGTATGGTACTCCTGCAGAGACCACGGATAGATGGCAAAAGAGGTCAAAGAGTTTTGTACTCAGCGGTGGGCGGATCAATATTGCCAATGACGATCTGATGATGGTATTCGCAGTTCGTACTCAGGTTCATGATCCTTCTTTGTCACCCCACTTGACAAGTCCTGAGGTGACTCCCAGACACAAATCACGTTAAAATTCGACACATATCATGAATATCGTGTAACAGCGACAATAAACTTAACGATATCAAATCACATAGCCGCGCTGCCGCGAACTTCAGTGCTGTAAAATTTATGGATGAGGCCTCAGTTACAGCGGGGAGCGATACTGAAGAAAAGAAAGTGAGTTAATTTGTTGCGCCACTTCTTCTAATTCCTAGCTAAAGCACTAGGAAGCGGTGAAGGGCGGGCATTTTGGGGGACTGTCTTATACATGTCATTTTGACGTTCAAGATGTGAGATTCTCATCCTAATTTAAATAAATGGCTTTAATGATGAATTTTAAAGGAGAATGAGAGTAAGTTACTTAGTTACTTAAGCAAAAAGCCAAATTAGAAGAAGCGGAATTCTTTCCACTTGACGACGATGCAAAATTAGCCTGTTTCAATGTTTCCGAACTCGCGGAGAACAGTGAACCAAAATGAAACGACCGTGTCCTAACATTACACGGTCGTTTTTATGGTTTTTAGGCAGCTTATCCGTTCTATCAGATACAATTGAAAAAATAATCCGAATTGATATGAAACCAGTCAGATAATTATGGAAATAGTCTTTATGAGCGATTGGCCTCATGCCTATCTGACTGCAATGCCCAGATTCATATTTCATATTCTGTTATGAAGAATTGTTTTGTTAAGTAATTAGATTTGCTCATAATATTGTAAAGTTTTCTATAGGTACATTTGCTAAACACCAGTTAACTTTAAGTTAAACCCTAAATTTGAACCAATTTGAACTCCTTCGTTTATTCTTTAACAAATAAAGAATCTTCTTCTTCGGTTGTCTCTTATCGCTTGCACTGGCACCTCACCTGCAAAGTCTAGCCATCCACGCGACATCACGTGACGTCTCCAAGATAAATAATAACTTAGAGCTTCCATACTCTATTTATTACTTATTTATGTGCTATTGCTTTATTTCTTATAGCACGTCAAAAACCGTGTTTATGGTGTAAAGTTTTTGTTTATGGTCGTGAGTCATCGATAGCTGTGCTTTGAAACTAAGGGTAAGGGAATTCTCAGTGCTACAGGAATCTTTTGGCTTCTGAATGACATTGACAGGAGGTCGTTGTTGGTAAACATTTGTGAAATTGTCGTAGATATTGTATTGACAAACCGAGATGGCGGCATTAGTTCCGATTTTGGCCACCCGCCTGAGCTTGGTACTGTTGTAGCTTTAATGTTTAAGAACTGTAGTGTGTCGATACTCGATAGCCATCCGCTCTGAAATTGTTGGTGGTATTTTCTGGAGATCGTTTTACGCGATTTCGACATAAAACTTCTTTGCTTCTTATTGTATTACCAGATTTGGGTAACCGGTAGATCAATGGCTAAGCGAGTTTTTATGCCTTTGTTTCAACATCTATAATGAAATAACAATGTCATCTCTACGTTTGAGGTACCTAATATTAATTTGGGAACTATTCCTGAATCACCAATTTTCTTTTCTACAAAAACTCAAACTCAGAGCATTTATTTCAGTCACTGACACTTTTGAATTGTCAAGGAGTCGGTCAGTCAGAGAGATGAAGCCCATTCCAAAGCGAGATGAAATAGAGAAGAACGGACAAGAAAATCCATGGATACTCTTTTAAATCTAAATATTATGCCATTATCCAAGTCCCAAAAGTTAGACCCGTTTTAGATTTCTGGTAAAAACTAGACATTTAACAAACTTGTATGAATTGTGGCATGTAAGTTTACATTGAATTATTACGACTGGGGCGTGCTAACTCAGTATCATGGTGAGGGTGGCAAACAAAGGGTGTCTAGGGCTAGATCATTTCACCCTCGGTACAAGTTGGGGATGAGTCTACTTATATCATTATTTGTTGCGGGGTTTTAGGCATAGAGTTAACTACCGTGTTGGTCACTTGATTGGTTTAGTTATTTAATTTATTTTAGAGCTTATAACGTAGACCTAAATCCAGACTGTCTTTATACTGACTTTCAATCAATTTGTTTAGCCTTTTCCCAACTATGTTGGGGTAAGCTTCTAGTCTAATCGGATGCAGCTGAATGACAGTATTTTACATGGAGCAATTGTCTATCTGACCTCCCAGTTACTGGGTAACACGATAGGGGTATCGTGATCGTGGTGTATCGTGGTAGACGCCCAAAAGTCTGATAACCAGTCTAACCAAGGGGGGTTAGACTGGTTGTCAGACTGTTGGGCGTCTTCTACCCGTAACGTTTGACAAAAGATCATTAGATAGACTTTCGTAATATGAATCTGCTTTTTCTGGCATTTAAAAGAGTTAAAGCCTCTTCAGAGAACCCGAAGTCTCATCTATGTGGTGATGGTGATCACCGGGGTTGTTTTAGTGAAGTAAGCACACCATACTCTCAATACCCTGTCCCCTCAGTCAGGATATGAACTCAGACTAAATAAAAAACCAAGACAGAGCGCTGAGAACGATACAGTGAAGCATGCCAAAACTACACCTCCTCTCTGTGACGCTCTCAGGCACACATTTACAACCATTTACAATCAAACTATGTGCACACATGTTTACGAAACCGGCTTCACTTTACTGTTGGCAGCCCTCTGTATTGGTTTTTATTTGGTCTGAGGATATGAAAATGGATTCTTGCAACCGAATTTTGGAAGTTTTATTCCAAATTGCCATGGAAATCCTTTTGTCCCAAATTGAAACTATGCATACTCCATCCATTTAAAAAGGTCTATTCTATGCTGATGCATCTGCCAGAGATTTTTACACATGAAGTTACTCCTAAACGGTTACAATTAAGATTGAGATTGGTTTGCAAAACGCAATGAAAATGATCATCTCATTTTTCTAAAGTAAAATCTTTCTTGTTGAATTTTTTTCTCGTTTAGAGTTTGTTTACATTAACGTTTCAATTTGTCTGTCTGAACAAAATGAACAGATGAATCCGTTTCACCAATAGATGTGGAAGTTTATCCAAATAGAGGGTTATCTATGAGGGTGAGTCTATTCATGTCCAACATATGTTGAACTGATTGCGTTACACGGTGTGTTGAACATAAATGTTGATGTGATTGCTGACATATTCGCTTTAATTGCCGTGAAATTCTGGATTAAGGAGGCAGCGATATCTTGTTTTGCTATTATGTTGGGGTTATCTAGCTGTAAGGTTTGAAAATTGTGATATATTTCCTAGAGTGATTAGAGGTATCAAAATCTAGTATTTTCCTTTTTATACGAATCTGGGTCATCCGCAAAATATATAGTACGTAACTGTTGGTATATTTCCGGAAGTCTTTTGAACAGAAACTTTTTTAAATAATACAATTTTTTCACAATAATTAAAACGAATGCTCCAAAAACACTCAAAATAAAATCTAACAAACACAAAATAAAGGCATGATCCCTCTTCCCTATATAAAGGGTGGTATACACTGGTGTCGTTAAACAATAAAATCGTTGCGTAGTGACCCGCCACTCAAGGTCGCCGGTTCAAGGGTAGGGGAGCGACCCTTACGCAACGCGCCCTACAGGTGGATGTTAAGAAAATTTCAACGATACTGCTAAGACTTCACCAAACTTTTTGTGTGTAAAGTTTTCTTGGCTGATATTGTCGGATTTTGTTTTCTTTATAATAATTTAGGGAGCGCGGTTCTTGTTTCTACGGAAAGTGAGCGAAGTTTTTGTGTTTATTGACTTTTAATTTAGTAAACATTACGAAAAAAAAAACAGATATTTATGATTCATTACTTACAGAAATTGTCACACATAACGACGAAGCATTAAAAAATTGTGATATGTGTTTCTTCACATTCTAACTTCATATTAAAGAACCTATGTAATATAATATTTCCTGAGTTTAGAAACTGCTTGTAGACTACAATATTATTTTTTGTTTTGATGCGAAATTTAACCCGTGGCTTTGAGTTTGAGCTTATAATTTCTGAATCAAGGGGGAACCCATTCGGGCATTGTTGGGCATATTTCAACCTATAGTTCTTGAAACAAGCTTTAATAATACACACCGAATGTATAATTGTATAATAGTTATGCCATCCTTTTACGACGTTTTTCAACGTTCATGAACTTCATACGAATCATCGCTTAGAGATTTTATGAGAAGCTGAAAAATTACGACTTCATTTCACTGCTACCTACTTGAATATCGGGGTAATTTTCCCGTAGAGATTATCAGTACTATTACGCAATCAAATCAAACTAAACAAAAGCTTAGTTATCCTCATAAGAATCCAATAACAGTTGAAAGGAAACATAACTACGTGTTATCAAAACGACAAGTAAAAATCAAAGTGAGGTGAATGTAACGGTCCATTCCTACTTGTGTTTATAAACAGAGCCGCCGGAGCTCGCGATAACGCGCGTTTAGCCGCGATAAGAGCGCAATTAGTCGTTAAATTGGGCACGGACCGCGCGCGGTACTCCTCACGTGGTGCGTGCGGCTTGTTACCGGTGTGCAACGGGCTTAATGTTTTGAGTTGGTTATTGTCATTACCAAATAGAGATGTTAAATAAAACCCGTAACTATTTTTGATGCCAGTAACCCTTAAATCAAGAAGTGGTTGGTGGCAACCCTAATTATACTAGACTAGTAAGTTTCAGTACTTACATCGTTTAGTTTCAGTTTCAATAAAGCTTGAATTACATCGATTTTCTGCGTAGACACGGAACAAAAACCGGAAATACCCCAATCTCAACGTCCTAACTAATGATCAAATACCTAGTACATTAATGACATTGTAAACACGTAGTTAACGATCAAGGAGGCTAACACGCGACTTCATATCGCAGCCCGGACGTGCACTAATCAGAGAGACGTATTTGTAAACTTCAACTGGCGTGACAAACCACGTGACAGCCATTCAGTACCTTTTAGATTATGGACCAGTAGAGGTAGCTTATCATTGCTTTTGGTCGCGGCTTTGGCCGTGTGGAGGTCGGAAATTATTCCATGGGAACAGTATTTGTCTTATGTTGATATGGGAAATTATCAAATAACTTCTCCCGCTCTAGGCGGAGCGGGAAGGCATGTCAGACTTTTACTTACTTAAACCAACCCGTGTTCCTTCAGTTGCCTGTTCCAGGGCCAGGGCCTCTTTAGAACTCTGGCAGAGATTATCTTCTACCTAGGTGCCAAATTTTTATCGAAATCTGTTCAGATGTTACGGCGTGAGACGGGTAGACGGAGTTACTGCAGACGTCTTTGAGATCACCAATATAGTCCAAAGAATTGCTGAACATGAGGGATTAGTGAGCTTGGCACACAGCTCCTTGAACAGATGGCTGATTTGGTGATGTCTTTCGGCTGAATGAATGATTACAGGGAAGAAAGGGTTTCTCAGGATTTGTGCCCGGTTAATAGCAAGAGGCACGCTCCCTATTGCATGGAGTTCAAAAAATACTGGACTGGAAGGTGTTGAATTTGAAGGATCATCAACAAACGAGCAGGAAATTTGCTAGTTCCACGTGACTTTTATCGAGAGCTCGTATCGTATGCATGCGCGTGAGTTTTGCAAACAATTTATGAATGAAAGAAATTACGGTTATTGTAGTTTTTATAACCTCTGTTTTTATGGTACCTCTGTGCAAATTCTCGGTCAATCTTGAGTTAACCTACCGAACTTTAATGATCACATTCTCAAATGCAGCACATTTTTATCGCTGTTCTATCTCATGATGTGGACCTGTCACTTTAGGGACCTTAAAATGACACGGGCGTAATCATCTCATCTCTCCCCTTTAATAGAAAGAAGCTTTAGCACAACATACAGTTCCAAGACCTAAAATGCAAACAAAGAAAGATCTTTTCCTAACAAAGCGCACAAAAACTACCCAAAGCCAATTTATCAAGCTAAAAGGTGCGTAATCAGTTCGGAACTAGGGCAACCGCACCTATAATCGGCACCAGGCTACCGTAAAAATATTAACACCTGATTACTGGCGTACCGTGAAGCGGAAACGTACCTGATCGTTCTGACCGCTGTGGTCATTCGCCAATTGATCTAAAAGCCAGCCCTTTCTACCTCATCTGATTACTTAAGAAAATTGGGATTGTCAGACTTGTTTGTTTTATATATTGTTGCTATGCTATTTGCATGTAATCTGATTAGATACGGAAGATAGTTACTATTTCTGAAAGTTATATCATAAGTATAGTGATCTATGTTACAAAGTTTGATGGAATAATGAATCGGGAGTTCATAATATGACTTTGGTTTTATGAGGAAGTGTAATCACAGGGTGTGGTGTGTGTGTGTCTATTTTGGGCGTGTATTAGATTTAACACATAATATCTGCGGGATGTAACTGCTTATGGTGGTGCACCATTAAGATAATTTAAGAAACAAAGTTTGGCAAAAAACAATTACTGGGAAATGGACGTGACTTTGGTAAGAAGAGTCTTTTATAAGAACAGCTGATGATGCTTGAAAAAACGATCAAATTCAAGTCACAGTCTCATCTCTGCGACAATCAATGTCAAAAACTTGTCAAAATGTGGGAAAATTAGAGGTATTTTTGACAGATTGAGACTGAGATCAGACTGTGAACGTTCTTAAAATTACAAGAATTACCCCTGATTTGGTTTTGTATAAGTACTAGATTCCACCTAAGAATATTTGCGGATTTTTCGGTTGTGGAGACGATTTGAAAGTGTTGGATTGCTAGAGGTGATCCTTATCAAGTGTATTCACGAATGCATAAAGAACCTAACCTCATTGTAGCTACCGAAATTCATAGAAAGTATAAAATTAGTCGATTTAAGTGCAAGAAGACGCGGCAAACGTCACGGGCAGTGATTCGGTGCGCGCTGATGACTTAGCGCTTTTTACCTAAAAAGTAATTGGGCGTGCGCGGATGACTACTGGTGCTGCCACCAGAAGGTAGAAAATACACTTTTTTTCTAGAGTTTACTGACTAATGTTATACATTTGGTTTAGAATAAAGGGTGGGCCTAAAATCATGGTTTCAGACACCCTGTATATTTTTTATAAACGGTGAAATTATCTTATAATCATAATGATGCTTTTTGTTATGTCAAAATGGTGTGAGATCGCAAATTACAACTTATTATGCAAATCAATCACATATGATTGTTGTGTATTCAGCTATATCCGGATAGACTGGAACCCGGCCCCAACATAGTTGGGAAAAAGTTAGACATATTGGTTGAAGTAAGTTTTTCCTTAGATACAAGTAAAATCAGACCTACAGACATAATTATTCAGTTCGGTCGATTGTTTAAATTAGTCCTTACTTATTACCATATTGTTTAACTTAAGTACACTCAAGAACACAAGTGTTACTCAAGTTTGAGCCACCTCTTTGACACTGAACTTGCGCGAAACTTAAACGAACTTTAAATACATGAATAATTATATATTTATGTTTATTAAAGTGAATGTCACGAATGAATTGCTGCTGTATTGCTATCTCGCTCCATTGTAAGGAAAATAGTAGAGTCGAGTGATTATCTAAACGAGTTCGTAGGGAAGTTTTTTTTTAATAAGAATGGAAAGGAAACATTTAAGTACTGTTATTATTTAATTTGAAATGAAAATGAAATTTCTGTAAATACATACTTGTTACGCACGCGAATCATATTTTATTCAACATACAACCCGACATTGACCTGCAAGTTGTACTAAACGTTCGAAAAGTTGAATTTCGCGGGCTAAATGGGGCATCCCCTTTAAGTCACCCTAACATATTCCATTAAGGTGAAAGCGCCAGGGTAGCCCACGAAATTCATTTTTTTTACGTTTTTCGCAATTTGCTGGACAGTACTAAGTTATACGTTGATTAAAATATGATTTGCGCCCGTAACAAATATGTATTTACAGAATTATAATCATTAAAGTCATCAACACAACTCTCTAAGACCAAGTAATCCTACCGAATGACTATTTCATGAAATCTTGACATTTTAGAATTACACTAACATATCAAGTTGTATTACTAATTGTAATGATTATAATTCTGTAAATACATATTTGTTACGGCCGCGAATCATATTTTAATCAACGTACAACTTAATACTGACCAGCAAATTGCAAAAAACGTAAGAAAATTTGAATTTCGCGGGCTACCTTAGCGCTTCCCCCTTAAAGGTCACGATTAACACGCCTTTTTCCAAGTCAACATTAACTTAACAAGAAAATCTCAGCGAAGTACAAAAACATCCTTATTTTTATCTATCCAAAAACATATAGCCACACAGCAGCCAATTACAAAAGACTGAACATGTCCGCGTGTATAATGTTAAGTGGGTATTAGCATACTATTAAGTACAGTGGAGCGCACAAGTGTTAGCAAACTGCGCTAGACGCACCGCGGCCTTGAACTTAGCGTCTCGGGATGCAACGCATTTGCATATAAACGCAAGCGAGCCGATGCGATTATCGACAAACTGGTTATATAAAAGTACGGCGGCGGGATGGAACGCAACTGGTTTTCTTGTACTGTTTAGCGATTAAGTGTTTGTGCCTGTTATTTTGCTTGCTTTTGCTGTCCTGGGGTGGAAATGTGTCCGTTTTGTAGACGATGTAACTGGGATGTTGTTTCGTGTTTTGAGTTTTTAGGGCTTTCGACAGATGTCTTTAACAATGTATAATTATTAACTTAAATGTTTCTATAAATAAGTGACGATTTCAATGTCCTGTAGTTGTAAAATCAATTAATTTCTCTTTTATGATTTAAGCATCCTTTCGTTTTTTTATTTTTAATAAATAAAACTTCGTCTACGACGATATAGATTAACAATTAGTTAGTAACATGACTTTTCCGCGCGACTGTACTTATTCGCAGCTAAAGGGCGCGCACCAAATCAAATCACAGACGTGGATGTATTATTATTTATATTATTTTGTACATTGTACATTTTTAGATATTTACACTTGCATTCCCGTATATTGCCTCCTCTTTTCGAGAAGGCGCGGGCTGTAATCTACCACGCGGGCCCAGTGCGGGTTGTTAGCAGTTACATGTCTTCGAATTTTTGGTTCTAGGACATCGTCAGTTCACGATGTTTTTCGTCACCCTTTTGAAAGCAGTGGTGATGAAAAAAAAAAAACACAAATTAAAGCGCCTGTCTGGGTTCGAATCTACGACCTACAACTCGTAAGTTGCGGCCGTTACCACTGGGTCACCACTGCTCACTTAAGTATATTGAAGATAGAACACAAATTATTATGCACTCAAGGAGAGGAAAACGAAAAGCATTGGAAAAGCGAGAGAAAGTAATTTGGAAGATTTTGTTTGTTTGTTAATAAATCCTACTATCACACAGTGTGTGTGCAGTGTGTGTGTTTATGTTTGTTACTTCTTCACGCTCAAACGGCTAGACCAATTTTGGTAAAATTTTCTATGGAGGTAGCCGACACCCTGGATTAACATATAGGTTACTTTTTATCCCGATATTCCCACGGGATCGACACTTATGCGGTTGAAACCGCGGAGCGCAGCTAAGTCACACAAATAATAATATTATAAACGTAAAAGTTTGTGAGGATAGATGGATGGATGTTTGTTACCCTTTCACGCAAAAACTACTGAACGGGTTTGGATGTAGTTTATATCCAGGATTAACACATAGGATAATTTTTATCCCGATATATACATACCATAACACAACATCACGCCTGACTTCTGTGAAGGGTTAGGCAGAGGTGTACCTATAGTACACACAAACATTTCGCCCATGTAACAGGGACTCCACAAATCCAGACTCCAGACTGCTACAGAGCAATTCAAATAATAATAAATACTTTTATCATCAAACCACTTCTGCTCCGAGTTCACACCGTCTATTGTCCACAAATCCTCGCGAATATAAAAGATTATTTAATAAATTACCTGTCTAGATTTACTTGATGGTTTTGTTAAGATAGCCAAACAAGTTTTGATGAAAATATTTAATTACATATTACTTAAATGGTCTCTGGTTACGAAGTGTAATAAATCCTTGGATTTTGTTGTAGATTCGGAAGGTTTTCTGCGTTTCGTATGTAAATATTTTAATTTAAGGGTGTCTTTCGGTCTGCAAGTTACATACATAATTGATAGTACAAAAAATCTTCCTGAAAAATCCTTTGTTCTATCATGAAAATTGAAAATATTGTGTACCGGAAAACCACTCCTGTTTATTTGGATGAAGCTGAAATTCAGCAATAACTTACTACCGTATATGATATAAAATTTGCTTACGTGACCCGGCACTCAAACCTCAGACTTAAGTTCTTAGTATGTGAGGCTCTAACACGAACACAAGGTAAATTTGAAGGGCGCCCTGCGGACTCTCCGTCCGCATTCCGGCCCATCGTGCTGCTCGACGAGGTGGGCAAGCTCTTTGAAAGAGTGATTGCGGGCCGCCTCGTCGGGCACCTGGTGAGGACGGGGCCGGATCTTGCGGATAGCCAGTTTGGCTTCCGCAAGGGGCGCTCTACGGTGGACGCCATCATGCGCGTGAGAGCCCTCACGACGGGGGACGCGGTGTCTCGGGGTGGGGTGGTCGTGGCGGTGTCTTTAGACATCGCTAACGCGTTTAACACCCTGCCCTGGAGCTGCATTAGGGAGGCACTCCGGTATCACCGAGTGCCGACCTACCTCCGTCGAGTAGTCGGGGCGTATTTGACGGACAGAGCCGTCATCTACCCCGGTCGCGATGGGGAATGGAACCGGCGAGAGATGTCGTGCGGTGTCCCGCAGGGATCGGTCTTGGGGCCGCTCCTGTGGGACATCGGTTACGACTGGGTGCTGCGGGCAGACCTCCCTGATGGCGTCAGCGTAGTTTGCTACGCTGACGACACGCTGGTCCTGGCGCAGGGGAGGTCGCATCAGGCGGCGGCCGACGTAATGACACGCGGGGTTGCGATAGTCGTGGAGAGGATCCGGCAGTTGGGTCTCGAGGTGGCTCTGCACAAGTCCGAAGCCATGACATTTCATGGGCTTCGGAACGGGCCACCATCGGGATCCCAACTTACGGTAGGAGGGGTTCACATCGGCGTCGAGACGACGATGAAATACCTGGGTCTCGTCCTCGACAGCCGGTGGAACTTCGTGGAGCACTTCCGACGTTTGGCCCCCAAACTGGAACGGGCTGGGGCCGCTTTCAAGCGGCTCCTGCCCAACCTGAGGGGGCCAAACGCCTCCTGCCGGAGGCTTTACGCGGGGGTCGTGCGGTCCATGGCCGTGTATGGCGCCCCGGTGTGGGCGCGTTCACTGCGGCTTCGAGCCGCCCACTACTTGAACGCGCCCCAAAAGGTGGTAGCCATACGGCTGATACGGGGGTACCGCACGATCTCGCGCGAGGCGGCAAGCCTCCTTGCCGGACTGCCGCCATGGGATCTGGAGGCGATAGTCCTCGCGCGCCTCTTTGAGTGGCGCGCGGAGGCACTACGCCGGGGGGAAAACCCGCTTCCGCGGCAAATTGCTGCGGAGCGGACGGACCTCCGGCGCGATCTCATGGCGGCATGGAAAGCGCGACTGTCGCAACCCAGCGCAGGGCACGCCGCGATAGCGGCGGTAAGGCCCCTCTTTGAGGAGTGGCTAGAGAGGCGTCACGGCGCCCTCACCTACCGCCTGACGCAGGTCCTCACCGGACACGGATGTTTCGGGAGGTTCCTGCACATAATCAGGCGGGAGGAAACGCCCGGGTGTCACCACTGCGAGGATCGCCCAGAGGACACGGTGGTGCACACGGTGGAGGTCTGTCCCGCTTGGGCAGAGCACCGCCGTGTCCTCGTAGAGGCGATCGGCAGCGGCGGCGACCTCTCGCGCCCGGCCCTGGTCCAAGCCATGGTCCGGGGCGAGAGGGAGTGGGAGGCAGTCACCTCCTTCTGCGAAGCAGTCATGCTAGCGAAGGAGGTGGCGGGATGGGAGAGGGAGAGAGCCGAGAGGGCCGCCCGTCCCAGCCGCCGCGGTAGACGCTCCGGGCGTCGGGAGCCGCGTGACGACTCCCGGCCACCGTAGGCGCGGGCCTGCGGACGGCGAGTAATGGGTAGCTCGCCGTCCGATCAGGACCAGGCCCGTGCCGGACGGCGCGTATGTGTTCCACGCGCGCCTCAAAGAGATGTCAGCAGACATGGAGGGGCCCGTTAGGGCCGAAGCCTGCCGGGGCAGCGGGATTGTCCGAAAGGGTTACCGCTGCCCCGGAACATAAAGGGCTAAGGAAGGAACACGGATGGGTTTTAGTCAGTAAGAGTCTGACACTCCCTTCCGCTCCACCCAGAGCGGGAGGGGTCATTGGATGATTTCCCATCCTTAAAAAAAAAAAAAAAAAAAAAAAAAAAAGGTAAATTTGAACGATTTTGAATCTAAATACAAACAAATCTTCTATAGTCAATCAATCACTCTGCATAGCGTCCAGTCTAACCAGATACAACTGAATACCAGTATGTTGCGTAGAGCGACTGCTGATGTGACCTCCACAACCCAGTTACTGGGTAACACGATAACCTTTGGTAAGACTGGTGCATTCTAACTACCCGTAACTATTGTCAAAGATCTACAAATGACAGAAAATTTTAAGTAATTCTAATAGTATTGTGGTTGAAATGTTTGCGCCCAGCGCTATTAAATTTTAGTATCACACATAGATATACAAAAAGTTAAAACACTAAGTATATTAATAATATAATATACTTACTTAGTTTTATAATAAAAATTAAAAATACTCGTTTCATATATAATTCTATGAAACGAGTATTTTTATTTAATTTTGAAATCGGTTGTAATTACGTGACATTGACTCCGTGCGTTCGTGGCGGGCCTCTCATACTCGTGAGTCGCGTTAGCAAATTTTAAATATAATAATATTTGGTGGTAAGTTATTGCTGAATTTCAGCTAAATCCATAGAAAACCAGGTGTGGTTTTCCTGTACACAAGCGTTACAATTTCACGAAAGAATAGAGCATTTAAGATTGCTAACTAGATGTCCAGAAAGTAGATTCTTATGAAAACATTATGTTCTAGTACAAATTACGAGAAATCGTGCCGTTTCTTCAGGCGAATCTAGATTATTAGCGAGCAAAATGTTACGCCATTTTCTAGCCTAAAAAGATTATTATGTATTGTTGTATAAAGACTGCGCTTTTCAAGATTTTTACTAATAATAATACCAGTCTATCATTGTCCCATTGCAGGGCAAAGGCGACTTCTCAAACAGAGAAGGCACGAGCATTGATCACCACGCTTGCTCAAGACGGGTTGGCGATTTGAAACTTATATTAACTTAGATGTTTTCCTTTACTATTTTCTGTAATATCAAATGTATACTTAAACTTAGAAAGAACATATAAATTGAAAAAGTCACATTGGCACTTGCCCGGATTTGTTTTTACAACAAAAGGGTAAAATGTTTTAATGTAATTTTTTTGAACAAGCTTTTGAATGCCTTCCTTCTAACACTTAACTTTAAAATAAAAAGAAAATTGAAACTATAACCGACATTTTAGTTGTAAGAATCTTACTAAACTAATTATTTTTGTTTAATTTATCCACTCATTTGATTTTTCATTTTCCGTCGGCACAGATTACCTTACCTACTAACTTTCTAATTAGACTCTATGGCGAAAAAGTAACGATCATAAAGTTAGAGTATTATTGTCTTCTAAATAGTAATAAGTTGTTTATGATTCAAGATCAATTCACTAAAAATAAGCTTTTTGTAAGCTCATAGTCTTTTTTAACATAGGAAACACCTCAAACCTTCTGTACAGAACATGTCCTTGCTGGAGTGTCTTAAAGCCCGTTCACTTGCACCTCAGTTGACCTGATGCCACAGATGCCGCAATCGACGTCACCAACTGGCCATCTACTTGGCTCAAACAATATAAAAACAACAAAGAAGAGTACCATCGACACGATAACATGAAGAAGAGATTCGGCGGATGTCTATTATACTTTTTACACCATCCATACTCAATAACTAACAAACCGTGAAAATTACTATTTTCGGCAAGTTTGACCAACTGAGGAAACTTATGAAAACGCTCGAATAATTATTAAGAGCAAAACAAAACTTCCTCTGTAATAATTGTTATTATTTTTATTTAGGAATACTTTAAAGGGCTAACAATACAACCTTTGTTTCATTGAACATTTTCGTGAGGCACTAGAACTTACAAATTTCCATTAATATAATAAGTTTTCTTTTTATTTTGTAAAAGTTTTAGTAGGTATTGAAAAACACATTAAATCAAACTAAATATTCATAGTTTCAAAAAATTTGGGTAAAGTCCTGCGGGTTAATTGTGTATCACACTAAGGGCTGATTTTACCAAAGTCAGATAACTTTTATTCTTGGAATAAAATTGACGACTGACAGTTCTAGTATGGACTAACTGTCAAAAGTTCAATAATTATTTTCAGGATAAGACTTAGTAGCAATGGCTTCATTTTGACAGTTCAAAAACGTTCATTGCGTTTTACGTTGTTGAGCAGACATTTTTTTCGAATATATGAAGTAATGGATGGAAGGAAAGGCAATTCCTTGAAAATGATTGAGGTAGATAGTGTGTTACGCAATTAGGTTTCTGGGTGTTTTAAAGTAAAGGTACCTTGAGACTGACTACGGACAAAGCCGCGAGTTTTTAAAACCTTAAGCGGCGACAATATTCAAACCTTATTGGGAGTTATTTATGTTGGATCCGTTTGGGGTTGAAACACTAGGGCCATGGGGTCCGAGTGTCTACTTGGTTTTTCGAGACATCGCCAAGCGGTTGATCGTCTTCTCGTGACCAGAAGGTTGGCCTATCTTTTGACCAAAGAATCAGTAGCGCTATACAACGTGGCAATGCTACCTTTGGGCCCTTTTTCTGTTGACAGCGATGCGGACGAATTTTTTGATGCCCTTTGATTCTTTCCCCTTTTTTCCATATTACTTATTATTTTAAGTCTGTTAGCTTTTAGATGTATATTATTATAACTTTATTTCTCGAAGGAGTTTGTAATAATTTGCACAGTACTTAGCCGCGAGTGTAAAACGGTCTTACATCTTATTCTGAAGGATATCTTTATAAATTGAAGGTTGCTCAAAAACTTTAATATTGAATTATTTGGCTAGTGATAAGATCGCTTACCGTCTTCATTGTTATGTGTATAATTATTGCAATTATTAGGTACCTACCTACTTAGGTATACAAATTCTAGACTGTCTAACCAAGTTCTTAAAACATATCAGAAGGCCAATTCCTATTATTAAAAACGTTCAAAATCTAGTCGCTATGTCATCTCAGCGACAATCAATGTCAAAAACTTGTCAAAATGTCGGGAAATTAGAGGTATTTTCGACAGATTGAGACTGAGATCAGGCTGTGAACGTTCTTAAAATGACGAGAATTGCCCCTCTGACAGCTGTGCTGCTGGGAAGTTTGTTGCGCTACTTCTTCCCAGCTGCCCAGCGGAAGTGGTGAAGGGCGCGCCTTTTCGGAGACCGTCTAATGCTGGTCTAATTAATATATTATCTTGACGTTCAAAAAGTGCTGATTCTCAGCCTAGTTTGAATAAATGACTTTTGATTTTGATTTGAAGTGTTTATTTAAATATTTGTAAAATTTTACAGTTAAAAAGCATTTTCAGCAGTCTTTTGTGTTTTACTTTAAAATTTTCAGCTGTAACTATGTGTTTGTGTGTGATATGTTTTATCGTAACTTTTAGTAACAATGAGACTGTTGTTTAAAGTTTCCAATCTGGCAATTGTAGATTTAAATCCAGTCTCATTGGTTGAACAAAGGTATCGTTGCGAATTCTCACTGATCTTTCAATACTGAATTAAAATAAACATTAATGAATGCCAACTGCACAGATTAGCAAGCAATTATGGTAATTAATTTATTCAAATAATAAGTACTATTAAACATTGCACCTAATTATAAAATCATAAAATTTATTAATATATCTACGAGATAATGAATCAATTATATTATTATTTCAGTAACAAAAAGTTGAATTTTAATTTTTGTTTGTTATAAAATTTTGGACACCTAAAACTTTTAATTGTAAAACTTTAGACCATGAAGAATATAATTACACCTAGGGCTTACAATGTTATTTATTATATACTTATGTCTTTCACATTATGTGTACAGGTTGCTATATGTTTTGAACCTACCACAAATCATATCACCCGTATGCTTCAAGATGAAAGTACAGTTAATTAATGAAAAATGCTTTATAATTCGGCAAACTCAGAATCAATAAATAGGAAAATGTATGACAAAACGAATTATCTTCATTATATTTTTTTTCGTGAATAAAACCCGTGTTATAGTAGTTTAAGTTATTCTGCTATTCGGGGTGGAGACAAATCCAACAAATAAAAGATCATAAATATCGGTCCAGCCGTTCTTGAGTCATAAAAATTGTGTAAATAACCCGACTTTATTTTATTTATTGTATATTAGATAGATAAATAGAAGATTATAACTTGGCAAACGGTTTTCAGAACCTTAGGGTTTACCATCAGGTTTGCAGGAACATGGACGCGCAAACTGAAACCATATTTTAGTCTGTTATAAAAAAATATAATAAAAACTGTTGTTTCATAGAAAAGTGCAATTACCCACGCGGTCAAAATGTATGGAACATTAAACTTTTTTTTTAACCGACGAAATATTTCAACGCAGGGAGGTTCAGAATCATCTACTGAATCCATGATGTTGCGCCTCGATGTCCCTGTCATCCTGTATAGGTATGCTTGTTTGAAAGGATCGCGCTTGACCACTGTCTCACCTGATGGTAAAGCTTTTTCCAAGGAAAACGGTTCCGTCCCGTTTTTTTTCAAAATAAAGCAACCGTTCTATATTGGTACATAGGTACATTTAAGTCCGTGATATTCAATTAAGGTCGGCTTTGTTCGACTTAGTAAAGAGCGTTTTTCCTACTCAAATTCCATTGTCAATCTATAATAATAAATTTATTAAGGTACAGAGGCCAGCACATCAAGCTTCCCCAATCTGTCAAATTTATTTGATAGATTTTCAACTTTACTGTAAAGGAATAAGGTTCATATTCAATTGGGAAAATTTGACAGATTGGGGTAGGTTGATGTGCTGGCATCTGTACATAAAGGTTTTGTAGTACATGAGGGACATAGAAAGTATGGATTATTATTTATATGGTGTATTACCTAGATCACTGAGTAATTATGAGGAATATTAAACGGCCGTCACGAAAATCAGTCATTTTCAATAGTATTTGACATTAAGGTGTCAAAAAAAACCGTTATAGTGTGATCAATGGCCGCTTTCTTAAGAAAAATATAAAGTTTAAGCGATGCCGATGATGCGGTCGACGATTAGGCTGCGTTTCCACCAGAGATTTGCGAGGATGTGTGAAACAAATCAATAATATCGCTTCATTTTCATATAAGCTTGAACTAAGTACGCTAACTTAGTTCAAGCTTCTGTATTTATGTCTGTAATTTATATGGTGTACATAACAAAGAGTATTCTATTAAAGTCCCTTGTGAGCGCGTTGTTCTTCTAAATTACGCAATATTACAAATAACAAAGAAATCTCAATATTTTATCCAAGTCTTAAAAACTGTGCGAGTAGAGGCGGGTCGCTGGTTTCTTTCAAATTGACCTAACATTTCCTATGATACATCCTTTTAATCAAATAAATCGATAGTGAATGATAAAGTTGATCAATCATCTTATACCTACCTAGTTACGTGGATTTCCGTAATTAATAAAACTTCCAGCTGTTTCCGTGAGGTGAACGGTGAAGAACACATCGTTCTAGAACCAAAAATTCGAAGACATGTGACATTATCAACTCGCACTCCCTCACCGAGAGGACGCCTTCCCAGCAGTGGGAACATTATAGGCTGATTATGATTATGCAGTATTTCCGTAATTTTCTTAGAAAACTTTTAAAATTATTGATTAAATACAACTTCTCATGCAAATGAGAAGTGATTTTTCAAGTTTTTTTTTTTTTTATAAAATAAAAACCAAATACCTAAGCTTAGAAATACGTGCTTTACAATTGATATTTTTAATGGTATATCAACAATTAGAACTACTTACTTATTGGTTGATTAACATTTTAAACAGGGTGTCAAATCATTTAATAAACCGGGACAGTATGCGCAAACTATGAACGATAGATTAAGGAAAAAGAAAATGCATCTGTACACTTTCCGCGATCAAACTGTAAGACGAGAATTTCTGGGAATAAAAGGAGGTAGTATATGGTTATTTTATGTTCATTGTGACCGGTAGTAAAACCTTTAAGCTTTTATTGTATGTAGGTATTATTGAAAACTAACCAGAAAATATCAAAATTAAATATGCATTCAATAATGCATAATTAATAGATAATTTTAAAGTATGTATACCTATTTAATATAATTTTATTCTGTGGCTCATTAGCATAGTCTAGTTTTATTCTGAATACCAAAATGAGCTTGAATCTTCATGAAAGTAAAAATCCCGCCACAAAGTTATAATAATACTATTTAGTTATTATTACATTCAAATGAAAAAAAAAAAGGTTTTCTTGACTGTTGTATTTCATTATTTAAAAAAAATGTCTAGCCCGTAGTTTCGCCGTCGCCTCAGTCCAGCTAATAGTTTATTGAAATTATTTTGTTATTATTTCCTGCGTTTTAATATAATCATACGTAATAGGTAAATTAGGCTATTAATTGTCCGTAAAAGCGGGAAAATCGGTATCTTTTCTTAAACTTTTGTAATTAGACGCAAAAATTTTTCAGGACTGAAAATCTGTGAATAAAAAAATATCTTATTTGAATCTTACCTGTGTGACAGTAATCTTCTAGATAGTGCCTAGCAGCTCGCTGCACTATGGAGTAGTACAGGCTCACAGAAGATGCAAGCGCCATCTTCTGTGCTCTTCTCTTCTAGTCCGTCTGTCGCTAATACAGTTTGTTGCCTATTTTGTTAAAGTTTCAAACAAAACATAACGTACGTAAACTCAAACTTATTGAACTGCATCAGTATGTTTGTAAGTGCGAAAAGAAAAACTTGAAGAAAAAACCAGTAAAAAAAAACTAGTTTGAACTGCGTAAAGTTGCGGTTATGAAAAATTTTTTTGCCTGTTAAAATGATTCTTGTTTTTGTCGAAAAAGTCACGGTGTTCCATTTTTTTTTAATGTCCAAAGTCACAATTTGTTGCACTACCGCGCCGCATACTACCGCTGTCCAAAAGTCTACGCGAAATGAAACACGTAATGTAAAATAATATAAACGTTTTGGATGCGGGCGGTCCGCACCGCTGCTGCAGCGAGACTGAACTCCACAACACGCTTTTTTTGTTTCCCTTCTACGCGGAGGATGCGGCTGAAATAAGTTCGGATTATCCGATTATTTGATTGTGTTTATGTTTATCTATTGTACTGTTTACACTTAAACAATAGTGATGCTGTAGTGTTTTGTGTTTTTATTTTATATTCCTGTGATCTTTTAGTTTGGAAACATAGTGATTAATATACCTCATTAAGCTCATTTAAGTAAGTAGCTCAATAAACTAAGAGTACAGCTACTAAAATTACAAGAAAATTATAAGAAAATTCGCAAATTCCAATTAGATTCACATTAGCAATAACAAAAACAAATATGGC
This sequence comes from Gortyna flavago, assembly GCA_963669345.1. Taxonomy (NCBI): domain Eukaryota; kingdom Metazoa; phylum Arthropoda; class Insecta; order Lepidoptera; family Noctuidae; genus Gortyna; species Gortyna flavago. The sequence goes on along the minus strand of OY770136.1, from coordinate 2,998,578 downwards.
GCCGGCCGAGAAAACGCGGGAAAATAAGTTTCCCGCCGAGACGAGCCACTCGAGACATGCGTACGTAACGCAATGTTTACGTGTGCCTTTTTTTACTACTAGCCTCACATTCTTACACGCTTTTTACAGCTTTTTTGTTCCATTCATCCGTTTTTCCTTTTTTCTAAACAGATCTCAACTCTATTTACTTACATGTTTAGTCAAACATTCCTGCAGTTTTAATTAGCTCCTTTTTTACAAATTAATTATTCAGTTAGTGAGCTAAGTATACCTATTTGATCATCATTTTAAGTATTAAAGTGTTATATCAAGTTATGCTAATTAAATGGTAATCACGTGCAATTTATCAAAATTAATCGAAGGTGATACTTTTGACTTTTCGTGATTATTCAAGTTTGGGGGGACGTAATTAATAAAAGTACTTTTGTTGCCACGCCAACAGATCGGCTTATCGTTCGCGCTAACATAATCAGGAGCGGCGACGCAATTATGACGAAACCCTTTTTAAAAACGATTCGCGTAAAAATAAAGAAAAAAATGAGAAAAATGTTCATCAACGCGACACGACACCCTCCCGCCACCCCCCACGTCCCCGCGCCCTGGGCGGCGGGTGGCGTGCGACAGGGACGGCAACAGACTCTCTCAGTTGGTGCATCTCGCGCCACCAAGTTTCATACGAAAACTACCCGCGGTGCGCAGCTCCTGCTCCAAAGAGGAACGTTGCAACTCCAGCCAGCAGCATTGAAAGTTCAACCTAATTTTTATAAGCAATAAGGTCGATTTCAGAAAATTTTAGCTCAAGGATTTTCCGCGAAACCTAACACAGTCGAAGTTTTGGTCTCTTGCAACTGTGAGACACAACTACACGCATACTAAGCTAAGTTTAGCCCTCGTGCGCACGAGCTGCACTCACGCACACAGCGGCGACTTCCTTGTGCATGTCTACGTGTGCGCCACACGCTGCTGTGTGCGTACTAAAGTTCCTATACAAGTTTTCGGTGGACTTTCTTTGTGTCGGTGATTTTTTTCGCGGTTCTCGCGCGTGTGTGCGGGTCAGTGAGATTTTTTTCAAGTTTTTATTACTCATACAGCGGCGTGTTTGTTTGTATGGAGCTGTTTGCTAGTGTGGGGGTGGCCGCCCGTTCTTTGTGCCCGGGGATTGTAAAAAATGTCGTATTGGATTCTAGCTGTGCTGCTAATGAATGATAGATACGAGTATGTACTCTCCCCCTGCATACTGCACGTTCGCATCTAAAAATCTGATGTGGGATTTGCAAATGTAATCTTTTATTTTCCAGCCGACATTTTTCATCATTGCTCTCTGAATATAGGATCAGTAATGAGATTCTGAGGAGTGGTTCGTTGGGACCAAATAGTTTTTTTGTTTTCAAGCTTTTCTCGTTTTTGTTGAAAAGACTTCAACGCGTAATGATAATGTAACTAGATATATAAGTTTGTTAATTTAGTTTTGAAATCAGGAAAAATTGCATCTCCCTACAATTTTAAAAGATGGCAGCCGCTCTGTAAGATTTTAAAGTAGGTTCTGATATTCACCTGCATTAAAATTTTACGATGCAGTTGAGTCTCCACCATTGATGATTAAGCAGAGCATTGTCCTATGAACATGTTATATTTCTTCAGTTAACATTAATGAACTAGGACAACTTCCATTGCGTCTTAAAAAGGTCCGGACTGGCTAAACGGACTTTGGTATTTTTTACAGCAGTCAGGAAAATTTATTTTAGGAATTTCACATACTATGTCAATTTGCTGTTCCTTTCATATAACTGTCAAAGAATGACAGTTGTGATTAGAATATACGGACAATTTAAGTAATGCATAAAAATTAATTTCACTGACTTTACATTTCGATTTAAGGCTCTATTTATACTTTCTTGTCTGATTACGTTAGGTTAATATGTGTGGCCAGTTTTCACCTCCATCCAGATAAAAAACGTGTATTTTCCCGATCGGTATCTTGATATTTTACGTTTTTTTTTGTCATCATCGAAAGGCAGAGTCTTCACAATGATGCATAGGATCACAAGGTTACTTAATTCTATATTATAATACTACTATCACAAGGTGACTTAATTCGAAGATAATTTCCGATGACCAGTTAATTAACGTTACTTAAAATATCCATCGGATTTTAGCAGATGGCGTTCTGTAGCTGTTGTGTATCTGTTGTGTAGTTTCTGCCTAAAACTATGAGAAAGAGCTCAGTGGAGCAGTGGTGGCCCACCAACGGGAACGGCCCTGACTTACGAGTTGTAGGTCGTGGGTTCAAGACCAGACAGGCGCTTTAGTATGTGTTAATAATTACATGACCACTGCTCTCAGAACGGTGAACGAAAACATCGTTAGGAAACCAGCATGTGACCAAGACGTCGTGACCTCTACCAACCCGCACTGGCCACTCCCTCACAGAGAGGAGGCCTGTGTCCCAGCAGTGGGATCATTATAGGCTGATTATGCTATGCTCATACCATGGGAAGATGGCGTGAGTTTATGCATGTAAAAGTTCCATTGGTAAAACGAATGAATATCGAATATCTTAGGAACAAAGTAGAACATAAGCTTATGTTCTAAGATTATAATCCTTCCTCGCAGGCTGGAGTCAGTTGAGAAAAATGGGTCACAGAACATTTTATACAGGCTGGAACGAAAGGACGCCATATTGAGATGGAGTAGGAAGTACCTACCTTTTCTAAGATATATTGTTTAACACAAAGGAACCTATTTATACCTGGTATAAAAAGCAAAACCAAGCAAAAGGAGTATGTAAGGATCGTAGCAAGGGGCGTTTGGTAGTTTCTGCCTATCCCCATTGAAAGAAAGCGTGAGTTTATACATAGTTTTATTTCATTTAAATTCCAATAAATGTCACACAAAATAAATATTCCTTTGGAAACAAATATTCTAAAAACGAGCTTGTTTCAGCAGGAAATCGAACCAATACAAATACGTGTGTATTTTTTCGGAGTGAGTTATGGAGTTGAGCAGGACTCATGGCAAGGCGCGGTGATGGTAGGTGGAGTATGGTAGTGATCGAGTGGCGTCCAAGGAGTGGTTGACGTAATGTCGGGCTTCCTTCGGGGAGAGGGGCGGACGACATTGTTGCCATTGCGGGTAGAACCTGGATGAGGGTGGCACAGGAGCCCCCGGGGAGATTGGCACATGGAAAGAGAGGCATATATGCTCAGGAGTGGTTGAAGTCGGGCTTTGGCTATGACGATGAGTACGTACGTAATGACTTTATAGTAAAAGTAAACGTTCGTAATCAAAAAAACAACCTTAAAACAAAATCATCATCTGCCTAGCCTTTTCTCAATTATGTTGGGGTCGGCTCCCAGTCTAACCGGATGCAGCTGAGTACCAGTATTTTATATGGAGCCAGTATCTGACCTTCACAACCCAGTTACTGGGTAATACGAAACCCCTTGGTAAGACTGGTAGTCAGACTTTCGGCCTTCTGACGACCCGTAACGACTGTCAAAGATCCACGAATGACAGCCGGGGCCAACGGCTTAACGTGCTTTTCGAGGCACGGAGGGGTCTTGATATGTAAAGATGGTCACCCATCCACGGACCAACCGCGGCAAGCGTAGCTCAACCTGATCGATCGACCCGTGTGGCTGTTATTACTTAGCCACAAGCCCCTGCCTTGAACCAAAATACAAATGTTAATATTATTTAATTTTAAAGGAGTTTCCTTGCATGTGACATTTCTGCCAGCATCCTGTATACACAGTACATAAGCGATGGTCCGCGACCTCAGCCTGTCACGCTAATGAGCCACTGCATATGTTATGACCAGGCGCTGTTGTCAGGGGCTCGTGGCTTCTACACCAAGGTTTTAGACTATACTGTTAATGTTGAGGTCCTAAATGATGACCTGAAAAAACTGCAGAGAAAAATTATTCAAAATTATCTTTGCCGTATCCCAATTTATGAGAACAACTTTTCGGTACGAAATTGAAAAGCTTGAGTTAAAATGTAAGTCTTTAATTTTGACAGTTCAACAACATTCATTGCGTTTTTATGTATGTACATACGTTGTTGAGCAGACAAATTTTTCAAACATATGAAGCATTGGATTTGACACTTCAAAATTATTCAGATAAGGATTGATAGTGTGTTACGGTTAAGGTGCTTACTGACTTAGGTAAATTTAAGTCCACTGGAGACGGCGATGATTTTTTTATCGACCCTCATTATCAGGAAGTACTCATGATAATGAGCAAACGTGGTGATGACAAAAGGCTTGTCTTTCAGTGGACAGTAATTACAGGCTTATGTACATACGCCAGCACATCAAGCTACCACAATGTGTCTTTCTTTAATAGATTTCAACTATATCGCTAAAGTCATGCGTGGCGCGGAGTCCATCTTTTTTTATAAGTCTATGGCTTAAGTATAACGTTCAAAGTTTATTAGGAAAATTTGACAGTTTCGGCTAGCTTGATGTAGCTTGATGTGGCGTCTATACTTATTAACAGTGTCATTAGCAGAATTAAAAAAAGTACTAAGGGATATAGTCAACGCACTCTGGTATGGAAACTGCGACCTTCACCGGGACCTCAAGATTGATGTCATAAACATACAAACATGTGCAGAATCCCATGAACACAGACTTCATCATCACGTGAATGTCGAGGCGATCCAACTCCTTGACAATACTGAATTAATGCGAAGACCTAAAACTTTTTTGTTAATGACGATTTCTTAATTTTATACTTAGCAGTTTAAGTTACGTTTAATTAGCACCCCGCGGTTTCACCCGCATTAATGTCGATCCCGTGGGAATATCGGGATAAAAAGTATCCTATGTGTTAATCCTGGTTATAAACTATCTGTGTGCCAAATTTCATCCAAATCCGTTCAGCCGTTTGTGCGTGAAGAAGTAAGAAACTTATAAACACACTCACAAACTTTCGCCTTTTAAATTATAAGTGTGATTAATTGTAAGCTAAAAGGCTACATTGTAGTCTAAATAAAGTATTACCAATTGTGATACCTAACAAAGAAAAAAAAAAGTGGCAGATCCTTATTGATACTACTACAGATGTTTAATTAGATTCAGGTAATGACTTTTCATTGTGGGTCTTCCCTATAAAGTTCAAAGATACTGTTGAAAGCGCAGGTTGATTGAAACTGTCAAACAGTGTGCCAGAGAGAGAGACTGAGAGGCACGATGCGCTCTATCTTTTTCTAAATTTTAATCTATATATACTTACTAATAATAAAGCTGAAGAGTTTGTTTGTTTGAATGCGCTGATCTCTGGATCCGATCTGGAATCGGATTTGAAAAATTCTTTTTGCATTTGATAGCTCAATTCTTGAGGATAGAGAATTTAGTGATAATGATAATAATAACTTTATTTCGGGTGGCATAGAGTCTTAAAAACCTTAACCTAGTAACTACATATTTAATTAATTTTCTTTATTTGCCATGACTCGCCACACCTACACAAGACATGACCTACTGATTTTGAAAGGGACAGTCAAAACGTACAGCTATTGCGTTTAGAATGCCGTTGTTGCTTCCCCATATACGGGCCAGCAGGGAAGCTATTTGTTTGCGCATGATGGGCTAGAACCTGGAAACTATAAGTGCGCGCTTCAGGAAACAACCCTTATATAACACTTAGGAGCCAAGCAAAAAAAAAACAGATAGAACGGTATGCGACATCGATGTAATGCAATGCGATGCGGTGGGTGGTTGGGCAATACATTTCACGCGGATGAAGCTAGTGTGGTTATATTTACGGCTAATTTAACAGTAGTGAATGTCTAAATCCGTGCTAGCCTGACCATCCTCAGCCTTGCTCAATAATTCTTAAGAGGCAACCTGAATCATTTAGTTTCAAACTATCGACTAGTACCTAATAGTAAAGTCGTGAAACACATTCGTTCATAATTCCAAGTACACATCAATAAAGAAAAGCCACTCAATCTAATGATATGCTTTAGACGGCGGTGTATTAATCTGCCGAAAGCCAGGCTATTAGGAGTGAAAGAGACAAAAATATAAACAAAAAAAACGAGTGAAAAAGAGGTCAGTAACTGGCGAGTGTACGGTAGCAGAGAGTACAGGCGCAGGCGATCATGGTTCGCTTTAGTCGCAATAAATAGTGTTCTGTAGCTTAGATTAAGGTTTTTTCGATGCGCTTCGTGTTTACCTTAGATTTATAGTTTTAGTAGAAAGATAATTCTTCAAGTAACTGAAAGTGCCTAAATGTAATAATTTTCAGTCAGAATCAGAAGACGTCTACAGTTCGACGCAGAAAAGTATAATACAACATTAAAGAACTGATGTTTTAATATAAAATATATCCCATGACACTTAGCAATGCTGTAGTATCCTATTACTGAAAGAATTTTCGAAAAAAAATCTTTTCAACAACTGTTCCGCAAATTAAAATGTTACCTCTTTATTTTGAATCTTACTCTCAATTAAATATTACTATAAATTTCAAACATCAAGTAAGAGAAGTTTTAAGAAAAAGTAAATAAACAGATTTTGCAATCATATTTAATTTTTTTACCAGTTTTCTAGGGATTAATTTCATTCACCTACAAATAACAAGATTAGGTAAGGTTACTGTCATATATATGCACACAAAATAATAGTTTAATTTGGTCAGTTCCACCAACAGGTGTACGTCATCTCGTACTCCACATATGTAAACAGTTCGCGATCAAGACGCAGACGTACCCACCTGAACGAGCATAGAGCGGACCTTCCCGCGATTTAAACTAGTTTTTTTTTATAAGTTGGTTGATAAGTGTATGTAAGTACCCCCTTGGGAAGAAGGCGTGCGTTTATGTTTGTAAGTGTATGTACTCGTAAGTTGGAAATAAGTTGTACTGAACTGTTGTTGGTCTGTCGTAGACGACGCTACGCAAGGTCTACGATGCTCTACGAGTCACCTATGCCTCTTGGAAACTACCGTGATTCAATAAAACTCATAATAATTAAAATCACTGTTCCGTTCATTTGACTGTATTGAATTTCTTTAATTGCCTTTAATTATTTAATTTTATAATTCAATTAATTTAATTCACAGTCTCATCTCAGCGACAAACAAATGTCAAAAATTTGTCAAAAAGTAGGGAAATTAGAGGTATTATTGACAGATTGAGACTGAGATCAGACTGTGAATGTTCTTAAAATTACGAGAATTTTCCCTCTGATCATTTGCTAAGAGTGCTACGAACAAAAACACTTCTGAAAAACACTGGCACTTTCCAAAACATACCGTTTAAATAGAGCTATTTAAAATAAAATTGCCCGTCGCATCCATACAATTCCAGCGCAAAGTGAAGTGTAATTACCTAGTGTCGGCGCTCCCAAAAAGTACAATTATATAGCCGCGTGTATTATCTCTGGTACGGGCACGAGCATCAGATTTGTTCACCTGTTGCTATTTGTCTAGCCTGCTCCTAGTTATGCTAGATTAAGCGTTCAGTGTGACCAGTCTCAACTAAAATTAATCACTGTAAACTGTAATCATGAATTCAGCACTTGATTCTAGACCTCCAAGCGTAGGAATTCTTCGTTGCGGTTAAAAAAAAATCCGCAGCTTCATAGAAAACTAATAATAATAATAATATATTTATTCAAAAATTCTAAGGCATGAAAATTATTACAGTTTTGCTTAAATAAAAAATTTATTGCTAAGAATTACGTGCCTGAACTAAGTAATCCTGTGTTTCAGGCAAGAGTGTGCGGTATAGATCAGCAAATTGTAAGTGGTCATGTGATTCGGATAGCGGTCTTTCGGGATAGAGTGATTCGGGATTTCGAGTTTCGGCCTAACGTATAATAGACGAATTAGGGCTCACCGGCCCAGGTCTAGCAAATAGTGCTTAAACACGGTAACAGGGCCAACTGCCCTGATGCAACTGCAACTGGTCTGATGCTTACATAACATCACTGAGGGGCAATTCTCGTATTTTTAAGAACGTTCGCGATCTAATCTCAGTCATCTCAGTATCTGTCAAAAATACCTTTAAATTCCCTACATTTTTGACAAGTTTTTGACATTGATTGAAGTCGCTGAGATGAGATTGAGACTAGATTTTGAACGTCTTTAATTACGGGAATTGGCTTTCTTGCAATTGACTATATTTTACTCGTGGCTTCGAACGCGTCGCCAATGGCCGTCTATCTGTCACAAACTGTCTGCCTTTCACGAATATCGGCTAAAGTACAGAGACGTGAAAGCAAATAAATAAAACAAACTTACTTTCACAACTAAAGAATGTTCCTAAATTATCAGGTGAATACTAAATTAGCGGTCAATTCTCTTAAAACTGGTTGACCATAATTAATTAATACAGTCGATAATATAGACTGACAACATAATTATTTGATTATAACAGGTGTAATTAATTAATCTATCAGTATTTTGCATGTTTATAATTGAAAAAAGCACGTAGATGGGTGGGTTTTAACACGTGGCTTTTGATACAAACTCCGAGAAAAGTCCATGTCGAGCTTCAAATTATTAATCTAGTTAATCTAGGAACTGATTGCCTAAAGTTTTCTGAGCTCTCTCAGCACCTTTATTGCGTAACACACTATCAATCACAATGTGAATCATTTTGAAGGATATTGCTAATCCATTGCTTCATATGTTCGAAAAATTTGTCTGCTCAACAACGTAAATAACGCAATGAATGTTGTTGAACTGTCAAAATGACAGCCATTCCTACTGTTAGTGTGTTATGCCCCGCTGGCCTACTATTAAAGGCTATGCATCCTATCAATTTGGTAAAACCACCCAAACTACACCTATTATAAACTACAAGTAATAAAAGTTCATAAATTTTCGTACTGTGTCCATCGCAAATGTCCCTTCTGTATACAGGAAGTTTTTTTTATCACCATCCAATTTTTTACAAGGTGTTCTACCCATGAATACGAACAAATTTTACTATGGGACCAACACTGAAATCACGAAAAAAAAATCAGCTGTTTCATAAATTTTGGTCAAGTAGGTATTGAACTTTTGTATGAAACAGCAGATTTTTTTTTCGTGGTTTCAGAGTTGGTTCATGGGTAGAACACGCTGTAAAAATTTGGATGGTGATAAAAAAAACTTCCTGTGTATAAACCGTTTGGATCGCACTGTGTCAGTCACGCAACAGGTCGGTCTTTTGTACTCAAGCTAATAATATAAGTCACAAGTGATGCTTAAACTCCCTGGACAGTGCTCAGCAGAAAACCATCCCTATTGTCAAGGGTCCTGAAGAAAACCGTGACTGGAAATCGTGTGAGTCATGCATGATAAAACCCTCTTACAGAGAGCATGGTTATGTTCCAGCAGTGTGAACACTATAGGCTGATTATTATTATATTTATGCAGATAAAATTTGATGAAGGTAGTGAAGGCTCGTTATTTTTCTGTAGTTAAGGAGCAACCTTTTCCCCATAGAAGGACAGTTATAGGGAATTTATAGACCTCCATCTCAGACCAAATAAAAAACCAAGACAGAGGGCTGTCAACAGTAAAGCGAAGCCGGTTTCGTAAACATGTGTGTACTTAGTGAGGTGTAGTTTGATAGTAAATGGGTGCGTGTGAGCGTGTATGCACAGAGCGGAGGTGTAGTTTTGGCATGCTTCACTGTATCGTGCTCAGCGCTCTGTCTTAATTTTTTATTTGGTCTGAGACCTCCATTACCTGGATTTGAGAATTCAGAAGATAATAAAAAGATGGAATGCATTCAAAGTGATATTGGGAGTCCTTACTTCGAAACCACGTCAATTCCTTAGTTAATCACGACACCTTGCATCTGTTATTAACGTATTCTTTACATATTCTTTATGAAACAATGAACGAAACCGCGTGAAATGAACGCGAAGTTATCGCGGTTTGACCTGTCAAAATACATGTTGTCCGTACGTTTGACATTTCGACTCCTTGCCGTTAACAAGACACGATATCAATTAACGTGGTTTGCACATGGTAAGATTACACGGGGAATGATAATTACCATACAGAATTGAGGCGCAGATGGTATTACCAACTTAAGAGCGTTTACGCCGTACGGCATTTCATACAAAGCAAAGCTTTCAAGCCGTTGTTTTTCGAAATGAATGAACCGATTTTAATGAAACTTCATACGCATAAGCAGGATACAAAGGTCTAAAAAGTTAGCACAGAACATTTTCGAAATGTCTTATTTAAAAAAAGATAACTGGAAATCTCTGTTTCTATGGAACTTTAAAATCGGTCTAATTTGGCTGTAACACAATTTTTCTCACAGACAGGAGGCCTGTGTCCCAGCAGTGGGCACATTATGGCTGATAATGCTATGCTTATGTTATGATCTTATAGTGCATTCACTTCCTTTATGGAATAAGCTTTTCCATAGAAATGCCTTTACTTTTTACAGTTTCGAGTGCCACAGTCTGTTCCTTTTCTCGTAGTCCACTTTAACTCTTAAAGATCTCACAAAAACCTTTAATAACTCTTTAACTAACACAGACATCAACCTAATTACCACATAAAAACCTCCGCAACTTTTTTCAAAGCCACCGTTAGTATTGTAAAGACAAACACTTTGAAACAAACCAGTGTAAATTGGCAGCGGACGTGCCCCATAGGCGCGACTCGTAGAAACGGAAAGTGGCCGCCGCAAGGACGCCCGGTCCTCGCACCGAGCTTCCTTGCCTTCGGACTTTGGTGAGTGGTACACGTGCAAGCGGGCAGCGGGAAGTGGTGAGACGTTCCTATTTTAAGGCCGAATTTCACTGAATTAGATCAGCACGTCTGTCTACACCGCGTTCAAGAGCTGTCAGTGTCAATATTCCGTAACTAATGATGACACCGACAGCTCTGAGTTAAGTTTCATTGGATGACTACGGTGTTATGTTGATTGTTGATGTAGTGTGCTTGACTTTTGAATTGGTATGGTACTTTTTGTTTGAAAAGTTGATACATTTTTGGTGAATATGATATTTGCATTTGATATGGTGTCTGCATAAAAGAAATAACGATTAATAATGCTGAAGATTTTAGTCTGAAAATTACAGATCTTTTCGGTTGATTGGAATAGCGACAAACAGATGACGAAGTAGAGTAATTTCATGTGGCGTAAACCGCATGTGGCATTTGTCCGTTTTATTCAATCAACTTTCACCGTCAACCAGTTACCACCTAGTTACTGTAAATTTATCATTTAAGCATAATAATATTTTTTTAATAATAAGAAAACTGAGATCAAAATCTTGTCCTACATAATCTGTCCCCGCCATCCGCTGTAAACTTGGGTCCTTAATTTTCAGATTTGTGGTCTGCGTTGGGGAGGTTTTTATGTCATCTCAAATAGTTCCTCATTATACATGGAAACGTGATCCGAAATCGTAAATAACCTTTGTATTAAAACAAAACAATATATTGATAAAAAAGTTATTAAAGTACTGGTTCCTTTACTATGTACCCTGTAGTACAGTCGATATTTGTTTTATTTTTATTATTGTTCTTGTGCAAAAGGTTCCGTATGAACTCTATCAAGGGTCATAAAAAGTTATTACTTACTTATTTAAATATCTAACATGCATTAGACGCACCATTATGTCTAATCTTATCTCTCCATTTCAGTCATATAACATAACTTCACGCCTGTAATCCCTGAAGGGTTAACCAGATCTGTACCTATAGTAACACCCACATTTAGCCAGTTATGTTTGTATGTTGTTGTTTTGTTGTGTTTGTTTGTTGTTGTGCATATTGCCGTCAATATGCTGCATATTGCCGTCAATATGCTGCATATTGCCGTCAATATGCTGCATATTGCCGTCAACCGGGCACAAATCCAGACTCCGGGCTGCTACTGATATATTCCAGATGAAAACACCAAAAACACTGTGCCCGACCCGGGAATCGAACCCAGGACCTCATGATCAGCAGTAGCGCTTGCGACTACTAGACCAACGACGCAGTCAACCAACTTCTAAGTATTCAGAAAAATTATACAAACGTCTTTAAAAGGCTACACTCAAATTATCTCCAAAACTCAAATTTACTTTCATTTGATACTTATGTTAATACACAAGCATGCTTAATTGTTCTTTTTATCCAAGGCATGCACTCATTCAACTGGTAACCAGGAGAGTCATCCATCTTCGTCAGCGGCCAGACGCACTGCATTAGCCAGACATTTGCAGACACCACCACAAAACTACACCCGTCCCGCTCTATCATTAAGAAAACAAACGAAGCTTTTGTATACTCCTGTCTTTTTCTATAGACTGAGTGATTCAGCAGTTTTCAAGTTTGTAAAGAATGTATGTTTTCAGCTTGCTGTTGTGGTTTTGGGCTCTATTTTGTTGTGGGAAGGTTGGTTTTGAGTTAGGAGGATGTAGTGGAATTAAATTTCCGAAGGAAGTGTTAATGTTGAGTGCAACAATCTTTTTCTCGGGCGCTTCTTGCAATGCCTGAAATTGGACGGTGTTATTCATTTGGCGACGCGCTCCGATAGACTTATTAAGTGGTTATGTCGCGTTTAACGCTGTTTCGTTAGCTTTTTATATGAATACTGTTAACATTTGTTTTTTTTTTGTCTGTACATTTGTTGGACATCAACTTTATTGGCGATCGTTGATGTCCGCGCATTGAGTGGGACATCGTCGTTAAAGTTACGGAGCTGTAATTTTACAGTCGTTCACTGGGTTATTTCTGGCTTTCGAGTTTCATAATGCTGTGGATGTACACAAAATATTGTTAAACATTTTAAAAGAGTAGTGGTGGAGATTCTTGCACATTCTTCTCCACATGAAACTACCTTTTGGAAGGGGCGACTAGAATTAATTAAAAGTAACAAACTATCTATTCTGAAAAAAAGAACCTCGTTGCTTGTCATTTCTTTGATTTATTTATTATTTATTTAATACTTCAAGCACAAAAATGTACAGAGGCGGACTTAATGCCATAGGCATTTTCTACCAGTCAACCTTTGGGTGATGCAGAGACAAACAATGGTAGGTGCAATCATGAAATTTGAGGAATAAATATTTTAAATATAAAGATACGCATAAACCTATTAAAACTATGAATATAATATATACCTAACACCTTACCTTACCTTGATTGAAATTTTTTTTCCCGATTCATCCCTAAAATTTCTTCTATGTAGCGCCTTCTGCAAATTCCTTCTAGAGCTAGACCAATAAAAGCATCTAATTACCCAGTCATTATCTCAGCTCATCAGTGGGCTATTTTTCAATTTGTACTAAGTAGAAGATGCTGGGGCTCGTGTAAGTTATAGTAAAGGGTACAACAAATGCTGTGCACTGTAATCCATCTACTTCACGAACCGATGGCTGAGCGGCGCGGGGCGGGAGATGAGGTGGATCGAGTTAAAAGAGGTAGCGGGAGCGGGTACTGATTAAAAATACGTCTGTAAAGTTTATACACGTAGAAAAGAATATAAAACGATTAACATAGGTGGCGCATTTCTTTTTCTTCTCTGGCATCGGTAATGGCTCATTTTGTGTTATGAAGTTTAACAAGACAATGATTGAACCTTCTTCTGTAACTCCGCTAGTGGATCATCTTTTAACAAGAGTAGTTAAGAGAAAGTAGTTACCTACTATGGTAATATCAAATAAAAAATGTTGAACAAAATTCACCTATGTGGCCATAAAAGTTAAGCAAAGGCAACCCATATTCTATGATTGATTTTTGCTATTGAACTAGGCATGAAATATCTTTCTAAAGTCTCTTAAACCTAGACGATTCTAAATCATCATTCTCCTGCCTTTATCCCAATTTGGGGTCGGCGCATCATATAAAGAAAGAAAGAAAGGAAATACGTTTATTTGCGGTGAACATGACGCAAAAAAGAACATAAACACAAAAAAAAGTAGGGTAGGTAGGGGTCTTTTTCTGTCATACTATTAGAGTTATCACGATAGTCACCCCCTTTCCAACCATATCATCAATCACACGATCGTAATTAGAAACAAGTAAAACGAAAGAAAAGCAGTTCCATGATTCGCTTGACAAAACTTAAAACTCGATGCACTGTCCGAAGTTGACATTTCGCTTCCCTGCTGTCGTCTCCCACTTGGGCCACACCACAAGCTGCATGATGCATTAATCCCTGCTCTCCACGACGGATCCTTAATATATGATCGCGGGTTCGCGCCGGTCACGCCACGGATCACTTTAAACTTGATCTACGCTCGATTCGTATTATTATTGCTAGTTTTTATGAGAAAATCAAGGGTTCAGGAACATAAACATACACGGGTACGGCAGAGGTTTATGATTCGGACAATCGCACTGCTATAATAACACTTAAACTACGTCCTTACGAATCTATAATAACATTATAAAGAGGTAAAATTTGTGTTTGTCACATGCAAACAAAAAAAAATTACCTACCGTATAATTTTATGTAGGAATCTTGGAAGTACCAGTCGGTAAGGAAAAAATTGCTGTTCCATTCATTTTGACCGCGTAGGACCGCGTAGGTATTCTTTTTTGAGACGTATTTCAAATTGAGCCTCTTAGTGAATGTGCCGCTGTTTGTCAGGTGCATTAACTCAGGTGCCATTTAAGCGGGTGCCCAATGTGTAATACGTCTTTTTTGATACCCGACGAAAATTTTCTATATACGCTACGCTCTAGAATCATAAGCAGAATTCATGGTTACAGTTTGCGCGTCGATGTCCTTGCCACCACGTATAGTTAAAAAAAACATCGCGCCTGTATTCCCCGAGAGGTAAGGCAGAGGGGTACTTATAGTACCAACGCGTGTAAAATACGCTTTTATTTTTAGTCAATTTGGAGACCCATCTGTACCAGCCCTTAAGTCCTCATCAGAAATATTCATGATAACAAAGTCTTTGTATCTTTCGACTTTTACATATAGGCACTAATTTGAATTAATTTCAATATGTTTTTTTAGAAAACACAATGTCTCTTTGTCCTTCGCTTAATTTAGTCAAAAAAGGTAAAGACGGTTCGATCTAGGTTGAAATTAATGTCAATAAGGTCGAACTGGTTTTATTGGGAGTTTTAATTTGGGAATTTAAATAATGATAATGTTTATGGTAATGAGGACAGAGAAGTTATTATATCAGCCTCTAATTCAGTGCAAGGTAACTTTGTTTAGCTTGCAGAGTTAGCAAGCTGAAGTGGGAGTACATAATATCTGCCAACTTCTTGTGTATGTGTTCTCGGGTTAGACTGAACCGATGTGAACCGATTGATTATGCTATGCTGTTATGGTATTCAACTCCATGACAAAACTGCCGTTGCCTTGGCTCTACTAAATATAGGATCTGCCATCTATCAGCAAATAACTCAATCGCAAACTAGTTATGAACATTATTCGTTCGGTGCAACGTCTCCAACAGATGCACTTGACCATGCACGCGGCGACCTCGGCTCGTCCTTCCAAGAAACTTTGATCTTTATATTTGAATACATAATTTTGTTTATGAAAACATGAACCGGAGTTAGTCCACTGTAACGCTGGTAAAATACTGTTTGGTTTGCAGTAATAACGCAGTGGTTGTGTGATCGTAGGTTCGAACGCCAGCCGTTGCATTTTTACTGCTAAAAGCATAAGAGCAGTGGTGGCCAAATGGCAATGGCCTTGACTTACGAGTTGTAGGTCGTGGTGTTTTAATTTGTTTAATTTATTTCCGAAAGGGTGATGGAAAACATTGTGGAAACGTGCATGTTCTATATCCAAAAATTCGAAGACATGTGACATTCCCAACCGAACTGGGCCCGCGTGATGGATTACAGCCCTCTCCCTCTCACAGAGAGGAGACCTGTGGTACTTATAAGAATACATCAATGGTACTTATAGCTACTTGTAAAGGAGCTCGTCCGGGGAAGTACCACCACCAAAACCATTTATGTTGACAGCGTTGCCGTGTTCCGGTTCGTTTGCAGAATATGAGTGCCGGTGTAATTGCAGGCACATGAGAAACTACAGCTTTTCCTCTGGGAGATTAGGATGATAGTGCAGCTGCGATAGGTGGCAGGTGCAGTAACCATCAATCCTCATCCCCTAGTGTAAAGATTTTCCATCGGTTATTACAAAACAATCTACTGTTTCCTACAAAAGTGCAGAGCTACAGGGTCAAAACGTAAACTGTTTTTTTTTAAATAGCCCTGTTATCAGTTTCAACGCTTTTGGGTCTAGAATTATTACTGAATTCAAGGTAACAGTTAGTAGTTAGTACGCGTCCATGTCCCTTACACCCCCTGTAAACAAATCTTTGAAACCTCTCTGTCGATAAATAGGGTCAATTCTTGCAAGTGTACAGGCCTGTTTAGCGTGGATGTAAGGTGGACGTAGCGGTGCCATGGGCGATGGGACAAGACAGTATCATAACAACAACATCAAGCCAGTATTCCCCAAACGGTTAACAGAAACCTATACCTAAAGTTTAAGTCCCATGTATTAGGGGGCGAGCTTATTGCCATCAACCGGGCTCAAATCCAGACTCCAGGCTGTTACTGAAACATCCTAATGGAAAAACCCAGTACCTAACACTTTACCAGACCTGCTAAACGAACTCAAGAGTCACGCTTGCGACCACGAGACTAGCGGGGCAGTTAAAATAGATAGACCATAAAGAACTGTTACTTGAAAAGTGATGTCAAAATATGCAGCATTAAAAATAATTCTACATCTTGGTCTGACATTATAATATCTCATAACCTTTTTAATTTTAAAGGTTTGGTGCTCCCTAACCGGTTAGGTAATAGGTATATAAACGCTGATGGAAAATCTATTTTAGATAACAAATATTTCTATGTTGTTATTTATACCTATTTAAATTTTATTAATGTTATTGTATATAAATAAAATTATTGGGACCATATCATAGTCCATTTTTTATGTTTCCATATCCACCAACCGAGGGTTGTCCTTGGGTGCACTTGCACAGTGCACACAGGGATAGTCGTCGGCTGGCACTTTCTTTAATTATTTTGTCTAACGGGCCTAAGCGAGTTGGCTTAGGTCCTTAGCATACCTAACCAAAGGTCCGGGAGTCTCTAAATCCCGAGATATGAAAAAGGCTTCATAAAAAATTCAAATATCAAACGAAGTAAAAGGAGTATGTAAGGATCGTAGCAGGTGGTGTTCTGTAGTGTATTGGTAGACCCCATGAGTTTATGTATGTATGTACAGACGCCAGCACATCAAGCTACCACAATCTGTATTTTTTTTTTAATAGACTTTCAACTTTATCGTTAAAGCATAAGGAGTTGATTGGAAAAATTTGACAGTTTCGGGTAGCTTTATGTGCAGGCGTCTGTACCATAAACCAACAATATTTTAGTTATGTTAGGAGAGAGGGATGTCGAATTTGATGTCCTGCAATATGTCGCGTTACGTTTTATGAGCTAAATCTGGCGTAGAAGTCACGCTTGAAGAGAATTAAATATTTTTTGGTTGGTTATGTATTTTAGAGACACCACTAACACGACGACGATGAGATAATTTACTGTCATTCCTATAATACCTCATAATAGCAAACAGCCTATAATGTTCCCACTTGCTGGGACATAGGTCTCTTCTTTGTGAGGAATAATACCCCATGATATTTTTAATCAGATAAGTCCTTCGCGTGAGATTGTTTTTGTGATGTTCAAGACAATGAAAAATATTTCCAATTGATCCAGTTTCCAATTCGGACTGAAAAGTACTTGTAATGATGCCGGTAAACTTTCAGACCCCGAAGGGTCGGACAGAGGTGTACCTTTAGCACACCCATATTGCGCCAGTTAAGTTTAAGTCAGTGTGTAGCGGGCGACCCTATTGCCATCAAAAGGTCATAAATCCAGACTCCAGGCTGCTTCTCAGAAATCCATGATGATGGAAACCCAATGACACTTTACCCGACCTCGGAATCGAACCGTGAACCTCATGAGCCGCAATAGCGCTTGCGACTCGAACAACGAGGTAGATAATTAATCTTTTAGCAATACTGAATTACTAATTAAAACTGATTGGCGGTTCTTCCATAGTCATATCATCGTGTTTTCGATGTCTGCTGATAATTTGGCCGCCATATTGGCAATCCATTAAAATGCCAATTATTTCATGTGTGATGAGGTACACTTAATTTACGTTCGAAAATTGTGAAGCGAATTCATGTTTTTTTTAACTAGCATTGAACTCTTGGTTCATCTTTTTGTAAGTATAGAAATTTGGGATAGTGGGATTTTTACCTCACTAAAACAATTCCGGTGGTCACGATCTGCACATGGAAGGGGGCACCGTTTGTTCTCAAAAGACCGATCTGAAGCTCCCTCTGTGCAACACCTGCTACGGCAGAGCCCTGAGGGAGACTGTAAAGGAGTCTCTCCGAAACCTATTGGTACCTATACGACACACCAAAACATTTAGAAATGAGGCTATAAATTAGCATCCTTACACAACTATTTCCAAATTAAGTCCGCTTCGTTTAGTCAGTAAGAGTCTAACACTCCCTTCCGCTCCGCCCAGAGCGGAAGGGGTCATTTGATGATTTCGAATCCTTAAAAAAAAAAAGCTCCAGTGGTCGCAAGCTTGACTGCTTACCCCGCCGTCCTGGGTTCGATTCCAATTTCGGGTATAGTGGTGTTGGGTTCTTCTTAAACGAATTTCTGCCCGGTATTTGGCTTTATTCTCGACACTTAAACATAAGTGGGCTTAAATATGAGAGCAGGTAACGGCCGCGACTTATGAGTTGTAGGTCGTAAGTTCGAACCCAGACAGGCGCATTACTTTGTGTAAATTATTTCATCACCATTGCTCTCAAAACGGTGAAGGAAAACATCGTGAGGAAACCGGCATGTCCTAGAACCAAAAAATTCGAAGACATGTGACATCTACTAACCCGCACTGGGCCCGCGTGGTGGATTGCGGCCCACTCCCTCTCACAGAAAGGAGGCCTGTGTCCCAGCAGTGGGAACATTATAGGCTGATTATGTGTGTAAACATAAGTAATAAAATGTGGGTGTACTTTTTATTACTCGAACATCTCTGCCTATCACCCGTCTTATCGTTGGTGTAGTGGTCTCAAGTGCTACTGCTGATTAATGAGGTCCTAGGTTCGATTCCCAGGTCGGGCAAAGTGTTATTGGGCTACTTCCATCAGGAATTTGTCATTAGCTGTGCGGAATTTTGATTTGCGCCCGGTTGAAGGCAATATACAACGTGTTAATGAAATAACCCAAAACCTCGGACACCCCAACCGATTTTTATATTATAAAATTTATATGACGTATAATTATTTATTTTCATAAATTATTGTAAAAGATATTTGTAAATTTTGTTGTGGCGCTACTTCTTACAGATTCGTATCGCTAATGCCGCGCCGCGCTGTTAAACGTTCGTTGACACGGGAGTGACGGGAGCACTATCGTTTGAGGTTAATCCCTCCTTCTGTTATTATTAAATAATGCATATGTTTTGCTTTCGAATAGAAAAGAGATTCAAATTTTTCCATCACACTTTTTCCAGGCTTTGGACTGGCTGCATATAAACCTAACACGCTTAAAAATAAGCGAAGGCTAGTTGAAAGAAAAATCAAAAAGACGGTGGTGGTAAACAAAACTTTTCGTGTTTAAAACATTTCAATCACCATATTTGCAATAATTATTTCAAATAAATCAACCTACCTATTTACAATCTTCATTGTTTGTCACAGCAATGCCTCGAAATGTCTACCACCTTGTTGAATACACGTTATAGCACGTTTTCGTAAATAACTATTCAAAGAACTTATCACTGTACATTTAATTCCTAACACCGTCTGTAGTGGTATGATCGTCACGGCCGCACACGCCGGTGCGCTAGGGAGACTACGGAGGGTAGCCGGGGTGGCGCCAGCCCTAGCACCCCCTCTTCCTCACCCCCCCTCACCCTCGCTCGCGCTTTTTGTTAACATCGCGTTGGACAGTAGTGTCACAGTCGTATTGTACAGCGTCGTTAAAAAGTATTAGATATGGCATGACAAATAATTATTTCTCGGAAAAAAAATAACCTATATTAAAAATTATTGTATTCGATTTTGCTGCCGATTCTAAACAAACTAGTTTCAGGTTTTGGGTTATTTCATTAACACATTGTATAGGCTCGCCCCTATTTCACGGGACTTAAAAATAACAGGCTAAATGTGAGTTTAGCTACTGAGATACACCTCTGCGTAATAGGCGTGATGTTATGTTGTCTGGCTACCACTTCATAATTATATTATTTGTATGTAACGAGGTTGTTCCTCAAATTATGAAGATAATTCAATTACCTCCCATTTCCAGCTCAATAGAGCAATTATGAGTAACTCCATTTTAAATGCGAGTACAAACAGACAGAGGACTGGACTGAGCATATATTATTATATGCACGCGATCCCATTTGCAGTGGCTCTGTTGATTTTTCCGATTAAAGCGCAATGCAGATCGGCAGTATTTTGTCCCGAAGGGTTCCGTAAGTCGTAGAACCTTACCACAAATTTATGTAGAAACTTAACTTTTATCTTGGCCAGAGGCTAAGCATTGCCATACAACGTGGCAATGCCGCCCGCGCCAGTCCCTTGGGTTCATTACCAGTCGACAGCGATGCGGAGGAATTTTTCGACGCCATTTTTAGTTATTAAATAGTTTTATTTAGGTTAGGTAATTATATTTTTATTTTAGTAGGTAGTTTTTTAGTTAAATTAGGTATGAGTTGTTATTTGTGTAAAAAACTATGTCAATAAATATGTAAATATTTTATTTTAAGTATATGAAACTTAACTCAACTTATAAACAC
Organism: Gortyna flavago; assembly: GCA_963669345.1. NCBI lineage: Eukaryota > Metazoa > Arthropoda > Insecta > Lepidoptera > Noctuidae > Gortyna > Gortyna flavago. The sequence goes on along the minus strand of OY770136.1, from coordinate 2,977,794 downwards.
AAAAATAATAATTTTCTTGTTCTCTGTTTATCTAAAAAGGAGGAGCTATAAGCACCTTGGTGTTTGTCAAATCTAGTAGCCTGAAAGGTTTGATTTCAAAATCAAATCAAAAAATTAAGTGTCTGTTTATAAGGTCAAACTTAAAAGCTTTTTACTAAATGTGAAAGTATGTACGGTACTTATAACAATTTGCGAAACTTCGCCGAGATAATTTATGTTTTTCCGTAAACTTTATTCAATAACGATACGGATTTATCCGACGGAACCCTTTGACATAAACATTACTCACTGCTTGACCATTTTTTTCGGCAATTGATTGGCTGCAGCAAATAAAGCAAATGAAGTCCGATTGAATTTGTGATGAGCTTTCACCAATTTGTACCTTGTTCACTCAAACGTACTCGCTACGAAAGAGTGGGTAGTTATGAGAGCTTAAATTTTCCTATAAAATCATCATAATTTATATCCAATTATTTTTATAATTATAGTTATCAGTATAGAATGGCACTACAAAAGGCAAAAAAACAGAATTATTTTTAAGTTCTTACTTTCTTCCTGCAACCGTCTGCGAAGCTTAGCATAACCAGCCTATAATGTTCCCACTGCTGGGACACAGGCCTCCTCTCTGTGTTTCACCAGTGCGGGTTGGTAGATGTCACATGTCTTCGAATTTTTTGGTTCTAGGATATGCCGGTTTCCTCACGATGTTTTCTTTCACCGTTTTGAGAGCAATGGTGATGAAATAATTTATACAAAGTAAAGCGCCGTTCTGGGTTCCAACCTACGACCTACAACTCGTAAGTCGCGGCCGTTGCCACTTGGGCACCACTGCTCTGCGAAGCTTTTTCATTGTGATTTTATTTTCCTAGCAATAATCACGATACGTTCTACAAAAATAATGACACTAACTAATGGTGTGACAGCTGTCATATCAGTTGGGAGACAAAAGCACGCAACTTGGTATCAAAAATCGTGATACCAAAAAAAATGATTCTACATCAGAAAATAAAGGAACAAAATGGCGGCAGTAACTCATTAAGTTCAAGAGTTCATTGAGGCAAAACTCTTTGGCTTGCTGAAAAAAAGCAAACTGATGTAGAAGTAAACATTTTTGTGTCAGGAAGGAGTTTGAAGCGGGCGCAGTTTTTGCGTTAACAACTTGGACCATTCGTCTTCGCGCGATGCATGGGAAAAGTTACTGACAGATCGGTACACTGGCGAGGAAATTAAGAGCCTAGTTTGGTATTTTGAAAGGTTTCTTTTTAAAAGCTGGGTAACGGTGCTGGTTTATGTTATGTTATAGGTGCCATTATGATTGAGAATGAGTGCAGCGCAATAAAGCAGAACTTACCTATTTAACATTGGTAAAAATCTGGATATCAGATAATTGCCAAAGCACTTTGACATAACGTGGTCGATTTATTACCTATCAAAATCATAGCATTGGTATTATAACCGTTGGGATATCTGAATTTCCGTTTTTTCGCTACAGAATACCATCAACATTAACATTTCTCTTTTATACAAAAAACGTAACGCTACTTTTCACATAAAAAATCTAAAACACAAAGGAAAATGTACAATAATTTCGGGCGCCAGTGTACAGCGGGTGCAACGTCACGACAACGACGTCCGCTAATTTATGGAAAACCTCTTGAAGTCGCGTGGCTGGGCCAACTTCACCGGTGTGTACTTTTGTGCGCCCCAAGTGTAACCACCTACCTCAGTGCTGTCGTCAATGCTTAGGTACACTGGTGAGCATTATGTTCGTTATGTAGTACTTGCATTGTTGAGCAGAATTTTATTTCATTTTACGTGGAACTTTATTAGGTGATGTAGCTACACCACAGTTGTATCACTATCTTCCAGGTTTTAATAATGTTATGTACCTACTTAGTTGGGGGAAAATATTAGCCTGTCTGCTAAGTGGTTGCAGCCCAAATGCTCAGTGTCCAGGGTATGCCGGAGGTAAAGAGGATTGAAGATTTTTATATTGAGCCTGGCATAGCTACTGACGCGCCATATTGTTTTTTTTTTTTCAAAATGTCGGACACTTGATACCTATATTTAAATCGATAGCTGACATGGACGTAAACGGAAAATATAAAAGGACCAAACCCCGTAAAGCGTCACGTTTCAGAAAAATATCAAAATGGCTGACAGGAGCGTCTCCATCCGTGGAGGATATTTGATCCCGAATAAACCAAAAACGCATGGATGAAATAATGGAAATCGTGAAAAAGATGAAAACAATCACGCGAATAACTTGTGCAACAGACACATGCTCTGTGTTTGTAGTAGGAAATCATGTGAATACCCTCTCGACCTACCAAGGTCAAACTAGACCTACGCATTTAGATCGACAAACGACGCAAATGGTCGCAGACCGCAGGCAGGTGAGTGAGTGGATGTGACAATCCACTAAATTACTATCAAAAACTTTTAACCGCAATGTTAAAGGTAGTGTAGTTTTAAAGAATGCCTAGTGGAAATAATAAAAAGTAGCGTGGTGATGAATGCCTCAATCATGCCTTCTCTGTGTGGGAAGCCATTGTCGTGCAGTGGTACAATAATATGCTGTATAAACAATTCTAATATAAATTTTATTATAACACGCTTCTTATCAGTAGCAACTGATACCATATCTGCCTAATGCGTGTGAAGAACCTGTGCCTTTTCTGCCTGCCTTTTTGAAAAACACAGGTGTTATGTTCGGTAATAATTAGCTGCCTTTTATTTCCTACCTGGATTTAAGAGCCTATTCTGCAATGCCTCTTAGATTATTGGACATATCAAGGCACAGAGTTGAAAAGCCTCATTTCTACCCTTCTGAAAATGGCACGTGGCTTGGAGGTAGACATAGTTTCGACAGTACTTCCCTGTTCGAAGTTTTCTTGATTGCGTAATCGCAAAGCATAATTAATAATATACCGGTTTTGTTAAATTATCGCGATGTCTGACATTTAAAGAAATACTTAGGTATATAATAGGGAAAAAGATCAATAATAATTTACTCAATAGAAAATATATCTAATTATTATTATACCTACTAAATTCCTATTAAAATATATTGGTGTAAATAAAAGTTGTTACTATAATAAAAGTTATCTACAGCATGTATCAGAAAGGTATGGTCATATTAAGGGTGTGGTACAGACTGTGAAACTGAACCAACTTCTCCATGGCCAACATGGTAACCGCGATAAAATTATCAACTGTGCCATATATCCACTCGACCCTTACGATAGAAAAAGTTTTGAATGAAAAGGCGTGATAATGGCATAGCACTAGTGTCAAAGTATCTTCGCACAAAGAATTTGTCAAGTTTAGATGTCCCTTAGTAAAAAAATGCCGAGATGATGTACAGGCGTTGCTAAGACAAAACGTAAACATACATAGAGCTTGTGTGATTGTACATATCAGTGAGTAAACACGATGACATTGTGAAAACTTATCGAAAACAATAATAGCGTCCAAAAAAATCTTGCTCCATAAACGAGTGTAAAAACAAATAAAAATTAGGCATATTTGGAAGTGTCTACTATTTTAAACTATCGTGCAGTCACCTTGCTCGACCTACCACAACTGTGTATATATATATCTACATTTATTTTTATTGTACTCAAACTGGATTAGCATGATTAGTAGTGGCTCAGCCGTGCCTTATAAATTGTAGGCCGTGGGTTCGAACCCAAGCTGGCACTTTACTTTGTGTAAATTATATTATTTAATCACCACTCCTCTCTAAACGGTGAAGGAAACCGGCATGTCCTAAAACCAAAAATTCGAAGACTTGAGACTTTCACCAACCCGCACTGGGTCCGCGTGGTGGATTACGGCCTCACAGAGAGGAGGCTTGTGGCCTAGCAGTGGGAACATTAGAAGCTGATTATTCATACTTAGCTATGCTAAGTGGTTCCTATTTCCAAATTAACCTTTGGTGACAAGAACGTAGACAGTAGACTGTTACATTTACGCATATAAATATACTTGATCATTGATAATACAAGGCTACAATCACATGCAGTGTCGCGGACAGTCTCGTAAGTGTCTGCCTCGGTAATGAACGGAGCCAAGGTCGCCACACACGGACGTGACCGCATACTCATTAATACTGTCATTTTTCTACTTGCAAAGAAAGCAAGACGTGGATTCGTGGATCTTTGACAGTCGTTATGGGTCGTCAGAAGCTCGAAAGTCTGACAACCAGTCTTACGAAGGTCGCTTATTACCCAATAACCAAGTTGTGGAGGTCAGATAGGCAGTCGCTCTATGTAAAATACTGGTATCCAGCAGCATCCGGTCCGACTGGAAGCCGATCCCAACATAGTTGGGAAAGGGCTAAGCAAAATGATGAGTTCTGGAAGCTCTAATTGACTAGGAAATCTATAGTGAATGTCTAATTGCGGGAAATGGCTGATGCGCTGATGAGTGATAATCGCTGAATAGACTGAAGCACATCGCTTAACAGCTTTAACAGTTGCCCTAAGTCGCCGTTACGTCACATAGCCGGTTGCACCATTACAGTCCAATTGTCCTTCGATAATGAACGGCGTGAAGGTCAATACCGCGGGCTTGACCCACGCTCTGACGTGGGGACAATCTCTAGACACACACACACACACCTGTTGTAAATATTGATGTGTGTTTTGTGGGTCTATTTATAATACCTATTAGTTATGATACTTTTTTTTTTTTTTTTTTTAAGGATGGGAAATCATCAAATGACCCCTCCCGCTCTGGGTGGAGCGGAAGGGAGTGTCAGACTCTTACTGACTAAAACCCATCCGTGTTCCTTCCTTAGCCCTTTATATTCCGGGGCAGCGGTAACCCTTTCGGACAATCCCGCTGCCCCGGCAGGCTTCGGCCCTGACGGGCCCCTCCGTTCAATGCTGACATCTCTTTGAGGCGCGCGTGGAACACATACGCGCCGTCCGGCACGGGCCTGGTCCTGATCGGACGGCGAGCTACCCATTACTCGCCGTCCGCAGGCCCGCGCCTACGGTGGCCGGGAGTCGTCACGCGGCTCCCGACGCCCGGAGCGTCTACCGCGGCGGCTGGGACGGGCGGCTCTCTCAGCTCTCTCCCTCGCCCATCCCGCCACCTCCTTCGCTAGCATGACAGCTTCGCAGAAGGAGGTGACTGCCTCCCACTCCCTCTCGCCCCGGACCATGGCTTGGACCAGGGCCGGGCGCGAGAGGTCGCCGCCGCTGCTGATCGCCTCTACGAGGACACGGCGGTGCTCTGCCCAAGCGGGACAGACCTCCACCGTGTGCTCCACCGTGTCCTCTGGGCGATCCTCGCAGTGGTGACACCCGGGCGTTTCCTCCCGCCTGATGATGTGCAGGAACCTCCCGAAACATCCGTGTCCGGTGAGGACCTGCGTCAGGCGGTAGGTGAGGGCGCCGTGACGCCTCTCTAGCCACTCCTCAAAGAGGGGCCTTACCGCCGCTATCGCGGCGTGCCCTGCGCTGGGTTGCGACAGTCGCGCTTTCCATGCCGCCATGAGATCACGCCGGAGGTCTGTCCGCTCCGCAGCAATTTGCCGCGGAAGCGGGTTTTCCCCCCGGCGTAGTGCCTCCGCGCGCCACTCATACAGGCGCGCAAGGACTATCGCCTCCAGATCCCATGGCGGCAGTCCGGCCAGGAGGCTTGCCGCCTCGCGCGAGATCGTGCGGTACCCCCGTATCAGCCGTATGGCGACCACCTTTTGGGGCGCGTTCAGGTAGTGGGCGGCTCGAAGCCGCAGTGAACGCGCCCACACCGGGGCGCCATATACGGCCATGGACCGCACGACCCCCGCGTAAAGCCTCCGGCAGGAGGCGTTTGGCCCCCTCAGGTTGGGCAGGAGCCGCTTGAAAGCGGCCCCAGCCCGTTCCAGTTTGGGGGCCAAACGTCGGAAATGCTCGACGAAGTTCCACCGGCTGTCGAGGACGAGACCCAGGTATTTCATCGTCGTCTCGACGCCGATGCGAACCCCTCCTACCGTCAGTTGAGATCCCGATGGTGGCCCGTTCCGAAGCCCATGAAAAGACATGGCCTCGGATTTGTGCAGAGCCACCTCGAGACCCAACTGCCGGATCCTCTCCACGACTATCGCAACCCCGCGTGTCATTGTGTCGGCCGCCGCCTGATGCGACCTCCCCTGCGCCAGGACCAGCGTGTCGTCAGCGTAGCAAACTACGCTGACGCCATCAGGGAGGTCTGCCCGCAGCACCCAGTCGTAACCGATGTCCCACAGGAGCGGCCCCAAGACCGATCCCTGTGGGACACCGCACGACATCTCTCGCCGGTTCCATTCCCCATCGCGACCGGGGTAGATGACGGCTCTGTCCGTCAAATACGCCCCGACTATTCGACGGAGGTAGGTCGGCACCCGGTGATACCGGAGTGCCTCCCCAATGCAGCTCCAGCATAGCTATTCACAAAGCTACGACACTGTTTGGTACCGTATCGAATGTCAATGTTATCGACGAATTCCTAAAATCGCTATTCACAAATCCGAAACCGTACAATTTTGACAGTTCATATACGGTATGAAGACGTCAATTCTTCCGACAGGTATTTGCTGTCGGAAGTGTTATCGAATAACAAAATATTGTATAAAAAGAGTAATCTAAGCAATAAGTGTCAAAACACGGGTCCAGGCAAGGTCCTCATGCCCTTGTACGAATGCAAAGAGCATCTGCCGCTGCTCCAATGACACTCTTTTCTGAAAATATGCATTTTCAATATTAGGTACCACGTTTTATAAAATGAAAATGAGCAAATAGTAATTTGTTTAAATACTGATAAAATACAATAATTTTTCTGTAAAAAAAAAAACTAATTTTTCACTTCTCAATTTTTTTTTATGCGCCCAAAGGGTAGGCTATAGTCTTTCGACCATACCGCCTTGTCTTCCGTGTAGTTCTCAATTATCTATAAAGCTCAAAACAAGATTCAGAAAAATAATTATTCCAGATTTCCAGGTTTGACAGAAAGTTGAAGTTTACAAAGCAAGTTTAATAGAAATCAGGTAAATTTTATTTATTTATAAAATCATTGTTTACTGTTTTTTATTTGTTAATAGTTACTGAATGCATAATCTATAGTTGCCCATAATGAAATACTCAATAAAAATCATTTATGTACCACTTAAAATTTTCTACCACGAATATCTATTTACTACCATTTTGTAGCGTTCCCCGTATACACACCGCTAATCGGTTTGCAAAAAAACCCTACCACACGGATCTCTGAATGGCGTTTTACCGGTCCTTCGGTTCAGAAATCAGGTTATCGAACAAGTGTCATTGTCGATACGATAGTGAATCGTATGCTTGTGAATAGCTCTGCTGGGCAGGGTGTTAAACGCGTTGGCGATGTCGAGTGACACCGCCACGACCACCCCACCCCGGGACACCGCGTCCCCCGTCGTGAGGGCTCTCACGCGCATGATGGCGTCCACCGTCGAGCGCCCCTTGCGAAAGCCAAACTGGCTATCCGCAAGATCCGGCCCCGTCCTCACCAGGTGCCCGACGAGGCGGCCCGCAATCACTCTTTCAAAGAGCTTGCCGACCTCGTCGAGCAGCACGATGGGCCGGAATGCGGACGGAGAGTCCGCAGGGCGCCCTGGCTTCCGAATGAGGACCAGCTTCCCCGTCTTCCAACGGAGTGGAAACTGGCCCCTCTCCATACATGCGCTTAAGAGCGCCTCCAGTCGGGGTCCGAGAGCCGTCGAGGCCAGGGCCCAGGCTTTACCCGGCAAGCCGTCGGGCCCTGGGGCGGTATTTTTGGCCTTCAGCCTACATACCGCCACTCTCAGATCTACCCCGGTCACTTCAGGGATGTCGTCGTCGTCGTCCGCGTGGTCCGCTTCGGGCACCGCAATTGGCGGAGCCATAGGCGGGGGAGTATGCTCCCCCCGTGAAGGGAACAGAGCGCTCACCACCTCCTCCACCAGCTGTGGCCGGAGACTCTGCGTCAGCGGGGGGGCCCAGGTGCGGAGTTTATTCCGCACCATTTTGTAAGGGCGCCCCCATGGATCTCTGTTCAGAGTCTCCAGCATCTCCTCGCGGGCCATATCTTTGGCCCGCTGTACAGCCTCTTGGAGGGCGGTCTTTAGTTATGATACTTAGCATTTACATGGACGGTACACAACATCATGCACCGAAGAGGTAAGCAGATGTGTAATCACACTAATCACCGAATTGTTTGAAATAACTACATTAGCTAGAAGGACCCCATATCGCTTAACACACCAATAGTTTTCCTAAGTTGCTTTAGTGGCCGTGACGTCACACAACCGGCGGTTGCACCATTATAGTCACAACTGCCTTTGTGACTTGCCCCGAGCTCTGACGTGGAGACAGTCGTTAGAGTCTGTGACACAATTTCGTTAATATTAATCTGTGTTTTGTCAATCTATAGTATTGGTGATGGTTCTTAGAATTTATATGGATTAAGGCGACTACATGACCGAAAACGCGGTCACTATCGGACTGCATAGAAAAGAAAGAGAAGCGCGATGACACAACGCTGGTAATTTATTGCAAAATATGAAACAATCATCTTTTGTTGATTTATCAAACACGAAACAAATAAAAACCGTATACTAAAATTCGGGGAATTAAATTGTCTTTTATATGGTGAAAGTTTTATGAAAATACACCCGATAGTGTTTGCGTGATTATCGTTTTTATGTCCGCGGTAGGCAATACTTTACAAATTAATTACACTATGTTAAAAAAATATAATTGCAAATATTCACATATCAAATTACGAAGCAAATGGTTTAGTATAACATTTATTTTTTTCAAAGAAATCAGTCCGGTCGATTAGACGTGATGTTGAATTTAAAATCATTAGAAGTCGTATATCTGCGCCTCGTGTCTGTATTCCGAGGGTGTAACGCAGATGTGTAATCAGAATCACTGAATTGTGTGAAGTATAATACAGCAGCAGACCAGCTAGAAGTGACCCCATATCGATTAAAATGACACTGCAGTAGTTGCCGTGCAGTTTTGAGCTTGAGGGGCAATACTGATATATTTTCTCTTCCTTTTTTGTGTGCCGTAACTTGGGCAAATAAAATTTTCTTTCCCTTTATTGCCCTATGTTTCTCCCTGTGGCCGTGACGTCACGTAGCCGGTTGCACCATTACAGTCACAACTGTCCTTTGATAATGAACGGCGTGAAGGTCACTACCGCGGACTTGACCCGCGCTCTGACGTGGGGACAGTCTCTAGTCTGTGACACATGCCGTAAATATTGTAATCTGTGGTTTGTCGGTCTATTTGTAATTTCGGTTTTTATGAGATTGAAATAGCATTGAAATAAGATTTATAGTAAGTTTAATGAAATCGTTTAATGGAAAATAGTTAAAAAAAAGATCTTTTCTGATGGAATTCAGTTTTTAACCGACGAAAAAACGGAGGAGGTTCTCAATTCGACGCGTATATATATATATATATTTTATCTTTACATTTAAGGTAATTTAGTGATCTTTGTTCATTGATTGTTTGGCGCCGACTTAAAATTACTTAGGTATACTTGCAAAAGGTTTATTATTTTTTGCTTTTCCGTTTTTTCGGCGGTTTAATTTTTTTGTTAAAAAGTATATGATGCTAATTTCAAGGCAATATTATTGAATGGTATTTCTTTTCCAATTTTCCATAATAAAATATTTTGAGAGTTTGGTAAATTTTTGAGAAGATTGGCTTCGATTCCTCGTAAAGCATGGTTAAAAGCCTTTTTTTAAAAGACGGTTTTTAGTTTCTCTACGTTCGTGGTTATGTTGGTGGTTCCTTTGAGCACTTCAGTCCCTTCATTCAGCTGCATGCGGTTAGATTAGAAGTCAACCGCAACAAAAGTTCAGACACCTATCACTCTGACGTCCTGTCTCAAAAACTCTGTGAAATGAATCATTGATCAAACAGTTATTCTACAAATCGGTCCATTAAAGGAAAATCCATCAACAATCAGGTGATTCGACCGCACTAGCAAAAAAAGCTGTTTCAAATAAACCGCTGACCAGCGCCCGCGCAGCTCAGTGAATCATTCCAACCATTGGTAATACTGTTTCTTTAGTTATTGTGTGAGCGTCGTTTGTAATTGATTGATTGATTTTATTCCGAAGTTTGACTTTTTTTGCAATGATTGCTTTGACTCTTGTTGACTTTTGATTTTCTATGTCGACTAACATCAAACTGCTTTATAGTTTTGTTAACAAATTGGGTTGTAAATATTCATTAAGTACTGCAGCCTAATTGCGTAACATGTTTTCAATCACAATCTGAATCATTTTGAAGGATATTGCTAATCCATTGCTTCCTATGTTAGAAACGTTTGTCTGCTCAACAATGCAAATAACGCAATGAATGTTGTTGAACTGTCAAAATGAAAGCCTTTACTACCTACTGTTAGCAATTACCCCGCTGGTTACGAAAAGAAAGAGAGAATATTGCCATAATTAACATACATTTAGGTATTTATAAGACTAATAAGATTGCAGGAGTTAAAAAAATATAGGGAAAATCCGTTTTCGAATCCGTTTTCGTTATTTCCCCATTCGTTAGATAAGCTCAAATAGGTATTAACTAGCAACAACTTTATATATTTTTGCCGCTAAGCAGACGTATTCCAAATTGGGCACCCTGACACACAGCGGCACATTCACTCAGGTGCCATTTAAACGGGTGCCCAATGTGGAATACATCACTAAGCATACACAACAACATTGTTGCTATCTAGCTAGATAATAGTTACAATTACAAGCACATGTATTTTAAACTAGGTCGTCAGAAGCTCGAAAGTCTGACAAATAGTCAGATTTTCATTCTATAAATACCTACATACTTTTACGCTCGCGAATCATATTTTGTTCAAAATACAACCTGACACTGACCAAATTGCAAAAAATGCTTTTGTATTTAGCTAACGTATCACAAAAGACTATAGTAATTATAAAGTGACAAATATAACCAAAAGTAACATACCGTTGTAAAAAAAGGCTTTAATCAGATCAGCTTGGTATGGATAGCTTAATGAGCATCGAACCATTAGTTCCACATCATTAGGCAGCTTCAGAAAAAATGGCCTATTTTTTAATGAACAGACAAGGAACGCCTGTGTTATCTTTAGTTATGTAAAGTTTTTTATAGTAGAATGAGTTCCTTATGAGTTTTTCCTGGTGAAAAAAGCTTATCATGGACCTTAAACATATGGAGTCGGTAATAAATGAATACACTGGCAATACTAATGCATGCATGCATTTTGGAAGTATCAATTAACTACTGACATTGAAATAAAAAAAGTGATTTTTAAAGCAAACTAAACAGTAGTGATGAGCCGACTATGGGTTTTGCCAATCTTTGACTAGCTAAAGTGACTAAACTATTGGATATATTTGGTTGAATTTTTGTATACATACTGAGAACGTCATTAGTTACTACCTAGTATAAAGCGATACGAGTGTATAATAATGGGAATTATTTAACTGATCTGCTAAAAATGTATTGAACATAAACTTATTAATGTTGAACACTTTAAAAATATAATAGAGCCTCTTTTTTTACTTTCTGGAATTTTCTCACAGTTGGTTGCAGTAACTAAGCTAGGGCAGCCTGACAAAACGGGTTAGGTTAGGTTGGAACTGTAACCGGCGTAAAGCGAATGACGTTCGATTAAATAAATATTTTAGGAATTAATAAAAGCCAAAGTATAAAAGCTAGACAAATGGGACTTAGTGTGTTTTATAAGTCTGCTAACTACATCTGATCCTGAAAATTTGAGCTCTCTAGCATTATCCAGACCGAAGCTATGATGGTTTGATAATACGACGAAAGGCTTCGAGAAAAGCTACTTTATTTTTGGTTCGTCTTAGCGGGTGCACTACCGTGTCCCCAGGTTTTTAAACGACGATGTTTAGAGAATAATTCATCTTTCGTGCTAGAACGAGTGCTTACATAGGAAGAGCTCAGAGACATTAGCTAGTCACCAACGTGACTTGGGTTCTGTAGGAGCGCCAACCGTTTTAAGGCTTCCGTAGACGGGCGCGACGCGTCAGCGTGACACGATTCTAGTAGAACAATTTCTATGAGAAATTCATGGAAATTGTTCTAGAGTCGTGTCGCGCTTGTCTGCGGTAGCCTTTAAGTAGGTATCGACATTTGTTCTTTCATCCACCAACGCATGCAGTCATTATGTAAGTGGAAAAATAGCTAAAAATCATTCTAGATATTGTTATGTGCCATATTTTTCTAGACAATTCTAAATTAAGCTCTGGTTTTTCACCGATAACTTGTTCTGTTATCTTTGTTATTGATTACAGTTCTAACCTTAGCTCTTTGAAAAAACTAGATTTACCAGTTTGTTTATTGAAATTGGTAAATATTCTGCTGTTTTGTATTGGTCATGTGATCTTAAAACATTGATACTACTACTTACATACTTAAAACTGATAGTCGTAATTCGTTATTTCTTATTAAATCTATGCTTTACAAGAAGTTCTACTGCTAAATTAATAGTTCTGTTATGCCACCCAATTATCAGCCTCATAATCAGCCTATATTATTCCTAGCCTCTTCTCTTCGAGAGGGAGTGGGCTATAATCCACCACGCAGGGCCAGTGCGGGTTGGTAGATGTCACATGTCACCGAATTTTTGGTTCTACGACATGACGGTTTCCTCACGATGCTTTCCTTCACCGTTTTGAGAGCAGTGGTGATGAAATAATTTACGCAAAATAAAGCCCCTGTCTGGTTTCGAACCTACGACCTACAACTCGTAAATCACGGCCATTACCACTGGGGCACCACTGCTCACTTTATATATATACAAAATTATGATAAGAATTTTAAATATGTACTACCAAAGCACAATTCTATTTATTACGATTACCTGGATACCTACCACGAGCTCTTAACGCGATCCACTTTAGGACCTAAACTGAACTGTTCTTCTAATTCGTACCATGACGTCAGTTTAACGATTCAATTTAGGCCGTGCCATCTGGATACCTACCACGAGCTCTTAACGCTCATTCACTTTCAACGATCCAAATGCCGCTGAGCGTATTTGACGTCGTGGTACGACTGTGAGCGATGCAGTTTAAGAACCTAAACTGAAATGTCTTGCTTTTGAATCGTTTTTAAATAGATCATGGTAGGCCTCCTGTGTCAAAACTTATTGTAACTGCATTTTAATTACATAACACTATCAATCACAATCTGAATAATTTTCATTGATATTGCTTCTTATGTTCGAAAAAATTTGTCGGCTCAACAACGTAAACAACGCAATGAATGTTGTAAAACTGTCTTTATTAAAGCCACTGCTACAGTTAGTGTGTTACGCAATTACCCCGCTGCAGCACACGGCCAGTGTCCAAATAGCATAACATAATTTCAAGCTGTATTTCTCGATGGGTTAGACAGAGATGTCCAAATACACCCATGCACACGCCCGCTAAGTAGTGTTTAACATAATTGTATTTGTAGATTGGTCCTTTTAGAACCAAATTGACCTCTTTTTAAGTCAATTGTTTCAAGTAGTAGGTAATTCGTAATCGATCGTAAAAAAATATGAACACATTATTGGACTATTTGATTCGTTTGGAGCCGAATGAGTTCGTATCGGACGCGAGGACCGGTCCGACTACTTTTTGTGGGATCCCACCCTCACGACGACCTGACTGCCTTTTGAGGTCTTACACACCCCATTGCAATATACACCTTATGTTAACAAAGCAAAAAGTTCAAAATCAATTACCTATATCTCCGTTTGACAGTCACGACCTAAGAGCAAGGATAAATGTAAGGATGCAGGCTTGCTCCAATCAATTATAAATCTTAACCAGTAGTTCTAAAGTTCTTTTTTTGTAGTGATAAGTCGTGATGAATAGCTCCTTTGATTTTTATCGTACATTTGACCCATCAAGTCGAATGTCCTGGGAATGTTCGGAAGACGATTAAATAGTTATTTGCCGTGATCATAATGACGCCAGGTGATGTTTTAACTTACATGCCTGTTTTACACGGCGAGGTAGGTTGAAAGAAAGAGAAAGAAAATACATTTATTTAGCACAGACTAAAAGACACAATACACCAGAGACATACATAAAAAAAAACCGCAGTCCCCACCTGGGCATCGAACCAAGGAACACACATGTTCAGCAGTTGCGCTTACGACCACAACACCAACGAGGTAGTCACAGATACCAAATGAAAATCTACATCTACTTATACAAATAAATAAAATTGAAGTGTATGTTTGTAATGTCAAAATAAGTTTTTTACTAATGTATTTCAAAGACTAAACCGACAATAACAAAACAAAAACAATTTTTTTGTCTGTCTGTTTTTCCAGCTAATCTCCGAAACGGCTGGACCAATTTTGACGGGACTTTCACTGGCAGATAGCTGATCTAATAGGGGAATTAGAGTTTCGCGTAAAAAACTACCAATGAAATCGAATGCACGCGAAGTCGCGGGCACAGCTAGTGAAATAATGAAATAATAAAAATGAATCTGGCGATACAAGGTAAGATACCATAGAATGAATATTATCAAAACAGAGACAATGACATAACACCACACACCTACCTACGTCAAAAACCCATATAATTTCCCATGATTAATGTTAAAATAATTGCTATAAAAACTAACGTACACCTAACCATATGACGTGTATGTTAACGACATGGTGTTTTTATAGTGGTTAGCAGAAAAAAAGGTGACACCGTTGACAGAACTGGGTTTTCGGAGCATTTAAGGGGTTATGTCATTATAATCATGGGTTTCTGTAGCGCCATGTGTGAAAATTGACAGATGGGTTGAATTTTTTGGTATAAAGTTTTAACCCTTTTCGTGCATTGGGTAAAAGAAATTGGAATCGTGTTGAACTAGGCACACACGGCTACACATCAAGCTATACATAACCAGTATAAGTTGACTTCTGATTGTAAGAAAAACCTATACAATTCGAGGTCAGCTAAATCTGGAAATGTATAGCTTGATGTGTAGCCGTGTGTACAAAAATTTCTACGGATGTTATCGTAGGGTGATTTACAACAACAACAAAACTGTGTAAACTAGAAAATTGTTTTATCGAATGTCCTAAAATGCTGCATAGGTACATTATCGAATGTGAGAACAGTGGGCCTAAACAGGCCACTTTGGCAGAATCATAAAACAATTCATATCACGCAATTCATCTGTTTGACAGTTTCACACCTATATGTACTATATCCCTGAAGGGTTAGGCAGAGGTGTACCTATAGCATTGTACGAATCTCCATACAAAACTGTCATACAGATGAAATTGCGTGATATGAATTGTTTTATGATTCTGCAGAAGTGGCCTTTTTAGGCCCCCTGTACTGTTGTCACTGTCAGATTTACCTATTATTGTACTCGTTTAAGTATTTCAAACAAATAACCTACCCTGCGTAGGCACTCGGAAACGTACTGATTTCATTAAATAATTAATTCTGTAACCTTCTTGGAAATAAATAAAATATTTTTTTTATTATTATTTATTAAGAACAGAAGAATAATAATTTTTTTTTTGAAAAGTTGTAACTACGTATTCTTAACGTGCCACCCAAATGTAGGACACCGTAAACAATCAGTTTTTTGTCGCACGTCTGGTTGTAATATGCACCAATAAGCCTACTTATTGGTGCATATTACAACCAGAAAAAAAATGTGTATTGACAATGTACAAAAGAAAGATTAAAAAAAAATATGTATTAAATAGTATCATGATAAAACAATCATAAAGGGCTCAAAAAATCTTTTTCGTCGCACAATTCTCAAATGTTGTACCATAAACTAATAATAATAAAGGGAATTCTATCAACTAAAGAAATACCTAAAATTATTGACTTATATATTACTTTGCCTAAAACAATTCCACTGAGCCGTGAATTTATTTTTTTAATTAAAGTAATTAAAACTGCAAAAATAATTTTATTTTGGTGGTCATTCGATTCAATTAACATCAAACGCATCGCTGTTTTGAACCTTACATTTAACCTAAAAATTTGCTTATCGCGCCTTTTTTTTTTTTTTAAGTATGGGAAATCATCAAATGACCCCTCCCGCTCTGGGTGGAGCGGAAGAGAGTGTCAGACTCTTACTGACTAAAACCCATCCGTGTTCCTTCCTTAGCCCTTTATGTTCCGGGGCAGCGGTAACCCTTTCGGACAATCCCGCTGCCCCGGCAGGCTTCGGCCCTGACGGGCCCCTCCATTGATGCTGACATGTCTTTGAGGCGCGCGTGGAACACATACGCGCCGTCCAGCACGGGCCTGGTCCTGATCGGACGGCGAGCTACCCATTACTCGCCGTCCGCAGGCCCGTGCCTACGGTGGCCGGGAGTCGTCACGCGGCTCCCGACGCCCGGGGCGTCTACCGCGGCGGCTGGGACGGGCGGCTCTCTCCGCTCTCTCCCTCGCCCATCCCGCCACCTCCTTCGCTAGCATGACTGCTTCGCAGAAGGAGGTGACTGCCTCCCACTCCCTCTCGCCCCGGACCATGGCTTGGACCAGGGCCGGGCGCGAGAGGTCGCCGCCGCTGCCGATCGCCTCTACGAGGACACGGCGGTGCTCTGCCCAAGCGGGACAGACCTCCACCGTATGCTCCACCGTGTCCTCTGGGCGATCCTCGCAATGGTGACACCCGGGCGTTTCCTCCCGCCTGATTATGTGCAGGAACCTCCCGAAACATCCGTGTCCGGTGAGGACCTGCGTCAGGCGGTAGGTGCGCCTTAAGTATACTTCGTGTGGGCAGCGGGATTGTCCGAAAGGGTTACCGCTGCCCCGGAACATAAAGGGCTAAGGAAGGAACACGGATGGGTTTTAGTCAGTAAGAGTCTGACACTCCCTTCCGCTCCACCCAGAGCGGGAGGGGTCATTTGATGATTTCCCATACTTAAAAAAAAAAAAAAGTATACTTCGTGTAGGTGCCTGGAGTAAGGACACGGAAATTAATCCATCACTAAAGTTCTACCAGAAAATTACAGTTCAATTCGCGGTACGGACTTGCTTTTTACCAACATGGCGGTTTAATAAACCCAAAGAGATTTAAGATATATGTAAATAATTTAATGTCATTGAATAAACCGAACCACTAAGAACGCCCGACTATTTTGAACTTCAGACTCTTTAACAAAACATTCTAAGTACTACCCTTAATTAATTGTTCGTATATTTCAAAGAAGCATATAAGCGCATTACTCCCGATGCATCCATAGTCTCCTAGTACTAATGGCAGGCTGGTCATCCATCACCCGCCCGCGCCTGCGCCCCGCACCCCCCGCGCCCCGGCGCATCAATCTTATGCAACGCAACCTGCACGCTCATGCCACCCTAGTAACTCTTTAGTAATTTGTTGGTATTCTTTTGTCAGATTTTAAAAGGATAATAGGAAAATGTTTGGTTGAACTGTTAGTGAGATTTAGGGAACGAATCTGACCAAGTGCAAGCTGCACTTGGTCAGAGTCGTTATAATGTGTACTTTTCCATGTAAGTAAGTAACAGAACTTAATATTTTGATTTAATAGTAGTTACGCATCCAAAAATGTTGTGCACTTCCTACTGCTGCGAGGGTGGGTGGCCCCCCCTCCCAAAGGTAGACCGTCGACATAGAGAAGGTCGCAGATATCGGCTAGATGCAGAAATAAGTGCAAGAACTGTCGTTGTAGCGATACTGGAGGCTGGAGGAGGCCTGTGTCCAGCAGTAGACGTGTTTCGGATGATATGATAAGGATAATAAACGGGAAGACGCCCGCCACACGCCAGAATTAAAACTCCATAACAAGCACTCATTACCTACAATTAACATTTTCCTTAATCACCCATTTTGGAGTAGCTCTTAAACAATCCCTTACAAATTTTAATGCATCTCTGAAATAATTACTTACCATAATAAAAAAAACGGTCTTCCTCCGTTTCAATCCTCCAAAATTGGAGTTAAAGAAATGGCATCTCGTTATACGAACTGGTATTGTTTCACGAGAGTACCACATTGTCTGCTGTTCATTACTGCTCTTCTGTTAATTATGTGTCCCTAGTATAGTGTTTATTTTCCTTGGATGGCGAATTTTTGAGAGATTGCATTGTGTCGTCTCGTTTTTTGGTGGAAGTGGGTAGTAATTAATAGTTTGTTTGGTTCTGTGTGATTAAAAGGCTAAACAATTAGTATTGTAAACTGGTGTTGATCTCGAGGAGTTGCATCTTAAATATGATTCTGTAAGCTGTACACACTAGCACACGTGGCATGACCAATTCTATTTCTACTCTACGAAGATTAGAGATACACACACACACACACTCTCTCTTTATATGCAAAGCATCACGTCAAACTTTTCATTATTTATGACTTCGCATCGTATCAATCTTTCTGTCATTATTAACTGACTATGATTTTGTCTTTCATTTCTTCAGTTTCTAAAAGGTGGTAGTGCTGCGCAGTTGAGGGTCGTAGGTTCAAACCCAGGCAGTTGTGAACTTTACTTAGTGCAATTTCCTTGGGCTTCATAAAAGCTGCATAGAGGTGTATTACGTACAATTGCGAGAAATTAATTAGGTTAAGATTTTCATAACATTTGTTTTGCAGGATTTGTTCCTTATCAGCATCATTATCGATGTGGGCCAATGCCTCAATTGACGCTAATGTACACCTTGTAACTATACCTAAGCCTGAATTACAATGCATAAAGGCTTTCTTTCAAACAGATTCCAAACAAATTAGAATTAGTGCTGCTTAATTTTTACTTAAAAAATACCCGTCTGTGCGACTGCAAAGGCCGGTTAAGTTATTTGAATGGGACTTACTACTTCCATTCCGGACGAGGTGATCCGGCAGAGAACCGAAATTGTCGACATAGCTCACAGAATAAGTAAGCTGAAGGGACAATGGGCCGGCCATATTAGCCGTAGAACCGATGACCGCTGGAGTTGACGTGTTCTTTAGTGGAGTCCGCGAATCGGCAAACGTAAGGTAGGACGCCTCAGGTTAGGTGGAGCGACGATCTTTGTAGGGTGGCCGGTAGCAGCTGGATGAGAGTTGCCGAGAATCGAGTTGAATGGCGTGCAATAGGAGAGGCCGATGGCTGATGATGTCTGATGTCTTCCATTCCTCGACTTCCTAGAATCATTTGACTATTCTTCTCTAGCTGTTATTGTTTCGATTTTGGTCCTGCAAACCAAAACGCATCCTCTAGATGAAGACGTATATAACTTACCTTGCAATTGACAAAACTTCTAACTTGTTGAGTTGACTCAAGAATACTACAATTTGAATATCAATTTCCTATTCAAAACATAAATTCTCAATATTTTCAGAAACACTGAAAAATGAAAAAAAAAAAACATCTTATTATTTCCCGACACACTTTTTGACACCTTAACACCTTCCAACTTCAATTTTACACTTTAATTTCTGAGCACGAAGGTAGAATTTACGTTGGAAAGTTTTCTAAGTTAATTCCTTTAAAAGTGGTGGGTAAAGTTTGGAGCGCTATATGCGGGAGTGAGGCAGCCCGGATATTGTCGGCGGAGATTGTTTAAGATAGCACTTGTACTCGCTGCACTCCTTACCTGGACTTGGACGTTTTATTTCAACGTTTGAGTTAATTTTTTCATGGTTGCCTCTTACATACCTACTACTTACCGGCTTTGGATTATATGTCGGAACCTAAGTACTTAATTGTGATGAGTTTTAAAGCATATATAAAGCTTTTTTTGAAGCATATAATATAGATTTTAAGGAAATGTAAATCTGAAATCACCAATCTGCCTTGAGCAAGCGTGGTGTGCTCAGACCTTCTTTATATGAGAGGAGGCCTTCGCCCTGCAGTAGGACTATAATAGCCTGGTATTATTATAATAGATTCTCAGGCTGTTAGTCTGTGTATGGGGAGTATTCACCCTGTGTCGCAACAAGTTATATTCTTTGGCGACTATCGTTTCTAGCTGCCCAACTTTCCACTTGGTGGTGACGAAGGAAAGTAATACGAAAATTAAAGAACGCAGTGTATATTAATACAGAAGAAGAACTAGCAGGGGATCGAGGAGGGGGGAGGGGTGGAGGGGGGGGGGGGTTCAGGGAATCAGAACGGAATGAATTAAAATTAACGTAGACGCCGATGATTTGAATAGGACGACCTGGATGACTAAGTATAATTGTATTCCGTCGTCATAATTTCAATTGAATGTCGCCGCAAAATAAGCTACTTTTGATCATCAAAGATGGAAGGGATGCGTTGTACCGATTTGAATACGACCATTATCTATTCCGTCGTCGTGACGACATTTAGTAATTTTGTGGAAAACTCTTCAAACGTCACTCAAAAACCGTTAAACTGAACTTGGATCTTCAGGGACTTTCTGGCTTTCAATGTCTACACGGTTCTATTTTTCACCATCTTTTTCGATTTTAACCAAATATTCCATTTTATATCATAGTTTAAGAATTCAGAAGCCTGAAAACAAAAATATTGTATTTATCTAGTTAAATTACATAAAATATGCAAATATAATAAATGAAACAAACCAATTAATATTTTCCCTGAATTCATACTGCACGAATACAAAGGCTTAAACATATTTTTTATACTCGGATCGAAGAGACATGATATTTGCTTTTTTTGACAGGATAACAAGTAAAAAACTATTCATACAGTGAAATAGCAGTCAATAACGAAAGTTAACCTATCTATGTCCATTTTAACAGAAATCCATAAAAAAATCACGCATTTAAAATTCACAAAACATTTGGGGTAAAAACTCAGTAATTCGTATAAAACAGGCTTACACGTACAACGCAATCTCATATCACGCTCGCAACAGCGCACAGCGTAAAAAAAAATACAAAAAAGAGTTAAAAAAAATACAATGCACGTCGAACGAAAAAACTTTATCCTGTCAAAAAATAGTAACAGGAATAATTATCGCGAACATTGCATTAATCAAATTCCGTGCACGGCGGTATTGGGAGGGGGGGTTGAGGGGGCCGCCCCCCCTGGGGTGCACGGAAAAACGAATGCTGCGGGCTCGCTGCGAAAAAACGCTGAAAATGACGGGTGCACCAGCTCTAGTGATCTGCCGATATCTTTCGGATGCTGCATGTGAATTATTTTATTCGATTACCTATATTTTGTGCTTGGTGTAAAGGAAATGAGTGAATTGTGTAGGAGTTTCATCATTGCTGTCGGTTGGTTTCGTAATTTACGATTATTTTCTGTGGATATAAGGTATGATTTATATTTTTCATCTACTCATTCGTTTGTTTGTTTATCTTAGTTGCTAAAAGGTAAATTGTACAAGTGAACATGCAGCCACATATGTATTATGCAATTATACGCTTGTATATTGTAATTTAAATAGACGACCGTCGCTCTTTTGCCAGAGCTTGAACCACTTAATGCTGAACGTCAAAATGCATAGATACCTATGTACTTACAATAAAAGAGAAGAAAAACTCCTTCATTGTTCACATAGAGTTTATTACAATGTGCTACTTGTACCAGTAGCACATTTCAGTTAACCACAAAAAAAACAAAAAACACCCAAAAATCTTCGGATGTATCCCCTAGAACTTACACCTTGTATACCGCACGAATCCAGCGCAGGCTACCTATATAGTCACAAAAAAAACGGGGGCCGTCACTAGGGGCCGGGGGCCGCGGGGCCCAGCCGGCCCTACTGCATTCATTAATTGCTAATTTGCAGATCGGGCCCGATGTATGTCCGCCGAATGTTTGTATAATTTTATGTAATACCATCAATGCTTTTTAGGTTAATCATTGTATTATTGTATTATACGTACATAAGGTACATAAGAGGTACTTGATACTCTAGAGGTATAGAAGAGGTATCGCGGGTAAAACCTGGAAGAAGCTGGCACAGAAGCGTGGAGATTAGCACAAGCAAAGGTGTCTCTCTCTTCAACTCAGAGCAGTAATATCACCCAGTGGCAACGGCCCCCAGTTACGAGTTGTAGGTCGTGGGTTCGAAACCAGGCAGGCAACATCAACATCGTAATAGCGAATAAAAATTCAGCCGTCCCATACGTTTAGGTCGAGTGTGTATTGAAGTTTTCTATGGCACAGTTGATACATTTTTCTCAATTACGATATTGGTACCATGGAGGAAGTTGTTCAGTTTGATGATCTGTCTGTACCACACCCTGAAATCTGGCTGGTCTTTGAAAACTAACCCTGTATTTTAATGGGCTGGTGAGGTAATAAAAAAAAAATCATTTAATTCAGGCAAGACCCATATGACATAAAATAAAATAGAATATGACAATGCCACAGAATAAAATTTCTCTAAAATATTTCTCTACATAAAATGCCTCTGAATAAAATATCAATAGAAAAAAAATATATTAACGAATACAAATTAAAAATTAAAGAGGTCACAGAATTAAAATTAAAATAAAATGTCAATGCAATTAAAATAACCGAAAAATATAATGGGTTACTGTTCCACCGTTATCGTTATAGTTAAGTTTCAAGTAGGAAGGTAACCTCTGTCACGTCCACAGAGAACGTGGCGGAATGAGTGCATTTATAAGAGCCTTCATGAGTGATGATACTTCTAGTACGGCTGGCGTACCCTGCGAAGTAAATGCGTAACATACTTGTTAGTGTGTCATGTCATGCAGTTACCCCGAACTTTTACAGTGACAGTTTGACAACATCGTTGTTGAGCGGACAAATTTTTCGAACATATTTTATGAAGGTAGTGCCCATTCCAAAGCGTAATAGGTACCTATGGAGAAGAACGGGCAAGAATCTCCTTGGACACGCTGGATATCCATTTCCAGTACGAGATAAGAAGTAAATAGGACTAAAGCAACATTTTTTGTGGAATGGTGGATAGGCTCGTCCTATTTAACTGCAGCAATAGCATTACGTATCACAACTCTGGTCCCCAAGATACAGGCGCCGTCTAGTTTGGGGACCGCCGCCGCCGTAAAGATCCAAATGATGATCGCTAACAGCTACAGATCGACATTAAGTTAAGTTAATAAGGTACTACTTATAAGATTGGTTTGTATCATTGGTTCAATAAAGAAGTATTTCCTGATGAGGTATTGGGCCAATAACATAACATGCGGTGATATTACTGCTGCATGAGACTGCAAACAGTATTGGTAGTTATGACGAGAGATATTCAATAGGCAAGATCTTTATGTTGTCCCACTGTTGGGCAAAGGTCTCTAACAGATATTTTTCTAGTTTTCTTTATAAGAAACTAGCAACCCGCCCCTGCTTTTCACGGTTTTTTGACTTGACAATACATCGTGATATGTCAAACTGAATTAGCTAGCGAACCTCTGCAGACGTG
This sequence comes from Gortyna flavago, assembly GCA_963669345.1. NCBI lineage: Eukaryota > Metazoa > Arthropoda > Insecta > Lepidoptera > Noctuidae > Gortyna > Gortyna flavago. Next base: position 2,954,453 of record OY770136.1, on the reverse strand, counting down.
ACGTGATGCCCAGCACATCTGCTGAGTTTCGCTAGATAATTTAATTTGACCCTGTATGTAAGTTAATAACCTAATTTGACAGCCTAATCATCCTTTGCTGATTTCATTTGGAACTAAAACATGACAATAATTTTGAAACCAATTAAAAAAACTGATAACAGCAGAAATACAATCATTCCTGTTTATAACACCAACAGTAATAGATTTCCACCATTTTATCGGACGCAGCTCAAAAACGAGTGTACCTACATACGCGTGGTGCGTCACCGGCTTCCTATACTGTATTGTGACGTCACAGTCATGTCATCCGCAGACACCACGCTCATATAACGGATATTATAACTTGCACATATGCGCACATTGCGCACTGATCAGTGACGTCATTCAATATGCCTCGAGGGTAGTTTAAAAATGGATTTTTTATTTTTATCTGTTACGTTGGGTTTTGTCGTGTGGTGTTTGGGTGAGAATAGAATCATTGCGATTTTAGAATGATGAGATGATTTAGAAAAATTAAAAAATAAAAACCTAATAAAAATAATAATAAATTCATATGGCACGCATATTGAGGAGGTTCCTCTCTCTAGAGCCCTGACCACCGGCAGCTTGGACCCTGTTCCAGATGCCGATGGGCCACTATTTTTAAATATTTTTTTATAACCTATAAAAATGTAAAAAAAAAAAAAATCGTTGGCCAGAAGCCCTACATTGTATGCCCCCTCCACCTCTTCCAGCTGTAACCCAATCATACAATTGACATAGACAGACTTCCTTTGGAAGTAGAGATATTTCAAATCCACAGAACAGATAAATTCAAATCAACCTGTAGGAGTATACAGTGTGTCAGGTTAAACGTGGGACATACTACTTTAAGGGAGTGTAGTACCCATGAAAATTCAGGAATCCTGGTACTTGTTGACAGGCCTTCACCGTCCTCCCATACCATTGTAATTTGAGAACATTTTATTAGTTAATTATTTTTATAAAAAGAGTAACCGTGGAGTTTCTTGCCAGATCTTCTCTATAGAAAACGACAAATGGAACCGTGCACGGGTACACCTACATAGTTTCTGACGTTTCGTGAGTGCCCATGTAGGTTTATGTGAAATAAAATATTTTGATTTTCAATCTTTAGAAGATTTTTTAATTTTTTTTTTAGACGGTGAACATGGGGATGTGTCCGGTGCAGACAGCGGTGGCCATACTTTTAAGCCCTAAGCCTTTAAAAACGTATTAAAATTAGACAAAAGAGTAGCTTATCTTTGCCAGAAACCACACAGCGCTATACTTACACAGTAAAGTAATTACACCATCATCAAATTCTGACAGTCCCAGATATCCATGTTTCTATAGTAGCCACCACATCGTTCAGCAACCTGGCTTTTATATAAATAACATTATACATACCCAATATTTTCCCTCTCTCTCCCACTCATGGGATGGGAACACGTTAATAATCCCCATGCAAATGAAAAAATGGAGCATTGATGTCGTTGTGTGAGTGACATGGACGAATCGATCGCGATCGGGCGTGTGTGCAACGAAATAAACGAAAACACGCAGCGGGCGGAAAAAAATCGCCACGTCAAAATGGACACGAGTGTTGTTGGGCTAGAGAGAGTTGGCCACTGACGCCACTGACGAGGCTTGGGCGTATCCAACCAACTTATAACCATAATTATAAGTTGGTTTTAATGTTTTAAGTCAATTTTGTCACTTGGAAACCAACTACATAAGTAAATAAAATTAACTCCTACCTAACAGTTTACTAATTGACTAGATACTCACCTTCTGGATTACTCTGTCTCCCAAAAAATCTCTTTTATTCTGGGCATTTTCCGGGGTACTATCGATCGAATTTGTTTTTTTTTTTTAATTCCCAATACTTGCAAAATTAGTGATGGTTTCTATGATTATTCCTACAAATACCGAAATACTAATATATTTACCGATATGTTCGAGTGTAACTTACCAGTGTTACGGATATCGTATCTTAGCTAAGTCTTTTGTACACACACGTTTTTCTTGTCGTGAAAAACGACGGTTTATTCCCCGTATACCTATAGATCACTTGAGCACACGGGCATGTTTTTATACACAGTACCGTAAAGAAACCGTGCCAAAAGAGCCTAAGACTGGTAGATATTCGAGTAAGGAATAAACGCGGAAATATCGAAGCATACAAGTAAATATATCGTCCATACATTCTCCGACTTAATTAATATCTTCATTATCGACGTTTCTATCGAAAAACAATCCTCAGACCATTGTGGATTAAAAGAAAGAAAGAAAGAAAAATATTTTTCCTTTTGAGTTAGGTACTAAAAAGGAAAAATAACATAAAACATCATTCAAATTTTTAAGTTAATTTAATAAATAATATCTAATAAATATTAAAACTGATTCAATAGAATAGTGAAAAAAACAGGAAGACCTGTGCGAGGCTAAAAATGCTCCTATGAAATGATCCCTGATGAAAATGCTATAGTTTATTTGGTTTTCAAATGAACTATTGAGTACTGACTTTAACTTCCGCATAAAAACAAGCAACGGCCACTCCACACCAACCCGACAACACCGCTGCAACCGTCACCAAACAGTCTGGGGGCCTGGGGTGTTCCCTTAAAAAAATTGCACCGCTCCGGGGCCCCGTGGGGGGAGGGGGGGCTCGCCTCAACTTTGACGTGCGCCCCTCTCTAATTGATGCTGCGAAGCAATACTATGACGATTCGTAGTTTTTTTTTTAGATTAGGGCCTAATTAGAGTGGTTGATTAATTAATTGGAGCACCTGTTCAGTGGTTGAATTCTGGTAGGAGGAATAGAGAAATTTCTGAGATTAATTAGGTATTTTTTGCAATAATTATTGCAGTTTAGTGCGGCTTCTGTCCTTCCTCAAGTTTAACCACAACCATAACTTTAACGAGCAGTGGTATTGGCCACGACTTATGAGTTGCAGGTCGTGGGTTCAAACCCAAGCAGGCACTTTATTTTGTGTAAATTATTTCAACACCACTGCTCTCAAAACTGTGAAGGAAAACATTGTGAGGAAACCGGCATGTTCTAGAACCAAAAATTCGCAGACATGTGACATCTACCAACCCGCACTTGGCCCGCGTGGTGGATTCGGCCTACTCCCTCTTACAGAGACGAGGCCTGTGTCCCAGAGTGGGAACATCTGCTTGGTTATTATGCAAAACTCCATTGCAAAATGTAACACGATTTAAACATTTGACTGCAAATTCAGTTTTCCGCTTCCAGTTGGGTCATCAATGGATATGCGCTGTGTATACCTATGAAAATGATTGACAGATATCCGCAGTACGATAATATTAGGAAGATTGTTTTTATTTGGGTGGGAGTATGTTTTTTTTAAGAATTTCATTCCCATATACTGCTGATTAACCAATGGACGTAGTTATAAGTTTTGCTTTACAAATAAAATGTAGGAGTTGTTAACCTTTGTGTAGATAATAAAAGTTCATCCTGAAAAGTACTAACTTGGCAACGCATCTGAATTATTTTGAAGGATATAGCTCATCCATTGCTTCATATGTTCAAAAAAAAAAGACTGCTCAACAACATAAATAACGCAATGAATGTTGTTGAACTGTCAAAATTAAAGCCATTCCTACTGTTAGTGTGTTACGCAATTACCCCACTGGTTTAAGACTCGCATCTTTGCCCTTTTATGGCATGTTTCCCATAAGAGTACCAGGGAAGCATACCACAAAAGGGAGGAGGCCTATATTCAGCAGTGGCAACAAGACTGGCAACGATAATGATGATAGGTAGCCGTAACCACTTCCCAATTACAAAGAGGAAGATATTTTATTAAAAAAGTTTCCCTGTATAAAAAAAAAATATGATTGACATGTAAAAGTGTTTATACAAACCTACTCACAGAAAATAAATCATTTATCATTTACCAACAAAGAGACACGAAATAAAATTAAATAAAAAATATAATGAATAAATGAATACTAAGAGTAAGATTGATAGATGACGATAATTCAATGCCATTAATTACAGCTAATCCAATATCAGAGCCAGCCATTCGTCTCCCAATTATGTAAAACATAGTTTACAACCTAATTCATTGCGGAGGGGCCCTCGCGAAACGACATTACACTCATGTATGGTGGCCATCATTCTAATATTTTGTAGACGATCCCAGCTATTTGTAGATGCGTAGTAGGGTGACCACCGCCGATATAGATTTTACTTCACTAAAGTCGGATTTCTCACTGTTATTTCCTTCATCGAGGATCGATCCTACAACCTTTCGAATCTTAAGACGCTAACGTTACCGCTGTACTAGCGTCGGTTTCTAGAAGAGCAGTGATGGTTGTCATAAAATTATGTCAGCGCTAAAAAATAAAAACGCTCTGTAAGAAAACATACCAAATTACTTTCTTCCTAACGTTGCAGTTTCGCTTTTCTAAGAAACCGTTGCTTATGATTTAACCAACGTCAGACATCAACAAAAGGCAGTTTTTGTTTGGAAACTCAATAAAAAAAATACAAAATTGTTTCTGGAACAATATCTGGCGTTGATAAAATCAGTCTTGTATGTGGAAAAGTATTTTAGTTTGTTTCCCCGTCGGTGTTTTTATAGGTTGGTAACTTAAAGGACGGCCAGAGTCGTCACGCAGTGAGAGCATACGGGCGAGTGTTGTCGCCGAGTGAGCGTTAGGAAACGCTGGCATGATGATGGGAGATTAGCCGGAGAAGACAACACACAGGGAAGGCTTGAAAGCTGTGGGGGAGAACATTGCCCAGCAGTGGGGCGACACAGTTAAAAAAAAAAACTAAAAAAATGAACAGCGTAACAAAAATTTTTTTTGAGGTACCAAAAGGATGTAAAACTCATTGAAGACAGTGAAGATATTTCAGTGAGCAGGCGTTCTAATAGAAGTGTTGATAAAAGGTATTCTTTGACAGTGACTCGCCCTATATCCCGTAACTAGCTTCTGTCCACGACTTCGTCCTTCTTGTTCCCCGTCGCATCGCATCGCCTGCCCGCGCTATTACTTTGTTTTCGCTTAGCGTTCTTTCAAATTTTTTGCTCGCTTCTGAGGGCCCTAGCGTGATGTTAAGTAGCCTATAGCCTTCCTCAAAATTTGGGCTATCAAATGCAAAAACATTTTTCAAATTTCGACTGATAGTTCCAGAGATTAAACAAACAAACTTTTCAGCTTTATTATTAGTCTAGATAGATACAAAACTTTACCTATAGACATTTTGTTTCCAGCCTGACTGTTTGCATCGTGTGATTTATGTCAGTCGCTCACGTCATTTGTCTAGCTATTTTCAAATGCTACGGCTAGGATGGATTCCAGTCAAAACAGACGCCGAAAATATCAGTATTCTGCTTGATATGGCGGCTTTTTGACACTATACCTAAACTTGTTTTTTTTTATATCTGGGCAGGTTATTAATGCCGATATTATAAGCTTAGAGCTTCAGTATCTTAAGGTTTGATTTCCCACGACATAAGAATATGCAACTCATTCAGTAATTGCCAAACTTTACCCTTTAACTTGATGGCGTTTCTACAATATTGTTAAAAGTAACACAGACAATATGAGTTTATAAAAAAAAAAAAAAAAATTTTAGACATAGTCCATACACATTGCATTACAATAAATTAAAAACAGATAGAATTTAAATAAATGAATGACCTTCAGGCTGCAGTTGTGTACTCCAAGGACAAATTAAATAAAAATCCACATAAAATAACAAATTCTGGTGCAACTACCAAAATCGTCTTTAAGAAACCAATTTCTAAAAAAGTAAAAGGCGTTTAGTGATGACAAATGGCCGTAGAACACAGAACCCATGGAGACCACAGTTGTCCATAAATTCGTCACTGGCAAAGCGCCAGCCGCGCCGCGTTAGCGCCTGAAGTCCAGCATTAAGATATATTATACATTTGTTCATATGTGCCGCTTCTCGAACGTATGGGAACGAATCTGGCTGTAAGAAAACCAGTTGAAAACCAGCATCAAGCACTAGCTGTCTGGCATTTTTGCTGAACTGGGCCTTTTTGGCGCAGCCGTGAGGCACACTTTCCTACTAATTTCTCATCGGACTTTACACCTTTGTTATTTTGATGTTTATTCTTTGTATTTAACTGACGTATGTATTGTCTGCCTACTAGTCTGTGCTAAATAAATGTATTTTCTTTTCTTTCTTTCAAATGTCCACTAGTAAACGTAGGCTTTCCAATGCATCTATCCATCAATAAAATTAACTATTACTGAGGTATTTGCTATTGCTGGGTCCTTATCGCTATGATATGGCTTGTTTAGCAGATATAAAAGCTGCTCCATCTGTTATAGTTGATAATCATCATCTGCAGTGTGGCTCGCCTCCAGCTAGATGGAACAACGACCTTGTAAAGGTGACTGGGACAGACTGGAGGCGGAAGGCGGAGAAGAGAGTGTTGTCAAAGAATCGGTCAGTCAGAAATATGAAGTTAGTTGCAGAAGCATTCCAAAGCATAGTAGGTACTGTAGAGGCTATCTATGTAGCCTTACCTTTAATAGTACAGGCTGGTCATAATTGACAGCGTGTTCCATTCAAACGTTTAGACAGACATCAAATATTCTCATTGGGTATTTTTGTTTTAGTTGAGGAAAAGTGCTAGAAATAACATGATAATGTAAAGTCCCTCCTCTCAATATACATATATTCAAGTTAAAACAAATCGTTATTTTATTTATATTGTGGGGTTCCTCCGAGCTTCGGTCCCTCACAGTACCTATGAACTTCCTCAAATTCATACCAAAAACCACCACGTAGAGTCACTTGCTCTTCCCGTTATAGTGATCATTTTTTGTACTGGTGGCTAAGAACCTGTTAGTTACGGAGATTTTGAAGGTCAAAGTTACAAGTTTTTTTAATGCAAAAACTCGTTTAAAATGTTATAACTCCTCCCATGATCTCCGTACCGTAGCATGCACCCACAAGCACAATGTTTTGCGTGCTGTACGTTGCGCATTGCCATAATTTTCACACTAAAAATAAAAGTCGTTTCCCAGCACAGAGTTACTTAGACTGATGTACAGAATGCGTAGATGACGGCTTCTTGAAGGATCTTATTACACCCTGTATGAGTAAATAGGTATAAATGAAACTAACTAAGCCGTTGGTCTCGTTGGCAAGCGCGACTGCTGCTGGTCCCGGTCGGTCAAAGTGTTATTGAGTTTTTTCATTAAGAACTTCTTAGAATAACAATTTCGAAGTTGGCGGTGTGATACCCCCGTGCCTCGGCGTTGGTCCTGCGCCTGATCTCTCTCCGGTCGTGTCGGATTACCGTCCCATCGGACTATGAGAGTGAGGGAAGAGAAAGTGCACCTGTGTCTATCTCCCGCGCCGAAGGAGACTAGTCCGTTGAGATTATAGCCGCCATGGCGGAAACACGGTCTGGAGGAGTATTAATATGTAGGTATAGTTCGTCACTGCCAATACGATACGACAGAAGAAGGACAAGTCGAATCCTTCTCAAGGAGACAGGCACGTCCTATTCTCCTATGCTCCAAATTAGCTCCAGAACACAATACCAAGTTTTTCAATGCGTAAATCAGCATTGGAATAAATAGGACTCCTTTTAAAGGACTATGAGTAACGAAATAAAGGAGTGTCGGGGCGTTAAGTGCGGCGCACACTGGCGACTCGCCAACTAAACTGATGGATTTATAGTGTGCGCTGTTACTTATACACCGCTATTATCGGCTGGCACTAGGCTTGCGGTCGAGTTTGCTTGTAGTGTGCCGAGATTTTTGGCGGTTTTAAGAAATTTAAAAAAAATCTTATTATGTGAGTACGATTTTGCAGGGTTTCTAGTATGTAGTAGTATATAAATACAATAAAAAAATCGTTGATGAAACAAAATGTCGATATTGTGAGCCACAATAAGTTATTTATTTTATTTGAAAACAATGTGTGAATATAAAATGTGTGGTGATTTTATAGTTTCTTCCTAAAAATTCAGCGGGGATAGGTTTGACAGTTCAACAACATTTATTGCGTTATTTACGTTGTTGAGCAAACAAATTTTTGGGACATATGAAGCAATGGATTAGCAATATCTGTCAAAATGATTCAGATTCAGGTTGATAGTGTGTTACCCAATTTAGGTGCTGACGGCCGTTGTCCAGTTTACAAAATCTTTAAGGAACTTAGTCAAATATGAATATCTACCCTATAATGTTATTTCCCCGACTGCTAGACCAAAGAAAAATTTAAATTCCTCGCGCATATCCTTAAGGGTTGATTTCACCACAGTCAGATATCATTTACCAGTGGAACAAAATTGACGTCTGACAGTTTTAGTATGTAAAAACTGTCAAAGATTCAAAATTTATTCTCAGGATAAGACTTATGTCTATGCTAGAGAGTTTGGTGGAATTCGCCCAAAGATAATGATTAATATTCAATTAATTGCAATAAACTAAAAAAAAAAAACTTAAACAACGATCTACACGATCACAACACACTACACTGATGTTTATAGCGTACGCACATAAATTCGTCAGGCGAACCCTGGCGCCCAGCCAATAGCTACTGCCAATAAAGCCTTAGCTGCAGCTATGGGAATATCATGTAATCCTGTTTATCTATTTGCCGTTTATAATTAACTGCAAACAAATATCATTTGTTTGTTTGTCGTTGTAAACTGTTTTACGCACAGTGTGATTCGGGGAATGACCGTTCCGACTAAAACGACACGTGAATTAAATCATAAAAAAAGTAAAAGAAAAACCCCAAAGCATTTGTTTCAACCAAACCATTTACACAGGCACATTTGAGTTGTTGTCAAGGAGTTGATCTGTTAGTCAAGAAAATTGAAGCGAGTTCCTCTTTCAAAAACGTAAATCTTAAGGAGAAGAAGGGGCAAGAAACCCCATGGACACTCGTGTAAATCAAGTTAGGTTAGGTTACTGGACATTATAGTATTGGTGATGTTTTTCAGAAAGGTCAAGGGCGGAATACCTGGGTACTTCTGCCTTACGACCGGCGTGCGTGAATGATGAGGTCTGAACGTAAACGAAGCAAAAGGAGTATGTAAGGCTAAGTATCGTAGTTTCTGCCTACCCCAATAGAATGAAGACGTGAGTTTAGGTAATCTACATTCGCGATTTTTTTGCCAAAAATGTAAACAAATATGAGTTTATGGAAAAATAACTTCAAATCCTACACAATAAAGTTCAGTTCACGCTACAACTTCAAGCATTTTTTTTATAGTGCTAGTCTCTCTGAAATCAACTTAATTGACATTAAAATAAAGTTGATATTTATTTAACTTGAACATAACATCAATTTGAAACAAATTTGGATCGACTATAAGTACTCGCATGTGCATGTATATGTTACTCCTCTGGGGAAAGACCATACCATAAGTCGTGACCCCAGCGTCACCACTTAAACACATGCCAATAAAAAAGCACACAAAAAATCACATTAAATAGCTAGAATCACCGTCCATTTGTGTACTAATAACCATACTAAATGAGAAAGCAAAAAGTACTTAACTGCACAATCTATCGACAGGTTGAGGTCAATCTAACAAGCGGTTTATACAGTAACAAGCGAAAATCATGCAAAAAAATCTCTCTAACATGTGAAATAGATGGTTCTATTTAAAAAAACGAGTCCATCCTACGTGAGCTCGGAATAAAGACCAGACTCTCTACGAGACCTGTCTCCGCAGAGTTTTGGAATTTTTCGGCCATATAGCGAGGAAAGATGGCAATAACCTCGAACAACTGATGGTTACCGGCATGGTAATAAGCGACCAAGAGGTCGCAGCCCTTTGCGATGGTCCGACCAGATCAGCTCTTCACTTCACACGAAGTTTCATGATGCGCTTCACTTAGCCAAGGATAGACAGAGATGGCGTAACATCGTCAGGGAAAAGGTGTTTTCAAGGGAGGATCACGACCCTCACTAATGAGGAGTACGACTTGAGGAGGAGGATTTAAAAAAACCAAGTGCGAATAGGTCTAGCCCCTGAGGGTTCCGTCTGAGAGCTGTGCCCAGCTACCCGCAGCTTATTACATTCATAAATTACCAATTCCGGACTGATGGACAAGCTTACAATTGTAATTGAAAAAACTCCAGACATGCTACCTGCAAATGTAAAATGTGAGTTTGTACGGACAATATTGAGAGATTTGCCATGTTATTTTAAGAAGATAAATAGACTTCTCATAGGTTTACCTGTTATCTATAAGTAAAAAACAATTAGGTGTATTAATAGAATTTTTTTTTTCAAAATTTTTGGTAAGTAGTTTCGGAGAAAAGGGGGTGAGAAAGGAAGGAAATATGAAAATGGTAAATTTTAAAACGGTAAATTTTCGTAGGATTTCTTAAAAGATATAAATTGCAGAAAAAAAAGAGACTCAAAATAAGTTCTTTTTTTTTAAGTCACACAGTACGAATACTTTGCATAACTTTAAAAAATAAAACATTTGCTCCCCGTAGCCTCCATATTCGAAGTACATTTATTTACGTTACTTATATTCATAAGTGTACCAAAACTTAATCGGTCCTGTGGATTCAGAGCAAATCAGCTGTCACAGATGGACAGACACACGACTGATCTTACAACGGACCCTTTTTTTCATTTGTACGGAACCCTAAAAACTATGAAGAAAAGAGCTTATTCGGTTTAGCAAAACATCGATTGTTGCAAACTTGAAAATTCATGAATCCATTCCTTTTGTGCAAGGATGAAATTGAACGAGGTTTTTTATGGAAATAATCTTGGAAGGTTGCGAAGGAAATTGGCAGGACGGTTTTTTGTTCAACAATTGATGTTTTTCTTGCCCTCTGTATAGTTTGGATACAGGACATCCACTTCCCAGAAAATAACATGCAAACCTATCTATCCGAGATTTATTTGTTAGCATAGGTAGCAGCGTTTTTCTGCGCAGTACCCAATAGTTACCTCTGATGGTGGTAAATAAATAAATAAATAAAATAAATTCATTTATGTCAGATAACTAATTGATCTATAATTCCATAGTCAGATTTAAAATTTAAAATAAATAATATAAAATTAAATAAAAATAAAAAAAACATCTAAAATAAAAAATAAACATCAAAAAATTACCGTCAAATCCGACCGTGAAATCTTCTTAGAAATAAAATACGTTTATTTGCGGCAAACAAAAAACACAGAAAGAATAAGTTGGGGGATAATAATTGGTATGTTGGGTAGATTATTCTTCTTTTCGAGTCGATGGTAATACTCATCATCTGCCTAGCCTTTCCCAACTATGTTGGGGTCGGCTTCCAGTCTAACCGGATGCAGCTGAATACCAGTATTTTACATGGAGCGACTGCCTATCTGACCTCCACAAGTCCACAACACAGTTACTGGGTAATGCGATACCCCTTGGTAAGACTGGTTGACAGACTTTCAGGCTTCTGACTACCCGTAAAGACTGTCAAAGATCCACGAATGACAGCCGAGGCCAACGGCTTTACGTGCTTTCCGAGGCACGACCCCTCGTCTTGGTATATAAGATGGTCACCCATCCACGGACCCGCGGCAAGCGTAGCTTTACCTGATCACACGCCCCACTCTATTATTCTTTAGTACATCCACGGTGCAGGTGAACGGGCACTTAGGACAACTCCAGCAAGTGGCGCATGGTCTGAAATGATAGTGACTCAGTGAATGATGCAATTTCGTCCCATTTGTTTTTGCGGTCACTTAAAGACACATCATAATCTGTGAACTCTGTCTGATCTTAGGTGATCAGTCCACAATCATTATATTCTTAAACTTCGCATGACCATTTGTACAGAATTAACAATTTTTCTCTCTTTCTTTCATTATCCATCTAAACCATTGGTGGAAGAATACACAGGTACGGAGGGATTTGCTTTTCAAAGAACAATTAATTAAAATCAACAATTCCATGTATTGCCAGGAATATGAGTTAAGTAAACTTATTAAAACTTAAGTTTTTCAAGACCAATTTGGATTTGTTTTTGATGAGCTTGCAGAAGATAAAAAATAAATAGTAGGTAGGTACATAGGTATGTAAGAAATTCTTGTGTGGTCCAGCGTCGGTTAGCTACGGACTTTTAAACTATTGTTATGTGTAATTATCTAGTTGTTTTCAAATATAAATTGAAGTTGGAGATACCTGCCTGTTGTAGAAAAAATGTAGGCCGACATGTAGGAGTTTATTATAGTATACTAACAGCGCCCCGCGGTTTTACCCGCATTAGTTTCGATCCCGTGGGAATCATACTTCATAATCAGCCTAAAATGTTCCCACTGCTGGGACACAGGCCTCCTCTCTGTGAGAGGGAGTGGGCCGTAATCCACCACGCGGGCCCAGTACGGGTTGGTAGATGTCACATTTTTCTAATTTTTGGTTCTAGGATATGCCGGTTTCCTCACGATGTTTTCCTTCACCGTGTTTGAGAGCAGTGGTGATGTAATTATGTACCTTCACAAAGTAAATTGCTGACTGGGTTCGAACCTACGACCTACAACTCGTAAGTCGCGGCGGTTACCACTGGGGCACCAATGCTCCAGCAGAAAGATAGCATACCTACAGGCAAAGTTACTTAGTTGCTGTAAGCCCAGCCCTTTAATTACCCATTTTACACTGCAAGCGAAAGCATGCATTCCTTAAACAACTTCAAAACGATCAATAAATAACCCATCTATGTTTACGTACTGAGCAAAACACCATAATTTGATCGCCAATCATAAATATACATCTTTTAATAGCAAAGGAGTATAATAACAAATTTAATTTCAGTGAGCATCCGACATCGAACGCCTCAGGTGCATTTTAGCCAATCACAAGCAAGCGTAGGAACTATCGACCAATAAAACCGCTCGGGAGATATCGGCATTCATCGGCAACCGACGCACGAGCGGAAAATGGAGATAAATCTGCGTGCACGGACGCAGATGTTTGTGACTATATCAACTCGTTCTATACCGTGTTGCGTTTTTTATGGATTTGGGTCATGCATCGTGCTTGATATGTTTAAGGATTGTTTGAAGAAACACCTGTGTGCTTTTGCTTTTCCGTAAGTTCAGATACGAAACACGGTTTTCGATCAAACTTCCTCCAATGTTACTTATTTACATAGTAGGGGGCTTGTGGCTAAGTAATAATAGCCGCACGAGTCGATCGATCAAGTTAAGCTACGCTTGCCGCGGTTGGCCTTTGGATGGGTGACAATCTGTACTTACATATCAAGACTCCTCTGTGCCTCGGAAAGCACGTGGTCCCGGCAGTCATTCGTGGATCTTTGGCAGTCGTTACGGGTCGTCAGAAGCCCGAACTGACAACTATAAGTCTTACCAAGGGGTATCGTATTACCCAGTACCTGGGTTGCGGTGGGTGTGGGTTGTGGATAGGCAGTCGCTCCGTGTAAAATACTGGTACTCAGCTGCATCCGGTTAGACTGAAAATCGACCCCAATATAGTTGGGTAAAGGCTAGGCAGATGATGACTTACTTAGATAGTAGATTTTTTTAAATACCAATTAGAGAACCAAGCGATGCGGATGAATTTTTCAACACTATATTTTAATTTGTTTATAATTTTAGTTAAGTTAGGATTTCATTTTGTTATTTTTATTAATTAATAAGGTATTACTCAGTTATTATTTGCTTAGGTACTTATTATTTTAATTTGCAACAATAAACTTATCCATGTAGGTATTGTGTAATAAATAGGTGCCAATAAAATGATATTTAAAAATTCCGAATATTTTTTTTTTTCTGTGTGTATTACCCCAATGTTTCGAACCAGTTTTCTTTATGAGAACTTTTTCTAGTTGGTACTGAATTTTGATTGTTCTTCAGGAGAGCTTGAAGGCAAACCAATTTCAATACAGTAGTGGTATTCTTTAAAAATCTCACCGTGATAACTCAGGTGAAGAGAGATTAAAATGAGTTATATCATTAGTGTCAATCTCTGGAATGATTCCTCACGGAATGAGCTCACTTCACCTAAGTTATCACGGTGAGATTTTTTACAGAATAGTACTACTGCACTTTTTAAAACAAAAGCACTTGTGATGTGAGAGTCACTCAAGTGAATAGGAAAAAAGTGTATGATTCATTCTTTTTCTACCTGTTCCTCTCATGCATCCGTGTATTTGATTAAGGCGACGCCGACCGCGCCGTGGCGCCCTCATCGTTTGTTTGGTTATTTATTTTATTTTAGAATGAAAATGCAGAAAATAAGCACGTTCGGTTGTGCTCCACAAGATTATACGTTGTTATAATCCTTAAAACGGAAAATAGTCTCCACTATTATCCGTTTTAAGAATTATAATAAAACTAAACTAATAGTATTAATCCTTACATACCTATAAGAAGTATTAATAAAAGACAATGTCTCCGTCTGCCCCCGTCTACGCGGTAAGTAGTACACAGTCAGCGAATTATCATAGTAAATCAATTGGGAAGATTGCCGTTTTATTTTAAGGTTAAAATAAAGAGTTTGTATAAATAAGCCTTTCTTCTCAGAGTAGTCGGATAGGGAACGTCGACCTCATCTAGTTGTATAAAATATTGATAAAAATCTAGTACAAACCTACTTACAGAAATAAAAAATAGACTATAGCCTTCCTGAAAAATTGGGCTATCAAATGCAAAAACAATTTTTCAAATCCGACTGGTAGTTCCAGAGATTAGCGCGTTCAAACTAACAAACAAACTCTTCAGCTTTATTACTTATTAGTTTCAATTACAGTCCAAAAACAACCTCAGTAAAGCAGAGGCGGATTATACAAAATAAACCTTCTGCAACTTCCTGCTCTATGACACAGACTCACAAAAAGCGTTATATAGTAGTTTTATGCTTTCAGCATGCTCATAGCCATGAAACGTGACATATAACCGAATAACTGTACATCAGCCGGCAGACTTAATCGTGAATTAATGACTGAACACTAGACAGCCAAAAAAAAAACCTAAAAACGCTTACACACTACCTGACTTTAGCGGTTCTATAACTTTATCACACCATCTCTCTTTTATACGGTGGGAGAGAAAGAGATGGGTGTCGGATTAGGATTAGTTAGCTCAAGTGTGTATGATTTGTAGCTAAAATTTTAAGATTTTTGTGCTATGTAGGTTCGTAGTTAACGAACGTGAAATTTATTTGTTAAATATTATCATTAATTTTGTTAGTTCGTGGTTGTAATAAAAGTTTGTGGGTTTTCTTTAATTGTTTTAATAACTATTTTATTTTACAGAATGCTCAGTGATGGGTGGCACTACATAAAAATAAACAGAGCGTAATCATGAATTCAGCGTATGATTCTAGACATAGAAATTTTTCTTCACTTATAAAAAAAAAACAGTTCTATACATTGTGACCGCGTAGATATTGTACTTTTCTATGAAACAGCACGCCACGCACGCACGCTATGTACGCCGTTATTGTCATATACATCAGAGAAAATGCTCCTAACTATTTACCAAGTATGTTGAATGTATGTGATGTGGCAGTACTTAATTAAATAAATAAACAGCAGTTTTTTTTTTGTAACCGGTCATAATTTCGATAGTTGCTGTAACTACACTAACTACGATAAAACTAACGGAGGATTCCAATAACACTTTTCCCGACCTGCGTCCTAATTGTGTAAAAACACACTCTTTCAATCACAATCCGAAAGTTTTAAAGGATATTGCTAATCCATTGCTTCATGAGTTTGGAAAATTCATCTGCTCAACAACGTAAATATCGCAATGAACGTTGGTGAACTGTCAAAATAAAACCCGTAGCGATCAATTGTCATTTTATGTGTTACTTAATCACCCCACTGGTTATCGAAGCCAGCCGGTCGATTCTGTTAGAATGTCATCGTGAGAAGTTAGGTAAAGTGAGCTGTCATTCCATCTGATGCTTAGGGATTGACACTAATGACAGCTCACTTTAAGCTCACTTCACCCAAGTTATCAAGGTGAGATTTTTAGAGAATAGCACTACAGGTCTCCTTTTTTAGCAATCGTATTTCCGATTACTGGACCTACAAAGCAGTCGATCATGAAAGTATCACTATCACTAATCTGACTACAAGTTTGTATTTATAATAGTACCTAATGCAACCAGGTTCAGATAGTCAATGCAAAACTTTATGAAGTATTTAGTATGATTCATAAGTATATCATGTAATTACTCGCCAACAAAACTGGACACAGACATTCGTTCAAAAAGTAATCAGCATTAAAATACGACGTAGTAATTATAGAAATTAGAATTTATGATTAAATTACTTAGTAGGTACCTACACTTGCAATCGTATCAAAGTTATAGCTTCTGCATCGATAAACTTAATTTTACCATCATCATCTTAATTTCATGAACAAGTTGTTGATGGATTCTGATGATTTGTAAGTATTTGGTAGTTGTTAAAAGGTGAAAGCTCACGAAAATCAAAATTATTTGCAAATATAGTAAGAAATTTTGCATTTTGCGGGTTACATACTCGTATATTATTATGCTTAATAGAACAGAATACTCTTTATAATGTATACTGACCCTAAATATTACAGATATAAATGTAGAAAAAAAGGAGCGTTAGTAGCGAGTAGTTAAATTAGGGTTTGACAAGTTCTCAAATTCAAATTCTCATTACAGTAACCGTGTTGGATGATAAGGTACCTATATTAGCTACAGCTCGGTGATGTTGAAGGTAGAGCTAAACATGAAAGTGTCCTAAATTGTGGTACGCCTGTAAGAAAACATTCACTTATTTTTAAAGTAAGTAAAACTACATTTTTGTTAGAACCAACACGAATGCAAAATATATATATATCTCTCTTATCAACATTACATAAGATCATCTCAAACTCGAAGCATTTATTTCAATTAAACCATTTACAGGCACTCTTGAATTGTCAAGGGGTCAATCAATCAATAAACTCAGCCTATTGCAGTCCACTGCTGGACATAGGCATCTCCGAAGCTGTGCCACAACATCCTGTCCTCAGCCTTCCGCATCCAGTCCGTCCCGGGCACCTTCTTTAGGTCGTTCATCCATCTAGCTGGGGGGCATCCCACACTACACTTACCGATAGGTACGCGGTCTACACTCCAGGACCCGTCTGTTTGTCTGCCACCGGCGAACTGCCACTTCAGTTTGCTTACTCTGCAAGCAATGCCGGTAACTCCGGTTCTTTTCCGGATAATTTAATTCCTGATTCTATGCTTTAAAGAGACTCCGAGCATAGCTCGCTTCATGAATGCTCGACCTTGAATTTGTGGACCAGCCCAACCGTCAGTGTCCACGTTTCGACACCATATATCATGATGTCAAGGGGTCAGTCACTCAAAAAGATGAAGTTGGTTGCCCATTTCAAAGCGTAACAGCTAGGTTCCTATGGAGAAGAACGGGCAAGAACCTCCATGAAATCTTACTGAATAATGAAAATAACCAATTACTTTGTATTTTCAGGCCTCACGGAGACGCACAAATAAAATTATAATTGTAGAGTATGATCATACGATAGAGATTTCTCTGGACGGAAGATGTAATAAAATTTCAATTCCCAAGCACTAAACCTATTCATAAATTACATCAGAACTGTTAATTAATTCCGAACACACGTAAAAAACGTGCAAATACCAGTAGTTATGGTTTTAATTACACTGGCAAGCAAATTTTATGTCTCTATCTATAAGAGATTCATCTAAGTATGTTTACACTGATATGAACAAGTTTGCCACCAAAATAACATAATCCAAAAGTGCTTAGTAACAGCCCGGAGTGTGAGTTCTGTCTGGTTGATGCCAATAGGCTGTGAGATGTGGGTGTACTGTCTCATATCTCTATAATATCCACCAACCCGTACTGGGCCCGCATTGTGGATTACGGCCCACTCCCTCTCACAGAAAGGAAGCCTGTGCCCCAGCAGTGGGGGCATTATAAGCTGATCATGTTTTCCAACTTTTATACCTAGTCAAATTCAAGTTGAATCAAAACTTATTTTGACGGCTGTACGAGTATGTATGTAGATTGTGTATCATTACTGACTGTTTTAACATAATACATATGAATTTATAATTGAGAGTTATTGTTACATCACCGGGAAATTCCGACGCGTGCAGCAAGTGTTACACGATATTGAGGCAAGATTTTCTTGAAGGTGAATTATCTTTATTATATTGTTATGCTCATTCCTTCTCTGTGTGAGAAGAGGCTTTTTCCCGGCTGTGTGATGACCTAATCATACAGACAGTTTTTTTTTTTGTATTCTTGACATTGCTAATTCTGCTTGTGCTTATCTTCTATTGTTTGCTCCAATTATCTTCCTTCTCTTATTTTCGTGATCTGATATATATTTCGATATTCTGATATATATTTTTATATGATATATATTTGATATTTCGGTCGCCTTGTTAGGCACCGTAATCATACTATCTAAATAACTTGTAGACTTGAAGACCTCACACCTGGACATGAGTTACTTTGAGTAACCTGGAAGTCATTAAACAGACTCCGGACCCAGGTTGGCCGAAGCAAGGAAAACCTGTTCAGGTGGAGATTCATAGACTGTGACGTGTAAATGTGGTGCTGTTCTACAAACGATGGGACACTTAATATCGTCCTGCGTGTCCTGTCAGCTGCACGTTACAGGAACTGATGGACGCTGGTGGTGGCGCCAAACAAGTAGCCGAATTCTGGGATGAGTCATTTAGATTGCTACAGACACGCTAAGAAGAAGAATAACTTGTAGATATCTACATCACTCATTTCTGAGTTTTATATGAACGATGGCTAAAATGTTAAAATGTTTACATTCAAATATTAACGACAAAAGTTGCATAAATGATAACTCGCACTATATCAATGTTTCTTACACACTAGCACATTAAATATTAATAATTAACTGCGCTTGCGTTCATCTCACATAGACCGGTTCATTACTAGTGTGTCGCGGTAACAGCACATACACACTTTATGTACTTACTTTTTTGTTGTATGTTTTTTTAGTCTATATATAGAAAAAGAGGGCAGTAACACTTGCCTCCTTGGTTGTCAAGGCTGTTTGAGAAAAATATTTATGTATCAGCGGGTTACTTGCGGAGTATCTGTTGGGCCTTATTTTATGTTGAAATTTATTGATAAGGGATTATAAAATAACTGAAAGTATTTTAGATTGTATTTTAACCTAGGTTTGTACTAACACTTTTACACGTCAATCATATTTTAAAAACTAGATGAGGTGGGCGTTTCCTATCCGACAACTCTGAGCAGAAAGGCCGAAATAAACTCGGAGGTCATAGTCTCTTTTAAAGTCCAGACATAATCTTGGTCAGATCATGTGAATACCATGTCAGATATGGTTTTTTGAGGAAAGAAGCACGCAGATTGAGTGGACCTGTATAGTCAGTGCACGCATTTGTCAGGAATCGTGCAGCTCAACTCAAAACTTAAGGAGTTCAATGATTCGACGAACAACAGCAAAGAAAGGGCATTTGTTTTTTTATAGTGGCCTCCAAAAATTAGCTGACACTTTTTTGGTAGTTAAATTAGTCAATAAAAACGTTATGGCAGTTCAAACATTTGGATAACTAGAATTTTAAATCATAATGTGGTGTGTCACAGCTGAGGTTGAAAAATGTCAACTAATTAACTCTTGGAGGCCGTCGTATGTACACAGCCAAACTCATTACCTTTCCCCCGCCAGTCTACCACTAACCATTTCGCTATCACTTTTTTACACACCCGATTATTTCATCCAAATTCAAATGTAAATAAATCAACAACAATAAGATTTATGTTGTGTAAATATTCTGCGTTGGGGTCTGTTGTCTGTCGGCCAGCGGAAGAGTCGTTGGCACTGCGCCCCCACGGCGTGCCAAGAGAGCCCCCCATGCCATGGCGCGGAGATTTATGCTGATTTCTTCAATAACCCCCATCCGGTTCGCTGGAAACTTTTTATTCTTTAGCGTGGTGAGAAAATCTTTTAAACACATGCATGCAGGTACAATCCGGGAAAGTTATTGTTAAGCAAAGTGACACCCTACACCAAAATGCCGCCGTTTTGTCAAAGAATGACTGTGATTTAGACGGACAATTTACTAAAGAACTTTTTGCATTATTTTCGTCAAATTGCATCTGAAAGCTTTTACTTGTAACAAAACATAATACTTACAACACACTAAACAATCTCTAAAGCATAGAAAAAAATAACTAAAACATTTCTCTTTTTTTTAACAAATTGACTTCCGATCCTCGATTTGCGAACATGGAAACTACCTGTCCATCTCTTGAAGATTTTCTTGATTGTCCGCAGCTACTACAACCGATTATACACCTTCTGTCTCTTTAAAGAAAGTCCAAAATGATTCCATCTTTTCCTTACACGCTTCTTCGTCGTAAGTGCAGAAAGAGGAAAAGGCCAAATAGAATTTTATTTCCTAGTTGGTAAAGTGGTTTTTGCCATGTCTGTAGGTATATCTTGGGATGTTTTTGATGGGTTTTTTAAGGAGAATGCTTCCGTTAATAGAATTTTAATGAAGTAATGTCAGTGGCGGAGGTTGTGCATGTCATGCCCATCTCCTTACGTGCTCTGACGCATGGCCACTGGCCAGTCGGTACCGACAACAAGTAAACTGGAGCAAACTTCTTGGTATTATTTTTTGTTTTTGTGGCTTAAAAAAGTAAACTTACGTTACGTACGTGTTTATGTTAAGCGGTTGATCCCGGCTGTCATTCGTGGATCTTTGACAGTCGTTACGTTAGTCAGAAGCCCGAAAGTCTGACAACCAGTCTTACCAAGGGGTATCGTATTATCCAGTAACTGGGTCGTGGGGGTCAGATAGGCAGTCGCTCCATATAACATACTGTATTCAGCTGCATCCGGTTAGACAGGAAGCCAACCCCAACACAGTAGGGAAAAGGCTAGGCAGATGATGATGAAAGTTAAGTTACAGTAACTTCTGAATGTTTAAAGTAAATAATCAAGAAGGGAAAAAAACTGCCAACATATTTTGACAGCGTTAATTTTCCGTTAATACCTAAAAAGTAAATGAATTTAAAGTTTTCTTAATTTAGCGTCCGAAATAGAGCAAAACACCTTCACATGATACGTAATCTAGGTATTTAGAAAGAATGGAAGATGGAGTCTCTTCTTTAGAAGTTTGCACTCCCAACTTTCTCTATCCCAACTTTTGCTGTCCGTACTTGAATGTGAGTGGGGCATCTATATTTGCCGAATCTATTCCATCAAAGTGAAGATAATAATTACAGCGGAACAGTTATAGATCGAGATACGAGGAAGCCTCGATAATAATAATAAACCAATCCCCGAAAGCAAATGGCTTTAACAGCTTTATAACTAGCTAGTGCCTTGGTTTGCTTGCGTGATAACCAAGCCATATCATTTAGGGCAGTGTCATGTGAAAGTCATCGTTGATCAGTAGCGAAAAAGGGATAACGGTATCCATCCTGAATAGCTTCATCTCTCTCCCTGGGAAACAACAATGGCTTTTCAATAGGGTCCTATGTGTAGCGCTCTTATCGTCATCAACATGATCATCGGTAGACTTGTTCCAGCTTCATCATCGTCATCACTATGTTACTATTGAGGTCATTGACCCTGATGTCACAGAATCCTGCATCGCGCAAGCAATGTTTAATGCTACCTATTCTTCCTTTAAATTGGAAGAATATTACAAGTGCCTTTCCACTGGATATTTATTTCGTTTGCGACTATTATAGCAATAACCGTTGCCATTTTTTTTTTCTATTATCACACTACATCACGCCTGTATTTCCTGGATTAGCCAGAGGTGTACCTGTAGTAACACAAAAATCTTAATGTTCTACAAAATATTTATGTAGATAATGTAGTGGAGAGTAAACAGCACTTTGATAAAAGTGACCCAAATTAAGTGCAACCGCCACACATTCTTTGTGGTCTACCTCAGCTTTCTAACAGTCGGGATTTAGATGTATCGCAAATTGCTGTTGAGGTTCTAATTCACATTCGTGTTTTAATATAAGTATCTGGTTCATGTGGTGGTCAGAGGCAATAGTCTGGGGTTTGTCTATGCAAAGGTCTACTGTCATCTACTTAAGGGGGATGCGCTAGGTACCCCGAGAAATCATAATTTTCAATTTGGAGGTCAGTGTCAGGTTGTATTTTGAACAAAATATGATTCTTAAATGCATTCAATCATTAATTCACTGACAGACAACGCACAGCCTAAACCGCTAGGTCTAGAATCATGAAATTTAGCACAAGAGTTCCTTTTGTAACGAAGGCGAGCACTCACAAAGGATTCTTGAAAATTCATCCCCTAAAGGGGTTAGAGGGGTTAAAAGTTTGTAGTTCGTCATTTTTACCTAAGTTAAATCCTATCAGGCACATGGCTTCATCATCTTCCTCATTTTAGCCGTAAGATGTCCACTGCTGAGCATAGGCCATCGCCACTTCGACCGGTTCTATGCTGCCCACATCCAGTAGATTCCTGCGGCCTTCACAAGCTTATTATCTAATAATGTTGTAGAGCTCCTTGTGAACTAGTTCGTCCTGGAAAGAACCACCAAAAACACAAGACTTAAAATAAATCAGCAAACCTAAATGTTATTAACACTCTGTAGGTATGTTAATTATAGTCACTCAGATTAAAGACCTCATGATTTCTAGAGAGCTTTAAAAATAGAACGCATCATCATCTGTCAACGCTTACAAAAGTAGCACCAATAATAACGTATTCAGCCTAATCTGTCAGTTTGACAGACAATTAGATGTCTGAGCCTGGGGTCCTGAACAGGTGAGCTCTTGGCCTTAATTACCTTTGCATTTTGTATCTGAGGCAATTCGTGGAGTTTGACGATAAGAATGATGGTTGCAGAGAATCTATTGGCGATAAAATGAAATGTTTTGTTTTAGAGCTTTGTCTCTGGTTCATGATGGATACATAAAGAAGGAGTAGTCGAGACTCACAAAAGATTTTCTGATGTAATACACCTAAAGGTTTTCTCTGCACTAAGTAGGTTAGACTATAACTGTAAACAACACTTAGTTCAGGAAAAGTTACAACTTTTAGAGAAATCCGCGACATTTCCCTCATTGTTCATCAGATTGTGAAATAATTTCTTTATTTCATTTTACACATTGTTTCAAGTCTTTTTCTGTTTCTATTCTTTGCGATAGCTCATCGCACGTGCGAAACATTACCAAGAAGTCCATAATCGAACCTTCTGATTTTTTTTCCTTATGGTCTAACTAACTGTTCGTTCGTTTTCGCACGCGCGGCTATTATTCTACCACAGATTATGACAGACACGCGTGGATTTGCCGCGCAAAAAGTATTTGACAGTTCATTTGGCGGGATTTGGATTAGTCTGGCGTTGATTTTGTGATGGCTAGACGAATAGTTTTTGTAAAATTGATTGGGGAGCTTCGTAGCCCTTGTTATTTACATTTTATTGGATTTTGATTGATAACAAAGGTGGGAATCGCTAACACTGTGTGTGATGTGAGTAAATTGGTGTCAATTAGTAGATAGTTACTTGTAATGTTGGTTCTTGCTTCGAAAGATTTTTAGAAAGTTTATAATGAGAAAAGTGGTCGAATAAGAATACGAACGATGATGTAAGAATGTATGAATAGTTGTCTAAATAAACAGGAATCACGAAAGGGTATCTAATCTTCGCTTTAGTTAATATCCAAAAATCACCATCTTTTATACTTAGGTAATTTTTGAAATGAAAACTTCTTTTTGCATTTTATGAGATGGGACAAACCATTGAACTCGCGCCACTGTTACCGTAAGCGACAGCGCTTCGGATGTGTTCAGCTGACTTCGGGATGTACCTACTCGGTTTTATTGTATACTACTAGCTTCCACCCGTGGCTTCGCCCGCGAGGTATGTCGATAAAAGCTATCCTATGTCCTTCTCCGGGAAGCAATCTATCTCTCTGCCAAATTTTATCGAAATCCGTTCAGTGGGTTAGGCGTGAAAAGGTAACACAGACAGGTACAGACAGACAGACAGAGTTAGTTTCGAATTTATAATATTAGTATGGAGTATGGATTGTCAGTGAGTGATGGCAAAGTATTCTGTTTGTGTTTTGTTTTCACTTCATCTGTCGGCACTCCCGGAGTGCCACTGTTTTTTTAGCATATACCTACTGTCTCCCACTGCTGGGTAAAGGCCTCCCCGCAATCCTTTCAGGATTTTTTCCCGCACCTCCTCAAGCCAGCCCTTGCAGTACGCGTCATTTATACATACAATTTTATTCTAAACCAAATTCCAAACTACTTTTAAAGGACAGTTTTGGTCAACTGTGGAGGTTAGACATATTTACAACATCATTCTGTCATCTTTAAACGATTGACGGAAAGAGAGAAATGTTTTAGCTGTAGGTAAACGAATTTAGTGAGGTACTCTAGTTATCTTAATCATTCGGCACCTGATGACTTTTCTTAATTTGCTTCATACTTCTTCACCTATACTCTCCATATAACCAAATTAGACTGGACAACCTATTATGCTACCATTAGTAGGTAGGTACATTATATTTTTTACGTCCGTTCTGATCGTATGCTATCGAGATGTAGTAGATTAGATGCCGACTGTTAAGTGTAGGTAGGTACATAGCGCTGCGGTTATCAAGCGAGTGAAGACATAAAATGCTCTTAGATATGTACCGGTAGCTTGGTTAGGGTGTGTTGCAGCGCGAACGCAGCTAAGGCGATAATATACTTGTAATCTCAGACCAATTAAAAAACCAAGAAAGAGCGCTAAGAACGATGCAGTGAGGCATGCCAAAATTACGTCTCCGCTCTGTGCATACACGCCCACACGCACACATTTACAACTATTTACAATCAAACTACGTCTCACTAAGTGCACACATATTTACGAAACCAGCTTCACTTTACTGTTGACAGCCCTCTGTCTTGGTTTTTTATTTGGTCTGAGCTTGTAATCATTACTAGCAGCAAAACTGCAACACCGGCCTTTATAATATAGCACATTCAGCCTTGTCTTTACAAACGTTGTAGTGTGAACTGATGAAATATGCAAAACTGATTTTTGAACTAGAATTAAATTACATAATAAAATAATAGACTGGACTGCTCGTTTGCTTACGCTTGTTTTCACACAATTTTTTTGGCAAATAATACTCAAACAATAGTCCTTACTTGTACCTGAACTACACCGACGTAGCCTTAATCCATTCAGCATTTTAAAGCATCGCATCGCATCGCTTCCTCTATCGTACTTCCCGACCGTCAGTCACGCTCCGTCAGACGGAAGCCTATACCAAAACGTCTGCAGATCACGAATGTTAAGTGCCTTCAATCATTAGCTGATGCTGAGCCGCGAGCTTGTTGTTTACCATAGGGCAAGCCTGATGTAATGTAGGAGGTGAAAGAGCGATTTATTAAGTTGATCTGTTTGTAATTATTAGATTGTAATATTCCCACCGCAAGAAAGTTGATCACGTCACTCAGGGGGCCTAAAAAGGCCACTTTGGAAGAATCATAAAATAATTTATATCACGCAATTCATCTGTTTGACAGTTTCACACCTATATATCCCTGAAGCGTTAGGCAGAGGTGTACCTATAGCATTTTACGAATCTCCATACAAAACTGTCATGACAGCTGAAATTGCGTGTTATGAATTGTTTTATGATTCTGCTAAAGTGGCCTTTTTAGGCCCCCTGTTCGTAAACATGTTGGACATATACCTACATAAACTCACGCGTTCTTTCCATGCGGGTAGGCAGAGTCTACATAACGCCACTTGCTACGATCCTTACATACTTCTTTTGCTTCGATTACGTTCATACAGCTGAAGACCAATTCTTATAATTAAAAACGTTCAAAATCTAGTCGCAATCTCATCCCAGCGGCAATCAATGTCAGAAACTTGTCAAAAATGTCGAGAAATTACCGGTATTTTGACAGATTGAGACTGATATCAGACTGTGGACGTTCTCTAAATTACGAGAATTGCCCCTCAGGTTATAGGTACACGCACGCCGGTTGCGAGTTGCTTAAATCGTTCGAAAAAATCTCTTGCTCTATTTTTGTTTAACTGTCAAAATCTCAGTAGCAGTCCGGAGTCTGGATTTGTGACCAGTTGATGGCAATAGGCTCGCCCCCTATTACATGAGTCTTAAACATAGCTGGCGAGATGTGGATGTACATTGTACAGTCATCATCATCATCATCATCAGCCTAAAGCAGTCCACTGCTGGACATAGGCCTCTCCTATTGCACGCCATTCAACTCGATTTTCGGCAACTCTCATCCAGCTACTACCAGCCATCCTGCGAAGATCGTCGCTCCACCTAGCCTGAGGGCGTCCCACCTTACGTTTACCGATTCGCGGTCTCCACTCAAGAACACGTCTACTCCAACGGTCATCGGTTCTACGGCTAATATGGATGGCCCATTGCCACTTCAGCTTGCTTATTCTGTGAGTTATGTCGACAACTTTGGTTCTCTGCCGGATCACCTCGTTGCGGATTCGATCCCTCATTGTACAGTGGGCTGCATCAATTGGGTAGCCCCTGGTAGGGGGTAGGGTAACCAATTGATGCAGCCCACCGTACCTATTAAAGGTAAGTACACCTCCCTTTGGGGAATACAGGCATGAAGTTTATTTTAAGTTATGTTTGTAATATTAGAATGCAACGTGGACTAAGCTTTTGCAGATGTCTGCTGGATAAAGTTTACCCATGTTCGGGTGGTCGGCGGTGTTATGTGCTGGTGAGTGGCACTACTCAGCATTCCCGCTCGACTCCCTTTTTGTTATAGTGGACTGCAAGTTGGTTGGATTACCAGGAGATGAGGGATAGGAAGAACGATCAATAACACGGACTTGTTACCTAGAATGCTAACCCGAAGACATCTTTATTCGCACTTGTAAAACGAGTGTCACAATACAACTGACAGATTATCTTTCAAAATGACAGTGGTACAATGTTACAATGTGTAAAAGTTAACTAAAATGTTGCAACTTCCAACAACCCCCAAGACGCTCGGGTCGTAACGACAATCGGTATTTATGTTAAAACAATCGAATCTATTGAGTTATCATAGCTGGGCACCGTTAATCAATTAATAAATTTCGTTAATCGCTAATCCGTTGCTAAAAGAATTAATTTTGTTAAACGTTATTTAAAAGCGTTACAATTCGGACGATTTAACGAAAATTGCATTTTATACGTCGTTGCGTTAGTGATTTACTTACCTATAAGAAATTGTAGTGTTTGTATGGGCTATGGAATTTTAGGCAAATAGTAGATATTTACAGTCTTGTAAGTTGCAGACTATCAGTAGTGGCCCAATGGTAACGGCCGCGGCTTACGAGTTATAGGTATTAGCTTCGATCCCAGACAGGCGCATTACTTTGTGTAAATTATTTCATCTCTGCTTTCAAAACGGAAAACGGTATGTCCTAAAACCAAAAATCCGAAGACATGTGACATCTACCAACCCGCACTGGGCCCGTTCCCACTCAAAGAGAGGCCTATGTCCCAGCAGTGGGAACATTAGGCTATGCAGTGTTGAAAATCTTCATCTGCAAAGATTTGCTTGCTGATGTAAAATTCTCAAAATATAAACGATTTTGGGTACAAGTATGTTTAATTTTAGTATTAATCGTTCACGATGGAGCAGACGAGTCCTGCGGGGTAATCGCGTAACACAGTAGGTATATATCAGTAGCAATGGCTTTAACTTTGGCAGTTCAACAACATTCATTGCGTTATTTACGTTGTTGAGCAGACACATTTTTCGAACTTATTAAGCAATGGATTAGCAATATTCTTCAAAATTATTGAGATTCTGATTAATAGTATGTTACGCAATAACGGTCCTGGAGTCATGGAGACCGCGTATCGGCAAGCCTAGTGTGTGAAGCCCCAGCTAGATGGACCGACGAGAATGTAACTGTGACAGACTGGACGCGGAAGGCGGAGGACAAGGTGTTGTGGCGCAGCCTGGGAGAGGCCTGTGTGCAGCTTCAATTCTGGGTAGGTTGAAGACGTGGAAGCTCCAACAGCATCCTACAAACATTGGTTGATAAGGTGGACAGCCCCTTTATTAGGCACTGGGTGCAGAGGCACGTGCCGACATGTGTTGGGTCACGTAGCTATTAGTTATTGTTAGGTTAGTTTGTAAGTTTTATTAACATAGTTTTTTTAAGTTGTTGTTACTAATTCTTTATGGATTGTGTGTATTTTTATATGTGATCCGCAATAAAGGAAATTATTATTATGTCCAGCAGTGGACTGCGATAGACTGAGTTGACGTTGATGATCAATAAATCAATCCCCTAACCCTTTTAGGATTTGCTTTGTAGGTGTAGTAATTTTTTCACCTACACCACAGATAATATAATACTCTAGCCTACATCTACTAAATTCTTGCTGCCAGATCACCAAAACAGTCACCGTGTTATTATTAAACCTTCTGTAACTAAAAGCATCCAAATCAATCTGAGATAATGAATTAATGGCAGCCTTTCTAACGACTCGCCGCAATTTGTTCATATGTGTAAGTACTAGAACACTTATTCTGTTTAGTATAAGTACCAAAAATTTTCTAAATACTTTATGTATTGTCAGTTAAAGGGAATTAAATTAAATTGAAGACAGTAATTAAACTGTTGAAGAAAATTTTTTGAAAACTACTTAATATTTTCTAGTAGGTATCGAAGTTCTTGTTGTGAGGTAAAAATGCACATTTTGATCAATTTCTTTTCATCATAATTTTTTTGGCTAGAAAAGATATAGGTACGGGCATAGACTTAAAAAAAAAGAAGGGCTCCGCGCCACGCATATCGAAAGTGAAGCACAGTAAGTAAGACCGTTTGTACAAACGCCTCACGCTCACATATTTACATCATAGTATGCCGACCGGCCGCCATTACGTGACACGACAGCGTCAATCCAATCGTCAATCACGCGCACAGATCTGTACGGTGCTTAAACATAAACCTTTCCGAACAAATTCTCTAAATGGTGGTGAAACCGCATCGAAATCCGTCGCGTACTTTAGAAGAACGTGGTCACACAGACAGACACGAAGACTGACGTTAGTTTATGTATATATATGTATAGATATTATAGTAGACTAGCTGCGCCCAAAGGACCCAATTCCGTTCAGTAGTTTTTGCGTAAAGAAGTAACAAACATACAAACACACTCACAAGTCAGTTATAATATTAGCGTTATGCATCTGTACTAGGTTACTTGACAGTTAATTGGTGGACTTACCATTTCGAAATCTCAACCAAGGAATTGTGACCATAAGTTAACAAGAACTTAAGAGCGTTTACGCCGTACGGCTATTCATACAAACTTTCAAGCCGTTGTTTTTCGAAATGAATGAACCGATTTTAATGAAACTTCATACGCATAAGCAGGATACAAAGGTCTAAAAAGTTAGCAGAGAACATTTTCGATATGTCTTATTAAAAAAAAGATAACTGGAAATCTCTGTTTCTATGGAAACTTTAAAATCAGTCTAATTTGGCTGTAACACAATTTTTCGAAAATGTTCTCTGCTAACTTTTTAGACCTTTGTATCCTGCTTATACGTATAAAGTTTCATTAAAATCCGTTCATTCATTTCGAAAAACAAGGGCTTGAAAGTTTGTATGAAATGCCGTACCTCGTAAACGCTCTTAAGTAACCTCCAGAATACGTCCCCGAGACATCGTAGACTCGTAGCAACCGCAAGAATCAGTCGAAATAAAGACGCAGACGCTTCTCGAAGACATATGATTACGACATTAGCGAAACTGGTACCTACAGTTAGCGCGCTGCCTTATACACTTGCGTTCACAAGTAAGTACCTACAGACTTACTAATTGGGTGATTTAGAACAACCTGTGAACCTGATTTTCTGTAAAAGTTCATTTCTTTGATGAATGCTTGAGTTTCTGATATCAGACTCATAAATCGTGATGATCAATCTTACTTCAATTATGGGGTTACTAGCTTCTGCTCGTTACTTTGTCTGAGTGAAATTGTTCCCCTGGCCCACCCCATCGCATAGCATGCCTACCCTTGCTATGTTTCTTAGCGTGATGTTAATATAACATAGGTTATACTCTCGGTGTTGGTTAGGCTCTTCGCGCGCCTAATCTTTGAGGTTATAGAAAAAAAAAACAAAAAAAAAAAAGTTCGCGTTCAAATAAACTAAAAATCAAACGAACTTTCAGCTTCATGATTAGTATATAAATAAATTAATTTTATTTTTAAACACATGTGATACTTATTTAATCTCGACTTCGGAAGTGCTCTATGACCAATCGATAAAACGGTCAAACAGGACTGCTTTTGATTGTCCTATTTCCTAATCATGAATAGGTACTTACTATTAGGGTTCCGTACCCAAAGGGTAAAAACGGGACCCTATATATTACTAAGACTCCACTGTCTGTCCACTCCACTGTCTCATGAACTGTGACAGATAGACAGTTGAAATTTTAACAGAATATGTTTTTCTGTTGCCGCTATAACAACAAACAGGTAAATACATTGTTACTAAAAACACAATAAAATAAATATTGAAGGGTGGGTCCCATACAAAAAACGTGATTTTATTGCCATTATTTTTTATGTAGTGTTAAATATTGTACGGTGGTAGGTACGGCACCCTTCGTGTGCGAGTCCAACTCGCACTTGGCCGGTTTTTCTCTGGGTACCCTAGGTCTATTGATTCGAGTCAAAAAGAAACCTCTTCTGCCAGAAGGGATACTTTTTAGTCTCAAATCTTTTACTATCTAATCTTTGCTGGGAACCAATACTTACAAGTTATTAACAACAATGATTTCTGTCCAACTGCAGGGCAATAACCTCTTTTCAAACAGTGACAAGAAACAAGCTTTAACCACCATGCTTGGTCAATACGCATCACGAATATCCAATTACTGTCACCTTTTATACATCTCCCCGCCAACACCCTTTAATTTCACCAATAAATACCGAAAAACAAATTCTTACGTAGACATGACGTCACACATGAGGATGAGATTCGTCGCCCCGGGCAACGCACCTGTCCTCCTCGGCAACCAGTCGTTAGCAACACGCACTGGTGGTTATCAGACGGTGTTTAGTGAAATATTTCACTGGGTAAAAAGACCACACAGCTTCTGGTTTCAGTGAATGAATGAAGAGTTGGCGGTGTTGTAAATTTTTGATAATGTCGCGGTTTTCATCGCATCTCGACTCCTCACTGACAAAGAAATAAATGGAATTAGGGGCTTTATAGGTATAAACGGAGTTACCGACATAGCTTCCAGAGTAAGCAAACTGAAGTGGTAGTGAGCTGGCCACGTCTGTCGAAGGACCGATGACCGGTGAAGCAGACGAGTCCTGGAGTGGAGACCGCGTATCGGCAAGCGTAGTGTGGGACGCCCCCCAGCTAGATGGACGGATGACTTAAAGAAGGTTGCTGGAGTTGACTGGATGCGGAAGGCGGAGGACAGAGTGTTGTGGCGCAGTTTGGGGAGGCCTGTGTCCAGCAGTGGACTGCGATAGGCCGAGTTGATAGGTATAAAGCCACGAAATTCCACTTCTTTCTTTTCTGTTGCATATACAAAATGTTAATGAACCTATGAGGTTCCCACTGCTGGGACACAGTAATCCACCACGCGGGCCCAATGCGGGTTAGTATATGTCACATTTCTTCGAATTTTTGGTACATGGGACATGCCGGTTTCCTCACGATGTTTACTTCACCGTTTTGAAAGCAGTGGTGATGAAATAATTTTCGCAAAGTAAACCGCCTGTCTAGGTTTGAACCTACGACCTACAACTAGTAAGTCGCGGTCGTTACCACTGGGTCAACACTGCTCTCGTTGTATATGACTATTGGAAATGTATATCGCAAAACCTTAGAAGTCCATTATACTTCCTAACAATCTAAATAATGTTTCTAAAAACATCGATTTTACGTCGTTTCAGCTTCAAATGTCTATACCGTTCACCTTAGGAAAAAATAAACTTCCAAAACCTATCCAGGCTTTATCAGATCTTTTGAAAATCTTATAGAAACTGTACAATATAATTCAAGAAACTAACTACTATTTTCTCCTAATAATTTGCGTGGCGAAAACTTTAAAAAAGTCACCTCACTTTCGTACAAAAAAACGTTCGTAACGGTCACCGCGGACATTTAATTCAACCATTAAGAATCAACGGTCGATATAAACCCAAAAACAAGTTGCACTGCCCGTCGACAATAGGTAAGGTAAAAAAAAAGAAAATTACCAAAGAGATTGGTCCGAGGCAAGCGCGACGCGCGCCAAAAAACGGGCGCCTTGTACAAAAGGTCTGAAAAAAAGCCGAAGCCAATGAGAAAAAATGTGACTCGATATCGAATCGAGTGGGCATCGAGATCAGATGAACGTGCGTGACTGTCCACGGCGACCACGCGCGTAGAATCGATCCGAGAGGCGCGTGGCTACCGACTCTATGCAAAAATCGATTTAGAACTCGACCGATTGGAAAGTCTAGATTCATCGCTCATTAGTCGCTAAATTGATTTTTCAAATGATACTTGGAAAGTCTGTTTTGAGGCTGTGAAAAAATATGTAGTTATACTCAATTATTCGATGTACAGAGGCCAGCACATCAATCTACCCCAATCTGTCAAATTTTCCCAATTGATTATGAACCTTATTCCTTTGTGGTAAAGTTGAAAATCTATCAAAGAAATTTGACAGATTGGGGTAGGTTGATGTGCTGGCATCTGTACATTGCGTGGTAGCTACTTGAATACTAGTGCAGCAATGGTCATCCAAGTAAACGATTGGACCAATTTCCTGTTAGGAAATACTTACAGATCGGACATGCTGGTTTAATTGCGTGGAGGCATTATGAGTCATTGCGAAATACTAAGAAACTTCGAAGACATGACAAGCCTACCTTTAGCTTTTTCTGATTAATGATCAATTTTTATTAACCACAGCTAAGTACAACAGAATGCTTTAAGATAATCTGCCCCGTAAAAGCCTCACATTGTAAGGAGTCCCTCTGAAAACTACTCTGAGGGTGGCAATAGAATTGTAAATATTTTCCAATTCTGATAAAGAGGCTAGGTCTGGGGGACAATTCTCGTAATTTTAAGAACTTTCACAGTCTGGGGGCCTAAAAAGGTCATTTTGGCAGAATCATAAAACAATTCAAATCACGCAATTTCATCTGTATGACAGTTTTGTATGGAGATTAGTAAAATGCTATAGGTACACCTTTCAGGGAAATATAGGTGTGAAACTGTCAAACAGATGACGTGATATGAATTGTTTTATGATTCTGCCAGTGGCCTTTTTAGGCCCTCAGATCTCAGTCTCAATCTGTAAAAAATGCCTCTAATTTCCCTACATTTTTGTCAAGTTTTTGACATTGATTGTCGCCGAGATGAGATTGCGACTAGATATTGGCCTTCTGGTTGTCATCCACGGTTCCTTTATTTATTTAACTGACAAAGTGACATAGGTATTTGTCAAAACACTACATAATTGTCACAATTTTCACGACAGGTATTTAGTTGTTGTTTGTTGCTGTTTAATAAAGCAGAAAGCTTTCATTAAAACTCCGTAATTAAAAACGTTCAAAATCTAGTCGCAGTCTCATCTCAGCGACAATCAATGTCAAAAATGTAGGGAAATTAGAGATATTTTTGACAGATTGAGACTGAGATCAGACTGTGAACGTTCTTAAAATTACTAGAATTTCCCCTGAAAGCAAGGACGCCATAGACAATTTTTTATGCTGGATCTACAAATAATCCCATCAAAAATCGCGTACAAGCAACTTAATAGAACAAAAAAAAAATTATCAGTAAACATAATTACCGTCTCTTTCGTCATCCATCGGGGGGGGGGAGGGGGTGCGCCCGCGCCATTGTTATTCTTCGCTTAGCGAGCCCAATATTTTGCGAGGGCCTAAAACAACACAGAGCTGCGGTAGATTTTAACCACTGTTTTTTTTATCGCGACGGCGGCGACGCTTCATTTGATGTAGCTATTATCTTAGTTATCTTGTTGTACCTATGTGGAAAGTCTAGTTATTGGGGATGTAATAATTTTTTGGGCTAAGTTTTTTTTAGGAATGTTTTTAAATGGAGGGTAATTTCGTTTCGTCTGCGGTGTCCTTTTTTGCACATATATTATGTGTAATGTTTTTCAACCGCGAGCTACTTTTCTAACGAAAAAGATTGAAATCACGTAGAACGCGGTAGGCAGACAAGTAAGTAAGTAACCGTAACTGCCCGGCTCCGCCGTCTATTGACAATCCTGTAATTCTAGAGGCCATCAGCAAAGCTGAAATATCTCATGTTCCTTGTACATTCACGAGCACTAATATGTCAACACTTTGCAACTTTCAATTGCGATTTTTTCGAGAAATAACGAATACAACGTTGAAATACGTCACTTTACATAAACCTATGGGTTCGAAAATACTATGTTCATAATAAAATAAAATTTCATTCAAAAATAAAGGAGAAAATAGCCTTTGAATAAAGCCAAGTGTATACATACTTATGCTCGTGACTGTACACAGTCACCCATAGTCTTTAAACCTGAACACAGCGACGCTGCAAGGCGGAAAAAATAAAATAAGTTTGCTGATGGTTCCAGTGTGAGCTTCTTCAGAAAGAGCTCTTGTACTGACAAATAGAAAAATATTAAAGTTTTTTTTATAACCTGTTATCTAAATTCCATTTCTAAAGAAACAGGTACAGAGCTGTTATACCTCTCATTTACTTTGTGGGTGTCGTATCTTTATGTAGAGTACCAACTGGTGCACGGGGGCATACTTAGGTGCTGTCAATTTAAATTTTTTCAGCAGACTATCTTGTACTTCCGTACTGAAGAAATAAGGTATTTTGTAAACGTTCCGCAGGGTAATTCTGTGTCACACTAACAGTAGGAATGGATTTCATTTTGACAGTTTAACAACATTCATTGCGTTATTTACATTGTTGAGCAGACAAAATTTTCGAACATAGGAAGCAATGGGTTAGCAATATCCTTCAAAATGATTTATATTGTGATTAATAAATAGTGTCTTGCGCAAGTAGGGTGCAGGGGGCAATCGCAAAGTTTTCTTTGTTTCGTGTTATTGTGAACATCACGCCGGTTATCTAAAGAAGGGATACACAGAGGCGTCATACCCACATTTCACCAGTTATGAATCCTGGCGAGCCTTTTGCCATTAACCGGACAAAAATCCATAAGAAATTTAATGGGATGTAATCATAATTAATAAGCAGTAAGGATTGTAAGGTGAGATTGTTTTGTTTCTGCCCTATCATGGGAAAAAGGCGTGATTTTATGTGTGTGTATGTTAAATATAAGAGGGGCTCGTGGCTAAGTAATATCAGCCGCACGGGTCGATCGATCAGGATAAGCTACGCTGACGCTACGTGAATGGGTGACTATCTTTACGTGTCTCGGAAAGCACGTGACGTTGGTCCCGGCTGCCATTCGTGGATCTTTGACAGTCGTTACTTGTCGTCAGAAACCCGAAAGCCTGACAACCAGTCTTACCAAGGGTTATCGTGTTACCCAGTAACTGGGTTGTGGAGGTCCGATAGGCAGTCGCTTCATGTAAAACACTGGTATTTAGCTGCATTCGGCTAGACTGGGAGCCGACCCCAAAATATTTGGAACGGCTAGGCAGATGATGATGCATGACTAGCAAAATGTTATAACTAAACTTCAAGGAAAACATTACATAATGTTATTATCAATCAAAGCCTTCAAGTACTTAAAAGAACTCTCTTACTTATAATTCTATCTCTAGGTATAATAGAGAGACGCACAGTTAACTCTCATTTAGCGGGCAGGTGTCGCGGCCGTCTCTAGCTAGAGCACGGTTTACATAGAGACTATACTTTGTGATCGGTAGGGCTGGCACGATATGGAAAATGAAGATTGACTGGCTTGTTTTATTGATAGACCTTGCGTGTTGAAGAAAAACGGAAATGAAAAGTTTGCATTGAAACATTTTTATTTTTAAACAGTAGGCAAAGTGTCATTTATCGTTTCGAAATAAAAAAGAGTATATGCATATGCGGCACCTCTCCACAGACAATGGCCCACCTTTCCTCCTGCGCCGCATGCCCTGTCACTTGATAATCTTATAACTGCGTAAGTGAGCGAGGTTCGCGCAGTTACTTTGAATTTTGGGTCTAAGATTTTTGAAGTTTTTGCCATCGTTATGTTAACCTAAAAAAATACAGGATAGTAGGTATAATATAGTAAGTGGTAGACGAAATCTTTTCAAACTTACATTAATTGCCTTACCTTTGTCTATATTCTGTCTGCATCGGCCATCATCTCTTTATAAGAAAAACAAAATCAAAATCATGTCAAAATCTTTATTAACATTATAAGGTGTCTTGTTGGTAATTGTTTTTATTTGTACGGTTTTTGTAGCTGTTAGTCTTCCATGAGTCTTCCGGTACGCAGTCGCCACTCCAGAACCTATCGGCCTCATCGGCCGTCTGTTCTGCAAGCAATGTGTCCTGCCCACTGCCACTTAAGTTTGGCAATTCTTATTATTGGTATCTACATCTGCTGCATCCACCAAAACCTTTTTAAATCATACAATAATCTCTAGTAGACTACAAAATACTCACTACAAAATTAAATGATAAAAATAAAGTTTCATCTCACCCGCGCGACAGCCCTGCACGCCACTTGCCGGCCGACTGCTGTTTTTTCATTTACGAATATTTTCCTTGGCGCACGATATTTTTTCAGCGTGTTTTCCCAGTTGTAAGATAAACTACACTCCATCAAATGTATATTTTTTACCATTCCAGCCCTTCGCCCTTGTTTGTACCTACCAATTATATTTTAAATTTCATGTGGAACCTGTTACCAATTTAGGTTATATTTTATGTACTGTGTTTTTTAGAATATAACGTTAGCGGAATTGTATTTATTTTTTCTTGTTGGAGGTAGATTTTAGTTTATTGAACAGTATTTTATGCCTCTATTAGGAATTAGAGAGAAAATTGCTATGCATATCCAGCCTGTAATGTTTTCA
Source organism: Gortyna flavago (assembly GCA_963669345.1). Lineage (NCBI taxonomy): Eukaryota > Metazoa > Arthropoda > Insecta > Lepidoptera > Noctuidae > Gortyna > Gortyna flavago. Next base: position 2,917,395 of record OY770136.1, on the reverse strand, counting down.
CAGCCTCCTCTTCCAGCTTTCTCTCTGGGAGAGCGAGTGGGAGCCATAGTACACCACGCGGGCCCAGTGCGGTTTGGCGGAGTCACAGGTCTTCAATTTTTTTGGTTCTAGGACATGCCGGTTTCCTCACGATGTTTTCCTACATCGTTTTGAGAGCAGTGGTGATGAAATTATTTACAAAAAGTGCCTGCTTGGGATCGATCCCACGATCTACAATTCGTAAATCGCGGTCGCAACAACTGGCCCAACTGCTCTCAAAAAAAAAGCTGTTTTTTAATAATTACGAACGTATACCATTTGGTACGCATGCTAACAAACCAGAAGGCCAATTCTCGTAATTTAAAACGTTAAAAATCTAGTCGCATTCTCATTTCGGCGACAAACAAATGTCAAACACTTGTCAAAATGTAGGGAAATTCAAGGATTTTTTGACAGATTGATACTGAGATCAGACTGTGGACGTTCATAAAATTACGAGAATTGCCCTTCTAAAATATGTGTCATTCCTGGTTATAAAAAATTAGATATTATTATATTATTATTAGTAGGCTATTAGGATAGTAGGAAGTATTGATTTGGTACACCAACAGCAGTAATAGTAAACAATAATAAACATAAACATAATTATTTATAGTATTCTAACCCCATTACTAATAAACGTACTATGTCAGATGAATAGTTACACACCGATTTCTCTCTTTCAGTCGTCAGTAATTTGACTTTCGAAAGAAGAAGACAAAGCGTTCTGTAACTTGACAGACGCTATACAACGTTTATTAGTAAGGGGGTTAGCCTATTGCGCATACCGCGTATACCTGTAAACAACAATGTAATATTCTGAGCAAACTTATAAATACTTATACAAAATACAGTTTACAATTTTATTAAAATACAAAATAGAGTAAACTAGCAGCTCTCCGCGGTTTCACCCGCATAAGTGTCGATCCCGTGGGAATATTGGGATAAAAAGTATCCTATGTGTTATTCTGATGTATAAGCTATATTACAGTATCTAAGTAAAGTTTCATCAAAATCCGTTCAGTAATTTAAAAAGAAACAAACATCCATCCATCCTCATAAACTTTCGCGTTTACAATATTAGTACGAGTAGGATAGGTTATTTGGAAGTAGGATAATTTACATTAATAAGAAAGTTATTCCTTCGCAAAGACCGAGCAACTTATACTACTGCTACTCAAGAAAGTACACAAAAACTATCTCTCGAAAGACAACCTTAGCCTCACTGCTCACCCTAAAACCCAAAATAAGCGTGAAGTAAAGGTGAACGTAATATCACCGCCTATTAACACCCCGTTACTTAGTTTATCGAGAAGACAATGACCGCCGTGACGTCACGCGTGGTTGGCTGCGTCTGCGCATTCGACGCGCACCTAATAGTATTTAGGTACTAATTAAAAGTGCCCTAATTTTTGTAAGACGTGCCCCGATAATTAGTAATTGTTTAAAGCAGTAACATTGTCATCATTGATGAAGTTATTTGTTTTGCGCCAGCATCATGTATGTACAGACGACCACACATCAAGCTACCCGAAATTGTAAAATTTTCCCAATCAACTTTGAACTCATAGACTTATAAAAAAATATGGACTCCGCGCCACGCATATCGAAAGTGAAGCACCGTACCGATCTACGAGAATGTGTGCGTGATTGACGATTGACGCTGTCGTGTCACGTAATGGCGGCCGGTCGGCATACTATGATGTAAATGTGAGCGTGAGGCGTGTTTGTACAAACGGTCGGGCATACTTACTGTGCTTCACTTTCGATATGTGTGGCGCGGAGTCCATTTTTTTTTATAAGTCTGTGTTTGAACCTTATACTTTAGCGATAACGTTGAAAATATTAATAATACTATTAAACAAATTTGACAGATTGTAGTCGCTTGATGTGCTGGCGTATGTGCTGTCAACATTTTGGAACGGAAAATATCACGAGTTCAACATCATCATTCCTGACATTAGGTACCCCAATTTACTTGTGGTTGGCGCAACACATTAGTCGTCATCTCGGTAGTCACCCCCTTTCTAACCATTTCATCATTCACTCAGTCCATCCATCGTTTCTTTCTTTCCCCTACTCTTATAGCCAGTAGTACTTATAGTACCTAATAGTACTTAGTAGGTATAGCGTAAGATTGATCCCCTATATTGTTCCCACTGCTGGGACACAGGCCTCCTCTCTTTGAGAGGGAGTGGGCTGTACCTAATCCAAAACGCGGGCCCTGTGCGGGTTGGTAGATATCAAACGTCTTCGATTTTTTGGATCTAAGACATTCACAAGAACAAGACACCTTCACCGTTTCGAGAGCAGTGGGGATGACATTATTTCCACAAAGTAAAGCGCCTGTCTAAAATGGAACTGCTATGGAGCTATGGGCTGAAGTAACCACACAATGGGTCCCAAACAGCAGCAAACAGCAACGCGGCATGCCCAGAATGAGATGGCGCGGGCGGGACGAACTCGACTCTTTCCACAAGGATTGGCGTATATCAGCACTGGATAGGGATAAGTGGAAGGAGGGAAGGGAGGCAGACAGGGAAAGAAGACAGAAATGGCCGATAATAATAATAATAATAAACCCGCAGGGCAGCATGTGGCGAGCTGTTGGGCAGTAGCGACCCCACGGACCCTATCTCCCGGGAGAAGTTTGTTCCTCACCTCTGGCTTGCCTTTATTGGCCGGCTGGAGTGAACAATGACGAGGAACAGAGCTCCCACCTCATTCTTGCCTTTATTGGCCGGCTTGAGTGGAGATTCGCAAGAGCAAATGTGCTCGGAGGAAGGAAGTATTCCAGTAAGATGCTGGTAGGGATCTTGACCGTACTTCCGGGATTGTCCTGATAGCCGTGGAATACCTCTCCACTCCTCATAAGCACCTCAGGAGATGTTGCCCCCTTGGCACTACGTCACTATGTGCTAGCGACCGTTTCCGGGGGCCCACTATTGAGTGTGCAAGTCACCCCCTGCCATTTTATTCGTGTATATATAAAACATTGATCAGGCAGGGGTCATAGTTCTTCCATAGTTCATGGTAACCAGTCCACTTTAGCCACCCAAACCCATAGTCCAACGTCATATTTTCCATATCCTGCAATAGTCCTACACCAACCGGGGGTTGTCCTTGGGTGCACTTGCATAGTGCCAACAGGGATAATCGTCGGTTGGTGCCTCATTTCATTAAAAACGTTCAACGGGCCTCTGCGAGTTGGCTTCGGCCCCTCGTACGCCTTTCAAAGGACCGGGACCCCATGGTCCCGAGATATGTTAAAGCATAAAAAATAATAATAACAACCTTGTAGCCAGGATAATCCATCAGCAGCTTGCTTTAAAATACAACCTTGTGGAATCGGAGGTGCCGTACTACAGGTATGTGCCCGACCCAGTTCTCGAAAATGGTAATATCACATTGTACTGGGATCGATCCATCATCACTGATAGGACTATTGTTGCCAATAAGCCTGATATAGTGGTGGTGGATCGATCAGAGCGGCGCGCAATGATTGTTGACATAACCGTCCCGCATGATGAGAACCTCGTGAAAGCCGAGAAAGATAAACAAATCAAGTATCTTGACTTGGCTCGCGAGGTTGTCGACATGTGGGATGTAGACTCAGCAATCATTGTACCGATAGTCGTAACAGCCAATGGATTAATAGCCAAGAGCCTCGACGAACACCTAAGGAGGCTCTCGTTGGGCAGCTGGATCAAGGGCTTGATTCAGAGAGCGGTACTTCTGGACACGGCTCGCATTGTTAGGAGGTTTCTCTCTCTGGAGCCCTGACCGCCGGTAGCTTGGACCTTGTTCCCGATACCGGTGGGCTACTATTTTTTATATTTTTAAATGTTTTTATATGTATATATCATAATATTTAAAAATATATTTTATATGTGTATATAGTGAAATAAAGAAATAATAATAAAGCGCCTGTCTAGGTTCGAACCTACGACCTATACGTAAGTCGCGGCTGTTACCACCCTGCTGCAATGTAGGTATTGTAAAATATTATTTTTGTTTTCTTAAAAGAAATATTTTCTGAAGCTTCAGTGAAATTTATTTCAAAGCTCTGTATTTTTCAGTCCCATGCAGATGTTCTGCTTATGGACAATGCACGTATAATGATCGATACGAGCATGACGTCACGTTTCTGCGGATGCGTCTGAGAATCCGATGCGCTCATTCTGGTGACTTGTCAAGCATTCATTTTGTAATAAATAATAAAACACTTTTTTTTTATTCATAATTTTGACATTTTAACGGCATTTAAGATACGTCATAATACTTATAATTTATGTGATCTAATCTAACATGTCCTGGAACCAAAAATTCGAAGACATGTGTGCGTGGTAGATTACAGACCATTCCCTCTCGAAGAGGGGAGGTCTGTGACCCAGCAGTGGATTATAGGCAGCTAATGAAAAATAAAACACCAGACTAGTGGATTTGGAATCATATAGTAAAAGTTTTATGCCCGTTTTCACTTAGGTTCACAAAATAACAGCTGAATGGCATTCTTTCAGGTGTTATTTATTTATTGAAATCTCCCTTGCAACTATCATTACAGACCAGAGGGGCAATTCTCGTAATTTTAAGAACGTTCACAGTCTGATCTCAGTCTCAATCTGTCAAAAATACCTATAATTTCCCTACATTTTGACAAGTTTTTGAAATTTGTTTGTCGCCGAGATGAGACTGCGACTAGATTTTGAACGTTTTAAATTACGAGAATTGGCCTTCAGGTGACACAATGTGACAGTACGGTCCATTTTACAAATCTATAGATATTTATTATTTACAATTTAAATATACCTTGCCTCGTTGCCTTGTGTAAGTAAAACACTGCTAAAAAAAATTGGCGGCACGCTTTTATTTAAGCATTCGTTTAAGAGTCGCCCAGTGTTGGCAGAAATGGGCAATATTTTATTTCACATAAACCTACATGAGCACTTAGGAAACGTCAGATGCTAGATGCACGGCTCCAATTATTGGTCGTTCCGTTTGGAGAAGATCCGGCAAGAAACTCCACGGTTACTCTTTTAAAAATAATTGGCTTTTACAATGTTTTCAAATAACAGTGTTAACACGTATGGGATTGCATTGCAGTGTAGGCCTGTCACCAACTACCAGGTACTTAACAAAATAGATAAGTAACAGTCTACAAATCTACAGTCTACAAGGCCTAATTGTAATATTCCCTAATCTAATAGTCATATATTACTAAGGGTTTCTTACAATCAATCCTCTTGAAAAAGAAATTACTTTTATGACGCAAGTACCTACACTCAAACGAAAGCATCCTAGTATTGTAACTGTCCTGTTCAAGTCTGGGCCTTTAACTTTTACGAATATCACCTCTATATAAAACTAGTACGATTTTGGTACCTACACAACAGCCGACATTCTTTATTAACCATTCTCGTATCCACGTGAGATGTATAGGATGAACTGCACGTTTTGATACTTGACTGACACCTGTGGTGTGGCCTTTATAAGTTTTAAAAGTGAAGAATCTGAGTCTTCTGCATAGGATTTTTTTATTATTGACTAGCTTCCGCCCGCAGCAACGCCTGCGTGGTATGTCGATAAAAGACTTTGTCCTTCCCAAGGGTCCAAAGTATCCCCATACAAAATTTAATCAAAATCGGCCCCGCCATTTCAGAGATTAGCCGGAACAGACAGAATAAAAGTTTTTTTTTATAAGTACTTTATATACTTTCATAAGTACTTATTTAGTAAAAAGATGTTATTTTGACATTACAAACAGACACTCCAATTTTATTTATTTGTATGTCTAGCTTGGCTGGCGTTAGACTGATTACTATCTCACTTTGTAGAGGCCAAGTGAGGCTAGTCCTCAGTTACCATGACTTTTTAGAAAAACTGTAAGGAAATTTACTTGCTTTCAATCGTGCATTTCATTTCTAACAAACATATGTGTGTAACAGAAAGTTGTTTTTTCTTCTTATTTGACAGTCACTCATCATCAGCTTTGTGGTAAATTTTCCCAACCATTTTTGAGGATTATGAATAGGTATTATTGATTATTTATCTATGTTAGGCAGAAACCTTACATTACTAAAAGACAGGATTTTGGAAGCAAGTCAGTACATGACCCTTGCAATTGCAACCCGAGCATATTATAATTCTTACTTCCAGACATGCGGTTTTTGGGTTTCAAATACCTATATTACTACGAGTTACCGGCGTTACGGATATTTTAAGCCCAGTCACCAAAAGTCAAAACAAAATATCCAAAAGTATCAAGACACATCGCTCTCCTGCGTCCGGTCATCAAGATGTAAAAGATAGAGCACCTGTTCGCTGCGGGCGTTCGGCAATCTTCGGACAAGTTCGGCTCAACCCTTACACCATTCTTCCAACTAAATATAAACCTTAAAACAATGTCATAACGGAGACAGTTGTGTGGTTTTTGTTAATCGTTGTTGAGCCGTAAAAAGGGTGAATACGTGGGAAGATTGTGTAGAAATAATTATGTGATTTAACCTACTTTACTGCAATTATAATGCTTTAAGAAGTATTTTGATGATAATATTTCACGGTTTTGTATATTTATAAGTTTTAAATGCCTTTGCGAAGCTCCCTAGCCTTTACCCAACTATGTTGGGGTCGGCTTCCAGTCTAACCGGATACAGCTGAATACCAGTATTTTACATGAACCGATTGACCTCCACAACCCAGTTTTTGGATAATATGATACCCCTTGGTAAGACTGGTTGTCAGACTTTTGGCCTTCTGACTACCCGTAACGATTGTCAAAGATCTACAAATGACAGCCAGGACCTACGGCTTCTCGATGGCCACCCATCTACGAACCGACCGCGGCAAGGGTAGCTTAAGCTTCGATCTGTGTGGCTATTATCATTTAGACAGAAATTCACTAGACAGAAATACAAAACATAACAGACTCCTAAAACCTTCATAATGACATTTACCCCTTTATTCATAATCGTTGTTTAAGGTCAAGTAGGTAGTGTATATATATTACATTTATATAATACATTTTTGACGTTTAACGTCACTTAACTTTAATTATCGTTTATAAATAATCCTTCCTAGTTTTTCCAAAGCAGAAACAAGGTGATATAGTTTGAAATGAATTACATGCCTAAAATTAATTGGCAACAGTGCTGTCATTCGTGGATCTTTGAAAATCGTTACAGGTAGTCAGAAGCCCGAAAGTCTGACAACCAGTCTTACCAAGGGGTATCGTATTACCCAGTAACTGGGTTGTGGAGGTCAGATAGGCAGTCGGTTCATGTAAAATACTGGTATTCAGCTGCATCCGGTTAGACTGGAAGCCGACCCCAACATAGTTGGGAAAAGGTTAGGCAGATGAATTAATTGGCAACAGTTTGTCCAGCATGTGGCAGAATGTCCTGCCTGCCTGTCTAAAATTTTAGCAGGTAGTGCATTTACTTGTTTTTAATGATACCTATTTAAATTATATTATTTTATTAATTTTATTATTGGAGCGACGATCTTTGCAGGATGGCTGGTAGCAGCTGGATGAGAGTTGCCGAAAATCGAGTTGAATGGCGTGCAATAGGAGAGGCCTATGTCCAGCAGTGGACTGCTATTGGCTGATGATGATGATGATGATTTCAATTATGGTAATTGCTACCAACTTCGATCTATGGTTTCCATCGCATTAGTTATTCCTACAGCTCTGCCTATCTCCACAAGATAATAAGGGTGACTATTGTCCTGTCGATTTATTAAAAAGCGCAGTTAAAATCAACAAAATGAGACCCGAGGAATTTCTGACCTTAGCATTGACTACAGTAGGTATACATGTCAACCAACGATATACAGCGGGTAGAGAAATTAAATTAGAAAAAACAGAAACTGGTGAAGGTAGCCTGTATTATACAATACTAGCTTCCGCCCGCGGCTTCGCCCGCGAGGTATGTCGATAAAAACTGTCCTATGTCCTTCCATCTATCTCTCTGCCAAATTTTATCGAAATCCGTTCAGTGGTTTAGGCGTGAAAAGGTAACATACAGACAGACAGACAGACAGACAGAGTTACTTTCGAATTTATAATATTAGTATCGATAGTATGGATGAGATGCAATACGACAATAAATGAAAACACTGGCAATACTGCAAGCGTAGGAGTATTTAGGAACTATCAAATAAAAACTAACATCGAAATTAAAAAAGAGTTTTTTTCTAACAAGCGAAATACTAGCGATGGGCCGACTATGGGTTTTGCCAAACTTTGACTAGCTGTAGTGACGAAACTATTGGATATATTTCATTGAATTTTTAGATGCAGACAGGGTTGGTCTAGAAAATATTTAGTGATTCTTGCGCAAGCACATTGGCAGTCGTTATTACGGGTCGTCACTCTCGTCAGTAGCCCGAAAGTCAGACAACCAGTCTTAACTCTTACCCAGTAAATGGGTTTTGGAGCTCAGCTGGGCAGTCGCTTTATGTAACATACTGGTATTCAATCAACTGCATCTGATGAGACTGGACACCGACCCCAACATAGTTGGGAAAAGGGCAGATTGATTAGGCAGATTGATTACGTGCTCAAGCACATTTTATAAAATCAAGGAAAATATTAGTCGCACTTCTAAAAAAGTTTCGGTTTTTATAAGCCCTGTCATAACGTTCAGAAAAGGTAAATAACCGGTAACATTGATTAAAATATTTCATACAGTTTTTACCTCCTTCCTTGAAAAAAAAAGGTCACTGACACCTGATTTTGCGAACGGTAAATTATGTCCTAATTACGATGCTAATTACTGAGAAAAATCTTCAATTAAATTACTGTTATAATATTGTGAAAAGCATTTGGAAATTGAAAAAAATATTCTTTTGCTTTTTTACTAGTTCGTAAAAATAAACTATCCATGAAAGACCCAGGCACAAAACTTAATACAAACAGGATAAATTATTCTATATTATGATTAATATTTATTATTAATTTAAATATACTTCCTAAATATTCGCACGATTTTCAGTTACATAATTACTTATTATTGTAACTAGGTACTTTGCCGAACAGTTTAACAATCTCTTTACATTAATGCCACTGACCTATTGTGTTAAGTCAGGAAATATAAACAAAGTCACGTGCACTTATTATAACTTGAATACCAAGAAAAAAAAGACAAAGGTATGGTCAGCAACAAAAGTTGTTAAAACCTACTTAATTACACTATTTTACACAACGTTAAAGTTGATACTAAGTTATTTCATGTTATCTACACGTTATCCAGCACTTTTTAAGTCATATTTTAACGTAAGCATCGTAGTTTTTTTTTTTAAATAAGGCTTTTTTGCTGTCTGTACAACGGTATAAAAGGCTTAATAGTCTTGCAAGTTGCAACTTTCGATCTCAGGAACCGCATTCCATCTTGTAATAATGAAAAAACATAATAAAACTGATCAGCTTTGTGATTTAATTCTGTAAATATAATAATTATAATTTTTATTTATTTATTTATTTAGAACAATAAATGAAAACACGGCCAATATGAATGCATAAGAGTATTTTGGAACAATCAAATAAATCCTAACATCGAAATTTAAAAAAAGTGATTTTTTCTAACAAACTAAATAGGTGATGGGCCCGGCACGCGGCATGGGGCTTGCCAATCTTTGACTAGCGGTGGTGACTAAACTTTTGGATATATTTGATTGAATTTTCGTATGCAGATTTGGAACGCCATTAGATAAAAGCTGTTTAATTTATTGTCGCATTGTCGTCTCCACCTCGTAGAATAATATTAACGCACCTAGGCACATTTTTTAATTAGCTAGAAAGGGGTTAATTACCGAGATGACGAGACGAATAGAGAAGTATGGAAGAAAAAGAGATGTGTTGCCAACACCAAATAAATTAGGATAAGGGCAGGAGAATTAGGTATTGAATGATGATCTATAGGTACATTTTAAAAAGTAAACTGATAAATTAGATCTCTGATCTAATCAGTAAAAAAGTGGGAAGCCTCTACTTGAATCTATGAGAGTTAATACCGAGAAGAAATTGGGTTCATCACTTGATCAGTTAATTATGGGGCATGTTTCCTCACCATGTTTTCCGGCAGATATGGATCTTGTAAAAAAAAAGCAATACTTATTTTTTTTTTATCATTGATAAAGTTGCCGTATTATTCATAACACTTTATGTGGGTGCATTACTTAAAAAACAGTTTTTTAAAGCTACTGTTTTAAAAAAATGCATTTTATTTTTAAGTTTATTGTCCGACTGAAACTTACGCACTGATTGACACAAGATAAAACATTTTCGCTTATACGTTCCGTGTTAAACATGCTTCAAAATGATTATTTATTTTACTCATTTTATTAATTAGGTATTTTCCAATAAACCCACAATAGCAATTACATTGCAATTTATTTCATGCAAGTTACAAATGATTGTCAGAAAGATTATCAAGAATGCATGGAATTACGAGTAGTATGTACTGAATGTCAAAAATACTGAAAAGAGGCACTGACCAGCCACCAATGGAATCAACCTGTATCAAACTAACCCTTTCTTCGGCCGGTTTTTTTATTCTTCTTCTTTTTTTAAAGATCGAACCTTTTTTTCTTTTTTTTTGGCCATTAGCTTTTTTTAGTCGTTCGTATCTTCGTTTTTTGTGGGGATCCCAAATTAATATAATGTTTTTTTGGGTGCGATCCTATCGAACTGGTTTAGTGGTCGAAAACTGGTGGGAAAGATTTAATGAAAGTGTTTTTTTATTTAGATTGACGATAGTTAAGATACTCTCGTTTTCGTTAAGCGCACAACGTCGAATTTACATAACCTGTCTAATGTCTATGGATGCGTTGGCGTAGAGTCTCGGAGATTTAATTTACGTTTAATCAGGGTTTTAAAGGACTTGTTTTTTTTAAACATGTTTACGTTTAGGCAATCAGGATTTATATATCCTTATGTGTTGATTGTATCTCGTGTCGTTAACATGAAAGTTCTGGGTAATCTAATCCTTTTTCGCTTGTTGCGACATAATACCTTTTTATTGTTTTTTGCGTGTGTTTTTAATTAAGTACAGCTCTTAAATAAAACATTGAAGGCGCCTATATTGCAGTCGAGTTGAGTTATTACTGACTTCGGCCTGTCTTTTTTCTTTTAAAAACGTTGTTGTGCACTCAACATCTGTCCAATAGTGATTGTCATTAATTAACAGGACGCGTAGGACGGACGGACGGACAGGTTTCAAGGTATGTAGACGAGCAGGTTTCCACTTCTTATTTTTACGTTTTGCATGCATTCACTGCGTCAAACGTTGGTATTTAACCGTACCGCTATACTGTTATGATCTTGTAAGGAATTTTAAAATAGTACAAAATAGAGACGCTTGCAGATAAAATCTCTCGGGTTTATTTAAACATCCGTTATATTTGTAGTTGAAAATAAAGCATTGCAGTTACGGGTTGAGTCTTGAGTTTATAGCGACCAGTTTTGTAAACGAGCAACTAAAGCGACACATGTACTTTGTTTACTAACATTTCATATATTTTATATTTAAAGCCAGACAAAGTCCAGACAAAAAACGTAAAAAGTATCAGCAAAAATATTTTTCCTAAAACTGTTAATGATCGCATTTTCAGCAAAAAAGTTGTCAAGACACTTTAAGAGGTGATACCTCACCCGACTGTCTGCTGTTACCCATTGTGGCTCCCAAAATTCACTATCTGCGACCAAATCTCGACTTTTTTCAGTCGAAACGTTCCTTTATCCGCGGATCTCGCCAAAACGCCAGACGTAACGCATAAATCCTTATTTAAATATACCTCGCGACTTTCATAGACACCACTGATCCTATAAGCCAGGAAAAACTTAAAGAAAATTCGATCTTAAAGCCTTACTAATACATTCCATAGTCCATTCGTTAGGAATAGACACGCGAAAATAAATGAACGTTGTAAGATTCGAGGTGGCATTTTGAATTCAATTCAACGCTCCATAAGTTAAGGTTTGATTCACAATGGGTGTTAGTGAAAGGGTTTTTATAGCAATAAATAAAGGAATATCGAAGTTGGCTGTGTCAACAACGCGTTGCATTCTTGTGCAGTGTGTACGACACACGCACACGTGCACGGGTCGCGAGATGATGCCGTATGTGTGTGTACACAAATACTTATTGGTAAATGTTGACTTGAGAACAGAGGTTCAGATGCACTACAGTAATGTTAATATTTCTTTATACATTTTTTTTTTTTAAAGACATAACAATGAAAACCATATTCTGAACATTTTGCATTAGATTATTTTCATCAAGATAATCGAAATAAATTAGAGTTTCACAGAGGTTTTTTATCGATGTATGAAAGCTATTTTTATTTTTTCTTTCAAACATAACCTTTTTATTTTATTCCACCATGAATTTTTAACTAAACATTTCCAACAACGTTGCATTTTGTTTAAATATTAGTTTATTTTACAAAAAACATCGTCCCCACGATCATTCAACAGTGACCAACATCCCCATATATTCTTTCCACCAAAGTCATCTCCACAGTTTTCCTGTCCATCTCCCCCTGACCTTGAGTCGAGTTGACCCGTTCCCGCGAATCAACCGCGTTGCCCTCGTGCTGCTGCAACACAGAGCGGGGTGAGACACGGAGGGGGGGACTGATTCCGAGTAAACTTTACTTTACAAGTTGGTAACATTGCGGAGTTCGAGCGGCGTGAGTGCAAGTCCATTCGCTTCAGCAGTGAGAGGAGACAGGTTAGGAGGAAAATGATTGTTTGTCATTTCGCGCTTTTGACCCTAAGCTCCCAAACGCAACAAACCTTTGATGGTTGAAAGTTATGACAGATATAAATTTTGTTTAATTTATTTATGTAGAAAACTTATCACATTTTTTTGTGCACCTTAATTGTGGATTCTGTATTCTATGCCACGATATTTCTCGATTTTATCTGAACTTGTTGAGAATATTCAATTGTTAAAAACAATCTTCCGTAAAAGACCTGAAATAAAATCGGGTCGGATAGGAGAAAAGAGAAGAGATACCTACCTAGGTACTTATTTTCTTTTAATAGTAAGTAGGTAGGATTACGGCCTACTCCCTCTCACTGAGAGGAGGCCTGTGTCCCAGCAGTGGGAACATTGTAGGCTGATTATGTTATGTAGTAAGTAGTCAAATACTTACCTAATTCTAAATTGGATATTTTTTTTTACACACAAAAGATAAACCTTATATGAGTACAATTATATGTTAGTCAAGTAACCCACTTAAAAAGTTGTAGTAAGTTGATGATCAACATCTGGGTATTCTGTAGGTTCAACAGCTTTGAAACTTTTATAGTATCTACCTATAAGTTTATGACTTAGCGAAAACTCAACTTACTGCTTCGTTGGTGTAGTGGTAACCAAGGCGAGTGATGAACTTGAGGTCCTAGGTTCGATTCCCGGATCGGGCAAAATGGTATTGAGGTAGGTGAGTATTGTGTTTTTCCCTTAGAAATATCTCAGTAGAACAGTTCCCACTGCTGGGACACAGGCCTCCTCTCTATGAGAGTGGGCCATAATTAACCACGCGGGCCCACTGCGGGTTGGTGGATGTCACGTCATGTCTTAGAATTTTTGGCTCAGAACGCTTCCTCATGATGTTTTCAATCACCATTTTGAGAGCAGTGGTTATAAAATAGATTACACAAAATATGTGTCTGTCTGGGTTCGAACCCACGAACATACTATGTAAATCGGAGCAGCTACTCTAGAGCTAGGAAGTGGTATACGTGACGTAATGGCGAAATGTAGATGTAGTATACTGCTCTGCCTACCCCTTCGATGAATACAGTCTTAATGTTTTGTTATATAGTCCCCAACTACTCCTGACTTAGGACCTGAACGAACAATCTAAAAGATTTATCATAATATCAATTGACAACCTGATTGATGGTGAAAGTATAGTCGTTTTAAAAGGACTCGACCACAGCATCCTGTCCTTATAAGGAATCCACTGAAGACTCAGGTGGCCTATATCTTTGCAAGGAAACACATCGGTATTTAAGTACCTTGGTAAGTTGTATTCTGAAAATTTGTTTGATGAACCCGAACCAAGTGTGATGCAGTTACTAAATTCATCATCTGTCTAGATTTTTCCCAGCTATGCATGGGGTGGGTGGCCTTCTGAATTGGGGTCGGCAGTTAATGAATTGAGTTTCACCCGCGTAAACGTCGATCCCGTGGGAATATCGAGATAAAAAGCCTATATGTTAATCCAGGGTGTCAGCTACCTTCGTACAAAGTTTTATCAAAATTGGTCCAGCTGTTTGAGCGTGAAGAAGTAACAAACATATAAACACGCATACACACACTCACAAACTTTTGCCTTTATAATATTAGTGTGATAACGATAGGTATTTAGGCAATTTAAGTATACTCTTAATTTTATAGTCTTTTTAAAACTTAGGTGAAGCGAGTTTGAAATGAGCTGTCATCAGGTGGAATGACAGCTCACTTCACCTCAGTTATCACGGTGATCTTTTTACAGAAAAGCACCGCTGGAACGAGAAACTGTTGAAAACCTACGCCTGTATTTAAAGAATGTATAGGCAGTTTAGTTTATTTTATCAACATTTCCCCAGCCATATAAGTCCCATGTAAGCAACCTTATTGTCATAAACCAACCAAGAAATCAAGGCTCCTGACTGCCTAAGAAATTCCTATTAAAAAAGCCCAATATCACTTGTGCTCGGACCTGAGATTCGAAGATCTAACCTAAAAATCTGTAACTCAGCTATGCGCTTGCGACTCTATCATCGAGACACTAAATAACTAACAATAGACTGTAATATCCAGAAACTATTGTAACTATGAACATACACAAAATACAGTCCAATTAGTTAGTATCCTCAACAATTTGAAGGCGCGTTCAGTTTCTAAGTGCAATAACAAACAAAATGACGCGCATCAATTTTGATTGAAAGGAAAAATTAAACCGTTTCTAACAAGAAAACTGACTGTATTTAAGGTCGGATATGGAATCTTTGGATAATTCAGAAGGAGCGTCCAAATTGCAATCTCATCTCAGCGACAAACAGTGTCAATAACTTGTCAAAAATATAAATTGATCCACGCATTTTTGACAGATTGAAACAGATTAGATTAAGAACATTCTTAAAAATACGGGAATTAGAACAAGGATATGCTAAAAGACATATTAATGATTAAACATAAGAAATACAAAAAGATAAAGGTAAGATACTAAAGGTGAGGTACTTAAACGTTAAAGAAATATCTCATGCGTTTGCACATCGGAAGCAATTTTATTACTGCCCTATATCTAATGCAGCTTCTATCTAATTCTCATTCCACATTCATTTTACTCCATAAAAATCTTAAATCAATATATAACCATAAATAAAACCACCTATATCTTTAACACAGCTTCAGCGTGGACCACGGTCGCGAGCCCTTCAAAATTAACCGGTTCCTCTCTTCCATCCTTATCCCACTTCAGAACTACAAGTATACCTGTCCCGTTTTGCCCTTCGGACATTTTTTTATCTCACTCTCACCACCGCTGTAACTACCACTTTCCCTTTTCAAAGGACGAAGACACCAATATCTGGTATCCTTGTCGTGTGTATGTGGTTTAGTATGTGTGTCTCTGTCTTCAGGAGTCAGGATTTGGCCTTGAGACTGAGATGCTGAGTCTGGTCAAAGTTATTTTTACTTTTTACTTGGAACGATGACTAAATGCGTTAAGAAGCTAGTGGCAAGTCCTTCGCTTGTTTTATGGTATGTGTTTTGTGTAGGTGTGTGTATCTCAACGCATATTATTATCTGTAGCTTTGATGACCGTTGGTAGCCATTTTCGATTTTTATATCAATATATCTTACTGTTCATTATCATTATTAACAGATTCTAGCCGAGCTTAATTAAAACCTTGGTTTTCCACATGAATTTATAAACATGTAGGTATGCAGTCATATAGTATTTCATTTAAAAGCAAAAAAATTAGCACCTTAAAATAATTTTGATGAGCAATAAACTAAATAATTTTACTACAAATAGGTTTTTAAATCTGGGTAAATTTATTAGAGCAATTAATATGTTTTTAATTTGTTTTTATTTTTACAATCTTTGCCTTTTGACATTTAAAATTAGCCTGACAAAGCAATAAACTCAAATAAACTTTTGGATGTAAGTAGAGCCATCGAGTTCATTTAGAAGGATTTGCAAAATTCAAGAAGAAAATACCGAAAACTTTGCCTCTACACTCCTGCCTGAGCCCGAGAGCTAACGTATTTCGTTGAAAAGTCAAAATAAAAATGTTGACTTTTAAGTACAATACGTCATTATTGCGTTAATCGAAAAGTCGGATTCGAAGGCCGTGAAGTGGGTTAAGATTAAGACGGTATAAGCTGATCTATTCTGTAAAAATCTTACTGTGAGAACTTAGGTAAAGTGACCCGATCATAGATATAAGACTGACACTATTGACAGCTAACTTTTCACGGTGAGTTTTTTTTTTTACCCAGATATTCGAAGATGGTTCATGTTACGTTCATTTTGGTTTTCCTCATAGACAAAAGGGGAAAATGAAATGAAACAAAATCTAAACTTCATTCGAATAAAAGTTTTCCCGACGGCTCTATTTTAAATCGACCTACTAATGATTTTATCAAACAAGTATACTGATCGAAGCTTATCAAACATAATCCAGATCATATTACTCGGTAATATTGCGAGGAATTTATGAATGTGGATGGGTAGGGGAAGACCAAAGAAACGATGGATGGACTGTTTGAAAATGGCTAGATGACCTATTTATGTATTTGTGTACCTAGTTTTAATATATATTTTTTTAATCATTGTTCCTCTCAACCAAAGCACCTGCCATCTAATCTCTTTACCTTTGCACCTTTTTGTGCGAAAAGTTTAAATAAATAAGTGACCACTAATAGAAAAGTATGGAAGAAAAAAAAGACATGTTGGGCCGACCACAAATAAATTGTGGTAAGGCAATGTTAGTAATATATGTCAGTGGGGTAATGTCAGGAGTATGGTGATGATACCGAGGAATAAGGAAAAAGTTGGACACTGATGTAATGGAATGCTAGGACGAATGGAATGAACAGGGCTGCTCGACAAGACTTGTTCTGAAAAACCCAGTGCGTAAGCATCGGAAGACCTGTTCACTGTGCATTTCGAAAAGTAAGGCTTTGTGTAGGCCTGAGCTAAGATCAAGACTCGATCTTTCTTAGACCATTTATGGTCATAATAGTACATACAACCCCCTTACTAATAAACGTATTATGTCAGATGATTACACACCGATTTCTCTCTTTCTGTCGTCAGTAATTTGACTTTCGAAAGAAGAAGACAAAGCGTTGTGTAACTATACAGACGCTATACACAACGTTTATTAGTAAGGGGGGTATGTCTAATACCCGTTTACACTAACATTTGGCAATGCCTAAATGTATTGAATAAATAAAAGAATACTGTTGATAATCCAACAGCGTAATAATATTTAGGTAAGTACTAACTTCTGCCCGCGACTTCGTCCGTGTAAAATGTCTTATTCCCCCGACCCTCCCCGTCCCATCGCATCACCTGCCCGCGCTATGTTTCGTTTAGCGTTATTTCTGACGTCTTTTCTTTCTGCTCGGCTCCTATGAGTCAAATCGTGATGTTATATAGCCTATATTCTTCCTCGATAAATGGACAATCCAACAAAAAAAAAAAACAATTCGAACCAGTAGATCCTGAGATAACCGCGTTCAAACAAATAAACAAATGTAGGTACTCTTCTGTACATATAGGTTACATTATGTATGTATGTGCATTAAGGTGTCGTCTATAGTGTCAGTGAAAACGAGCATGAGCTGCCTAAGGTAGACAGACTCTCGCTCTATGAGAAGAATGATGGCGTCAAATTCGCCAAGGAGTTTAAGTAAAGTATACCCTAATTTTACCAATTATGTTTAAGTCCGATGAAAAAGGGGAGAACCTTAGTACCATCTGTCAGTCGGACACAAATCCTGACTCCGAGCTGCTACTGACCCATTCATAATCTGGGAATCGAAGCAGGTACCCCATGCTTAGCAGTCGAACTTTCGACCAAGTTGAAAAAAATTCACTGAAATGACTTGGATACAAGACAAAATTGTTGTTTCTACGGCAGACAAAATATTTTTTACTCTGGTGTGCACACTGTCTAATCGGTCGGTTAGTTTTTTTTTATATTTCATGCTTTTCGCATTCAATTCTGTAAACATTCATATCATCTAATCTAATCTAATTCAACTCAATCTAATTCAACTTTAAGCTGTAATTTGTGCTGGCTGGCTGCTTAAATACTTAAAAACTAGTTTAATTTTAGTGAACTTATCATAACATTACGCCTTGTTGCCGCAAAGGCATTGGGCAGAGGTGTGCCTATAGCAGTTACATTAGCTAGTTATGTTTAAGTCCCATGTAATAGGGGGCGAGCCTATTGCCATCAACCAAGATCCAGACTCCAGGCTGCTACTGAAAAAACCCAATAACACTTTGCCCGACCCAATCGAACCCAAGACCTCATGCTGAATGCTGAGTAGCATTTGCGACCACTACACCAATGAGACCAATATTTTTTTGCAAATAAATAAAAATAACGCCTACTATTCAAACTTATGTTTCAAATTAATATTATTTCAAGTTAAACAAATACAAACTTTATTTTAATGGGTATTAAGTTGATTTCAGAATGACTAGCACTAGCACAAAATGTTTGAAGTTGTAGCGTAAACTGAACTTTATTCTGTAGCATTTTAAAGTTATTTTTCCATAAACTCTTTTTTTTATATGTATTTTTGACAAATAAATCGCAAATGCAGATATTTTCGTAAAGCAGTGTCTGCTCATACTCAGTGACTAGCAAATAAAATATAGGGCGTCATCGGGGAGAATTACTTAGATTACCTACATACGTCTCTACAGATAATTTTTCTAATGTAATAAGTATTCCTAGCCATCTACGCGGGAGTGCACAAGTGTATGCGCAGACTCAGGTACACTCTCTTCCCTCACTATTTTATTCCGATGGGACGGTAATCCGACACGACCGGAGAGAGATCAGGCGCAGGACCAACGGCTTACGTGCTTTCCGAGGCACGGAGGTGTCACACCGCCAAATTCCAAACTCCAGGCTGTTGCTGAAAAATGTATTTTAGAAAACCCCAAGAACACTTTCCTTGACCTGGGAATAAAACTCAGGACCCCACGTTGCTTGGGGCAGTTTTTCTAATGTAGTGAGTGTCTGTCGATATTCTGAAACAGTTAAAATCGGACAATTATAAGTACCATACCTACAAACTTTCTATAAAAAAATAAAAAAAAAATTACTCCCTATGTACCCGAAAAATAATGGTAGGTACACACGTACTAAGCAATCGTTAGACAGATCCTGAGACACGTGATTGATAAGTTAATTTTCTTTTCTGACTTTCGTATGATTGATTGACGAAAGATTACTATGTAATGGTTGTTTTACCCGTCGTTGTTTCAGCTGTATAAGTACCTACTCATGCACCTATGGTATGTATGTCACCTGTTAGGTTTATTCCTTCGTTTTAGTACACCTGGTAATTGGTATACTGTCGAAGATTATTGCAATGACTGAGCTTTCCTCTTTTGTCGTATCAAAATGAAAACGTTCAGACTATTTCTATTTTTCTCTTACATTGGTAACAAATGAAATTGTACCACTAACAATTTTAAACAAAAGCATGGAAAGAAACACTATGATCAATATTGTAGATATTTACGTTTCGTGCAGAACCTACCTACTGCAAGCTACGTAAATACACACGTAGCTTAAAAAAAAATTGTAACGATTCTTCAGGAAAAACATTTTCAATTAGGTATTAGATTAAATTGAACGCAAATAAAATCTCTGCATATTCAGCAGGTGAGGAAAACGCCGTATTTTTTATGTAAATAATCTGCAATTGGCACTTGTCATTGTACTTGCTTGAGGCGCAGGACAGAACTGAACCGTAAGGAATAAAACCGAATGAAAGTAAAGATAAATTCAATTATAATGAGGCAACTCATACAGATTCGTAAGTTCATCTCGCAGTTCAACGCACTGCAGCAATTATCGCGCCGCGCCGCGACCAAAACAAGCAAACACATCGACCTTGCGCGGAAAACCAAAAAAAATCCCCCGCGCACCGTCCTGACCTACATACGACGCCACACGCGATAAAACGTATAAAATAACATAATAATAAGACTAAATAATAATAAAAAAGGAAGCGAGACTCAAAAATAAAAATAATAATCACAAGATTACGGTTACGCGGCGCGTAGTGGGCGCGTTTTTCATTCACGCTCCGTTGGAATAGTTCTCTTTTTAAAAAGGGGACGACGGTACGTGCCGCGGACTTGCCTTTTCTTTTATTTTCCGATTTCTTTCTTTTTTAATCATTTCACGAATATGGAGCGTTTTTATTTTCCCCGGGCGGACGGTCCTCCCATTCATGCGGGCGGGTTGCTTGCCTTATGTCCGACTTTTTGTTGCTTGAAACAATTACGACTTACAACCGGTCGTAAGATTTGTCGGCTCGTGGTATGCTGTTTGTGTTTTTTGCTGTTACGTAATTGAAGAGCTAAGTTGTGCGATGACGCTGAAGAGATTGTGTTATTAAATGTTTTATTTGTTTGTTTTTAATTGTGTTAGAATGGTAGCGGAAGGATTATGTAATTGTAAAAGGTATCATTTCAGGTGTACTGTCAAACACATGTAAAATCTTAGCTCGTTAATATAATTACTTAGGTAATAGACGCAGGCGCACTATTGCTGTCCATTCTGTTATGGAAGTGTTAAAAAATAAAATCCCAATTCAACTATCAACAAGTAGGTACCTATCTAAAGTACGGTAGAAAGGAGACACATTCAAATAATCAAAAGTCATTTATTCAAACTAGGATGAGAAATGATTCTTAGGCTAGTGTGAATAAATGACCTACATAGGTACTTTTGAACTACATAAGAAAATTAAATAAGACAATCCCCCAAAACGACCACCCCTTACAACTTCCTAGGAAGAAGTGGCGCAACAAACTCCCCAGCAGCACAGCTGTCTGTTCAGTTAGAAGAACTTGACTCTATACCAGTCCAACACCAAAAAACGATACAAAATCGAATAAAAAATAAGAAGAAATAAACTATAATTTGACCCAGGTTTAAGGCACACAATATACAAACAAAAAAAGAAGAATTAAGGTCCTAAGCAGCCTGAGCAGGCAGCTCGCTCGCTACCGTCTTGCTAACTAACTAATCTTGTCACCACAAAAATAAACTTTTGCCAAAATAAGTGAGAAAATGAGACATATTTGGAAACCGGTTTTTTTTTATTAACATTATACATAATACATAGTGAGGTCTTTCAAATCCACATGGTTTAATGCACACAAAAAAAATAACACTTCTGTCAAGCGCCATGTGCTAGAACCAAAAATTCGAAGACATTTGACATCTACCAACCCGCACTGGGCTCGCGTGGTGTATTACGGCCCACTCCCGCTCACAGACGAGCTCACACACTGTATCCCAGCAGTGGGAACATTATAGGATGATTGTGTTATGTCTATCAGATGATAGCCAATCTAATTTAGTCAGCCTCTAACCAGCCAACAATTTACACTAACTTTGTTATCTAAAACAACTTATAAGGAATCTGTCCGAGTTACATTACCGAAGCAACTTCAGTTCAATAACCCCTGGTATGGTTACAGGTGTTAACTGGCTTCAAGCATTAGAATCAGACTTTTTAGTTGGTAAGGAGGCACGTGTTTCCTCGGTAAGGTAATCATGGAGGCTGATAGAGCATTGAAAATAGGCTTGCATGATTTGCTAGACTTCCCTCAATTCCTTGTTTTTCCTGGCTATTTGAAAGACAGTAATTTTCATCAGGAAATTCTCCTATTCCGACTAACCCAGAGAATGGTGCGTGTGGTCATGTGTGTGACACTTCAATTAATAATTAAAAAATACACCTACATGTGTATGTAGGTGTATGTTTTAATTATTAATTGAAGTGAAAACTTCTTTAGGCGCGTTGGGTATTTTTTGAGATGGGAAAAAATCATTGAACTCGCTACACTGTTACCGACACCGAGTTACATTCGGATGTGTTTGGCTGTCCGCGGTTTTAATGTATATCCGATATGTCAGTGAGTGATGGCAAAGTATTCTGTTTGTGTTTTGTTTTCACTCTGTCGGCACTCCCGGAGTGCTACTGTTTTTTTTTTAATGGCGTTATCTATGTATACACTACAGACATAAAATTTCGGGAAGTAACAGAAAATAAAGAACTAAATCATCATCATATGCCTAGGATTTTCCCAACTATGTTGGGGTAGGCTTCCAGTCTAACCCGATGCAGCCGAATACCAGTATTTTACATGGAGCGACTGCCTATCTGACCTCCACAATCCAGTTAATGGGCAATACGATACCCCTTGGTAAGACTGGTTGTTAGACTTTCGGGCTTCTGACATAACGACTGTCAAAGTTCCAAGAATGACAGCCCAGACCTTCCGAGGCACGGAGGGGGCCTCGGTATGTACAGATGGTCACCCATCCACGGACCGACTGCGGCAAGCGTAGCTTATCCTCGTAGATCGACCCGTGCGGCTGTTATTACTTAGCCAAAACTCCTCCATAAAATAAAGAACTAAATGTAACAAACAATAAAATTACAGGTAAATTAACAGAATCTACTCAGCCTATCGCAGTTCACTGCTGGACATAGGCCTCCCTCAGGCTGCGCCACGACACCATTTTTTTATCATTACTGCAAATTGTTATTATTACCTAGTAAGGTAAACAATCTTAAAATGGAGCAGTTAAATTATTTGTATAAAACCAAATCAAGAAAGATATAGGTAGCCGTCTCAGTTCTTAATAATTACCTAACAAAAATTTGAGAAAAAAAAAACATGAGGTATTCAAATTATTATTATAACTTGCGACCCAAAAATGTTGATCAGCCATTTTTAAGAAAAGATAAGATACTTACATATTTTATTTGCTCTTGGAACATGTTTACACATACAAGAATAAAAACGTGCATGCAGGTTTTTTTTTATTATTCATTTCAAATTACGACGATAACACGAACCATTTAAACTGCAAGTTTTTCCGTTCTAGCATCAGTTGTGGTTTTCTGTATCCATCCACACTGGATTAAATTTTTGTTACACCTTTCAAGCGTCGTCGCGGCCATAGAAATGAAATGCAGACCCCGTAGAACATGGCGGGACGAGCTGGAGAAAACAAAGGACCAGTGGTCCACTTTAGCCTTGGATCGAAAGAGCTGGAAGTCATGGGGAGAGGCGTTTGCCCAACAGTGGGATGATGCAGGCTAACAATAACAGCAACCTTTCACCACCTCTAACCTACTCCGAGGAAACTAGAGCCTCCTAGCTACCAGATGACCAATAACCAACATAATTAAGTAGTATTATGTACAGTCACGTCAACGTCACGTCAGTCAACGTTTTTGCAGTCATAGGTAATTATATTTTATTACTTTCTAAGAATGAGTCATGTTTTGATACTTACAAAAAGTAGCTTAATCATTGGTGTGTCTATGCTGACAATGGCATGAGCTGACCTAACCTCGAGTTATTATGACGTATGTGGAACTGGCTCCTTCATCAGATAATCAGCCTATAATGTTCCCATTGCTGGGACACCGGCCTTCTCTCTGTTAGAGGAGGGAACGGCCGCATTGTCGGCCACCGTGAAAATGATGACATCGGGGTTTGACTTTACGGTGTCAAGAATCGCTCTCTAGGAAAACGTACCAACTTACTTTCATATACATATAACGTTTCAGAGACGTCATTCGCCGGTAAATTGCAGACGCTATGTAGCAGCCAGTGCAGTCTTAAGAAACCCTAGCTTTTTAACTCCCTTCTTCTTCATCGCTTCTTCACCGAATGCCCCTTCAAATCCTTAACCCATGATGGGACTTGCAAGCTTTCGTTGTTATAGAACAACGAAGGCTTGCAAGTACAACTGACGAAAGAAAATACTTGCTGCCTCCATTTCTTCGCGTTAGAAAGTGTCTGAAGCCCAGGCACGTTGTTTTTCTCCGTGGAGTTGCCGATACTTGCTTTTTTGTTTCTTGTTTCGTCCGAGCTCCAATTTAACACTTGTCGTTGGCGTGGCGCCTTCGTATTGTGGGCGAGGTGAGAAATGGCCGCTGGTTTTTTAAAAAGAAAAATATTTGATCAGGAAAATAAATGGATTTTAAGCGAATTGATACTATTTCAGAAATGGATCACTGCAACTCACCAAAAATCTCAACGTGAAAAACTAATGTCAGATGAGCTTGAAACGAACTGTCAGTCCCTAGCATCCAGGCATCAGACAAAACCAGACTGGTGCTTGGTTTCTTAAAGGATCCAGAACCCATCGTGAAAAGTTTAAAAAATAATAAATTTTTTTACTCTTTAAGGAAAACGTAGGTGACCGCGACCGATTTTTGACATACATTATTTTGTTCGACGTCGGCGTTGAAGTGTTGAATGACAGATTTTTTTTACAGTGTTTTACGAAATTTGCTGACATGGTCACTTCACAGAAATAAAATAGGAAACTCAAACTAGACAAGTCCACTACTTGACATGACAAATGCATAGTTTGCTGATTTCACACAAAAGATTAAAGGAATCAATGGCTTTTAGTTTTACATCTCAAAGTTGATTGTGGATTAACTCCAACGGCCACTCCTCTCCGTCCCCACTATAGTGCGGTCAAATCAAAACTTTTTGCGTTCAAGAATGTCCGTAAAAAAGTCGCCCGTGTAATGACGATCTGATTTGTGGACGACCGTTAGCACTGCGCAGGCGCTGCCCGACACCCATTGTCCGTTCGACTCCCGGGCAGAGTAAAAAGATCGCGATAAATACGTGAGCTGTTATTAAGAACTGTTATATCGCAGATTTTCGATGAAAAATGTCATTTCAGGTTAATGATCGAACGTGATTTTTGTGATAGTAATTGATTCATATTAAGTGGTATTTTTAGAAATGTAACGGATTTGTATGGGCACGTAGTTTACTTTTAAAATTTTAGAATACTTAGTATCCATAAAAGTTAGATGTTCCTTTTTGGCTAGACTATTTAGTCATTTGTTGTCGAAAAAAGATAGTCTATCGTCGTTGTTAATGAGACGCAGACATCTTAAGTTAACTTGGATGTTTCTAAAATAAAATGTACCTAAGCTTTCATAATATTTTATAGAGAAGCATCTACATAAAATAATCAGCCTATACTGTTCCCACTTCTGGGACACAGGCCTCCTCTCGTCGAGAGGGAGTGGGCTGTGCTGTAATCCACCACGCGGGCCCAGTGCGGGTTGGTAGATGTCACATGTATTCGATTTTTGGTTCTAGGACATGCCGGTTTCCTCACGATGTTTTCCTTCGACGTTATAAGGTACTTAATAAGCATCTATCTTGAAACAAACTATTCCTGATAGTTTCACATTTCGGCATACTGGCCCTTGAATCCAACATACCTAGTTGAGAAAAACGGAAAAATCTAGGCAGATTGCTTCCATAATGCTTAACCGTAACACCAAAAAATAATTATTCAGTGAAGTGTACAATTTGGTCGACATCACAAGACCGACTGGTTCAACCAAAGAAGTGAGTTTATTCAATCAAGCTTTTTACTTTGAAGAGTAAGTATAGGAGCGCCATCTAGTATGATAGTACGAAACTAATCGGCTGATAACTCCTTGGCTAGCAGTTGTTACTTGTTATTGCTTTTTTTAAATAATAATCAAATGCTTAGTTGCAACTTTGTTACAATTTGGCTATTTAGGTACTGGTATAGGTATTTTATTTAATTACTTCAGTTAAGTATATTATTTTGTACGAAAATTATTTGACGCCGAAAAATATTGCAATTTGTTTATGAAGAGTGGGAAGTGACGCACATAATTACCAAATAGAAACAAAATATAAGACCAACACATTCATTATGAATGTTGACAACCGATTATGCTCTACAATTGGATTTGTAATGGTGTCGATCGATAAGTATTCGGGAATCGGAGAATAATTTAGTCGAAAAATAAATTAATAAATATTTGCCCACTCTAAGTTTATGTTAGAATGAAAAGGGGCCATAAAGTTTTAGAGCTTATAAAACTATTTCACAAGGAATTCTGAGAGAGACGGCGCGGACGCAGTCTCTCACTACCAAAAATAACGCGTCCGAGTTATCCACATTAGGGATAATCGCAAGGGTCAACCTATCCGCAGTGCAATGGAAAGGCCTCGCCCTGGGGGAACCGCCTTCTTGATCACGGTTTCCCCTACGCCAGGTAAGTATGCTTATTTTACAGAAAATCGCGAAGGTCATTCAACGGCGGAGAATCTTAACACCGCGATTCAAAAAACGGGTTGAATTGTACAACGCCATCTATCGAGGAGGTAAGAACTAAATTACACTGGCGGACAAAGTACTCTATTGAACGAGTCAAACTGGCTCATTTTGGTTACGAAAGAAAAAAATCAATTACAGAAGCGAGTGGTCCATAATTTGGGCCTTCTTACAGCAACAGAGCGTCCGTCCATCTGTCTTAATGTGTTTATCGCGTGTGAACTTGTTTAAGATTCGAGAAAATGCACCGAGGTGGTTACTACCGGATACAAAAAAGAATCGAAAATGTGGAAGGATTTGTAGTTGACGTCAATATTATGGTGACGGAACTTTATTGCGCTTATTTTCTCGCAAACTGAAACAAATGAATGCACTGACCTTCTTTATAGTTGAACAACATTTTTATTATTCGCATCGTGCATATTATTAGGTAAGTAGGTAATAGCTTCTGCCCGCGACATCATCTGTGTGTAGGTATCACCTGCCCGCATTGTCACTACGTTTTCACCTATTGATCTTTCCGACTAATTTTTCATTTTGCTCGGCTTTAGCGTGATGTTAAAAAGCCTATAGCCTTCCTAAAGAACTGGGCTATCAAATGCCAAAATACTTTTTCAAATCCAGTACCTACCTAGTTCCAGAGATTAGCGCTTTCAAACAAACAAAGAAACAAACAAACTCATTAGCTTTAGGTATCATTAGTATTAAGATAAACATACTGCAAAAATGCAATGTTCGGCCCATCATTCAATAATAATTAGGTATGCGTTTTACATTCAGTAATAACAAAAAGCTCTTGACTGATGGACCATGCACTATCTAATAGAAATCATGAACGTTTATTATTTTATATTATTTAAAAAATCCTATTAATAAACAAAGCAGAAACGTAATCCTTTATCACCTTCTGTCTGACCAACTCGTAACTTTAGGTTTAGGGTCATAATGACCTCTAGTTTTTATGGGATTCTAGAAATAATGTTGAGTATTTGTCCTACAGACGTTCTTGGAACGAGTTGGGCTGGTTTGCTCCGCTGCGAGTGTACGGCACGGGATTTAATTACTGCTATAAAATTATTATGCTATTTATACCTGTTTGCTGCTGATCTTGAGATTATTGGATGCAGAATATGTTTGGTCAAAAGGTTTTAACTAGGTAAGTACTTAACTATTTACTTTTTGCTGACTGTTTCTTTTTGGTCAACAGTGTACGACACTAACACCTCGAGATCGGGGCTTATTACTAATACACGTTAAGCAACGCTTGTCGAGATCAGTCCGAGGATAGGTGACCATCCATTACCTACATAGCGAGACACAAAGCACGTTAAGCGGTTGGTCCCGACTGTCATTTGTAGATCTTTGACGTTCGTTATGGTTAGCCAGAAGCCCGAAAGTCTGAAAACCAGTCTTACCAAGGGGTATCGTCTTACCCAATAACTGGGTTGTGAAGGTCAGATAGGCAGTCGCTCCATTGCATGTAGAATACTGATATTCAGCTGCATCCAGTTAGACTGGAAGCCGGCCGACCCCAAGATAGATATAGTTGGAAAAAGGCTAGGTTTTAGGATTTTGTAAAAAAAAATCGTGACTGATTTTTTCTGGTCAACAGTCTACGACAATAGCACCCTGTTTCAGAAAAGCTAATTAATACAAAACTTAGTGGAATTAATTATCAACACACTAAATCACATAACATTAGCTTGACAGTCTGTTAGCCAATGTTTGTGTTGATAAGCATTTCGGAAACCGAGTGAGTCCGAGTGTCAGCTAATGACTATTTAATTATTGCTGTTAAAACATTTTGTAGTTTTCAAATAAAATAAGTATCTACCTATGCAATAAGGTTGCCTTGTGAGGTCCCGTTTACGTATTGTTGCTGTAGGTAAGCTGCAATGAAAGTAATCTAATTTTTTTTATTTATTTTTTTATTGCTGAATGGGCCTGCTCTCGATCTCGATTACGTCTGATGGAAAGCGGTGGATGAGGTCTATGATGGAACGAGCGTGCCCACAAGATTGCTGTTCACTATTGATTTAAAGGCAAACGGGTTAAATGTGGAAGGGAACGCAGACGCTGGCAGAGATTTCAAGACTTTGGCTGTGCGCATAATAAATGTGGAAAGCAGTGGTGGCCCAGTGGTAACGGCCGCGACTTACGAGTTGTAGGTCGTAGGTTGGAACCCAGACCGGCGCGGCGCTTTACTTTGTATAAATTATGTCATCAGCACTGCTCTCAAAACGGTGAAGGAAAACATCGTGAGGAAACCGACATGTCCTAGAACCAAAAAAATTCGAAGACATTTGACATCTAAGTACCAACACGCACTGGGCCCGCGTGGTGTATTACGGCCCATTCCCTCTCACTGAGAGGAGGCCTGTGTCCCAGCAGTGGATACATTATAGGCTGATTATGTATAATAAATGTGAAGGAGAAGCGCTGAGTACGACAGGTCGGGATATCTAATAAATCGAAATACTGCATAGTTTTCTTTGACACCCAACAATGCGAGTTATTCCGGTCTCCTACCACGCGTTGCAAGCATTTGTTTTGTTCTATTTCATTTTCTGGAGCTGACTCGTCAAGTTTGACTTTCTTAACAAAAAACAAAAGAATTAATTAGATTAACATAAAACAAGGTACTTATTTATTGTTAGTTTTGGCGCGAAGACGCCCTGCTCCATCTAATTTCATATCGTTCCATCTCCAAATCGTTATCGCACGCATCGATATGCTTTCTAAAACTCCAATTTTCTTTTACATTGTCGTGTTGAAGTGAACTGGCTCGGTACGTATTTAATTCCTTATCAATGGTGCCACCGGTCGTCCCGTTATCTAATTTCTGAACGAATGGAGACGGCCATTTTGCCGCCAACCGTGACCAATGCTACACTTTGGTGTCCGAGATTTTTATATTGAGAGTAGGGTACCTACAGTCGTCTACAAAAAAATAACGGAAATTATAAAAAAAAAAAATTGAACGTTTTTTCTTGTAACGCAGGACAGCTGAAATTGTATAATCTTAAAAATGCAAAGAGAGCCTAAATATCTGAAAATATCAATCTTTACTTAGTACCTAAAGGAGAAAAAAGGTCAAGAGATGATAGGTTGACTAGGAGGTATCAATCATCACCATTATGAGGCCTGCCTACGACATAGGCCTCTCCAATTGCGAGCTATTCAGGTTCAGCTCGATTCTCGGCAACACTCAGCAAGGTGTCAATATCCTCCTCATATTTTTTACAATGTTTTTTTTTTAAAATCCAAATCGTTTATTTGCTTAAAATGTGGTAGGTACAAAAGATGATATTATGTAAAATTGTAGTGCAAAGACACATTCCGCCATGTAATGATGGCATGCAAATTATTTGTTCGGGTTATGCATGTTTATTTGTTCGGGTCGTTTAGCGCAGTAAGAAGCAAATTTTACAAATAGGGACTTCAAAATAGCGATACGTTTGTTGTTAGTTGAATCGAATGACCACCAAAATAAAAGAAAATTTGACAGTTCTAATTATCTAAACAATAAATGTACGGTTCACATTTTTAGGTATTTCTCTAATTGATTGAATTCACTTTGTCATCATTACATAAAATATAATAGTTTCCGCTCAAAGCTGCGGTTTACGATTGTTTTATCATGATACTGTTTTATTTTTATGAAATACGTTTGAATACTTGGAATGAATCTTAAATCTTTAGTCTTTTCTATAAAAATTAGACAATACACTCATATTTTAGGTTATGGAAGTTAATCTCAGAAGACCAATAATTCTTGTAATTAAAAACCTTCTAAATCTAGTCGCAATCTCATCTAAGCGACATGCCACAATCAATGTCAAAAATGTAGGGAAACTAGAGGTATTTTTGACATATTGAGACTGAGAACGTTCTTAAAATTATTTATGTATGTACCTACGATAAATAGGTATGTGCTTTGAGTGTACTCACAAACATGACTGAAAAACCACAAAAGGAGGCTTTATGTCTTGATTTGCGAATGTGTATCCGATACAAGAACGAGGCCTTTCAGATAGGCAGGTAGGCACTGAATCAAATTGAGAAAAAAATGCGCCCATTACAATATTGGTAGGTACGTCACGAACGAGGTGGCATCAATCACGTGTAGCCCCAAATAAGCTACTTATTTGAAAGCAGTACGAGGTCACAGAGAAGCACAAAACACAGCAGTAGAAAAGGGTAAAAGTTTTCATAATCTCGGTAATCTGCGGGGTAATTGCGTAGCGCACTAAAGCCTAACCTGGCCTTCATGACCTTCATCGGTTAACAGGGCGCTCTCACCAAAATCAAAAGCCATTTATTCAAAATAACAACAAAAGGCAGTCCACCAAAATACCCGCTCTTCATCTCTTCCTAATGCGCATTACAGTATGTTACATTACATTACATTAAATTATAGTGGGCAGTAGCCCAGCAGCACAGCTGTTTGTTAAGTTAGAAGAAGACCATTAACTAGGAAGCTCTTCTTAGAGCTTTATATACCTACTTACTTTTAAAGAACCTTGAATGTCGTGCCATTCATACAAACACGAAAAATCCGGCTTTCATCCAATAAAGGGATAAAAGCCTAAAAATACACGCAAAATGAAGCAATGCAAAATCTAATCGCGCAAATTCAGCAACGCTAAGTTTTTTCAGGCCCCAAAATGAAACTTTTTAACCTGCCAATCAGTTTTAGTAACGTGCATAACACACATTTATTCTCCCAATTTCCCCCCGGCATAGCAAAATCCGTTTTTTAAATATTTACAGTTTAGTTATGTAGATACAAATTTTTGGTGCATGGCGAGCCGGTGCGGCAGTTGCCATGGCAACCACGTCGTTGTTTTACCGATCGGGCTTTGTCTATTCTTTTTTATTCTTGTTTGGCTTTTTTCGTACGGAAATATAGGCACAGGCATGGAGGCAGACAATGCCTTTTATAGGGTAGTACCGTCGTATGTTAGATATTCGTGTGTATTTCGTGACTAACAATTAAATTGTAGCGAGCTACAGGTTTCATGGACATTTTTTATTTTATGGAGCTAAAAATAGAGCCTTTACGCGTTGCAGTGTACCTAAGTACCTATCTGCAATATCTATTTAATTATGATAATTATGTGTGGAAAAGTTCTCTTGGTTATATTTTTAGATGATCATGATACAATTAAAGTCTGGTTCGGTAAAGAACCATCTACATGATTCGTCTGTGTGTAGGTATTTTGTATTTCATAATTTTTTGTGTATAGATAAAAATCCAACATGAAAAGTATTCTATGTTTTTTTATTCTCTAGACCCGACTCTACCTATTCTATCAAACATAACGATCAGTTAATAGGCTTAGGTGCGAAAAGGTAACAGACATTCGTTGGTCTAGTCTAGCGCTAGGTTAGTCTAGCGCTATTTATTTATTTATTATTTATTTATTTAATACTTCAAGCACAAAAATATACAGAGGCGGACTTAATGCCATAGGCATTTTCTACCAGTCAACCTTCGCCGCTATTGCCGAACATGAGGTCATGGTTTGATTCCCAGGTCGGTCACTGAGAAATTCTTGATAGTAAAACCCAATACCTAAATTGGGTTTTACTATCAAGAATTTCTCAGTAGCAGTCTGGATTTGTGCCCGGTTGATGGCAATAGGCTCGCCCCCTATTACATGGGACTTGAACATAACTGGCAAAATTTGGGTGTAGGTACCTACTATGGGTACAAATCTGCCTAACCCTTCGGGGATTACAGCCCTGATGTTTGTATTCAAGACTAGCAGCGCCCCGCGGTTTCACACGCTTAAGTTTCGATCCCGTGGGAATATTGGGATAAAAGTAAAGTATCTAATATCCTATGTCCTTTCCCGGGACTCAAACTATCGTTATACCAAATTTCATCTAAATCGGTTCAGCGGTTTAAGCGTGAAGAGGTAACAGATAGACAGACAGACAGATAGACACACTTTCGCATTTATAATATTATTATGGATTGCCAGTCTAGTAACCTTCGCGCCACTAGACACCATATAAAACTTTTCTCTGCATTTATGCCCGAGTGGATGCTCGTCCCTATAACTAGGAAAATTTGTGTTTACTATTGTACACACACCTCTGTCTGTTCCTTCGGGGAACATAAGCGTGATGACGATCAGCATAGTTATTCACAACTACTCGATACGCTTCCGTATATCGTATCGAACATCAATCAATGTTATCGCAGGAGAAAACCCGAAAACTGCCGCATGCCGCCGCGGTCAACGGTGACCGCGAACAATAGATTTTCTATTGTCTGGTCTGCTGTCTGACAGTCAACATGTTTTCAATCGACAGGATAATTTTTATTCGTGGAATAAAATTGACGTGTGACAGATTTCGTATAGAAGAACTGTCAAAAATTCAAAATTATTTCTCGGATATTATTATCTGGCGTTGGAAAAATCAGCCCTAAATCAAATAGACGACCGCTATTCTTCCAATAGCTGTTTGCTTGCAACGCAAATCAGGTTATCGAAATGTGTCATTTTCGAAACAATAAGCCTGTCGGATGGTTGTGAATATCTATGCTGGATTCTTATTCGTCCTAGGCATTCATTAGTCATAGTCTATTATTGAGACAGAATTTGTTTAAAAATTAGAACTCAAACCTCAAAATCGAAACAAACGAAAGCTAAAAAGGTATTGATAGAATAATTATCAGTTACTTAATTTTAACGACTGCGATTAAAATGATGCTCAATTCTTTCATAATCTAATTTGCTATAGGAATTACGTTAGGCGCACAATTTGGTGTTCTTAACCTAGTAGGTAATCGAAGGTGAATTGTAAACGAAACATTATGATAATAATAATATTCATTTTAAGTCTATCAATGAGCCCTGAATTATAATTTTTTTTAAATATCCTATATTGACTGTTTGTATACAATTTCGTGACAAAACAATTTGAATCATAACGTGACACAGTAAAATATATTTTTAATTGTTGGTTTCATGGAAGTAATTTTCATGATTGACGTGAAGCTAGTCACGACTAAACAACAGCGTGCGTTCTAAGTACTCGATTTTATAATAAAATGGTGAAATTCACAACACTTACAGATTCCCTTTTTCGACATCAATGCAATGTCTTAGGTTAAAACTAAGTCATAACTTTTAATTTTTATTCTATGAAACTGAAAAAGTAAATATCAAAAGGTGTATCAAACAGGCTAATGATAAGGTATATGAATGCTCCTGTCAAAATGATAACACTGATCTGAAGTTACTCACAAATCCAAAGTGTTGGCGAACAGTGTTTCGCAATATTATTTCTTCAAAATTTAGAATAATATTGTTTAAATAACCATGCTATCCAGCCTGAGAACTGGAGTACAGGGCGTGGTATGTCCGCTAAAATATTTAACAATTGTGTGGCTACTGTAAACAAACTTATTATATAATAACTTTTTGACGTTTGAACTGTGATTATTTGTGATCGTAATTTCAGTTACGCGCTGCATCCAGGAATATTCAGACCAGCGCAGCTCTACAGCATGACAGCCTGTTCGTCCACCGTGATAGTCCCGAGGACAACCCTGACATCCCCTTCGAATTCACGGATCAGAACAAAAAGGTCAGTGACAGTCATCTGTTTTCACTAAACATTGCTTTTTAAGCTGTACTTAATTCAAAATATCGCTGACTGTGACGGAAGATTGTCATTTTTGAAATTTTTTGCTAAATGCGAGGCTTATCTATTAGTAACAATGGTTATAGATAGCTGATGTGAAGACAACCTAGGTAATTATTTTAGGTTAACCTAGGAAATTGACAGCAAAATATAACATTATATTGAGTAGTTTGTACACTGTTCAGGCATGTTTCCTAGGATTACAAGTAGAAAAGCTAATAAAAGCATGTTAAAAACATAGATCCTACAATACTTACTACTTGAGTTATAATTTATGTCAGGTTCAAAGTTGTGCTAACAATCACAATTACGATTTAGTTCATTTTCTGTGCTTCAAACCTATAGTTGTTTATTCTGTATGCATCAAGCTCAATCATCATTAATTTTACCTACTACTACGGCTAAGCCAAAGGAGGGTTACAATTTTTACAGGCTATGTATGTTCATCTGTTCCATCATAACTCCTTAAATATTCATCATAATTTCAAAATATTGCTGATTGTTATTCCAGAGAGTCGAAGCCTTACTTGGGATTTATCCCGAAGGTCACAAGCGTGGAGCAATGATCCCGCTGCTGGACCTGGCTCAGCGTCAGGCTGGAGGCTGGCTGCCCATTTCTGCCATGCACAAGGTAGCTGATCTCCTCAAGCTGCCACGCATGAGGGTTTATGAAGTGGCTACATTCTACACTATGTTTATTAGGTAAGATTATGTTGTGAAAATATTAGGTCCTAAATGAAATTGGTGTTTTGTCAAACTCTCACCCCCCCTAATATAATGTACTCTGTGGTCAAACTGGCCACTTTGATCTCAATTATCTGGCATTTGGTTAGGAATTCCAAATTCAAATTTAGGTTTGTGTATTTGTTTAGAATTTAGTGAGTGATTCATTTGTTTTCGCGCCATTAGATTTTTCTTTGACTCTTGACATTTTTCTGTTCACAATAATTAGAAAACTCAAAATATAGTTTTTTTTTTTTTATACGAGTTGCACCGAGGCACCAGCACTGATACAAAAGAAGGTAACAGTTACCTATTGGTAGTGTGTCTTCTCACAAGAGCACAGCAAAACCAAATTATTACATTCTATAATAAATAGTTTGACAGTTCTTTTGATTACTGTATTGCTAATAAGTTAAATATCCATCTGATTAAAAATCTTAACTACCATTTAATGTGGTGAATAGGGATGAATCTTTAAAATAGATTTTAATTTTGAAATAATAATCATAGTCTGCTGCCACAAAGCACACTTAATTGTTAATTATATAACAGTAAACACATTACGAGTCCTTTTTGGCTACAAACTACATTTCAATGTTAAAATCCATGTAAAAAAAAATATGTAGGTACTCAAAAGTACAGTACCTTTCCCATGATAGTCCACTGTGTGCGTGTGTGATTAGCACTTTACCTTTAGTCAACACGTAAAGAAAAAATAAAGCACAATAACAAAAATTATATGTGCAGCACCAAACACGTGAAGTTATTTATTAAATATTTTTTTGGTAGAAAAAATAAATTCAAGAAGTGAAACTTCTTAACAATTAAAGAATAAGAGAGATCTAAAGTGTGAGAGACAGATACTTACATCATTCTGCCCTCCCATGTAACGAAATGTGCCTGAACGTGACGCGTCCTTGAAATTTCTAAGAAGTTTCACTTCAAAAAACAAAACAAACATGGGGGCGTCACATCCGCGCAAAACAGGTTTTCAGCGACGGCCAGCGCTGACTTGATGACGTCGAGCAATGCAGCATATAAGTACCTAGATAATAAAAATAAATAATGAAGTTAATTGTGTTAATTACTTAAACTTACAGACGACCAATCGGCAAGTACCATATCCAAGTATGCACAACAACACCCTGCTGGCTCCGTGGCTCTGATGCGATCCTGAAGGCACTGGTCGACGGAACACAGTGTCACGTCGGTGGCAACAGCCCCTGTGGAAAGTTCTCCATTTCTGAGGTGAAAACATTTTTTTCTACATAATAAAACATCATAAATTCATTCATTCACTGATAGACAACGCGCAGCCAAAACTGCTGGGTCTTGAAGCATGAACACAAGAGTTCATTACATAATTCGCTAAGGAAGGATTTTTGAAAAATAGTTTCCTGAAGAGGTTGCCGATGGGAAACCCCATCGAGCTTGTCTATAAATAAAACTTCACGATAGTTTTACCAAGAGGGA
The DNA here is from genome assembly GCA_963669345.1 of Gortyna flavago. NCBI lineage: Eukaryota > Metazoa > Arthropoda > Insecta > Lepidoptera > Noctuidae > Gortyna > Gortyna flavago. Next base: position 2,881,103 of record OY770136.1, on the reverse strand, counting down.
ACGCAGAGACAAGGACGTCTATGCTAAAAGTTTCATACCTACTATGGTTATAATACTGTATATTTTAAATAATCTAATCTAATAGGAATAAATATCGTAGTTTGACAGTTTTTGTATAGGGAATAATAATATGTCAAACGGTCATATTCTTCAGATAAAAGTAATCTGACTTTTGAAAAATCAGTCCTCAATAAAACAAAAGACTAAATCCATGCAATAACTATTGAAGTATTATTAATATATCGGTGTACATTTGTTTGCATAGGAGTTTATCAAAGTAACATTACATCAAACTAAACAAGCATTGCAGTAAGATGACAACATGCTCGAAGGAATGACATTCTAACAAACAAGTTTCACACTATAAAAGGACCCCTTTGCTACTGATCTTGACTTATTTTTTAATCGACTTCAAAAAAGGAGGAGGTTCTCAATTCGGATGTTTATATATATTTTTTTTTTAAATATATTTTCGGGCATAACTCCTAGACGGATTTGCAAAATTCTTTTTTGTCCGATAGAGGTTTATTTTTCACAATGGAGTATTTATTTGTGTTTCCAGGTTGAATGCCTCGGTGCTTGTGTCAACGCTCCTATGGTTCAAGTAAACGACGATTACTACGTAAGTATATTTTTCTAATATAGTAGTGGTGTTCAGCTAATACTGGTATTCAGCTGCATCTGGTTAGACTGGAAGCCGACCCCAACATAGTTGGGAAAAGGCTAGGCAGATGATGAGTAGTGGTGTTCAGATCCACTATAGTCACTTTAAAATCAGCTACACATATAAGAAGTCAAGAATTCTTATGCTTTGGAGAGCACAAAACTGAAACTATTATGCCCGTGTTCACTAAAACCAAGTGACACCTAAATTAATGCCTAAATAAAAGCGCGCTGTTTTAACGCTCGGCTTGCACTGAAAGTTGAAAATACAACGCGCTTTTATTTAGGCCTTCATTTAGGTGTCACTTGCTCTTCGTGTCGTGTATGTGTTAGTGAAAACGGGCGTTAGCCACACGCTCAGGTATTGATTGATTTATTTATTGAGGACCTGAAATAAAGTACTACACATGTACACAAATACAATAATTTTTTTTTGTATTAAGAAATATTATAATAATATGGTTTATTGTACCCCAAAACACTTAACTACATTTTATCACTAGGTATATGTGTGCAATTTTCTCTCATTTTTCAGGAAGACCTGACAGTGGAAGACACGAAAGAAATAATTGAGAAATTGAAAAAAGACGAGAAACCAAAAGCTGGCCCTAGGTATAATATACCCTATCTATCACTTTATTTACTTAACCTTCGTGATGGAGTCGAAAGAATACAACTTATAATAATTTAGACGTGTTTGCAAGGCGGACATGAATAGAACAAACACTTAATTGTGATGTTTGGAAGGAAGGAAAATAAGAAAGTTTGAAACTATAACCTGGTCCTGGGGCGCCCCAAATTTCGAAAAGTAGGTACTTTTTAATTAAATCCCAAAGAAGTCCAAAAATATCTCAAGAGAGTACTCAGTTTGGAGTTGAAGGTCCTGCTCCCTGATTGACACACTATCAATCACAATCTGAATCATTTTGAAGGATAATGCTAATCCATTGCTTCATAATGTTCGAAAAATTTGTCGGCTCAACAACTTAAATAACGCAATGAATGTTGTTGAACTGTCAAAATGAAAGCCGTTGCTACTGTTAGCGTGTCAATTACTCCCACTGTACGTATGCAAAATATAAATGTAGGGTGCTAAAATTCTTGAGCTCTGTGTGCTTATTTATATTACTCTTGCATCCTACGTTGTCTTCATTCTCAAATCTTTCTGCATTTAGTTAACAAAGCAACCATTTCCGTATTAGGTACATTCTCAAAAAAAAAAACCTATCCGAGAATTCCGAGACGAGATGCAAAATATTTCGGGCTCATCTCGCACGTTCTTGCATCCAAAATTTTGACTTTTCTGTAAAAGTCGACGAAGTGTCTTCTGCTTCTTTATGAGTGGACAAAAGAAAACCTATCAGAGGCGGGATGCAAAGTTTTTCGCTGACCAGTACCAGTGACCAGTGATAGTGGACCATCGGCAAACGCACCACCATAAAAATAAATTCTTGACGGGTGCCAGCGCACATTATGACCGAGTTTTGGCCATGGCAGCCATGTAAGTCCATAATGGCAGCCATTCCCAGCGGAGACCAGGGTGCTTACTCTCGAATATAATTCCGATAGATCGACATTGGTCAAACGTCAGTTGGATGAGTTAAACATCAGGGATTGGCTAGACTCAGCGAGTCCAGCCAATCCCTGACGTTTGACTGACAATTCCAATGTCGATCTATCGGAATTATATTATTACCCAGGTGTCGTATTATGACAGTATGCCATTATGATTCCAGTGTAAGAGAGAGACGGAGCTATACATGACCGGTCGCACCATCCCTTTTTAGCACTGGAATCATGATTGCATTAATACTTTGTATTACAGCCCCAGGCTGCGGTGCGGGGACTGTTATAGTGCAGGCGTGTGCGCATACAGGTGCACTCTCTCTTCCCTTCCCTTCTCATAGCCCGATAGGAATTGGGACGGCAATCCGACACTCGCTTCCGCTCCAGCAGGCGCAGGACGGCGACGCGTGCGCTGAGGCACGGGGTGTCACACCGCCAACTTCCAAACTCCGGGCTGTTAGATACTGAGAAATTCATAATGGAAAAACCCAATAACACTTCACCCAATCTGGGATCGAACCCAGGACCACACCATCAGTAATTCAGATACAAATAATCATACATATACAATATCTATTTGGTAATTTTTTTATTTTATTTTTCTCAGGAGTGGACGATTCGCTTCCGAACCCCTAGGAGGACTGACATCCTTGAGTGAAGAACCAACCGGCCCCGGCTTCGGACTACAAGACGGCTTGAAGTAAAGCTCTTGAACAATAGCTTTCAAGTTTTGTAAATCTTATTTATAGGCAATATTTAAATAAATCATTGTTAGATCAGTTGCTTTTTTTATTTACTTACTTTTTTTTTTATTCTGTAGTTTAACAAGTGAAATCACGTTCACGAATGCCTCAGATTGCCTCAGAAAGAGATTGGCCGTAGTGGTAAATGCACGAGCGACTCTCGCGCTCCGACCAAAAATATACAAGAAAAAAATTAATGGCACTAGGCGGCAATAGTAAGCACAAATTAGATGTCTAATTTCATGAATAAAGGAGCGAGCGAAGGAGAGGAAAATCTAAGCCATACTTCTTTTACACACTTCCAACAATGTGTGTGGAACTGTATTTTCCTGACATAAGGTAGGTTTTGCATTGATATCCAATGTCTGTTATATTTTTTTTCTGTTTATTCAACAAACTAAGGAAATAACTACGCTGTAAGTACCTACTTACATACCAACCATAAAAGGGCTTACTTACTTAATAGGTACTAAACCAGAAAGCCTTTTATACACTGTTAAGGATTATATTGAGGACAAAAAGGCTTGGGATTGAGTTGCTTCCAATTTTTACATTTTGAATGTTTTTATTTTTTTTTCTATATACACATTGACATTAATTAATGAATTTTATATAAACATTGACATTTGCTTACTTTGTAAAGTAATTATTGTGCATGTGAAGACAATGTGGGTCATTTTATTATTATTTTTTTTGTTTAATTATGTAGTTTTTATTATTCTCTTTGTTTTGTTAGTTTTTTTTCTAGGTCTGGCAGTTTGAGTAATTTATGTGGCCTACCCAAATGTCCTTTCTTTGGTAGGTATTGTTCGTCGAATCGTTGAGCTCCTTAAGTTTTGAGTTGAGCTGCACGATTTCTGACAAATGCGTGCACTGACTGGACAGGTCCTCTCAATCTGTGTGGTTCTTTCCTCAAAAGACCATCTCAGACATCGATCTACATGGTCTTCATATAACCTGACCAAGATTATGTCTGGACTTTAAAAGAGACCTCTGAGTTTGTTTAAAAATATGATTGACGTGTAAAAGTGTTTGTGCAAACCTACTTACAAAATAAAAATCATTTATCATTTATAAACATAAAAAGAATGACAGAATTACCGGCTCAAAGAAGCCACCATTCTCATGGCAAATCAAATATTTCCACATTGAATATCGACGAAAGCCTTTGCGAAATTCTGATAAGCTAATTAGTAACGTGACTAATGTGTGAGCTATCTCGTTCATATGGTACCTACCTACTACGAAACTGGCTACTTACGTGCGATCACTGATAAGGAACACGTAAGATAGGTACTTACTTACAAGTAATTTTATTCAGTTGTGGCTATGTTATTGTCCTGTGTGTTACTATGATAAAAAAGTTATTTGTTTTAATAATTTAGGTGAGTAGGCAAACACTCTTGACAATAAAGTTGTTATTTTTTATTGTGTAAATGTTGTGATTAGTGTAACCTCCTTTTTAATACTACCATTGCTATACGTTCTGTTTTGTAAAAACGATGTTTTAAAATGAAAATAAAATTGCAGTGTCAAAATGGTGTTGATTTACAGATGACCCGTAGAAATAACAAAAATGAAACTTCTAAAGAATATACGGAAATACAACTGTGGGACCCTAATGATCCTAATGATTCCTGGGACCAAACAAATGTAAGTAGGCTTGATTTACGTTTTGCAAAGTTATGTTTAAGTTGGTTGTTAGGTTATAATTTAGTGTCAATTTTTAGATAAGTAAGTATATCAACAATTAAACTTTTTAACAGAATTACAGCCCATTACATTACTGCTAAGGCCTATAGGCATAGCTAGAGTAGCTAGGCTAAAGGCTAATTAATAGCCTAGCTAGGGATAATTCGTTTAGTTTAGAAATATAGCCAATGATGATCACCTATCACGCGTAATAGTGGTGAGCTGAGCTACTTATTCATTTGTAATCGACTAAATAGGTTGCGATTTTTGTCAGTGAACTACATAGACATACATCACATCTACAAAAACACAGGCTAGTAATGATGACATATAAATACCTAATGCTTTTATTTTAAACAATAACCCCCATAATAATAAACTTATTACATCAGATGAATAGTTACATGCCGATTTCTCTCTTTCAGTCGTAAGTAATTTGACTCGAAAGAAGACAAAGCGCTGTGTAACTATACAGACGCTTTATCAACATTTATTAGTAAGGGGTAAAATAGTGTTACTATTTAAGAATACAATAAGAAATCTACTAAAATATTTTTAGTTTAGTTTTGCACCTCTAGTGTCAAAAACTATTGACATCATTGACATGTCAGTTCTGAAATGTCAGTTGTTTGCATTTGCTTGCTGTTGCTACTTTCTGTTAGTGATTTTTCATTCGTTGATTGTTCGTGTCGTCTTCTTGGGTGTGAAAATGTCTTTCGAGGCCTAAGCTGAAAGGCATTGTGTGAACGATGAAAAGTAGCCCCACTCGCAAATATGAAAATTTCTCCAACGACAACCAAGGGAAGGAAACGGACAAGTATTCGCTAGACAGCCAAGACACCGCCAGTGTGGTTAGTCCGTTGTTGAAATTATTGATTTTGTTTGTATACTATAAAAGATGTTATTGATTTGTCGCGTTTTAATGTTTAGATTAGTCATAGCGTATGTGTTTTATCTTAACGCCTTTGATAACTGCTAGGATTATCATTGAGATGCAGAAACCGCAGTGAATCAGCGTACGAATTACCGACTGCTGTTTTGTCCTACGTATGCGCGGCATACGACCTAGATCGTTCTAGTTCTAGATATATTTCGATTGGCTTTTTCATAACTTAACCGTTTGGTGATATTTGGTATTTTTACGACAGTGAGTCTATAATCTTGGGACCTTATTTTGTAACGTTGCCAACTCGTTATTTTTGCGGCTTCTTGTATGCGTATTTTGAACTCACTTTCACCTCGACACGTTAATTGCGGATGCTTTTTACTTTGACCATACTATTAAATATTTCTTGAACAACAATTAATTAAGCAGTATCTCCCTAAAGACAATGCTTATACATTTTTTTTTCATTTGACATTCTTATTTACCCGATTTAAATAAACAAGTATTGAATTCAGTGCAATCAAGGGGCAACCATCTTTAACCCTTAAATAGACAATGCATATAAAAATAACTTTTTTTAATGAGTTTAATGAGTTCAGTTCAAATCAGAAACATTTGCCCAGCCGTGGACTGCTATAGGTTCAATTAAATTAATCTTTATTGTACATATACAGGTACCTAATGTATATAAACAGGTGGTAAGTATTAATAATAGAAACAATTATGAACTTTTTTAAGGGGTTTTTTATGTTGATGATTATGATAAGTATTAATATTTAGCAGGTAAGCTATAGGAATCTGTTCTACAAAATTGTGATTAAATATGAAACAAAAATCAAATGGTTGCTTCAGTAAAACCACATTCAAACTCAGTTATGAGAACAGTGACTCAGACTGAAAACTAACAAAACCACAAAACTTGTTTGTACTTAGAGTACCTACCAAGTACCTTAGCACTTAAAAACCTACCTGTGTTTATCTTTATTAGTCATAATTATTATTTAAACACCAATAATCTTTTAAAACAGACATTTTCAACTTAAATATTTATTTAGTATCTAATTTATTCTATAAAAAAAAAACAAAAAAAAAAACAATGAGTGAGAGTAGGTAGCATTGAAAAAAAAAAGAAGAAGAATATTTATTATACTCAGATACCACATGAAAACATTAATTTTTCAATCACAACTTTGCAACTGTAGACCACAACGAAAATGGTGTGACAATCTGACGTTTGCAGGGCCTACATGGCCTTAGATCGTACAATACAGGGAGGTTTGGAAAAAAAGGGGAGGCCTTTGTCTCACTGCTGAGACACAAAATAGGCTAAAACAAATGTTTGCATGGAAATAATGAATAACGGTAAAAACCAATCAAGATAAATTATTAATAACTAGCTGCGCCCCGTAGTTTCACCTGAGTAAATGTCAATCCCGTAGGAATATCGGGATAAAAAGTAGCCCATATGTTACTCCAGGGTGTCAGCTACCACCATACACAGTTTTATCAAAATTGGTCAAGCCATTTGAGCTTGAGGAAGTAACAACCATATAACACACACTCACAAACTTTCGCCTTTATAATATTAGTATGATATATTTTTTTAGACATCAACTAAAACGTCAAATCCATGAGTTGCAAATGGATAAAAGTTATGTTTAGATTATTCATACAATCATATCCATACTAATAATATCATAAATTCTAAATTAACTCTGTCTGTATGTTACCTTTCACGCCTAAACCACTGAACGGATTTCGATCAAATTAGGCAGAGAGATAGATTGCATCCCGGGGAAGGACATAGGATAGTTTGTATCGACATACCTCGCGGCCGAAGCTGCGGGCGGAAGCTAGTGTTAACGTAAAACAATAGCATTGTGGAAAGAGAGTTTGCCCTGCAGTGGGACATCACAGGCTTTTAATAATAATAGTATTAGGAAAAACTTATGTGCTTGAACAACAAAACAAATCAGACGTTATCTGCATTACTAATTACATAAAAAAAAAATGCACTTATTGAAATGCTGACTTATTGATTATTAAAATCTAGTACTAGCCTCATAAATTTATGGTATGCTAGTTTCAACACAGGCCTCATCCATTGCTTTGCACCCTGTAAAGCATAGCTGCCATAAAAAGTACTACTTAAAATAAAACTGTTTTTTTTTTTATGGCCTTGCATTTAAATCTGTACTAATACTAGCGACCCGCCCCTGTTTCGCACGGTTGCAATTTTTTTTTCGAATTTCCAAAATTTTCTTTCATTCAAACCTTGTCCTGACAACTTTGTTTTGTTTTTTTTTGTGCAAATTAAATGTGGTAAACTAGTGGGTGGATTTGTCAAATAAATGAAATGGTTCAATGAACGGACTGGTCTTATCGCCATAATTATTATCTTTTAGTAAAGATTTAATACTAACTTTATCAGGCAATCAATTCTGTGATTTTATTCTTCATAGATATTGATAATAGAATGAACAACTGCTATGTTATAGATCTGGATTTATCCTCATGAGCTCCGAAAGTCAAAGATAAAAAACAAGAGATTATTTAAAAAAAAAAAAAAAACTTAAACATGCGGACACCCGCCCGTATTACGTGTATGAAGGTCGTATGCATTTAATTAGTTTTAAAAGTCATGTGTCCTGACCTCATATCTTATGAGGTAGCCGGATGAGTTTTTATTAAAAAAAAGACTTATATTGCACCTAACGCTAATTTGGAGAAACATCGACGTAAATGTATTTTTTTTTCCTAAAAATGAGTTAAAAAACCACTTAAAAAGCGTATAATACGTTAGGAAAGCATAGACGTAAAAAACGAGCGATATAAGTACTTATTATGTATTTTTCTATAATTTTTAATCAATAATAAGTTCTGTAATACAGAGTGTAAAAAGACCAATCACATAGTCATCAACTACGCATTCTGTAGATCAAACTAAGTAACATAGCACAAAAATAATTTATGCGACACAAATTTTAGTTTTGGTGTGAAAATTTTCTGATTAGTGCGCAATGTAACGCATGTAAAACATTGTGCTTATGGGTGCATACAACGGTACAGGGGTGGTGGGGGTATTTAAAGTTTGTTATAACATCAAAATTTGTTTTCGTAAAAAAAAAAGTCAGTAAAAATTTGAATGTTGACCTTCAATCGATAACCAGAAGGTTCCCAGGTATGATTCAGTACAAAAAAAAAAAGATTACAATAACGGGAAGTTCAATCAAGTGACAATCGGCTTCGTTAAGTTTTTTTTTACTCCCGTTATGAATATACGCTGGCACTATTTATTTCATACTTAAATAAAATAACTGTAAGTAGGTATAATTAATGAAACATTTGTTATTATTACTTAAAACATTATTAGACTAGGGTTTAGTGGTCCATTTATGTCTAGTGAAGATAATGTAACACATTATTCTCTACTGATTAAAATAAAGCCTGCTCCACATTAAACAGTAGTCATAAACATTAATATCCAGTAATGTAAAGTAATATGGTAGTATTATGTAGGACTAGAGAAGACTGCAGAAGTGTACTCATTTGATAAGAAATCTAGAAGTAGCTATCTATGATCTGTAGTAAAATCTTGGAAAGTATTTAATAATAAAAATGGAAATAAGGCTTGCAGAAGTTTTTAGGATGTTTAATAAAATATGTTCGGTTTAAATATTGAAAATCCTGAAAAATCATTATAATTTCAGCCGAAAAACGTTCATTGCTGGACATTATGCGACTCCAAGCACCCACCCCCGTGAACGAAAATTGTTCACTGCAAGCACCGCCACTTCGACCGAAAAATTATAAACAAATAAATATGGCTTAGGAAATATTAATATTTTTACTGAAAACTTCTAAATACGAAGAGTCCTTCACATTTCAATTCAATTTACTCAATTATTATCATAAATCCAGGTAAGTATTGTTACTTTATAAACTTACAAATTCGTTCGACGGTACCATTTATTGCATAAAAAATTTTTACTCCAATACAAAACCGTATTTGCGAGATTATTATTTAATTTAAGTATTCAACTTGAGCAAGTCCACACGGCTACATATCAAGCTATACATTTCCAGTATAAGCTGACCTCTCAGCTACAATGCGAGATCAGCTTATACTGGGAATGTATAGCTTGATATGTAGCCGTTTGTACCTAATTCGAGATTCTTGATTTGTTTGATGTGTTTCTGAATAAAAGTGGTTTAATATGGAAAATCTGGGAGAAAAGCTTTATTTAATGTCCAGCATTGTTACTAGGACAATTAGTGACCACTTAAATTGTAATAAAATAAAATAAAAAAGAAATTAGAATAATTTTAGGCGTTTGTATTAGGCCTTTTATCCTTATGTTCAAGCGAACAATTTATTCGTACTCGAATGACTTACTACGTGCTTGCATTTCAATGTTGGACCACACTTAGTAGTCGCTTTTACGACCACCAGACCTACAACATATGACGTCATAAGTTGCTCTGGGTACTAACTCTCGAATATAATTCCGATAGATCGACATTGGTCAAACGTCAGTTGGTTGAGTTAAACGTCAGGGATTGGCTAGACTCAGTGAGTCCAGCCAATCATTGACGTTTGACTGACAATTCCAATGTCGATCTATCGGAATTATATTCGAGAGTCAGTACCGTGATCCTTTCAGTTGAAAGTTTAAAAATAAAAATCTTTCTTGCAGACCACAATCCTCTCAACTGTGGGAAAATCTTTGATTTATAACAATAGAAAAAGTAAGTGTCCAATTAGTCACAGTTGAGCTCAGGAAAAAACGTAATTAAAAAATAATAAGCAAAAAAAACCATCTACATATACATAATTACACGCTTTTCTCCCCTTGCAGTATAGTGTCTAATTATATTTACGTGGCTATTTCCAACCACCGTTTGTAGGTAGGTCTTGGATTTTACCTCTGACATAATCAGAGGTAAAATAACTGAAAGGATGTTACAGTCGTGTTTGAAAGTAGCTATATAGCCAGGCTCTCCAGTCTTGTCAAGTTTTTCCACTAATTCCGTTAACGTCGCCGTCGTTGTGAGCTTTAATTTTAATTATTAAAAGGTTCGTTCGCGTTTGCGTCAAAACTTTGTTACTTACATTAATTGCTTGTAACCCTTTTTGTAAAGCTTGTAACATTAATTGTTTAATTTTCACCAGGCTTTCCTTGCCACCGAGTTTGATCGCGAAGTTGTTTTATTTATTCTCTATTGTTTAGTTCTAAGTAATTTTTGGGACGCGTTTTCATGACGGTCTTTTCATCTTGGTCACGGTATAAGAGGAAAATAGATAGTTTAAACACTTTAAAATTCTACGACGAAAATGTAATTTGAAGTTTCACAGCGCATTTTATCACAAAATAAGGGTAGGGTTAGATATACGCAAGTATAAGCATCGCAAGATTAAGCCTTAGGGATATTGAGATTTTGAATGGCAGGCGAGGCTTAAACGTCCCTGGATTAAACCGTCATCGAAAGTCCCTTTTGGGTTCAAGGGAGATAGGTATCCCTTTCGTTAAATAAAATCTTTTATTATAGCTGCGGCTACGGATGCTTTTAAACTATTATCCATACTAATATTATAAATTCGAAAGTAACTCTGTCTGTCTGTATGTTACCTTTTCACGCCTAAACCACTGAACGGATTTCAATAAAATTTGGCAGAGAGATAGATTGCATCTCTCTGCCAAATTTGCCCGCGAGGTATGTCGATAAAAACTATCCTATGTCCTTCCCCGGGATGCAATCTATCTCTCTACAGATCTCATCTACATATTTTGGGCATAGATTCGTTAAGCTTACACGTCCATATGCGAGATAAGGGCGCCTTATTCTACGAGAAATTCACCCAAACACAACATTTTTCAACTGTAAAGAATTGTATATATTATTAATCAATCAAGACCAAGCAGCCATGAAGGTTTCACTCAGCACAAACCTTCGTCGGAATAAATTGAATTTTCATACGCATGCGCAGGAAACAGCTGCTACTTCTATGATATGCTGATGTTACATTATCTACTCGTTTTTTATCATTACGAGGCTTGGCAGGGTTCCAAGTCGGGCCACTATGAGAGTATTGTAGCACGTGTGTAATAGTATTTTAAAACATTCAGGTATTTCATGCCCTGGTTGCATGATAGTGTTATGTATAATCAGCTTATAATGTTCCCACTGCTGGGACACAGGCCTTCTCTCTTCGAGAGGGAGTGGGCTGTAATCTACCATTCGGGCTCAGTGCGGTGCGGGTTGGTAGATTTCACATGTCTTCGAATTTTTGATTCTAGGACATGCCTGCTTCCTCACGATGTTTTCCTTCACCGTTTTGAGAGCAGTGATGATTAAATTATTTACACATAGTAAAGCGCCTGGGTTCGAACCCGTCCTACGACTCGGTAAGTCGGAGCCGTTACTACCACTGGGCCACCACTGCTTTCCATCATCTCATGCTCTGGCACTGAGGTGTTGTGGCGTAATTCTCGTAGATCTATGTTGAAGGTAGCTCAGCTACTCAGGTAGCTGAGTAATGTTGAACGCGTAAGCGCATCGAATCGATAGTTACGCATTGCCTTGTACAAATGAGAAACGCTTATGTGAATAGATCGGTCGCGGTATTAAGAAACAACTGTTTTAACGTGGAATTTAAATAACCAACAATCGCATTGATTGCTTACTAGTTAAACTGACAATATTGCTATATCTTAAAAGATAGGCAAATACGGAGAAATCGAATCTACAAATAATCGAATTTTGAAGTTCATTTATTAGCCGCATGGGTCGATCAGGTTAAGCTACGCCTGCCGTGGTCGGTCCGTGGATGGGTGACCACCTTTACATACCGAGACCCCTCCGTGCCTTGAAAAACACATTAAGCTGTTGGTCCCGACTGTCGTTCGTGGATCTTTGACAGTCGTCAGAAGCCCAAAAGCCTGACAACCAGTTTAGCGAAGGGTGTCGTGTTATTCAGTAACTAGGTTGTGGAGGCCAGATAGGCAGTCGCTCCACGTAAAATACTGATATTGGGTTAGACTGGAAGTCGACCCAAAAATTAGTTGGAAATGGCTAGACAGATGATGAATTTCATTGAAAAAATGTTGAACGGTTCGAGTTGAGGTGATGCTTATCCGGTACAGTGCTTTTAAATACGTTTGCGTTGACCTATTAATCTGCTGGTACTTGTTGACAGGCCTACATGTCCTCCCATACTTGTTAACACTGTTATTTAAAAATATTGTAATTATTTTTAAATAAAAGAGTCACCGTGGAGTTTCTAGGCGGCTCTTCTCCGTAGAAACGACCAATTGGAACCGTGCACCTATCTTCTAACGTTTCATAAGTGCCCATGTAGGTTTATGCACCATTAAATATTTTTATTTTGTTGAAAAATGTCATGTGTTGTTGTTTCGGGCAACTAATCACAACATATGACAAAAGATTTTCTAAAAACAACATAACAACATATTCAGCCTATAATGTTCCCGCTGCTGGGACACAGGCGCACTGGGCCCGCGTGGTGGATTACGGCCCACTCCCTCACACAGAGAGGAGGCCTGTGTTCCAGCAGTGGGAACATTATAGGCTGATTATGTTGTTTAAACAAAAACGAGTCGTTTTGCTTATCAATGAATGGTATCATTTTTTTTTGCTTTACTGGGCATAAATAGATTCGTAAGCTAATTTTACCTGTGACTTTGCAAAGCAAGGAGGTCTTTGCTTCATTAATCGTGAAGATACAAATAACTGACCGTAGTTATAGGAATCGGCCTACAGTCGTGTGTTGCCTTTAGTTAATCAATACCCATTTCAGTATAGTCTGTATTTAATAGATAATTATGTAACTCGATCTCTATTGTTGTAGCATTGACACAGACGATAATAATAAATTAATCAGCGGTATCGGTACCGGTCATTACGGTACTTTCCTGAAAATATCATCTTTAACAATACAAATAAATAAAATTAAAGTGTGTTTGTAATGTCAGCTTTTTACTTAATACATATTAAATATTTTATAATATGCAATGTGGTACTAATAACACAAAAACAATAAAAAAAAATCCGTCTGTTTCGTCTAATTTCCGAAACGGCCAGACCGATTTAGACGGGAGTTTCACTGGCAGATAGCTGATGTTATAATAAGGAGTAAGTTTTATTTTAGAAAATTAATTAGGGTTCCACGTAAAAAAAAAGCCAAGAAAACCAATATGCACGCGAACGAAGTCGCGGGCACAGCTGGTATCTAATGTTTATGGTTTCACTTCTGGATTTCCCAACTAGATTTCACCTTGAACGGAAAAAAAAAATCCGGTCCAAATGTTGCTGAAACCCGTAAACAAAGTAGGTATGTAAGTACACTTATTTGGTAGATAAGTACTAATGACAAAAAGGAAAAAGTTTGTAACGTTTCTAGTAATTTTTAATGATGTATGTTGTTAGAAATGACCTATTTTCTTCGTTGGCCACGGACAAAAGGCCGTGGGTTATTGATTAGTTGGGCAATGCAATGGGTGTCACCTTGCTGAATGTGGACCTCACGTATTAACGGTATGTTTAATGAGAATGTGGTGCAAAGCCTTGGTCTATGAGAGACAAAATATTTCTCAAGTGAATTTTAAGGTAACTGTACCATGAAAGCCACTTTAGAAATGTTTGTCTTTCTTGCGTTGTACACGAAGAAGACTGCTTCCTGTCGTGTACGCACAGTTGCACATCAAGAGCAGACTTCTGATTTTACGGAAAACTATGAAAAACAATGCGAGGTCGTGTAAAACTGGAAATGTATAGCTTTGTGAAATGTGTAGCCGTGTGTACAACGCAAAAAGATAATTTAAATAAACAATACTTTCTAGTAGAACTCTTTATGAAAGAGCTCGTCCGTAAGTACCACCCACCAAGTGCCTATGTCTGCCACCAGACTTACTTATTTTTGCCAAGCAGTGTTGCGGTGTTTCCGCAGACAGACGCAACGATGAAGTTTTCATAGAAATTGTTCTACTAGAGTCGTGTCGAGCTGTCGCGTCGCGCCTGTCTGCCTGGGAGCCTTTACATTTAGCGTGAAATTTGATGGTTATGCTTCTCCTAATGAAATTCCCCGTGAAGCATAGTTACGATTATCATGCTTAATCCTTTATCAGCGTGAATAATCCCTCCCACCTGCTGTCACTAATCAGTAATCTGTTAAGTACTACCCGATTTTATTGGAAATACTTGTTAGAAAGAAAACCAGTCTTACCAAGGGGTATCTATCGTATTACCCAGTAACTGGGTTGTGGAGGTCAGATAGGCAGTCGCTTCATGTAAAATACTGGTATTTCAGCTGCATCCGGTGAGACTGGAAGCAGACTCCAACATAGTTGGGAAAAGGCTAGGCTAGGAAATAAAATAATTATGTTTATTGGTCACATTTCATAAGTACGTAGGTACGTACCCACAATGATACAATATATGACACAAAGGAAAGAAAAAAAACTTGATTAAAAAGAAGATTTTGTGTGCCTCGCGGCTGGGCCAAATAGGACGATCCAAGAATCCAACCCTTAACCCTTCGTCTTTAACTCGAAGGACCTCTGGAATAAAATCAGTAAAACTTTCAGGAGCTTTGCCCTAATTTCGGCAGGCATTTACATGCCTTTCACGCTGTAGAAATACCGAAACCTTAATTCACTTTTGCGTTTCTCAAAAACGACGCATACTTTAAGCAGCAATATTATTTTCTTTAATTGAATGATCAGTTATTGCTTCGTTGGTCTATACGTGTGTGCTTATGAGTCCTGGGCCCCACCCTCAAATCGGAAAAGTGTTATTGGGATTTTTCATAAGTACTCAGTCACTGTCGGCAGTCTAGATTTGTGTCCGGTTGATGACAATAGGTTCGCCCCCTATTACGTGGGACTTATAACATAACAGTCATAATGTGGGTGTCTCAATACACTTGATTACATTTCTGCCTACGCCTTCGGGGTATTATGAATGATTAGTTCAAAACAGGTAGCTTTGCAAGCTATCGAAAGCTCTCGCATGGCTGAACTCACGTCGCTCTGGTAATCAGAACCAGTCAGCTAAACGAGAGTTTTTAGTATTGATAATTTTCTACTTTATATACATGTGGTTCACATAGATTATAGGGTCTCAACGTGGTCGGTAACACCCCCTCGTGGGCGTTTGAGACTTTCAGGGTAGAAGGCCCAGAGAAAATTATATATTATTATCCTATGTTACGAGTCGTGGCAATAGCTGCTTCTATCTGCGAAACATGAATCGAATCGTCCCTTTAAAATAATATTATTTTTAGTACCTATTAGGCAAATGGCACATTTTGAATTGAACCTAAAACATATTTCTGGAGCTGTCGACTCGCCCACAAATAAATTATTATTTAATTTTAAAGGGACGATTCGTTACTAAATCAATGATAGACAGCTACTAAACTGTCTGTCCAGAGACCACCTCGCGCAGCACACCGGGCAAACAACCCTGGTGGGCGCTGAGCTGGAGCGCCAGCGCGGTAAGGTAACAAAAGCTCTGAATAGAGCCATGAATACATGTGCGGATTAGGACTGGGCTGGGATAACTATTACGCAGCCAAATTCAGTTACAAAAAAATGCATCAGGTTCATGAGTACCACGGGATGGCGCAAATTCTGTGCATTAGCATTGAATCTTGTCAGCAAGCTAACAGGGTAAGAAAAGTACTAGCGCAACAGTATACACCTGGGCCCGCTACCCTCCGAAAACCTGACAACACACTAATATCCTCGCCAGAAGAAACCGGACGTGTCCTTAATGAAACTCTCTTCCCGGGATGTATCTTCGCACAGGTAATTGACTGGCAGGATGTAATTCAGACACCATCAAAAAATGATTGGCGGTACGCTAGCAGGGTGATCACGTTGGAGAAACTCCCATGGACCATCCGGAGCTTCCATCCTTTTAAAGCAGCTGGTCCTGATGGAGTGTTCCCCGCCTTACTGCAGTGGGGTGGCACCTCTGTCGCCATAAGACTGCTGCCTTTAATGAGGGTTTGGCTGGCCTTTAGATACGTTCCTTAAGGACAGAGGGAAGTGAAAGTAATATTCATCCCTAAGCCAGGTAAGGGTGACTGCACAATCGGCAAATCCCAACTACCAATCAGCCTGACCTCCTTTCTACTGAAGACCCTGGAAAGGCTGTGTGATAGGGAACAAAGAAATGGCGCTCTGTGAGTAAATTCGTGCAAATCAATTAATAAGCCAATGATTTTCCTTCTACTCATGGCTATTTAACGTTACAAATATTACTATAAGCAGTACAAGCCCGTTGATTATTCCGCGTTTACGAACACATGAATAAATGGCGCCATCGTTCATTTACCAGTAATTATTTACGATCATCAGTCTGACGTCGCTCGACGGTGCGTGCAAACGTGTTTTTAGCATTTATCTCCGTATATAAAAACAAACGGTTTTGTCGTGTTTTCGCGTCCACATACTTGGGATAGCAACAGGTATTGCTTTTGAAGGTTGTTCAGTGTACTGGTGCGTAGTTTTTAAGTTTTCTCAGTGCTTTTGAGCAAACTTTTGGACTTTAGTTGCTTTTTGTTTGGGAGTTTCTACGGTTTCTATCGTGTTTCTATAGAGAGTCAGTGTTTTCCTCAATTTTAAAGGTCTTTGCTATAGTAACTTGAATTTACTTGGTTTATGTGAATTCTCAATGGAATGTTACAAACAACAACAATGTGTGTAACAAGTTTTGGGCAAAATCCAATTGACTAATCATTGAAAAAGAAAATTGTTAAATCATTTTAATTTTTTTTTTTGATAAACTGTTTGTATAAAACCAGGGGATAATCAGCTGTTCCATCAGGTTTATCATTAATCAAATTATTATTTTTATAATTTCTGCAGAATATAATTAATAACTGGTATGAACTGTACCAGCTTCCGGTTCGTTCTCACGGTCAACAATGTTTCTTAAGATGTTCTCAGAAGAAAGAAGAAAAAAATAATTTTACTAAGTAACAAACAACCTAAACCGCTGGGCCTACAAGAATTAAATTTTTCACAAGAGTTCCTTTTATATTATGAAAATTTATCCCCTAAAATGGTTAAATAGGTGATGATGTAAAGAAGTTCGTAATTTTTGCCGATTGGAAATTACATCCACACGGACTGTAGGCAACATAAAAATTGGAATAGGATGGCCTTGAATTAATTCGTACGAACTATTGTAAACAAATCTCATCTAACGGAACGCAACTGACGTTAGTTTGACCGCTGCAGCATCACAATTTTCGAAACGTCTATAATTTGTAAACATAGTAGATTGTATGTTGTTTCTATTCCAGAATTCTATTTCGAAACCTGTTATCTCTTGAAACTAATTCTCAAGTTTCTCTGAAGTTCTTTATCGCACCACTTGGCGAATGAGACCGAAAAAAATGTAACATTTTTATCGTCACAACACTTTCGTTCCAACCGGGCCCCCTAATTGCGTAACACACTATCAATCTCAATCTGAATCATTTTGTAGCATGATGCACAAAATCAGTCTCAATCTGAATCATTTTGTAGCATATTGCACACTATCAGTCTCAATCTGAATCATTTTGTATTATATTGCACACTATCAGTCTCAATCTGTAGCATATTGCACACTATCAGTCTCAATCTGAATCATTTTGTAGCATATTGCACACTATCAGTCTCATTCTGAATCATTTTGTATTATATTGCACACTATCAGTCTCAATCTGTAGCATATTGCACACTATCAGTCTCAATCTGAATCATTTTGTAGCATATTGCACACTATCAGTCTCATTCTGAATCATTTTGTATTATATTGCACACTATCAGTCTCAATCTGTAGCATATTGCACACTATCAGTCTCAATCTGTAGCATATTGCACACTATCAGTCTCAATCTGAATCATTTTGTAGCATATTGCACACTATCAGTCTCATTCTGAATCATTTTGTAGCATATTGCTAATCCATTGCTTCATAATCTTCGACAAGTTGTCTGCTCAACAACCTAAATAACGCAATGAATGTTGTTGAACTGTCAAAATCAAAGCGATAACTATTAACTACTAATAGTGTGTTACGCAATTTCCCCTGGTCTCAAACGACCCTTTCGACTCTTTTTTCTCTGCTTCTTGTTGATTCTAGAACAAAATTTTTAATGTAATTTAGTTACTTTGATCAATAGAAATCTACTTAACAAATGTGTCTATCGATAAACCTTGTATGTTTTATTTAGAAATAGACTTCATTAATTTGATTGCAAGTAGTTCCGTCAATCATGTTTTTGTCACATGTCGCATGACATGTGTCACGCAATGAAAGTTCTTTAGATTATTGTATTTGTTTTTGTCGAATACTTTACTGTGCGATAACTGAAGGCACGTAACTACTTATTAAATACAGTTTAGTTAAACACGCTGGGGAATCCTGTGTGTGTGTGATGTTGATGACTGTACATTATACACTGTGTGTAATTATTTGTCTGCACTTTTTGTTTTCTTATTTGTACAACAATTATGGCGCGTGTGTTACGTGTTAGAGATTGAGGCTTTTTATCATACAATTCATACCGTATAATTATTTCTTACAACAATCAAACTTTCATTCCAAACTAAAGTTTGTCATTGATGCGAAAGTCGAAAACTCCGTACTATGTTTGTTTACCAAATAGGACACGCAAGTTAGAACACACTATAGTTTAACTCTACAATCTCTGTATTCTGTATCCCTCCATAGTGACATTATAACTTTTTGTTGCAGCATTCCACGGAGGAGGGGGGCGGGGGGCGGCGTGGGTTGATCGACGTGAGCGCAGGCGCAGGCGACATGTGGATCAGCGCCGTCGAGAGCTCCATACTGGCCTGGGAGGAGGTAAGATATGTAGACATTATGTATAGGAAACTAGTGTAAAAAATATCGTGGAAGACCAGAGCTTGGGCAGCCGGTACCTCAAGCACGAGGGTTTGTTTCCGGGTATACCTTTTTTTTTTGGGATGGGAAATCATCAACTGACCCCTCCCGCTCTGGATGGACCGGAAGGGAGTGTCAGACTCTTACTGACTAAAACCCACGTGTTCCTTCCTAATCCCTTTATGTTCCCGGGTAGCGGTAACCCTTTCGGACAATCCCGCTGCCCCGGCAGGCTTCGGCCCTGACGGGTCCCTCCTCTGATGCTGACATCTCTTTGAGGCGCGCGTGGAACACATACGCGCCGTCCGGCACGGGCCTGGTCCTGATCGGACGGCGAGCTACCCATTACTCGCCGTCCGCAGGCTTCCGGGCATACTGGGGTACGTTTCCGACAAATGCCAGTGTGATGTTTTTTGACAAATTCAACTAATCCATGCTGGATTTCGTTGATAGTCAGCGAGGTAACTGCGTGCTTTAATTTTGACGATTCAACAGCATTCATTGCGTTATTTACTTTGTTGAGCAGACACATTTTTAGAACTTATGAAGCAATGGATTAGCAATATCCTTCAAAATGATTCAGATTGAGATTGAAAGTGTGTTACACAACACACTTGTGTGTGTGTGTTAGGGTGCGGGAATCTAGACACACGTAGGTACCTACTTGATATAAAACTTCCCTTTACCTAAGCTTGATCAATATTTTCGCCTTTTGCTTCTTTGAATCATATTCCAAAGTTGAATGGTGTTATAGGTAGGTAAAATCTTGATTTCTAGATCTAGTAACTCTAGATAAAAGAAATCAAAGCCAATGATGGCACAGTATGTCATTGATAACCATAAGTTAAAAACGACGTCATAATATATATATCAGTATACCGTAATGAAATCTATTTAGATAAGAGCCAGATACAATAAGTCTTTAACTGTTTTATAGCATTATATATTAATCCTATAAGTTTTTATACATACATACATAATCAGCCTATAATATTCCTACTGCTGAAACAGACCTCTCTGTGAGAGGGAGTGGGCTGTAATCATAGATATAAGAAAGAAGTTTTTTTTACATTTCTATGGCTGTAATACATCACGCGGGCCCAGTGCGGGTTGGTAGATGTGATGTGACATGTCTTAAAATTTTTGCTTCTAAGACATGGCGGTTTCCTCACGATGGTCGCCTCACCGCTTTTGAGAGCACTGGTGATGAAATAATTTACACAAGTAAAGCGGCTGTCTGGGTTCAAACCTACGATCTAATCTACAACTGGTAAGTCACAGCCGTTGCCACTGGGTCACCACTGGTCTGCATCTAAGACATTATATCAGAAGGCCAATTCTCGTAATTTAAAACGTTCAAAATCTAGTCGCAGTCTCATCTCAGCGACAAACAAATGTCAAAAACTTGTCAAAATGTAGGGAAATTAGAGGCATTTTTTGACAGATTGAGACTGAGATCAGACTGTGAACGTTCTTAAAATTACGAGAATTGCCCCTCAGTTATATGCATCTAAAAAAATTTGGTAATTTTTATGTTGAGGGATGCTTTTTTTGCTGCCAATATTTCGAGATGTCTGCACTATATCTTAAGTTAAATATTAAATATATTCTAGACACAAACCTTCCGGAATAAATGCTCTAATGTGTAAAAATTATGTTGATTCGAAAACGATGTTGATGCTCGGAGTTTCTTAGAAATATAAAATTGGAAATGAAATTATTCGGAAAAGAAACGGAGTAACCGAAATAGCTTGCAGTCCTTGCAGAGTAAAGCTACAGTTTCCTAGAAAAGCGTTTCCATTAGGTAGGTATATGTATAACGGAACATCATGAAACGACGACCTTAAAAAAGGCGGCTGGGTCAGACTGGATGCTGAAGGCAGAAGACTGGGTGTTGTGGCACAGCCTGGGAGAGGCTTATGTCCAGCAGTGGATTGCGATATGCTGAGTTGATTCATTGATTCTAAAACTGCATCAAAATCCATTACTTATGAGAAGAACTAAGCGGTTACACAGACACACTAAAAGTGGTTTTTTTTAATACTCTTTAAGTATACATTGAAGATATCTGTGAGATATTTTCCTCCCAAGCTTTACCCATAAGGTCCATAATTGATTCTATTGTTTTAAACTTGCCACTTTTATGTGTACATTATGTATGCAATGAAGATCGAATTGAATATTGAAAGCTACTTAATACTTTGGGAGTTTAATGGCATTTCATAACCTTCATAAATAATATTACACAGACGATTCTCAATCACAAACCATATTGATTTTACAGTACGCCATTTCCTGGACAAATAAATAGAGCATCTTGTGGCAATAATGCGTAGGTGTTGACTCAATTATTTACTCAAAGGTCAGTACCTACGGGCTAGCTAGCGAGTTCACGCTCCCGAGGCTTGCTTACTCGTGAAATGAAAAATCCAGTCATAAAGTACAGTAGAAAAGAAAAGCTATGCATTTGTTATAAACTTGGGTTTTTGATTTTTCAATTTACTAAACTGCATGAATGGCTTACTACTCTTTATTAAGTACACCATAAAAATCCATACTAATATCTATTATAAATGCTAAAGTAAGTCTGTCTGTTACCTCTTCACGTTTAAACCGCAGAACCGATTTAGATGAAATTTGGTATAGAGATAGTTTGAGTCCCGGGAAAGGATATAGGATAGTTTTAATCCCGATATTCCTACGGGATCGAAACTTACCCGGGTGAAACCGCGGGGCGCTGCTAGTTACAGATATAAATGTAGAAATTTTACATAGGGTGACACAATGAACGGTTTATCGCAAAAAGTTTTTTTTTAGACAACCTTTGGATGGATTAAGAGAGGAGAGACAATATTGCAGGTAGTCAGTGGTGTACCATTTACATTAACAATGCAGAAGTACACACGGCTACACATCAAGCTATATACAATGTGTCGTTTTGCATCCTCGTCAAATTCAAGGAGGTAACTATGCTAATGATTCTCGATACGAATCAATAATAAAATAAGTAGGTAATTTTTTTATTGTTTTTCTAATTTTCGGAAATCGGCATGTGTGGGACACGCATGTTAAAACGCGACCCGTGTGATACCGCACTGCAATTGCTCTTTTACACACACTTAAAAACTCATGTGGTTTAAATACGATACAATAATTTTGCCTACCCCTGCGCGCGCGCTCCCTCCCCGCCGCCAGCGCCCTACTATTATCCCTAAACCCACCCGGCCACGCCCACATTTCGACTAGTGTGATTGATGTCGCCGTCGTGAGCACGTCTTTCGCGATTTCCCGGCTCGCGGTCATTTAATTTCGTTTTAAATACGACACGATGACGGAAAACTACTCCAATGTTGAGTTAGTGGAGATGGTGCGTTTATACGCGATAAGTGGAGTGGCGTGGTAGTGGAGTGGAGTGTTCTGTGCAGATGTTCGCGGAAATGTTTCCCAATCGGCCACCACCGCGGCGTCGAGGAGATGCTCGATGACGTTCCCCTGGCAATCCATCGCAACTTGTTTTACCAGCAGGACGGTGCCCCTCCTCACTACGGTCGTCAAGTACGCGAGTAGGTACTTGACCGAAAGGTTCGGCAATCAGTGGATTGGCCGCGGTGGACCTGTGGCCTGGCCTCCGCATTCTCCGGACTTAACGCCTCTGCATTAAAAGACTAGTGTACACAGACGAAATAACTAGTGTTACAGAATTGAGGGAAAAAGTGTTTAGTGCTTTCGACACTCTAAAAACGAATGTGTTTGTGTTGCGAAAGCTAAAAGAAAACCAGCGACGCCACGTCGTGCTAGACTGTGTTTAGAACGTGAAGGTGGCCACTTCGAACAATACCTCCGGCTAGCGTAGGTTATTTATTTATTTGTACATACAATCATTTGTGAATACGTAGTTAGTTAAATCAATTGGTGTAAATAAATTGATTTAAAATTTTTAACTACGCCTAAAATACCGGTCTAGAATATCTGATAACCAGTGCTCCTAAACAAATGTATCACTTAAAAAGCTAGCTTTCCATTTTTATTACAAAGTAATAAACCATTTTAGATTTAGTACATTACATAGGTACACTAACTGAGGTATTTTTGACGGTCCTTTGCCCGTTAAATAGGAAGGAAAATTTGAAATCAACCAATTTCATACACAGATAATAATTAAACAATACATTGCAGAAAAAATGACTTTCAAATAAAAACAAAAAATAAACAAAGTCGTGTAATAAGTGCGCAGGCGACCCGCCCCGCGCCGACAAAATAATTCGCGGAATATTCGCGGACAAGCCTAACCGCTGCAGTTCTCGGGAAGCGGGACGGGTGAGTGGATACGATTTACAATTTCCCAATTTTATTATTTACTGACCATTTATCAAAAATAAAATAAATTGTATACGTAATGCAAAACTAACACTTTATTAATCAAAGCTGGTAACTACGTACCTAGTCTTACAGGTTTTTATTATTACCTACTTATCTAAACTACGCACGGCGCGTATTTCGTGCCTACACGTTTTTATAACTAAGATAAATTTACAATTTTAGGATTACTTACTGTCCGATTAGCAGGAATGAAATACATTTTATAAGCAAAACTAACATTTTATTAATCAGCTGATAGTTACGTCACAAATTATTTAAGTTGTAACAGATACCCCACTCCCTACAAAATCTCCTATACTTACCTATCGCGATAAAAGCATTTTTCATGTCGTCGGCGACCGCTACGTGCTAAACTGTGCCTAAGACGCTCGACCCTAGAGTTATTATCGTTTCGCTGCCACTTGGGCTTACAGGCAGTTATCGCGCGCAAGTTCATGAAGTGATGTAGCCCTGGCTACGTTTTTTGCATTACCTACGTTGACTTTTGACCTTTCCTTGGCGCATAGTGAGTCATTTTTTACTAATTCTAATTAAGCTTAAAAATTATGTAAGTAATTATCCACAGTTTATGCCATGTAGGTGATTTTTGCTATTGCTAGCCGCACGCGCCGCTGTTACGTGGGCGGGGTCTGCCGGTCGTCGACACGCACGCACACAGCGTCATATTCGTGCGACACTGCCTACCGCATACGCTACGGGGCGATTCTGTTCTTTGCAAGTGGTGTATTCTGAAATACTGTCAAACTTAAATAACGAAAAAAACAAGTATGTATTTATTATTGAGCAGGTATCGTTATTGTATTTGATTATTTATGTCTTTCATAACAGCCTCCTGAAATTTGACGAGGATGCAAAACGACATATTGTATAACCAGTATGTCACAAACAAATGTCAAAAACTTGTCAAAGATGTAGTGAAATTATAGGTATTTTTGACAGATTGATACTGAGATCAAACTGAACCTTCTTAAAATTTACGAGAATTGTCCCTGGTTCACAAATCACGCGCGCCCGCCCACGCCGGGCACCGTTTACCAAATCAAAAGTTACTTTGAATATTATCCCCTTATAAAAAACAAGGTTTTTCATTAGATCAGGTTTAAACCACCTAGCCTGTTATTGAATTAAGAACCTAACTGTTATAGAAATGCAGTTCTTTATACAAAAAATATAGCATAGTTCGGTGTTAAGTTGTCATTTTAGTATTTAAGAACTTTGCCTAAATCGAAATACAAATATTGCCTAAAAGTTTTATTCTAGAACTAAACTTAATTTAGTTTTGTATTATGACGGTATGAGTCCCTCAAGCCGTCATGGTTCCTTGACTTCTAAGGACTGATAATGATAATTTCCTCTATTATTATGACACAAATGTCTTTATCTTGCCCTATTATGAGGAGACATTCAAGTGGACTTTGATAACAATTTTACAATCATAATAAAGACTAGGTACTACTGGTCCTTTATAATCTTCTAAATAGATAATATAATTATCTAAATAGTTAGTGGTATTAGGTCCTTCCATTAGCAAATTCTCTATAACAGCCCAAGGTCTAGATTAGTTCCCAGATACTGGCAATGTTTCCACCGTAACATGGGTTCATTAATATCTGGGTACGGGATACAGGTAAAAGTAAGAAAAGTAATTTTATTTGTCATAGAAAAAGATAATGAAGTAACTCGAATAATAAAAACAAAATAGATCTATAATCACGAGCACAGAACAGTATTTAGTCTACAGCTGCACGTCGTCCCATAGCACAGCATTATGCTGCGTGGAAGCCTTGTCACAGTCACGACGTGCAGGTAGAAGGAAACTAGGTCTAAACACCTCTGCTTACCGCTTCGAGAAATACCTACATACTTTATGTTATCAATCCATATCACTAAAAGTCACACCACTCACGTAATTAAACGTAAACATATAACAATAATCGCCCGACATCCGACATACTTCAATATCCCTAAACAGAAGGAAATACATTTACATAAACAGATAACGGACGTCTTTGCCCATCATGATAACATTCACATCACTGTAAAAGATCGATGAAATGAAACATCACTTTGTCACAACACTACGGTCCCAATTCGATTGTTAACGATTCATTGATTGAACGCGCTGATGTATGGAAAGCAATTTGTTTAAAAGATTTGACAGAAATAGGTCGTGCCCCGCCTTTGAAAGATTGGCTGTTTTTATTTTAAAGCTAGTGTTATTGTCATTAGGTAGCCAAATGGTACCAGCCAGTTAAGTTACGCTTGCCACGGTCAGTCGGTGATCATCCATTACATCGAGACCCCTCCGTGTCTCGGAAGACATGTTTTAAGCCATTGTTCCTGGCTGGCATTCGTAGATCTTTGACAGTCAATACGGAGTCAGAAGCTGAAAAGTCTGACATCCAGTCTTACCAAGGGGTATCGTATCGTGTTACACTGTATCTGGGTTGTGGAGGTCAGATAGGCTGTCGTTTCATGTAAAATGCTGGTATTCAGCTGCATGCGGTTAGACTGGAAGCCGATCCCAACATAGTTGGATGCCTAGCCTTTCCCAACTATGTTGGGTTGTTATGTTGATGAACAATGTTGTTTGTTGTTGCTAAGTTGATTTATGTTGTCATTAAGTTTCGAATTTTAGATGTATAATGAATGCAAGGATCTTATGTATGTAACCTCATGCTCACCGGCTCAGAAACATGCTTAGTTTTTATGTTAGCATTCTTTAAAATTATAATGATGTTGATTTTCCTTAATAACTACGTGTAATCGTGGTCCTTGAACTTTGCCGAAGATTTAGAAAATTACATGAAAATTCAAGTGCTTAAATAAAATAACTAGGCATAATAGTTTCCACTCCATTTCAAATCCCATCCAACCCCGAGCCCCAAAATACAGACTAAAGCGCTTCACACACAGCAGTTGTACATTACAGCCCATTATAATTTTGCATATACATTATTCGTGTCCCCTCGCGATTTATTGCTGTCGTGTAGTGGTCTCCTCACGATTTCTATGGAAAGATGTAATGAAATGTATCGTAACATTGTAAAAACCAACTATTTTTATAAGAATAACCGTGGAGTTTCTTTCCGGTTCTTCTCCATAGGAAACGACCAATTAGAACCGTGCACCTAGCTTCTGACGTTTCATAAATGCCCATGTAGGTTTATGTGAAATAAAATATTTTGATTTTGGTTTTGATTCGTGCTATAATATACATATTTACATTACAGCAGCTGTGTATGAAGCGCTTAACTGTTTAGTTGGGGGCTCCCTGGCAAATAATATCTTGTAACCCAGCTGTAGGTACTTACTCATGTCGTCTCAACTTGCTGTTAACCAGTAAACCTAACAGGTTCTGTATTACCTGAACAATAGATATTTCTATTCTATTCTTATAACTTACCTCCTTCTCTCATGATGAAGGGGAAGAGACAGTATTTTATTCATTTGAGATGAAGATTTGAGGGACAAAACAATGATCTTGGCTCTGTTATGATGGGCTATAAATATGTATAAGTGTATTTTCCGGGCGTTAACGAGAATTGAGGGGGACTTGATAACGATACTGCGTAGTGCAATCAAGTCGGGAAGCGGTACATTCCTGATTCCTGTAGGTAAGCGTTCAGACTGTGAGGTCAATTAATGAGTATACATAATGAGTAGCCATAGAGTTTATTGATGTTCTTTTAAGTAACGTGTCTTTTTTTGTAGGGTCTTTAATTCATTATGGAGTGTTTCTCGTCCTTTCAGGCATTTCTCTTTATATTAAAATTGTTTATTATAACTAAGGTCTACCTGTAATAATCATTGGATTCTACATAAAATAGGAAAAAACCTGTATCTCAGGTATCTCACTAGAGTGCTCAAGCAAGCACCGAGTTTTAATCGACTTGGGCTTTGTCCACTCTATCTATATTAACTTGAATTTTCATCATCACATCAGCATTATCACAGCTCTCAGCGGAAAGACGTCCACTGCTGGACGTAGCCTCTCCCGAGCATAAAATAATGATATTTAGACTCATTGCAACTGACATAAATTGTAGTATGAGATTTTAATATAATTTATTTATTTATTTAGTTTATAAGAATGACATAATGTGGAATAATAATTAATAATTTTTAAATTAATCTATATCAACAAATTATATGAATAATGATAGCATGTTAAATTAATTAAAACCTATCGCCTATACATTGCTGTGCCCTAGCAGGGTTCATTGTTTGGAACTATTATAATGTAACAACCTGTAAACAACATGAAATGCAATAAATGAATGATGAAATAACATGGGGATGGATTATTTTATTGCGCCACTTCTTCTCCCCAGCGAAAGCACTAGGAAGTGGTGAAGGGCGGGCGTTTTGGGGGACTGTCTTTTGTAATTTTGACGTTCGAAAAGTGCTGATTCTCAGCCTAGTTTGAATAAATCACTTCTGGGGGCCTTAAAAGGCCACTTTGGCAGAATCATAAAACAATTCATAATATCACGCAATTTCATGCGTATGACAGTTTTGTATGGAGATTCGTAAAATGCTATAGGTACACCTCTGCCTAACCCTTCAGGGATATATAGGTGTGAAACTGTCAAACAGAGTTTTATGATTCTGGCCCCCTGATTTTGATTTTTGATTTTCATTTTATTCTCTCAAGGTTCTACTAACTACTAAGAAAATAAATTATAAATGATGAATTCAACTTATAAAATTAGAAGGAATAAATAAAATTAACTTAATTATCAAGATTGAGCATTCATATTATACATGGTGGAGGCAGGATAAAAATAAAAACCGGCCAAGTACGTGTCGGACCACGCACAATGAAGGGTTCCGTAGTTGGAATGAATTTATCCCAAGAACAAACTTAACATTGTAGTTGAAAAACATGTTCTCCCATACATTCCAACTGAAAATGTAAGTTTGTACGCACAATATTGAGAGATTTACCATGTTGTTTCAAGATCATAGACTTCTTATTAATTTTCCTGTAATCTATAGGTATAGAACTATTTTCTGTATTTTTTTCAAAATTTTAGGCTCAGTAGTTTCGGAGATAAGGGGGGGAATGGTAAATTTCCTTCTATTGTCTTAAATAACTTTAACACAATTTACTTTAAAATTATTAAAAAAAAAAATTTGAGATCCTCACGGTAAGCCCTTTCATTTGATATGTCACACGGTACAGATTGCGGACCCTTTTTTTTAATTGTCTATTTACCCCTCAAAAACGAATCCTATTTTCAAAATTCATTTATTTACGTTACACGTCTGTGTTTGGGTCACAGAGATTCATATGTGTACCAAATTTCAACTTAATCGGTCCATAAGATTCGGAGCAAATTGGCTGTGACAGACGGACAGACAGACAGACAGACAGACACACGAGTGATCCTATAAGGGTTCCGTTTTTTTCCTTTTGAGGTACGGAACCCTAAAAATTGAGAAAAAACATTTGAGGAAAATAATAATGATTAAAAATTAACATGTCAAGATTGAGCATTAATATTACAATTGTTTAGTTTAATAATAATTATAATTAATTCTCATTTCGGAGAGAAGTAACATACAGCACTGATATTCTAATAATAGGTCTACCCAAGATTAGATGTAGATTTTCGTGCGTTGTTTGAGACTTAGTTATTTTGCAGTGGCTATAAATTCTCTATCGTCAATATCAGATGCTTATTTACTCAACATCATAGCTACTATAGAAAGCAGAGATGCTATCAGTGTCGAGAGGCTTTACCTCTGAAGCCTATTTTGCATACTGACCCAGATTCCATATCTATTAGGTTGTATGAGCCGAGATATGTTGCCATTAAATCCTATTCCTAATGGGCTGTTTGCATCTCCGTTGTGACGGTAGTCATTAATTTTGATGCGATGTGCTTTTGTTTGAAGACTAATGATGCTTTTGTTTTTCAAGGGCGTCGTTGGCTGCTAATTATTTTATTTTGTTGTTTGAAGTCTTCATCTCTCGTAGCGCCTTATCTAAGTGTCAGCGCAGACTGAGCGTCTTGTCTTGTTGTCGTTTGCATCTGTGTCATGTCGCTGCGTCTAGATGAAGGGTTGTCGTTTGCATATTATATGCGTCTAGTTGCTGCGGCAAGAAGCGAGAGCGTGCGACTGCCCTAGCCTGTCGTCGCGACTCACTCGATGCCAAGAGTGCGGAGTTTCGAATAAAATATATGAAAATTATCAGCCGGAACCTGTCGTTGCGTCTAGTCGCAGTCGCATGTCGCGAAGTGTGCGCCATGTTTAATAGGTACAATGAAATAAACATACTTTATTTGGATACTTATGGATGTGACCTTGTCTCGTTACTGTAGGTATACAAAGTATTTGAATCGATTTTATTGAAAGCTTTTGTATTAATAAAATCGGAATAATAATTTATAGCTTTTCATAATCAAACTTACATCTAAAGGTCATCCATTTATTTATTTGGATAAGACTTACCTACTTATTGATGTAAAATAATTCAGAGAGTGGTATTAATTTTACGGGCTTTTGCAAAAAACGTAGTGTTTGTTATTTACATTATTATTTGAAATCGCATGTTATTTCATTGAATAGAACCGGTCGCTAATAGTGTGAATTGTTTGAATCAATTTTGACACGTTTCTCACACACACGTTTTGATTTCAGGGTTTTCTAAATCGGGGTTTTTGTGCTGGAGTCATAGCCAAGTTCGGATTAAATGATTTCTTTTTAGATATTTGTGGATGACAACGATGCGGACGAGTATCTACTTCGACGCCTTAGTGTCCTTTTTTAACCGACTTCAAAAAAAGGAGGAGGTTCTCAATTCGTCGGAATCTTTTTTTTTTTTATGTATGTACCCCGATTTCTCGAAGACGCCTGGACCGATTTGGAAAATTTTTCTTTTGTTTGAAAGGGTATACTTCCCAAGTGGTCCCATGATCATCAGGTCAGGATCTGATGATAGGATCCCAGGGAAATCGAGGGCAACCTTCAAATTTTATTGGCATACCTATAGCGATTTGGATATTTTTTAGAGTAACTTGAGCATTTGCTCTCGGAAACCATCATTTGGTAAAGTGGAGCTGATGATGAAGATCACAGACGGCCATCGGAACTACTCAATGATAAATATTTTACGGGTTGCGATTCGATTACTTTAATATGGTTGCTAAGCAATTTATGCTCGTCACAATGCTTATGGTGAGTGGTGGTTCTTACCAGGAGAACTCCTCAACAATTAACGTCCCAGCATCAGGAAAAGCAATATTTTGTAAAAGGGGATGAGCATTTGACGTTAGGCTATTGTAACTTAGATAAATTACAAACTCTCCCACTAAAAAGTGAAAAATAAAAACTTTTTTCCAAAAAAAACAACCGACTACCAAAAAATTTATTGTTTGTATTTATTTGTATAGTTATACTTAGTAAGTCATTTAATTTTGTACCTAGTGTAAATAGTTAGTTATTTATATACAAAAAAGCAATTTCAGTAGATTAGTTATTTATATATTTAAGAAAAAGACGTCCATATTCTTTGCCTTTTTTAGCATTGGCCGAAAAACGTTATGGCAGATTGGTAATTAGACCTACCTGCCATGATAATTATGACGCTTTCATCCAAGTCACCACGTCAGCACTCTAGGCATTCCTAGGTCATGCCAGTCTACCAGGCGTTTTAATTCAGAACCTCCAACGATTCTGCATCAAAAACAAATAATGCCACTTAATCGGGCTTCTGTTCCGAACAACCAATTGTACAAATATTTTAATCATTCGTGAACTTGCTATCTTCGGTGACGCAAAACGACACTATACCTAACCTACTACACAACAAAATGAACGCAATTTTGTCTATGTGTTGATACAATTGAAGATTTTTACAGCAGATTTTTTTGAATAGACAGATATGGTTTGTATTCTTACGTTTGTATTATTGACATTGTTTGGCTCAGAAAGTCAGAACATACAATGTTGATAATACATACTGTACCGTGTTCATGAAAACATACATAGAAAAAGCTACAATTTCAGCGCTAGCGGCATTTGTAAACGCAGCGGAAAAACACAAAGCTTTTTTCGGCTTTTCATAAGCCAAACAGAAGAACACTATAAAAAAAACAGTGGCACTCCGGGAGTGCCGACAGAAGTGAAAACAAAACACAAACAGAATACTTTGCCATCACTCACTGACATATCGAATATACATTAAAACCAAGTACATCCCGAGGACAGCCGAACACATCCAAAGCGGTGACGGTAACAGTGTCGCGAGTTCAATGGTTTTTTCCCATCTCAAAAAATGTCCAAAGCGCCCAAAGAAGTTTTCACTTCAAAAACAACTATCGTGGATGACTAGACTGTGATAAAAGGTAGAATTAAAAAACGAAAGAGCAAAATATACTTACCCTCTTCATTCTCTATGACGTAAACGAACCACATCGGATATAAATCTTCTCCTGACCTAATCCCAATTTATTTGGGGCCGGCGCAACATGCCTTTTTCTTCCATTCCATAATAGTCGATTGCTAATCGACAACCATGGTCTTAAAATTGATTGAAAACAGGAAGTTTCTTTTATTTACCAAGGATTTAGATTTTCGAAAATACAGGGTCTAATTAAATTAGCTAGCGGAACGCGACAGACATGATGATGGGTTTCGATATCTAAACACAATAAAACAAAAATAAAATGTTTTGATGTTTTTTTTTGGGGCTGAGCGACCGCTGTGAGTGTAGTTAATCGAAGTATGATTTGAGAGAATCATTTATATTTGTTTTAACGTGTACTACCCATCACGTCAGCGGAGTTTCGCTAACTAATTAAATTTGACCCTTTATACTGCGTAGTTCTATCTTAATTAACAACCAATACATAATAACTTAGCACCCTTTTAGCATCGTTGAGGTGTAATTAACCTGTGAAGATTGTTTGAAAATGATCAAAGACTGAAGGTGTATAATTATATGCGTCGAGTTGGCACCGCTCGACTGGAAAATGGGGCAATTGCTTCTGCAAACTATTGATAGTTTTGTTGATTTCATGGGTTGAAAACAATGAGTGGACCTGTATAGCTATTCACAACCGTTCGATACGCTTCCATGCCGAATCTAATACCAATCAATGTTATCAAAAGAGTCCTCTAAAGGTTGTCCAAAAAACCGAAACCCGAATTTTTTTTAATTTTTTTCTCGTTAATCTATGCTGATTTATTTATAATGTCTGGTCCTTCGAGCCGGATTCTTCCTAATAGGAAGATACTTGTCCCCTTTCCGCTCTTGTGGAAACCAGCAAGTTTTTAGATCTTCATAATTATGTATAATCTCGGAATATACTTAGGTATTCAAATAAGCACCACGTTTTCCTGCAATGTACTTAATTTAAATTAGTCGTTTATCGTCATGCGGTTTATTTGTACCTTTTGACGTCAATATAACAACAAAATAAGGAAAATCAAGTAACGTGAAATAAGGTAATAAATTCCGTATTTTTAGTGTATGTTTTGCACCTAAAATAAACAGGTCTGAGCGAGGGGCCCGTGGCTAAATTATAACAGTCGCACAAGTCGGTCGATCAGGTTAAGCTACGCTTGTCGATGTTGGTCTGTGGATGGGTGACCATCTTTACATACCGTGACCCCTCCGTGACTCGGAAATCACGTTAAGCCGTTGGTGCCGGCTGTCATTCGTGGATCTTTGACAGTCGTTAAGGGTAGTCCGAAGCCCGAAAGTCTGATAACCAGTCTTACCAAGGGGTATCGTATTACCCTGTAACTGAGTTGTGGAGGTCGGATAGGCAGTCGCTTCATGTAAAATACTAGTATTCAGCTGCATCCGGTTAGACTGGAAGCCGACCCCAACATAGTTGGGAAAAGGCTAGGCAGATGATGATGAGATTGAGATCTTAAGCGAATTTAATAACATAACTTTTAATACTTACACATAAATAAATTTAGGTTGTTTGTTAAAAGTCAATCTTTTAGAAATCTGTCTATATTCAGTTCAATCAATCGAATACTTATAATAACAATGTCAGTCTGAATATTAATAAAATTAAACAGGTTACACATACAAGGTTTTTAGGCATTATAATAGACAAAGATATCAACTGGAAAGAACACGTAGATAATGTAAGCACTAGGATTAATAAGTTTGTATATGCGCTCAAACAACTTAAAAATGTTACTAACATCAAAACTGCAGTAACATCGTACCATGCATACGTGGAATCATTGCTACGCTATGGCCGTGTAATGTGGAGTAACAGTGTCGATATGAGTAGAGCATTTGTGGCCCAAAAAAAGGGCATTAGAGCTATGTATGGACTTCAATCGGATGACTCGTGTCGACCTATATTTCAAAAACTTGACTTGCTACCGTTGCCCTCTCTATATATTTATGAGACATGTATATTTGTAGCTAAGAATAAAAATCTTTTCAAGACAGCAAATTATGTATGCCCTCGCAACAGACGAGACCCCTATAGATTGGTTCTTCATGATTTGCCAAGAATAACCAACTACAATAGAAACTGCCTAGCAATGTGTGTGCGTATTTATAACCACATTCCAAGCCACTTTAAGTCTCTAGATATAGGTTGCTAAAGCTTAAATTGTATAAGTGGTTAAGTGAACGTAGTTATTATAATTTGAAAGAGTTTATGGATAGTAAATGTTGATAAGTTTCTTTATTGTTACAGATTATTTGCCAAAATTTTTGCATGCTATAACATAGCAAAACATGTTTGTACTTTTTATTTTATTTAATACCATTTTTATACCATGTTTTTACGCATTTAAATGATTTATTATTGTTATTATATTATTATTATTATAAAACTGCTAGATGCATTCTAAATTAATAAATTACATCCAAATTCACTGCGTTTAAAATGTTAAGTTATTAAATCTCCGTCGTTGATAAACTGCTCTTAAAATAAATCCTGGACGCAAACTAAACACTAATGTATTGCCAGTGTTTTCATTTATTGTCGTCTCTATCTTGTATATCAACAAGATTTAGTTAAAATTTTGGGATTTGATTGATAACTTATTAGGATTATTTTAAGACGCAGTTCATCAATTGGTATGAGCGTAGTTTGCACCTGTACCTAAATAAGACTGGAAGTTAAAACATCTTAAAAATATTATCCTATATTTACCAGTCTTAAAGCAGCCATTTTAATCAAACCATTATCTACAGCTTTATCTAGACAACACTTACAAGGCATCTCTCATTATACCACTTATTAAAACAGTAGGTCTGTTAATTACTCAATTGTTATAAGTTGATCTATCTCTAGAGCAATCTTTGTAACGGTAATTGCGGTCTGGACACGCACGCGCACGTTTTCAAGCTAAATCGGTTGTGATTGGATCCAATGGGTCGTCATGATTAAATCAGTCCCCAGACATCTCGTTGGGATTGGTCAATTTGTTTCGAAAAATTTTTTTTGGTCCTATTAGCGTGGTTGATGAGAAAGTATTTGAGCAAATGATTGGGAGCGCAGAATCTTGGATCTTTTTCGTCAGAAGTCCGAAAGTCTGAGAATCCGTCTCTATTGTATTACCCAGTCTGGGTCAGATCGGCAGTCAACTTCAAGTAAAATACTGGTATTTGGCTGCATCCGTTCAGACTGGAAGCCGACCCCAACATAGTTGGGAAAAGGCTAGGGAGATGATGATGATGATGATGATGACTGGGAGCATAGAATATGCGAGAAAAGTGTATTGGGTCTGAAACTTGCATTAGGACCGTGAAAAATCGAAGGTTACAAGAATCAAGATAGTTCAAAGATCTGCCTACAAGCATGTAAAGATAGGTACGGTATTAAAGAAAACTACATACATTGAAACAAACACGTTAGCCCTACTTGATAATGATAATTTATCAATCAACTCAGCCTATAGCAGTCCACTGTTGGACATACGCCTCTCCCAGGCTGCGCCACATCACCCCCGTCCGCCGCCTTCCGCATCCAGTCTGTCCCAGCCACTTTCTAAGCGTCGTCGGTCCATCTGTGATAATGATAATACAGCC
Organism: Gortyna flavago; assembly: GCA_963669345.1. NCBI lineage: Eukaryota > Metazoa > Arthropoda > Insecta > Lepidoptera > Noctuidae > Gortyna > Gortyna flavago. Next base: position 2,845,222 of record OY770136.1, on the reverse strand, counting down.
CGAATCAAACTTTATGGCGGCAAACATGAGGCGAGTCGCTGCGCAGTAACAAATTCATGGGTCAGCGGAGGCGAGGGTTAGAGTACTGCGCAGCGAGTAGCGCACTTCAGAGCCGCCATACAGTTTGACGCTAACTATACCATAGTATTAATTCAGTCTTGCCAAAATAAAACGTAATGGCAGTAGAAAGTAACAGAGGTTTTAACTCTAACAATGAAAGCTTAATATTTTTACCAACAGAGAACGGACTTTCATTACCGCTATTGGATGATTTCTGACATTTTAAACTAATGGACTTGTTTCTTTCCGTTGTTTTAACCTCTGACATTTCTTTGAGTTTGTAGCCATGATGCAAAAACCTTTTTTTTTATTGTAAATAAATTTTCAGTTGTACCTAGGTACCCCACAGAAATTCGTATTTTATGCTATGTAAATATCAGTGACAGGAAGTTATTTATAATATCATCAATATAAACTAAGTGGAAACAAAACGTATTCATCCAATAAAAAAATAATTTTCGAAATAATTTCACAATTGCTGAGATATCACGTAACATAGGTACATATCACATCCAAAAAATAATACAGTCGAATTGAGAACCTCCTCCTTTTTGAAGTCAGTAAAAAATTATTCCTGTTCCTTTGAAACGGACCACGTGATTGCGGCTCTGTTGCGGGTGTCTCAAACTTTGTTGTTGTTGGTGGTATAATTTAATAAAAGAGGATAAAAGAGACCTTGAAAATGAAAACGCATTTAGAGATTCAAATGAGGTTTGGGATCAGACCTTCTAAGATGTCGAAAATAACCTGACTTAATGACTTTAAGCCCTGGCTTTATACTTCGATTTAAGCATTTAATAAATCTCACTAACCGACGAAATCATCGCTTACCATCAGGTGATTTTATGGTCAAGCGTAAGCCAGAAATTGATGGCAGCGGACGACCATATTGCCATTGCCACCAACCGGGCAGAACTCCCGATTCCAGGCTACTATAAGTAGCTCTTTTTCTACCACATTACCTACGTCACAATTACTCTGCCATGCCTTTCTGCCTTGTTAACCCCCATTCTTTCTCCTCCAGGTGGCTGAACGTCTAAACGTAGACGTTCGCCGCGGCCTGTCATGGCGGGAAGCCAACGATCGCATGAACTTCGTCGGCCCCAACGAGTTCCAAGTCAAAGAACAGGAACCGCTATGGAAGAAGTACATAGAACAGTTCCAGAACCCGCTCATACTGCTGCTGCTTGGTAAGTAGAGTTTTGAAGCTATTTTCGTGATGTCATTACGGTCTTATGGCGGCCATTTTTGTGTGCGGCCATTTTTGTCTAAAGGTGAGAAAATACATTTATGTTGTACTAAACATGAAGTCACAATCACGCAAAACGGGCATCGCTCCGCATAAAACTATGACACTATGCCAGACAGAGCCACCGCACAGGTTTCAAGTTTTTATCAGCGTTTTTATGAGGTTGGCTAACTGTTCGTAAAGGGGTCACCTCGTACATTTTGTCCCAAAATATGTCATGTCAGCAATCGACCGCGATCAAAGAGCCCGCGTCCTGCAATATAACGACGTCCCGAACAACCAGTATATTGTTATCTGTGTCCTTCGATCTCATCTTGCGGGATGTCAGGATTTAGAGCTGTCTGCGTACAACCTGTGAGCAGGCTGCTGATCATATAATATATAATAATAAAATAAATTTGCCTCGCCTTTTCCCAAATATGTTGTGGTCGGTAACTGAATACCAGTATCAGTATTTTACATGGAGAGACCGACTATCTGACCTCCACAACCCAGTTACTGGGTAACACGATACCCTTTGGTAAGACTGGTTGTAAAAATTTTGGGTTTCTGGGGACCCATACAACGGCCAAAGATCCAAGATTGACGTTTCGTTTGTTGGATTAGAATCCAAGAGATCATTAAGTGCGGCCAGAGTGCGAGGTACTGGAGAAATGTCCTGGGGACTTGGCACACGCAACAGTGTGACCTGGGGCGCAGCCAGCAGCCTGTGCCCTCTGCCGTTGCCACGGCATAGGGCACAGGAACATCCCGCCGCGAACGTGGGCTTACTGCCGTAAGCCCACGTTCGCGGCGGGATTTTGTCGCGCACTGGGTTTTCAACGCAGTACTTAGTGCCGAGAGTTGAAATTCCAACAGTGTGGTTTTTTGACGCGAGTAGATGCGCTTTGTTGGATTTTCAATGCTTGGCTCAACAACGAGAGTTGAAAATCCAGTGCGCGATAAAATTCCTCCGCTATATTTTAAAGTCCGTGCAAACGTCTGCTAATTATCTGGACCAAAATTTCTGGTTGAATTTGAATCCTTAATAACACGACGTTTTCAGCACATTTTCCGAACGAGAGATCCTTTTTAGGGACTCCCACACTGTCAGTGTTGAATAACAAAGTCTACGACGGGGTAATTGCTTACCACCCTAACAGTAGCAATGGTTTTCGTTTTGACAGTTCAACAACATTCATTGCGTTATTAACATTTTGAGCAGACAAATTTTTCGAGCATATGAAGCAATGGATGAGCTTGAGCAATATCCTTCAAAATTAATCATATTGGGATTGATAGTGCATTACGCAATTAAGGTGGCCGGTCTACCTACTGTGCGAAAATCACAAACCTAAATTAACCTAAAATTTAAATAAATTACATTCATTAAACTGTGAGCAACGGAAATGCCAAAGGAATGGAATGAAAAAGGTAATTAGGCCTAATAAGGGTGCATTTACTGTGATATTTCCTGTATTGCACCATTCCCATGGAATGGCCTGTACTTACCTGCCGCAGCTTGTGAAAAGTTAACAGAACTACCTTATTCGTATTATTTATTTCATTCATCGTAAAGTCGTGAAATTATTTTTTTAAGAAAATTGGCTACCAATTTAATTTGTCTGTATATTTAAATAACAGCAGTAATTTTTTGACAGTTGTATAAAATGACCAACAAACAATCAACTCAAACATCAACAACATCATCAAACAATCACATCATCAATCATCTCATCTTAACAATTCAAAAGTGTTTTGAGTTTGACCTGACTGTACCTATCACCTTTCTGTGACTGAAGATTTGGTTTGGAAGCGCGAAGCTGTAACTGGATACGTTGCCAAAACGTGTCCTGACTGACAAACCTTTAGTTGGTCTTAAACGGCGTGAATGTATGATTAAAATGCAAGTTGTTTGCGGTATGTTGAGTTTCTTTTTTGCGGTGTTTGTTTATGTAGGAATGTTCACGTCAAATAGACATTGGGAGAAAGATTCTGGGTATGCAACGTCTTTTAAATACCGTTACGTTCCGTCCTGTCCTTGAGGAAAACGACTACCTTCACACATTCACAACTTCCAAAGGATCATTAAAATCCTGTGCATGTTGCACTATACTTTCTACTTTCAAAGTCTCCTCATATTTTGACGGTCGCACTTTCAAACACAGACCACCTCGAGTTCGTTGACTTACGTTCTACAAAACTTAATTTAAATGCAACCTTCTTAGTTATATGTGTAGATATCTAGACTGGTTTTTAGCACGCAAAAATTGTACTTAGTTGTTTGGTAACACGAATTGAACTTGTAGCATCCGTTTTGTGACCTAGTTTCGTACCTTTTTTTTTTTTTTTTTTAAGGATGGGAAATCATCAAATGACCCCTCCCGCTCTGGGTGGAGCGGAAGGGAGTGTCAGACTCTTACTGACTAAAACCCATCCGTGTTCCTTCCTTAGCCCTTTATATTCCGGGGCAGCGGTAACCCTTTCGGACAATCCCGCTGCCCCGGCAGGCTTCGGCCCTGACGGGCCCCTCCGTTCAATGCTGACATCTCTTTGAGGCGCGCGTGGAACACATACGCGCCGTCCGGCACGGGCCTGGTCCTGATCGGACGGCGAGCTACCCATTACTCGCCGTCCGCAGGCCCGCGCCTACGGTGGCCGGGAGTCGTCACGCGGCTCCCGACGCCCGGAGCGTCTACCGCGGCGGCTGGGACGGGCGGCTCTCTCAGCTCTCTCCCTCGCCCATCCCGCCACCTCCTTCGCTAGCATGACAGCTTCGCAGAAGGAGGTGACTGCCTCCCACTCCCTCTCGCCCCGGACCATGGCTTGGACCAGGGCCGGGCGCGAGAGGTCGCCGCCGCTGCCGATCGCCTCTACGAGGACACGGCGGTGCTCTGCCCAAGCGGGACAGACCTCCACCGTGTGCTCCACCGTGTCCTCTGGGCGATCCTCGCAGTGGTGACACCCGGGCGTTTCCTCCCGCCTGATGATGTGCAGGAACCTCCCGAAACATCCGTGTCCGGTGAGGACCTGCGTCAGGCGGTAGATGAGGGCGCCGTGACGCCTCTCTAGCCACTCCTCAAAGAGGGGCCTTACCGCCGCTATCGCGGCGTGCCCTGCGCTGGGTTGCGACAGTCGCGCTTTCCATGCCGCCATGAGATCGCGCCGGAGGTCTGTCCGCTCCGCAGCAATTTGCCGCGGAAGCGGGTTTTCCCCCCGGCGTAGTGCCTCCGCGCGCCACTCATACAGGCGCGCAAGGACTATCGCCTCCAGATCCCATGGCGGCAGTCCGGCCAGGAGGCTTGCCGCCTCGCGCGAGATCGTGCGGTACCCCCGTATCAGCCGTATGGCGACCACCTTTTGGGGCGCGTTCAGGTAGTGGGCGGCTCGAAGCCGCAGTGAACGCGCCCACACCGGGGCGCCATATACGGCCATGGACCGCACGACCCCCGCGTAAAGCCTCCGGCAGGAGGCGTTTGGCCCCCTCAGGTTGGGCAGGAGCCGCTTGAAAGCGGCCCCAGCCCGTTCCAGTTTGGGGGCCAAACGTCGGAAATGCTCGACGAAGTTCCACCGGCTGTCGAGGACGAGACCCAGGTATTTCATCGTCGTCTCGACGCCGATGCGAACCCCTCCTACCGTCAGTTGGGATCCCGATGGTGGCCCGTTCCGAAGCCCATGAAAAGACATGGCCTCGGATTTGTGCAGAGCCACCTCGAGACCCAACTGCCGGATCCTCTCCACGACTATCGCAACCCCGCGTGTCATAACGTCGGCCGCCGCCTGATGCGACCTCCCCTGCGCCAGGACCAGCGTGTCGTCAGCGTAGCAAACCACGCTGACGCCATCAGGGAGGTCGGCCCGCAGCACCCAGTCGTAACCGATGTCCCACAGGAGCGGTCCCAAGACCGATCCCTGTGGGACACCGCACGACATCTCTCGCCGGTTCCATTCCCCATCGCGACCGGGGTAGATGACGGCTCTGTCCGTCAAATACGCCCCGACTATTCGACGGAGGTAGGTCGGCACCCGGTGATACCGGAGTGCCTCCCCAATGCAGCTCCAGGGCAGGGTGTTAAACGCGTTGGCGATGTCGAGTGACACCGCCACGACCACCCCACCCCGGGACACCGCGTCCCCCGTCGTGAGGGCTCTCACGCGCATGATGGCGTCCACCGTCGAGCGCCCCTTGCGGAAGCCAAACTGGCTATCCGCAAGATCCGGCCCCGTCCTCACCAGGTGCCCGACGAGGCGGCCCGCAATCACTCTTTCAAAGAGCTTGCCGACCTCGTCGAGCAGCACGATGGGCCGGAATGCGGACGGAGAGTCCGCAGGGCGCCCTGGCTTCCGAATGAGGACCAGCTTCCCCGTCTTCCAACGGAGTGGAAACTGGCCCCTCTCCATACATGCGCTTAAGAGCGCCTCCAGTCGGGGTCCGAGAGCCGTCGAGGCCAGGGCCCAGGCTTTACCCGGCAAGCCGTCGGGCCCTGGGGCGGTATTTTTGGCCTTCAGCCTACATACCGCCACTCTCAGATCTACCCCGGTCACTTCAGGGATGTCGTCGTCGTCGTCCGCGTGGTCCGCTTCGGGCACCGCAATTGGCGGAGCCATAGGCGGGGGAGTATGCTCCCCCCATGAAGGGAACAGAGCGCTCACCACCTCCTCCACCAGCTGTGGCCGGAGACTCTGCGTCAGTGGGGGGGCCCAGGTGCGGAGTTTATTCCGCACCATTTTGTAAGGGCGCCCCCATGGATCTCTGTTCAGAGTCTCCAGCATCTCCTCGCGGGCCATATCTTTGGCCCGCTGTACAGCCTCTTGGAGGGCGGTCTTCGCCGCTCTGTACCCCTCGTACAGCTCCGCCTCCGTGGCTTCCGCATCCGGAGGGCGGATGCAGAGCCTGCGGTGCCTGGTGTACAGGTGTCGCGCATCAACGCACGCCTTGCGCAACACCTCTACCTCCTGCGACCACCAGTACACCTGACGTCGGGCGCATCCTGGCCGAACTCGGGGCATTGCCACGTCACAAATCTCGGACATGGCCTCCCGGAACCACTCCGCCTCGTTGTTAATGTCGGCAGGCCTGTCTGGTGATGACACCCAGGCCTGCACGATTGAGGCTTCCAGGAGGAGCTCCCGGTCCAGCTGCTTCAGCGCCCACCGCGGACCACTCGGGGTCTGTTGGACCGGCGCGCTAGAGGTCTGGGCGGAGACGTCGATCCGGATATACCGATGATCGGAATAGGTCTCCACCTCCTCCATGACGCGCCAGTCAATTACTCGCTGTGACAGAGCGGGGCTAGCGAACGAAATGTCCACCACCGACTCGCCCCGCATCCGCACACACGTGGGAACAGAACCCCGATTTAGGACGACCAGGCCTGTTTCCAGAGCCCAGTCCTCCACCATCCTTCCCCGCGTGTCCGTGCAACGGGAACCCCAGGCCAAATTTTTGGCGTTGAAGTCCCCGAGCACTAACACGGGGAAGGACTGGTTTCCGACGACGACAGTCAACTCTGTTAAAGAGTTGTGGAACTCGGCGAGAGTTCGGCTCGGAGAGAAGTAAACTCCCACTACCACTATCTCTCCGAACCGTGCTGCTACGCACCCCTGTCCCTTCGTGACGCCTTCAAGGGACGGGGTACCGGCGGCAGCCGACGTAGATTCATCCCTTACATTTTATTAACATTACAACTTGATCGCGTATCTAATATTGAAGTAAATGCTCAGAATTTTATTTAACCTTTTAAACATAGGCATGTTTATTAGCGTTTGGTAGATAAATGCTCCATATTCGACCTGTAATGATGATCAATTTTGTGATGTCCAATGCCAAAGATAAAAATTATAGTGATAGGACTCCTTCATAAAGGCATAAATGCATGACTAGTAACTCCAATTGCCTTACCCTCAGATTCACAAACCGAAGGATTTTGAAGGAAATTACTAATTAATCCATTGCTTCATAAGTTTGAAAAATTCGTCTGCACGACTCCGTAAAATAATGACGCAATGAATGTTGTTGAATTGTCAAAATTAGAGGCATTGACATTGTAAGTGTGCTACGTCTGTGTCGTGTCGTGTCGTGTTATGTCTATTCTATTCTATGCAATTCCTCCCAAGTTCCATCTTCATTTTCGCCTTACCCCTTAGAAATCCTTGCCGTGTGTGGATGCAGTGACGGACTAAGACTGTCGGGGGCCCGGGGCGGTAAAACAAAATGAGCCCCACCCCCCGGTCTTCTCAGTTTATGTGGGTACTTGTATTTCTAGTAACATTGTACAAAAAAAAATGCCTAATAAAAAGAAAGTAGAACGTTCGTAATGATTATACTCTACTTATATCATGGGCCTCATAAGCATCAGGATATTTTTTTTCAGGGAGGTGCATATTCACCTCCTCATTATGTTTTTCAAGAAAAGCCACCATGCGAGAGCAAGCGCCGAGCTCGAAAATCGAAATATTTTACACCATAACTCTGAATACGTGGTCAGGTTTCTTTTGAACATACGTATTCGTACGGAAATAGGAGTTGCTTTCTCGACTTATTTATCCAAAAAGTCTTAGGAATAAGGGAGCAGCCGAAACGAACTTGAAAATTTATAGCACCCAACATTGTTTTGCATAGGTAGGTACGTACGGGGCCTCCAACTCGAACTACTGCTTACTGAACATATACTGTACGCAAAATACGCGCATTGTCGTGGAGTTGCGGACACCAGCCCGTACCTATTAACTATTACTGTAGAAATTTTTACATTGTTTCGGATTGAAAAGTACTTCAAATTTGGAGCCCCCACTGGATCAGGGGCCGCCCCTGCCGCCCCTGCCAGTGTTTGATTGTAAGTATGGCTAATGGCTAACAATAATTTTTGCTGTGCCCTAACAGGGTCTAAAACGGTTCTTAGCTCTAAGCCTTTTTGTTAACATCTTGTTTCTTTTTTACCTCGTGGAACGCAATTATATGAATATTAGTAAAGAGTAAACTGAAAACAAACTCGTTTATATTTTACGAATCGGAGTTAATCGTATATTCATAATTTTCCGCATCAAGAAATTCATTCATCATAAATTTATGTCTGACATAAGCTGTACCTACTCTGTAAAATAATGGCTGTTGTATGGTTTTATAGTTATTAACATTATTATTAAAGACGACTAATAGAGAAATAATTATGGAAGAAAAAGACATGTTGCGCCGGCATCAAATAAATTGGGATGAGCAAGAGAATGATGACGAAATTAAATCATTACACTTCAAATACGTCATTTACAAATGGCTACCTATTTAAGTTTTCTAATGAAATATAAGTAGGTCATTCGTAATTGTTGCCATGACAACTGAAAACGTATAAGTACCTATTTCTACGTGAAAAACGTAAAATATTAGTCACGAGTTGGCAATATTCATCATTCATCATAAATTTCTTATGAGTTATACATAAATAGGTGGAAATATTTTATTATCTTATTATCCTTTTTGAATGTAAAGTGTCAATTGACATGCGCCTTCAAGGGCATTTGAAATAAATAAGTCATGAATTTTAGTAGCAAAACAGATAGGTTGCCTATCGGTCATTGTCAGTGATCTAAAACGCAAATGTTATCAAAACATAGCTTCTGCCCGCGACTTCGTCCGAGTGAAATTTCTTGCTCCCCCGACCCATCCCGTCGTATCGCATCGCCTGTCCGCGCTATTTAATACTTTGTTTTCGCTTAGTGTTCTTTTTGACCTTATTTCCTCTTGCTCGGCTCCTGAGGGTTCTAGCGTGATGTTAAATAGCCATATACCTTCCTCAAGAATTAGGCTATCAAATAAAAAAAGATTTTTTCAAATCGGCAGTTCGAGATTAGCGCGTTCAAACAAACTCTTCAGCTTTATTATTAGTACTAGCTGCGCTCCGCGGTTTCACCCGCTTATGTGTCGATCCCGTGGGAATATCGGGATAAAAAGTCCTATGTGTTACTATTGGTTATAAACAATCTGTTTGCCAAATTTCATCCAAATCCGTTCAGCCGTTTGTGCATGAAGAAGTAACAAACATACAAACAAACACACTCTGACTCACAAACGTCCCCTTTAATAATATTAGTGTGATAGATAGATTATAGATGAAGTCTTTCTCATGTTTTTGAGGCCAAGATCACGAGGACTAACAAGATTCTTGTGAACTTGTTTTTTTTGTGTATCATGTGTCCTGTGTCTGTCTGTGCCTCTTTGCTCTTTTTTAAAATATTGCTTTAAAGTTTAAACTATCTACAAAACTCATCCTACAAACGTTAACATTCACAGTATCGATCAGAATGTTCAAACATTTACATGCTTCGGGCCACAATTTAGCCAGGCTTTTAGCTAAACGTAAATTTATTCAGAGCACCTGTGACTTGACTTAGTTTTCATATTGAGCTACCTGGAAATTGCACGGAGCACCTGCTGCCGTAGGGATGTCACCTCACTTTTGTGAGTTTTGTCTTAATTTTGTAGGAGAAATTAATATGAAGTTGGTTTGAATGAGCACCTGCCGCCGTAGGGATGTCAGCTCACTTTTGAGAGTTCTGTCTTAATTTTGTATGAGAAATTAATAGGAAGTTGGTTTGAATGATGATGCTGGTTTCGCAGATTTCTGGAATCTTCCACGCTGGCATACGTCGTTTGCATATGTGTGCATGCACTTAGAGGTGTTAACAGTTGGTATATCTATATCTTGTTCATTTCGAGCTGGTTTTGGTTCTTCGTTTTCTCTATCTTACCCCCATCATACGGAGAACAATTACTTGTAAGTAGTCGTTCTTACATTGTTTAAGTCTTACCACAGAGATCTGCAACCTTTACTTACCTAACTCTAAAATAAATGCGATTGTTTTGGATTTCAAGCGTTGCCAAATTGTGTCAACCCAGAACTTTGTTACAAGTATGACATTTACAGAAGTATGGCTAACGCCTACAAGTATGAAACTTTCAGCTAACGTGATTGTTGAAGCAGGTATGTATGAACGTAAACGAAGCATAAGGAGTATGTAAAGATCGCAGCAGGTCGCGTTCTATAGTTTCCACCCTCCTTTATGGGAAAAGGGCGTCAGTTAATGTATCTAACTATGTGATTGTTGTTAAACCATGATAACAAACAGCGATCTGCCTAATCTTATCAAACAAAGCAACGAAAATTTCAACACTATTGAGAATACATCCCTAACAAAATTACCACCGTCAGCATCAAAACTTATTAACAACATTTCCAAGGGTCACCCAACGTTGTTCACGTCACATCGCTAAGGGAAAACAAGTGGCAGTTACGACACCCTTGTCTCTGATAGATTAGTTGAATACTGGCAACCCTGGCTATCAATTTTTGCGAAGGAGCACCGAAGGTTGATGTTTGATAAACACGTAGTCTATGGTTTGCCGGTGACCTTGCTCTAACAGCTTAGGATAAGAAGCCTAACGACACCCTACCGGGGGTCGTGATGAGGGTAGCCGTATTGGAAAGGTAAGGGCACTTTACTTCGACAGATTTCTATTCTATCAGTCTATTGGTTGGTTAAGTGAATTTTGATTGGAATTTTGAAGGGTGGAGGATATTAGAAGGTAATTCACATGATCGGGTTGGTAATTAAAGGTCGTATGTCGATTTTTAAGAGACAAGAATGGCTCAAGGGTAATCCGCGAAATTCAAAAATAATCTTACGTTTTTTGTAACTTGCAGGTCAGTGCCAGGCTATATGTTGAACAAAATATGATTCACGATCACGACCGTAAGAAGTATGTATCATGTACAGAATTCTAATAAAATCATCAATATATTATTATAAAATATGATAATCATCATTAGATTATATGAATTTAAGAGTTGTATTGATGATTTTAATGATTATAATTGTGTAAAGTCATATTTGTTACGGTCGCGAATTATATTTTCAACCTGACACTGACCTGAAAATTACAAAAAACGTAAAAAAAAAAATAATAAGCCGGGCAACCTTAGCGTATCCCCCTTGGAATCTTGGAAGTCGAATCAGTGTGCCATAAATACACTGCTGGAGGCCTGTAGAAGATTGCACCAACAGTTCCTTCACCTTTCACATCAGTTGGTATCTTAGCACTCTAATTTCGGTTAGTTCATTGAACCGGACGGAGTAGCATTGAAATGAGAGGCTGAGATGTATTGGTATCGAAAAATTTTTTTTCTTCTAGTTTAAGATCGCTCTTTCATTCCTAAGTCTGTATTCTATTGTGATGCTAATTATGTTTTCCACCTTTTATTTCTTGGTACAAAAGCTTTGAACGTTATTTTTATAATACGTCGAACCTTTTTCTGATTGTACGTAATGTATGTAACATTACGTACAATCAGAAAAAGGTTCTATTAAAATAACTAAGTGATGCTGATGTGATAAATAAAATTGCACACATAAAATAACTTCACGCCTGTAATCCCTGAAGGGTTAGGCAAAGGTATACCTATAGTAACACCTACATTTTGCCAATTATGTTTAAGTCCCATGTAATAGGCGCCGAGCCAATTGCCATCAACGGCGCACAAATTCAGATTCCGGGCACATAAACTATAAAATGCAGATACTTAATAGCTATAGAGACCATCTTTTCTGATTCTATTCACCGTGATATAAACTGTGTGATGAAATCGACCACATTTCGATACTGCCTAATTAAATTAACATCGTGAGAAAAGTTTTTTAGTAGATACGAATGTGTATGAGACCTAAATGCTGAAAGACATGCACTAGTTTGTACAGGAATATAAACAGCAGCAGACTTGCTCAGAGAAGCCGAACTACAGCATTACAAAGTACATGTTCCCAAAATAAAGGATATTATTCAAATAAGCTGCTTGATCACGTCAACGAATGCATACAACGACTAACGAACGTCGGGTATTAATAACCACAACCAAAACGACTATTTTTGGGTCACTCTTGGGATTTATCTCAATTCTGAATAACATATTTTCCTCTTGAGCGTGTTTTCGTTTTATTTACAACATACAAACAACTACCTAAACCCGATAAAGATTGTTTGACCTTCGAGAGCAAGTCTCGTTCCTTACGATGATTGTGTGTTGACAGTTTTATATCTGAAGGTCAATTCCCGTAAATAAAAACGTTAAAAGTCTCAAAATTATGTCAAAAATGTATGGTAATTTTGACAGATTGAGACTGTGATCTGACTGTGAACGTTCTTAAAGTTACGAGAATTCCTCTTTGATATTCCAATTTCGAATGTGTCATGTCTGATCTACTTTCCTAAGTTTGGAGCAATCCAAAGTGCTTCCTATCCTATCCTATCCTATTCTATTCCTATTCTATCCTAGTGTTTTTCCAACTATGTTGGGGTCAGCTTCCAGTCTAACCGGATGCAGCTGAATAACAGTATTTTACATAGAGCGACTGCCTATCTGACCTCCACAACCCAGTTACTGGGTAACTCGATACCCGTTGTTATAAGACTGGTTGTCAGACTTGAGCTTCTGTCTACCCGTAACGACAGTCAAAGCCAAAAAAAAACTGCTTTTTATACAAAAGTTACCTACTAGACCAAAATGTATGAAACAGCAGATTTCTTCAGAGTTGGTCACATAATTAAAGTTGTTCATATTCATGGGTAGAACACACTGTAAAAGTTTCGAGACGGCAAAATAAATCACCAGTCATAGACTTATAAAAAATAGTTTGAGTAGGTATTCTAGTCATAATTTTGGCATTAATTTTAAATAAGCTTTTGCGTCCGCGATCCCGTCGCATCGCATCGCCTGCCCGCGCTATTACTTCGGTTAGTGTTCTTTCTGGCTTTTTATGTTCTTACTTGGCTCCAAATGGTCCGCGCGATGTTAAGTAGCCTATAGCCTTCCTCAAGAATTGAGCTATCAAATGCTAAAGATTTTTTCAAATCCGACTTGTAGTTCCAAAGATTAGCGCGTTCAAACAAGCTCTTCTGCTTTATTTTTAGTATAGATTGGCTGGATTATTTCCATCCTTGGACTCATCACTTATATCTATTTATATGCGAAATATTTCAAGCCACACGAAAATACAGTACAGCTAACTGCACATCAACTTGACATATGTACACATCAGTCGGCTTGTACAACCAACCGCACATCCAGTCGATAGTAAGATTTCGGCTCAGCGCGCAGCGTCTGTATGTCCTAGCAGTAAGTGCGCCTTTCGTACTTTAGTTATTGACGTGTAGTTGACCGTACTTACGTGTTATTTTGCGGTATCTGAGGTCATTGTCACGGCCCGCATGCACTTGATACCCAAACCTGTTCTTTTGCAGTTTTTTATGCGAGTAGTCAAGTCACGCTTCGAGAGGCATTAGCGAATGGATGTGCGCCTCATTATGAGTACTTACCTGATGTTCTAAAGGTTATAATTAGCATTTTGTTTTAAGTTTTCTGACTTTTTTTTTGGGTTATCATTAGTCTGTAAAGCAGGTATTTCTGTAGTTGACCTTTTAGATGATCCATGCTTTTTTTAGCGTCCGCATGCCAAAGCGAACCGTTGCTGATGCGCAAGGTGTTCTTCTCACATTTCTTCTGTGAAGGGAATTTCCTATGGTCGGGCGTAATAACGTGGTAATACCTTTATTTCTTTCGTCCATCCCTGTCGTCCTCTCGGCATTTAAGTACTTCCTTCAGCTCTGTCATAGCAATGTAATTTTTCACACAGTCCATTTGTCTTTTAATCAGTCTGTAATTTTGCCGAATTTGTAAGTAGGTACCTACTCATGGCTTAGGCACATCAATCTTAGCTGATCTCGCATAATACAGCTTACCTAATAAGTACATTTTGTTTTTTTTTTGGACTGGCTCGTTGGTCTAGCGATCGCAAGCGCTTCTGCTAACCATCAGGTGCTGGGTTCGATTCCCGGGTCGGGCAAAGTGTGATTAGGTTTTTCTATCTGGAATTTCTCAGTAGCAGCCCGGAGTCTATATTTGTCCTCGGTTGATGGCCTATGCCATGCTCGCCCTATGTTACATGAAACTTAAACATTTACAAACACAAACAACAGTTATGTCAACGCAACGCAACCCAAGGCGTGATGTTATGTTATGTTATTTTACAATGTTTCTAAGAAAAGGAAAGGATATCACACCAATATTATAAAGGCGAAAGTTTGTGAGTGTGTGTGTGTTTATATGTTTGTTACTTCTTCACGCTCAAACGGCTTTACCAATTTTGATAAAATTTGGTATGGAGGTAGCTTACACCCTGTATTAACACATAGGATACTTTTTATCCCGATGTTCCCACGGGATCGACACTTATGCCGGTGAAACCGCGGGGCGCAGCTAGTACATAATAAATGTGTGACATTATAACGTTACAGAGCTTGCGTGTTTCACGCTTGTTGGTAGAGAAAAAGAAAACGTCTCATTTATTACTTTCATAGCCTTTTGATTAATAATGCGACTTAATGCTCGGTTCCTACAAACAAAAACGAATCATTTTGCTTATAGCATTTTTATTGCTAAACTGGGCATATATAGATTCGTAAGCTAATTTTACCTGTGATGGCTATTTCCATATGGAACGGTCTTCTATGCCAAGCTATGAGGTCTTTGCTTCATTATCGATCGAAGAGCCTTTACTTTAAGCAATAACGGTCCGTAAATTATAGGAAACGGCCATGTGTTAGTTACCAACGTGTCGAACATATAATGTTATTTTTTCCTTTTCAAATTTATCACCTAGCTAGTGGTTTATCAAGTTCAGCTACGGTTCCTTCGGAAAGCGATCTGTAATTTTTACCAAGATTTGCCATTAAGATGTCAATAAACGCTTTGTATGTGTACAGCCGATATTGATTAATAAACTACCAAGCCACGTTCAAGATCTAAGCCTTAATAAATTCAAATCATTCATTAAACCTAAGTTGTGCCAGAAAGCCTTTTATACCGTTAAAGATTATATTAAGGACAAAAAGGCTTGGGATTGAGCTGCTTCCAATTTTTTTTTTACATTTTTAATGTTTTTATTTTTTCTATATACACATTGACATTAATGATTTTTTATTTAAACAATGACATTTGCTTACTTTGTAAAGTATTATATTATTTTAATTATATGGCATGTGAAGACAATGTGGGTCATTTTATTTTTGTTTAATTTTTATTATTCTCTTTGTTCTGTTAGTTCTTTTTCTAGGTCTGGCAGTTTGAGTAATTTATGTGGCCTACCCAAATAAAGTACATTTGGGTAGGCCACATAAATTACTCAAACTTTGGTATTGTTCGTCGAATCGTTGAGCTCCTTAAGTTTTGAGTTGAGCTGCACGATTTCTGACAAATGCGTGCACTGACTGGACAGGTCCGCTCAATCTGTGTGGTTCTTTCCTCAAAAGACCATCTCAGACATCGATCTACATGGTCTTCATATAACCTGACCAAGATTATGATGTCTGGACTTTAAAAGAGACTGTAACCTCTTGAGTTTGTTTCGGCCTTTCTTCTCAGAGTAGTCAGATAGGAAACGCCGACCTCATCTAGTTTTATAAAAAATATGATTGACGTGTAAAAGTGTTTGTACAAACCTACTTACAAAAATAAAATCATTTATCATTTATCATTGAATTTACCAAGATTTGACATTAAGATGTCAATAAACGCTTTGTATTTGTACAGCCGATATTGTGTGACCTTTCAACGCTTTCTTAAGAAACTAAAGCTTTGGAGTGATACATATTTTTGATTGTAACGCGATTAAATGTAACTAAGGCTTTAAATTGTACTGTTTGATTTAGTTCGGTACTCTATAATGATGGAAAAACATTTGTAGTTGAACGCTCTCTATGAGTTCTTTCTCTATTAATTCCTTTGCTTTAAAGGAGGCGAGGCAGCCATAATATGTACCTATACAGGTTGAAATTGAATACATGCGACAAATCGAAATGGGAGATTGTACTCATCATTATGACCAAACCTGAAATCGCGAAAAAAAAAAACAGCTGTTCCCTACATTTTGACGAGTTATGCGAACATAAATGTAGGAAACAGCTGATATTTTTTTCGCGATTTCAGGTTTGGTCCATAGTAAAAGTTGTTCATAATGATGAGTACAATCTCCCATTTCGATTTGTCGCATGTTTTCAATTTCACCCTGTGTATATAAGCTATATACATATGTTTTTCTAACAAAGGTTTGAGACCTGCTGCCTTCGTAACAAATTGCAGTAATAAAAATAGCTTTCAATGACATTGGTCGCTGCGGTTATTTTGAGTCTCCTTTCACGAGTTTGTCGACTCGAACAGTAGCAAATTCAGAATACTTATGCCTGTTTTCACTAACATTAGGTAATATCTAAATGAATGCCGAAATAAAAGGGCGCCGCGCCGTTGGATTTCAACGCTCGGCTCAGGGGGTGTAATTCTTTCAAGTCCGTCAACGAAGATACGGGCTCGTCTGAAAGAAGATGATCGGACAAAACAAGTGACAATTAATTACATTTTTCGAACGGGTAAAAACACGTCGCGAGTAGGGACGTCTGTCAAATCGTGTAGTCATTCATTCTTAGTTTGGACTCCGAACTAATCTTATGTCTGTAGCCTGTAGTTTAGGTATAAAGATTAGAAAACGCCTGTAGCTTCGGCGAAACTACGGACTTCATAGATAGGGAGTAGAGTAGACCCCCTGCTCCGAGAGTTGAAAATCAGTGGGGTTTTTGTTAGGCATTCGAAAAGGGGTATTAGTTTTATTTCTGTAAGTAGATTGCACAAACACACGTCAATCATATTTTAAAAACAAGATGAGATGATGATGAGAGATGATGAGATGATGAGATGATTGATGATGGTTTCCTATCTGACTACTCTGAGAAGAAAGGCCGAAACAAACTCAGTGGTCACAGTATAAAATCCAGAATAATCTTCGTCATGTGAAGACCATGTAGATTGAAGTCTGAAATGGTCTTTTTCAGATTAGTTCGGCTTCTCCCAGAGATAATTATAATTATATACATAACAAAAAGTATTGAAGTCATTGTTTAATTAAATAAAACCATCACAATATAAGTACCTCGGCAGGCATATTATTATTCAATCAGTTACTGGCCGCGAACTGAAATCAATAACTTATAACGATAACAAAAGAATGTTTTTAATTAATCTCTTGGCTCATGGGAAAATGTAAACTTAGTACAATTTGTTTGTATTCTTTTATCGACCTGCCACAGAATGGTCATGTTTTTGTTAAGTATGTCCTTCAAAAGGTCGAGTGTGTAGAAAAACTGGCTCCTGCACACCTGTTTGGAAAGATCTGTGAATTTCAAATATGTAATAATATTCAGTAAGCGAAGAAGGACTTGTTCGAAAATATTCATTTTATAGCAATACTTTGCGCGGCTGATCTACTGTAAATACACGTACAGAATTGTGTCATGAAGATACTTTTATGTCTGTACGTGTTTTATCTGTTTAACAGGTATACACAAAATGCTGTATTTGTTATACATAAGTGTTTATGTAACAAATGACACAACTGTGGTCTAAGAACAGTTTATAGTAGAGACTCTTTAGAGCTGTTAAATAAAACATCATCTATGTATATAGATAGGATAGGTAGAAGGTTCGTGGCTAAATAATAAGAGCCGCACAGGTCGATCGGTCAGGGTAGGCTGCTCTGTGGATGGGTGACCATTTTTACACATCAAGACCCCTCCGTGCCTCGGAAAGCACGCTAAGCCGTTGGTCTGGGCTGTCATGTTTTGTGGATCTTTGAAAGTCGTTACGCGTGGTCAGAACCCCGAAAGTCTGACAACCAGTCTTACCAAAGGGATCGTATTACCCAGTAACTGGGTTGTGGAGATCAGATAGGCAGTCGCTCCATGTAAATACTGGTATTCGGTTACATCCGGTTAGACTGGAAGCCGACCCCAACATAGTTGGGAAATGGCTAGGCAGATGATGATGAGGATAGGTAGATGTAGATGAAAACTTGTTCGGTGCATCGAAAGACGATGAAGGATAATATGGCTAGGAGGGAGAGCAGGCAATAGGGCCTCTATTGACTACAGAGCGATTATAAAACTACTGTGTTCTCTTCCACATTTAACCTGTCTGCCTTCAAAGCAAGAGTGAACAGGTATCTTCTGGGCACGCTCGTTCCATCATAGACCTCATCCAGCGCTTTCCATCAGGCGTAATCGAGGTCGAGAATAATAAAAAAAAAAAACAATAAATTGGGGAAACTTTAAGATTCATATTATAAAGAAGGAATTTTTAGTCCTTTAGATAGATTGAGTTTGAGTTGCAGCTTGTGTTTCCTAAAAGCATATAGTCTTCGAATCTCGATCTCCAGTATTTTCCCATCTTGGCAAGCATGCACCATCTTTAACCGCAGAATCTCTTACATAACGTATCGTGTGATGGTCAAACGGTATAAAAACTCATACAATTACAATGAAAATAATCCTGACAGAACTGTAATCAGTGGTTCCATGATGAGTTGCGATTGTTACCGGGGTTCATTAATGAGCTCAATTACGAGTTTACAATCAAATCGTGTAACAAGCCATGTCATTGCCGCAGTGTGGACTTCCACGTAAATACTAGGTACCTTCTGAAATTAATAGCTTTGTTACTGTGAAGGTGAATGAGTGACCGCTCGTTTAATGAATGCGTGGATCCCGCAGATCATGTGCTAGCTTATTATCTCTTAGTGGGCATTTATGTCGCAGTAAGATAAAGCCCAGAAATATAAGTTATTTTCTAAAATGTACCATTGACTTTTAACAGAGGTTGAATGACTAAATTATGCATAGGTCTAGTAACCAGTTTCTAGTCGATAGATCGATTCTGTTGCCATGAAATATTGATGGCATATGCGACCTTTAAACGGTTGCACCTGGTGTCATTCACCATGGTATTATTACGAGGTTATTTCAAGGGAAAGAAACCCTAGAAATAACCTCGTCGTCGGCAATAAATCAGAGTTGTAGGGGCTTAGGTTACAAAGGACAATGTTGGTTAAATGAATTTATCTCTGTGTTGATCTTTAGCCTGTGCACACCACGTTTTTTAAATGCGCCGTTGACGCGCGTTTGTAGCGATACACACGCGAGTCAGACGCAGCCTGTAGCTGTAGATAAAATATAGGATAAAAGCGCGCCGTCGACGCACGTTTCTAAAACGCGTGTCAACGGCGCGTTTAAGAAACGTGGTGTGCCCAGGTCCTTAAGCTGCACAAAAATAAGCCAGTCGGGAATTCGTAGCGAGGCTCGGGGTTCGGTTTTGCACAGAAGTATAGTGAAACGTGATGACTGCGCGGTGCTGTCTGCTCTCCAGGTAGTACCAGGTGCCTGGGCACCCTACAGTCACACCCTTCGGCTTTCTGGCGACACCAACCAGGCTCTTTGGCACTCCTGGCTACACGAACTTTGGTACCTGGTTACACGCAGTCACCTTTAGGCAGCTAAAATGGAGTCACTTACCGTGTGACCTGTCTTTAACAACAGTTTATTTATTTATTTACTCAAAACAAAAGATTGTAGAACACGTTAAAAATACAGTTTTACAAAATAAGTACTATTTCTACAAGCGTGTGGGTGAGCACTCCCCTCTTAGCTACGTTAAGCAGTCCGGTCCCCTAACTTTGTACCTAATGTATTATTATGTTATAAACAGTATGCGTTGAAACGAGTTTCACTGCACATAAGTGAGGACATTGTTATGACGCATTGTTTACGAATAGCCCTCTTAAAATAGATTAGCACATAAGTCATACATAACGATCAATAGAATTAATGTACTTACTATATTTGTGATATTTTACTACGATGATTCAGTGGTCCAAATAGTGACGTCAATAAAAAAAAATACCTAGGGGGTAGGTATCCGAAAATACCCCATGTATGTTTCGCGATTTTTGTTTTTTTTTATTTTTGGGGAAATTCTTCGGGAATATATATAAAAAATTATATTTAGCTTTTTTTCGACAAGCTCTTTTTTTTTTGCGATGGGACTATCATGAAATACCCTTTCATTTATAAAATATCTTCGTAACATTAGTGCAAGATACAGTTTGTTACGTTCTAAAGCAGCTGACGAAAAACAGTTACCTAGTGGACAAGGTATACATGGGCACTTATGAAACGTCAGAGCTAGTTGCACGCAGTGTAGGGCGTAGTTAACTACAATTTTGTAATCTGATTACTAACTACGATTAAAAGTAGTTAACTACATGTAGTTATGATTACATGTAACTTAACTACAGTAATCAAACTACAATAAGTAGTTGTTAATTTGATTGCTGCAATCTAGTAGTTATAATTACTGATTATTTAAGTTTTATGAACTCATATTTTGCAATTAAATAAACATGTAATGTGTAGTAATATATGTTTTGGAATATGGCTGCATAAAAAAAATCTGTTTATTGCACATACCTATGTTTATTTTTATGAATAATTAAATGCAAGGATTAAAGTCGTAGATATTATGTACCTATACTTATCAGATCTTAATTACTTTTTATTGACATGTAACAAAAAAAAAAAAATTACTCAGCAAACATCAACTTAATTCAAATTATTTGCGAATCAAATAAATAAACAAAAAACCTTTTTACAAAAAAAAACAACCGACTTCCAAAAAAAACTACAAAGTGATAAATAACTTTTATTTCGGAAGTCTAGAAGTAAGTTTTTATTTTTCACTTTTTAGTGAGAGAGTTTGTAATTTATCTAAGTTACGTTAACTACGCCTAACGTCAACTGCTCATCACCTTTTACAAAATATTGCTTTTCCCGATGCTGGACGTTAATTGTTGAGGAGTTGTCCTGGTAAGAACCTGGAGAACTCCACTCCACCACCACACGCATTGTGACGAGCATAAATTGCTTAGCAACCATATTAAAGTAATCGAATCGCAACCCGTGAAATATTTATCATTGATTAGTTCCGATGGCCGTCTGTGGTCTTCATCATCAGCTCCACTTTACCAAATGTTGATTTCCTAAAGTAAATGCTCATGTTACTCTAAAAAATATCTTAATCGCTATAGGTTTGCCAATAAAGTTTGAGGGTTTCCCTCGATTTCCCTGGGATCCTATCATCAGATCCTGACCTGATGATCATGGGTCCACTTGGGAAGTATACCCTTTCAAACAAAAGAAAAAAATTCCAAATGGGTCCAGGCGTCTTCGAGAAATCGGGGAACATACATAAAAAAAAGATTCCGACGAATTGAGAACCTCCTCCTTTTTTTTTGAAGTCGGTTAAAAAAGGTTGATTGAGTTAATCATTTAAATTAACTTTTAGTACTAGGTACACGTTTTTCGAACATTTCATCCGATAGCCTGTGGGATTTGGGATGGTTTATCATAGTTGCGTAACAACCTCTCCACTGGAGCCGAAGAAGGTAATGGAGTATAATTGTATTTTATGAATACTTTTTTTACTTCTGGATATCTATGAAGACAATTTAGTTCTCGATCCATATCTGATAAATAAGAAGAATAGCGTGTTTGCTTTTTTAATGACGCAACATCATTTTAAATCTGTAGTTATAAAAAGTAATCAAGTAATCGTGATTGCAACTACAATTTGTAGTTAGTAGTCAAAATTTTTAACTACATTTTTCGATTTTAATATGTAGTTTGTAGTTATGATTACTAACTACTTTATGTAGTCGTAGTTAGTAATCAGTAGTTAGATTACATTTTGCCCAATACTGGTTGCACGGTTCCAATTAGTCGATTCCAATGGAGAAGAGCCGACAAGAATCTTCACGATTACTCTTTTAAAACATAATGCTACCCGAAACTGTCAGATTTTCCCAATCAACCTTAAACCTTATGCTGTAGCGATAAAGTTGAAAATCTATATAAAAAAATTAAGAATTGTCGTAGCTTGATGTGCTGGCGTCTGTACATTGTAGGCGTATGAACAATCCTACCAGCGGGGTAATTACGTAACATACTAACAGTAGGAATGGCTTTCATTTTGACAGTTCAACAACATTCATTGCTATATTTAGGTACGTTGTTAAGCAAACAAAATTTTCGAACATTTATGAAGCAATGTATTAGCAATATCCTCCAAAATGATTCAGATTCTGAATGATAGTGGGTTACGCTATTAAAATAATTACCTACCTGTAGGTACTTACCGAGTACCTACAGGTAGGTAATTATTTTACAAAATAGAAAAATATCAACATATCGAAGCATCTATGAGTCTTAACCTGGAATGACAATGTGTACAAAATAGAAAAAAAAAACCTATTTAAAGCAAATGGCCATTCTTCTTTCTACACGCCAAGAAGAACGGATAACTTAAATAAGTTGAAAATTAATGTTACTTTACTGACACCATGTTTTCCTTGTCTCCAGGCTCAGCAGTGGTGAGCGTGTGTATGCGGCAGTTCGACGACGCCATATCGATAACGGTGGCCATCATGATCGTCGTCACCGTGGCGTTCGTCCAGGAGTACCGCTCTGAGAAGTCGCTGGAAGAACTGAACAAACTAGTGCCACCTTCTTGTAACTGGTAAGCTGATTTATGAGCCCTATACTCCAGAGCAGCCCTCTGTTAAAATGTATTTGAGGTGCCTTCTTGCCATCGAATTCCGGAACTTATTTGCTTTGATTTACCATTTGAGAAAGCTTTTTTTGAAAAACAAGTTTTATAATACAAGACACGGACATCGACGCGCAAATTATTACCATGTAAGTATTCAGTACATGATATGATTCTGAAACCCTTAGATGAGAAAATTTTCGTGGGTTATAAAAAAAGTCTGCTGTTTCATACAAAAGTGCTTATTATGTATTTTATACTTCAAGCACTTAAATGTACAGAGGCGGATTTAATGCCATAGGCTTTTTTTACCAGTCAACCTTTGGATGATGCAGAGACAAACAGTGGTAGGTGCAATCATGAATATTGAGGAATAAATATTTTAAATATAAAGATACGCATAAAACTATTAAAACTATGAATATAATATATAGGTACCTAATTACTTACATATAAATATAAGCACAAATAAATGGAAGTACATAAATACATGAATATACTTACTAAAAAGAAATAAGACACACAATGAGAAAATATTACCGTTGTGATGATACTGCCAGCTTCTTGCGAATGTGCTCGCGGACCTTAACTTTAAAGGATAATCTGTTGGTTGCTGTTAAATATAGCAAGAAAACGAATCTTTGTTGGCTCATAACTTTTTAATGGCTTTTTATTTTACTATTCTGCTTCCGTACAGACAAAAGTAATAATAAGTCAAAACGATATCATGTTGTTTAACTTTGGATGCACAGTGTGAAACAGTGGAGTAATACTCTCCCGAAATTAGTATAAAAAAAATATCGACTAGTGGCACCTTAATGCTTTTAACTGTTATAGGTATGTCGACGAAATTGTCTTTTGGCCGATTCCTATAATTTACGGACCGTTATTGGTTAAAATTAAGACTTGTATCTTTACCAATAATTAAGCAAAGACCTCATAGCTTTGAATAGAAGACCCTCCCATATGGAAGTAGCTATCACAGGTAAAGTAAGCTTACGAAACTATTTATATGCCCAGTTTGGCAATAAAAAAGGCTACCATTGGTAAGCAAAACGACTCATTTTTTTTTATAGGAACGGAGCATAAATGTAATTTAGCTTAAGTACCAGCATTTCATTTAGCTGGATTCTAAAAGCCTACTGTGTGTGACCACGTTTTACAAGCTTAGATAATAAACATTCTTGTCGTAATTACTGCAACATTGTTCTGTTATGCAACGGATGATTCTAGATGAATTTATGTCACGGAGAGAAAGATAGTCTTTTTCCTTGCTGCCTATATTAAATGCAATCCTAAAACATCATCATGTTTATTGCGTTCAAAAGGCAACATCTTTCAAATTATAGGGAGAGTCCTCAAAGAAATATGAATAGCTCCTGATTTCTGTCATTATATAATTTTTATTATTATGTACTAGCTACGCGCCACTGATTCGCACGGTTTTTACGACTTGATAAAACATATATTTCTTTATTAGACGTAACATTAAAATGTTTGGTTTGGTCACGTAGAGAAAGGCGACTAACTAAAGGTTTTCACACGGCAGATGTAAGTGGAAACGCCAGGATGCCCTAGTAGGACATAATAGTGACCTTATTGGTGATGTTATTCTAAAAGGTGAGGTGCGTACTCGCAACCGGCGACGTGCGTGGATGATTAGACGTATGAACGTAATAGGGGCATAATTATCCATACTCCATACCTATACCTACTAATATTATTATAAATTCGAAAGTAACTCTGTCTGTCTGTCTGTCTGTCTGTATGTTACCTTTTCACGCCTAAACCACTGAACGGATTTCGATAAAATTTAGCAAAGAGATAGATTGCATCCCGGGGAAGGACATAGGATAGTTTTTATCAACATACCTCGCGGGCGAAGCCGCGGATGGAAGCTAGTATATAACATAATTGAAGTATTGTAGCGAAATAAAACGAGAGACGAAACACTTCGCTAATAAATGGCGCCCGAACAAAGAAAAAGTATTAAAATAGTTCACCCGCCGTATTTGAAGGATAAAATAAACGCGATTTCTATAGGGAAAATAAATCTAGACAATCTACTATGAGAATAGTGTGAAAAAAAGGTATCTGTTCCAAAAAAAGGGGTCTTCGTTCACGGAATCCTTGTAGAATAATAGGGCAGCACAATAAACAGCTACTAGATCCGAAACAGCTACTAGATCCGCAACAGCTACTAGATCCGCAACAGCTAGCTGCGGGCGCTCCTCAGGTGAACAGCTTTAATTTCTTCACGGGAGTCGGGTAGGGTGAAGCCGAATGAATCGGCTTGCCGTTAGTTCGGGCCTTAACTTGGGGTAAAATTTAAAAATAAGAACCCGTGGAGCAAGCAGAATCACTTGTACCCAAGAAATAGAGTAGAATGATACATACCGAAAATGAAAGAGATAAGTCCTCACTCCGACATTTGAAATTTAAAAAATATATGTAGAACTCTTGGTAGCGAGGTACCTTATAGAGTAAAAACGTTATAACACAATAAATCAGATTCAATATTATAATTTACATGAAAATTTTGGCGTAAATTTCAGATAGAGAAGTAGCTCGTCACAAGGTTATTTTAAAAGTGAAAGTGGTTACCATCAAAAATGCCATCTGACATAAATACAATTCGTAATTTGAAAAAATATCAGATGGAAATTTCTGGATAGACCATAATAAAAAATAAGTTTGAATATGAATTTGTAAGGAGGATTAAAGTAAAAAAAAAATATGCAGGATTTGTTAATACTGCAGTATGTAAGGATCGTAGAAGTTGGCGTTCTGTAGTTTCGGTCTACCGGTGAGTTTATGTATGTAATTATTTATACCTCGACGGCGATACCCTTCATCGGGCGTCCATTAATCGTATCTCACTGGACGCCTGATGGAGGACATTGCCGTCGCGGTAGAACGCAACGAAGGTGGTGTGACGATCTAATCATGTTTGCGGGGCCAACATGGTCAGAGGTCGCACAAAAAGGAGAGTTCTAGAAGGAAAAAGCGGAGAACTTTGCCGGGACACAGGATAAGCTAAAAAAAAATACCATACACATAAACCTTCCGGAATAAATGCTCTAAACTATGGTGAAAACCGCATCAAAGTCCGTTGCGTAGTTTATTATAGAAGAACGACTTACACGTGCTACTGCAGGGCAATGGCCTTCCTTCCACTTGTCTCTATAGGTACAATTTCGATTATTGATTAAACATGCTTAATATGACAGTATTAATATTTCATGTCTTATTCATATTTTTAATTTATTAGAGTTGCCTATGTGGGCTACCACCATCTATAACGAATCAACTTGAGCCACGTAGTAGGCTATTTATCGACTAAGTAATGAAATGGCGCGCACAATTTATTCCGACTAATCCCGTAGCATAGACAATAGAGTTGATTCCTACTTAATTAATGATTGTCGTTGACAATGGCCGGAGATAGGGGTCGTCAAGTCCTTTCATTATGCTCAATTAGTATTATCCCTTTTATTGATGTTTCTGGGCTGTTATTATTTATTTAGGTATTATAAATTACTAGCTTTCCGACCGCGGCTCCGCTCGCGTACATTCTCTAAACTCTAAAGTTTCTAATTTATTTCAATCATGATTCGAAAGACACGTGGCGCCATCTATTATCATAATAACGTTATTGTTGTTTTCCTCGGGAACAGCACTTATTTTCGGGATGAAAGGTACCCTATGTCCTTTTCTGTACATCTGACAACGGCAAAATTTCAGGATGATCGGTTCAGTGGTTTAGGCGTGAAAGGTAACAAACATACTTGAGCATTTATAATGTTATAATAGTTAAGAAGTTAGGATTATGTCTTGTTAGTTTGTTGTGATGCCCATCAACCCACCCCAATGGGCCCTTGGATGACGGCCCACTTCCTCTAGCCTAGAGGGGGCCTGTGTCCCAGTTTTGCTGCATGTTTTTGCGGATTATAATAAAATATTTGACATAAAGGTGACCCTGACTCCTGAGCTAGATCGTATTCGTATGTGTTGCAGGAATCGGTGTCTTCATTATAATGATTATGCTGTCTTATTTTCTGTCAGAATTAGCTGCAATCTTTTATTTTATAACCCTTATATCCATTACGTGAAACACACGTTTCGAACCATCTAAGTTGAAAAACAATGTTACCGCCTGATAGGTCGCAAATAAGGCTCAGGAGCAGGTCATTGGTTCGACTACATTGCTCAATGATGTTGCTCTGTTACGACATGTTCCATTAAGTTCGGTAATTTTATTATTATTTTGCTCCCTATTATGATGACAATGGCGTTTTATAATCTGACTGACTGACTAACTGCCCGACTCATTGTAAATTTGAAAGTACCTGCAAATGGTCTAATTGAAATAATTGTTTTGAATTTGATTGGGCAACAAAAGAGTTTGTTATGCAGGCTAGCAATAAACATTTTGATAGAACGAAAATTAACGTTCAAAAATTCGCCCGGTTATGCAGTAGACGACATTATTACCATCGAGGGTAGAACCTGGATGAGGCTGGCACAGGAGCGTGGGGATTGGCACAAGAGAAGAGAGGCCAGCAGTGGATGAAGTCGGACTGTGGATGGTGATGATCATGTGCACATGTGCAGTAGCATTTATATCGATCATTGCCAGGAAATAAAGAAATCAAAATTTAGAGTAACCATATGGGGTTTGGAAACGGGCAACTTTCTGACCAACTGTCCAAAATTGTCTTTAGAATAGAATACTCTTTAGATAATATTATTATGTACACCATGTGCATTACAGATAGCAATGTTGAAATTTTTACATAGACTGTCACAATGGGGGGCTTATCGCTAAAAGCGATCTTTTCTTTTTGGTTTGTTTTCTTTTTTCCCTTGGATTGGGATAGATTAAAGGGCCTTTAAATAGTTTAATTGAACTTGATTGCTATACCTTTAGAATCTAAGACCAATGTTTTCTCTTCACAGTCTCCGCGAAGGCAGCCTCGAACACTTCCTAGCACGCAACTTAGTTCCCGGCGACATAGTCCACCTGAACGTTGGTGACCGCGTGCCAGCCGACCTTCGACTCTATGACTCCACAGACCTGGCCATCGACGAGTCTTCCTTCACCGGAGAGACGGAACCGGCCGTGAAGAGTGTGCTACCGAATAAAGCAGCTGCGGGACGGGTCAATAAGGATAATATTGCCTTCCTGGGGACGCTTGTTAGATGTGGTAATGCAAAGGTAAGGTTTTTTGTTTTGTAGGTTAATTTTATGCACAAGTAAAAAATACTGCGCAAAGGCTGACTTAATGCCTGAGGCATTTTCTATCAGTCAACCTTAGGGGAATGCAGAGCCAAAACATGGCAGGTGCAACATACGGGATAAATAGCTCAGAAATCACTATAAAATACAAGAATAAATACTAATAAATATAGGTACACGCTTACATATAAACAAAATGAACTGTCAGGAGGAATATCGATCGGTAGAGGAGAAAGCGAATCCAGAAAATCTGGGCAGGGATGTGTGGAACTGGACTTCAAGAAGTCTGCAATACTTTCCAGAGTAAATTAATGTTAACTCAGTTGACTGACTGACGACCTGAAAAATACTGCTTGGATAAACTGGCGGCAGAGAACTGGGTTTTGGCGCACCTTGGAGAGACCTGTGTGTCCAGTGGACTGCGTTAGGCTGAGTTTTGTGAATATTGATTGAAAAAGAGGTTATGGTTATTATTAACTATCGAATTAAAGGCGCTGGTTCGGTCATGAAACAAAGTATAATAATGTCACTCAAAAGTAAAAACCATAAGGTAGAAAAAGCATAAACAAAAGGTATAAAAAGGTAAAATATCAAAAAGAAGAAAATGTCTTGCACAGTTATATTATTAACCTGAAACCTGCCTGGCAAAAAAACTAAAAAGGCCTTAAATGAAACAAATAGATGTTCGTCAGTTTCTCCTTAGCTGCATTGAATGTCGCATTAAAAGTAATGCCACATTCCCACTTTTGCGTGTAAGCAGTAAACTGCGCATCCAAATATGACTTTTAAACCCACTCATTATTTCTTACCAGGGTATAGTAGTAAGCACGGGCGAACGCTCCGAATTCGGCGACATCTTCCGAATGATGCAAGCTGAGGAGGCTCCGAAGACTCCATTACAGAAGTCCATGGACACCCTGGGCGCCCAGCTGTCCTTGTACTCCTTCTGCATCATCGGCTTCATCATGGTGACTGGCTGGCTGCAAGGGAAGGCGCTGCAAGACATGTTTACTATCAGCGTCAGTCTGGCTGTGGCGGCTATTCCTGAGGGTAAGTATTCTAGGGTCTTTTTTTTATTTAGGGCAGCATTTCACAATACTTTTCGAACGTTTTTGCGTTCCTTGAAATAAACAGTCCGTAAACACTTAATAGTATCCGAGTGAGCTCATATTTAATTTCAATCCGTCCCAGATCTACATGCAAGATTTAATTTTTTAAATGGCATCTGATGCATGAATGGGTAAGGATGATTCTCGATCTAAGTTAAACTCACGATATAAACAATTATCCCCAGGTCTTCCTATCGTGGTAACTGTGACCTTGGCTCTGGGTGTGATGCGCATGGCTAAGAGGAACGCGATCGTCAAGAAGCTACCTACCGTCGAGACCCTCGGCTGCGTCAACGTTATCTGCAGCGATAAGACAGGTCAGTAGGATACATAAATACATATAGCTACGTAATATCGCCCTTATAAGTTATGTTTTAAGGGCGGGTTG
Source organism: Gortyna flavago (assembly GCA_963669345.1). Classification (NCBI taxonomy): domain Eukaryota; kingdom Metazoa; phylum Arthropoda; class Insecta; order Lepidoptera; family Noctuidae; genus Gortyna; species Gortyna flavago. The sequence continues at coordinate 2,815,671 of OY770136.1, read as the reverse complement.
TTTCACGTCCACTTGACGCACGTGTCTACGTCAAAAAAGGCGCAAACTATCGTCAAACCAGAAAAAACGTTGTTTCAAATTACAATTACTAAATTATGGCCTTGCCGTACGAGTACGTATTCGTTATTATTTGACGTACGTATGTTACGTTAACCAACCGTTTGAAACAACCGGCCCTAAGTGTCATGTAATAAGGGCCGAGCTTGCCAGGAGGAACATATTTAGACTCCGGGCCTCTACTGAGAATTTCTTAATAGCCCTTCTTACGCCTTTCCCAAAACGTTTTTAATCTATTGAATTCCAAATAAGCAAGCGACCATTAGTGGTCGCTTGCTTGCTTAACCTGTGCTACAATTAGTTGTAGCACAGGTTCCTTCCATCCCTGAGACAAAGCAAAAATTTTATGTGCCTGTGTTCTAATAACACCCTCTAGTAATAGAGAGCAGTGGTCGCCCGAGTTTGTAGGTCGTGGTTTCGAACCCCGGCAGGCGCTTTACTTTGTAAATAATTTTCATCACCACTGCTCTCAAAACGGTAAAGGAAAACATCGTGAAGAAACGGCATGTCCTAGAATCAAAATTCGAAGACATTGTGACATCTACCAACTCGCACTGGGCCCACGTGGTACATTGGTTTCTCTCGAAGGAAGAGGCCTGTGTAGCAGTAGAAACAGGCTGATTTTGCTAATAACACTGGAACTCAGAAACGCTGCTTTAATGGCAGAAATTTGAATGGAGGTTGTACCTTCCTTTAACCTTTGTTAAGGAGCTCGTACTTCTACTACCTACTCAACTCCACTACTCTCACCCCCCCCCCCCCCCTCTCTTCTACTACTCTTCTCTACTCTTCTTCTTCTACTAAGTCTGTCTCAAATCCTAAGTATATCTGTCTCTTTTTCTCCTACAGGAACCCTAACTAAAAACGAGATGACAGTGACAACAATATCGACGTCGGGCGGCCATATCGCCGAGGTGACGGGCACCGGGTACAACGCGTGCGGTGACATACAGCTGCGTGCTTATAAGGGACGCGATCTAGATGTGGCGAGGATGGCAGTCAATACTATGTTGGAGGTATTATTCTTAATTTGTAACCTTATTCGACATTGCAGGTTGTTTATTCATCAGGCCAGCACCGAAAGGCACAATAGAGAATTAAAAAAGTTTTTTAAGGTGTGTGGCACACTGTATCTAAACGGAATTACTGATTAAGCTAGTAATAAATCATCAGACGCGACCTTAGTTGTGATTGCTAGTCATATCTGCACTGTCGTGCCGGAGACCGTATACCTACGTTCGGAGATTTTATGGAATACACGCGACTGATGCGTCCGTGTGTGATAAGAAAATCCGTCGAGCTGGATTTTCGACGGATATCCGAGCTTGTGATCACATCTGCGACTTAATGCTGATAGCTTCCATGTTTATTTTTCAAAAATTTCTTTATAGCTTTAGAGTCTTGATCAAACTTGTAGTATATGAGTTACTTAATTATTAATGTGTATCTACATTCCACCACAGGTTGGCGTACTCTGCAATAACGCGACAATTCGCGACGAGACGTTGTACGGCCAGCCCACAGAGGGCGCACTGCTCGCCGTCGCGCTCAAGCACGGCATGCACGACGTGCGCGAACAGTACACGCGGCTGCACGAGATACCGTTCAGGTACGTATCATCATTATTCAGCTGAAAGATCGCTTATTGCTGGACTTAGGCCTTCCCTGAGGATGGCCACAACGATCTGTTCGGATTTATCTGTCAGTCAGTTTAAAATATGGGTAAATTAACGCCTTATTGCCTTTTGACTCCACGTCATGAACGCTTTGGTTTGGGCTATACCACAGCCACTATTTTTTAAGCCGTTAAATATAAAAAAATACATCGTAATATAATATCTTTAATTCGTATTTTCGTAAGCATTTTCACCAATTGTTGACATCTATAGCCATCAATATCTGATTGAATAAGTAATTAAATGCTGGCCTTTTGTAGTTTAAATCATAAAATATGAGAGCTATTAGTTAACTCAAAAATGTTAATGTCATTATGTTCAAAAATTTTATATTACAGTTCAGAGACAAAGATGATGGTGGTGAAATGCGCGCCGAAGTTCGCTGAAGGCAAGTTGAAAGAGGAGGTGTTCGTGAAAGGTGCCATAGAGAAGGTGTTACCGCTCTGCACGCAATATGTCGATAGTAGCGGCAACTACGCGCCCATGACCAAGGAGAAACAGAACGACTTTCTGGGTGAAGCTTATAATATTGCAAGGATGGGTGAGTAAAGGTTTATATTTTTAGACCTCTGTTCATGTCTTTGGTTAGTTAGTTTACATTTTGTGAAGGAAAAATGTCATTCTATCTGATGCTAGAGACACTATCGACAGCTCATTTCACAAAGTTTTCACGGTGAGATTTTTACAGATTAGATCGACAGAGAACAAGAACTCAAAGAGTCTCAGAAGAAATGTTAATTTTCAATCATAGTCATTTTAGCGTTTTGCAGCTATATTATGATTTTTAGCTTACAGAAACCCTAGAAGAAGTTATGTTTTATAAGAATGTGTTCGTCCAGGACTGCGCATCATCGCACTGTGTCGCGGCGCGCGGCTGGACGCGCTGACGTACGCGGGCGTGTGCGGCGTGTGCGACCCGCCGCGGGACGGGGTGGGCCGGGCCGTGGCCACGCTGGCGCGGGCCGAGGTCGACGTGAAGATGCTCACGGGAGATGCCAGGCCTACGGCTCTAGCTGTTGGTATGTACACGCAGAACTAATGAAAATTATACCAGACTAATATTGTCTCACTGTAAGAGAAAGACCTCTTCTCATACAGCAGCTCTCATGAGCATTGATCACCACGCGTCCTAAATGCGATTTGGCGATTTTAGACTTATATCCAGCAGACATTTTCGGCTGAACAATAATGACTTCTTTTCGAAATAATTAACTTTTCACCTGTCACTTTATCACTGTTTGGTTAGACCCAACCTTTAGGATAGAATGGGCTGCACAACACATGACAAACACTTATTTTATAGCTTCACATGACAAACATGTCTTATTTTAGAGCTTTGACATGTCATTTAGGTGCTATTATTTGACCATCAATATGGATCAATCGGTTGCAATCTTATTTGTAGAAGGTCTTGTCACGCAAATAATTATGATATTGTGGCGGCATCTACGTCGCCACATGCAAACTACGCATCATACTGACGTCACGCAAAATCCTGCATCGCGCAAGTAGAATTTACCGCGCAACAGCACGAGTTTACAGAGAGGATGAGTAAATTTTACACCCTGTTCCTCATAACTCTATAACTTAACGTTTTTATTTTAGCACAAATGGTTGGTTTGGATGTGCTGCATTCGCAATCTCTAGCCGGAGATCAACTGGACGCCATGACGGATGAAGAATTGGATAGGATTATTAATACTGTAAGTTTATTTACCGTTTTAATACTTGTCTTATTTTAGTAGCAGTAGGGCTATTTTCCATTAGGAATTTCTCGGTAACACCCCGGAGTTTGGAAGTTGGCAGTGTGACTGAGGGCGCCTGATAGAGCGAGTGTCGGAACTGCGTCCCTGAGTGGCTGTCTGCGCACGCGCCTGCACTGTAATGTCTCCCGCGCCGGTATCTACGCTCTGTTGAGATTGGCCGCTATAGCCGAAATACTGTCTGGAGGACTATATATTGCTTTTTAAATTTCAGGTGAGCGTATTCTACAGGGTGACTCCTAAACACAAGCTGGCTATTGTCAAGTCACTACAAAGGGTGGGCAACATCGTTGGCATGACAGGTATAATTATATTTTGATATACGTAACTAATTTAGGTATAATGGGGTCAGCGGAAAATGACTTTAAAAATAAATAAAAAATATTTTGCAAAATTTTTTATTGTGGAGTTCAAGAAAGTGGGGAGATATCAACAGCAGTCATATTAAAGTTAATCTTAAAAAAAAATACCACAGACTGACAACCAGTCTTACCAAGGGGTATCGTATTATCCAGTAATTGGGTTGTGGAGGTCAGATAGGCAGTCGCTCCATGTAAAATACTGGTATTCAGATGCATCCGGTTAGACTGGAAGCCGACCTCAACATAGTTGGGAAAAGGCTGGGCAGATGATGATTTGTAACAAGTAATTTATTATTACTATCTTGTGACAGGTGACGGCGTAAACGACGGTGTGGCTCTGAAGCGCGCGGACATCGGTATCGCGATGGGACGCAACGGTACCGACGTGTGCAAGGAAGCCGCTGATATGATACTTGTGGATGACGACTTCGCTACTATCATGTGAGTTTATGTACAGACGCTAGCACATCAACCTACTACAATCTGTCAAATTTCTTTGATAGATTTTCAACTTTATCGCTAAAGTATAAGGTTCAAAGTTGATTGGGAAAATTTTACAGTTTCGGGTAGGTTGATGTGCTGGCGTCTGTACCAGCGAGGCATGATGTTATAACATGTTCTTTTTGTTTGATGTAAAACCGTACATTACCGCGCACTACGTCACGCCGCCTGCGGGAGGTGCACGCGCGTTTTCTCGGAAATCACTATAAGTGGTCGGGTACTAATAACTTTGTAAATGTATGCCATTAAAAAACATTTCATTAAAGAAGAGGACTTCATATTCCACATCCTCTTCGCTTCTTCTTTTTCATCGTATTGATAATTTCCTTTTATTATTTTTTATAAGCTTCGACCAGAAGGCCAATTCTCGTAATTTAAAACGTTCAAAATCTAGTCGCAGTCTCATCTCAGCGACAAACAAATGTCAAACATTTGTCAAAATGTATGGAAATTAGAGGTATTTTTGACAGATTGAGACTGAGATCAGACTGTGAACATTCTTAAAATTACGAGAATTGCCCCTCAGAATTCGGCCATTTCGACAATTTGTTGTTAACATTGTCACGCTACATCTCTTCCTCCTTTCCTCAATACTTCTACTACTGTTTGTGTGTGTGTGTGTGTGTGTGTGTGAGTGTGTGTGTGTGTGTGTGTGTGTGTGTGTGTGTGTGTGTGTGTGTGTGTGTGAGAGTGTGTGTGTGTGTGTGTGTGTGTGTGTGTGTGTGTGTGTGTAATCATCATTGTTGCAGTTTGACGAATAGAATTAACGTTTTAAAATACGACCTCTGTGCAGCGTAGGCTTCTGATATAGGATTCTAGGAGTTGTCCATGGAATAATTAAAGTTGATATTTGCATGTACCTACCATTCAATAGAATGCGGTTAGGTTACGCGCGCATCCGTTCCGCTGCTCTCAGATGCGTGCCGACGCGTGACGTCAGGAATAAATCGTACATTAGTTCGCAAAATTTGCTACTCATCTCTTCACAATACCGTTGATAATACTTTCGAAATCAACAAGTTTTGTTTCATATTTTTACATGTACTAATTTCTTATATACTCTCCCACAGAGCCGCCATAGAAGAAGGCAAGTGCATATTCTATAACATCCGCAACTTCGTGCGCTTCCAACTGTCCACGTCCATCGCCGCTCTATCGCTCATTGCGCTCGCCACGCTCATGGGCATACCCAACCCGCTCAACGCTATGCAGATACTGTGGATCAATATTATTATGGATGGTCAGTACTTTTTTATTATTAACCGACTTCTAAAAAAGGAGGAGGTTCTCAATTCGGATGTTTTTTGGTCAAACTTCATACAGATCATCGTCGTCCTACTCTTATTCCAATTTATTTGGGATTGGCGCAGCATGTCTCTTTCAATGATGGGTATCAATATTTCATTAAATTAACTAATAACGTTGTTCAATTTGTACCTACAGGACCCCCAGCTCAATCGCTTGGCGTGGAGCCAGTAGACCACTCAGTGCTTCGCCGCAGACCGCGCGACACTACACGACGCATCATCTCGCGCGCCTTGTTACTGAACGTGCTTCTATCTGCTGCTATCATCATCGCAGGCACGCTCTGGGTGTTCAACAGAGAGGTGAAACCTTTACACCTCGTTTGATTCACTAAGGCGCCTAGAGTGCCCCTACTAGTACAGCTAAAATGCCCATGCAGTGCCACAGCGTGCAATTATAGTGCTACAGTGTGCACCAGTTTACATCTTTTGAGCAAATACGTGCACCAGGGTACTGACTCTCGAATATAATTCCGATAGATCGACATTGGTCAAACGTCAGTTGGTTGAGTTAAACGTCAGGGATTGGCTAGACTCAAGTCCAGCCAATCAATGACGTTTGACTGACAATTCCAATGTCGATCTATCGGAATTATATTCGAGAGTCAGTACCCTGTATTGCTAAAATAACAATTTGACACTGAACATAGGTTTGCCAAAAAAAATCCTTCTTGAGCCTCCTACTTATCGTAATTTCTCGCTTTCCAGATGTCAGACAACAAGATAACCCCCCGCGACACGACGATGACCTTCACCTGCTTCGTTCTCTTCGACATGTTCAACGCGCTCTCGTGTCGCTCGCAGACCAAGTCCCTGTTCCAAGTGGGACTTTTCTCCAACAAGATGTTCCTGGTGGCTGTGACCCTGAGTTTGGTGGGACAGATGCTGGTTATATACTTCCCGCCGTTGCAGAGGGTGTTCCAGACTGAGGCGTTGACTGGACATGGTATGTTGATGAATTAATTTTTGTGTTGAAAATAGCTGAGCGGAATGTACTAAGTAATGTAGGTACTCTGCTAATTCTGCTTAACCTTTCGGAGAAGAAAGGCGTGATGTTATTTTAAGTGTTTGTGAATGTCAGAGTTCTTATTTTATACTTTGATTAGAGGGACAAGTATGGTCATTAAGATTTCAAAGCAAATTTAAAAAAAAAATATTTTGTCACCACACTAATTATTTCCAGACATAATATTCCTCGTCTGCCTGACATCAAGCGTATTCATAGTAAGCGAAGTCAAGAAACTAATCGAGCGAACATTGAAGAAGCGGTCCGCAGGCAAGTTCACCTCCAAGTCTCGGGACGCGATGGACTTCGTATGACACAAGCCCGACGGCAAGGCGCAATAAGTGCCCACGCTGGCCCATGCTGGGCAACAAGAGCCCACGCTGGCCCATGCTGGCGGGGCGGCCACACCAGTGGGACATGCGACGCGAGTGAACCAACCGTGTCGTTCCAATTAGGATTATTAAACATTCAAAATTTTAACGGCCCACGTAGTGTAGGTGAGGCAGGTGTGAGTGTGTCGTGTGAGAGTGAGTTGGGCGCGAGTGAGTTTCGAACGGGCGAGTCTTGTGCAGGCGTGTCTTGTGCGGGAGAGTCTCGTGCGGGCGAATCTCGTACAGGCGAGTCTCGTGCGGGCGAGTCTTGTGCGGGCGAGTCTCGTGCGGCCGAGTCTCGTGCGGGCGAGTCTCGTGCGGCCGAGTCTCGTGCGGCCGAGTCTCGTGCGGCCGAGTCTCGTGCGGGCGAGTCTCGTGCGGCCGAGTCTCGTGCGGGCGAGGCCCGTGCGACTAGTTCGTGCTTGTTCAGCGGCGCCTGCGAATGCTCCCAAACCCCGTTCTCCATATACGACGGCAAAATCAATATTCCTATGAATTTCTAGTTATGGCCCAAAATATCGCAGTATTTTTGTGTGACACACTTTATTTATTAAGTTTTTTTTTGTCTTATTTACATTAAGTACATAAGTGGAATTAGTGAATTTATATTTTCGACTTTTTTATGTATGAGACGAAATTTTACGTATATTTTTTTAAGTTTATTTTTAGAATTAAATGTGTGTGTCGTATATGGGAGTGCTACTTATGTGTTAATAATGTTGTAAGTTTACGTAGTGGCTTGTATTTAGATAAATGAAAACATTCTGAGGTTGCAGAGTTTTATATCCTCTAACTTATGTTTATAGAAAGTTGTTATTATATTATATCAAATCTCATTAGATCGTTTAAATAGAATAAAAAGCTCTGCAATCTTGGAACTGGGGAAGAAAACGTATTCTCTTAATATTGCATTTATATTATGACAGTTTCGTTGCTAATGACCTATACAAAAATGAACAATAGAAATTAGTAAATCATTGACAGTGACAATACCGTAATCATGATATTTACGTCACAATAAAAACCAGAGTGATATCACATAACTACGTCCAAGTCAGTAAATAGGCCGTGTCCTAACCGAAAGCGATCGTCACGCACGTTTATATTATATGAATATGACGTACTCGCACGATCAATCTAATCGCGTTTTTACGTCAAAATTCATGTAAACGATCGCGTATTTGCGCGAACGCCGGTTTCGCGTTATTCCGTTTATTTACCCCAATAAAATCCTCGCGGATATGCGGAAACGTATTTCCGAGAATCCACCCTAAGCCTAGATGGATAAACGGAACGTGTAGGCTTAAGTTTGATGCTCATACTTGCGTTTCTGCGGTGGATTTTTTGGATTGGAACGAAATAACCGTCAGTTTCGTTTAGGACACAGGGATAGACTTTTAATTATATTCGCGAATAACACAGAATAATTATTATGTATGTAAATGCAAAAAACATTTTATTGCCACAAAATTGGCAGTTTATATTTCAATGTATTGCATGGGGACTCCATTTATTAGTACTCCTTGTCAAGGACGTCATTCCTATAACTTCAATAATAAGTATTTATTACAATAGTACAGCTAGGCACTTGCACCAGTAACTATGTAATTATAAATCATCTAAAATTAATATTTATTTCTCATTTTAAAGTTTAGGCAATCGATTTTGAAGCTCGCTTAGAATATTTCCATCTAGATGTATCTTTAGCTTCAATAGGAATAGCGAAGTTTTAAAAATGAATATTATATTTAATAAATTTTCTCGCTTCTAAATAACTAGTGACTATTAGAAGTACTTATAAATAATTGTTACATACATAATTTAAAGTAACGGGTATTATATTCGTATCGTGTCGTTTACCGTCGTTAGAAAGAGATGGCGAAATGTAAGTATCTGTCTCGCTCACATGTAGTTTTTTAACCTTCTTAGAACCTAACGGGTTTAGCTTATTGCTGTGTATAATAGCTTTAAAAGCTTTTATCTCTTGACTTCATCAATATGTATTTTTAATTCTGCGATTTATTATAACATTGTAACTTATTGGCTGTAGACATAATTTATATTGATGTATAAACTTTTGACTACTACAGGTTATTTGGATTAGCGAGATGAATCGACTAGATTTTAGTGATTTTTAGTCGTGTTTCGCCCCATAAAAGTATACTTACTAAGATACTACCCCCCATTTTTAAAAGCTTATTCAAAATCATCTGTTGTTAAATGTAAAATGTGAGTTGGTGGTGTTGACGGTTGGTGGGTGGTTAGAGTTGACTGGGTTAGTTGTTGATGCTTTAGGCTTCGTACGGACTGACAGGTGACTTGCTTGACTTAACATTCTTCGATACAATTCTAGTGTTCGTTTCACTTCGCTACTCGCAATATGACTCGGTAGACTCTAGGCGCTATGCAAGCCATCTGTCAGTGCGTACGTAGCCTTAGTCAACCAATCACAACAGCTTACATTTAAGAGAGAAACTTTCAAAAATAGAGGGGAACTATAATCGATATAATAAGTAGTGTCATTGATTGCAATTTTAACTTGCATTGTAGAGTGGACTATGTGGACCATAGAAAATAATATTAATCAGCTGACTTTATATATTATTATAATGCAACTTATGTCACCATACGATATCTTCTGCGTTAGACGCGTAAAACATTTAAAATAATAATAATTATCTAAGTAGTTTGTGTTACATACTACCCAAAGGGGAATTTGATGTTCTAAATTATTTAAAAAAATGTATCCTTCGTTTGAGTAGCAAATAAATTGGTATTAAATATTTCATAATATTTGTAGTTTATGGTATTATCATCTCTCACTTATGTAAACTAAGGGAAGGAATTTGGAATATAGATTTTTTACACCCGGTTTCTGACAGCGGTCACTGTTAATGGTCATGTTACTTGCTGTCGGGGGGTGCTACCCGCTTGTTGGGCACCCTCGACCGGCAAAATCGAATATCTGTAGATATTCATGTTTGGGGAAAAGCCGCTCGGCTTAGCTCGAATTGTGACGACCCGAAGTTGACTCGGCGAGGGTAAATGCCGAACGGAGTTTGCCAATCAGAATGAGCTGAACAAAGGATATAATGTAGTAACTAGTTCGGGGCGGCTTATTTTCGGCGGATGACAGTTGAGTGGATATAGCGGTCTAACATTGTCTATTCCTAGAAAAAGAGAGACATTCGTGCAAATCGTGGAAAAAGGACAAGGACATTATAACTAGAGTGAAAAAAACGTGTGTTGTCTATGTAATCGGTTCGCTGTAATATTGCTTATGGTGCAGCTTAATATTGTCTAGTTAAAATTGAATAAATTAAATTGAAAGTATTCTTATTATATCCTTATGTCGTATAAATTCGTGTTCATAAACTATCCATTTATGATATCTACTTGTGAAAATTTTAAACATATTGCGTGAATCGGGATTATAATGTTGTCATATTTATTGAGACACAGCTTTCATTACTGGCTGTATTTTCAGGTTCATTTTTAGGAATTGTCAATATTAATGTAAGCATAACCACTGCTGCGACACAGGCCTCCTGTCTGTAAGAGGGAGTGGGCTAGTGATATATATGTATCAGCAAGTAATTAAACGAATTTTTTCGTGGAATTTTGTCGGAAATTTCCAAAAATGTCCCCGAAAGTCAAGTAGGTCCTATAAAGAACAAAAATTACAACAAAATCAATCCAGATTCTACAAAAGTATGTTCCTTTGAATTAATTTCGTTTAGGAGTGTGTGTTGGCTGTGATAATCAATGATATGGCCCCGGATGATATTACAAGGTTTTATTATACTTATATACTTACGTTCTTTTGTGTATACTATACTAAACGTTAGTGGAAGTCGCGGTCATCAAACGTGGGAGCGAGATGACAGATCAGTATAGATAAAATTCTATACTAAATGTTCGCTGTCCTACTCGCAGGTTTTTTGACCTCAACTGTCAAATGTTGGCGTTTAATATTATATAACAATTTTAATTTTACTGGCGCGTAAAACTATAATAATGTCTATGTAACGTCCTTTAGTATTTTTAAATTATATTTTTGTGTTTCACATTTTACCGAAATTCGTTTATTTTTGTTGACTTCGCTCTAACATGGTGCTTGATGTATGGAAGTTGACATTATTTATTGTATTCTTATCCAAATAAATTCATTTTATTGTGTATTTTGACTGCTAGAAACATTGTCGGTGACAGTGGGTTGACAAGGGAATATAGTCTTTGTCAAGGGGCCGTATTATGACGTGTTAGAGCCATTTTTTTTGCAGTGTGGGGTTAGATGGGGCTGTACAAGGCAAATAGCACCATCGATGTTTACTGATTTTAGCACTACATAATACGGTTCTAGGTAAACTATCTAGCCAGTTTCCCGTCCCTACAATGTTATGAGTCGGGAAACGGGGTCTGATAATGACAAAATACAAGGAATCAACAAGCCATCATCGATTTAATCAAACCCATTTCTAGCTACACAAAATTTATAAAAAAAAAAAATTGTGAGCCTAATCTATATTAGCGGATAACGTCACATGATGTCATAATATTTGTTAGTGAATGTATTCCTTTTATTCTTAGTTAAATTATTATGAAATCGTATCAAACTTCTGCTTTTAAGCATTTATGATCTTCAACACGACTTTTGAACTACTAACCAAGAAAACGGTTTTATTTTTTTTAAATCATAAAGTACATTATTTACCATTTTGGTTATGTTGTATTAAGTGAGTTGTCATATGGTCGGATATTTTCGTAATTAGAGGGTTCACGTTATTCAAAAGTCGTGTGTCTGTATGAAATAGAAGTGACAGTATGAAATGTTTCCATGTGATCCCGAGTTATATCTGTAAGTTTGTGTCTCTGCGAATTAAATTGTCTCATAGCTGTCATACTAAAGTAGTGATGCGTCTAGCGAATAACGAAGAAAAAGCGCTTCAATCGATAAATTGTAGTTTTGTTGCTGCTTTTGCTGATAATTGCCGTCAAAAATGTTTAGTATTTTGACGTAAGTAACACCAGCCATTTGCTTAGATATCGATCTTAGTCGATTTAAAAAAAATCTACTACTTTATTCGCTAAACGTGTCCCCTCACTATTCAGAGGATATTCAATGTTTTAAACTACCTACAACCTGCAAGAGTTAACTTGAGACTTCACTCGGATGACGTAAGCGCGCGGTACTGAGGCGTCAATGGCGATAGGGGCCGCTCGGGTCTCGAAGTTAACGCTTGGGGGTTGTACAAGTAAATGTAAGGTAGGGATTGACTCTCTGTAGTATTATGGCACTTAGGGCATTTCGATGAGACGTAGGTGGTTACAAATTTTAATGTATTTGAAATTATAAAAAAAATATTAGTAATATCAATTGATTGATCAAAGTATTTGTAGTCTTTTATAAGGTTGGGTGGGGCTGCAATTTTTGCGACGCCAGTGAGAAAAAAACACCAGTCCTACAAAATACTTGCTTTGTGTCCGTGTGAGTAAGTGCTAAAAATATTAAAATAGGTGGCAAAATGCATAGTCACCCGATGTCGTAGGAATCTTTTCACCTACATAATTTGCGGTGATGTCCTTAAAAGTCCAGTGATGTTGCATATAATACGAGTCGCAGGACATTGGTTTAAGCTATTGCACAATAATTTGTGCGAACTTGTAGGTACAAAGATATTGCGTGTGCGCACTACTCACACAAACGCAAAGCTGGACATATAGACGGTTTTAAACTGTCACTAAAATATTAAGACATCAATGTCGCAATGATTTTAGTTCCAGTCAACAATTTTGTATTCTAAATACATCTTTCAAACTGTTTTCACCTCTTTGAAAAATAGTGAAATTGTGGAATCAATCAGTTAATTAATGTATAGTTTACAGTTGAATTGGCGTTTACACTGTTTAGGGTAGATTTTCGAACGAACGATCCGCCAACGTTTTGATGACCTCACCCCTGTATGGATTCAGAGTACCTAAATAAATATAGGTAATTAAACAGTTTTAGTTACGATATTTTTTAAACTTTTATCGTGGGTGAGTTTAGCCATAAATATCACATACACACAAGACGTATCTCACTATCATTCGGCCATACAATCTTATTTCATTCGGGGAATCGAACTAGCGAAAATGCGATCATTGAGCATTCCACTTCGCTTTTCTCTAAACAGTGTGACCAGCCCTCAAAATGATTAATAGTCAAATAATGTTATAGTTTCGTATAGTTAGGGAATCTAATGTCTTAGCTATACGGACAGACATATTGTACACCGTGCAAATAAAAATAGTCCCAAATGTGTATGTCTTTTATTTACTGTCCTTTCCTATGCTCCATGCTGTGCTTTCCTATTTAATAATAAAATTATATTTAAGATGGCAACAACACATTGATAAGATGGCATGCATGAGAGTATGAAACCACGAAAATCTTAAAAATACCAACATGGTGTTTTTTTTTATTTTAATTTTTCTTTTGGACAATTGCCGGTCTATTTTGTAATTATCTGGTGAGGATATGGTGGTGGTAAGGGTATACATTAAATTATTCCTCGTAGATACACTTTCCTCGAAGATACACTTTTGAAAAAATCTCGCTTTTGTTCCATAGAGAATCTCGTCTAGTACAGCAAAACAGAGATGATATCAGAAGGCCAATTCTCGTAATTTAAAACGTTCAAAATCTAGTCGCAGTCTCATCTCGGCGACAAACAAATGTCAAAAACTTGTCAAAATGTAGGGAAGTTCGAGGTTTTTTTGACAGATTGAGACAGACCAGACTGTGAACGTTCTTAAAATTACGAGAATTGCCCCTCAGGTTAAAACTATTAGAAACCCGAAGCCGCCATTTTGAAAAAAAAAAAGACAACATTGCGGACAGTATCATGTATGTCACTGACCTTCAAAGCCCTTACTGAAAGGCAAATACGCTTACCTACCTTACTTAAGCGCATGCCACACCGCCAGCTAGCGGGCGGGCGGGCTAGGCACCCGCCTAGCCCGCCCACCCGCGAAGCGGGCGAAGCGCCGGGCGAAGCGAACGAAGGAAACTATACAAACTACGCGAAATATTGGCGAGCTAAACTATGGGGTTCACACCGAAAACTACGGACAGACGAGCGACGGGCGGAGCGCGCGGACCGGGCGAAGCGGGGGGCGCGGATGGGAGAGAGAGCGGTTAGCGTTCTATCTGTACTACACTGCTATTCGAAAGACGAGAGTCGACTAGTCTACTCGAAACGGGGAGGACGGGCGAACGAACCGGGCGAGCGGGCTGGCGGGCGAGCTAAGCTAGCGAAGCGCTGGCGCGCCAACGAGGTGAACGAGTAGCTTCGCTAGAATCGTCGGATATTTCGTTAGCTTAGCTCGTTAGGTTAGTCGGTAGCTCGCGGTGTGAACCGAAGTATGTAAAGAAGTGAAACGATGTTCGCCCGCCTAGCCCGCCCGCCCGCTAGCTGGCGGTTTGGCCTGCGCTTTAAAAAGACCTAATAAACAATTCAGTCGCATCTTTGAAAAAAATATAAGATCTAAAACTATCACAGCGCAACTACTTTGACGTAATCCACCAGCAATTGAGGCTCGTTCCAGGTGTCGAACCAGGCATTCATGTCCTGCCAGAAGTTGAGGAGTGCTTTACTGCTGGGGTTGGTCCAGGGCTTAGGGCGGTCGTTCACGGTCTTCACACCGTCGGGAAACTCGGTGATGCTGCCTGCTCCCAATCCCAGGGTTATGTAGAACTGGGAACAAAGAAATTAAGTGCCAAATAGGTAGGTACTCTAGTCCACTCCTTAACGACAATGTTGTCTACACCTGTACCTACCTACCGTAGGTACCTACTTGCCAGAGCCAGAGCCTTGCGGATTTACTTTTTTTTTGCGGAGTTTGGATAACTTTTTACAATAGAATAAATTTAAACTGCGATAGGAAATTAAACGTAAAAAAAAAGAATTATTATTCAAAAAAAAGCGAAAGTACCAATAAAAAAAAATGCTTGATTTTTCTGAATAAAATGGTAAATTCGTTGGTCCCAATACTAACATGATCATCGAACGGCGCCATCTTGGATCCCATTTGCAGCAAAGTGCGCGGGAGTTGTGAACATTCTGCAGGGAAGCGATCGCGCAGTCCACTAGCCGTCGGCTCAACTCGGGCCCACTCCACTCCGTCCACCGACAGCGTTATGCGATCTGTAAGAAACATTCCTTTTAGGTAGTTCCTCCCTAGAAGTAGCATTACGTATCATTAGTAAACATGGACTTATAATCACCACCACTGCTCTCAAAACGGTGAAGGAAATCGTAAGGAAACCGGTATGTCCTAGAACCAAAAAATCGAAGACATGTGACATCCACCAACCCGCACTGGGCCCTCTTGAAGAGAGGAGGCCTGTGTCCCAGCAGTGGGAACATTATAGACTGATTATGCTATGCTGTGAACATTTCACAAAATGTTTACAAACAACATAGACAGGCCCTTGAATGACATTGACAGGGCCCTGTCAATGTCATTCAAGGGCCGAAAGATCCTTATAGTACTTTCTGAATGGATTTATGTCATTGACATTTAAATTACTAATCATTGATTTTATGTGTTGTCCTCAGCAGCCCATAATACAAAATTACATTAAAAAACAAGAATTCTGGGAACTTCTATGCGAGCTATTACCACTCATGAGTAATCCTATGGACTTGAAAATGAGTCCTGTCACGGGAATACCGAACACAACCGAATTGCTGCCGGTTTCGGATCTTTAAAGATTTTTTTTTTTTTTTGTATAATTTAAGTTTATGTTCACCTGGTGCCCATCGAACTGAATAGTCGTGGTAATCATCTCCCCACAGTCCATTGTTCATCATTCTGTTGTTTATTAAAGTATCATGGCATTGGAAGTCCATGATGGGTCCACCGAAGAGAACCTGCAACCGAAAAGATCAGAGAATAATATGTTTGAGTTGAGTGGATTAGATTGGGTGGCAAACAAGCAGACGGATAAGCTGATAATTACCATCAGCTAATTTTACTGCCGCCCAAAGACATCTTTTCAACAATATTTATTCCAGAATAATGTTGAGTAGGTATTAATATTTAGCCACAAAACATACTTTTTAGGTAAACATTGATACAGTATTATGTAACCCAATTTGTAGACAATCAAGTGAATTCTTGTCGATTCATCTTTTTGAGGCTGACTGTACCAAAGGAATTAGAATATCATGACTGTACCAATGGAATTGCAGTTGCAATCTCAGAGACAATATTGATATTCCTCATGCCTCATGTGCCAGTTCTAACTTCGGTAGCAACCTTGGCGTTTTAAATATGGTGGTGGTCACACGGCTACAGATCAAGCTATACATTTCCAGTTTTAGCTGACCTCGCATTGTATAGGTTTTTCATACAATCAGAAGTCAGCATATACTGGTTATGTATAGCTCTATGTGTAGCCGTGCGTACTAAGGGTTTCTTCAAAAAGAGCTACGTAATATGAGGGGTTGCAAAACTGTACCTTATTCGAATAGTCAGAAGAACCACTGCTGAGCTCCCTGTTGCCTCTAGCAGACGCTATTTTGAGCACTCCAGAACTGTAAAGGCTTCCATATTTCTGCATGAATGACTCCAGGAGAATTTCTGGAAGAAATCAATTATTTTAATTACACGCAAGTTAAATAGGCTTATGCTGTACAAGAAACTTTCAACCTCATTTATGATGGTTGTAGGGGACTGGTCACCACTGTGCAATCCTTGAAAGAAGGATATGTCGAGCAGTGGACGTCTTCCGGCTGAAATGATGATGATAGAAATAGGCATGATGCCCTATTAATTACTTGGGGTATGTAACATAACCAATATAGGTAGAGCTAGATAACGCAAGTATCACGATTGTATAAAAACCAAGCGTGGCATTTTTTGACTACCTACTATGTCGTCACAAGCACTATTTAGTGATGAGAAAATCAAATCGATTCAAAGCCGCCGCCGCGTGCGGCACCCGTCTCGCTCCACCCTCGGGGCCTAGCGCCAGCGCTCACGCTCACCCACCCAGCAGTACGGACTGAGCGCGAAAGTGGCGGCTTACGATTTTTGTACGTAAGCTGGGCACGCGAAGTAGTTGCTCTTGCGTTATCTAGGTGATCTATATCTGTGAACATAAATCAGTTAGAGTGTTCTAGACACATCTGCCTTTTATGGAATAGGTACTTGCTTTATGTAGAGATAGGTAGGTACTTATGTGCTGTACCTGGATATAACCAGTCTCCTTGCGGCAGCTTGGCTCTAACGGTGACAGTTCCATAGGTGAACGCGAAGCCTTTGCTCGTGATCTTGCCACTGACGATGGGCGGCAGGATGTCTGCGCCCGACGCCTGCTTCACGCAGGCCTCCGCTGTTGATGTACATCTGAAAAAGGTAGAAACGAATGATAATTATGCAGTGACAAGCCTTGTGACCGACGGGATGTCCCATCGAAAAAAATTACGAACTACCATCCCCTGTTCAATTCAGGTGATGAATTTTTTAAAATCCTTCCTAAGTGCTCGCCTTCGTTGCGTGCACCTCTTATGTGTGTTCAACTCTTTTGCAAAATTGTATGTCTCTAGACCTAGCGGTTATTTGGCTGTGCGTTGTCTGTCAGTGAATGTAAAAAATGTAAAGAATTTATGCAAAATATTGTAAAACATTTTAAAAGAGTAACGGTGGAGTTTCTTGCCCATTCTTCTCCATACTAAAACTACATTTTGGAAAGGGCGACTAGAATCAATTCTATTTCATTGTAATTTTGACTTTGAATTTAAGATTTTTATTAGGTAGGTTGGTACTTAGTTAGTTTTAGCCAGCCTGTTGAACGACTGGTGGCTAAAAAACATACGTTGGTCGCTGTATTTGTGAGATGCAGGACTGCAGGTGAGAGCTTGCTTATATCGTGGCTGCAATTGCTAGAAAATTCATGCACATTTTTACCTTTTTTACCTCCAGCACGATCCGTAGGAAATTATAAAAAAAGTCTTAGGTTGGGCGAAATTGTGGTGACTTTTTCATTCACAAAAGCTTACACAAAAATGAAATATTATTGTCTACCCAAAGCGGTTCTGTTTTTTTTTGTACTTCGAGGTTTATCTTTAATCAACAATTATAATTATTCTTACCCACTAAACAGATTAATAGAGCCAGTGTAAATGGACTCATCAGTGAACCCTGGCAGCCTCTGCTGCAGCCTGGGCGAGATGCGCAGCTTGCCATCTGACACCGACACCGTCGGGTCGGAAGCTAGGCGCTGGTATGATACGAATGGGAAGTTCTGTGGACAGATACAAAGTGATACCTGTTAAAATTGGAAAGTTAGGTTTTTCAAATACACACATCAAAAGTGTCTAGGGATCAAGCATTTTTATGCGGATTTCTTGAGATTGAGATGTGGCTTTGTAATAAATTTATGATTTTATAAATTTATATGGATCCTTTTTGGTGCATTTCATAATTTGAATCAGGAACTGTGAATCAAATTCGAGTAAAAGATGAAAATCAGCTGTCAATATTTTCCCTATAAAAACATACAACGCATTGAAGACATTATTAGTGCTACTGTTTCCCTACTACTGATTAAAACCAACGTTATTATGGAGCGGCGACGTCATTTAAGCAGGGAAGAAATGCTCAGAGCCGTGGGAATGATAGAAGCTGGTTCCCGGCAACGTACTGTGGCTTTAGCTCTGAATACAAGTCAGAGTGTTATCAGTCGACTTTGGACACGTTACCGAAGCACTGGTACCGTGGCTGAGCGCCATGGAGGACGGTATCGCTGCACCATACGGAGACAAGACCGATACATTCAAATCTTAACTCGAAGAGCTCCAACAATAACCGCCATGATGTTAGCCGTGAGGCTTCATCACTCTTCAGGGAACTTAATTAGCGACCAAACAGTCAGAAACCGCTTGCATGAAGTGAACCTTCATTCCCGAAGACCGCTACGGGTACCACCTATAGCAATGCACAATCGTAGGATTCGATATCAATGGGCTCTTGAACACAGAAATTGGGCAGAAGAACAATGGCGTTTCGTGTGCTTTTCTGATGAGTCTCGTTTTGGTATGAGACCGGATACAAGACGTATACGACACTGGAGAACCCCTGGACGCCAACAGCGATTAAAATCCTGCCAGGAAGTCCATCCTTATAGTGGTGGAACCATCATGGTATGGGCGGGTATTTGGATCGGCGGAAGAACTGAGTTGATTTGGATCAGAGGCAACCTCAACGCTCAAATTTATGCTGAGACGATTGTATCAGACGTCATCGTTCCTCTACAAGTGCAAATCGGTCCCTTATTTCAGTTAATGCATGATAATGCACGACCGCACACCGCAAGAGTTGTAAGACAGACTCTCGCCGCAGCTAACATCAATGTCCTGCCCTGGCCTACTCAGTCGCCAGACTTGAACCCGATTGAGCATGCATGGGATATGCTACAGAGAAGAGCTCTGCCGAATATGGAGGGTATCCAGTCGCAAGAAGACCTTTTTTTGTTGTTGCAACGAACATGGGCGGCCATTCCACAGCGTGATTTGGATGAACTCATTTTGAGTATGCCAAACCGATGTTCTTGTGTTGTTAGTGTTCGCGGTAGAAACACGGATTATTAATTGTTTAAGTTACCCAATAAAATTTTAAAGAAAACTGTTATTTCAGTCTTTTTTTCGAACTTTTGTGTTAGTGGTTCAAATGTCAAAAATCCCTTTATTAGGAAAATGGCAAATTTCTTTATTAATGCAAAGGTGACTTGGTTTATCGTTACTGTGACAAACGAAAACACTTTATTTGATGAATCCTTAAAGAAAATTTTAATTAATATCAATCAGGAGAAAAGTTATTGCAAAAATATATGTTGATCCCTAGACACTTTTGATGTGTGTACATCAGACAATAATTTGTTACTTTGATGAGTTTGAAAATCAATTTCAATCGTATTAAGTATAGGTACCTATTTATTAACATAAGCATCCATACCTACTTAATATTATAAATGCGAAAGTGTGTCTGTCTGTTACCTCTTCACGTTTAGACCGCTGAACCGATTTTGATGAAATTTGGTATAGAGATAGCTTGAATCCCGGGAAAGGACATAGGTTAGTTTTTATCACGATATTCCCACGGAATCGAAACTTATGCGGGTGACATCGCAGGGCGCTGCTAGTAATTAATACGATTGAAAATAATTTGGTGAACAGACCAGTGGTGGCCCAGTGGGTAACGATCTCAACTTGCGAGTTGGCGGTCGTGGATTCGAACCCAGGAAGGCGCTTTACTTTGTGTAGATTATTTCATCACCACTGCTCTCAAAACGGTGAAGAAACTTTGTGAGCTACGCTACCTGCACTAGGCCACAACTGGTCAAAGTCAATAATTAGACAACGTCCTTTAAGTAAAAAAAAAATTCGCTGCTTATTCGTAAATTAAAGTGTGTCAGTAAAAAAATCAATAAGGTAGGTACAATAATAGGTAGGTATAACTTAAGTCGTCTTACCAAGTTTAAAAATGGTACCTAATGCACAATCAGCTAAGACCTAGGTTTTATTATTTCTTGTTATCTCGACTAACTTTTAAAGTAAAGTCGTATATAAACATGTTAATCCCCTTTTCCACTAAGAAAATCCTTTATTCGCTGACAGATATCACACAACCATTATCATAAAACAAATTAATTTTCTAAAGGTAAAATTATCTACCACCTTATTAAGTACCTATAATTACACATCTCGCTAAAACTCCAACACAAGACCTTGAGTCGGCAAATAAAAAGTCCCTCGATGGAGTCATTAACAGGTTTCAAGAAGTGACAGTGACGTAGGATCCTGCGGTCAGTGACCCTGACCAGAATGCGGGGCAGTTCAGTTTTGCGGTATGCAGGTCAAATAATATTGTTCACAGCTAGGAATACCTTTAGGTATACTGTGATTGTTTCTTGCGAAACGACTGATAGGTGTGAGGCACTACATTGAAGAGCTAAAAACCACCAACACCTTATGATACACAATTTACACACTGCGATCAACAACAACTGAAGATAATTATTTACCGGATTTTCGCCAAAAAAGAGAATTTTAGTCTGAAATAGTCATTGGAAAAAGCTAGTAATAAATAAAATTTTGGAGGTACCTACCGGAGTTTTGACAGGTAGGTACTGCTCAATCTGCCACACATAACCCCGGAAATTGTCGAAGTCATCCATGAATATTGTCTGACCGGCGCAGGCGCTTCCTCCGCGCACCTTCGTCACTGTTGGCTTGCATTCTGTAGTGGAAGGAAACGGAGTGTTGGTGGTCTGGTCCGGACTGGTAGACCGGTCTTGAAGTGCTGGAAATGAAGATACAAAACAGTTGGATAACATGACATTTTTCATGTTGAATAACTTGTGGATAAATAAACAGCCAAACGTGTCGATCAATCAGGTTAAGCTACGCTTGCCGCGGTTGGTCCGTGGATGGGTGACCATCTTTACATACCAAGACCCCTCCGTGCTTTGGAAAGCACGCTAAAAAGCCGTTGGTCCCGGCTGTTATTCGTGGATCTTTTTGACAGTCGTTACGGGTCGTCAGAAGCCCGAAGTCTGACAACTAGTCTTACCAAGGTGTATCGTTTTACCCAGTAACTGGGTTGTGGAGGTCAGGTAGGCAGTCGCTCCATGTAAATATACTGGTACTCAGCTGCATCCGGTTAGACTGGAAGCCGACCCCAACATAGTTGGGAAAAGGCTAGGTAGATTTGTTTACTTAGCAGTATTTATTTTTATAATTATATAACCAGCTTGTTAGGGTAGGGAGGGGGAATGGCGTTCACTTAAGGAAAATACGCTGTATTTTTCAAAATATAAATTTTAATTCAAACTTTTAAAACATAGCATATTCTTTAACTATTCAGGAATCAACATTTTAACACCAAACGAATTTATCTTTGACTCATAAGCATTAGGAAACTATTTTAAAAAAAACAGGTTTGATCGCCATTGCCCCTGACTTTGGGTAATGCCGCTCAGGCTATGGGGTAATGCCGCTCAAACATAATTTTGGAAAAATATCTAGTATGATTCATTTTCATTGCAGTACTAAGCGTGAGATCAACCTTAAATAATTAAAGTAAAGTCTACAATCACAAATTAGCATCAATTATACCTATTTGTACGTGAGGTAAGCCTTTGTATAATAAAAAAAAATTTGATATAATCTTCAATACCAAATTAACTTCAATTATTATTATTAGAGGTAATCACAATAAGGAATAGTAAGATTCTATCGTTGGTTACATAAATCACAGATGTATCAGCCTATCCAGAACATATAGCATAAGACCACAGTCTGCAGGTGGTACAGCGACACCACATCTCGTATTTTTTTCCAAATTCTTCGCAGTTAATGCATTTCTTGTAGTCTTCATCCACCCACATTAATTTCGTCATCACTGTTGAAGAGGAGATGTATGTCCTGAAATTACGGTCGTACTACAAGACTGCGTATCCCCAAGATGCTGGAGATTTTGGTTTAGACATCCCTTCTTCGACCGCAGTTTTAGCAGATCGAAGGGCTTCTTCGCTCCAAGCCGCTTTAGTGGTGATTTGTGGACGATTTCTGGGCATGTCTATAAGAAAAATAACAATAAGTGATTAAGGGGTAATGGCGCTCAGGTGAACGGTATAACCCCAAACGGTCGTTTTGTATTTAACTTGAAATTTATAAACATTCATGTACAATATTGTTCAAAATTGGTTACATTATCATAATATAGAATAGTTTTATACTCAGAAAAGTGATATCAATTGTTAAATAAGTATCAAAAGTCTGGACTTACCGACGAAAAGACCGAATCGAAAATTAGATGAGTCCGGCCGTATACGGAGAAACACACTTCACGATCACGTGCCGCGAGCTGACTGCACATACGCATCGTTACCTGTTAGAAGTCCCCAAACCCCGCGCTTTACGCGCCGCGGCGTGTTTCTATGTTTCATTTTGACAAAGTTACAGAGGTGAGCGCCATTACCCAGTGAGCGCTATTCCCCCTGCTTACCCTACCTACTGTGTAAACAACATTTGTACGCCTTGCAAGGCAACACAAGACATGTTGAGACAATATTTTATTTTATTTTATACCATCATCTAACACAATGTTTAAATTTATTTTTACACATAGGTCTAATGACCTATGTGTAAAAATAAATTTAAACATTCAAGCCAGTTTTTCCAGAAGGGGTAAGGTAAGTTGGACAAAGGTCCAACTCATCGAGTTTGGCACTAAAGCCGGTTAGGTTAATTTGCTGGGTGTGAGAAGTACAAAACCGGTCGAAGATGCGATGCTTGGGGAGGCCTCTATGTTTAGGAGTGGACATCTTTCGGCTGAATTGGTGATGATGATAGTGGTGTTTGATGAATGAGTTCGAAAGATGCCAGGGCAAACAAATTATGACCCATCCTTTTTGTTTGCTAATAGCTGACGGTTTTGTTTGCTAATAGCTGATGGTCATAAGCGTTACAATTATGACAATTTCCGCTTAATATGTATCGGCTATTAAAACGATGAGCACTGGACTTCAAGGCAATCAAATAGGTAATTACACTCTGTTGTCTAAGCCCCATGTAGAATTTACAAACTCAAAGTTGTTACACATTTTCTCAGTTATTGACAACAAAATTGGTGGCTAAATCCTACTCAGAACCAGTTTATCTTCTTCACTCAGGCTAAAACAAAACTAGGCCACACATTGGATACTCTTAGCTGCTGTGTCTATAGTACCAGCCTATTATTGTTCCACTGCAAGGCTTAGGCCTTTTCTCAATCATAGAAGGTTTGTGCTGATCACCACGCTTGCTCAAGACTGATAAGTTGGCGATTTTAGACAGATATTGGTGCCGATTCTGTTGTTCATAAACTAAAATAAATTTAAGTTCAGTGCATCTTTTTCGCCTGACGTAAATTGACGTTATTTTAGAAATTTTAATCCAGTCTAAACTTAAGGAGTAGTGTCAGGCGCTGATTAATTTGACAGGACTAAACTAAAATTTATCTTCTGTCCTTTTCTTAATGAAATAGAAAGGAAAAGATGCACTGAACTTAGGTTTAGTTAAGTTTGTGAACAATGGAATCGGCACCAGTGACGGATAGTAGGTACAGACGCCAGCACATCAAGCTACCCCAATCTGTCAAATTTCTTTGATAGAATTTCAACTTTACTGCAAAGGTATAAGGTTCTTATTCAATTGGGAAAATTTGACAGATTGGGGTAGGTTGATGTGCTGGCCTCTGTACCTATAGCATAATCAGCCTGTAATGTGCTCACTGTTGGGGACACAGGCCTTTTGTCTTAATTAATTAAAAATGAACCAACCAGTGACAGTGTAGCTCTGTTTATCCTTGATATACCCGGCCCTGTTTGCCGACACCACGACATAGTAGTTGATGACGTCGCCAACCTTCAGCTCCAGGTTCGGATCCTCAACGGTCCACCTGCCATCTTTGGCCTGGACAACTTCTCCTGTGATGGCTCCCACGTCCCTGTCCCCTATTGAACGGTTCACGTTGCCTTGGAACACGAAGAGGCTGACTTTTGGTGCATCTAGATGGGCAGAATTTTGGGAAAAAGGGTTTAGTATTAAACGTTTTGACATCGATTAATAATATCAGCCTATGCTTATCCCATTGCAGGGCATAGACTCTTCTCATACAGAGAAGGCACGAGCATTGATCACCACGCTTGCTCAAGACTTGTTGAAGATTTCGGGGTGGATTATAGAGGTATACAGATAAAAAATTGGATACAATGAATACTTCTTTTACACGCGAAGTTGGAGATTTTGAACGTGTTCGCAAGGTATGTTAAACAATTAGTAGAGATTGTACCGGTATTATACAGACTAATTCAAAAGTAAATAAAAAACGCCCTGAAACTGTATGATCCTCAGTTTATAAATCATTGGATTCATTGCAATGAATCGTGCGATCACCATGGTGATTGCGCGATTTTGAACACGATCGGAGTAAGAGCATCGTTTTCATAAAGATTTTTTTGCAAGAAATACGAAGTATTCATTTTTTTTCTTTTTTTTATATATGGACCTAACTAGCAACACCTACTTTTTGTACCTATACTAGGTAACATTGATAACACACTTGTTATACTAGTTTATTGACCTTAAATAAGTATGTTTTAAAAGTTATAAGTATTTAGCAAGATAAATAGCGGCCCGGGGCATCACATATTCTTTTTAGAACATCGTGACGACTGTCAACTTTTTTGTGTGCAAATAATTATGTAATAGATATGCAAGTTTCGTATGTACAGAGGCCAGCACATCAAGTTACTCCAATCTGTCAAATTTCTTTGATAGATTTTCAACTTTATTACAAAGGAATAAGGTTCTTTTTCAATTGGGAAAAATTGACAGATTGGGGTAGGTTGATGTGCGCTGGACTCTGTACTACGTAGGATACACATTGCAAGTTTGTACTTTTTACCCGACTACGGCGAAGTAAAAAGGAGAGTTTTGATTTTGACTAGTATGTATGGTATGTATGTTCATCTGTTCCCTAAGGGCCTATACTACCTCAAATTGCTTAGCATGATCCTCCGTTATGTCGAAAATACTGCAGCATTAATTTTGAAATAAATATATGGTAAAGTTGAGGATTAATGTAAGGTACTATGTTTGGCGAAAACACGATTCCATAAAATTTTCTCGATAGAAAAAAATCCAAAGTTACCTCGAAACTGAACAATAAACCGCTGGTATTAAAAAAATACTTCAAATTTGATCAGGAAACTTTGTATAATAACTAAACTAACTATAAAGCAGCGACTATGTTTTTTATTTTTTTTTAATTACAAATTTTTTCGCCGTATAAAGCAAAAACCTAAACTATTGGCGCTGCCTGCCGCCCAGCACCGCACTCTGTCTCGCTCACACTTAGTCCGCGAGCAGTATCGTGCGAACGAGACAAAGAGTGAATTTTAGCTGAGGTAGTATGGGCTCTAAACTACTTATCATAATTTGACAAATTATGTTTTTTACTTATTTTTTCTCAAGCGTGTTCATAAGTATAATAATGCATCTGATTAACTTAAAGTAATAATTATTCTCCTGTTGTATAGGTAGTATATCAGTGACCCATAAGGTTAAAGTAAATATAATTTATCTCTTGCGTGATAATTTCTGGATGCATTTCTCGACTTTAGAGATAATATATATTTAATTGTTTTATGGTCACTATTATTCGTTGATTTTCAGTTGACTCCTTCCTTGTCTATTGTGTGTGTTGGCATCTTTCATCTGTCCGTATCCCATTTGGAATCGGCCAGCATGTCTTTTTTTCCATACATTCAAACAACCCAAAAATTACGGCTGATAGAGAGCCGTCCTTTTTGGGTTGTCATCATTTCTTTTTGATTTGCCACTTTTTAATATCCACTTCATTCATTCTTATCACTTTTAGGAAAATCGTCTACTTTTACAATGTTTGTATAAGTGATGAGCACCATTATCCATCACATAAGTAATTAGGTAATTTATCTTTCATGGCTTCATTTTAACTCTTTTTGCCTACCTATTCTGGTATAGTAATTTATTCTAGGTGCATCGTCTTCATATATTATTAATGTTTACAAAATGTTCTAAAAGTTGCAAAACCTTTGAAAAGAGTAGGTACCGATGGAGTTTCTTCTTCTTTCCTTTTGGAAGCATCTAGAATAAATACATTTTTTTGTAAATGCGTGCAAAAGTGCCTTTTTTTGCTCATTTGAAATAAATTATTTGACTTTTCAAGATTCGTCTATGAATATTTACTTACAATACAACTCTTAAATGATATTTCAATTTAAGAAATCATAAAGTTTGTCAACACAGTCCATGGTCAACACTTCAACATCTTTCAACCAAAGGGTCACTGAGACATTAATTTCAACGTACCTGGTATAGATGCCCTAAATCCTCTGGGTTTCAGAGCTTGAATTGTCACATCTGGTATTTGATACTGAGCACATGTCGTTTCTACAAAAATAAACAGAGTTACGAACAACGCGACACGTTTGCTCCTGTGGGCAGTCATTTTGTTACTGAATGTTAATGACATTTTTTGCAAGACATAGCTGTATATTGTATGACGCAGATAATATCGTCGCTTGATTTTTTTTCTTTATTGAGAAGTCTTTGTGTTGTATTTTTTTTTTTCTAAGCAATTGCTGGTCCATGTCGCTAAGTTTGATGTCGGAAGTGTGGTGCCTTTGATTTTAAATAAATGCTTGTAAGAAACAATTCGCTTTTTCCTTTAAACAGATCATTCTTTATTTATGTAATGATCTGCCTTATACCTAAACATACTAGACGATGCTACTCGCCTCATTATAAAATCTTAGTCCATCGCTTGGTCATACCTGATGATTGTCATGTCGTCGAATAATAATTATCGTCGTTTCTGGATCCGCATCTCCATACAGATTGGTACTACTGTTGAGTGCAGTATCAATAAATGGTAATCTCTGTTGGTGATGCTTTATGTTTATAAACGATTAATAGCTTGGGATTATTTTCGTGTAAGCGAACAGGAAAACAATTCGAAAGGAAAGCAGTCATTACGGGTAGCTTGAATCCCAACAGTAGTATGACAACCAGTCTTAACAAATGGAGGTCAGATAGACAGTCGCTCCATGTAAAATACTGGTATTCAGCTGCATCCGGTTAGACTGGAAGTCGACCCCAACATAGTTGGGAAAAGGCTAGGCAGACTGATTGTTTTCCTGTAAATGAAGAACCTCCATCTATACAAAAGTGCCCTCTTGCTGTATTCGTAAAGAATGACGCCGATTGGACGTCGTCGAAAACGGGATTCTCTACCTTTTCCTTTAAAATGTATTTTTAAAGAAAATACAAAGTAATACTTCAGATGAAAATTATATGCTTAATAGGATTTACGTTACCCACTGTTACTGAGCCTGTATCATCTCTATGCTGGGCAAACGAGCAGTAATGGTCCACATTATCACTGGATCGCGAGCCATGAGTGTCATGGAGAGAGGCCTTGCCCTGGGTAGGGTACTTACTTTAATATACTACCTTCCATTTCTTTATAGTTTTTCAATCCTGTTACCCCATCCCAAGATAAATGAATCTTCGTGAAAAGACGATACTTACCTACATCTGTTGTAGTGTGCGATAACCTTTGCCCCGTTATTATTTACAGCTTTAATTAACAAAACAGCATTCCAGTATTGCTGTATAAATTGCGAGTTTTACGATGATGTCCATTATTTTAGCATAACAAGATAAGACGGACGAATTAGCGAGAAACGTTTTATTTATACTCGTAATCAATATGAGGAAAACGGGTATGTCCGAGTCACAGTTTATGGGTGATTTCGATGCATTAGTTGTAAGCTGCATGAATTTAATAAGTTGGTTTATGACGAATGATTTTAAGTAGGTAGGTATATTCACAGAACTGATTAAAATACAATAAGTATAAGCATATACCTATAGGCAGTCGCTCCATGTAAAATACTGGTATTCAGCTGCATCCGGTTAGACAGGAAGCCGACCCCAACATAGTTGGGAAAAGGCTAGGCAGATGATGATGAAGTACAAGTAAAGCACAATCAGCCTAGAATTTTTTCTCATTGCTGGGAAACAGGCTTTCTCTCGGTGAGAGGGAGTGGGCTTGTCTGCATGTCTTTGAATTTTTGGTTCTAGGTCATGCCGGTTTATACCGGTCTTAACTCTTTTTATACAAAAAATACAAATACAATAAAAAGAGTTACAATAACGATGGCAAAATTTGAAGGTTATTAGTTGCAGGGAATTTACCTTCGAACCTAAAAAAGAAATTGTTGAAATTGCTTCCAGTATTATGATTATGTGTGTGACCGTCTGTCAAAGTTTTTTTTATTCTGGCTGGTTTCTGATCTTCATAGCTATGTTATGTCAGTCAAAACAGTCAGTGATAATTGCCCCGTAGGTCTTGTGGTCGCAAGCGCGACTACTGGGCGTGGTCCTGTGGTTCGATTCCCAGGTCGGGCACACCGGAGTCAGAAGGTGGCGGTGTAAGCCTTGGAAAGCATGTAAAGCAGTTGGTCATGTGCCTGATCTCTTCCCGCGGGTGTCGTCAAGTCCCGTCGGACTATGAGAGTGAAAAGGAAGAGAGAGTGCACCTGTCTGCTCGCACAATTCTGTACTATAATATCTCCTGCGTAGATGGCTAAGTATCCGCTGAGATTTTCGGATATGGCCAAATATCGGAAAATCTAAATTTTTGTCAGGAGGAAATTAGTAAAAGTCAATGTAAAGGTAAAAAATCTTTATTTTATCTTAAAGTTAGGCAGTTGCAGTCTCCGTATGAAGAGATTTTTGTATCTGAAAGAAACATAAGCAACTGCACATTATCATTATCATTATTATTTCAGCCGAAAGACCTGCATAGCTATCCCCACAACCAAGTGATATAATACGCTTCCGCTCCGAATCGAACATTAATAAATGTTATCAAAAGAGTCCTCTAAACGCTGTTAACTAACAAGTCTAAAACCCGAAAATTTCTCAGTTTTTATTCGCCATTCTTCCGACAACTATATACTGTCGGGAGCAAGGCGAATCGGTTTATATGAACAATGTTATATAATTTTTGACACGACAGCCTGTCGAACGATTGTGAATGGCTATGCTGGACATAGGAATCCCTCAGTCATCGCCACCACGACCACACTATGTAAGACCCTTATTCAGTGCTTCGCTCGCGTGGTGATCGCAAAATATGCCACGGGAACGTACCGACTACTGGTATAAAAAGTTGATACTTTTTATCTACTGCCCAGGTAGACGATGAATTGAGTTAAAACATAGAATTATGTCTTAACCGATACGCTGAGGACATACAACGCCCTGCGTGTCCAGTATAACAATGTATTTAGGATGCTGTTAGGTCTACCACGCTTTTGTAGCGCTTTAGGAATGTTCACCGAGGCCAGGGTTGATGGTTTTCATGCCATTATACGGAAACGGTGTGCTGCTTTTCTCGGTAGAATGCGTGCTAGCTGCCACAGCATCCCGAGTGTATTGTTTGATAGGTGGGACAGCCCCGTGCTGGCTCACTGGGTACGGCTGCACACATAGGTGTCAGTCGTTTCAATTTTGTGTTTTTACTAACATTAGGTTAAGACTTTTACTAACAACTTAAGGATTCTAATCTGAAATAAAATGATTATTATTATATTAACCTAGGTCATAATATAATAATATAATGATGTTTGCATTCAAATTCGTTTAGCCAATAAGGCGTGAAAATTGTAATCGTAACAGACAGACAGAGTTACTTTCAGATTTGACGAGAAGTCATATTCTGTCGACACGCTGTCGATAGTGTCAATCCAGCAAAAATCATACCTTGACACAAGTATAATCAGCATGAAGGGAGCTGACATTCCACCTGATCGTCTAGTAGGTATCTAAATCAACAGCTCGTATGGGTCACGTGAAGCTTACCTTCTACAGAGCATAAACCCTGACGTAATCCACCTTCAGGGCGCTGGTATCATCATACCAAGTGGAGAACCACTGGTCGCGAGCGTTCCAGAAGTTCAGCATGGCCTTGGTGGCGCGGTTGTTCCACGGCTTGCCGGTGACGTCAGGAAACTCGTGGATACCACCCACGTTAATGCCCAAGGAAACGTAGAACTGGAGAGTCGAGAATTGTTGGTGAAAATACGTTATTTATCATTTTATTCTTATTAGCGTGTCGATGGCAATGTAAATGGACTCGGCCCAGAATTTGGCTACTTGTTTGGCGCCATTACTAGCATCCATCAGCTCCTGTAACGTGCAAATGACAGGACACGATAGTCATGATAATTATGGTGGTAGGTGGTGTGGTGGTGAGGTGGTGGTGGTGGTGTGGTGGTGGTGTGGTGGTGGTGTGGTGGTGTGGTGGTGGTGGTATGGTCGTGCCCCATCGTTTGTGGAACAACACCACATTTACACTCCAAGGCGGAGTCGTCTATGAATCTCCCCCTGAACAGGTTTTCCTTGCTTCGGCTAACCTGGGTCCGGAGACGTCCAGACGAAGCATCATGCATGCATTTTATTATCCCAGAATTTTACCAGAATCCCATAAAACTAATAGTTTCAACTGATTTCTATAACAGCATCTAAAATACCTAATTATTCCAATCGTCTTAAACACTAGGTATGTTAGCGTTGGAAGAACCTTTGGGCTTATAAAATGGAAATAAGTTCTAATTTCGTCTTATAATAGAAGTGGTTTACAGTACATTTTCAACGAAAAAGATTCAAAGCTTTACCTATTTCACACATCCCATATTATCGTGAAAACTTAGGTGAAGTCAATAGTGTCAGTGCTCCTTTTTTTGTATTTCCTGTGTTTGTCCCAAATATAATATTTTTCTGTCTTTTTAGCATCAGGTGGAATGACTGTTCACTTCACCTAAGTTTTAACGGTGAGATTTACAGAATAGCACCACTGAACTCTAGTCTCCACCCTGGAATTTGTACCATGACCCCCAAGATACAGACTAGGCTCACTGACAAATTATAATTTGTAACTTAAGCAGGTAATATTTAAGCTGTGTCTTGTCTAGCTATATCTTACCTATGGACCTGCTTAGTGTTTACTGTATTACCTGGACTATGAACAATATTTTCTATTAATATTTTCATGTACTGACCAGTTCATCGAAGGGCGCCATGACAGTTCCCTTGAGCCACTGCGAGGCTGCGACCACGATGTTGTCGGCGGCAGTCTTGTAGAACCCTTCTGATGGAGGATTCACTTCGCCGTACTTCTCACCATCAACGAATACAGAGATGCCGTCTAGAAGAAAAACGAAGATATTTTTAATATATTTCTTTCTGTGACCCAGAAGCTGGCTTTTACTTTGGTCAGAGGCTGCGCATTGCCCATAAATCGTGCAATGCCGACAGTCTTTTGGGTACAATACCAGTCGACAGCTATGCGGAGGAATTCCGACGCCATGTTTTTAGTTATGATAAGATATTTTATTTTACTTAGGGTTCGGTTTTTTTTAGCTCTAAACAAGCCAGCGCCCGTTTAATGTTTTGATGGAGCTGCTGAGTACACGTACACATTTAATTAAATCCTAACGAAATATTGAGCAATAATTGCTAATCAGGATTATTTTTCTCATCATCATCACTCTCCTGACCTCATCCCAATTTATTTGGGGTCGGCTCAACATATCTTTTTCTTCCATACTGCTCTATTAGTCGTCATCTCGGTAGTCACCCCCTTTCTAACCATATCATTATTCACACATTCCATCCATCGTTTCTTTGGTCTTCCATACTCAAAACTCTCCTCGCGACATTTTCTTCATTTCGCTGTAACACATCATGCCCATACCATGACAGCCGATTTCCACACAACTTTTCAGCTATCGGTGCCACTTTCAGACTTCCTCTTATGTAAGTAGTCATTTTTTTATTCTATCCATTCCTGTAACACCACACATCTCTCTTAGCATTTTCATCTCAGCTATATGCAATTGCCTTTCATTCATCTCTTTTGTGGTCCAACATTCTGATCGTTGCCGTGACTTGCCGCCATTTCATCCATCCAGTAAAATACCTACTAATCTTGTATTTTATTAACTTTGTGAGGATTTTTCATCATTACCTCTTGTGAACAGTACCTACAATTTTCTTGGCACAGGAAACTAAACTGAAGATTAATTTAAAAGTGGGCTGAAACTTATATAAATTAATCACCTGGTCTCCATTCCACTGAGTAATTGTGGAACTCTTTACTCCAATGGTCAGATCCCAACTTCTCCTGCAAATACTTAGATCTGGAACAGAACAAAGAGTTTTTTTATAAATAGCATCAGCGTTTTGGATTCCAAAGGGGTATGCAGAAGGCTTATGGTGGATCTATCTATAATTACCCTGAAAAAAAAAAACTGTATACATACATAGGTATATACAGGTTTTTTTTATCACCATCCAAATTTTTACAGGGCATTCTACCCATGAATATGAACAACTTTCACTATGGGACCTACTCTGAAATCACGAAAAAAACAGCTGTTTAATACAAAGTTCAATACCTACTAGAACAAAATGTATGAAGCAGCAGACTTTTTTTCGTCAAATAAATCATCCGGTGTATGTACGTCGTCCGGTATAATATATTTATATGTAATTCGTTCACTTGGGACCCCAATTCTGTATCTAGGTAGCTACTGAAAATTTCCAATTTGAAAACCCGTTGTCACTCTAACAAACCTAATCCAACGTTCAGCAGATCGACGCGGTGATCAATCTTATAGAATACTTATTAGTGTAATGAAATGTAATAGAGCAGTGGTGGCCCAGATAGCAGTGGTGGCCATGTGGCCCCGACTTACGAGTTAGTAGGTCGTGGGTTTGAACCCAGGTAGGCGCTTTACTTTGTGTAAATAATTTCATCACCACTGCTCTCAAAACTCAAAACGGTGCAGCAAAACATCGTGAGGAAACAAAAAAATGTCTAAGAACGGAAAAATTCGAAGACGTGACATCTATCAACTCGCACTGGGCCCGCGTGGTGAATTACGGCCCACCAGCAGTGGGAACATTATAGGCTGATTATGCAATGTAATAAAGTATGCAAAAAATAAAAACTACTGTTATTTCAAGCCATTGGGGAAATATGGATTTTATTCGCTTCTCTCTTCAACTCCAAAAATAAGCTAAACCGCTACCAACCTATAAGGTTCAGAGTCGCACATGATGGGCCCCGCGTACAGCTTCTTGGCGAATTCTGCGTTGCCCTTGGTGGTTGCTATGCGCAGGAGTCCAGATGCGTAGTTACGAACGCCGTAGACGAAATCACGAGGCTCAAGTTGGATTGCTAGAAGTCAACGTCATAATTAAAAAGTCGTTAAAATTGGTTCAGAACTTTTTGAGAAAATAGTAAAAATACAAACATGACTTTTTTTCATTCGATTAAAATAACACAACTTGAAGGTTGCGGGGGAGCCGTAGGGGCGGGCTTGCGGACGGCGAGCAATAATCAGCTCGCCGTCCGGTAAGGACCAGGCCCGGGTCGACGCGACGGCGTGTTGTGTTCCACGCGCGCCTCAAAGAGATGTCAGCAGTAACTGACGAGGTCCGCTAGGGCCGACGCCTGCCAGGGTCGCGGGTTGTTCGAAATAGTTACCGTGGCCCCTGGGCACAGGCAACTGAAGGAACACGGGTGGGTTTTAGTCAGTAAAAGTCTGACACGCCCTCCCTCTCCGCCCAGAGCGGGACAAGTTGGGTATTTCATAATTGCGCACCAAATAAAAAAAGGTTGCGCGGGAAGGCAAACGTGCATAGTAGACACCCATATTTTGCCAGTTAACGCTCACGTAATGAAATTATTTTATCAACATAAGCGGTCACTGTTGTTACTGGTTGACCAACGAAAAAGTCAGAAGCAATATTATCGTAGTCAAACTTTACTTGGGTAAATCCAGTCTCCCAAAGGCATCTTTGCGCTGATCTCGACCCGGCCGTACTTGAAGGCGAACTTGTTCTTGGTGGTGATCTTGGAGGTGATGATGGGTGGCAGTATCTGAGGACCAGACGCCTCCCGGTAACACTCCACCGTGCCAATGATACCAGTGCATCTGGCGGTAACGAAAAATTGGGTTATCAGGTAGAAAAATATCTACGTGTAAGGGGAAGCTCTGCACTAGCATATTTTTCTTCTTCTTTTCTAGTATCGGGTCCAGTTAGAATTGTTTCTTTTTATTGCACATGTTCAAAAAACTTCTTGTAGACTCATCATCATCATTCTCCTGTCCTAATCCAAATTTATTTGTGGTCGGAGCGACATGTCTTTTTCTTCCATAGGTACCATTACCAAATTTTTTCACCTAAATCCTGCGGCGACGCCAAGCCACGCCCCTAAAAGTTTTCGCCTATTAGGAAAGCGATAACGCAATTTGTTGCAACCTGCACTGCGTAGCTTAGTGGCGCATCATCGTGTACACCTTTTGTGAATTTAACGGACGAACTATTTGATCTTGGCGGGCTTACTAGAGAGCACTTAATTTTTTGAGTGCAAGCAAAAATGAACTTAGTGGTGGTCAGGCGGGAGTGTCCGCGATAGTACTTCCTTCCCTAGGTATTTCTCTCTCTATTATACGTGGATCTATGACAGTCACAGAGGTGCCGCATCCGGTTAGAATGGAAGCCGATCTCAACATAGTTGGGAAAAGGCTGGGCAGATGATGAGGTACTTCTCTATTAGTCGTCATCTCGGTAGTCACCCCTTTTCTAACCATGTAGAATATATTGTGGTTTCATTTAACGTGTTAATCTCATCGCCACTCTGTATGAGAATAGCTGATGCCGTAAAAATACAAGCAAGTCAGCAAGGAGGTAGTAAGGAGCGTTTACGCCGTATGGCATTTCATACAAACTTTCAAGTCTAGTATTTTTATGTAAAGAATCTATGTACAAAATTTCAAAACTGTATCATGAGAAATCACAAAGTCATAAGCTTGTTAATGGTTGTCCGTTCAAAAATATGCTCAGCACGCGGCGCGGCGCGGGGTGACCATGTTTTATGCTCCTCCAGCATCGTACGCTCATTGATAATAGTTTGGCAGTCGGTACCTAACTGTACAGCGATTTTATTGTAATTAACTAGTGATTAAATATTTTTGGGACAAAATATAACAAGGTGTAAATTTTTTTTAAATCTTTTCAGTTCGTTATTCTGAACAAACTATATTCAGGTTTCGCATTTACTAAAAATAATGTTGTATAATATTATGTGCACAGAAAAATCGGTTACCCTCGTCATTTTACTCATCGGTAAACGATTACATCTCGCGTCATGTTTTATTCGGAATGTTAAAGAAAGAAAGGAAGATAAAATAATGTTTCTTTGTTCGTGTACAATTTTCGTGAAATTGGCAAACAGTATTATGGAAAACATTTGATCACAATGAGACCGAAAAAGCTTTACCCTCATTGTGCGATATTTCCTTTAGATACTTAATAGAATTTGCCACAGTGAAAGTAACAAATAGATCAAGTTTTTAGATATTTTTATGAAGCAGCAAGTATATATAACATATGAATGTACGTATTTGCAAGATTTTTGCTCTTTAGGAAGATTGTTTATCTCTGTTTAGGGTTCAGTACGTCCGAATGGAGAAACGGCACCCTTATAGGATCACTCGTGTTTGTCTGTCAATTTGCTCCGCATCTAATGAACCGATTAAGCTAAAATTTGGTACACATATGAATTTCTATGCCCCAAACACGGACGTGTAACGAAACTAAATGAGTTTTGAATATGGGGGTCACCAATGGTAGACAAAAAGAAAAACGCTTCCTTTAGTGACTGGGCCACCATCGGTATACATAAAAGTAGAAAATGACTTTATGAATTATATGAAGAACGGATTTGTATAAACACTACTGAATTTAATTTGTATGTTAAGAATTATTCTAAAATATTTAAAAAAGTAGTAGTATTGCCAAGTCACGTTATTTGAGTTCAAAATTAAAATAGTAGTAAAAATAAAAACAAGTTTTTTAACTATAAATTCATCCCAATTACGGAACCCTTCATTGTGCGTGGTCCGACACGCACTTGGCCAGTTTTTTATTATGCGAATTGTTGGGATAAGCGTTACAGATATTTTAAGTAAAACATAAATGATTATTAAAAATTAATGTTTCTTACCTAGCAGTAATATCGAGCGTCTGTCTCACGAAGTCGTCTCCATAAATGGACTCTAGAGTGATCGGTTTAATGGAAAGGCGCCCATCTCTGACGTTGATATTACGGTCATTGAGATACACGTTGAATGGAAAGTCCTGGGTAAAACAAAAGAAAAACATTACAAAACATCATTTATCATATTTTTCGTAGATTTATCATTGCCGAATTCTCAGTCAGCAAAAGAGATAAGTATGCAGGATCGTCGGATATAGAGTTGAAGTTTAATAAGAAACCGATGGATGTTGTCGACTGAAATTTTATTTGATAAATGAGCTGTTTGTTTTCTATTATTAACATTTATTTTTATTCGAGAACATCCATCGGTTCCTTACTTAACTCTTTTGTTGACTGTACCTACGTATTCTTTAAGTTACTTCACTCCGAAATCATTTCGGTGCATGAATCCGCGATGATCTGCTAAAACAAGTAACTTACTTTCGAATTGTATGCAGTTGAGATGTTACGGAAGTCAGGAAATAAACAAGCATTACCCTGGCGACAAGTTAAAACTTGTTTGTAGGCGTTCTAGTCACGTGTATCGCTGTGTTTCGAACTTCGGTATAACTCGGGTATAACTCCGATTCAAAATTATCGGAACCGAAATCGGAATCGAAAGTGTAAAATTTATCGGAAGTTCCGACTTTTCGGAATCGGAACCGAAGCTCCGTAACATCCCTGGTATGTAGTCACACGAGCTAAATTCCAAAATCTAAATCCCACTCACCGGTTCCCCAGGAAACTTGATCTCAGGAGTCCAAATCTTCCCCTTTTCTATTCCAGAATTGAAGTTATCTTCAAAAAGCAGCTGTCCCTTGCAGATATACCCTGGTACGCTGACCTTGGACACTGATATCTCACAGGGGTACTGAGCATTTTGGGCAGGGGCCGCAAATGCAGCTGATGGGGCTGACCCAGAGTTTTGTGGTGCTTGAGTAGGCCTAGGCGCTTGCGTGGCATCGAAGGGGGCTCCGGCGGCTGGGTTGAGAGAGGTTCCGTCGGTTGGGTTGACGGGGTTTCCGGCTTCGTCGACGTATCCTGGAAAACGGGGTTTGGAATTTAGGAATGGCTTAATGGTTTTTATTTATTTATTATATAAAAAAAAAACATTAAGTGCATTCTCTTGTGGTAGAGGGAACAAAGAAACGGACATACACACATACATACAGGTCAAACACATAATCCTCCTTTTGGGTTTCGCCGCAGTCGGGTAATAAGCAATTGTTGCTATTGAATAAAATGTGGCTTTATACTTCAAGTTTCAGGTAAGTACCTAATTTTCAAATAGATTATTTGTTAAGATTATTATACAAAACTATATTTAAAGTGATGAAAATTCGGAAAAGCTCTTCCATAATCGTAATGGTTGACCAATATGAACACTATCATCATTCATAATCAATTCAGCCAAAACACGTCCACTGCTGGACATATAGGCCTCCTCCAAACACGTCTACTTCGACCGATTCTGTGCTACCCGCATCCAGCAGATTCCTGCGGCTTTCACAAAGCCATCGGTCCACCTTGTGGGAGGCTTTCCAACGCTCTCAGAAGTACGCAGTGACCTGTCGCTGCCGGCTGTAGTCGAGTCGATGGTCGGCAGCGAAGAGTCTTGGGACACGGTGGTTTCCTTCTGCGGAACAGTCGTCTCGCAGAAGGAGGCTGCGGAACGGGAGAGAGAGATCTCGTCCACTCACCCGTCCCGCAGCAGGGGCACCGGGCGTCGGCGGAGTGTGGACAACGCCCTCTTCCAACCCTACATGGGTCCAGGGGTGACGGACTCGGGGACGTCCGTCGCTCCCCACACATCAGGACCCGAGGTGGTGGCGCGTAATGTTCCACGCGCGCCCCTTTTAGACGTCGCGAGGGGAGTCAAACACCTCACTCCCCGCCTGACCCGAGGAGGACCGCAGTGGCGGGCCGGCATTAGTCGGGGGTTTTGGAAGAATCGTACGTTCCTGCGACCCCCGGCGTAGGTGTGAGATGGAACACCGGGGTGGTTTTCAGTCAGTAAGACTCTGACAGACCCCGCCACCAGTTCCGACGCTACGTTTTCCGGTACTCGGTCGTCACTCCAGAACCTTTCGTCCACATCGGCCATCTGCAAGCAATGTGCCCTGTCTATATAAACACTATAAAATAAGCCATTCTGCAGAATAAAGAAAAGACGCAATTGCTCTAAAGAAAGTCCGGTTTACAAAGAAAAGATGACTGAACGACATTCGCAGGTGCTAAGATGTTCGAAGTGAACTCTCATGTCTGTAGCGTCCCCTTGAGCTTTCAACTTAACACCTATTGTGCTAGAGCAACTGGGAAATATCGGAGATACGGGAAAGCATTTTGTTTAAGACTAGCTTCAGCCCGTGGCTTCGCCCGCGTTGATGTCGAAAACTATCCCAGGGGAACGTGCTACCGGAACAAAAAATAGCCTTCCACAGGATGCCATTATCTATCTCCTTGCCAAGTTTGATCGAAATCCCCTCAAAAAGGTGTAGCCATCAAAAACAAAACTTGTAAAAAAACTAAGTCTCGCAACTCAGTTCTTCTACCGAAAAAAGTTGTGAGATCCATGTAATACCAAGTCGGTTAATTTATTCAGTCCCTACATAAGGGACCTTCTGTCTTAAATTATTACGCAATTAGCTAACCTAACAACATCTTATAGGTAGTGACCATATCAATATTAAAAATCTTTTATGTTTTAAACAAATTGACTTGTCCATCGCATGAAAACAATGTATCTCACAAGTAATACATATTATATTAAATTAGATTGTTTATATTATGCGATTGTCAAGTAAATCTATTTGTTTAAAACACTTACTTGTTTTTTACGTCTATGCTTTCCTAACGTAAATACGCTTATTATCGAAACATACTTAGGTTATTACCTATGTTTAATAAGACATCTACTACATATATGCATCTATAAGTTTTTCATTTTAATCAGAGATAAAAGACAAGGTAGCTCAGTGCGCTATGGAGCGGGCTATGCTTGGAGCTTCCTTGAAGAATAAAATCGGAAATGAAGTTATCTGGAAAAGAACTGGAGTTACCGACATAGATTGCAGAGTAAGCAGGCTGAAGTGGCAGTGGGCTGGCCATGTTTGTCGAAGGACCGATGACCGGTGGAGCAGACGAGTCCTGGAGTGGAGATCGCGTATCGGCAAGCGTAGTGTGGGACGCCCCCCAGCTAGATTAACCGACGACTTTAAAAAGGAGGCTGGCACAGACTGGATGCCGAAGGCGGATGACAGAGTGTTGTGGCGCAGCTTGGGAGAGACCTATGTCCAGCAGTGGACTGCGATACGCTGAGTTGATTGATTGCAAAAGAGAAGATTAACATTTACGTACATTACAGGTACATAGCGTGTTGCCTGTATGCCCCGAGTGGTCAGGGAAAAAAATAAAATTTATTCGACATGCACGCGAACTCTCAGGCACAGCTTGTAAATTATAAATAAATGACGCATCAAAACTGACGGATTTGAAGGCGACAGAAGTTGTGCACTCAACGCACTTTCGGTGCTACGAATTTTGTTAGAACTGACGTCTCTAGTGGGGCGAAACCATGCTCCTTGCTACAGCACAACGCTTATTTTTTTAGGATGGGAACTCATCAAATGACCGCTGTGGGTTGAGCGAGAGGGAGTGTCAGACTTTTACTGACTAAAACCCATCCATGTTCCTTCTTTGCCCTTTGCGTTCCGGGGCCACGGTAACTCTTTCGAACAATCCCGCGACCCCGACAACCCAACAAATGCAGTTTGCCTGCAGTACATAAACTTACCAGTAACCTTCCACTCTCCATTATCCTGCCTGTAACCCAGTCCATTCCTGATTACGTAAGTCCAGAAATACACAGTATCTCCGATCTTGAGCTCAGCGTTCCTGTCCCTGAAGATCCACCTTCCATTCTTGGCCTTGGTGATGTCTCTGGACCAGTAACCAGCTTCTAATCCTTCCATTTCTTCGTTGAGCTTGCCGTGGAAGGCAAATAGAGAGAAGCCATCGTCTGAAAGAGGAAGAATGGATGAGTTGATTGACGTTTATATCACGCTTGTAAATAAGCAAGGCAAAGGATAGTTAGGCTCAGTGGTTAAGGACCCTTCTCTCATGCTCAAGGTTCTGGGTTCAAATCTGGGCATGTACCAATGTTACTCTTTCAATTCATATGTCACATTGTGATGAAATCTGGACCTATAGGAAGTACCATAGCTTCTACCCGCGACTTCATTCGCTTGGTAAGACATGACAATATACTAAATCTGCTTTGAGCAAGCGTGATGGTTAATGCTCTGCTTCTCTGTATAAGAGGCGTTTGCCCAGCAATGGGACAATAATAGGCTAGTATTATTATTATTACGGGGTAGTTAGTGGTAATTAGGCTATTGTATAAACACTGAAACAGCGTAGATATGAGACTTCAGCAGGAGGCCGAGGAACTGGAGTATTTCCGTTTGAGCACCTATTTTTAGAGCACCTATGCATGGAGCACCAAAGGTATTCCCGTTTGAGCACCAATCAATATTTTACCATATTGCTCAAAGGGGAACACGGAGACAGAGCTATTTTATCAAAACAATGGAAGTCAGACCGGTATTTAATTTAAACGATATTTAATTTTTTATTTTACACTAAATGCAGAATGTAATTGTAAAAGTATGTGTAATATAAGTATTATTTACATAATTCTGCGTATACTGTAAAAAATGAAAAACTGAAAAAACGTTAATAATCTGTAAAATATGAATAATTATTTTTTTGTTTGACTTGTGGTGGAAAATGGCTGGTAGAAATCGTCACGTAAGGAAGAAGCGGTTATGCCCTACATTCGACTTTCTCTCTCTTTCTAATATTCGTGGATGTCAAGGAGCTTTGTATCCCGACAGAATACGTTTACGTTTAGGGTTCCGTACCTCAAAAAGAAAAAACGGAACCCATACAGGATCACTTTGTTGTCCGCCTGTCTGTCAAGAACGCGTGGAGGTATCGAGTTAAAATTAAAACCACATACTCAGGTCTATAGTCCCTTGAAGTTGTGAAAAAAATCTTAAGGGAATCAAAATTTATAGGGTAACTACGTCTCGTTGACCTAAAATCATGAAATTTGGCAAAAAGCAATGTAATGTAGCACAAGTAAAGGAAAAATTCCGAAAACCGTAAATTTGTAGTTACATACCTACAAGTTTGTACGGAATCCTCGGTGCGCGATTCCGACTCGGTTTTTATACTTAACCGGTTTTTATACGTTCCATCGACTAAAATGGCGAATTTTCATACAAACCTTCATCCCCTATTTAAGCTCTTCTTTAAGGGATGAATTTTCAAAAACCCGTAAAAGTGCAGCTCAGCGGAAATGTATGAAAAGTAGTCTGACCCCTACTTAACCCCTCGTGGAATTACAGTCTGGCTCCTGCCGCGCTGGTAGGAAGTCAAGACTTAGGTACACGTTCCATCAAGGAATCACGTACGAATTTAATTGTTTAATAAGTCTAATTACCGAAAAAACTCAAGGTCATTCGGTAATGACCTTGTGGTTCGGTATCGAAATCGGTATTCAAACCTCAAGAACCGGCTCTTAAGTGACGTCATTAAATAATAGGAGTTGTAGCTATATATCGCTATTTGCGGGTTCGGTATCGAATCGACTACGAAATTTTTAAATGATTATAGATAAATTAAAGTATCTAACAGATTAAACTAAACTAGCTTTTGATCTCTTCCGCAGTTGCAAAAACCATCTTAGAAAAATAAAAAAAATAAAACAGTAATAGCGCGGGCAGGCGATGCGATGCGACGAGGTGGTTCGGGGTAATAAGAAATTTCACGCGGACGAAGTCGCGGGCAGGAGCTAATTTTATAATAGATACTTTAAGTAAATAGTACTAAAGGTACTTTAAGTAGTAGATATGTCGCAACCAACTGGTTAAATTAGCCGTTCAGTTAACTGCCTGGCCTTTAGAAGTGGTGCTCGCCTCGCTTCGCTCTCTCGGCTCGCACGCGGTTGATCACAGTTCTAACCTTTTTTTTTTTTTTTGTCGCTGACAATGCTTTACGCATCTCCGCTCGTCGGGGGACGAGACGGAGTATGTGGGGCTCCCTGCCAGAGTGGCAGTATACCCACTAAAACTCAGCGGTGTTCCCTCGTCCCCGTGATGGGAGGGTCATGGGAAACCGGCTCAGCCTTTACTTTCACGAGCCTCCCGGCGCATGCCCGCCTAGCTGGCGGGCCCCGCGTGCCCCCCGAGCGGGAGCTGGGGGGCGACGGGAATGGCCGGGAACACCTGGCCATTCCCGTCCGACACTGGTGGAGGCGCGTGCGATGCAAGCGAGGGTGCCCCCGCACCCGTCGCCTGCTGGCCTCCACCTGGTCACAGTTCTAACCTAACCTAACCCATTTGGTGGGAGTGCCCTGGCTTAGTTACTGCGACCAATTCGGCTCGCGCGTGATTGGTTACAGACTTCCAACCTAAACTGTAATTGAATATTATTCAGGCCGTTAGTTGAACGGCCGCCGTTTAGTTAAAAGGCTAGGCGGTTAACTGAACGGCTAATTTAACCAGTTGGCTGCGACAGATACTTAACATAGTATCAGAAAATTCCCTTTCAGAAATAAATTAACGATTAATGAAGGTTGACTTTCATCGAATAAGTTAAAGTTATTAAAGTCTCGCTGCCAAAGTATTATTAGATATTGGGAAAACGTTCGGGAATTTAATAAGTAATGACCTACTTAAAAGCTTCGATAAAAGACCTATTTTAATTTAGCGAATTAGAATAATGATGAAGATTAATTCACTGGTTGACATTTATTTTCTTCGTTCATTGAAAGGTTAGAAAGTGCAGTGGAAGTGGTGGCCTAGTGGTTACGGCAACGATTTACGAGTTGTATCCAGGTGCTTTACTTTGTGTAAATTATTATATTTCATCACCACTGTGCTATAATATATCATACATGACATAGAAAGAAAGAACGAAAATACATTTATTTAGCAAAATAAAATACACCAGAAACATACATACATACGAACAACACAACATAACACAACAACAACAACAAAGGCAACAACAACAACATCATTTTAGGCACAACATTATAGGCTGATCATGTATGTACATACATACATAATCAGCTTATAATAATGTTCCCACTGCTGGGACACAGGCCTCCATACCTACATCAGATAGCAGCCAACCATAGCCATGTTCATGCTGGGAATCCCAACATTACCTATGTTACTTCATAAAATTGATAACCCTTATTGATAATATACGAGATTTGTTAACCTTGGTAACCTTTTATCTTGTGTCTCTGTAATCTTGTTTGTTTTAATTTAGTTTTTTATTTTAATGACTGTTTTTAATTTTATAATATAATCTACGAAGATGTTGCTTTTTTGTATGTGAGCGTCGATCAATTACTGTCAGGTGTACACGACGCTATCGTGTACACCTGACTGT
This sequence comes from Gortyna flavago, assembly GCA_963669345.1. Taxonomy (NCBI): domain Eukaryota; kingdom Metazoa; phylum Arthropoda; class Insecta; order Lepidoptera; family Noctuidae; genus Gortyna; species Gortyna flavago. The sequence continues at coordinate 2,771,404 of OY770136.1, read as the reverse complement.
ATTTAATATTATTTTTAATGTACAATGTACAGACGCGAGCACATCAAGCTACCCGAAACTGTCAAATTTTCTCAATCATTTTTGAACCTTATGCTTTAGCGATAAAGTTGAAAATCTATTAAAGAAATTTGACAGATTGTAGTAGCTTAATGTGCTGGCGTATGTACATGCTAGTGGTGTAACTATGTTTTAAATAAATAAATTAAAGTAAAATAGTTTATTTTTGATATCTAGATAGTTTTATAATTCTGATACTAAGATGCCTATACTTCCCTACTTATTCGGTTAGTACACTTACCATTTATACCTACTTTATCGTCTGCTACAAAGACGAGCTGCAATCAGCTGATAATAGCACAAGATGAAACTAATATCAAGACAAGGCAAGCCAGTTAGTACTATAAAATCAGCCTGAGCTAGACAATCAAGGAACCGGTGTTAAATAAGAAAAATAAATATACTATAATCTACCTTTAAAAAATTCTGAAGAAATAATATACAGGATGAAATTGTAAACATGCGACAAATCGAAATGGGATATTGTACTCATCATTATGAACAACTTTTACTATGGGACCAAACCAGAAATCGCGAAAAAAAAATCAGCTGTTCCCTACATTTTGACGAGTTAATGTAAACATAAATGTAGGGAACAGCTGATTATTTTTTCGCCATTTCAGGTTTGGTCCCATAATAAAAGTTGTTCATAATGATGAGTACAATCTCCCATTTCGATTTGTCGCATGTTTTCAATTTCATCCTGTAGAATGTAACTTGTATGTTTGTTAATGAAGGCTATTATTATATAATATATTTATCATATTACAAAGCTTGCCAAACCGATTGGTTATCGCAGTTTATTGTTACCTTCAAATCTTCAAACGAATATTTGAAAGAAAAAAGATTTATACATAGATACCACAGAAATGTGAAAAAACAGCTTGTTTCTTATAGCTATGTTCAAGCCAATTTGCTATGCGCAGGCACACACACATAAACCGCGGCGGTGGTGATACTTATCACACACACATTACATTATTTTTTTTATTTTTTTATTAGTACATTTACTTAATTGAACATCTCCATTTTCGGTTAATTAACCAAAGCGTTTTTCTCTAAATATCACTTTGAAATTCAAACAGTGTCGAGGTGTGAATCCGCGATGATTGAGATACCTCATAAAACATTTCTACGAAAAAAAAAACACTACAAAGTTTAAAAAAACATTAATTTCGGAAGTCGGTGTTCTTTGGTTTAGCCTTAAAAAACCCGCTGAATACATAACCTCCTTTTTTTGAAGTCGGTTATAAATAAGTGATATCGTCTACAATTTTTGTGCACTTTACAAAATAAATTATAGGTACTACAATTTTATTAAAGAAGTAATTTAACAAACCTGGTACAGAAACCCTGAATCCTTTAGGAAAAATTGCTTCTAATTTAGCCGGAGGCACTTCATAACACAGCACATAATTAAAACTAATTAAACAAAACAAAAACAAAACACAAACGCGCGCCATTGTTCTCAAAAACTCATCAGTTCATCACACACAGATTTAAATGAAAATAAATGACTTCATTTATGCACAACGGACTTAAATATTTATATTATTGACTAGAAGTGTCAGTACTGTCAGTGTTTGTCGGTTCGTTGAGTCGGACTGAGAAGTAAAGTAAGTGTGTTCTTCGCTATACCTCATAGATAGATGGATGTGTTTTTGTTAACCTGCGGCCACACTACGTGGTCAATGACGTGTTTAAATTTTTTTCTTACACAATTTCTGTGACGAATTAACAGTGTGCTGTTGATTTGTTTCGCGACTATTTTTTTGTGATGTGATCTAACTAATGTAAAAAGCTTATTGTCACAAGAAGCGTTCACAACAATATCTATTTATTTTACTTAAGGTACTGAAACGAATTCCCAATGTAAGCCAGGGTTTGTATTTTGGGAGTCAGTCCTCAAACGAAAATAAAAAAAGAACGAAACGAGTAGGTATCTAGCTATAAAGTGCTTTTTTGAATTGACATACATATTCTTTTTGATGATGATTAATTAAGGATGGTGGCAATATCAACAAGATTTACTCTTTTTTTTGTAATAAAACTATATCTTTATTCCAGAATATATCGCTAACATAGCATAATCAGCCTATAATATTCCCACTGCTGGGACACAGGTCTCCTCTCTGTGAAAGGGAGTGAGCCGTAATCCGTCACGCGGGCCCAGTTCGGGTTGGTTCTAGAACAAGCCGATTTCCTGACGAGGTTTTCCTTCACCGTTTTGAGTGCAGTGGTTATGAAATAATTTACACAAAGTAAAGTGCCTGTCTGAGTTCGAACCTACGACCTCGTAAGTTGCGACCGTTACCACTGCTTCACCAAGGCTAACATAATGGACAGTAAAATTACACAGTCTTCATTTCCCCTATGTTAAAAATATCCCCATATTTCACTATGATTGGAATAGGATGCTTGGGGGAGGCCTATGTCCAGCAGTGGACATCTTTCGGCTGAAATGATGATGATGATGAATAGGATCGATAGCTAATATTAAAAGATGTTGCTTCTCTGTACGAATTTTACAATAGTGTGGACAATCCCTTAAAACCGCACGAATCTTTAGCAATTTGTTTGAAAATATATTTTAGCAATTTGTTCAAGACAGCTGGTGATTCAATAATATGGTGGTGTTACATTTTGCTCATTATCTTTGTATATGTTTAAATTATATGTGTTCGTTTTCTGCGGTTATTAGGTAGGGTATTTAAGGAAAAAACAACGTGGGATGACGAATTAATAATTATGTTCCCATGCTTTGGTTCATATAGAGCGTAATTGAAATATTCAAATCAGTCATCATAATGTAGGAGCAAGGAGGGGGGAGGGGGGGGAGTCGGGGGGAGGGGGGGTAATGTAGGAGTAAGTATTAATTATTTATTTCGTCAAAAGTGAAAAAAATCTCACTTATTCCAATGTCTTCTTTTTCCTTACTTCTCTATTAAACGATTATAAAATAGTTTTTAGGCAGCGTGGCTTATAATTTATTGATATCGACGATACTGCTTTTGAAAAACCGGTATGCTAGGTATAAGTAGTATTATTATTTGTGAATAGTTTGTGGTGGAGCTAAGGCGAGTAAAAATTCGCTCGTTGCAAATCGCATAGTAGTGACATCAATGAATTGTGTAGATAATTTTTTGAGGTGCAGAGGCCAGCACATCAAGCTACCCCAATATTTCAAACTTTCCCAATTGTATATGAACCTTATTCCTTTGTAGTAAAGTTGAAAAGGTTGAAAAAGTTGTGAAGGACCATGCCTACTTAGAGCAAGTCATCGAGCTCGGTACACAACTTTGAGAAAGAAGCCGACAGAAGGATCCAGTTGGGTTGGGCAGGTCATGGAAAACTTGTCAAGTCTTCTCGTCGCCAATCCAGCAATGTTTGAAGACTAAGGTCTTCAACTAGTGTTATGATGTGGAACACGGTGCCGAAACGTGGACACTGACAGTCGGGCTGGTCTACAAAAAAGTCGCAAAGAGAGTGCAGTTGAATTGTGTTTCGCCGGCTGTCATTCGTGGATCTTTGACAGTTGTTAAGGGGGAGTCAGAAGCCCGAAAGTCTGATAACCAGTCATACCAAGGGGTATCGTATAACCCAGCCACTGGGTTGTGGAGGTCAGATAGGCAGTCGCTCCATGTAAAATACTAGTATTCAACTGCATCCGGTTAGACTGGAAGCCGACCCCAACATAGTTGGGAAAAGGCTAGACAGATGTGTGTTGCTAGGAAGGAACTGAACATTAAAACAGCAGCTATTTTTTAATAAAGATTTTTGAAACAAAAATGTTATAATAAAATGTTATTGCGCTGATCCCGAATAAATTAGAATAAGGATAAGACGATGACGATCGAAAATCAGATACTTAATGCTCACTTAACCGTTCTTTTTGCAATATCGGATAAGAAAAAAGTTACATATTCCGTCTCAAAGATGATGAGATCAACGGCAATTCCAATGTCAATGTAGCAAAAACTTGTTTTTGACTTTAATGTAAGCAATACCAGTGTTGTAAACATGTAATTATTAAGATGTGACGTAGCTATGCATGAGCATACTGATTACACGACTAAATTATAACATACATACATTAAGTCACACCTTCTTCCCATGCATAGCATACTCCTTTTGCCTCGTTTACGTTCTAAACGCCGCCGGTTGCGATTATTACACACCCTGACTTTTTTGAAGAATATCACCAATAAGGCAAGGGTTGGCTAGGTTTCAAAATAATAATAATAAATATCTTGAACTTAAATAAAACAATACCTTTTTCTTTGCTTGTTTTATCATACCCAAATCATTTAAAGAGCGTATACCCTGACAAAGTCCACCCTCAAATCGCTGTTATACGAGGGATGCCAAGAGTCCTTGTTCTTCCAGAAGTTTAGCATGGCCTTGTTGGCATTGTACCTCCAGGGTTTATCTTCCAAGTCATCGGCGAAGTCGTTGACTTCTCCCACGCGAAGTCCAAGGTTCAAGTGGAACTGGGAAAAGAAAAGAAAAAAACACATACGTACATAATATAAATGTTTTAATTGAAATTTTCTATGTTTATGTACTGTTTATGTATTGTACTATTTTCTATGTTTATGTTATTGCCAGAGATTTAATACTGTTACTTAGCAGTAATCTATAATTTTATAAGACTTGTTACTTAGCAGTAACCTATACATTAATTACCTACTGTATAAGCAATATTTGTACGCCTTGCAAGGCAGCACATAGTGACACAAGATATATTTTTATATTATCCATCATGTACTACATTACACCTATGTGTACAAATAAATGAATTTGAATTTGAACGTTTAATTACGTTGAAGTGCCAGCTACAATATCATTTTTAAATGGTACCAATTCAGTACGTAGTTTTTTTTTTATTATTTCGAAAACCCTTAAAATTCAACTATCTCGGAAACTATTGAATTTCGGCCATAGGTACATATGGGGCTTCAATTTGTTGCATTTTGGCCCCCTATCAGCTCCTGACGGATATACGTCGAATTAAGTATCCCTGTATACCTTAATCATATCATAGAGCTAATATTTGTTTCAATTCTTGAGGATAGATAGATAGATAAGATAGATAGATAGATAAACCATTTATTTGGCGCGCACAAAAAGACAGCACAACACTCAAAAGTACAATATTCTATGAGCAAAACAAAAATAAAAAAGGAAAAACATACATATACCTACCGAAACAAAAGTGACATCATGACGAATACAATAATAACATAAAATTAATAACGAAACATACACAGTGCGGTGTGCGTCTCAAGGTTGCACCAAATGGGAGTCCAGCTCAGCATGTGTCAGGCAAATGTACCTGACGCTGATATTCTGCTGGATCCCTGCAGTGACACACGGACGTTGGGCAGACGAGATAAATTGTAGTTGTGACAGGTGTTAAGTGCAGAGTGAAGTTTTGTAAGCATACCCGACACTTTAACTATGTGTTCTACAGTAAGTTTTGCATTGGGAAACATTCTTATTCGTAGGTGTGTTAGTATTGTGTTTTGATTACTTGACTCTTATATTATTTATAAAGAAAAAGGAAGAGGAATGAAGAAGGCTATCGGCTATTTAAAATCACGCTATGAAAAAAAGCAAGAAAGAACGCTAAGCGAAAACGAAGTGATAGAGCAGGTAGGTGATGCGATGCGACGGTGTGGGTTGGGGAACAAAAATTTCACGTGGATTACGTCGCGGGCTAAGCTAGTCAAAATAAAACAAAGCATAAAATTCCAATTTTATTAAAGAATCTTATTAAATATAATCTCAGACGTATCACATATAACTTTATAAGTCTACAAGGCGTACACTTTGACGGAATCCACTCTCAAGTTGGTGTCATACCAAGATGGATACCAGGAATTCTTTTCTTTCCAGAACTCGAGCATGGCTTTACTGCCGCGGTTCTTCCAGGGCTTGTTCGGAAGATCATCGCTGAAGTCATGGACGCCTCCTACGCGAAGACCAAGTGACAGGTAGAACTGAAAAGGATAGCACAATTGTTTAAATAACAAATGGAACAAACTTGCATGAATATAAATGTTGAAAGATGGACATGGAGAGGAAGGCTAAAGAAAAGATAGATATATAAATGGATACATATAGGATATATATATATATATAGGATATATAGATATACATAGTAAAGGCAGTATTATAATAGCGTGACTTTTGACGTTCATAAGTGCCTTTTATGTGCCTATTTGAAATTTAAACGATTTGACTTTAACTTTGAAAGTTGAAAGGCGAGAATGGAAGAAGAAAACGTGTTGCACCGCAAGGTAACATGGAACAAGGGCAGAAAGTTGATGATGATGGACGTGGATTATATCTAAGAAGCTATGAAATATATAAACACTAAAATGTCCTACCAAATGATGCGGGTGATAGACTGATAGACCACACACCGCCCAAACCATTAAAGAAAGACACATAGGAAGATAAATTGTCACTCAGTAGTAAAGGAGTACGGAAAATTTAATTATCAAAGTCCAAAACGGGGCCTGTGAGTCGGACAATAGCTAGTTTATAAATTAATAATATGAATAGGGCCACTCTGGGATGGTATGAAAAAGAAGTCAATGATAACGTTAAAGCTAACTGAATAATGGGAGAGCAAAAAATTCAACGCTGCCCTCAAAAAGCAGCTGTATAGTGATTGTTTGTCTGCACGGTTATTATTGATTCTATATTATTATAACCTGTTTTCCTTAAAATATTTGTATGCCAGTCCGCGGCGGGATATGTCAGTCATAATCCTATATTTCAAGTCGATTATGTCACCATTGTACGCGCGGCTACACACAACATGCTATAACCAGTACAAGCTGACTTAAAATTGTACGAAAAATCTATGTAATACGAGGACAGCTAAAACTGAAAAATTACTATAGCTTTATGTGTAGCCGTGGGGTACCACAGTTTAAATAAAATTTAATATTTTAATTTTGCAAATAATTATATTCTTTCTTATTATTTGGTGGAATAAAAATCTTTTGACATTGCAGTTTTGATTTGTTTCTGTGTAAATTTTTAATATTTTTATGTATAAAATAAATCCAGTTACCATCTCATCGAGAGGCGCCATGACAGTTCCTCTCAACCAGTTGTCAGCATGCGGCACTTTATGCTCGCGCGCACTCGCGGTGAATCCCTCTCCCGGGTTGATGTCACCGTACTGTTCGCCGTCTACTAGGAGCTGGAGACCGTCTAAGAAAGAGAGTATGGTTACGTAAAAGGTACTGTAGTAAGGCTGGAAGCATTTTGTAATTGTTACTCATATCCAAAAGTAATTTGTTGAATTTGATCTTCTTTGAAATCTTCCCTAATACAAAGCTATAGAAGCAAAAAAGTGGACCTTTCATTAATATCCTTTTTTCTTGGTTGTCAAAAAAGGCCCGCGACTCAATTGAAAGTAGTGACTGATGACTGTTTAATTCCTAAGCGCTTGTCGGTTCTCTAAGTACGTCCAAAATAACATAGGGATTGGTTTTTTAATCATATATTTTTAATTAACATAGTTACAATCGGTCTTTACTTTTAATGCTTAACCATCTTTGGTTCATTCGTTTTAACCTACAAAAACTTGTAATTGAATAGGAACCATATTCAAAATGTGATTTAAATTAATCACAACCTCATAGGAAATTCATTTTGACCAAAAAAAAAATACGACGATATCTGCTGCCAGCATAGGACATGACGGTGCTGACAAAGTTTACCTTCAGGAGTCTCTGTCGCCGTCGACGGCGTACCTGTTATGGAAAACAAAAGAAGAACTCAAAGGGTTGTTTACCTTTTTAAGGTATAAACACGGAAATATATTAGTGCACAAATATGTCCAAGAAAAAAAAAACACAATCCGCTCGATCGCCATCCGTAAAATCATCACATGATAGAAACTCATATTATTGACATTAAAAATACATTGATATTTTTTATGCTGGATACAGAAGAACATATTAACTATTCTGGCGAAACCGCTTGTTCGGGTCACTGCGAAACAGGTTGCCAAGGTGATCAGTGACATGAAGCGACAAAAATCCCCGGGCCATGACTCGCTCGGTATAGAACACTTACAGCGAGCGGGTGTTCATCTGCCGAGGGTGCTCACTATGCTATTTACATTCTGCATAAGGCTCTCATACTTCCCTGAGGCAATGATCAGAAATAGGAATATATCACTCGCGACAGTCATTGCTAAAGTGTTGGACGGTGTTATTGGTATTCAGTTAAGACAACACCTACAGCTTCATGATGTATAGATTGTCTTTCGCCCTGGTTTGTCGACAGAAATGGCTATACTGAATCTCAATCCGATACTACACTGACACAGCGCTTGTCTACGCCTGCTTCTTAGATTTATCTAAAGCATTTGATCTTGTTGCATACGGCAGGTTGTGGCAAAAGTTGTCAGATGATACGGATCTACCTGCTGACTCTCCTAAAGTATTGGTATGGCTATCAGAGCAATTTTGTTCTGTGGTCGGGGTACCTATCGGTTGAGTATAGGTTGAAATGTGTTGTAAGGCAAAGCGAGCTAACCTCGCCGACTCTCTTCAACTTGTATATTGACCGTTTGATAAAAACCACGTAAATCTGACCAAAATCAGGACGAAGTCGATCAAAACATAAAACTTTCACGCGCTCGCGTAGCATTATGCTGAGCGACGGCCGTTTTGCGTGGATGTGACGCATGTTTTCAACCCAACTTGTTATTGTTTTTTGTGTTTGTGTTCTTTTTACGCGTCATGTTTACCGCAAAAAATAAACGTATTTTTTTTTTCTTTCTTTTTTTTCGCACAAAAGGCATTCGTACAAGTAACACCGGGTGACCAAGTCAATGGCGCTAACAACTTGACAGGATGCCAAAATGGCCGACGTCACGTGGTGTTATGACAACTGCAGCATTGTAGCTGCCCACCAATTTCGTAAAAAGCCCGGTGTTTGTTTTTGTCCAAATACATAAGTCATTTTGGACGTACTTGTTACCAACATTAGGAACCGAATTGAAAAACATTATACTTAAAAAAAAAACAATAATTGAAAACAGTAATCTGGAACTCCAGTAGTTCCAGATTTCCGTTTTCAAAAATCTTTAAAAAATCTTACCTGGTTTCCAAATCATAGTATAGTTATGATATTCCTTATTCCAGTTATTGATTCCAATCTTTTCTTTCATCAACTTGGATCTGAATGGTTCAGAGTCTGAAAGGACCGGTCCTCCATACAACCTCTTGGCAAGACTGGGGTTCCCTCGAGCGAAGGCCACGCGCATCATACCCGATTCATAGTGACGGGGTCCGTATACGTTTGAGATAGGTTCCAGGTTGATTTCTAGAATGAAAATTGGGTGTGATTGATGTGGTAAAAAATAGGACGGTAGCAAAATAGGCGACTGTAGAATTATAACACAAACAGTCGCCTATTTTAGTAACCATAGTAACCATAAACGAATTTACAGCAAGAAACGAAATTTATGAATTCAGTAATTTATTTATTTAAAAAATCTCCACCTTTGTCAGTTGCTTCGGTAATCTTAATTGAACTTAAAACGGATTTATTCACAATAGATTTAAATGAATTTTACCGTCATGGTGGTTACAAAAGTCAGCCTCCCAAATGACCCTTACCACTTTCAAGTGTATAAAACGGAATAAGCATGGGTTTTCTATAAGTAGCTGACTTAAAGCATCTTCCTTAATATCTGAAACAGATCTCAGTCTTCCAGAACCTTCCGCTTACCAGGTATAAGCCAGCTGCCCGCAGGTAGTTTCGCCCTGACTTCAATTTTGCCGAATTTGAACCCGAATCGATGCCTCGTTGAGATCTTGCCAGTTATGACTGGTGGTATGATCATCGCGCCTTGCGCCTCGCGTCTGCATTCTAACGTGCTTATCTGACCGGTACACCTGGAAATGGAGAATAAATTGGATGGAATGAAGACCTATTTATTTATTTTGGATCTCCAACAAAATATGTACACAATACATGACACATAAAATAAAGGGCAACATCGTATGGTCGTTGGCAACATCAGAGGGGCAATTCTCGTAATTTTAAGATCGTTCACAGTCTGATCTCGGTCTCAATCTGTCAAAATAATCTGTAATTTTCCTACATTATTGTTAAGTTTTTGACATTTGTTTGAATGTTTTAAATTATCAGTAGACCGTGCACTCCTTCACTTATAGGAGACCACAGCATGCACAATAAAATTAACGAACTTAAAATATTGATGACTAGCTTTTAGCCGCGGCTCCGCCCGCGTGGAGGTCGGGATTTATCTCACGGAAACGTATTCATCATCATCTGCCTAGCCTTTTCCCAACTATGTTGGGGTCGGCTTCCAGTCTAACCGGATGCAGCTGAATACCAGTATTTTACACGGATACGTATTACCGGGATAAAAAGTATCCTATGTGTAAATCCAGGTTATAATAAACTATGTGTGTAGCAAAATTTCATCCAAATCCTATTAAAAGCATAAAACTAATGATTCAAATATTATCGTGAATTCAAGCCTTATTGTTAGAATACTGCTCTGAAAGTCGGGTCATATTTCAATCATGATTCGAAAGACACGTAGCGCCATTAAAGAATTTCTTTGTGACCGTCGAATGGATGAAAGGTACCCTATAACCTTTTCTATACCCCTGACAACGTATATACAAAATTTCATGATGATCAGTTCAGTGGATTAGACGTGAAAAGGTAACAAACAAACAAACAAACAAACTTACTTTCACATTTATAATATTATTACTTAGGAAGTTAGGATAGGTAAACATTTCGAAAAGTTACGGCCCTCGTAAAGCCGTTGCGTTTTGAGGCTTGAATAGTATTCTCACATTTCGCTAAGTATTTTTTAAGTCCTATGATATAATGTGAGATATAGGTAGCCATCAACCAGGCATATTGCATGGCTTTTTAGACATCAAATACTTATTATTTCACAAAATTAAAAGGTTTCCACTGAACGGAAATCAGAAAGTAATCCCAAAAGACTAGGTATTCTTTAAATATTTTATGTTTTTTATTCAAATTCAATGTAACGACCTGACAGAATACGAAACACCACGCTCCGCTCCAAACCGGAGATCTTAGATATAGACAAGAAGGCTGTCGAGCTGAAATGGGATTCTGTGGGACACGTCAGCCGCATGCATAGTGACCGCTGGGCATCTGTCTTTACACGGTGGGGGCTGAGGGTGCGGGGCCGCCGGGGCCAGGAAGAAGTGGCGAGACAACCAAGACGCGTACCGCAAGGGTTGGATCAAGGTGGCTCTAGAAAAATATGCCTGGAAGGATTTGGGAGAGGCCTTTGCTGAACATTGGGACAGCGTAGGAAAAAAAAATTAGAAATCACTCGGGTGAAAGGAAATGGCTGTCGAAAATTGTAATTGATTCAAAATTTCTCTGACGTTAACGACATCCGGTGAATACTTATACGAGTCACAGGAAATTGGGAATAAAACATGAGTTTATTAAGCCGTTTCATTGTTAATTAAACTTTTAGATTGTGATCAAAGAAATGTTACATAAAAGAATGTCTTTTGTGTTACGTTGGCTTCTTGAGCTCACTCGACACGAGGTGATGAGGTAAAACTTGGTCCTGAAGACAGGCGCTTTGTCTAAAACTGACATTCTATTAGCTTTAGTTAGATGTAAAAGCCATAATTGTAAAGCTTATATCAATCCTGTTGAAAGTCGTTGTACCCGAAACTTTAAAAGCGACAAACAAAAATGTCAAAAACTTGTCAAAAATTTTGGGAAATTTGATGTATTTTTGACAGATTGAGACTGAGATCAGACTGTGAACGTTCTTAAAATTACGAGAATTGCCCCTCTGACTGTGAACGGTTTTAAAATTACGAGAATTTCCCCTCTGGGTCTAAAGATAATTAGCACCAACCTGTTAGTAAGATCTAGAGTTTGAGAGAGGATGAATCCTTCGTGATGTTGTGACTCTGTCAGCAAGGGAGTGATGACCAGAGAACCGTCTTCAAAGCTTACAGTTCTGTCTGGATCGTAGAAGTTGAAGGGATAGTCCTGTAACAAATTATTTGAGGTTAGGACAGAAAGATCTTCGTAAATGCGTGCGGTTTAATTTTGTCAGTTGATTAGTTATGGAAAGTTCGTCCCTAAATTATGGAAAAAAAAAAAAAATTATTGTTAATAACAAACAAAGGAAATAAAATAAATATTTAATAATAGGGAAAACCATAAAAGCGCTCTTCAATCTCTCCTAATAAAATTGTAAAGGTCACATTAACCAGACAAAAATTATGTTAAATCAAATATCTGGTTATAAACAGGTTTTTGAATAAGTATCTACATTAATTATAACGCAGCAACTTCCAAAAAAACACTTTTTTTATATATTTCTTGTTTGTAATATTTTTGTATAAAAAATCTAAGACATGACTGTGTGACATCTGCCAGCCCGCACTGGGTCTGGGTTTGCGGCCTCTTCTCACAGAGAAGCTGTATCCTAGCTGTGGCAGGCAAGATTATAGGCTATTACGCTACTTATTCGTCAAATCATTCAAATGTTATAACGATTGGTATGAATTTAGCTATGCTTTACGAGTACACAGGGCAGCAGGGTACCTGTTACCATAAATTCAGTACATTCGTCTGAACCCCTCTGCGTAGAAATTTTTCGCACTTCTAGAATCATGTGCTGATTTCATGTCCTTGCCACGCTGTATAGCTATTTACATACCGGCTCTTGTGGGAACATGACCTCTGCCGTCCAACTGGGTGAGTCCTTAAGTGCAGAACCATTGAACTCTTCGATAAAGACCAGATCTCCCTTGCAGACGGGGCTACGTCCCACGACCTTAGTGTGTGACGGCTGGCAGTTTTTAGGGGGTGACGTGGGAGGGGGAGGGATGTATGGGGGCTGGGTTTGAGAAGTTGGGGCTGGTGTAGGCTCTGGAGGTGGGATTTTGTTTGGATCAGCTGGTGAGCCGTCTTCGTTAACGTATTCTGGAAGTTGAAAACAGTGCTGTTTAGGATTTATTGCAAGCGGCCTTAAATTACAACGGTTTCACATATATTGTCCAGCCTATATTGTGTGCAAAATTCCAAGGGGCTCATGGCTAAATAATAACTGCTGCGGTTGGTCTGTGGATCGGTGACTATCATTACTTATCGAGATCTCTCCTTCCAGCTGTCATTTGTGGATCTTTGACAGTTATGAAGTCTGATAACCAGTCTTACCAACCGTGTTACCCAGTAACTGGGTTGCGTCGTTGCGGAGGTCAGTTAGGCAGTCGCTCCATGCATGTTGAGCAGTGTGCAGAAGGAGTGGTGAGGCATTCCTCTTTGCTGTGGATCCACTTAGACTTTTGGATTTCTTAGAAGTAGTTTTTGGATATATTTTGATGTATAATAGCAAGTACTTTAAAGAAAATGTTTGAATTGTTAAACTCTTACCTGTAACAGTCCATTCTCCATTATCTTGTCTATAGCCCAACCCATTCTTGATGACGTAAGTCCAGAAATAGATCTTGTCTCCGAGTTTCAGCTCCGCATTCCTGTCTCTGAAGACCCACTGTCCATTCTTAGCTTTGGTGATGTCACGAGCCCATTGACCAGCTTCTAGGCCTTCCATCTCTACGTTAAGGTTGCCGTGGAAGGCCATAAGTGTGAAGCCATCGTCTGGAAAAGATTTGAATGGGTTTTTAGAATGGAAATTGGGAATACCTATGGCGCGTTGTGCCTTTCGCGTAGGTCAATTAAAATGATTGTTACTGCTGCATTTTCTTGTAGGGAGGATGGGTATTTTTATTTCCAGTACTTGAGACAATTACTAAAATTCGCGTACTGAGACTGTCGTTGAAAGTCATAGACCTATGTGATGTGACGGCAATCCGACACGACCGGAGAGAGATCAGGCGTAAGACCAACAGTTTAACGTGCTTTCCGAGGCACGGGGGTATCCCACCGCCAACTCCCAAACTCCGAGCTGTTACTAAAAAATTCCTAATGGAAAAACCCAATAACACTTTGACCGACCCGGGAATCGAAACCAGGACCCCACGCTCAGCAGTCGCGCTTGCGACCACGAGACCAACGAGCTCAACTATTTTAGTAAACCAAGGAGGAACATTTTTGTAAGTCGAAGAACATAATTTATTGTTGATTTTGTAATTGCAGATAAGTACCCATATGAACAGTTTATTTGCTTTTTCCTCTTTCGAGTCGTTTCACACAACAATAAACACGAAAAAGTAAAAAAAAAAAACCTTAATCAAATTCAAACAACAAATTCAGGTTTTGGTTAATAATAGTTTTATCCTTTTTTCGAACACGAGAATAATAATAGATATATTTCTTTGTAAGACTATAAAAATTACTGTTTTTATACAAAACCATCTGACCCGACAGACAACCTGTCATTCAATACGATCTTAATAAGTTCATATAAAAATCCTATTAAAAAGCACTTTCAGTTTTTATTGAATTTTCAATTTCAACTTCTCAAATATTTTTTTCCGTTCTTGAAAAACTTAATTCGGACTAAGTATTAAGAACATTTTACACAAAAAAATAATCAAATCGGTCCTACCGTTCTCAAGTGATGCGCTTACCAACAAACAGCGTTTTATTTTTATTTATACATATAAAAGATAACTACTCGTAGCTGTGCTCGCCGCTTCGGTTCGTGTGAATGTAGGATTATACGAGTACATGAGTAATTTTTTTTTTTTAATAAAAGTAGCCTAAATTACTCCTCAGCTATCTGCCAGTGATAGTCCCGTCAAAATCGGTTCAGTCGTTTCGGAGATTAGCCGGAACAAACAGACAGGACAGTTGTTTTTTTTATAAGTGTCGTAAATACTTTCATATGCATTTAGTATAAAAAGCATTTTGACATTACAAACAGACACTAAATATTGATTTGTATAGAGTTTAAACAGATTTGTATAGATATTGATCAAAAACAGTATATATCTCAAGAAGCTTGAGCATTTGATGGTCCCTACTAGTGTGAACAAAAAAAAAACATTTTTATCTTTAGTATGATATGATACTATTCAATTTGCAGTCGTTTCTGTTAGCAAAGTAAACCTGTTATACCATGTTTGTATATAAATTACTTGTCACTAGCCTGGATGCTGTGGTCATTGCCTTTAGCGCCATGGACCTCTGAGGCCATCGCGTCAATGACCACTGGTCAGAAGAATGATGATACTTAAAAATAAAAATGTTTTTGACAAACTTGTTTCGGAATTTAATGTTTTTGTATAAATTATCACCTTAAGTGCCTGACCGATCAGAGCAGTAGGAACATTATAGACTGATTATGCTATGCTATCATAATGTTATAGTTTTTAGAAACCAATAGTTTCAAGAAAATATATACAAAGCAATTTATAAAATATTCAAAAATAACGAGGAGCCTTAAGGAATCTTTCAGGGATTGAGTCAACATAATATAATATATAATAATCATGCAAGCTCATTTTTATTGCGACAATCCATCGTAATAAACTTACCCTTTTCTTATTTATTTCCCAGAATTTGGAACCCCTGCCGTCTATCGAGGTATCGAAATAAATAGTGCTTGAATAAAATATCAAATAACACGATACGGTAATGTTAGTAGGTACCTATTTGTTCAGAATGTTAAGTTCCGGGTTTCTGTTTTTTTTTTAACATTCAATTCACATTGATTCTGTCTGTACTGCGAAAGATTGTACAAGTATGAGGTATTCAGCTCAGAGCACTGATTTCAACAGCACTTGGACGAACGGTACCTGAGCACTTCCACTAACCGCACTGAAACAAAAAGTCATCAATTACTTTGTATTTTTGTACATGACGACTGTCTTTTGTTTGAGTGTTGACTGTTGCTAAATGAATTTCCATAAAATTATTCTGAGTCGGGGTAAATCCGTCACAAACAATTAGTGTACAGAGGCCAGTAACCTACCCCAATCTGTCAAATTTTCCCAATTAAATATAAACCTTATTCCTTTGTGGTAAAGTTAAAAATCTATCAAAGAAATTTGACAGATTGGGGTAGCTTGATGTGCTGGCCTCTGTACAATTGCATATAATGTATGAAATAATATATAAAATGCATGTTCACAATAATAACACCATTTTCTTGCGGTTTTGAAATAGTGCGCTAATTAAATAATTAATTACCTAAAACAATGCATCATTGTATGTATTTAAATGAAAAATATCATAATATTATTTACCTAATTGAAGGAAAAATTGTTCCTTTAGTCATCGTTTTCCTCGTAATTTGCACTTGACCACAGTCTTTTGTTTGCGTGTTGCATGAAAAAAATGATTTGATGAGATGGGGTAAATCCGTCACAAACAATTAGTGTAAAATAGGTATTCGGCAATATCTAAAATGCATGTTCACAATAAGAACACCATTTTCCTGCGGTTTTGGAATAGTGCGCTGATTAAATAATTTACCTACCTCAATATAAGTAAACCTCATACAATGCGTCATTTTATATGTAAAAAAAGGAATGTTATACGTATAATACTTATAATTGCTTTATTCTCAACGGTAGGTAAATTTTCAAAGATGGTTCTTATTTAAAATGTGAATTTCAATTGTAATACAGTCTACCTCTTCAGTACGGCATACAACATACATAAGCTATGAGCAAGGAGTTGGTTCGATTCCCGGGGTGATCATTATTTGCTTTTAGGAAATTTTCAGTTGGAGTTCTGAAATGGATGGCATAAGGGCCAGCCCTTGATAAAAGTTTAATAAGTTTCAGTGGATTTATGACCTCATGCAATATTAACAGAACTATTTTATTTTCTATATCACAAGGGGAAGGATAAAACCTTGAGGTCCAAAACATGGGCGTGTAAGGTGTTTTTGAGGATAGTTGAAAAATCGATTAACACTTTACGGGACACTTAACGCCCCTCGACGTTATGACAATAGAACTTCTATTGTGTCTCGTTCAGCGTCCTTCAATGTGTTAAGTAATTAACGTTATGTATTTTCTGGTGTACAATAAAGTCCTAGCCCACAGATATAAATATTTCTATGGCCTAGCCATTTCTCAACTACATTGGGGTCGCCTTCCAGTCTAACCAGATGCAGGTGAATACCAGTATTTTTTAAGGAGCGACTGCCTATCTGACCTCCAAACCCAGTACCCATTACAGGGTAATACGATACCCCTCGGTAAGAGTGGTTGTAAAACTTTCTGACCTCTGATTACCCGTAACGACTGTCAAAGATCCACGAATGATAGCCGAGACCAACGGCTTAACGTGCTTTCCGAGGCTCCGAGGGGTCTCGGTATGTATAGATGGTCACCTATGGTGACTGCGACCGCGACCCGCGACCACACATATCGACCAACCGCGGCAAACATGTGCGGCTGTCATTGCTTAGCCACGGGCCCCTCCGGTGTACAATAATACGATGAAATTGAAAACATGTGACAAATCGAAATAAGAGGTACAGTAACTGCTAAAGAATCATTTTAAATTGTCATATCCCAAGTCAAAATATTTGAAAAGATCGTCTAGTTATCGTCTTATAGAGTGCAAACTAAGATGTCTTGAAGTAGACAAGAATTATAGAGCCAGATTTTTTTTTTCAAAATGATCTGCGAAAATATTTTTTCAAATCCAACTGGTGTAGTTCCAGAGATTAGCGCGATCAAACAAAAAACGAACTCCTCAGCTTTAGGTCAGTATTAACAGTATAGATTGCATCATTACAAATTATAAAATTAGTTACAATTTGAGGCACAGACCTCCTCTTTTCGAAAGGGAGCGAGCTGTAATCTACCACGTGGGCTCAGTACGGGTTGGTAGATATCACATGTCTTTGAATTTTTGCCATGCCGGTTTCCTCATGATGTTTTCCTTCACATTCTCCAGTCTTTATCTTAATTTGTTTTGTGGTCAGCGCAACACGTCCTTTTGTTCCATAAATCTCTATTAGCCGTTGTCTCAGAATAAGGTAACTCTTATCAATAAAGTGGTGAAATAAATAACAGTTCAAATGCTGTTCCATACGTTTTGACCGCGTAGGTATTGCACTTTCTATGAAACAGACGATATTTTTTTTGATACTCGATGAATAGTTTCTACACTAGAGGTATAGAATTCATGGAATAGAATAAATGGTGCTTCATATGGAATGGTGAATTCATGGTTTCAGTTTGCGCGTAGATGTAGAGACGCCAGCACATCAAGCTACCCGAAACTGTAAAATTTTCCCAATTAACATTGAACCTTATGCTTTAGCGATAAAGCTGAAATCTACTAAAGAAATTTGACAGATTGTAGTAGCTTGATGTGCTGGTGTCTGTATATGCAGCTATGATGACGTGTTGCGCTTGGCCAGCAGTGAAAGCGTATGTATTTTAATTAATCATTTATAATTTACTAATTATAAAATGCGTCATGTTCGTGAACGGGCGCCGTCAGTTGGGGCTGGTCATCACTTAGCTGCCTCAGCTGTTAAGTACTATTTGCTGTACTCTGGACACTTTTAACGAGTACGTCTTTTTTTTTATATCGTTCTCACATATTATAATTATAAATTCAACATTAATGATGTAACTAATAATTATGTAAAATATAATTTAAAAGAGTATCCATGGAATGTTGTTGTTGTTGAATGTTTGAATTTCTTGCCCTTCGGAATGGGCAACTAGCTTCAAATTTTCTGACTGACCGACTTCATGAAAATTCAAAAGTGCCTGTAGTGGTTTAATTGAAATAACTGCTTTGAATTTGAGTTTGACATATAATTTTCGACATTACAATTTATTTATTTGGAAATATAAAAAAAAAAACAGCTGTTATATCATAGTTTTATTTAACCTCAATTAAGGTCATTAGGGTGATGACACCTGTCATTCGTCTAGCAATAGGGTTGCGACACCAGTTTTGTTATCACAAATAGGTTTGTTGATTGCAGGTTTTACCCACGGTCGTATATTAATCTCGTTTATGTAATGTAATTATATTCTTAACTAGCTGCGTCCCGTGGTTTCAAGCGCGTAATTGACGATCCCGTGGGAATATCGGAATAATAAGTAGCCTATATGTTAATACAAGGTGTCAGCTACCTCCATACAAAGTTTTATCAAAATTGGTCCAGCCGTTTGTGCATGAAGAAGTAACAAACATATAAACACACACACCCTCACAAACTTTCGCCTTTGTAATATTTGTGTGATGACGAGATAAAAGTTTATCAATAAATAATCGTGTTTTTAGACTTGGCTTAATTTATACAAAAGTTTTGACGGTAATGTGAGTACTTTTGTTTTAGGTATTTTGTCTTACGAGGTGTTTTTACTTGTACATTACATCATTTTATAAACATTTATAAAAATATCGTAGTAGTCAGATAAATAGCAAATTAATGCAAGATCAGTTTACCCAAGCGTGCCTGTGTAGTCTGTTTCTATAAAGTAAACAATTTGACAGATGATGTTTACATTTTTAGGGTTCCGTTCCCAAAGGGTAAAAGTGGGACCCTATAACTAAGACTCCACTGTCCGTCTGTCTGTATGTCACCAGGCTGTATCTCATGAACCGTGATAGCTAGAGAGTTGAAATTTTCACAAAATGTGTATTTCTGTTGCCACAACAAAAAAAAAACAGAATAAAATAAATATTTAAGGGGGGCTCCCATACAACAAATGTGATTTTTTTATATGTAGGTAGTATTAAACATTGTATGGTGGTACGGAACCCTTCGTGTGCGAGTCCAACTCGCACTAGGTCGGTATTTTTTTTGTATTTTGTTAAATTTCGGCAAGCCTAGTGTTGGGTAATGCTAATAATCCGGTTAATATCATTTGGATAATAATCGATTAAAAGCAGTTAATAGCCATTAATAGCCAATTATGGATGATAACCCTGCTGTTAATGTTAATATAGTGTCCAAGGAAGCTATGCCATCTTTGGATGGCAAGCTAACCAGTCGCTTACTGCGATTGGACAGAAAAGGCCTGCGCCTGGTGACGGGGACCATCACGGGACACTGCTCGCTAAACAAACACTTCCACACAATAGGCATAACGGACAGCCCCCTATGCAGAGCTTGCATGGAGGCTGATGAAACCATTGCGCATGTGCTCTTCAAGTGCACAGGCGTCACCCAGATTAGGTCACAAACCCTCGGGACACCCAAATCGTACACAGATGTTCTCAAAAGACCAGGAGACCTAACCAGCTTCTGGAGGGAGGTGGGCTGGTTGGAATAACCACCGACGGCCGCCATGGCCCACGCACAATGGTCCACTGAAGGACTAAGTGCGGAAACCAAACTCATAACATAGAACGTAGAAGGTTCCGAATAATAATCCATGTGGAAATCACTTTCCATAACTATACTTGACGGTCTTTTTTAGTAAAAGTAATTATGGTTATATTGGGTCTCTAAATTAACAAAACTGAATTTCCTGAAAAATTTGTATTTATTTTATTATTAACACTTTTTCACATATAAAAAGTGGAAAAAAAAAATAACAATACATTGAATCACACTGCGTAGACGCACATAATTTATGTTCACACCCACAGATTTTACAATAAAACAAAAAAAAACATTTATTTTTACAACAATACATTAATAGCGGGTTATCATCCATTGCAAGGCTATTAATGGCTACTTATGGATTATAATCGATAATAACTCAAAGCATCCGGCTATTAACCCAACACTAGGCAAGCCCCTTGTTGTTGGCATTGAAGATTATTATCTTGAGTTACCTGGGTTATCAAGAAGACCAATGTTTGTTAAACTAAATACACGTGTCTACTTATAAAAATGAACAAAAGGGAAACAAAAAAAAAATATAAGTAACTTTAAAATGGCATGAGTGTTGATGAATCTTTTTAATGTTTTTTTTTAACGTGACAAAGGATTTCGTCACAAGGTGTTAATTGTGTCCGCGCTATTTCTTGTTGATTGGTGGTATTACAAACTACACCAACTTTATCCACCACTTTATCCACCTTTGTGTATTCACCTTTTATTATTTGTTTATCTTAACGTTCCGAACGAAAACGGTGTTTAATTTGTCAAATTAAAATAGTAACACACGATCAAGATTCTAACTATGCCAGACAATTTATTCCTCCTCTCGTTTGCTCACATCACATCTGACATTGGCAGAAATGTCGACATTGGCATCATAGCCATAGAGAAAAATTTAATAGAATAGAATGATAAAAGGTTCAGTGGGTCGTCCTTAAATTAGCTCTGTAGACTAAATCTAAACTTATTTTATGGGCATTCCAAAATGAGATTTAATTAATGTTTTATAAGAGAATAATATCCTGCAAGGCCTTGCAATTTTACTTCTTGGGTTTTCCTGTTACGGTCATTAATATTAAACAGTATTTTATTAGTAGTTAATGACTTAAAAACTAAGCTAAACTTATACAGTCGAATACTAAAGTACATTCAGTTTTATGAAACTATTGACAATTTGGCAATGCACGTCTTCAGTGAATTTACCCTCCTTTTCACAAAAATAAGGGAATACCTACCGAGCATCAAAGTGACTACGGTTTATCATTTTAATGAAAAATCGTAGTCACAAATAAAACAGTTATCGTAAAAAAAACATCAATAACAAACTGCAGAGGACAGGAAAAACCCTCCGATTAAATTAAAAATAAAACAACATACCTGGTACAGAAACTCTCAGACCCTTAGGCCAAATGGCTTCTAGCTTTGCAGGTGGCACTTTGTACGCGGCAGCTCCAGATTGTATGAAGCATGTTGCGATTACCGCAAATAAAGAAATAGTTGAGCGAGCCATGACGTCCGTGCTCGCGGACGGATGGCAGCAAACTGACGTTTGGCGTTACGGCCATAATAGGACTCATGCGCTTGAGCATCTGCGTAGAGCAAAACAATTATTAGATGTGGCAGGTTCAAGTTCAAGTGTGGGTAAATAAAGCGAGTCATATTAACTGGTAGTTTTATGTCTGTCGAATCTTTTTAACACGCTTTTAACTAACTTCATTTGTAACCAAATAACAATGAACAAAATTTTACACTACTTCTTTTCGATTTTAATGTAGTGGAATCTGCCCCACTACTTCGATTTAGTGCGGCAGATTCCACTGAAAAATTTACGGCATTCCACTTTGCTCCACCAGTGGGGCGGCCGGTGGGGCAAAGTGGAATAATTCGAATAATTCGCACATTTTAGCCGATCGCAGCTGCAAGATGAGCCATCTAATCCTAACAAGCTAGCAAACAAAAAAAAAAAGCTAAGCTAAGCTAGCTAGCTTATAAAGCTGAAGATTTTGTTTGTTTGAACGCGCTAATCTCTGAAACTACCAATCAGACTTGAAACATTATTTTTGTATTTGATAGCTCAATTCTTAAAAAGGCTGTTAACATCATGCTATATAGGACCCTAAAGAGGTGAGCAAAAAGAAATAGAAAGTCAGAAAGTACGCAAAGCGAAAACTAAGTGGAGAATAGCGGGGGCAGGCGATGCGACGCGACGCGGTTGGGACCAGGGTACACGACATTTCACGCGGACGAAGTCGCGAGCAGAAGCTAGTCTTAATATAAAGAAGGGAAAGTCATTTTGATAAGCAAATTTTGTGTGCGTTTTCACTACGCTACTCGCTAGGCTCTAAGCGCTATAACCAAGCCGCCTGTCAGTGCGCACGTAGCCTTAATGATTAGTGGTGCAAGTGGGTGTGGGCCTAAATGTTAGATGGAACCAGTCCACAGCTGCTCGTACTCTAGCCAACACAACTTTACAATTTGCGAAGACAACCCTTGTTGCAGGAAGTATTTGCTTTCACTTTTCAATTAATTGAAAAGTTTGGATCTCCAAGAATACGCTCAAGTTTTCAGATATTAAACGAATATTTTAATGAGGTATAGGGTTACTACTGTAATGAAAAGCTGTGTTTTAGGGTTTCGTAACCAAAAGGTAAAAACGGGACCCTATTACTATGACACCACTGTCCGTCTGTCACCAGACTGTATCTAATGAACCGTGATAGCTAGACAGTTGAAATTTTCACAGAATGTGTATTCTTGTTGCTCCTATACAAATACTAAAAACAGAATGAAATAAATCTTTAAGGGGGGCTCCCATACAACAAACGTGATTTTTTGCCGTTATTTTTAAAGTAGTGTTAAATATTGTATGGTGGTACGAAACCCTTCGTGTGCGAGTCCAACTCGCACTTGGCCGGTTTTATTTAATGTAAGTATGATGTTTTAAAGTTCAATTATAGGTAAATAATAAAATATCCTTAGAAAGGTGTCTGTGACAGACTGGATGCGGAAGGAGGACAGGTGTTGTGGCGCAGCATGGGAGAGGCCTATGTCTGGCCTGAGCTGTTGTTGAATCAGTAACACAGCAGTATTTTGATATGCATCACGACAATACTACAAATATATTGTGTTTATTTGCTATACTATTAAAATATCGTACAATAAACGTGGAAGTGTAAGTGTGGAAACAGTAGATATCAGCCTTGTAGGCATCAATTGTTTCATTTAAATCCTAGCTGATCCAGAAATAGCCCAGAAAAAAACACGTAATTTATTTCCCGATTTTGAAAATTTTCCGGGACTTTTCCATTTTTCTTTCCATAAAAACCTAATTCATACAACTACTAGGGGCTCAGGGGATCAGACCGGAATGAATCAACATTTTAAAATAAAAAATAGGTAATTCAGTTTAGCTGTTCTCAAAGTAATGCGCTTACCAACGAACAGCATTACTTATATTTTTATTTATGTTGATCTATATTATATCATATAGATCAACATAATATAAGTAGTGCTGCTGTGCTTTTTTTTAATACCAACTAAACCGACAGACGTCCAGTTCCACTTTTCCGAGATTACCTTAAAAAAAAAAAGAATTACGCTCATCCATCGTAAATCGTGAAATTCATCCAAAAATTCTGTAGAAAAAGGACGATCAGTTTTTCCCGAATTTGAAAATTTTTCGGGAAAAATTCAATTTTTTTTTCCTGATTCGTATTTCCATAATCATTTAAAAAGTGGCAAGTCTATGCCTTTCTGGATCTCTGGTCATGAGTGATAATGACCACCGGTTGAACCGGTGCGTTTCCACATAGGCACAGTGTATTTATTATAAGGTAGTTGGGTCGTAAAAAGGTACTATTTATCTTTGTTTACCTGTGCAACGTAAGGCAAAAGCATTATCAGCCTATAATGTTCACACAGCTGGGACACAGGCCTCCTCTCTGTAAAAGGCAATGGGCAGTAATCGAATCACTCGTCTTCGATTTTTTGGTTCTAAAAAATGTCGGTTTTCTCACGATGTTTTCCTCCACTGGTTTGAGAGCAGTGATGATGAAAACAAAACAGTGGCACTCCTGCAGTGCTGACAGAAGTGAAAACAAAACACAAACATAATACTTAGCCATCACTCACTGACATAATTAAACACATCCGAAGCGTTGTCGCTTACGGTAACAGTGGCGCGAGTTCAATGTTTTTTTCCAATCTCAAAAAATGCGCAACGCGCTTAAAGAAGTTTCACTTCAATAATTTACACATAGTAAATCGCCTGTCTGAGTTCGAACCTAAGACCTTCAACTCGGTAAGACGCGGCTGTTACCACTGGGCCTACCAGAAGCCTGCAGTAGCAGACTGCTCTAGACGCATAGTCATCATAGACAAAAGCAGAAGAGCACAACATGCACAGACACCTAAAAAACTGAAAATTTGAATGTTACTCACAGTTTGTAAATCGCTAGGGTACTTGGGCAGTTTTCGACTCCGAAATCGAACGCATGACTCCTCCAACCACTTGTCTTTATTCCTCATAGTTCTTTTACCTTACCTGAAAATGTATAATTATGTGAAATTATACTATTGTACAATAAATTATAGATATAATTATTTAACTTTTTTGAAAATATCGCGAACTAAGAATACTGAACGATAAAGCTCAAAAAAAGCATGGCGGCGCTGTGACGCCGCTCATTTTCGAAAAAGCCCTAGCTACGACCGAGGAAGCATTAAATTATGTCCCATTATCTATCATTTTGATTGAACTAAAGGTAATCACAATGACTGTTAATTTATCATTTAAATTACATTAATTTATTGTTAATGTTATTAGTGTTGCTTGCGCCATTAATAGGTTTTCTATAATTATACCTACCTGTCTATTTCATTAATTAGGGCAATAAATAGTTCATGTTGCTGTGGTGGAGCAAACAGTAATAGGCGAAATATATAAAAAAGTAAACTATGTGGATAGTTGTTTACGTTTAGTACGATAGATGGCGCTACATGTTGTATATATGTAATTTTATTTTATTTTTATCCAGTTTTGCCCACTGAAGGGGACAGGCCTCTCTTTCTTCATTCCACTCTTCTCTGTCTTGAGCTAGTGTGGACCAATCCTGTATGTAGGCGATGAGCTCATCCCGCCATCTTCTGGGTCTGCCTCGATGTCGCCGGACGTTTCATTACGTTTCTTGTGTAATGAAGTGTTTGAAAAGAATACTTTAAAAAAAATTATGATAGGCAAAATTATGTCAATTGGCTACGATCCAGATTTTGAAAAAAAAAAACCTCCTTGACAGACGAAAAAAAGTGATCTTATAAAGGTTCCGTTTTCGTGTTAAATTCAAAATCCTAATTTATAGCAAATCAATACATCATTTTGAAGCAGAAGAAAATAACTGATGATGTTAAAGGTGAATACGCTAGCCGAAAAGAAATACCCAAGATATACTATACTTCAAATGACTGAAATTCCCGTATAATAAAATAAAAAATCATCCGCAGCAGGATGCTGTCATGTCATATTAATGTATAAATTAAATACTTACTACGTTTTCATTAATACATACTTCGTACAGTCTATATCGCATCTGCAGTTGACAAGCGGATATCCGCTCCTGTTTCTTTCTATTTTTTTTTTATTAATGATATTTTTCATCTAATTAATTTAGTACGTGACGTAAAGATAATATAATATGTAGAATAATTTCACCAAAAGTATTCTGATATTTTCGTTAAGTACCTTCGAACGACATTGATTCATAAACCTAGGTAAATCTAGGAAAGCGTAATTAACTTACCACGTGTGAGTCACCATTTTATGTTACAGCAATTTAAACACAGCATTTAATAAACAAATCTGGGATCTCTTTTTTTAATAAGTCTATGGGATACGCCATACTGTTGTTTAGATTTTCTTTTTGCTTTTTGCCAAAGCCAGGCAAAAGTCTTAATCTTAAACATACCTACAGCCATTGTTTTTTTAGTTGGAAAATAAAATCAATTTTGAGAAAATCTAACATTTTCTTACTTTGACTTGTAAAAAAATGTTTTAACTCACTAACTATTTATAACTATTTAAAATACAATATCGGAAAATCGACGACTTGTTTGACAATATTGATAGTGAACTAATGAATACTGGCCAAAAATTATATCGTCGCCATTTTCGAAAACGATGAAAAAATTAAAATACTTTTTATAGTTTTTAAAGGCATTGCGCAGTTTTTTTCGGATATTAAGCCAGTATGTATACATTTGAAATTAAATTTAAAATAAAACCTTTTTAACAAGATGATCTTTTGAATATAAATTTTGAGTCTCCTATTAACTAGGAGATCCAAAATAAAATTACAACACACGAATCACTGACCTCTATTAAACACTTGCATAATACAGGTCAGTGACACGAATCATTTCCAAGCATGGAATTAGCATGTAGGTACTATTAGCAAGTCTCTTTTGAAAGTAAATAATAGAGGCTAATATAGAATAGAATAGAAAACTTTTATTTCAGACAGGGTTAGTAACAATTTTACATAACTTCTAGTGTTTGTAGATTACAGACACAGTTATACAATTAAAATTCAGCGTGGAGCTGCATCCACCTCCGCAACATCGGGGAATCCGACCAATCTGCAAACACACAGAATACTGTTGCTATACCTACTTATACAATACAAACTATAATTTTCATTACATATTAAGTCGTCATATTCAAAAACTATTATTGACTATGCTAAGCCTCAAAAAGCTTTATCGTAATTGGCTACAACGGCGGTACTTGTCCTACCTATAGTGCAGGAGCTCACATTAGTATATTGATTATTATATCTTTATCTCGCTGATAACCGAATTTGTTTATCGTGAGTACTTAGTATACGTATACCGTCATAAGGCTTAAGTGGATGACTAAAAGTGGCTTGTGAGCCTAATTTTGTATACTTATTCATATTGCATTTTCTGATTAATGTGGATGGCTATAAGAGTAGACGAAGACCTTATTTTTAATTTTATATTTTTAATTGTTTATTAAATTAATTGTTTTAGTTTATTTTCACATATAGAAGCAACAAGAATAAATACCCAGGATTTTGTAATACTTCTGAATATTGGTCAAGGACTGTTGACTTACCAACTGAATTTCGACAAACCGTAATACAACAAGATTTTATTTCGACAATACGGAATTCCGACACGCCTATCTTAGCGGGGCTTCTGTAAATAAGACAACCTGTTTTCGAAACTAGGTAAATGAAAAACATTTTTAAATGATAAATAATCCTCAGTCCCTGGTGAGATCCCACTTATCCAGGTTATACTATATTATCATAGTAAGGAGCTTGTAGCTATGCTTAGCGCGGTTGGTCCGTGGATGGGTGACCATATTTACATACCAAGAACCCTCCGTCCCGGCTGTCATTCGTAGATCTTTGACATTTGTTACGGGTCAGAAGCCCGAAAGTCTGGCAACTAGTCTTACCAAGGGGTGTCGTATTACCTAGTAACTGGGTTTTGGGCAGATAGGCAGTCGATGTGAAATACTGGTATTCAGCTGAATCCGGTTAGACTAGAAGCTGACCCGAACATACCTAGTTGTGAATACGCTATAGGCAGATGATGACTGTATTATCATAGTAACCTCTACGTAACCTTCAAAACCCAGAAGCATAACAGTGAACACAAATGAAGGTTAATCGTTAACTAACAAGCGAATATTGGTCTAACCAATCAATATTCGCTTCGGTCGCACATTCTCTCAGCAGTTGACCGATTACCGAGGAGATTATATTTCGCCAGTAGATAGTTACGGTTCTATCAACGACAATAACAACAACATAAATGGCCGTTATGGATATTGTTCTAGTTATATCATGCCAGTTTCTCTCGTGAGGTAGGTACCTATAAATAAATAAAATCCTCTAGACCGAATTTCAGCCATAGCGACTAATTTCAGCGAAGACCAGCCATCGCGGGAGATATTATAGTACACAAGTGTATGCGCAGACACAGGTGCACTCTCTTCCCTCACTCCTATAGTTTTTTGTAAATTATTTCATCACCACTGCTTTCGAAATGGTGAAGGAAAACATTGTGAGGAAACCGGCTTGTCCTAGAACCAAAAATTCGAAGACATGTGAACTTCTACCAACCCGTACCTACGAGGCCCGCGTGGCGGATTACTGCATAGATTAAAAAAAACTGAATTACAGGCCACTCTTTCTCGAAGTGAGGAGACCTGTCTCCCAGCAGTGAACCCTTAGGTTGATTATGCTAAAGTAGGATTGCCAGGTTCACAATTTAGAAACTTCAATTCAGTCTTCATTTTCAGACAATGATTGTAATTAATTCCATTCATTACCTAAAAGTAGATATTATACCAAAGATTTCATACGTACTCCTATCAGCTAATTAAATTCATAACCAGTTCATATAAATATTTATTAGTATGTGGGTAATATTTGCTTTGTTTGATACAGTTGGTTCACCCTTCGTAATGAAAGCCTTCGCAAACAATATATGACGAGGGTTATTTCTCCTGAATGTCTGATGTGTGTGTCTGTTTATTTCATTGTACTGCTGTTTTCATCTAGGGTATATTAATATGTTTTGTGTTGTATGAGTTTTAGCTCCTTGTATTAGATTTTGTCTAAATAAATACCTACTAGTACTCTAGGTAACTATAATAATTAACAAGATCATTTTTTTTTTGCTTGGATTTAAGTAATATATTTACAAAATTATAAACTGTCAGTGTATTCAAACCACAAATGAACCACCAGTTGAATGGAATAGCGTTTTTTTTTTGTTAGTCTATTATTACTGTTCCACTGCTCAGCAAAGGCTTCCCCAAATCCAGGAAACAGAAATTCCAGGAATTCCTTTTCTGCGCCACCTCGAACCAGCCCTCGCAGTACACCTCCAGGTCACCTTGCTATATCTTTCTGGGCCGGCTTCGGCGGCGCCGTCCATCTTCAGGCACCCATTGTGTAGAGACTTTTGCCCAGCGGTCATCGTGCACGCAGGCAACACGGCAAATTGACGTAAGGTATCAATTTACTTAATAATTATTTTCCCTGACTATGCATCCAGTGATGAAAAACAATAACAACAGCCAAGTATAGAGGCAACTCAAGTTTTAAGATGGATGGAAATGATAAATTGACTTTGAAAACTACTGTAAACCGTACAATATATTTTAATGGTTATAAATGTGAAAAGAGAAGAGCTATCAGGTTAAACTACACTTGCTGCAGTTGGTCCGTGGATGGGTGATCTTTACGTAGCCTCACCACTACCACCGCCACCTTATCTTTATAAGCCCCTCTGTGCCTCGAAAAGCACGCTATGTCGTTGGTAACGGTTATCATTCGTGGATCTTTGACAGTCGTTACTGGTCGTCAGAAGCCCAAAAGTCTTACAACCAGTCTTACCAAGAGGTATCGTGTTACCCAGGAACTGGGTTGTGGAGGTCAGATAAGCAGTCGCTCCATGTAAAATACTGGTACTCAGCTGCATAGACTGGAAGCCGACCACAACATATTTGGGAAAAGGTTAGCCAGATGATGAATTCAAAAGAGAAAAACCCAGTGTTACCTTCCAGATGATTAGGTTAATTTTTCCACAGATAATGTAAGCAATGAAGGGATTAGTGGGAATTGAAAAAGCCTACCTATGCTCGTATCCTACACCCGCCGATTCCTAGTAGAATATTGAGTATGTTATTTATTTTCTGTCATGGCGTGACTTGTAGTCATTAGTTCAATCCGATTTGTAGCACGAATTGTACGATGCAAGCTTTGATTTTCCAACACAACTTGTTATGAGCTCAATTTACTGGAATTTTCAGGAAATACGTATTTAGATGTAATAGAGAAAAATAAAAAACTTAACGTACGTACTTTACGAACGTACTACCGGAATAAAAACAATCCTTCGTCCCAATCCAGGTGACCTATCTGTATATATGCCTATCATCCAAATTCGTTTAGCCGTCAAGGTGTGAAAAAGTAACAGACACACAGAGAGTTACTTTCGAATTTATAATATTAATAAGTATGGATTAAAATTCCGAGACCCAAACGTCGAGATCCGAAGACGAAGAAGGTTTTCGATATTGGAAAGAACTGTGGAACTCAGATGGAGTTGAACAGGGCACCTGGCAAGGTGCAGTGTTGAAAGGTGAAGTAAGGAAGTGACCTAGTGGCGTCCAAGGACTGGAAGACGAAATGTCGGTCGTCCGGGAGCAAGATGGGCAGACAACATTGTTGCCAACGCAGGTAAAACCTGGTTAATTCTGGCACAGGGGCGTGGGAAATTGCACTTGAAAAGAGAGGCCTATGCTATAATAGTGATGATGATGACTTAAAATTTTTTTTATAAACAAACTAGAAAAAAGAAAGAAAAAAAAAAACTTTTTAAGCACAGACTGAAAGACACAATACACCAGATACATACATCGATAGCAACAAATAAAAATCTAATAGAAAGTGTAAAGTCCGATGTTAGAAATTAGCAGGAAAGTATTGATATTAATTTGGACATGACAGACAATGTCAGTCGGGTCAGCTAGTAGATAATAGTTATAGATGATTTCGGTTTCGGATTCTTGGTGATCACTTACGTAAGGGTCGAAGGAGGAACAAACATTGGGTTTCGCCGCCCCTCTGTGCCTAATCTTGCCGAACATAATAATATGTATGTATAGCACCCCTTACAAAACAAAGCATTTCAACTTAGCTTTAGAAATAGATTATCAAGACCGCGGTTTTAGGTTTCCGTCGGATATCGACTCACGCCTCCAACGCCAATTTCAAATGTCAATCCGATAATTGGATCCCCAAACAAACATTTATCTGTGGGCGCACGTAAGCGAACATTCTCCGTTGCTTCAAAAATGTATATTTGCGTATTAAAGACAATGTATACAACACCTACATTTTTCTGGGCTTTACCGTGTATTTTTAAGAGAATTTTCCTTAAATGTGATATTATTTTGGTAAGCGTTGTTGTGTGAATGTGAAAGTTAAGTGTATCGGGTTTAAGGAAATCTCTTTCTCCCCCTTTTGCATTTTCCTGGTAATGTGAAGTGATTCAGCCTAAGGTTTTCCCTCACTTGGAGCATTCGCCTGTAATGTAAGTTACAGAGTCGAGCATTACATCAGTGAGGGAGGAGAACCGAGCATTAGATACAGTGCGCAACTTGATTATACAATGGTTGATTCTTTATAAAATATTCAAACCGCCTGTATTTCGTCGGTTTTGAAATAATTCATGGCACCCATATCGATACTCTGTTTTTTTTTCGTAAATAATAATGTCGAATTAATATTGCCGCGCTCAGCACAACGACCGCTTCCTCTGACATTGTGAAATCAACTAAATGATCTTAATCGAATCTAATGTTACATTACAGGCGAATTCTCGTCAGTCAGGGAGGCAGTATTGTAAAGAAATGGTCAAAATCGAATGTGAAATGTTACAATAAAGGCGAACACTCTTAGATGAGGCAGCAGCTTTAAGAACGACGGTTTTACTAAACCGCTTGAATCGGAGAACCAGAGTTACCTTCATAGCTTGCAGAGTAAGCAAAGGCAGTGGGCTGGCCATGTTTGTCGAAGGACCGATATCTGGTGAAGCAGATGAGTCCTGGAGTGGATACCGCGTTTCGGCAAGAGTAGTGTGGGACCAAGCTAGATGGACCGACGACCTAAAGATGGAGGCTGGGAAAGACTAGATGCGAAAGGCAGAGGATAGGGTGTTAAGGAGCAGCCCGGGAGAGGCCTACGTTCAGCAGTGGACTGAGATAGGCTGAGTTGATTGATTGATACTAAACCGGCACAGTGTTGTTCATCTCTTGATTTGCAAGTCCAAAGTCCCTCAAGTCTGAAGAACTTTTTACTTTTAATGCATTATAAATAATAATAACCTTTGAATAGAAGAGGGACAAAAGAGGGAGGGAGAGTATGTAAGGATACGGCAGGTGGCGTTCTGTAGATTCTGCCTACCCCTTTGGGAAGAAGGCGTGAGTTTTTTATGTATGTGTGTATGTGAATGTGTCTGAATAGAAATACTGAAGCTATTTGTTTTTTTCATCTTTAGTGCAAACTTCTAATCCTTACGTACAAAACAAACTCGCATAACTTCCGAATGACTACACCAAATTGGATAATTATTTGTTTGGTGTGTTCAGTAAGGTAAAAGCCAGCCCTTGGGTCACGAGAAGTGTCAACTAGCCGTTTAGAAATTTCATTGAACAAGCTATTATTCTCAATGTTATTCTACAGAATCTCAATGTATTCTGCGAAGTTTACACCAAAAACATAGAACTGACTACATTAAAGGTCGTTGACTGCAAAAAATATCGTTATTTCTTTTTGTTTTATTTTGTTTAGATGTGACATCTACCAACCCGCAAATTCCCCGCGTGGTAGATTACGGGCCCACTCCCTCTCACCCAGAGGAGGCCTGTGTCCCAGCAGTGGGAACATTATAGGCATGTTTAGACATCGATGCCCATTACGTCTGCGGAGTTTCGCTAGCGAATTTAATTTGGCCCTGTATAATATAGCGGTCATGTTTCTTCACTTGCACCAACTTAGTTATCTACAGGTCAAGTTAGGTGTACCTACTAATGACGTTGCAGTTGCATAGTATTGGTTACCAAGCTTTTTGTCTTTATGTGGATAGTTTAATCTAAACTAAAATTATGAAGAGATAAGATTTGATATTTTTGTATGTTTGTTTGTTTGTTTGTTTGTTTGTTTGTTACGCTTTCACGCTATAACGGATAAACGGATGGCACGTGGGTTAACCATGACGGATCACAAACGAAATATTTCTACATTTCCACGGGATGGAGACTTATGCGGGTGAAACCGCGGGGTGCAGCTAGTATCGTATTATTGGGATTCTCTCCAAATATATCTACAATTGGATAAACGAGTCGAAAAGCACTTTGTTTTGACGAATGTTCTTTGTTTCTTTTTTCCTAATAGTTGAAACTATGATATAAGATTAGCTCATGCAATGATCTTCTTCATCGTGTCGTGTTAAGCGGCGTGGGTTCAAGAGGAGAAGAACGGGCAAGAAAAAATTAATGAAAAAGTGTTTATTCACATAAATAAACCAACCAAACCAAACCATGGACAGAACCTTAATCGTAATACAACACGCAGGCCCAGTGCGAGTTTGGTTACAAATTTTGGTTACAACATTCACGTTGAAATTATATTTTTTACTTACCTGAAAAATATGTGAGAGCGACTTAGAAACAGGTACAATTATTTTTTATCCTGAAAATATAAAGCAGAACGCCTGGCCATCCTATTTTAGTATCATGTTAAGTCTGAGCCAGCCTTTGCTGGACAAAGGCTCAATTATCCTCGAGGGCGTCTGTTGCCTGCCGCAATTTGGAAGTGCACTGATGTGTTCTTAATACCGGGCAGCACCGATATTAGGCTTCTGTCCTGCCTCAATATTGCGCTGAAGTAGGAACTGGTATCTATTATTGGTTTTTATAAGCGGGTCTCAGCGAGTCTTGGGCAGTTTGTGATTAGTTTTTTAGGTTTTTTGCGAATCAGAAAGAGTATTCTAATCAATTAATACTCTATTGTAATTTAATACTCTATTGTGCACACCATATAAATTCCCGGATTCCACCTATAGATACAATTAAGTAGTATTTTGGGACCACAAATAAAATAAACAAAATGATGTCTTGGGAAAATAAGGTCAATCAAAAAAATTAGAAGTTACACATCGAACCAATTCTGACGTTGTCAACTAGGTAGAAAATGGAATTTGTGTGTTTCATGCATACCATACCATCCGTATATGTATAAATAAAATATAATAAATAAATACCTACTATCCATACTAATATTATAAATTCGAAATTAACTCTGTCTGTCTGTATATTACCTTTTCACGCCTAAACGGATTTCGATAAAATTTGGCAGAGAGATAGATTGCATCCCAAGGAAGGATATAGGATAGTTTTTATCGACATACCTCGCGGGTGAAGCCGCGGGCGGAAGCTAGTTGCTATGTCGTGCACTCCAACATCCATTCATCTCAGAGTTCACAACATGACGGAAGTTGGCGACGCGTTGATTTACCTAATTTTGACCGCGCCTACGAAAAAACGTTGCCAAATCACTTGCCTACGCGCACGTACCATCAAGGAAACTTACATCCAATTTGAAAACAAAATCCCGTGCACAAGATGACCACATCTGTTAGTAAGCGTTACTATAGCAGCCTAGCGCTGCTAGCAAGAATAGCCCTTACGGTGTATAAATTTAAGTTTCCTCGATAATACATATGTCCATCCATGCTCTGAATCTTTATAACAAGTTAAATTAGATGTTTTAATTTGGCGCTCCTATTCAATTTCATGCTGTATATATTTTTCAGGCTGAAAACTGTTGAGTCGTACACAGCACAGATCCATCAAGTCAATGGTCTGCACCACTGAATACACCGATTGCATACAATTCAAATTGTACAAATAGAAGTATTTTGTGAAGCGAAATATCGCAGTCGAAAAATAGATTTATATTTTTGTGTTTTTTTTTCATCACAGTAACTATAACTGTTGGTCCATCGTTAGTGGCTTTTCAATGTAAACTTTTAACAACCAACAGTTTTAAATTCGAGGGTTAGTTTTACATTATCAAAATGGCAGCCATGAATTATATTAACTTTTGCTCAAAGACTAATGATTCTAATTCATCGTAGTATATATAGTCTATAATGTTCCCACTGCTGGGACACAGACCTACTCTCGGTGAGAGGGAGTGGGCCGTAATCTACCACGCGGGCCCAGTGCGGGTTTGGTAGATGACACATGTCTTCAAATTTTTTGATCTAGGAACTCATGTTTTTCGGATTTGAGAGCAGTAATTTACACAAAGTAAAGCGCCTGTCGAGGTTTGAACAAACTCTTCAGTAGCGCGTTCCAACAAACAAACTCTTAATTTTTATTATTGGTATAGATTCTTTATACTACTATCAAAGCTGAAGAATTTGTTCTAACTTCCCAAACCAATCGATGTCATTCACAACCATTCTTACGAGTCTCAAAAACTCTCAAATATACACTTCATGCAAATATCATTAATCAGGCTCTCGTTGCGTTTGTGATCTAATTCTCGTGATACAGAGGAAGCAAGATTAATTCCCCTTCTGAAATATATGCATATCATCCATATAAGGCAGTGAAGACAAAATTGTGTTATAAATTATTATCGATTAAATAACATTTATAAAGACGCGTACGACTAAATATGGGGTGTATCTATTCAAACACGAAATATTTTGAGAGATACACCTATAGGTGGTTAAAAAGATATAGAAACGAAAAAAAAATTAAGCATTTAATGAAAAAAATTTTTTATTAATAACATAATAAATACTGGTTCCTTATTTATTTATTTTACCATTTATGTACACACATATAAAACAGACAAGAAAAAACAGAACAGAAAAATAGGTACAAAGGTGATGCTCTTCCTTCTTCTTCTTCCTTCTTATTTTTTCACATCCATTACACTAGTTTCTACGTAGTATTTGCTGTCATTGAAGCGGAGTAAAGGTTTTATGCAAAATGTCTCAAGCAATTTTAAAATTATTATAATTACCTACGTAAAAAAAAATAGAAAAAAAAATCGTTGCTGTTGTTTCTTTACCACGTATAGAAGTTTCTCTTACAATATTTCGTGCATGAATAGATAGACCATAAATAAAGTATTTTCTTCATGTTTTCGCCTCGTTCTAATATACTTATGTTGTCAATCATTTCAATGTGCCATCTCATGGTAAGTGATTATGGGGAAGGAACGATATTTTTTCATTGCCGTTTGTTGTTGTGCGGAAATTTCTAAGCATACCCTTCATTTGGGATTAATGAAGGGTTATGCCAAACTCTTCATCATCTGCATCATCTGCCTAGCCTTTTCCCAACTATCTCAGGGTCGGCTTCCAGTCTAACCAGATGCAACTGAATACCAGTATTCTATATGGAGCAACTGCTTATCTGACCTACACAACTCAGTTACTGGGTAATACGATACCACTTGGTAAGACTGGTTGTCAGAATTTCGGGCTACTGACGACTCGTAACGACTGTCCACGAATGACAGCCGGGACTAACGGTTAACGTGCTTTCTGAGCCACGCAGCGGTATGTGAAAATGGTTACCCATCCACGGGCCAACCGCGGCAAATTTAACCTGATCGATCAACCTGTGCGGCTGTTATTACTTAGCCACAAGCTCTTGATAAAAATCTCGACTTCTTTTGCAACCTTTTGGTGGGACTTACGCAAATGCAAGGCACCCTAAGATGGAGTCCTGTATAATGACATGTATGTAATCGAACCTACAATAATTCCCATTTTGCACTTCAAAGAATTAAACACTCAAATATATATAATGATTGCCCCTCTTCTTGTGAACTTTAAAAAAATGTGTAAAATACTCGAGTAACTGCGCCCAACTGGGATGTTGCGGTCTACTAACCTAATTTAACCCGTTTGGTCGGGGACCCTTGCTTTGTTACAGCGAACAACTATGAGAAAAGCCCAGAAAGTTAAAAACAGGTTCATTTATTTTCAAAAGCTTAGAAGCCCAAAAGGTTTTTTAGAAAAAAGCGTGCATCATTAGAAGGTCAATTATTTTTTTGAGGATCCGTTTATAATTTCCCCTATATAATCTTGATTATTGTCCACGGACGACGGTTACTCCCTTTGCTAAGGTATGTAAAGAAAGAAAGAAACTACATTTACAGACTAAATACACCAGATACATAGGTACTCGTACATCAGATGAAAACAAAAATAAAGATAAAGATAAAAAGGTTGTGTTTGCTCGGGGAAATTCAATTAATGAAGGCTTATAGCTATCCTCACCTGAAGTATAAAGCACTATCAAAAGTAAACTACAACTAAGCTTCTGTAATTTCATAGCTTACAGTGGGCCTGGCACGAACGCGCGACGTAAATTTAAACGATTTTCGAATCGACAATACAACCACAACAACTGTCAAACATTGTTTTTGTTAAAAAATTTGCGGTAAGCACAATAAGCATCCATCAATCTGCCTAGCCTTTTCCCAACTATATTGGGGTCTGCTTCCATTCTAACCGGATGCAGCTGAGTACCAGTATTTAACATGGAGTAACTGCTTATCTGAGCTCCACAACCCTGTTATTGGGTAACACGATACCCCTTGGTACTAGAGTATTATATTATCTGTGCCCTTGGTAACAACTCGAATTTCTACAGAAAAAAAAAACTACACGTGCCAAATGTAAATAATTATTATGGTAACCTACATTAACCCTTCGTATGCCGAACGTAGATCTACGCGAGACACAATGGCTTTTTAATTGTGTCTGTAATTAGCCCATTCAACCGGTTAATTAAGGAATTACCTGAGCGAGAGGAGAGGTCCAAAAGAAAAAACCAGCAAAAAAGTGTCCTAAGGAAACATTACCTGTCGATGTGTCCATAGTACCTGGCTGCGGTCGATCGGCGGCCTCGGTCGGCTAATGCCGTGGGTCCTAGGTTTGCTTACCTTATACTAAGGAGATATTATGGGACGGTCTCATGAGTTTACGGATTATGGCATTGGTTGGCTGAGTGTAGTAGCTGTGGTTGTGTGAGTAGTTTATATTCACCAGGGCTTTAGTCTCAGTTTTATCCTAATTTTAATGTTTAGTTAAGCAAAGATTCGTGCAAAATCCACAAGATTTTACTGCTGACAAACTGCATCGCTGTTTGGCAGGCGTAATGTGGAAATAAAAGTGTTCTGTAACATTATGGATTAAATAAATAAAAAAAAAGACTGGTTGTCAGAGTTTTGGGCTTCAGGGTACTGACTCTCGAATATAATTCCAATAGATCGACATTGGTCAAACGTCAGTTGGTTGAGTTAAACATCAGGGATTGGCTAGACTCAGTGAGCCCAGTCAATCAATGACGTTTGACTGACAATTCCAATGTCGATCTATCGGAATTATGTTCGAGAGTCAGTACCCTGACTACCCGTAACGACTGTCAAAGATCTATAAATGACAGCCGGGACCAACGGATTAACGTGCTTTCCGAGGTACGGAGGGGTTGGGCGGAGAACAATATAAGGCGCTTGACACACAGGAGGGACGTGAGACGAGGAAGGGACGCAGGTTCATGTATCTTCATTATTCGCCATACAAAATGTACGCGTCGTTTTTCCATCTGTATACTAATTGCCGCTTCTGCGCCCTGTCCGCGTCTCAGGTCCTTTCTGTGTGGTCCGCGCCTTAGTATCACTCATAGATATACAAATTCTTAAAACGAAATAAATAGGTATACCTAATGTACGAAAGAGTATTTTCAATTTTAAAATCAGTCGAATTCACTTTACGGTTACTCTGCGCGTTTGTGCTAGTCCCACAGGAAATATGAGCATGACGTAAAAGAGACAAAAGATAAATGAAGAAAGAAATTATTACGATACAAGAGAGTAACGTATTTTTCGTCTGGATATTATTTTTGTTTCAATTTCGTCTTGAAGAAGCTTTTAATGACAAATTCCGTCATGTTTACTGTCTAGCGTTTGTCCTTTTCGTTAATTTTTTTATTTTTTTTTATTTTAGAGTGAAAGTGGCAACATTGGTCGCGCAGTGAATAGAGCGAAAACCAAGAAACCTAATGATTGTTGATCGAGCCGGGAAATTAACAAATGTCACCTGCAACATTCCTGACATTACCATCGTCGACCACTACACCTGGCTTGTCTCGCAAATCCGCAATGATGGTAGCTGTGGTCCCGAGATAAAAAGGCGTATTGGGATGGCCGAAGTTGCTTTGACCCGTTTAAGTAACATTTATACGAAGATAGGAATTTGTATCAAAACCAGGATCAGATTGATACGAGCCCTATTATTCCCTATCTTCCTGTATGGAGTAGAAACGGGGACGATTTTGGCCCGGGAAAGTCAAAGGATTGATGCATTTGAACTGTGGTACTTTAGACGAATGTTGCGAATACCGTGGACTGCCAAACGCACCAATGCATCTCTATCGTAAGAGCGTTTACGTCGTACGGCATTTCATACAAACTTTCAAGCCCTTGTTTTTCGAAATGAATGAACCGATTTTAATGAAACTTCATACGCATAAGCTGGATACAAAGGTCTAAAAAGTTAATAAAGAACATTTTCGAAATGTCTTATTTAAAAAAAAGATAACTCGAAATCGCTGTTTCCATGGAAAATTTAAAATCGGTCTAATTTGGCTGTAGCACTATTTTCGAAAATGTTCTTAACTAACTTTTTAGAACTTTGTGTCCTGCTGCGTACGAAGTTTCATTAACATCGGTTCATTCGTTTCGAAAAACATGGTTTTGAAAGTTTGTATGAAATGCCGTACGTCTTAAACGCGCTTAATTTATTTAGTATGATCAATTCTAAAACCATTTCTTCATAGGTTTGAAAAAATCGTCTGCTCAACAACGTAAATAACACAATGAGCGTGGCTGAACTGTCAAAATGTTTGTGTAAGTGACAGTTAGGTAGTTTGAACCCTAGGTAAGTTTAGATTAAGTGGGAATTGATGTCCAAAGTAATTAAGCAATTATGACGTCAACTATATTCTACCTCGTTGGTCTATTTGTGCTAAGCAGGGGGTCCTAAGCTCGATCCGTAAGTCACGCAAAGAGTTAAAATGTTTTTTTTTTCAGGTATTACCAGCCCGATCGCGCTCTCTATTATACGGGGCTTAAACATGTCTCGCGACATATGAGTGCAACATATCTACACCATCGTCTGCCTATCCCTTCGGGTTACAGAGGCGTGATGCAGTCAGTGTTAAGGCCCACAGGCGCGACGTGACAGCGCGACACGACTCTAGTAGAACAATTTCTATGAAAACTTCATGGAAATTGTTCTACCAGAAGTCGCGTCGCGCTTGTTTACGGGAGCCTTTAATTGTTACTTTAAGTACAGGTAAAATTTACTATTGTAGGTAAATAATTTATCTTGCAAACTGATAGTTTACCAGAAGTTATCAACTTTCATAAGTGACCCGTTTGTTGAATGAAATATTTTTCAATCCATCAACCTTGAAACCAGATTCGCAATTTTCTTAATGGCAAGTAAATATAAGAACAACAAGGTTAAAAATAACATTAATTTAACATTCCAATACAGAATATAAATTGCAAACTGCCAGGTATATGAAACTGAAATGGTTTGAAACAAAGCAGAAACTTCTCAACTATCCTCATCAATTCGCCTTAAAATCTCCCGAATTTTAATAAAACTGTTATAAATTCCACAACCGATCGGAATTTTCTTTCTTATTTAAAGAAAACTGTAACTAAACAAAGGTGTAAATCAATAAACGTAGGTAGGTATCTAATGAGGTAACGAGCTCAGCTCAGTGATCCAGAAAGTTGGTTATTCACTGAATAAACTTTGTGAGTGAAAATACACTTATATCTAGCGTACCACAAACAATACGCGTAAGTTCCAGTTTAAAAGGTGCTCTTTTAAAATGTAAATGGAACTTACACGCCTGAAACCATTCATAAAAAGACTCACAATTAGTGACATTTAAAAGAGCACAAATCTTATAATCCGCGATGCAACAAGTAACCGGCCGCGGTGTTGGGCGGGCGGAGGGAGCCCTCAGCGCCCGACGCTCAGTATCGTCGCGACCATGGCTACGGACGGACGCACGAAGCGCTCGCAGTCGATATGCGCTCCCGCCTCCGCGAGTATGGAAGCCCTCGCGGCCCCCATGGAGACTACCCCGGCCCCTCGCCGCAGGCCGGCGGCACGCTCCCAGTCCGCCAGGATCACCGGCGGCCGCTCGGTCCGCCAGCGGCGCCAGCAGCAGCAGCAGCAGCTGGATAGGGAGACCAGAACCCGATACAGCTCCGAGCCTCGCCTGGCCGAGGCGGAGACGCCGCCGCAAGTCCGGCGGCAGGCCTCGGCCCGGCGCCGGCCGCCGCCCGGCCAGCACAACCAGCCGCGCCGCTCCAACGCTTTCCTCGATGTTCCACGCACCCCGCAGCACCAGCCCGAGGAAGAGCCCGACGAGGACTCCTACCGGCTCCGCACGTTTAACATCACGCAGAAAGGAGGTCAGTGCTAGCGACACGTTCGTTCACCCACAACTATATTTACACGCGCGAAAGTTAGTGTAACGTCTTTTTTTAATTCGACTTCGAAACGGAAAACTTGGCAGACAGCCGGCTCGGCTTCTGTCATGACTTTTAAGTGCTGCGTTGGAGAAAATTGTGCGTAAGACCAACGCGGAAGAATTATGGAGTCCGGGAGACGCGCCGTGTTCGGAATAAAACTGGGTTGAAAAAATCATCGTTAAAATATTTTTGTGTCATCGTGAATCATGTTGCGCAGCGTTTACGAGGCCACTATAAATCAAGATACAAGAACGTTTGAGTTTACTTTTGAGGTAAAAATAAATCGGGACGCACGAAGTGAACACACGAAAGTACACTTTATCGACGTTTAAACTTTTTGAAACAGTGCAGAGCAATGTTTGAGGGACTACAAAGAGTTTCCGTTGCGTCTTTGAGCGAAGTAAGCGCTTGAGACAGTGAACGTCATAGTGAGATCGGTAGGAAGCGTTCTCGGTTTTCCAATAGTAGGAGCTTATTTATCAAAATGGCGCGTTTCCGTAAACAAAGGAACGTCGCATTTGTTTAGCATAATGCATATTGAATAGACTCCGTCGGGGGACAACGTCTGTTCAGCGTCCCTGTCGAGATGAAACAACAGTTGGCCGATATTA
Organism: Gortyna flavago; assembly: GCA_963669345.1. Classification (NCBI taxonomy): domain Eukaryota; kingdom Metazoa; phylum Arthropoda; class Insecta; order Lepidoptera; family Noctuidae; genus Gortyna; species Gortyna flavago. Next base: position 2,729,237 of record OY770136.1, on the reverse strand, counting down.
TAACGTATTAGATAGAGGTACCTTTGTTGTGTTCAGATCAAACGCGAACTTTGCAGAAAGCTTTTATTAATAATTCATCGATGTTTTGTCAATTAATTAGAAACTGTTTTAGATCGTAGGAACTTATTTCAAAAGATTTTTTTAGGTTTAAAGAATCTTTATTTCTCATAAGAACATGATACAGTTCACTTATATGAGATTTAATTTTTAACATAAATAATCGTCGTCTAATGACGAAGCATGGAGATGTAGATTAAGTAAAACAATAACAACAACGTACGAGATAAACAGACATTTTTTTCTTTTGAATACTAATTGATCTTATCAAAGAAAGTGCCCAATAAAGACTTCTATTCGGAGTTCGTTCTTGCAGATAGTTTGTCAAAAGTTTTTAATTTGGAAACTTGCGGTGGGTTTAGTTTCATTTATTAGAGAGAACTTGGTTTATGTGCTTGGTTCAAGTTGAGGTCGAAGGAAAGATTAAATGTGGAACTAAAGCCGATTTATAGATATTCTTCAGCTTTATCTAAAGAGTTCTTAATTTATTATTTGACACATTTTTCTTGTAATAGATTATCACTCTATAGTCTATAATTATATTAAAAACTATGTTTGTCCAAGCTCAAATTCAAAGCATTTAACTATTTCAAATAAACCAATTACAGGCACTTTTGAATGGTCGGTTAGTCAGAAAGCTGAAGCTAGTTGCCTATTGCAAAGCGTAATAGGTAACTATAGAGAAGAACGGGCAAGAAACTCCACGAACACTCTTTTAAATAAAAATATATAAGGTTACAAAAAATTGGTAACATCATTCATGTTGAAATCATGCATGTGCAGTAATAAAAAGATTACAAAACAATTCAATTATTGAATAAAAAAAAGTTACATACAGGACAGTCTGCTTACGTGGCAGTTAAGAGACTGTCCTGTATGTAACTGTTACCATATATTATGTAAATTGCCTTCAATATCATTATCAGTACTAATAGGTCATTAAGCTGATGAGCTTTTCTATTCCAATCCCGTTGAAGGTCTGTTCTATTTACTTGGTAACATTCCCGAACACCGAGCACTTTCTTCAAAGTTCAATAACAAGAGTTTGCTTGTTGACCTCGATTTATAATTAACTAGATTTTGCTCGCATGCTTCGCCCGCGTTTTCTACAACTATCTATAGGTACTTTAAAATACCTATAATAATATTATACATTCGAATGTCCACTAAACGGATTTCAATAAAATTTGGCAAGGACATAGATAGCATCCTGGAGAAGGACATAGTCTAGACTTTTGTCCCGATAGCATATTCCCTTGGGATAATTTCATACAAATTTAATATAAATTTAAACGCTTGTTTTACTTATGACAGTAGGCAAGAGTGTAGATGTCTGCCAGTGAAATAATTTTCGCAATCAGATCAGTACTTTCAGAGATTACATCCAAACTATCTTTATGATATATCTTTAGTCTAGACTTAAAAAACCTAGAGATATTATATCAATATATATTTTCAGTTACGACAAATCATTAGACGAAGCTTTACAATAACCCCACAAGGGAACCAACAAAAAGTCGTCGTCAGAATTTCCCTAAATACAAAATTAATGAACTAAAAAAATCTCGAGAAGAATTCTGTGAAGCCTTAGAAAATGTAAAAGAAAATGAAATACTTTCATCTTAATTAGGCATTTGCGGCCTACATTCCTGGCTCATTTTGTGAGGCGAAAGAAATAGAAAGATTCTTGTATATTATACTAGCTTCTGCCCACGAATTCGTCCGCGTGAAATTTCATCCTCCCCCCATTAACCCTCTTAGGGGTGGAATCTCGAAGAACCCTTTCTTAGTGGATACCTACTCTTCACAAAGATCACACCCTCCAAATGTCATGTCTCTAGGACTAGCGGTTTAGGCTGTGCGTTGATATATCTGTCAGTCAGGACTTTGAATTTTATATAGGTACAGCGTGGCGTTTTTATGGCGACATTAATTTAACACATGTCGTACAAATTTGACAACTATTAATGAAAAAAAAAAACATAGGGACATAGTATATATTCTTCCTATTTAGTCTTTTAAATTTGTCCAACATTGGAGGAGGAAATAGGCGAGAACCAACCTACCCGTGTGTTAAATTAATTAGTCGCCATGTTGTAGCGCCAAAAAAATATATAATATATAAAAAGCAGAAAGTATTACATAAAGCAGACACGGAGATGTAACTTTGCGATCTCAATACCAAAACTTGTTACGCACTGCAGGTGGATATAGAACTGCTTTGTTGAGAAAAAGTGTCTTTGGTATGGCACCGACTTTTTTTAACCACATTCCTAATTCCTTAGAAGAGGAACCAGTAACAACTTTAAAAAAGAAACTAACTGTACTTCTATTAAATAAATTTTACTACTACGTTTCGGATTTTCTAGCTGATAAATTTTAGTCAATGCTAGTATGTTTGATGATGAACTGCATCATTGTTTGCATGCCAAAATGATAGAATGTACAAGGATTCTTTAATATTGTAACCACCTTATTGTAAATACCTACATACTGAGCAAATATATGATTAAGTATTCTATTCTATATAAAGATTAGAGAAGAATAACAGTGATTCCAGAACCTGGTAAACGTTGTTTTTGTTGATAAATTAGTTTCTTTGTATATATATAATTGTATAAAATATAGAATATTAACTGACTGTTGTGTCTGAAGATAATAGTATTGAAGATTAGATGAGAAAATATAAAATAAGTTAAGGGGAATAAGATAAGATTAGATTGGGATTGGTGAGGCGAAATATCGAAGAGTTATGTGCCAAGAAATTAACTTTTAAGATTAACCAACTTTTGAGTAGAACTCGCGATAAATTTCGCTTCCAAAACCGCACACCTTGAAACAAAAAAAACCTAGAGATAACCCGGATAAAGTTCATAATCAAATTGTTAGTAAACAAACTTCTTAAAAGCTTTTAATTGATAAAAGTGGCGAGCACCTCAAACCGAATTAGATAACACAAATAACTTTCAATCAAACTCACGAACTCTTCAGAATATTTTAATTTAATTCACGATGGTCTAAAATTGGTAAAGTTCACGATCCAATTAAATTGGATAAAGGGGAAATTATGGGATCAAATTGATGAGGGAACTATGTTAAGTTAGGGGTCGTAAGCTTTTCACAAAGTATTATTGATGACTACAAAGTGTTGAGGCAGAGTCAGTTGTAGGGCTGTTGTAATTTGAATGTCTGAATGCAGAAAAGGGATGTTAGAAACTTTGTGAAAGTTATACGAAAGTAACTTTGACTAAGAAAGTCGTGTCGTGAATGAAGAATGTTCAGAGTTATATGAACAACTTTACGGTGATTCCTGAGGCATTATAGAAATAATTTTAGATACGATGTTCTCTCTAGGAAACCCTTTGTATCTATTTAGAAAAAAAACTTCTTACCTTTTGAAAGGAGTCTAATTTGATTTTGAGCTGATTCCAACACCATTGCCAAATATGTTTTGATGATAGATAAATGTCTTACACTAGTAATGGTCTAAATAGTGATGTAGGAATAATAAAAAGTCCCAAAAAAAAAGATACTATTAAGACTAAAACGAACTAAACTTTTTGACTTAGTTAGTGTAGTGTTGAAACTGTAGAAAGTAATAGTGACCATGATGACACACATAATACAACACATGAACAAAGTGTGTAGATAATTATACATCAGACTAAGAAAGTGTAACGTACTTGTGTAAAGTACAATCAACACTATTCTAAGTCTTAACTTAATTATCACCTAAAAAATTAAGTTACTTTTAACACATTGAAGGACGCTGAACGAGAAACAATAGAAGTTTTATTGTCATTACGTCGAGGGGCGTTAAGACGGCATCGAGCAAACGCCGACCGCGCAGTGGCGCCCTCATCGTTTATTTGGTTATCTCTTTTATTTTAGAATGAAAATGCAGAAAATAAGCACGTTAAGTTGTGCTAAAATAAAAGAAATAACCAAATAACCGATGAGGGCGCCACTAGTGGGTCGGCACCCCCTTAAGTGTCCCGCAAAGTGTTAAATGGCTTATAGGCTTAAAGCATAATCATAGCATAATCTGCGTATAATGTTCCCACTGCTAGGACACAGCCTTCTATCTGTGAGAGGGAATGGGCTGTCAGATGTCTTAGATTTTTTGGTTCTAGGACATGCCGGTTTCCGCACGATGTTTTCCTTCACCGTTTTGAGAGCAGTGGTGTTGAAAATATTAAGGTACACAAAGTAAAGCGCATGTCTGGGTTCGAACCCACGGCTTACAACTCGTAAGTCGGGGCCGATACCTCAGTATTGTAATGAATTATTAAGAACCTGGTTATCTATCTTCTATTTATATAAAACAAAGTCGGGTTAGTTACACCATTTATAACTCAAGAACGGCTGGACCTATTTTTATGATATTTTATTTGTTGGATTTGTCTTCGCCCCGAATAGCAGAATAATTATTAAAACAAGAGAAAAATCTGAGGCGATACGAAGTTCGCCGGGTCCGGTAGTTGTAAATAAAGGATAAAAAAAATGATACAAGAATACTTGAAGATACACCAATATAATAAGTAAATGAAAGAGAACATTACACGTTGCGAACCTAAAACATTTTCATATGAAGGAAATATTTTACCAAAAGGTCAGGTAATTGGCTTTATAGCATGGCGTGAGGGTTTCAGAAGAAAATTGTAAGTGAAAATAAAAGGATACGTGTAGTTGTAGTGATCGTAAATGATAGGGTAGTGCGATAGTCTGGCTATCATTACGGGTGTATATATAGCTTGTATCAGACACTTGTGGTCTTATTGAAGGTACCTACGTACAAACTATCAAACTGAACAAATTTCTACATGGGACCAACATCGTAATCGCGAAAAATAATCAGCCCTCCCATACTTTTGCGTCTAGTAGGTAATGAAGTTTTGTATGGAACGGTTGATACTATACAGTTGTTCAGTTTGATAGTCTGTACCACATGCAGTTTGGGCATGCGATAGTTGTATGGTCTCTAACTAATATAATCATCATCTGCCTAGCCTTTTCCCAACTATGTTGGGGTCGGCTTCCAGTCCAACCGGGTGCAGCTGGATACCAGTATTTTACATGGACTGACTGCCTATTTGACCTCCACAACCCAGTTACTGGGTAATACGATACCCCTTGGTAAGACTGGTTGTCAGAGTTTCTAGCTTCTGACTATCCGTAAAACTGTCAAAGATACAAAAATGACAGTCGGGACCAACCGCTTAACGTGTTTTCCGAGGCACGGTACTTATGTAGGTAAGGATGGTCGATGGTCGATCGATCGACCTGTACGGCTGTTATTATTTAGCCACGGGCCCCTCATTCTTACTTTGGACAAACGTGGTGAAGCCATTTTGATTTTTAATAAGGAATTCTGTCATACTGTATTAATGAGTTCCTGTGGATTATTTTATAAAAGCTTATTAATAAATTTGTCGTCAGACAAATTATTAATAAGCTTTAATAATTTATTAATAAGCTTTTATAAAATAATCCTCCTAAGCTTTTATAATAAATTTCATTTTTGTAAAAAAATTATACATAATTTAATTTTGTTTTTATTTAATAAAGCCTTAGAAAATTTAATCACAAAGGTGGCCCATGAATGTTGATTTTGCCTTGTTATGAAAAGGGTCCTATTATGTTTGCATTATTATTATATTAGGATCATAAAACTATAACCTTAAAACAACTACTTATAATAACTTGAAATTGCTTTGCAATCAAAACTTCTAATGAATTAGTGAAACAATTTGGGACTAATAAACAAGAGTTTAGGTAGTAAAAAGGCTGAAAGGCACACTAGAATTAAACACGAAGAATGTCAAAAACGTAGGGAAATTGGAGGTATTTTTGACAGATTAGGACTGAGATCAGACTGTGAACGTTCTTAAAATTACGAGAATTGCCCCTCTGGATTCACAAATAGACACAAAAAGTTTGCATCCTAGAAGAACCTAAAGAAAATACATTTCTGTCTCGTTTACTCTTACTACCGGATATAATATGTGTCTCTTTCTCATCACTACTATTAGTTAGTGACTTTATATATTACTCTATGCTGTCTACATACCCAAAAAGCGCGCGGACAAAAGGAACTGTAGCAGTGAAGACAGCTGTATAAGTTTTTACTGAAACAGTGAGAGACTTTCGTGTACTATCGCGGACGCTCCCGCCTTACCACCACTATGTTCATTTTTGCTTGCACTCAAAAAATAGAAGCGCTCTCTAGTAAACGCGCCAAAAATTACAATTCACAAAAGAAGTATACGTGATGCGTCACTAAGTTGCCCAGTGCAGGTTACAACTACTTAATTACGTTATCGCTTTCCTAATAAGCGAAAACTTTAAGGGAGCGTGTCTTGGCGCTGCCGCAGGATTTAGGCGAAAAAAAAAATTAAGTGATCAGGCGGAAAAGGCCACGATTGTACATCCATTTGGGAGGAACTTGCTTCAACTTCGAGGGCACTTTATTTATTACTTATGAAATGTATAAACTAACTTCGATAGACGAAGTTCTGTTGAGATTCATTATGGCGCAATACTTTGAGGATTTGAAGGGATGGATTTTGGCTATTTTATTTGGATGACATGGTCTCGTAACTGAAGAGAACCTCTGAAACTTTAGGTTTTTTTTGTTTTTGACTTGTTTTGGTTTTAATGAATACGAAAGTAGACTGCTAGTGCAGACATTGCAGCGAGAGTACCTAATTCTTTTAGTTTTTAGTAAAACTCTAGCTTCCGCTCGCGACTTCGCCCGCGTGGTATGTCGATAAAAAAGCCTACGGGAAGCACGTAGGCAGGGTTCAAATTATTTCCATACCACATTTCATCAAAATCGGTGGTGCACCCGTTTCGGAGATTAGCCGTAAAAACAGACAGACAGGAAAAAAAAGTTGTTTGTTAAGTACCGTTTAGACTTTCTTAGACATTGAATAAAGAGCTGTTATTTTGACATTACAAACTGACACTTAAATTTTAATAATTGTAAGAATTTCAGGATAGGGAATTCCGAAATACCTAGAATTATGACTATGGAGAACTAGGTCCGAGCTTTCATAGTCATAATTCATATTTTTTTATGAATTGAGCTTTTGGCAACATAACATAACTGTAACTTGTATGATTTCCTTCAATAGAAAACGTACCAGGATAATTTTACGCTCAGAAAACATACGTTATTTTTATGTAACCCCTCAAGCAACCCCGCCTAATATTATTACGCGTACAATTTACAGGCTTTCACGAAAGCCTCTATTTTTGTACTGAAAGTCTAGCCAAATAAATAATGTATTTAAATATTTCATACGTTCTCATCAAGAGCCATACATAATTCCATTTCGTTTTTCGTCCAGATGCGACGTGGATATTGATACACACATAAATATAAAGTTGATTATTCTGATCACGTCCCTGACGAAAAGCGAAGTATTATTTTTCAATTTAAAGGGATTGAATTTGTAAATGGATTCATGGACAATCCTAAACTTTGATTGGAACCGAAAAACGGTAATAAAATTACCTGATAGCCTAAAAAAAGTGCAATATAAGAGGAAAATACTGAACAAAGGCTTTTTCATAAAAACATGCATTTTTTTTAAACCATGCTGCGAACTCCATCCCGCCTGCCAATCGTGGTTATTATGGCAACCAACCAAGTTTGTTGCTCTTTCAAGCAAAAAGTACTGAATGGATTTGGATGAAGTTTGGCACACAGATAGTTTCCAACCAGGATTAATACATAGGATACTTTTTATCCTGATATTCCCACGGGATCTACACTTATGCGGGAGAAACCGCGGGGCGCTGCTAGTAATATTATAAACTAAAAATAATATTTAGCCCCTTTGATTTCTGCATCTTTTGCTTCCCCGACCTACCCCGTCGCATCGCATAGCCTGCCCACGCTGATAACAACTTGTAATAATCGCTATACTGTTGAATGTGATAACCTTATAACTACACTCTATAAAACAATGTAATAACGATACGTTTTATAAAATCAAAACCGAATAAAAAGCAACAAATTCTAGGAATGATTGACACAAACGCTCTATTTTATAAGGACAAACAGTCGTCTCTGTATCATCAATATTCAATGTGCTCTTAGTTCCAAGTCAAAGTAAATATTACAAATGACGAGACACCATCAATGATTAAGTAATTATTAATTCAAAAGCCGGTAAAGCCACTCAAAGAAACTTCAAATAAGGCGGTGCCGGTGGTGACACCTGGCGGCGTTAGCATGAATTAGTAGCATTTCGACACCTTGAATAGAAATTGTTTACTGGTTTGTGTCTGTAATTTTCATAATTTCTCACATTTTGTAACTGTAGCTAAAACTTTGGCCAACACAACGTAACTCATAATTTCTTAGAATTTGACAAGACTATAGCAATGTATTTTTCGGATATTCTATGTCCTAAACCGGAGTATTTTACTTACAATCCGGGCAATTTAGAAATAACTAAAAACTATCCCGTATACAGACATAATAGACCATTTTACAAAAGAAAAATTAAGAATATAAACCTAAAAAGCTATAAAGACCACACTTTGATATACCGAAGATAACCAACCAATACATAATGACCCGTAATAACTAATTATTTTACTCAACAAACTAATTTGAGGTCCCATTTAATAAAAATAAGCTTATCTATAAGGTGTTAATAAATTAACCTTACAAACTTTAAGAGGTGCTTTAGACCATTGAACTGAACAGCTTTCACTATGAGTCCAACTCTGAAATCACGACAAAAAAAATCTGCTGTTTCATACAAACGTTCAATAACCAAAATATAATTATAACGTATATAATTATAACGTTATAACCAAAATGTACGAAACAGCTGTTTTATTTTTCGTGATTTTGGCGTTGGTCCCATAGTGAAAGTTGTTCAGTTCGAGGGTCTAAATCACCGAAGGTTAATTTTTTAACACTTTGTATAGGTACTTCTAAACTAATATTACAAAGAGGTATTTGTTTATAAGTTTGTATGTAGGGAGTAATCTCTATAAGTAGGTTTGAAACCAGTAGGATTTGAAAATTTTATTCTTGAAGAAGGTTGTAAGCTATTTAACATCACGCCATGACCCTTCGAACATTATATTATGTGTATTCACCTATTTTAGTGTTTTCCGAAGAGTTCTGATTAAATCCCCCTTCGTTCATCGGGTTTATGAGTCCAATGTTGAGTGGACACTTACTTTTACGGGACTAACAAGATAATTTAGCATTTCCTTATGATATCGCAAGTTGTCTGACCTGGAGTGATATGTACGACGTGACGTCTCCTATGATGGTGTTGATTTTATAACGTTGTTTAGTCGTTATAACTGAATACAATCATAATAAACCTTTGTTTTATAAAACTTTAAAATTCAAATGTAATATTAATATTTTGTGTAGAAGTAGTGTGGAAGTAGAAGAAGTAGAGTTAAAGAGATTTAAGGCATTGGAAATATGGTCACAGGACGTCAATCATTATAATTCAAATTCAAATTTTTATTTCAGAGCAGTGGATCCATATATTGTTAGTATGAACTTATCCTATGTTAGTAAATAACAAATAACAATTACTTAAAAATACACTAATTGGCTACATGAACATGTGCACACACATGTCTGAATGTCTGCCATCCCAGTCTTATAAAATGAATAAAAAAAAAAGAAAAAATGAAGAAAGAAGAATGAGATGAAGAAATGTATGATATTTGATATTTTTGTAATTTTTATGACAATTGACATGTAATTTTGATAATCTATAATATAAAAATGAATCGCTAAATGTGTTGCTAAGCGCAAATCTCGAGAGCAGCTGAACCGATTTCCCTAATTCTTTTTTTGTTGTGTTCGGTATTGTCAGGACAAGGATTGTATAAAAGAAAAAAAAATGTAAACGGCTAAACGGATTTGGATTAAACCCACACGGATAGGCTATGATGACGATATCGGCATCCACGCCGGCAAAGCCACTCGCAGAGCTAGTGTTCCTATAAAAGTACGCATTATCCTTTCAGTACATAAAATAATAGTGCTATAACGTGAATTAAATCTTTATCCACAATTATTACGCTGTTAATACCCCATACATCATCCCCACATATCACATGGCTCATATCTTTTACCCCTTAATCGTCACCACTTAACTTTTACTCCCCATAATAAAGGTAACAGCTGTGACAATAACCCACGGAGTAAATACAAAAACCCCAACCCTCCTCAAAGGAATACGGCGTTACCAAAGCCTTAGATATCTTTTACGAAAGATACGGTATTTATTTATGTCCTACGTGGGTTAAACATTATTTGGGGGACAAAGGAACAGGTATAGGGAAATCTGGTGCTTTGACATCTGGTGCTAAGAAATCTGGTGCTCTGAAATCTGGTGCTTTGAAATCTGGTGCTATGAAATCTGCTGCTTAGAAATCTGGTGCTTTGAAATCTTTGTGCTGTATTTTTTATTTGTGATTTTCGATATCTGGGAACATTAAATTATTATAAAAAGAAGCAGCTTGTGTTAGTACTCATAGTTGATTTGTTATTGTAACTGATAGCTTGTATCGTCCCACTGCTGGGCAAAGGCGTCTCCTCAAGACTTCCAGTGCTTGCAACCCAGTGCAGTTGCAGTGGGGCTAAAGTGGATCACTGTTCGTTTGTTTTCTCCAGCTGGTCCCGCCATCTTTTACGGGGCCTGCCGTGACGCCTTCTTGATATCTCAGAGCTCTACATAGTGGCAATTTTGGCCCATTGCAGCTCATTGGGCATGCGGCAGACGTGGCCAGCCCAGTGCCACTTCAAGTACGGCTTTTTGAGCAACATCAGTTGACTTGTACGTCAACCAAAAATATTAAACTGGGATTCAAAAGTGGGATCCAACGAAAATAAATCAAATTGTCGGGTCTTTAATGATGATGACAGATTTTTAACTAAGTAGTAAAAACATATTTTGTGCTTGAGTTATTCAGTTTTTATAGTTTAAACTATAGAAAGTTATGTATTTTCTGCGATATGGAAACGTTTCCTTTGTAGCGTTAGCAACCTTTCATACATTGAAGCCTTTACATATTTTCAAAGAACCAATTAGAAATTCATCATACCACGGAGTTGTATGCGTTAAATAGAAACCGCCTTATGCCTCAACGCTAAGTTTAATATTGTGTTAAACGTGATAGGTAGGTACGTCAAAAATCTGATAATTATGACATGTAGGTACTTAAATATGATGAAATTGATGAGATAATTAAAATAAAAATGACTCTGGCATTAAGTCCGCCTATGCACAGTATTTTTTTACTTGTGCATAAAATTTTAATAAATAAATAATTTAGTAAAGAAAAATTAATTTCAAAGATATCTCCAAACGGCTGGTTGGCACTTCCCGTGACCCAAGGGCTGGCTTTTACTTTGGCTTAGCCTCTAAGCATTGCCATACAACGTGGCAATGCCGCCAGTCTCTTGGGTACATTACCAGTCGACAGCGATGCGGAGAAATTTATCGACGCCATATTTTAGTTAGTTCACTTTTTTAGTTAGGTTAGGTTACTACATTTTAATAGTTTGTTAATTAATTTAGTATAAGTTTATCCAGTGCATATATTTTTATCCTCTTTAGGGCGCATTCTACCAAACTTTTATACCTAGAATAGGTCTTATCCTGAGAATAATTATTACATTTTTTACAGTTAGTCCATACTAGAACTGTCAGTCGTCAATTTTATTCCAAGAATAAAGGTTATCTGACTTTAAAAAAATCAGCCCTTAATAAAATAAATAACAACAAAAATCCATTATTTGAATAAGTTATTTCTGGGATTATACTTTAGAAGAATCGGTAAAACGTAAACATTTTAACAATTCGTCTTCTAATACCTCAACAAAATACTTAAAACGAAAGATTTAAAAGCCTTTGCAATACGCAGCGTGTCATCGTTTTTTGTTAAGGACGAATCCATTTGGTAATTACAAGTACCTTCTGCCTAAGGCGAGGAAATGAAAGGAAAATCGATCCCCCGATTAAGATAAATGAATGTGCTTGTTCGACACAAAAAGAGTTCCCTTTGTAACCTGTCTCGCATAATGTTACTCGAGGCGGTTTTTGCTTACCTTTAGTAGGTACACACATATAATAAGCCTAATAATGTTCCCATTGCTGGGACACAGACCTTCTCTCGTTGAGCCCTCTCCTGGCACTGGCTGGGCCTGACGGCCTTACGGGCCACTCCCTAGTGGCCCGTAAGGCCGTCAGGCCCGGAGCGGTTTGATAGTGGTAGATGTCACTTGTCTTGGAATTTGTGGTTCTAGGACGTTCCGGTTTCCTCAATATGTTTTCCTTCACCGTTTTGACAGTAGTGGTGATGAAATTATTTAGACATAGTAAAGCGCCTGACGGGACTCGAACCTACGAGCTGCAACGCGTAAGTCGCCACCATTATCACTGGGCCAGCACTGCTCTGCTGTAGTAGTTACATGTCTGACGAAAAAAAGGAAAACTGAGAAAGTTTTGTCTTTGTAAAACTTTAGGTCGTAAATTCGTAATACGTAATATAGCTTTTTATTAAGATAACATCTGGGATCCTTACATCAAAGAGGACCCACCCCTAAGAACTCCGCCCCTAAGACGACCCACTGACCGATGCTTCATTAGGATTTTGTTACTCGTGATCGAATATAAAAAATATCCAAACCACAACCTGAAAGAAAATTAAAAAGTTGCGGAGCTGTTGATAAAAATCTATCTTCTATATACATACCCCGCACGCAAAATACGCGCATTGACGTGGAGTTGCGGACAACAGCCCGTATTACCTATTACCTATATACATACCCCCTTACTAATAAACGTTGTATAGTGTCTGTATAGTTACACAACGCTTTGTTTCCTTTCGAAAGTCAAATTACTGATGATAGAAAGAGAGAAATCGGTGTGTAACTATTCTTCTATCTGGTATAATACATTTATTAGTAAGGGGGCTAATATATGAATACCTACAATACATACAGGTAAATAAAATAAGTGTCTGTTTGTAATGTCAAAATAACAGCGAAAATAGCTGCGGTTTCCCCCATCTACAAAAGCGGTCCCAAACATGCACCAGATAACTACAGACCTATAGCACTGCTAAGCTCTGTCTCTAAAATATTAGAGAGGATAGTTAATTCCCGTCTTATTTCTTTCATTGATAAAAATCGTCTTATATCTGATAATCAATTTGGTTTCCGAAGGAATAGGTCAACCGAGGATGCTGCAACTCTGCTTACCAATTGTGTCTCCTCTTTCGCGGCGTTCGACACGGTTTCAACTGACCTCCTCATTAAGAAACTAGAATGCATAGGAATACGAGGAATATGCTTTGAATGGTTTAAAAGCTACCTGACAAACCGAAAGCAGTATACAAAAGTAAGCTCTTTCACTAGTGATCAACTTCCCATTGATTTTGGAGTTCCACAGGGTCTTGGTCCCACGCTTTTCATTGTCTATATTAACGACATACTAAACCTTTCCGTAAAGAATGCTGAAATCATAACTTATGCAGATGACACTGCCGTAATATTTCACGGAAAGTCGTGGGAACATGTACACTCCCTAGCAGAAGAGGGATTATATACCAGACGCACACACCACTCACACATCACACACACACACACACACCACACAAAGATCACACATACAAATGTACCATACCAAATCTGAAATCACCTCTCTAGTCTCCACTCTGGTAGTCGTACTCCGAGCCCCAAGATACAGACTAACTGTCTAGTTTGGGGCTCACTAGTTAATACTATATTGTAACCTAGCTGTTGGTAATATTTTAAGTTACTCATGTCGTCTTAACTTGCTGTTAACCAGTGAACCTGCTTATTGTATTACCTGGACAATAAATATTTTTCTATTTTTTCTATACTAAATGCATATGAAAGTATATACGCTACCATAAGTATCTACCGTATGTACTAATATAATAAAAAAAATTTTTTTAATACATTGTCTGTCTGTATGTCTGTTGGCTTATATTCGAAACTTACGAACATTTACGAAATGTCTTATTTAAAAAAAGATAACTGGAAATCTCTGTTTATATGGAAACTTTAAAATAGGTCTAATTTGGCTGTAACACAATTTTTCGAAAACGTGATTTTTTCAGTTATTTAACACTGGCTACATAATCATATACCTAGTGTTAAATAATGAATGGTGGTAAGGAACCCTTCGTTTGTGCGTCTAACTCGCACTTGGCCGGTTTTTTCTATACTTTATAGACGGTATTTAGAGTAGAGGTACTGCGCACCGAGTAGCGCACTCCACAGCCGCATAAAGTTTGGATCGGACTGTATCAGTCCTGTCTTCTGAAAGCCACGTCTGTCATAATAACAGATTTTTCAGTTCCAAATTTCCACATTTTCCTAGACACACTTTTGTCTCATGACCTTCAATGCACATTACCACACACGCTTGTTAGTAAGCAAGTTTTAGTTAATCAGACATTGGCGCCGATTCCCTTGTTCACAAACTAAACTAAATTTAAGTTCAGTGCATCCTTTTCTTTCTATTTCATTAAGAAAAGGACAGAAGATAAATATTAGTTTAGTCCTGTCAAATTAAGATACTCCATAGACAGTTTAGACGTGATTAAAAAATTAGCTACTAAAAATACGTCAATTTACGTCAGGCGCTGACTAATTTGACAGGACTAAACTAATATTTATCTTCTGTCCTTTTCTTAATTAAATAGAAAGAAAAAGATGCACTGAACTTAAATTTAGTTTAGTTTGTGAACAAGGGAATCGGCGCCAATATCGACTAGACTAAACAAATATGTTTTCTAGAAATGTTACAAGCGGAATAAAAAACAGTTTGGCGGTAATGGACAGGGCTTTTTAATGTAATGTTTATAATCATCAGGCAAGGTCGGGTTGGCTTTGAATACGATGCAGCTTTTGAAATGTTTTAATGGAGGAACTGCCATTGAAACCAGTCGGTTATTCATTGGTCATCCACTGATTTTCATCGCATCTCCAGAAATTCGTAAGACTATATAATAGCCAGCCGCATCAAGAAGACGAAGCTACAGGAAGACCCACGCCACTCAATGCACAATTTTAATTCAGTGCCACAGAGGCTTAAAAGTCGCAAAAAAAATCTTGGGTGCGTGAGTGTAGCCGAAGGCAACCCCACCACGGAAAGATGTGATCTTTGGAAAGAACAATTTAAACATCCTGATCTCTTTATTAAACCATCAGAGGGTTCATCTGGGCTTAAGTTACCGTGGCCTACTTGGAACACCTTTAATTGACTTCCTACCCAAGTAGGCCGCAGCAAGGATTACCTACACAAGGGTGGATTGATGGAAGTCACTGACCTCCCGTGTGTATGCGGTGTCTCTCCACAGACCTCACCTCCCCGTATGCCCTGTTACCTGCACACGTGAGGACCTTTAATGACTGCGTCAGCGAACGCTATCCGCGTTACTGAATTTTTGAGTAAACAAATTTAAGAATAAAACTATATGTTTGCCATCGACACGCTAAGAAGAAGATTCATTGGTTAACTAAATCTCGCATCGGCAAATTAAATCTCGCATCGCCAATAAAATCTCGCATCGGAAAATTAAATCTCGCATCGGCAAATTAAATCTCGAATCGCCAATTAAATTTTTAAACAGCTTCCTAAAAACTGAAACTAGCTTTTGCCTGCGGGTTCGCCCGCGTATATATTAGAAATGATCCCACGTCGGGATAAAAAATATCTTATAAATCAAAAAAAGCGTGAAAGGTACAGGCAGACAGACGAACAGACTGGCAGAGTTCATTCGCATTTATAATATGAATACTTAACTATTTATATTTAACTCATCATCATCTGTCTAGCCTTTTCCCAACTACGTTGGGGTCGGCTTCCAGTCTGATCAGATGCAGCTGAATACCAGTATTTTACATAAAGCGACTGCCTATCTGACCTCCACAACCCAGTTACTGGGTAATACGATACACCTTGGTAAGACTGGTTGTCAGACTTTCGGGCTATTGGCAAGGAGGGGTCTTGGTATGTGAAGATGGTCACCCATCCACGGACCAACCGCGGCAAGCGTAGCTTACCCAGATCGATCGACCCGTGCGGCTGTTATTACTTAGCCCCAAGCCCCATAATAACTATAAATAAATATATCAAGGCCCATAAAAACATTATGAAGTATAAAATAAAAACAATTGTTAATGTTACCTACGAAGTACCTATATTGTTTGTAATAGTGGTGGTCCTTATTTACGCTTACCTACATTTCCTAAAAGTTTTTATTTTTTTGTCATAACGAAATATTATGATATTATGACGTACCTATACCCAAACAGCTGACGTGTGCAGACGTCCAAATGTAATTTTTTTTCAGAGCCGACCCATGTCAGTAGGGCCGTTCAAAATGTCAACCTCAAGCCTAAAGTTACGCACATATTCTGAGTTCAACATGACTGTGCTTAACTTGCTTTAACGGTACTTAATATTCAAGCTTTGAATTTCATTTTATTTTATTAAGTATTTAATTAAATTTTGCTTTAGACAATATTCCTTCGTTTATATTAATTTACCCGATTTCGTTGACTTTACATGAACAGTTAGAAACGATTGTTTCGTTACGCACAATATGACCTATAAAGGTCTTCTTTTAATTAGCAAAACTAATAGTGTTCCGAGGAGAAGATTGGCAAAGATATTATAAGAAAAATAAAGTGTAGGTTCAATTGAAACCCTTTTGATTCCGTCTATCTGGATCGAAACACCAACTTTTAGTTGGGCACTGGTATATCGTATACTTGTAGACGGGGAACTTTAAACATAACTATACTGTCTTGACTAACTACCACGTCATACTGTAATTAGTCTATTTTATCAATGTTATCGTCGTACGTGTCTACATTTATCGCTGCCCTTGAACCTTGAATGAATTCGACTGAAAATACGACTTACGATTAAAACGGTATGCTTATTAAAATACACATCTAGAACACTCTTATTATAAAAAGTATGAAAATTAAAGTTTTCTTCTGAAAGAGTCGCCTAAATGGCAAATAAAACTTATTTGATTTCAATGAAATGAAATGATGTTTATTTCTGTAAGATACCTAATATTTTAAAGACAATTTTTCCGTCAATATTTTAAAACTTGACGGCGCCGACATTTCTTAGCTAACTGTTCCCTGAGAAGACATGCCGAAACAAACTGTTAGGTTATTAATAGTCGATTTTAATTAAAGTTGAAAGTGTGAATCTAGCAATTCAAGCCCGTCAAGAAAGACCTTTTCAAGGAAGAGCCATTGCAGCTTTGAGTTGACCTGTCCTGAGAGACGGAATTTCAAACATGTTTGTGTAAGTACAGAGGCCAGCACATCAAGCTACCCCAATCTTTCAAATTTCTTTCATAGATTTTCAACTTTACCACAAAGGTATAAGGTTCATATTCAATTGGGAAAATTTTACAGATTGGGGTAGGTTGATGTGCTGGCCTCTGTACGTCTGTTGGGATAACCTGAAGTGGATAAAGAATTCTTTCAAAAATATTATCCAGCTCGAACACGTGGTAACACTTCGGTAAATTCAATGAAAACAAAAATATAAATAATCGTGGCGCTTTGCTTTGCCAAATAATAATATTTAGTTATATTATGACTCATCCAAATAATCTGTTTCTGAAGTAGTCTGACGTACAAAATGGCCTTCAAATGTCAGGAGAGAACGAACGAACTTGTTAAATACACACATCAAAAGTGTCTAGGGATCAAGCATTTTTATGCGGATTTCTTGAGATTGAGATGTGGCTTTGTAATAAATTTATGATTTTATAAATTTATATGGATCCTTTTTGGTGCATTTCATAATTTGAATCAGGAACTGTGAATCAAATTCGAGTAAAAGATGAAAATCAGCTGTCAATATTTTCCCTATAAAAACATACAACGCATTGAAGACATTATTAGTGCTACTGTTTCCCTACTACTGATTAAAACCAACGTTATTATGGAGCGGCGACGTCATTTAAGCAGGGAAGAAATGCTCAGAGCCGTGGGAATGATAGAAGCTGGTTCCCGGCAACGTACTGTGGCTTTAGCTCTGAATACAAGTCAGAGTGTTATCAGTCGACTTTGGACACGTTACCGAAGCACTGGTACAGTGGCTGAGCGCCATGGAGGACGGTATCGCTGCACCACACGGAGACAAGACCGATACATTCAAATCTTAACTCGAAGAGCTCCAACAATAACCGCCATGATGTTAGCCGTGAGGCTTCATCACTCTTCAGGGAACTTAATTAGCGACCAAACAGTCAGAAACCGCTTGCATGAAGTGAACCTTCATTCCCGAAGACCGCTACGGGTACCACCTATAGCAATGCACAATCGTAGGATTCGATATCAATGGGCTCTTGAACACAGAAATTGGGCAGAAGAACAATGGCGTTTCGTGTGCTTTTCTGATGAGTCTCGTTTTGGTATGAGACCGGATACAAGACGTATACGACACTGGAGCACCCCTGGACGCCAACAGCGATTAAAATCCTGCCAGGAAGTCCATCCTTATAGTGGTGGAACCATCATGGTATGGGCGGGTATTTGGATCGGCGGAAGAACTGAGTTGATTTGGATCAGAGGCAACCTCAACGCTCAAATTTATGCTGAGACGATTGTATCAGACGTCATCGTTCCTCTACAAGTGCAAATCGGTCCCTTATTTCAGTTAATGCATGATAATGCACGACCGCACACCGCAAGAGTTGTAAGACAGACTCTCGCCGCAGCTAACATCAATGTCCTGCCCTGGCCTGCTCAGTCGCCAGACTTGAACCCGATTGAGCATGCATGGGATATGCTACAGAGAAGAGCTCTGCCGAATATGGAGGGTATCCAGTCGCAAGAAGACCTTTTTTTGTTGTTGCAACGAACATGGGCGGCCATTCCACAGCGTGATTTGGATGAACTCATTTTGAGTATGCCAAACCGATGTTCTTGTGTTGTTAGTGTTCGCGGTAGAAACACGGATTATTAATTGTTTAAGTTACCCAATAAAATTTTAAAGAAAACTGTTATTTCAGTCTTTTTTTCGAACTTTTGTGTTAGTGGTTCAAATGTCAAAAATCCCTTTATTAGGAAAATGGCAAATTTCTTTATTAATGCAAAGGTGACTTGGTTTATCGTTACTGTGACAAACGAAAACACTTTATTTGATGAATCCTTAAAGAAAATTTTAATTAATATCAATCAGGAGAAAAGTTATTGCAAAAATATATGTTGATCCCTAGACACTTTTGATGTGTGTAGTTTTAATTTTGAAAGAACTTTAGATTTTGTTACGTATGTATTTTTATGTTGAGGTTCTTCAAGATCTGTGAGTTGAAACAGAGGTGTTAACGAAAAACCGAGTGTAAAACTTCCAACTTGAGGCCAATAATGTTTTCACTGCTGGAACACAAGCCTCCTCTCTATGAAATGGATAGGCTGTAATCTACCACGCAGATACCGTGTAGATGTCACATGTTTTAGATTTTTTGTTTCTAGGACACGCTGGTTTCCTCAAGATGTTTTCCTTCACCGTTTTGTGAGCAGTGGTGATGAAATCATTTACACAAAGTAAAGCGCCTGCTTGGGTTCGAACCTACGACCTACAACCCTTAAGTCGGGGCCGTTACCACTGAGCCACCACTGCTCCTCGATAGATTGATAAGTGAAGTTTAATTCTTTAAAATTCATTTAGGATATTATCCAAAGGATTATACATATTTCTGCTCATGACGTCACCAAGCTTACTGCATGGCAACATTAATTTCCTAAAAGACAATATAAGCGTACCTATTAGGACAGACAAAGCTCCATTTCAAAAGAAATCGGGCATTTTTGCCCTATAAAACTTTGTTTTTGCCTAACATCAACTCTGACAAACTCATTATAAGTTTTTTTTTGTTTTGAGGGTAATCTTACAAGAATCTCGGGTAAGAGTACGCGAAAATTTTGGATTTTCTTTTTCATCGCATGCCTGTCCCTTCATATGGATATTGTGATCATAAATGTAGGGCTGGTGGATTAGATTGCGCCGTTTTGAATTTTATATTTTTCTGTTCGGATATTTTTTGGTTCTTCGAGCCGGCAATTTTTTCGTTACGGCAATTTTTATCAATATTATGAGTCCCTAAGTTAAGATTTTATTTCTGTAAGTAGGTTTGTCAATCATATTATAATATTAGATGAGGTCCGCGTTTCCTATTCGACAAGAAACACCGAAACAAACTCAGAGAACACAATTCCTTTTAACCAATTATGTACAGCAGCATCATGAGCATGACATTTATTTTAAAACAAAATACAGGGTATAAATAGACACATCACATAGCCGTCGACTACGCATTCTGTAACTATTAGTTATTCTGTGATCAAACTAAGTAACATTCCACAAAAATAATTGCTGGAAAACGACTTTTATTTTTGGTGCGACAATTTGCTGTTTGCAGTAGTGCGCAATGTAACGCACACTTATGGCTGGTATTTAAAGGTGTTTCATAACATTTAAAAACTCGTGTTCGTCAAAAAAACGTCAGTAAAAGTTGGAATTTTGACCTTCAATATTTCCGTAGCCAGAACTTTCTCAGGTATACCTGGAAAACACAAGGCCCAGTGCAAAAAAAAAATTTGAATGACGGGATCGACGAGTGACTCTCGGCTTCGTTAAGTGTGTTTTATACCCGTTATTTCGATACCGATATCGTCCCGCATTGGTGCTAAGACCTCCTCTCATTAAATTGTACTCGGAAGCCCTAGCTGATGAAAAATACGCGAAATTAAAACTTGAAACCCCAACCGAACAAACTCTCAATAAAACGTTACGACAAAAGCTGGAAAATCGCAGTAGAGCTGATTCGCGGATGACGCTATTCAATTGTTCACGAGTCATTGCACTGGTGAGCTTACCTAAGTGAGCCAATGACAGCTCATTTACTTGCCTATTCAGCTTAGGCGATAGACACACGATCGACTAATCGAATGAAACAATTTAGTTGCGATTTGCGGTACCAATGTGATGTGAGATTTCTCAAATTGGATCGTTATATAGATATCCACAAGTTCTAATAAATGATAATAAAATCTTTATTAAGAGTAACGATGAGACTCATACAGTATTAGTAACAATAAAATAAAAAACTTACAACTATGTTAGTGATGCAATTACAACAACAATTACACAAAGACAACAAAATAAGAGTTATTCCGGTCAGATCCCCTGAACTCCCCCCCACCACCCCCTCGATCCCCTGCTAGTTCTTTTTAATCTCTGTCTTATCCACTATAAACTTTCTCATTCCGGTTTGATCCGCTTTTTCTTTTGTTTTTATTCTTAAAGGATCGTCAGTAACAAAAATAAGTACAGGGTTTAATCACTGCTTCCGCAATTTACATTAAAACCTACGTATAATAAGGTTATAATAGCTACATTATATATTTTTATGTTGTTACGCTGCTGCAGCTGAAATAACACTGCCCTAGCTGAACCAACAGATTTACACACTTTCATTTTGATTGATTCTTATCGGATACAAACCTGTTATTTAAATTAGGCACCGTCTTCTCCTCGATTTCGACCTCCAGTTTTTTTTACCATAGATCTAAAAACAGAAAGAAAAAAAAAATTGTGACTCGTAAAGATTGCGAGTGAGCGTGAGTTAAACACAAAAAAAAACAAAGTTAAACGTTACGTTACGTTTAATTACGTTGCATTTAACTTATGCGCTTAAAAATAATGTTCGCTATTGAAGATAAGAAAGAGTCAGATACGTTCTTGCTTTTCTTTCTCGCTCTTATCAGAAATAGCATTAGGTACTTACATTAGGCATGACTGTGGCAATATTTCTTCCAATCCCCTGCGCTCCCCTTCTGATGAATGGGGGTGTTACGGTCCCCTTTATACGCAGAATAAGTTAAAATGAATACCTAATTGGATATTAGGACACACATTGTACATTTAAAGTGGGAAATGTTCATGTTTTTGAGGCGAATACTTCTATAGGAACACTTTGAGGTATTTTCAGCAGTGAACCAAGCTGAACCGTCACGCTCGGTACCCTTCTACCCTCTTGTCTGCTCAACAACGTAAATAACGCAATGAACGTTGTTGAAGTTTCAAAATGAAATCCATTACCACTGATAATTTGTTAAGCAATTGCTCCGCTGCTGGTCGGTGACGCTGAATCGCGTACATTCGGCTCCAGTCGTAAGTTTTTACTTCATTGCGTGGTCAAAAGCACTCACCCTCTTTTTTAGTAACTTGCATGTTTTGAGCTTAATATACAAGCTTATCACGCAGACGCACACATTTACAGGTCTACAGACGGAATACACATAAATAAACTGTCATTATTGGTCCCTCAGTCACCGGCAGATAGTTATGAACGTGGAAAACAGTTGCTGCAAAATAGGTAATCACATTTTGAGAAAAAAGTTAGTGAAGGTACGCCAAATTTTAGTCAAAAGTGAACAGGCATCTTCTGGGCACGCTCGTTCCATCATAGACCTCATCCATCGCTTTCCATCAAGAGCAGGCTCACTACGCAATAAAAAAAAAAACTCTACCCTAGCTAGTAATCTATTTATCTATACCTACATTAATAAACTAAAGTCGCTTTTTGTGTGCTGGTAATCAGCTGCATCGGGTTAGACTCAAAGCGGTCCTCAATAAAGAAATGTCGATGTTTGATGATAGAAAGAAAGAATTTTCTTTCTTTCTTTTCTTTCATTCTTTCTAAAGAAATGTCGATGTTTGATGATAAAAACCATGCGAAGCAGGGGCGGGTCGCTAGCTTACGCATAAAAGTGAAAATCGAAGTCCCGAGTAAGGTAATCCGACCCGTAAAGTTAGCACAATCAGTCGGACATTCCTTCCAACCGTTCCAACCTTCCAAACGTTGCTAATACTATTGGGTTAGGTCTATAAGAATGTCAGCGGTATGCCAGACATGCCCCAGCTCTGTAATATGTTTAGGGCAAGGCCGGCTTTTCCGCCCTGCGCAATAATAAACTATTCGGTGTTATTTATTGAAGACTTCTATTGTAATGGATTTGGTTGGTAATGTTGGATTTCATTAGATACACAGACGTGTTTATTCCCAACACACATACATAACATAACATCACGCCTGTATTTCAGGCCCCAAAGGGTTAAGCAGCGGTTTACCAATAGACAGCACACATAAATAAATGGTACAACACTTTTAAATCCCTTATACAGGGTTTATTTTCAAAGACCAGCCAAAAAGGGTGTGACAATCAAACTGAACAACTTTCTTCATGGGACCAATATGGTAATCGCGAAAAATTTATCAACTGTTCCATAGAAAACTTCAATACCTACTCGTCCTTAACGTATGGGACGACTGAATTTTTATTCGCGATTACGATGTTGGTCCCATGGAGAAAGTTGTTCAGTTTGATGGTCTGTACCACACCCTTAAAGAATGATGGGCATTTTTCTATGGAGTCTGGCCTGATGACAAATAGAGTTCTAATGCTTGTCAACTTATTGCTTATAACCGGCAATTACTTGGTATGTACAAGTCTTGGTATGTAAAAATGGTCGCCCATCCAGAGACCAACCGCGCCAAGCACAGCTTAACCTGATCGATAGACCCGTGTAGGTGTTATTACTTAACCATGTGCCCCCTCAATGTTAAACTCAATAACTAATATTATTGAGAACTGCAGTGAACATTAGCGTCATAAACTAATACGTTTACATGGTACTTGCAGGTCTGATATCTCTTTAACCCGGTATTTCACAGCCTTCTGCTCATAATGAAAATTGATGCTTATGATATAAACTTTCATTTGATGTATATTATATGTGGTTTCTATTGGACATATTGGCCAAAACGCCCATCATTCTTTGGCTGGTCTTTGAAGTCTAACCCTGTGTATTTTTTGGGCATTAACAGGGCTCAAACCCAGAGTCGAACTAAAATCATCATTATAATTTCAGCCGAAAGACGACTTCTGCTTGGCATAGACCTCCCCCAAGCGTCACCACATCGACCGGTCCTGTGTTTTGCGCATCCAGCGGAATTCTGCGACCGTCACCGGGTTATTGAATATGACAATGCGACAAATTTATCAAAACTTGACAAAACTGATACATTTTCACTACAGGTGCTCTCGGAAAACTATGAAAAATAACTTGTAAAATAGTCGAGCTGACGGGTTGCCACCTGGTGCCGTATAATGACGTTTTAATGCCATTATGATTTTAGTGCGAGGGAGAGATGGAGCTATGCACGACCGATAGCACCATCCCTTTTTCCGGACTGGAATCATGATGGCATTAATACTTCTTATATGGCCCCTGTCGGTTTTTATTTATCGATCCAAATTATGGATTCCAACACTGCGCCTTTTAGTACGCGCGGCCATTTCAGATTATTTGGCCACATCGGCCATCCGTTCTGCCCCGCCCAGTCACTTAAGTTTGGCAATAAAAAAATAAAATAACCCTTAAACACACAACCAGCAAAAGAAGTTCAATTCAGCAAACGAACTGCCCTAATTCCTTTAATATTATTAGTAAGAGTGCCAATCGGCCCATTTTCAATAATAAATTGTCACTTATAATCGAATTCGCATGCAAAATAGGCTTCATTATAGTGGTTGCCACATTGCCCTCCGCTGCCGAGCTATCAGCCCGGGGCTACCCAACCGTGGCTTAAACTCATCCCGTTTAGATTGCTACCGGATTGCGTTCAAATTATATCATGATTCAGTTAAAAAGCCCGTTTTGTGAGAGATATAAATAACTGGAGAATTGAAGTTATAAAGTGTCGTTTTTAAACTGGAAAATTGTCTAAAAGTAGATTTGATTCCTTTGCCTTTTGATATTGGTTTGAGGGGCTCGTGGCTAAATAATAACAGCGGTACTGACTGGGTTCAACCCTACGACCTACAATTCGTAAGTAGCTGCCTTTACCACTGGGCCACCACTGCTTACTACTGACACTTAACTAAGTAATTATAATTATGTGTCAGTGTGACATTTAACAATGCAGAAAATACTTGATCTGAAGGCCAATTCTCGTAGTTTAAATCGTTCAAAATCTAGTCGCAGTCTCATCTCGGCAACAAACAAATGTCAAAAACTTGTCAAAAATGTAGGGAGATTAGAGGTATTTTTGACAGATTGAGACAGATCAGACTGTGAACGTTCTAAAACTAACGAGAATTGCCGCTCTGAGCCTTGACAAAATAATGACAATCGGCTTAACATTGATATAAGCTGGCGCCTACTCACTTACATTATTTGTACCCTTGCTCGCATCGCATCGCATCGCCCCGGGGTACTACTTTGTTTTCGCTTAGCGTTCTTTCTTGCTTTAGCGAGATGTTAAATATCATATATAGCCTTCCTCAAGAACTTGGCTATCAAATGCAGAAATATTTTTACAAATCCGTTTGGTAGTTTTAGATATTAACGCGTTCAAACAAACAAACTCTTCAGCTTTATTATTCGTATATTGATAAGGCTATATTTTATTGAGTCCAAATAAACGTTATTATTATTTTAAGCTATTCGGTAGCTTATGTCAGTCACATACATTTTTGTCTTTTCTATAATCGTTATCGCTGATATTCGAGGCTTTCTTGCCCGTTCTTCTCCATACAGGTATCTACGTTTTGGAATGGGCAACTAGCTTCAACATTTTGACTAACTGACCGGCTCTATTAATTCAAAATTGCCTTGATGGTTTAATTGAAATAAATGCTTTGAGTTTTAAATAGAATTTCAATGTGGTTATGTTAATAATTTGACGTAAGAAAATAATAATTGTCTAAACCAATACTTATAGTATTTTAGAATTCCCAAACTTAACCCACAAAATGAATGATAGTCAGTTTGAAAATGAAGTTTTTACGACCGTCACTACACAAAGTGAATTTAATATTCTTTTCGCAATTTTCCTGTACGTTTAGACTGCTAAAAACGTCATCTATCACACAATACTTCGTACTTATTCCTCGGAGCAAAGTTCAAACATTTGAAGTAAATTGGAACTGTCAAATACGGGGTCTTCGCCATGAGCGGGACTACGTGTTGTGAATACTACAAGCTTCAGTGAGTAACCTTAGATAAGATGGGACGATGTCATTCATTCTGTCTTCACAATAAATTTAACATTGTTTTTGGGGTCAATACCTAGACTAGGTATTTATATTAAACCATTAATTCATATTTATTACAGTTTGTAATGGCAGTCATGTGATTTGGTTTAAATATGTTTTTTTTATTTTTAATATTGTACTAGTTTAATACTTTTATATATTTTGATAATGTGAGAATATTATGGGCCTTTTAGACTGTAGATTTTTAGACCATTTTCTATATTTTTAGTTATCCTGGTACTTGTTGACAGTGCTCCTAATACCTATTCTAAACATTGTAGAAGCCAATCATTTTTAAACGAGTACCCGTGGAGTTTCTTTCCGACTCTTCTCCATAGGAAACGACCAATTGGACCCGTGCACCTAGCTTCTGACGTTTCACTAGTGCTCATGTAGGTTTATATGAAATAAAATTTTTGTATTTTTATTGAAAGAGACGAAGGTGCCTGGAGTTTTTGAGAAAAATCCTGTGTTACATGCCAATGGTACACTATGGTGGATGTTCAGTGGCGTGCACAGAGATTTCAGACAGGGTATGCACAAAAAAATCGTGGCTGATTATAATTTACTATTTAAACACACTTTGCCGCCAGCACAGGTCTCACATGTATAATTTTCCATTTTTTACTTACTAAATAATTACTCGTCAATCACTAGCGTATAGCGCCAAGAAAAACAATATGGCGAAAAAAACTTTGCAATTTATTACGTTACGAACTAATTAGTCGGTCATTTGGTCAATCCGACTAAAAAAAGTCCACCCTCTGCAATCAACAATTAAGCGGTGCTTGGTTCTCAATTTTGAATGGTTTGTAATGTAAGCTATGCTTCTACTGGTTCTCAATTTTGAACGGTTTGTAATGTAAGCTATGCTTCTAAAACTCCAACACGCGCACACAGTCACATTTTTGCTGTGTACTACACGAGATGCGTTGTATGAAGAATAAGCAAGGCGTAGTATTGCTTTTGCTCACGGGAGCGCTGCCTGCGTGGGTGGCGGGTGTTCGCAACTCCAACGAGTTAGTTCCAAAAAAAGTCATAGATGGCACGAAGCTAAATTACCAGGTTTTTTTTTCATTATAGTTAATTATCATTTAGATGGGCATGTATGTATGGGACTACAGGGTATGCAGAGCATATTTGCATGTATGGAGTGCACGCCACTGTGGATGTTGTAATGCAAAGATTCATGTGATTAACAGTGCCTAAATATTATTTATCTTGACTTTAAACAACTTTTTACAATTTTTTTTTTTAACAGCTGTCAATTTGTGTTCGCGAAAGACACTTACGCGAAAAGATATTTTCGCGAATGGACATTTGAAATGAGATTTCTTCATAATTTCACGTCTGTATTCTTTCAAAGGGTTGGGCAGGGATATGTGCCTACTGTGAATTACACGATTTCACCAGACATGTTGAATTCACAGACAGAATGGTTGTGGCGTCAATACCTACTTATTGTCATACTTTTTTAATATCCTATTTTGTTTTTGTTTTCGACATGGGTGGGAGGATTTTTGAGGTTACTGATAAAATTATCGGTGTCAGCGCCCTCGAAAACCATGAAAATAACACCCGTGTCCTTTCGCGCAATGGATTCGGGTAAGTGTCTATCGAGCAAAATTCCATTCGACAAAAGTCCATTCGCGCAAAAGTCCATTCATTTTTGTAAGTTCTTCCTTAGGCTAACACGCTTTTTTTAAGTATACCTACTGTATTTCCTATTCAAAATCACTAAAAATCATCAATTTGCAGCGCAATTACATACATAATTGTGCTGCAAATTGATGATTTTTAATGTGGCCCGGGCGTAATAAACAATATTTACTTCTTGATCTACAATTATTATTTTTATTGAAATTAATTGGCAACTCCATTTAACTTAGGTAAAGGTACAAAGTCAATTTACAATATCCACTTCTGTCTCGATTCTCGAGCAATAATCAAAGCTACGACAAAATGGCGCCGATCGTCAGTTCGACAAATTAAATTAAGAGCGAGATTTCAACCAATTCGTTAATTAAGTTTCGTATCCGAGTCGCACGTAACATCTTTTTGATCATGTCGGCACTCTACTCGATTACAGATCGCTTGAAATAGGTGATGAGTTTGACGTGTGTGTTCGTGTTAGAGTGAATTTGTTACCAAATTATAGGAAATGAAAATGAGACAAAAAAATACAAAGGAAAGGAAAAAAAAATGAAAAAAGAAAGGAAATGCAATGGAAATGTATGTTTGTATAAGCGTATAACTTTTCTTTCGTCAAAGTCAATAATTTATTTCAAGTAGGTACCTAGGTTATAAGGCACTTTCCAACGACAAAATTTACAAGAAAATAGCATTGATTCTAGTTTTCCCTTCCAAAAGGTAGTTTCGTATAGAGCAGAAATGGGCAAGAAACTCCATAGTTATTCTTTTAAAACATTTTTGTAGTTGTTTATCATCTGAATAGCCTTTTCCCAACTATGTTAGAGTCGGCTTCCAGTCTAACCGGATGCAAAAATTACTATCCTAAAATAGGATAGCAATGACAGATGACTTAATTATATTGATAGATAAGTACATGGTGCCCA
Organism: Gortyna flavago; assembly: GCA_963669345.1. Classification (NCBI taxonomy): domain Eukaryota; kingdom Metazoa; phylum Arthropoda; class Insecta; order Lepidoptera; family Noctuidae; genus Gortyna; species Gortyna flavago. The sequence goes on along the minus strand of OY770136.1, from coordinate 2,700,431 downwards.
GTAACTGAGTGGTGTAGGTCAGATAGGCAGTCGCTCCAAGTAAAATACCTACTGGTATTCAGCTGCAGATTCGGTTAGACTGGTAGCGGACCCCAAGATAGTTGGAAAAAGGCAGACAGATGTTATATTGTATGTAAAGATGGTAACCCATCCACCGACCAACCGCGGCAAGCGTAGCTTAAGCTGATCGATCGACCTGTACGGCTGTTGTTACTTAGCCACAAGCCCCTCAAAAATAAAAGCACAATCATGAAGATAAATTATTCGACAACAATAAAACCGACAACTATTTTTCATTACGCTTCGTTTGAAAAGAAGGATAAGCAGTTACTATGTCACAAACAGCCTTTTGTTCAACAAATTGTTATTAAAATCCATTTTGCTTATATAATGTATTTTCCGTGAACATTCCGGTTGTAGAGTTTGCAAAAATGGTTTCATAAATTCTTTTGCAAAACTTTTATTAATTTATTTAGTTTTTATTATTATTATTTTTTTATTAATTTATTTATTTATCGGAAAAACGAGTAAATGTTGGTCAGTAATAAAATGTACTTTCAGGAATTAAATTCTTTGTTTTAAGTCATATTTCAACTATTTTGGAAGATCCGTCCTATTTTCACATAATTTTTTTTATTAAAATAAGTATTTTTATTGTTACAGGTATGTTTCTACATTTTAAACCTACATCATTATAAGTAAGTACAGAAAAAGTACTTTGTGTAAATAATTTCATCACCACTGCTCTTAAAACGGTGAAGGAAAACATCGAGAAGAAACCGGCAAGTCCCATAAATGCGGGCCCGCGTGGTGGATTACGGCCCACTCCCTCTCACCGAAGAGGTCTATATTATGTGCAGTAGTGGAAACATTATACGCTGATTATGCTACAGAAAAAAAAAAATTATACAAACGGAATTGATAACCTCCTCCTTCTTTTGAAGTCGGTTAAAAAGACGTTATTTTTAATGAAACGTCTAAATGAAATCCACCGAAGAAAGCCAAATACAGAAAATAATTTTGCTGTCCCTAAAACTAATCCCGCCGCAGAAATCCTAATTAATATCCGACGATTGTTTTGCTGATAAAGGATCTTAAGTTGATTTAATAAAATCTAAAGACGATAAAATAAAAGTTCTAGGTTTTTTTTTTGGGGTCAACGACCAGTGGTAGTGTTGTTACTTGAAGTTTGAGTAAAGAAAATCTGATTTCTTTTGTGTAATCGTATTTAGATTCGATAGCGATACCTGTCACATCTGCAGAGTTTTGCTAGCTAATTTAATTTGACCATATATAAATACAAAGCTGACTAACTGACTTTGAATTTATATAAGTACTTAGTTTAAATTACATAATTTTTGTCAAATCACCAATGAAATCAGTCTTTATTTTTAAAGGATGGGAAATCATCAAATGACCCCTCGTAGTTCCCAAAGGATGTCGAGATGTTATTTAAAGTCTAATGTAAGAAATAGTCTACACTCAGTGGTAACGCCCCTGACCTATGTGTCGTGGGTTAGGACCCAACCAGGCACTTTAGTTTATGTAGTTATTTTAGCACCACTGCACACTGCTGTGACATCTACGTGGATTAGGGCCCACTTCCTGTGGTCTGTGACCCAGCTGTGGGAACGCTATAAGCTGGTTATGCTATAAAGCCATTAATCGTACTAGCAGCAGGCTGAAGTCTGATTAGTTCCAAGCTGCTACTGTAAAATGCCCTACATTGGAAAAATTCAATTACACTTCGTACGGGGATCGAACCCACTTAAAAAATTATAGTAAATCATTTACCTTATTAAAATAATAAAAGTGCCCAAATCGAGAGCTGTCATTTGTCACAGGAACGTGAATAAATAGCACCTCATTTGTTATTGGAGAAGAAATTCAACTATCAATACTAAAAATATCTTGAAAAATGACGCTGGAAATAGAATAAATCTAGTAAATTTTTAAATTTTAGGCGTCACAGAATTCCTAGGCTTCCTTATGATTTTGAAACCTAGTTAACTTGAGCGCACTGACTCGCCTTCCTCAGAAGTTTTTTTGATAAATATATCTACATCATTTTACAGTGCTGATAAAATGTGAAAAATATTTTAAAGGCAGGTTATTTTCTCTCGTGTAATCGTATTTTAGTTTAAGAAAATGTAAATATATTTTACTTATTTGGTAAATTTTAGATTTGCCAGTAAGTAGGTAAAAATAACAAATTGATAAGAGGATTACATTCATTAATTTTAGCTGACGACTGTGAATGCTGCGGAAAATTGCCATTCATTGTTTCTGTGGTACATATAGCTAGACGTCAAGCTATACATAACCAGTATAAGCTGACTTCTGACCATATACGAAAAACCCATACAATGCGAGATCAGCTAAAATTGGAAATGTATTGCTTGATATGTAGCCGTGTGTAAAATAATAACAACTAGCGGCCGCTTCGCACGGTTGCAATTTTTTTTTCGTATTTACGAATTTTTTTTTTATACAAACCTTTTCCCGGCAATACCGAACATAACAAAAAAAGAATTATCCAATTTGGTGCAGCCGTTCGGAAGTCATGCGCGTACATACATTGCGGCGATTCATTTTTATTTATTTAAATAGATTTAAACAATTAAAAAAAACAACTGAAAATTTTGCGAAATATGAATATAAACTACAATGATCTGTGCCTACCCCAGCTGAGTTAGCTATGTTTCATATATGCTTGATTGTTCATTATGCAGTCTGTGACCACAACTTTATGCCTTGATAATAGGTATCTGGGTAATTTATTTATATAATTAATACTTCAAGCACATAAATGTACAGAGGCGGACTTAATGCCATAGGCATTTTCTACCAATCAACCTTTGGGTGATGCAGAGACAAACAGTGGTAGATGCAATCATGAAAATTGAAGAATAAATATTTTAAATATAAAGATACGCATAAACCTATTAAAACTATGAATATAATATATAACTAATTACATATAGCTAAAAGCACAAATAATAATTAATAAATATATAACATTATTTTGGTAATTGGCACATGATTCAAGATCAAATGGCTAGATTGTGCCTTGTTTGGACCCCATTAATTAAACGTCCTGTAAGCCTCTTCTGTGGGCCTTAAACTTGGAATAAATGTCCTTGACTTGTAAAGTTTGTGAAATAGGGGAAAATGGTTGGGCAAAGTAATGGGAGGAATCATGTTGGTTCTGCCGAAATAGATAATCTCTCTGTTGGATTGTAAAGTTACGCTTAGTGCTGAATTCTTCTGTTAGCCTGTCCTCCGCCTTCCTTCTCCAGCCTGTCTCATCCATTTCCTGAAGGTCATCAGTCCATCTAGCTAGGGCGTCTCAAGCTACGCTTGCACACACGCGGTCTCCACTTCAGGACTCGTCTGCTCCACCGGCCATCGGTTCTTTGGCAAACATAGCCAGCCCACTGCCACTTTAGTTTGCTTAATCTGCAAGCGATGTCTGTAACTCCGGTTCTTTTCCAGACAATTTAATTTCTGATTTTATCCTTCAAAGAAACTCCAAGCATGGCCTGCTCCATAGACCTTGGTTTTGTGAACCAGCCCGACTGTCAGTGTCCACGTTTCGGCACCATATGACTCGTAGCAGGCAGGACGCACTAGTTGGGCATATGAATGACCATAATTGCTGTTTCTGAAGGTGATGTTAACGATACTTTTCACGAAACAATAATATTTCTGATTAGGTATGTGTTGTTACGATTACAAAATGAAAGTAAACTGACAAGTTCTCTACGGTACGATGCTTATTTTCTTTGTTTTGCAACAAAACTTGTGCACAAGCGTGTGCCAAATGGCTGAAGCAATGAAATAACAATATGTTTGTGAAATGTTCAGCGAGTCGGTTTATATTAGTTGGTGGTAGGAGTAAACATATTCCGCTCAGTTCTTATATCTCACCGAGCGATATAAAACTTTTTTTTAAATAATAATGATTGATTCTAGTTCTTTTAATAGAAGCGTTGTGACCTTGTGAGTGTTGTGTTCACAACAAAATAACTAACTATAGGTACTAATAATAAAGTATGTTTGTTTGAACGCGCCAATCTCTGGAACTTCCAGTCGGATTTAAAAATATATGTTTGCTCTTGATAGCCTTATTCTTGAGGAAGGCTATCAAAACTTAACATGACGATAGGGCCCGCAAAAACAAAAAAAAATAGAAAGAACGAAGTAATAGCGCGGGCAGGCGATGCGATGCGACGAGGTGTGTCGGGGGAATAAAAAAAATCACGCGCACATTTTTTTTTTTTACAAAATTTATCTACTGCACCCTTTCTCCCTTTCTTTATTCACATTCATGTATTTGCCACGCATGCGCTATGCAGCTACATAGTACTATACGTGACTGACACCTTTTTTTTTTTTTAAGTATGGGAAATCATCAAATGACCCCTCCCGCTCTGGGTGGAGCGGAAGGGAGTGTCAGACTCTTACTGACTATAACCCATCCGTGTTCCTTCCTTAGCCCTTTATGTTCCGGGGCAGCGGTAACCCTTTCGGACAATCCCGCTGCCCCGGCAGGCTTCGGCCCTGACGGGCCCCTCCTTGTCTGCTGACATCTCTTTGAGGCGCGCGTGGAACACATACGCGCCGTCCGGCACGGGCCTGGTCCTGATCGGACGGCGAGCTACCCATTACTCGCCGTCCGCAGGCCCGCGCCTACGGTGGCCGGGAGTCGTCACGCGGCTCCCGACGCCCGGGGCGTCTACCGCGGCGACTGGGACGGGCGGCTCTCTCAGCTCTCTCCCTCGCCCATCCCGCCACCTCCTTCGCTAGCATGACTGCTTCGCAGAAGGAGGTGACTGCCTCCCACTCCCTCTCGCCCCGGACCATGGCTTGGACCAGGGCCGGGCGCGAGAGGTCGCCGCCGCTGCCGATCGCCTCTACGAGGACACGGCGGTGCTCTGCCCAAGCGGGACAGACCTCCACCGTGTGCTCCACCGTGTCCTCTGGGCGATCCTCGCAATGGTGACACCCGGGCGTTTCCTCCCGCCTGATTATGTGCAGGAACCTCCCGAAACATCCGTGTCCGGTGAGGACCTACGTCAGGCGGTAGGTGAGGGCGCCGTGACGCCTCTCTAGCCACTCCTCAAAGAGGGGCCTTACCGCCGCTATCGCGGCGTGCCCTGTGACTGACCCCTTAGAAGGACTTGATCAATTTATTTAGTTTTCTATTTTTATTCTGAAACTAGCTGTGCCCGCGACTTCGTTCGCGTGGATGTCGCAAAACAACAGGTAATGTGTCGCTTAGGAAAGGTGTAATTGCCACTCCTTCATTGAAAAGGAAGAATCATCAGATCTTGCCTGGTAACGCTTTCCTTACCTAGGGTTCGCTACCACGGCCCTTTCGACTGCAATCACTGCGTCTTCATGGTTCATAATGACAATGCGACGAAGTGTCACTTTGATTTTTGAGAATAAATTAAAATAAAAGCGCCTGCTCGAGGCTGATTATCTAACCAAACAGCCATAATTATGTCCATTAATGGTATTCTAAGACAGACGCAAAATATTTTTTTTATTTTGCGTCTGTCTTAGAATACCAACTTGTAAAATCATATCACCATTTTATCTATATCTGAGATTAGTAGGTGAAGTTTGAAGTTAGTTTTTCTAAGTCTTGGTTTCTTCTCTATGGTAAATTTAGAATTTCTTAACTTGGTATTGAAGATAGTATATATACCTACCAATATTATGCCTTATAAAGCATCGAGATATCTAGATGATAAAAGGAAGAATACATTAATGGTAAGAGCTTCTACATAAAGTTGCCCGTGTAAAAACAACCCATTAAACTTTGGTTATATTTGACACCGGCCGCCATTTACTACGAAGATGAAACCCATGAAAACTTTAGACATGATTTTGATTTAGACCTTATACTGCCGAAAACCAGAAAAAAAATTGTAAAGATAATTACAAAAAAATATAACCGACTTCCATAAAAAACCCTACAAAGTGCATAATAACCTTAGTTTGGGAAGACGTTGCGCGTTGGCAAGAAATTACAGACTTCTGAAACCAAAGGTCTATTGCACTTTGAAGTGTGTTTTTAAGTCGGTTGTATTTTATTTCATTTCATGATAAAAAAAGAAAAAGAAAATTGCAGCCGCCATCTTCGATTTTCATTTTGACGTCACAATCGGCTTCAGCACTCTCGACAACCATGAAAACGACACACACTACGAATGTTTCGATTTGCAACCGCCATCTTGGACTTTCATTTTAACCAGTACTGAAACGGTTTACCAACAGTCGATTGGTCCATGAACCGTTGGTCAACACCATTAACTTTTCATCCAAAGGACTTGTGACCCACGAACGTTTCCCCAACAGAACTCTACGTCAGTGAATGCTTAACCAACAGAATGTTTTGACCAATAACTTTTCACCCCAAAGAACATTTGACCCATGTCAAATAGAACTAAGGATGCAAGGGCGAGCGAAGTGAGCTCGGGACTTGGGGCACCCCGACTCAGACAGGTAGGGTTCGAGGGGATGATGGCGGCTCAAATGAGCGAGCAAAGCGAGCGAAGGGCACCCCAAGGTTAGGCTTGGTTAGGTTACTTTATACCCTTTTCACAGAAATAAAGGACTACGTCTTATTATTATTTTACTTTCACCTTTCCCGGCGTCTGTTGGCCTTGTTCTTTGGGTGAAAAGTTATTGGTCAAAACATTCTGTGGGTAAAGCATTCACTGACGTAGAGTTATGTTGGCAAAACGTTCGTGGGTGAAAAGTCCTTTGGAAAAAAGTTAATGGTTTAAAGATAATGTTCACCAACGGTTCATGGGCCAATCGACAATGGGTAAGCCGTTACAGTTTCATTTTAACCTCACTATTTTCTTCAGCACTCTCAAAAACCAATAAAAGGAAACCCATAAAAAAAAAATTGGAACCTCTGTCTTGGATTTTCGTTTTGACCTGCCTATCGGCTTCAGCACCTTTGAAATCTATGTAAACGACATCTATGACAAAAAATCAAAACAAAATTGCAGCCGCCATCTTGGATTTTCATTTTGACCTGACTATCGGCTTCAGCACCCTCGAAAACTATCAAAACGACACCCATGACAAAACATTTTTAAAAAATGGAGCCGCCATCTTGGGTTTTCATTTTGACCTGACTATCGACTTCAGCACCCTCAAAAACCATGAAAACAACAAACATGATAAAAAAAAATTGCAGCCACCATCTTGGATTTTCATTTTGACCTGACTATCGACTTCAGCACCCTCGAAATCCATGAAAACGACACCCATGACGAAAAAGTAAAAAATTTTGCCAACCGCCATCTTTGATTTTCTTTTTGACCTCACTTACCGGGGTCAGGATCCTCGGAAACCATGAAAAATAGCTCTCTCTCTCTCTGTGTGTGTCTCTATCTACCTATTACTTTGAAAAATGAGACATAACGCTTTTTCGTTATTTGACGATTTCTCCCTTAGAACTCCTACCGCAAGCTCCATATAAGAACTTCGTTAAAAAACGCTCTGCGTTACTCAACTTTCTATATCTATAATTATCTAACTTCTCTATCGCTCAGAACACCACATTAATTATTATTATCTTACATTATCCTCACTTTTTGTTTAAAATTATTTTAGCGCCACAGGCGCCACTAAATAAACCATCGAAAGCGATTTTTATAATATTAAAATCATTATCATTACTTTTTAAAATAACACAGACTATAACACAGACTTATGTATCTGTGTTATTTCGTCATTATGTAAGCTTAAACTAATAGGACGTGATTATTCACATCACAACAACAATATGTTTTCATTAGTAGGTACTATATCGCGCCAATAGATGTCGTTACGTGTTACTAAAAAACGTAAAAAGTTGTTCTAGAATACTTTAAATTGATTATATCTTTTGATAGAGTGTACCGATTGCGATGAAATAAAAACTAATCACTGCTCCGAGTTCTACACCATATTTGAGTATAAAAAGTAACCGTATTGGTTTGGTACTTTTTACGTTGACCCTGTTCAAATCAATAATCTGTCACATCCAAACAGACAAACAGACAAACCGACAAACAGACAAAAATTCCAAAAATTGATGAAATGGCATCTGTTGGTTATCCTTTAACACCCCAACTATTTTTTTTGGAAATATTTTCAATGTACAGAAACGTCTCGTCTACAGATTTATTATATGTATAGAATAGAAGATAGATATAGATAGAATATAGAATAGATATAGATGATAATTTTTTTATCTGATCTGATGATACATAATGAAAGGTTATGGAAATGAACGAAGTAAAAGAAGCATTTTAGGTGTATTATTGTTTTTTAGTTTCTACTTATCCCTTTGGGGAAATATGAAGGCTTTGGTTTTATCTGGCGGAATAACTGCCTATTGCCCTACTCTATTTCAGTAGGATATTCGCAAGGAGCTGGCAGTATCATGACATCGCTAATATTTTCTCATTGTTTGTCTTATTTTTTTTTAGTAGGTAAGTACCTGTATTCGTGTATTTATGTATATTTATTTGTCCTTATATTTTAAAATCATAATTCCAAAATATTGCGGAAAAAAAATCGCAAAACTACTTTACCTCGCAAAAGATAAGAATTAATCGAGAGAATCATAAAACATTATGTTTTTTTTCGTTATTTTCTATTTTAGATCGCAAAAGACAAGTTTTCTAAAATCACCTCGATAAACGGACATTGTTTACAAATAGGCTATTTTGTATTTTTGTTATTAATTGGCGCAGGTACATTGTTTAGAAAACGTAAACAACGCGTGTACAAGTTGCCAAGTTTTAATGTGGCGTATTTTTCCATACAGTTCGAGTGAACGAGTTTATTTGCCAATATTTAGGTGCTAATACTTAGGATAAGTAGTAACAGCCGCACAGGTCGATCAATCAGGTTAAGCTACGATTGCCACGGTTAGTCCGTGGATGGGGTTGACCACCTTTACATACCGAGACCCCATAGCGCAAACTGAACTTTATTGTGTAGGATTTAAAGTTATTTTTCCATAAACTCATATTTGTTTACATTTTTGCCAAATAAATCTCGAATGCAGATTACATACCTAATTATGTTCTATCCTACAAAACGAAACTACATTTCTTTTGAAATACATAATTCTTGACAGTCGATTAGGATATACGACGTGTGTTCGAAGCGCGTGTACTGCGTAGATGTCATTGCTCCTCTCAAAAGTATTTTTGTTGCGGACTTTTTTCGCTCGTTCACCTGACTAACATACCTACATGTTTGCACATACATCATGTGTGTGCCTGTAGGTAATTGCTCCACTGCACGGCAAAGGCCTCTCCTCACACAGATAGAACGAACATGGATCACAAATAAACAACGATTCCTCACTAAGACGAATCACTCAGTAATTCTAATTCTCTTTGAATATTTTAGACGTCAAATAAAACAGCAATGCTGTCTGTGGCATCATGATGTGTCTGTATCAAATAGGTGTATGTCATCGGAAGAAACAATGGATGAACTTTCAATTTGGACGGCCAAGAGGATTTCCAAAGTGGAAATTAAGGCTTACAAGAATCCATATTAGATGCTAAAAGTACTTAAAATTAAATATAAGCTTGTCCATTTTAATTCAAGAAACACGGCTATCTGTAATCTACATAATACTCATCGTTCCGTGTCCATGATATTAGTAATAGTGATGAAAAAGTAAAAATAAACAACAATTTAGATGACGTTTCACTATCGATGCGGCACGTGTCGGAGAATTCCACTTCGGCGTGAGTTGTCTTGGCTAACTTGGCAGTCTCTAAACAGAATCCGGTTGGCCGAAGCAAGAAAAACCTGTTCAGGGGGGCATTCATAAATGTTTCTGCCCTGAAGTGCAAATGTGGTGCCATTACACTTAATAGGATGTGCGTGTCCTGCTGTCTGCACGTTACAGGAACTAATGGTCGCTACTAAAGGCGCCAAACTCGTGGCTGTATATCGAGACCCCTCCGTGCCTCGGTCGTTGGTCGCGGCTGTCATTTGTAGATCTTTTACAGTCGTTACGGGTAGTCAGAAGCCCGAAAGTCTGACAATCAGTCTTACTTAGGGGTATTGTATTACCCAGTAACTGGGTTGTGGAGGACAGACAGGCAGTTACTCCATGTAAAATACTGGTATTCAGTTGCATCCGGTTAGACTGGAAGCCGACCCTAACATCGTTGGAAAAAGGCTAGGCAGATATGCTTATTGATGTTGCGGATAAAATGTTTATAGCACTGTGTGACCTAAACCCGCAATTAAATCATGTTTTTCTGTGACTTAAGTAGTCCATTTTTACACAGAAAAGCGTGACCTTAGGTCACACGAGCTATAAAATAGTATACGATACGTGTGACATATGTAGTCTATTGATACACGGCGTTTAACTATAATGGACTAGTTAAGTCACACGTATCCTAAAGTACTATTAACAAATGTTGCCCAACTTTGTTTCCCAATGAAAGCGGGTCTTTTTTTCTGTTATTTTCAGTAGTGATGTGCAGATCGCATGTGCTCGCGTAATATAGTGTTGAGCTAAAGCCACGTTGTAATGTAATGATTGCGTGTTTTTATTGGTTTTATTTACGTCATTTATTTAGTGGCTAAATTGTTAAATTTGACCTTGTGTTTGAAATTAACTTTTGTTAGTGTTCGAAAATACTTTAAAGGTCTTTCGAAGTTTTGGATAGTCTGTAACTAGAAAAGTTATGATAGTACCAAAGTGTCTTACTAAAACTTCGTCGTGTTTCGGTCCCAGACAATATAAAACGTGCCTTTACAAAATAATCTTAAAATTTGTAAAGTTAAATTTACCAAAAGTGGTTTATCATAATTTCGACTATACGGGTATGTACTTGATGACTCAGCTAATGGTGCCGTTTAAGGTTATTACATGCCGAAGATGCCTAACTACGATACCTCGCGGTCGCGGATTAGCTTTCACTACCTCGATATCACCTCCATGTAATAAAAATGCATGCTAATAGACACGCCAGGCATCGAGGTAAACCCCCAAACAGCCTGCGATGTATCGCAGTGAGTCGAATCATTTGTTTCATGGAGGTGACATCGAGCTAGATAGCTAAACTGCGTAATTACCCAAGAAGTTTGTTACGAAGTTACTGGAATCACCGATGTTGTCGAACGAGAGTGACACTGGCTGGTAACAGTCATTCTAGCAGGGCGTATCGTCGATGGTTGCATGGCGGCTGTCTTCTGTGGACAGAAGATGAATTCAGGGGAGCCGCTATCGTACGACGTCCAAGACTAATACACAATACTGATGATATTGAAGCTGCTGAACTACTAATGCAAAAAATGTCTCAGTCCGTCTTTGTACAGTATTTTTTTTAAATTGTGCATACAATTTTGATAGATATATTATGTTTATTACGATGATCATTTCTGGTCAAGAGCAAACCAATTTCAAATTTAAAAAAAAAGCTATCCGGCTACTGTTACACTTCAATTTTTTAAAGGAAACACTACTAACACTTTTAGCTCTATTTATTTAAGTTATTCTGTCCAATATTAACCTTCTAAATAATTGTGATTAAATTCCATGGTCGATGTAATACCTTCTCTCCAATGCATTCATTTATAAGGCAATAATATTTTAGTACTCAAATAACCTTCAGTAATATTCTATTTACTTCGAGGAGAAAACAATAGAAGATAATATTAGCGATATACATAATAGGATTGAGATTTATGGAAATATTTTCATACCTTAGTAGCTTGTAAAGCCTCTATTGGATTCAAGTTGCTTTAATTCTATCTTCAATGTAGCCCAGGAAATTTATTCTTCTTACGGAAATTATTATCAATAATTATTTGAAAATATCATCTCTCTTTGGGTCGGCTTCCAGTGGCAGACACTCAATGTTAAATACTGGTATTCAGCTGCATCCGGTTAGTCTGGACGCCGAAGTTAACATAGATTGGGTAAATGATAGGCACATAATGATGACGATATTTTCTTGTGGTTTTTTCATCAGTAAATTTTACAATATTTTTTGCATCAGTCAACTTTACAATATTTCCCTCTTATCAAAAATTTGCGTAACATAACAGCACGCCTGTATTCCCCGTAGGGTTAGACAGAGCTGTACCTATACCTAGTACACCCACATTTAAAAAGAAACACCTAATAACACTTACGTAAAACTGTAACCCGTCTACAGAAAAATAAAAGTGATCTAAAAAGTATACGAAACAAAAACACATTTTATACGGAAATCAAGAAATTGGTACAAGAATGGTCAAGGTAAAGCCGTGATCGCATGCCATTATAATTTTGTAGGTGTTTCTGGCACACAAATGGTATACAGGCATGCGACCACCGACCACGGCTGTATCTTGACCATTTTTATAATTTTAATCGAGGTCAGAAATTGAAGAATAAGTTCCACCATATTATATTCTGGGAGAATTTATATAGCCTATATCAACTGGAATATTATTACGAATCCATTGATACCTCATTCATCAAAATCAGTCTAGCAGTTTAGGCGCTACGGTGGAACATACGTTAATATTAACATACATACATAGACTGCTAAAATCACAACATTTCCTTTTAGCTTTGCCGTATGCAGGTAAAAAATTTAAGTAAAATGGAAATGTATAAGGAAATGTCACCACAAGCCGTCGATACAAAAGGTCACCGAACTAAAGGGATGCCCATAAACTAACTTTACGAGCGTACGTACAGACAACATTGGTGCTGTCGCGTATTACTGCAGCGACCATTCAGTTTTATATTCTATACGCATAAGGAAATCAATAGAAAACTCGTGCTAGGAATATTGAGGGATGATGGGGGTATAAAAATGTTGTCAGACTCAATAATGAAGACAGGTATGACAGTATTATAAGGTCGAAAATTTCAGAACAAAATCTGACGAAAATTACGACGTGGCGCGGATTAAACGTTACGTACGAGTATATTCGAACAAAAATTAAAATTAAAAGTATTTAACATTTGGATATTAAATTAAATACAACGTATCAAATAATTTTATAGCAAATTAGCAGAGATTTATGAGATTTTTATTCATTTATTTACCTTTTAAGTAATTTCAGAAAAAAAAATTGGCATCGAAGCGCTAAGAAGAATTATTAGAATTAGAATTATTATTTTTTACATAAAATACTTATATTTATTACGAAACAAATGTACATTATGAATTTACTACTTAATAAATAAAAAAGTACCTACTTTATTAGCTAGGTACCTTACTTCTATACCTACATAGGTACATCATCAGTCTAACAAACGTGGACGACTCCGCCTTGGAGTGTACCTAAATGTGGTGCTGTTCCACAAACGATGGGGCACTTAATATCGTGTCCTGCGTGTCCTGTCAGCTGCACGTTACAGTAACTGATGGACGCTGGTGATGGCGCCAAACAAGTAGCCGAATTCTGGGCCGAGTCCATTTAGATTACTATCGACACGCTAAGAAGAAGAACTCTAAGAAACATTAATAACAACATAACAATTAAACCTAAAATAACTTTCTCTTTTATTAATTACTGGCTGTCCCGGCGAACTTCGTAGGTACCGCCTCAAAATCAATAATAGCGAATGTGTAAAAAAATGAATAATGCACACTGTTTAAAAAAAAATGTTAACATGTTTTAATACCTAGTTTTTCTGCTATTCGGGGTTCAGAAAAATCCCACACATCAAATATCATAAAAATCTGTCCAGCCGTAGGTACTTAGGTACTTGAGTTATTTATTATAAATGGTGTAACTAACCCGACTTTGTTTTTATTTATATAGATATAGCCTAATTTTTCAATCGACAGATAATTATTATTCGTGGAATTAAATTGACGTCTGACAGATTTTGTACTTACTTAAGAAATGTCATAAATTCAAAATTATTCCTCCGATAAAACTATAATATGGCGTTGAAAAATAAGCCTAAAATAGAACTTTAACGTATTCACTCAAATTGTACGGAAATATATCTATTTTCTCATGAATTTCGTTAATTATGCAGATTCGTTCCTTTATGTAACTGTATGACATAACCACAGCTTAAGAAAGAAATGAATTGCCAAAGGTCAAAAATTTCCAGCAACTTTTTCAGTAAACATTTTGCTCAGCTCAAAACGAAATCATAAATGTTTCAGCAGGCATTCAATTCATAAACAAACAATGTACCAATTTATTTTGTTTTTTTCAGTATCCTGTTGACCAGAAATTCATTTTTAAACAAGTTTTTTTAAAGTCAAGTTACGGTGTCACCTTCAAGAACCTTTTTATGCATAAAACAGTAAAATAAAGGGTAACAAAATGGTTTTATTACACAATAAAAAAGTGAGTATTTTTCAGCCTCCAGTTTTGAACCACCCTGTTTTTGTCCTGTGAGTATCATATTAATATCTGTTTTCAATTAACATAATGCAACTTATTCCCTAGAACAGACACTCTCACATTTCGCTAGTTATGTTATGTCCCACGCAAAGATGGGATTGTTAAATCCCATGTAATAGGAAGCGACCCTGTTGCCATTAACCGGGCCACAATCCAAGCTGCCTTTATAAACCATTTTGTGAAAAAAAAACCTTTCCTGTATCACTAAAAAAGATTTCACGCCATTTTTCTTAAAGAGATAGCTGGATATAACGGGATGAAAGTAAAAGTTCAGTGCGGAGAACAAATTGGGTCAGTGACCCGAACCCTTCACTCGGTGTATTAGAAGGCTTTTATAGTCCTATAGCATGGTGTATGTGTATAATAACATATTTGCAGTCTTTGAAGGGTTGCAAGACAATACAGCGATAGAAGTGAACACGAGATGTTACTGGGGAGTTTGCTGTGCCACTTTTTCTTCTCAGCTAGAGCACTATTTTCTTATGTAATTTTGACGTTCAAAAAGCGCTGATTTTCAACCTAGTTTGAAAAAATGACATTGGATTTTGATTTTGTTCGTAGGACAAAGTCTTGTTCGTCGTGTCGAAGGCACAACATTGTATTAAATTTTGTTGGCTACTTCCACGGAATCATCGGTGGCAGCGCGAAGGCCACTATAGCTGCATTTTTTTTTAGCACAGATGGCATAATAGGTGTTGGGACATTGTTGGCGCCACAGCTACAACAAAAAGTAAGAACTATTATTTTCTTACAACAATTTTTTTTTTGCCAATTGGTAGTAGGACGGTTGGTTTCAAAAGCATACAAATCAGCAACAATCGACCAACCGACCTGTATCATGGTGACAAGCTAAGACAAAGTATAATGTCAGCATGCGAATTGAACAACTTTCTGTGAGACTGATAATTTTTTGCCAAAAGGCCATAAAACCTATTCTGCGTTCACAACTTAGTTTCCAAAAAACCAAACAAATATGCGAATTTGGAAAAATAACTTTAATACCTACATATAAAGTTCAATTTGCGCTACAACTTTAACAAATTGAGGTGATCGTAAAAAATATTTTAACGTGCCATAAAATAGCTTTAAAAAGAAGACAAAAGTTAAAATATGAATGATGCTGAAATTAAAAAGTTTTTTCAGGCATCTTTTGTTATGTTCCGGGTCTTGTTATAAATGAAACAACGTGCAAATGAAAAAGTGACAATAGCGCTTAAATCATTGTAGGTACATTGTTATTTTTTCAATGCTTAAATATTAATTAATTTTTTTAGCATAATATTATCTTTGTTACCTAATTGCATCTCATCCTTTGACATAAATATCAAATAATCCTACTAATATTATGTGAAAGTTTGTATATATTTATTACTCAATCACGCAAAAACGTTTCAATCGATTTAGGGCTGATTTCTCAATAGTTAGATAACTTTTATCTGAGGAATAAAAAATTGCGTTTTGACAGCTTTTGTATAGAGAATATATCAAACTGTCACATTTATTCTTTAGATAAAAGTTATCTGAATATTGAAAAAGCAGCCCTTAGATGAAATTCGTTTATAACCTTGTTTAACATATAGGATAGGTACGTTTTATCCCGGTAGTAAGTTCCCATGAGATAATTTCTGACCTATCCGCGGGCGAAGCTACTTGCAGATGCTAGTATTAACGAGCCACTGAAAAACGGATTATTAACGCATCCTTAAACTTAACAGGAATTCCAAATTGAATTTTGCCATGCATTAAGACTGGCGGAATGTAAATCATACAAGAATAATTCTGTTCGAAGTTCAATTTAGGGCTGATTTCTCAATCGACAGATAATTTTTATTCGTGGAATAAAATTGACGTCTGAAACATTTTATATGGAAGAACTGTCAAAAATTCAAAATTATTCCTCTGATAAAATTATCTGGCGTTGGAAAGATCAGGCCTTATGTATGATAAAAGCTTACAGTCGAAAATCAGGAGCTCGGCCATTTGATGAAGGAATAAAATTATATTATATTGATGTTGAAAACAGAGTTCCGTAAAAGCTTTGTAACAGCTATCCAATTAGAGGTGTGTTCTATCGCTGCGGTTCCCTTGGGTAATAATAATATACAGAGTAATAATGTTACAGAGTATAATGAGCTTGAAATAATGATATTGGTATAAAAAAAATATTATTTTTCGTCTGCTTTTGAAATAAAATAGGGAAAAATGTGGTTTTCTCTTAATGATAGATTAGGAATATTTATGAAATCTCTTTCTGATGTTTGTCTACAACATATTTGTTTTGTAACGTATTTTGGCAATAATAAAAAGACAAAAAATTAATAAATGAAGGCTATGTCCGCACTGACAGGTAGGTACTTACCGCCTAGAGCCTAGCGAGTTTATTATACTTGCGAATGCTGTAGAATTTTCGGTACCGGCCGCACTGTGCTCATAGCGTCTAGGGTGTATCGAAGGATGTTAAGTCACCTAGGCTCCAGGAGCTAAGCAAGTCACCTGCCAGTGCGTACGGGACCTAAAAGAACTAATTAGGTACCTACATACCAGTACTTCATAATGTTATCCATCATCGCCACATCTCTTCAAAATAAACAAATATAAATTCCTTCTCAAAAGCTATCCACATAATCTTCGTTCGCGATTTATTTGCCAAACATGTAAACAAACATGATTTTATGGAAAAATAACTTTAATTACTACACAATTTAACGCTATAACTTCAAACATTTTTAATTTTTTTTTCAATAGTGCTAATCACTCTGAAATCAACTTAATCATCACTAAAATGAAGTTCATATTTGTTTAACTTGAAATACTACCAAAACTACAAAAAAAAATCACGCCTTTTTCCCATGGGGTAGGCAGAAACTTCAGAACGCCACCTGCTACGATCCTTACATACTCCTTTTCCTTCGTTTACGTTTATACATCAGTCATACACGCACCCCGGTTGCGAATACTACGCACATGACCTTTCTGAAGAACATCACCAATAAGGTCACGACATGTCTCTTCAAGGGCTTCCCCTCCCGGCGTTATACCCTCCCACTACTGGGCAAAGGCGTCCCCCAAATCCTTCCATTACTCTTTTCCCGCGCCAACTTGAACCAGCCCTCGCAGTTTGCGTCCAGATAATCTCGCCATCTCTTTCTGGGCCGGCCTCGGCGGCATACATATAACCATCTTAGCATACTCTTTTAAATTTTTGTCACTACTTACATATTTTTTTCAACCGCAACGTCAAAATCTGTCTCCGCTGGCTTTTACCTCGGCCGGAGGATAAGAATCCCCATACAACGTGGCAAGTGGCAATGCCGCCAGTCTCTTGGGTACAGAGGCTAGCACATCAAGCTACCCCAATCTGTCAAATTTCTTTGTTAGATTTTCAACTTTATTACAAAGGAACAAGGTTCATATTCAATTGGGAAAATTTGACAGATTGGGGTAGCTTGATGTGGTGGCCTCTGTACATTACCAATCGACAGCGATGCGGAGGAATATTTCGACGCCATATTTTAGTTTGTTAATAGTTTTAGTTAAGTAAGGGTATTATAAATTTTTATTTGAATAGTTTATTTATTTGTTTAAACGTTTCGCACACAATAGAGGTACAAAGGCGGACTTGGCATTCTCTACAAGTCAACCAAGGGTGATGAAGAGATTAGATGGCAGGTGCTTTGGTTGAGAGGAACAATGTTATATAAAACGATTAAAACTTACTACACTATTTAACTACGTTTATTTAGTATTAGAAGTTTATCCAGTCAGCGTAAACCAAAGATATAGGTACTCGTAAAACAAACGTCCTACATCTCCGCCAAAATATAACTGAAATTTTGCCCTTTAAAACTTAAAAGCTAAAGTTTAATGAATACCTATTACTTCAAATTTACATTCTAGGATTTCCACAGACTTAGGTCCACATCGTGGTCCATACAGAATGAAACGGACCCGGGGATAATATCTGCACAGACCTGCTTATAACTAAATTATTTCTGAAAGACTGGGTAATGTAGAGGCTAAGTTACTCTTAGTAAGCTAATTTAAGTTTTATTATGAATGGAGGTAGCGTAGGTTAGCTATGTTTAAACTAAAATTAACTTTATTATTAGGTATATTTCTCGCATTTAAAATAAAACTCGACTGACAGACTGCTCGAGTTTTATTTTAAATACGAGATTTATATATTATTGTGTAATTATTTTACTTGAGAACTGTCATTTTCGATTTACTTTGACAGGGTTCCATCCCATTCTCATCGCACGGGGATTATATCTATCTATTATAATTCTGGTATTCGTGGATATAATAGCGTAAAAGGCAACTACAGTAAAAATAAGTAAAAAAGTGTGGGCAATAGGGTCACACGTGGCCCAACTTGTTTGACAAATATTGGCCCAACATCAGAAAATTAAACAAAAACATTATCTTGTTTAGTTATTCTGTACAAGTTGTTGACTTTAATTAAAGAAAACAAGTTTGTGAAGACAGTTCATTCATTTATTGCCCTTTTGTGGGTATTCATTATTTTGTTTGACGCGAGAATTGTACGGGATGGTAAGAAACCCTTTCTTAACTGTGGGAGTTCAAATAGGGGTTGAATAAAATAAAATTCATTTAATTCAGGCAAAACCCATATTACATAATATAAAAATATCACAATGCCTACTGCCACAGAATAAAATTTCTCTAAATAA
Source organism: Gortyna flavago (assembly GCA_963669345.1). Lineage (NCBI taxonomy): Eukaryota > Metazoa > Arthropoda > Insecta > Lepidoptera > Noctuidae > Gortyna > Gortyna flavago. The sequence continues at coordinate 2,681,316 of OY770136.1, read as the reverse complement.
AATGCCTCTGAATATTTATTCAATAAAAAATAAAAATAAAGTAAATTAACGAATACAAATTAAAAAGATCACAGAATTAAAATTAAAATAAAATGCCAATGCAATTAAAATAAACGAAAATTAAAAGACACAAATTGTCACGTTAAGAAAGGATCCTGATCGATCCTGGGAAAATTGGGGACACACTTCAATTAAAAATCCATAGTATCAAGTGAGATATGACTTTAAGAAAGTCATATCTCACTTGATACTATGTATATTTAACTATAAGTAACACCCACATTTTTTGTCGATTATGTTTCAGTCCTATGTAACAGGCCCCTTGCCATCAACCAGTCACAAATCCAAACTCCGCGCTCCTATTGAGAAATTCCTGATGGAAAAATCCAACAACACTTTTCCCCACCTGGGAATCGAACCCAGGAACTCAAGCTCAGCAGAAGCGCTTTCGACTACTAGACCAACGAGGCTGGAACTTTAGAAATACCTTATTGGGTTGTTCCATCTAGAATTTGTCAGTAGCAGCCCGGAGTCTGCGCATTAATTGTGCCCGGTTGATGGCAGTAGGTTCGTCACAGATAACGCAAGAGCAACTTCACGAGCCAAAAATCGCACCAGCTTACGTACAAAAATCGTAAGCCCTCACTTTCGGTCTCCAGTCCTGTGTACTGCTGGGTGGGTGAGCGTGAGCGCTGGCGCTAGGCCCCGGGGGTGGGGCGAGACCGGTGCCGGATGCGGCGGCGTCTTTGAATCGATTTGATCTTCCCATCACTAAATAGTGCTCGTGACGTCATAGTAGGTAGACAAAAAATGGCGCGCTTGGTTTTCATACAGACAGATCGTGATACTTGCGTTATCTAGGTCTATCTAAATTCTGTGGCTCGCCCCCTATTAAATGGGGCTTTTAAATATACAACCCTTCAGGGAATAGAGGCGTGAAGTTATGTAAATAAATAGCTTCGCTGAAAAATGAGGAGGATTTACATATTATCATCATCTGCCTAGCCTTTTCCCAACTATGTTAGGGTTGGCATCCAGTCTAACCGGATGCAGCTGAATACATTATACATGGAGCGACTGCTTATCTGACCTCCACAACCCAGTTACTGGGTAATTACGATACCCGTTGATAAGACTGGTTCTCAGACATTCGGGCTTTTGACTACCCTTAACGACAAACTTAATGTCAAATATCCACGAATGACAGCCAGGACCAACAGCTTAATGTGCTTTCCGAGGCACGGAGTAGTCTCGGTAAGTAAAGATGGTCACCCATCCACAGACCAACCGCGGCAGGCGTTGCTTAACCTGTGCGGCTGTTTTTATTTGTCCAGGCCCCTCCGGTCGTAAGCTTTACAGATAATTATACTGATCAAAATGGATTTATTTTACGAAGTTTTATTTTCTGTCCGCTGAATAATTCATGAAGGTAAAAAATAAAAGCTTGTCGCAAAAGGCTTATCTATTAAAATATTGGAATAATATATTCGCCTACTCAATATCATCATCTAAAAGTATTAGGTGAATTAGAAAGGACCAAAATATACAGGCAAAGTTCCAGCAGTAATTCAAACCAGTGTGCCTGCATGCAGCTGAATACCAGTATTTTACATGGAGCGACTGCCTATCTGACCTCCACAACCAGTAAGACTAGTTGCCAAACTTTTTGGGCTTCTGACTACCCATAACGACTGTCAAAGATCTACGAGTGACTGCCGGGACCAACTGCTTAACGTGCTTTCCGAGGCACGAAGGGGTTTCGATATGTAATGGATTTTCACCCATCCATGAACCGACCGCGGCAAACTAAGCTTAACATTCTGTCAACCCGTGCGGCTGTTAAAATTTTGTCACGAGCCCCTCAGTAAGTACTTAACTCGAACGCAGCAATAATTTAAACTGGGATTGTTTTGACAGAAATAATTAGAAAAAAACAGCTATAAATTAAACAATCTAACACAGTTAAGGTCAAAAGGCTCGTGAAGTTTTTATTTTAGGTACAAATAAAAATGTCACGAACATATTTTGTGGGCGCGGAAAATCAAACTTATGATAATATTTTTTGGTCTTTCGGTCCGCGTTCCCATTTTTATTGTTTTATGCCTGCAGTTTATTGCTCTTTAAGGCTAATGGTCGCTTCGGGAGGTAAATATTTCATAGGAAAAGAATTTTGTTTTAGTTTTCCTGTTAAATCGCATGTGTTTGAAATGTAGGCTTGCGAATGTATGAAAAAAGGTTTGTCTCGCTCACAGTGAGTGCCGGAAAATATAAGTACCGTTATAGAGTATAGCAGCATTCATTCAGTGAAAGATTTTTTTTATAGTATCAGTACCCTATCTCCAGAGAATATCTTGTACAAAAAACCATGCTAATATATAAATGCGAAATCAACCCTGTTCCAACCAACAGCTAAACGGATTTCAATGTTTGGCACAAAGCCCATGACTTGAGTTAGGACATAGGACACTTTTTTATTCCGATAGTACGTGAAACTGGAACAAATACCGCCCTACAAACGGTAGAAGCTGAGGACAAAAGGTACTGGTTTAGATTAACCGCTAACAGGTTATGTTGTTGTAAGTTCAATGTAACAATACATTACGACGGCTATATTAGCTCATTGTCAATGAGCTTTCTTCGATAAGAGCGTTATCACACTGACAATTTGGCAGCGTGTTTCCAGCCAGGCTAAATGTGAACGTACTATATACTTTCAGCGGGTCCGAAGCTAACCGCGACTAAGCCACGTGTTTTCGGCGTTTTTACAATATTGTACACTCACTTGTCTCGCTCTCTCTTGTACACTCACGCCAGTCACTCTCGCTACGTAAACGTACGTTGCGCACATGTGGCGTGATCGCTTCTCTCACGCAGCGAGTTCATAAAAAAATCGTCTCGCTGGAAATACGCTCGCAAATTGCCAGTATAATAAGGGCCTTTGATCCGGTCCGCACTGAGCAAATATTTGTATGGTCCATATACAGAGATATATTTTGCGATTTATTGTTAAGATTTGGGTTAAATTTGTGTGTTGAAACTATATAATTACAAGAGTTATATTTAGCAGCCCGGAATCTGGATTTGTGCTAATTTCATGGCAATAGGCTTGTTCCTTATTACATGGGACTTAATTATACATAACTCGTGAAATGCCTAACCCTCTGAGGAAAACAGGCGTGAATATGAGATAAAGAAAGAAAATACCTTTATTTGCGGTAAACATGACGCAAAAAAAAATAAGAAAAACGGCTGTCGCTCAGCATTATGCTGCGACCCTAGGCAAGATGGATCCCCAGCGCTGGTTTTCAGCGACAGCCGGCGCTGACGTCATGACGTCGTGCGTCGCCCAGTGCAGCAATTATTAGGATACTGTACCGGTACAGCGTACTTAAAGAAACATAAATGATCTAATTTAAATGTGATAGAATATACTAAACAGGAATACAAAAAAAAAAGAAATAGACATACCTATAATACATGTTAAGTTATTTAGCATTTTATAAAAAAAAACAATTTGCTTGGTTAACTAAAATGGTAGAGTATCGTATCGTATTGATTTTTCTATTATGTAATTTTCTTTTTTCAATGTTCACCATGAGTATTAGAGGAATAATTGTGCTTGCCACGGGGAGAAAAATAACGACAATATCACTTGCACTATACAACTAAAACACATCTGTGTTTCAGTGAATAAAGTTAACCTGTACACACACACACTTGAAATAGAAAAAATGTGGTACAGTCAGCGACACAAGTCAATCAAATTATTTCGCTAAATATTTAATTAAACTAAATCAGAACAGAAGTAAAATTAAAAGAATGTGTTGAATAATTTTGTGTTTATTTAGATCCTCTGTAAGAGCAGCATTGTTTATCCACTTTTGTCGCTGACCGTACTTGGCGCCATGACACTTCTCCGAACAAACTCTCTCACAGAGCTCTTCCACAACCTATTTACTCAACATTTTTCCGCATACAATTAAAAATGTAAAAGGAACCAATTACGGTTATATAATGAGTTGCCTGTAGCCACACGCCATACATTTGCAGGAAAAATACAAAATATTTACATAGTATTCAATGTAGGCGTATGTAGTCATTATGAAATCTAAACACAGTTAATTACTATTACGGTAAAAAAATACTCCGTACATAATGTGAAACGTTACGATACGGATTAATAAAACTATAGAAGCGAAACTCCTGTTATGGATTTTATTTTTACTATATACGTGAGCCGATCAACTGCTGGCATCTCATAGAACCGACAATTCGAAGACATGTGACATCTGACAACCTGCACTGGGCCCACGTGGTAGATTATGGCCCTCTTCCTCTTCCTCTCACCGTGAGCAGGCCTGTGTCCCAGCAGTGGGATCACTATAGGCTGTTAATGCAATGTAAGCCGATACTACCGAATACTCACAAAAACGGGGAACTGGGACCGCTACCCCTACGACAAGTTTTCTCCCACGATAGTATGTTGTCACTACCTATGGACGTTTGCAATACCGTTGCTATCTGACAGAAAAAGCTGGAATTTGGTATGTGTCTGTATCTGTAATTACACTGTCAGTCATCATAGGATGGTGTAACAACGCTACGTCTCCAAGATGAGTGGTTACCGCCACATCACGGAAACAAAGATGGCTGTCATGAAAATGATAGCACCGAAGCCTGCCGGGGCAGCGGGATTGTCCGAAAAGGTTACCGCTACCCCGGAACATAAAGGGCTAAGGAAGGAACACGGATGGGTCTTAGTCAGTAAGAGTCTGACACTCCCTTCCGCTCCACCCAGAGCGGGAGGGGTCATTTTATGATTTCCCATCCTAAAAAAAAGGGGTTTTACTTTACGATGTCGAAATCACTCTCTAGGAAACACATCTACTTACTTTCACAAATGAAGTTTTAGTGAGGTCATTCGCCGGTAATTTGCGGACGCTATATGACCGGCCACCGCTGTCTTAGTACCAAAACACAGCAACGTTATTTGACGGCAGATCTATGTCGATTTCGCTTCTATCTTTAAAATGTATGGTTCAGTATTTGAAATTAAATCGTTCGTATAATTTAAATGAAAGCTAAACACTCCGCGTAATGAAACTGGATGTTTTGCTTCCCACTCTTGATAAAATAACGTTTAAAGGTACCGCCGTACTGTGGGATGAGACCGCTTTTGATTACTACTGGTTTTATGATTGAAACATTAAAATGGTAATAAAGTTATAATTATTTTGATTTAAAATAGAGTTTTTATTAAGTGGTTCTTCTGACGTCAAACCAAAACTTTCAAAGGGCGTTGTCGGGAGGACCATGGCAATTTATGGCAACAACAGGGAGGAAACAATTGTGTAATTAAATTACCTACCCACAGAGTGCCAACGTGACCCTATTGCTAGTTATTCTTATGTTTTAATTTCTGTCATAAGGCTCCGCTGTCCGTCCGTCCGTCTGTCGGTCACAGGTACGTATCTTTTGAACCGTAATTAGGTAGACGCTTGAATTTTTCACAGAGCATGAACTACTATAGCTGCTATAACAAGTGTTAAATATTGTACGGTGACACGGAGCCCTTTGTGTGCGAGTCCGACTCGCACTTGGCCACTTTTTTGTATGTTTGGAGCTTGGAATATGATTACCAATCATCTGCCTAGCATTTTCCCAACTATATTGGGGTCGGCTTCCAACTTGATGCAGCTGAATACAAGTATTTTACATGGAGCGACTGCTTATCTGACCTCCACAACCCAGTTACTGGATAATACGATACCCCTTGGCAAGACTGGTTGTCAGACTTTCGGTTTTCTGACGACCCGTAATAACTGTCAAACGTTAACGTGCTTTCCGAGGCACGGAGGGGTCATGGTATGTAAAGGTGGTCACCGATCCACAGACCAACAGCGGCAAGCGTAGCTTAACCTGATCGATCGACCCGTGCGGCTGTTATTATTTAGCCACGGGCCCCGCGGAATATGATTACCAGTATATGGAATAATTTCTTTATAATGCTTTTTTCCAAGTAGGTCACGGGGTTTTGAATTATGTAGGTAACTATGGATACAATTTAAGGTAGCAGGACATTGACACACAACTAAGTAGATACATTAATATTTTAGTCGGTTATATAAAAAAAACCGGTCAAGTGCGAGTCGGACTCGCGCACCGAGGGTTCCGTACAAATAGTTTATCACGGGATTTTTTTTGTAATGTTATTTGTATACGGTTTTCGAATTTTTTCCTTTACTTGTGCTACATGACATTGCTTCTTGCCAAATTTTATGATTCTAGGTTAACGGGAAGTACCCTGTAGATTTTGATCCTGGAACATAAACGCCCGTATCTTTTGATTGCGTTGACTTAGAAGTTTTATTTTTTCACTGCTTCAAGAGATTGTAGCCGTGAGTATTTGATAATAACTTCAACCTGATAACTACTAACTACTTTTGAAGTACGGAACCCTAAAAAACTATCGTTTCCTACAAGAGTGCTATACCTACGCGGTCAAAATGTATGGAACAGAAATAAAAAAAAACGACCATAGACCGACCAGATAGTCCCGAATCAAGTACTCTATGGTTACAGTTTGCGGGTCGATTTCCCTGTCACCCTGTTTATTAAGTTCTCCATTACATTTCTAGAAAATGAATAACGAGATGAATTGTATAAAACAATGTTTATGTTACAAACATTTAATCAAATCGATCAAAATCAGTAAAACCTTTTGCAAGTTACAATTAAACTGTACACAATATCGTAGCATTATTCAAATGCTTTGACAAGAAAATTGAGTTTCCCTAACGAATGAAGTAATACAAACAACAACTGTGTCGAGACTACATAGAACACTATGTAATACATTAATCTTAAAGTCTGTTAAGTTATTTTACAGAGTCGACTAAGTATTTAACAGAATTACGCGGTTCGTAAGGACTTTGTATGAAAATCTCTAACGTTCACCCTAAAGCGATGACTAAAAGTTGCTTAATTTAGACTAATGCGGGCTTTTCATAGGTGACTAAAGCTGCACGATTTTTGTCGCACGATGAAAATCGACTAACGGCAATTCGGCTAGGCCGCAGGTGACTAAAATTGCAAGTTCCAAAGTAGAGTAGGTTTCAACTTTTGTCGTGCGGCGACAGGTCGCATGCGGCGGGTGACTAAAATCGACCGTGAAAATTCTCAGTCGCAGAATATCGCCCGCCGCATGAAGGTCGACATTTTGATGCAAAATGAACTACTGCGATTTTTATGGACCTGTGTAAATCCCCCAACACTAGCTACACGCCCCTACTTCTTTTAGGAATTGAAAAATATCGAGGTTTCTTTATTATGGTACCTATAAGTAAGTTCAATATAAATGCTTTATACGTATAAACCTTCCGGAATAAATTCTCTAAATGATGGTGAACACTGCATCAAAACCCGGTTAAAAGAGGTTCATTTATTTAAAAAAGTGTGCATTATTAGAAGGTCAATACATTTTAAGAGCATCAGATAAATATTTCCCATAAAAATATAATGGCGTCCCATCATGATAGTGGCATTTAAAAGGGACAAAAGTTCAAAAGGTTATTGACTTGTACAACTACCCCCTATTAGCCGTACATGGGAAGTTCGCGTGACTTTGTGAAATGCCACTTAAAACGCAACATGCGTGTCTATTACCCGGAAAAACAACATTTTAGGTTTATTCAGAGAGAGACTAAAATTAACTCAACATTTTAGGTTTATTCAGAGAGAGACTAAAATTAACTATTACCCGGAAAAACAACATTTTAGGTTTATTCAGAGAGAGACTAAAATTAACTCAACATTTTAGGTTTATTCAGAGAGAGACTAAAATTAACTATTACCCGGAAAAACAACATTTTAGGTTTATTCAGAGAGAGACTAAAATTAACTCACAGTAAAATATGAGTCAATTTTAGTATCTCTCTTTAAATACACCTAAAACGATAATTCTCGCCTTCTATATCGAGTGAGATGATAAAACGTCGTGTGATGATAAAATAATGAATTAAATGTGGCGAACAAGAAATACTAAATGTTGGGCAAACTTCGTGAGGCGAATGTGGAATATGTAAAAAAAATATTGCACATAAACACTTATTCATCAGAGAAATTAAAAATTATTAGAAATTATTATTAAAATTAATTAAATATTAAAATTATTAATATTATTATTATTATTATTCTTTTATTTATTTATATATCAATTTTTTTTACATTTTTAAATATTTCTTTAAATATAAAAATATGTATAAAAAAAACATTTAAAAATATAAAAAAAAATAGGGATCCGCCGGTGTCGGGAGCAGGGTCCAAGCTACCGGTGGTTAGGTCTCCAGAGACAGGAACCTCCTCACTATGCGAGCCGTATCGAGGAGTACTGCCTTCTGAATCAGGCCCTTGATCCAACCGCCTAACGAGAGCCTCGATAGATGTTGATCGAGGCTTTCGGCCATCAGGCCATTGGCCGATACGACAATCGGGACAATGACAGCCGAGCTCACATTCCACATGTCAACAACCTCGTGTGCTAAGTCAAGATATTTAATTTGTTTCTCTTTCTCAGCTTTCACGAGGTTCCCGTCATGTGGAATGGTAACATCGACAATCATTGTACGGCGCACTAATCGATCTATTACCACAATATCAGGCTTATTGGCGACAATAGTCCTGTCAGTAATGATAGACCGATCCCAGTACAACGTGGCATGGTCATTTTCAAGAACTGGGTCGGGCACATACTTGTAATACGGTACCTCAGAATCCACAAGTTTATATTTCAAAGCAAGTTGCTGGTGAATAATCCTGGCTACTTGGTTATGCCTGTGCAAGTACTCGCCGTTAGCCAGACGAGAACAACCAGAGATAATATGTCTGATAGACTCACCCGGACGGTGGCATGCCCGACACACGTCAACCGTCCCGTCCTTCATAATATGTCTCCGATAGTTATTCGTCAAGATAACTTCGTCCATAATTGCACAGACGAAACCTTCAGTTTCCCCAAATAGGTCACCGAAACGTAGCCAGGATACGGACGCTAAGAAATCTACACCGGGCTCATGAAGAGCCGGATAGAAGCGCCCGTGAAGGTCCTTGCTTTGCCATATCTTCTGGCGGTCATCGGTAGTAAGTACTACAGGTTTGCGCCAGTTCTCTTTAGCCATGGAGAGCGGGGTGAGCCCCTTATCCACTGCAACCACATCACGGTGCATACCCACTTCAGCTTTAAAAAAATATTCCCTGAGACTGCACACCTCGCGGTTGTGGAGTGTCTTTGCATTTAAAAAGCCTCGACCCCCGCACTTCCGCGGGATATACAGTCTCATCACCGATGATCGTGGGTGATGCATCCGGTTTGCGGTCAACAGTGTACGGACCCTTCTATCCAGGGCGTCAAGTTCGGTCTGAGTCCATTTGAGTATGCCGAAAGAGTACATCAAAACCGGCATGACCCAACCGTTGAAGGCGCGCACCTTATTTCCGCCCGAAAGAAGACTACTTAATACCTTCTTCAGGCGACAAAAGAAGCGCTCCTTCAACGATTGCTTCATGTCAGTATCGTTGATGCCTAACGCTTCGGACATACCCAAATACTTATAGCTTTCGGATGAAGAGAGGGATCTGAGGTTTATGGAATCCAAGAGTTGAATTCCCTCAGATTCCACAATCTCCCCTCTCTTTACATGCATGACTGCACATTTGTCCACACCAAATTCCATCCTGATGGCGCTACTGAAAGTTTCAGTTACCTTTAGTAGCTCCATCAGACGCAATTTGTTGGGGGCAAAGAGTTTCAAATCATCCATGTAGAGGAGGTGAGATATGACCTGACCACCTCTCCTCAACCGATAGCCTAGACCTGAATCCTCCAGTAGTGTGCTTAGAGGATTCAGGGCTAAGCAGAACCAAAGTGGACTCAAACTGTCGCCCTGAAATATTCCCCGTTTAATCCATACATGTTCATCATTCCCATGGATCTGTCGACACCCTGGATAACGAAGGACTGTCTTCCATTGTCCCATACACGACTCAAGAAAGGTGCGTAGAGTTGCATCTATCTTGTACAACTCCAGCACCCTCATGAGCCATGTATGTGGCACCGAGTCGTAGGCCTTCTTGTAATCTATCCAACATGTCGACAGATCCTTTCGGGAACGACGAACCTGTTGGCTAATGGCCATGTCTATGAGGAGTAGCTCCTTAGTACCGCGGGACTCATTCCTACATCCATTTTGAGAGGCAGACATAATCGAATTACTGTAAATGTGTGTATTAATTTTCGCTCTCAAAATGGATGTAAGAAGTTTATAAACCGTCGACAAACACGTGATCGGTCTATAATTCTTGGGTTCCGCGGGACTACCTGACTTATGGAGCAGGTGGGTAACGCCTGTTGTTAGAAACTGCGGTAGCGACCCAGACTCTAAAGATGACTGGAACTGAGATGCCAGGCAAGTATGTGAACTAATTAGCCATTTCAACCAAAAGTTGTGCAGTCCGTCCGGTCCCGGTGATTTCCAATTCGGTAACGGACGGACCGCTTTGGCAACGTCTGATGGCGTAATTAGGACTGCATCCATTTCTGGTATAGTTTCACACACTCGCTCGACATCCCGAATCCAGCCAGCCTCAGTGTGACAGACGGGTACCGACCAGATGTTTCGCCAGAATGCACTTGTGTCGGCATCATCCGGGCGGCATACATCTGTCACATTTTGTTCAGGTCGCTCCCAAGCTCTATACACCCACCTTTCATCGCTCTGGAACATGCGATTCTGCGTGTATCGATCAACCCGCCGCTTATACCGCCGAATTCGGCTCGCCCATGCACAAACTTTCTGCTTTAGGAAGTCGATGCGCTCTGTGACGCGGGACATGTATTCTCGAGGGCTGATTCCAGTCCCCGAGAATGCCCGCCTTACAAAGCGCATCACACGTGGTCGTGTATTGCCCTCCCTAAAGCAGTATAGTTTGCCGATGAGTACCCTGGCTCCATCGATACGACCCTCGATCCTGTGCTGCCAGACTGGTACGGTTTGTTTTGGTCGAGTAGCTCCGTCATAACATGGGAACTTGACGTTAGCTAAACGACATGCCGCAACAGCTGCGCAATACAGGATCGAGTGTGTATCAACAAGATCCTCGCTGCTCTCGAAGAAATTCTTGAGCTGCGAGTCCAAGGCACACACCAACGCCCTATTTTTTTTGTGCATAGGTAACCGAGGTAATCGTGGTCTAAGTTCGGTTGGAGTGGACCTATACTCACGAATCGCATCCTCCAGTGCGCTCCTCAGACGGACGTTGCACTGGCTACTTACTGTGGCAACCCTATCATCCTCTTCTTCAACATGATTGGACCGCGGCGGGAGGGCATCAACAGTTGACGCTTGTGCCGCGGTTTGTGCTGGAACCGAGACGATATGGTTGCACAGTACCTCTGAGCGCAGCCTATCAAGTGCGATATCATCCAACCTGTGATTGCGTTGGATGACCCGCACCTGATCCGACAGTCGTTGGGCCGAGACGTTGACAGTTGGTTCCAGTTCCTGGAACAGAGACAGCATCCTATCGCGGTACGCAGTGAGATTAGTTCCCCCCTCTGTAGACCCGTAATATGCGCGCATGACGTTCTCATTCATAGACTGAGTCCATCTCATGCGCTGCACACAACCACCGGTAGCGGGGACCCGGCTCGGGGCCGGTTGGCCCCTAAGTCCCAAGCTTCTCGGTGGCCGGCCTCTCCCCTGCCGACGTACGGGTGTTGGCGACGTCGGCGGAGAAAAATATTCGTCGCTCGAGCTCGACGCAACTGCAGCGGCCGGTGTCACTGGATTCACTTCTGGAGCAGGTTCCGGCAACTGCGAGGCGGAGCTGAGCGACGAACCCGAAGATGTTGGATGTGTGGATTCGTGTCGTCTTGCCCGACTTCGTGTCAGCATTGTGTTCTTGTATCCATAATCTTAGTCCATAATTATTTTAGTATTGTAGCGCTATGTAAATTTTGGTCTTAAAATAATCGTTTGGTCGTAGAGAAACATTATTGCTTATTTATTGTCACAATATACTGAATAGAATTATTATTTATGTTAAAAATACTAGAAATAAAACGGAGTAAAAAATTTTTCAACGTCAGCTTGACAGTCGGGCCACAGATTATTATTGTTATTATTATTATTTGTTATTATTATTTATTATATTAATATTGAATTATTAGAATTATTATTTTTTATTATTAGAAATTATTCAGAGAAATTACTCTTTTTCTTTTTTGTCGAGGCTTTTGGATACTTTGGATTGTTTTTCCTTTCTTTTAAATAGTTCACTAATTTACGATTTTACACAGCATGCATTTTATTGATATTTTGTAACTACATAATTTACTTTTTAAAACGCACTTTTTTGCATAAAAGCTTTCTTCAATACCGTAACGTTTTCCACGATAGCATAATGTAGCCATGCCTTAGCCTTTTTAATTGCTTTTTGTTTATAGTTGGGGGCTGCATTATGGGCAGTCTTGCAACACTTAACACTCCTTACGACCTGGGTTGCCATATAACAGGCACTTAATATTTCGCTGACATTTTATGTCTCTGTTAACAGCTGGCAATTGTTTAAGGAAATAACAATGTGTGCAGATGGTGTAAAATGGGAAAACTGTGGCATTCATTTTTAGCATTCTGAAACTATACGTTGTATTGCTGGATAACATAATTATGTCAATCAATCTGCCTAGCCTTTTCTCAACTATGTTTGGATCGGCTTCCAGTCTAATCAGTATTTTACATGGAGCGACTGCCTATCTAACCTCCACAACACAGTTACTGGGTAAAACGATACTCCATTAAGGCTGGTTGTCACACTTTTCGGATTCTTATTGCCCGAAACGACTGTCAAAGATCCATGAATGACAGCCGGGACTAACGCCTCAACGTGCTTTCCGAGGAACAGAGGGTTCTTGATACCAGCGCTGGGACTCTGTCTTGCATAGAATCGCAGCATAATGCTGAGCGTAAACCGCAAGTGACCCCCGACCCTTTCTCCATTTTGTTTTTGTGTTTATGTTCTTTATTGCGTCATGTTTAATGCAAATAAACGTATTTAATTTTTTTTCTTTCTATATGTTATGGGTAAGCATAGTTTTTTAACCTTCGATCGATCTGTGCGGGAGTTCAAGTTATTTAGTACAGAGGTCAGCACATCAAGCTACCCCAATGTGTCAAATTTTCCCAATTGAATATGAACTTTATTCCTTTGCAACAAAGTTGAAAATCTATCAAAGAAATTTGACAGCTTGGGGTAGCTTGATGTGCTGGCCTCTGTACATCCAACTAATATTGAGCAAAAATGATTACTGGGAAACGACTTAAATTTTTCATAAGATAAATTGAGCGTACCAACAAGGGCAATTTATAATAAGGCCATAATATTCTGAATTAAATACAGCAGTTTCTGAGTAACCGAATCCATACTAATATTATAATTTCGAAAGTAACTCTGTCTGTCTGTATGTTACCTTTTCACGCCTAAACTACTGAACGGATTTCGATAAAATTTGGCAGAGAGATAGATTGCATCCCGGGGAAGGACATGGGATATTTTTTATTGACATACTTTGCGGACGAAGCCGCGGGCGGAAGCTAGTGTTCTTATATTTTATTACTGTTTTATTTATTTATTTTAAGATCTCCAACAAAAGATACACTGACGACAAAGTATTTGGTAGCTGTACATTTACTTAGACCGTCCACATTTTAGCAAAATAACTGGTACACCTGATCTGTAGTATCGTCTCTCCTTCTCCCTTTTAAACCCATCCAACAATTGCCTTTAAAAGCTCGCTTTTAGCGATAAAACCACCCTTTGTATCACCCTATAAGACGTAAAATGTCTACATTTATATCTGTATTCATATGGTGTACATAATAAAGACGTGCAGCGTGTGGGTCAACTTCATTCAGCGGGCATACAGTGAGTTTCAATATAATAATGCACTGAGAGTACAGCTGCGGCTGCCGTGGCGTTGTATTGCGTCAGGGATGTTTGCGGATAATAATACGCAATTATTAGGAATAGATGTGCATCCTTGATGACGCGTGTTCGTGGCGGTACTAACTATATTTGAGTTATTCCGGTCTGCCTTAAATTGTCTAACTCAATTCTTCGAAATTGTAACAGTAACATCAGAAGCACTATTTAACTTTTACGTCATTGTACAGACGCCAGCACATCAATCTACCCGAAACTGTAAAATTTTCCCAATCAACATTAAACCTAATACTTTAGCGAAAAAGTTGAAAATCTATTAAAGAAATTTGACAGATTGTAGTAGCTTGATGTGCTGGCGTCTGTACCTTAGGGGACTGGACTGCTTCTCCTTAACACAAGTTTCCATAACCTAGCTAAGAGAGCAATAACGATAACTTGTTCCACCGAACCGCACGTTACGAAATTTTGTTTCAGTGCGGTTTGTGGAAGAGCTCAGGTGCGGTTCGTCCAAGTGCGGTTCAAATCAGTGCTCTGAGTGGAATACCCCGCAGTGCTCACCCACACGCTTGTAGAAATAGTAGGTACTTATTTTGTAAAACTGTATTTTTAACGTGTTCTACAATCCTTTGTTTTGAGTAAATAAAAATAAAAAATCTGTCAAAATCTCACTGGAAAACTTAGGTGAAGTGAGCGTGAAGTGAACTGTCATCCCACTGAATGCTACTGATTCACATCTTACTTCAAACTCACTTCATTTAGGTTTTCACAGTGAGAGTTTTACAGAATAGATCGGCTGATCCCCTGAATCCCCCCTCCTCGATCCCCTGCTAGTTCTTCTTCTGTTTTAATCTCTGTTTTATCCACTATAAACTTTCTCATTCCGGTTGGATCCGCTTTTTCTTTTGTTGTTATTCCTGACGGATCGTTAGCAACAAAAATAAGTACAAGGTTTATTGAAATATATACGTTCAGTATATACGTTCATTCGCAAATCGGTGGGAATCCTCGATGTTGTGGATGCAGCCAAGCTGAATTTTAATTATATACAGGAAAACAATTCAACCAGTAGATAGGCACGCCAACTGTAACCAAGAATTCAGCATAATGTTTCTAGATCGGGGTAGCGTAGACATTTTGGTCGGTTTAAAAAAAACCCAGGAGTTTCAAAATACCTTAATAAATACCAAAATACCTTATAATGTATATGGAACAACTAATATTTTTTTTATAACTGACGAAATATTTCTGCGCTATGGGATTTAGAATCATAATTGCTAACATCATGGCTGCAGTTTGCGCATTGGTTAATTTCTTTTCCTGTATGTTAATCCATGTTTGACACCTACTAACACTAGAAGTCAAGTAAAATTGTTACTAAACCTATGGACTCCTGTCTGAAATAAAAAAAAAATACATTCTAAAGCGTAGTCTGTTCTAAAACCATTTAGGTACGTTGCACAAAACAAGAACCACTATAAAGCTTGCTACACACGTAACAAATAAATCGTACCCATTTAACTGTGCAAGCCAATCTGTTACTATATTCACTGGATCGTGCATGAACGATCGCTGTCAAGTTCTATTTCGTTTGTGGTGTGCTTAATACGATGTTCAGGGTAGAATCGGGCATGTGGACTGATTGGCTTCCGTGTGGCACAAAAGAGATGATTCTCTGCCTAGAATTAAGTGATGCGTTTGAACGGAGATAGCAGTTTCTTGTTTTTGGCTTGTATAGCTGCTACACGTCATAGTGACTTTATTGGTCATGTTCTTTAGAAAGGTCAGGTACGCGGCTGACCTTTCTCGTAGTGCTTACTCGATTGTAAATGAAGCAAAAGGAGATGATCTTAGCAGGTGGTGCTTTGCATAGTCTCTACCTACCCCAGGGGAAGAAGCCGTGAGTTTATGTATGTAAAGTCTATTCAAACTTATGTTTAAAATTAATATTATTTCAAGTTAAACAAATATCAACTTTATTTTTATGGTCATTAAGTTGATTTCAGAGTGACTTAGCACTATTGAAAAAGTATTTTTTTTTTCAATTGTAGCGTAAGCTGAACTTTATTGTGTAGGATTTAAAGTTATTTTTCCATAAACTCATATTTGTTTACATGTTTGGCAAATAAATCGCGAATGCAGATTAGGTCTGTGTATTTCTAAAGTACGATGTAAACAAACAACAACATTTGTAGATACTTCTTTTGCTGATAATACCTATTATTCTAAAAATATTATTATACAGGGTGTCCCAGAAGGTCACGTAGCTGGGAAGGGGGGTGACAGGGGTGGTCACAAGGGCCACCAGAAGAAAAAAATAAAAATGTACAGTTAGCAAAATTGGTGTAAAATTTTTAGTTTTTAAAAAAATGCCATTTATTTTTTTAAATACCCAGAGGGGATTTATTTTTTTATTTTTCTGGTGACCCTTGTGACCACCCCTATCACCCCCCTTCCCAGCTACGTAACCTTTTGGGACACCCTATATACATACCGACACAAATATTCAGGTCATCGTCATTTTAATGGGTCTTAACACCAGCGACAGAAAATAAAACAACAGTCTAATTAAATATAATATTTCCGTAGAAAATATCTTGATAAATATTATAATATCTATTGCCGGTATTCTGTATTAAACTTGTTATTCTCATAATAATTCATCTAATAATGATAAGTTACTAGGAAAATTATATTATAAAAATGAAAGTAGACAAAAATTAATCCCCATCAAAGTCAAAGTTTATTAAAAGGCACTTTTGAACGTCAAAATATACAAGAAAATAGAATTGACTTCTAAGAGGTAGTTTCGTATGTGAAACTCCGAGCATAGCCCGCTCCATTTTCTCGCTCCTGCTCCAAGTTGCTATAATTTTATCGTAGGTAGGCGAAAAACTTGCGTCGTTTAAATGGGGCTTGATACAAGGGAGGAGAGGCAAAGTGTCATAACAATATGAATTTTTCATAAGGAATTTCATTATAATGACTTCGAAACAACAAGTGACGTCGGGGTAGATCGGTAGTATCTTCTAATAAATATAATTATAAGACTTATGATCAAAGTCATGGTTTTACTTAGAAAACAACTTAGATTTAATGGGTTTTAATTTTTTTGCGCGGAAACCCTAATTCTTTTTTCTAAAATAAAATTTGCCTTAGCACTCCTTATAACGTCAGGTATCTGCCAGTAAAAGTCCCGTAAATCGGTCCAGCCGTTTCGGAGATTAGCTGGAATAAACAGACAGAAAGACAAAAAAAAAAAAATAAGTACTGTATATATATTACTTCCTTAAATCAAGTATTTAGTAAAAAGCTATTATTTCGAAATTACAAATAGGCACTTCAGTAATATTTATTAAAATTTGTATTCGATATCCATCGTATGTATGTATAGAAACTCCCATGTTCACTCATTATGTTCAAAACAAGGTTGTGGAAGATTTTCCTTTGCTTCTTGTTTCTTTCATAATATATAAAGTTGCAAGCCTTTTGTGAAGCCTGACTTTTTGTTTATTAAGTACCATTACACGACAGGAAAATACATTCCTTTTAAGAGCGTTTACGCCGTACGGCATTTCATACAAACTTTCAAGCCCTTGTTTTTCGAAATGAATGTACTGATTTGAATGAAACTTCATACGCATAAACAGGATACAAAGGTCTAAAAAGTTACATAAGAACATTTTCAAATGTCTTATATTTAAAAAAAGATCACTGGAAATATCTGTTTCTATGGAAACTTTAAAATCGGTCTAATTTGGCTGTTACGCTATTTTTCGAAAATGTTCTTAAGTGACTTTTTAGACCTTTGTATCCTGCTTATGCATATGAAGTTTCATCAAAATCGGTTCATTCATTTCGAAAAACAAGGGCTTAAAAGTTTGTATGAAATGCCGTACGGCGTAAACGCTCTATTATCCGACCACGGTGAAGCAAAAAGGAGGGTTATGATTTTGGCCGGTGTAGTAGGTATGTAATATTTAGGTTACCTAATTTTTGCTTCACCATAGTCAGGTAAAAAACACAGCATCACGCCAGTAATTTCCGAAGGCATAGGCGTACCTTTAGTAGATATCTTATTTCTTTATAAATGAATCAGTATCGCAGCTTCGCCAGCGAGGTATGTCGATAAAAACTATCCTATATCCTTCCCCGGGATGCAATCTATCTCTCTGCCAAATTTTATTGAAATCCGTTCAGTGGTTTAGGTTAAAGTGGTTTACGTGAAAAGGTAACATCAGACAGACAGACAGACAGACAGACAGACAGACAGAGTTACTAATATCAGATAATATTAGTATGAATTAGTATGAATATGAATAGTATGGATGTAGGTATACCCACATTTCGCCGGTCATCAGTTTACATATTCGCATAAAAAAAAATCAAAGTGTTCTCTGTTATTATAAAGTGTGAATTAAATAAAACAATATAGTCAAAATAAAGAAAAAAACTTCAGAAAAGCTTTTGAATACGGATTTAACTTAGGGGTGTAATAGGATTATTCCTTCAGGAATTTCTCAATAGCAGCCTGGAGTCTGGATTTATGTCCGGTTGATTGCAATCTAGGCTCCCTCTGCATTACAGGGCAGGGGACCTAAACATAACTTGCGAAATGTGGGTAATATAGGCACCTACACCACTGAAATAAATAAAGAAAGAAAAATAGGTTTATTAATTGTCACAGAAACACGTGCATACAAAAAGATAATTAATTCTAATAATAAGGAAAAATTTTGTTTTTACAAAATAAATATCTACACTCCACTGCTTAACCCTTGGGATTACAGTCATGTTAGTTAAAATAATTATATTAACATTTTGTGGTAAATAAGAATTTACTAACAGAGTTACACAAGTTGTAATTAGAAAGAAAGAAAGAATTAAGTTTATTTGGACACAGTTCATGAAACACAAAATACAAAATTAAAAAATGTTTCAAACAACAATAATGTGTGTCTCACGGCTGCGCCAAAAAGGTTAATTTCAGCATTAATGCCAGACAGATGCTGTCTGACGTCGGTTTTCTAATAAACCTTTAGGGAAAAGTGACGGGGAGTACACACAGTTTCAACATATCTAATACATACATTTTATACTTATATATAAATAAATAAATAATTAGTAATCGAAAACATTATAATTACAAAACAAAATAATTAATATCTACTTACTTATTTTCTGAACGGGACAGGTTCACTCAAATCTCTATGGTTCCTCAAAAACCTAAAAGAACTCAGAGGTCAGTTTCTTTTGAAGTCCAGACATATCTGGACTTTAAAAGAGACTGTACCGTCCATACTCAGGCGCCACCGTGTGGAGACTTGTCCAGCGGTCACTGTGCATGCGGTCGACGTGACCCGCCAAATCCCATTTCAGCTTGGCAGCCTTTTTACCTCCGTCTAGGATCCTCGTTTTTTTTCGTCTAGTTTTAAAAACATAATAAAATTTTTACGTGTAAGTAAAAGTGTTTTTTTGAACCAATTTACAGAATTAAATATCGTTTACAAGTTTCCCTTAATTATTTTTACGAGTTAACCATCCCTCTTAACGAAAACAGCGATAATAGTTATCGTTAAAGTCACGAACTTAAATCTATTAATTACGACTCGGCAAGAGTATTGTTTCACAATATGGCCGCCGGTTATTAATAGTTGTTTTCTTTGACTACGGGTTGCGTGTGCGCAGATGAACGCTTTTGAATCGATATGAATTTGTGGTGAATATTTTCATTGGGTATTGAATCTTATAGTATTTTTAACTAATTTAGTTGTTGATACGGTATGATTCAGCTCTGATGAGCGGCAAACAGATGTATTTTCGGGTTAGATTGCTTCATTGGTCTAGTAGTCGCGAGCGCTAATGCACATCATCAGCAGCCTATAGCAGTCCACTGCTGGACATAGGCCTCTCCTATTGCACGCCATTCAACTCGATTTTCGGCAACTCTCATCCAGCTGCTACCAGCCATCCTGCGAAGATCGTCGCTCCACCTAGCCTGAGGGCGTCCCACCTTACGTTTACCGATTCGCGGTCTCCACTCAAGAACACGTCTACTCCAACGGTTATCGGTTCTACGGCTAATATGGCCGGCACATTGCCACTTCAGCGTGCTTATTCTGTGAGCTATGTCGACAACTTTGGTTCACATGCTGAGCTTCTAATGCACATGCTGAGCATAAAGGCAGGACCTCATTCGATTCGATTTTCAGGTCGTGCAAACATTAGCAGGAGTATTACTGGGTTTTTCGATCAATAATTTCTCAGTAGCAACCCGGAGTCTGGATTTGTGCCCGGTTGATGGCAATAGGCTCGCCTTCTATTACAACGATAGATTATAAAAAAAGATGGACATAACGAAAGTGAAGCACAGTAAGTATGCCGGACCGCTTGTACAAACACGCCTCACGCTCACATTTACATCATAGTATGCCGACCGGCCGCCATCGCCATTACGTGACACGACAGCGTCAATCGTCAATCACGCACACAGATCGGTACGGTGCTTCACTTTCGATATGCGTGGCGCGGAGTCCATCTTTTTTATAAGTCTATGATTACAACGTTAACTTTACTCCCCGTTCGTCATCTATACAATTTTTTTTTCTGCTTTATTTTTTTAAAGCTGTATTGTAAATTTGTATTGTTTGTTTCAACTCGTTAACTCTACTCTAGAACTACCAGTTGGATTAAAAAAAATATATTTGATAGCCCAATTCTTAAGGACTTTCTTATTTACTTTTTTTCTTTTCTTTCTTTCTTTTTTTTCTTTCTTTCTTCATTTCTTCTTCTTTTTCTTCGCTATTTAACACCACGCTAGAGCCCTTGGAAGCCGAGCAAAAATAATAAAGTCATTAAGAACACGAAGTATTTAATAGCGCGAGCAGGCGATGCGATCGATGGGGTGGCCAGGGGAACGAGAAAATTCATGCGAACAAAGCCGCCGGCAGAAGCATCTCTATAAATCTTTTCAAAATGGATTCCGTTCCTTTTTCCTTAACACAATTAAATATCGTCAAAACTTTTGACTGGCATTCCCCATTCCTACTCAGAATTGAAAGCACAAATTACTTGCTCAACCAATGTTTTAACTAATTGTTATATCGTCGGGTTAAGGAAGGGAGTTAGTAAACAAATTAAGTTTTCAAACTTCGGAGGCTGTCAGACACTGCGTTCATCTTTACTTTAGTTTAAGTTATAAGCAAGAGTTTGGTGGAACCTTTTTAGGATAACGGGACCCTATCACTAAAACTCCGCTGTCCGTCTGTCTGTCTGTCACCAGGCTGTATCTCATGAATCGTGATAGCTAGACAGTTGAAATTTTCACAGAATGTCTCAAAAACAGAATAAAATAAATATTTAACGGGAGCTCCCATACAACAAACGTGATTTTTTTGCCGTTATTTTATATGTAGTGTTAAATATTGTGTGGTGGTACGGAACCCTTCGTGTGTGAGTCCAACTCGCAGTTGGCCGGTTTTTATTAAATATAGGTACGATTAGAAAAGTCTTTGCAAAATATAAACGTCGTTGTGACTACCGGGTTCCGTACTCAAAGCGGAAACCCTTAACTGGCCCATTTGTTTGTGCCTCGTATAGTACCCGCTAAGCTATTGTTGGTAAAAGCTTGTTTTGTATGATCTTTCTTATAAGGCTTCTGATATCGTGGCGAATATACAGTTCAAAGTGAAAAGAAAATTTCTTTGAGCGAGATTTATTTAAAGAAAGAAATAAAAATGCGTTTATTGGCATTTCAGCAAAATCTTGCTTTGTTAATCGCAAATATATGTACTTAGTTGAATTTTAATATGGAACGTTTTTGGATGACTCCTAAAGCACGAAACTTTGTTGATTTTATCAGTAGATTGGGTTCAAGTTTTCTAATAAGAATATGAAGGGATCCCTCATCTTTAGGCTAACCTCATCAAGCAAGGACAGTCTATCATAAAATGCTAGACTTACTTATACACCCACGACTTCGTTCACGTGAACGCACGTTTTTTTGCGTGATGCGTTTGGGTAACCCGCGAAATTCATTTTTATTTTACGTTTTTTGCAATTTGCTGGTCAGTATTAAGTTGTACGTTGATTAAAATATGATTCGCGGCCGTAACAAATATGTATTTACAGAATTATAATCATTAAAGTCATCAACACAACTCTCTAAGACCAAGTAATCCTACTGAATGACTATTTAATGAAGTCTTGACATTTTAGGATTATATTAACTTAACAAGTTGTAGGTATTACTGACTCTAATGATTATAATTCTGTAAATACATATTTGTTACGGCCGCAAATCATATTTTAATAAATAAAGGCAGAATTCGGCTGCGTGTTTGGCGCCATTACTAGCGTCCATCAGATCCTGTAACGCGTAGCTGACAGGACACGCAGGACACGATAATAAGTGTGCCATCGTTTGTGGAACAGCACCGCATTTACATTCTAAGGCGGAATCTTCTATGAATCTCCACCTGAACAGGTTTTCCTTGCTTCGGCCAACCTGGGACCTGAGGTTGTTTAAAGACTTCCAGGTTACCTGAGGTAACTCATGTCCAGGTGTATCTTCAGCGGGTGGAACGAATCCGACTGGTAGTACCAGCGCGCTCAAACAAACAAACAAACTTGTCAGCTTTAGGTATTATAAGACTTATAGATAACCAAGATATTAAAGAAATGATACTTTATGTATCTTGAGGGCAACGAGGTGCGTAGATAAAAGAAATTCTAGAAACAATAATTGCTTCGATACATCTTTGTACTGACTACCGAATATTATTTTACTACTAGCTGCGCCCCGCGGTTTCACCCGCATAAGTGTCGACCCCTGGGAATATCGGGATAAAAAGTATCCTGTCCAGGTTGTCAGCAACCTCCATACAAAATTTTATCAAAATTGGTCCAGCTTTTGAGCGTGAAGAAGTAACAAACATAAACGCACACACTCACAAACTTTCGCCTTTATAACATTAGTGTGATAGTGTGACTGAAATATTGTATTACAGGTATCATTGTCTTTGGTATGAGGGTAGTCTCGTTATAAGAAGTTTGTTACTTTGATCAACTTTGATTATGGCATAAATTGTTACTGCTTTGGCTAAGTATTCAGACCTTAATCTGTTTTATCAGTTAACCTTAGCTTAGAATTGGTGTTATAACACACTAGCATAAGTTTCGATCCCGTGGTAATATCGGGATAAAACTATCCTATGTCCTTTCCCGGGAACTCGAACTATCTCTATACCAAATTTCATCTAAATCGGTGCAGCGGTTTAAGCGTGGATAGTTAACAGACAGACAGACACTTTCGCATTTATAATATTAGTATGGATTAACTTAGAATAATAATAATATGTACAAGTATATAATAAAAAGGAGCAGTGTTGGCCCAGGATTATGTATGTCGCACCCAACTGGTTAAATTAGCCGTTCAGTTAACTGCCTAGCCTTTCAACTAAACAGCGGCCGTTCAACTAACGGCCTGAATGATATTCAATTACAGTTTAGGTTGGAAGTCTGTAACCAATCAAGCGCGAGCCGAATTGGTTGCAGTAATTAAGGCATTGCACCCCGACCAAGTGGGTTAGGTTAGGTTAGAACTGTGATCAAC
Organism: Gortyna flavago; assembly: GCA_963669345.1. NCBI lineage: Eukaryota > Metazoa > Arthropoda > Insecta > Lepidoptera > Noctuidae > Gortyna > Gortyna flavago. Next base: position 2,657,708 of record OY770136.1, on the reverse strand, counting down.
CGCGTTCGAGCCGAGGGAGGAAGCGAGGCGAACACTACTTCTAAAGGCCAGGCAGTTAACTGAACGGCAAATTTAACCAGTTGGCTGCGACATGTATATAAAAAGGAGGGAAAATAATCAAAGGGCATCAAAAAATTCATCCACATCGCTGTCCATAGGAAACGTGCCCAAAAGGCTGGCAGCTGGCAATGCTAATTCTTTGGCCAAAAACTAGGCCAGCCCTCTGGCATCCTCTGGAAAGGTTACTCTGCTAGGCTCTGGTGACATGAAGAGTCGACAACAATTCTAAGAATTGGTGTTTTAGTTTTAAGCATTGTATGAGGTATTTTTTAGGTTTTTCTTGGAGGTTTCTTTCCATGTACCTTTTCAAAACAAACAAATTTTTCAAAGGAACGATTTTCTTTGCAATTTTTTGCGAATTGAAAGTTTATATAAATGCTCTTGTTGAAATAAGACGGGCTGAGTAAAGCATGACTTCTGCTTACCCAATTAAACAATTTAACGTTATTATCTGTGGTTCGGCCCAAGCAGTCCTTTGAGAGTAATTACTCTCAAATCAAGTTAATCTCAAATTATTTGAATTATTTGAACCAGTTAACCACAAATTGGCATACCTAGTAATTACTCTACCAATTTGTGGTTAACTGGTTCAAATAATTTGGGTCCTTTAATTAAAGTTTACGTAACTTGTGGATAGGTATTTATCTGGAGGATGTTATACTTAGCTCGATATTATTTGGTAACTTTATTGAGGTTGAGAGAGGAAAGGCATTTACCTTTCCTCTGTCAACCTCAATAAAGTCGCGATGGCAATCATCATCAAAGCATTTCAGTAATTGTTTTGATAAAAGAAAGAAAAAAAAAGTATGTTTTGCGACTCGTAGAGGAAGATCACAAACTAAACTATAAACACAGTCAAAAATAAAAAACAAATTAGTATAAAAAAAACAGGCCAAGTGCGAGTTGGACTCGCACACGAAGGGTTCCGTACCACCACAAAATATTAACCACTACATATAAAATCAAATCGTGTTTTTTTCGCCGTTGCGTTTTTTTGCGTTGCGTGCCCCTTAAATATTTATTTTATTCTGTTTTTAGTATCTGTTGTTATAGCGACAACAGAAATACACATTCTGTGAAAATTTCAACTGTCTAGCTATCACGGTTCATGAGATACAGCCTGGTGACAGGAGGTGACGGACAGTGGAGTCTTAGTAATAGGGTCCCGTTTTTACCCTTTGGGTACGGAACCCTAAAAAAGTAACAAAAAGAAAAATGAAACAGAAAGTCCTATACGAGGCGAAAAGGCTCCTATCACAGCATGAGGCTGCGGCCCGCTGTGATGTCACGAGCGGTGATAGAAATAAATAAATGATAAAATAGATTATTATATTTTATGTAAGATATTAACAAATAAAATACTTGTTCATTTTTAATCCGCGCCCGACGACGCCAGACGTAACCTCATTACTTGTCTATGCCAGTGTCAGAAGCACTCTGTGGCATTGCTGTGACAAGCAAAAGGTTGCACACGCCGACTTCTTTTTTCCTTAGTCTGAGACGCCGACCCTCCGGCGAAATGCTTGCTGGCGGTGATGCTTTCAATTAAGATTACAGACATTTCTATGGATATATAATAAACAAACGTAGCGGCGCACGCTTGCAGACAGCGGAGTGGTCATTTGCTTATTCGCTCCCAAACGATGCGGGCGTGTAACCCTGCTGTTGTACAATGAATTGTTGTTTAATTTACCGCTAACACAAAATCAAAATATTTTATTTCACATAAACCTAATTGGGCACTTATTAACCGTCAGAAGCATAGATATCCGTGGTCGGAAGCTTGCTATGGAGAAGAGCCGGCAGGAAACTCCAGGGTAACTCTTTTATAAATAATCGGCTTGGCTACAATGTTTTATTATATACAATACTAGTGGCCCGCCCCAGCTTCGCACGGGTGCAATTTTTTTTCGAACAATTTTTTTTTCACTCCGTAAGAACCATCCTCGTACTTCAAGGAATATTATAAAAAAAATAATTAGGGAAATCGGACCAGCCGTTCTCGAGATTTGCGCTTAGCAACACATTTAGCGATTCATTTTTATATATAAGAAGATTATAACTTACTACAATATTTTTTATAAGTATCTACCAGGTACTCAATAAAATAAAAACATGGTCTACAAGGCCTACAACGTTCTCACACTCACAAAATATAAAAGAATCTATCAAAAAGTTAAATAAAATATAAAAACCGGCCAAGTACGTGTCGGACCACGCACAATGAAGGGTTCCGTAGTTGGAATGAATTTATCCCAAGAACAAAGTTAACATTGTAGTTGAAAAACATGTTCTCCCATACATTCCAACTGAAAATGTAAGTTTGTAAGCACAATATTGAGAGATTTACCATGTTGTTTCAAGATCATAGACTTCTTATTAATTTTCCTGTAATCTATAGGTATAGAACTATTTTCTGTATTTTTTTCAAAATTTTATGCTCCATAGTTTCGGAGATAAGGGGGGGGAATGGTAAATTTCCGTATATTGTCTTAAATAACTTTAATACAATTTACTTTAAAATAATGAAAAAAATATATTTGAGATCCTCACGATAAGCCCTTTCATTTGATATGTCACACGGTACAGATCGCGAAACTTTTTTTTTTTAATTGTCTATTTACCCCTCAAAAATGACTTCCATTTTCAAAACTCATTTATTTACGTTACACGTCTGTGTTTGGGTCACAGAGATTCATATGTGTACCAAATTTCAACTTAATCGGTCCATAAGATTCGGAGCAAATTGGCTGTGACAGACGGACAGACAGACAGACAGACAGACAGACACACGAGTGATCCTATAAGGGTTCCGTTTTTTCCTTTTGAGGTACGGAACCCTAAAAACCTATTAAAACCAAATTATATGATTGCCCTACTCGAACAATTCGTATAACGTGGTGAATGAATCGCTATATTAAGCATCTGTTGTAGAGTGTATAATTTAGTTGAACACATTTTTACTATTAGGAAATCATCCAAACAGGTACCGCACTAAAAACGGACCCCCCTTACTCTCACACACAAACTACCACATAAATCTCTTCGGATGCTGCTGTCTTACAAAAATAACCACGCGTAAAGGTCGAGCTCTTTAAATAATAGACACCGTAGGCCGCGTGTACACTGAGCGAGTAATGATGATGGCATAAGGCTAATGCCACACTGTAATTTAATTTGTCATTGCATGTGAAGGTGCAAAGACCACAATCATATTATTTTGTATTTATAGTTTTATTTGCATTTCATAATGTTTTAAGATCTAAGCATTCATTATGGATATTCAATCATCTTGCATTTCACTCGAATTGATGATCGTTATTACGGTCGTTGCTCACTAGGCGGCACGAGCACGACGCGGCATGGAACGGCAAAGCATTAACATAAGCCTTGCGCGGCATACTGTGGTATGCTCTATTCCGAAACGTGAGTGCTAAAGGTATGAAAATAAGATTCAAAACCATTTCAGCTTACAAAAATCCGCTGTCATACCGTGCCGCACCTTGTCGTCTGGCGAGTATGTGGTAAAATCCTGCTACAGTTAGGTTTTGCAAGAATAGGACAGCAAATATAAGCAAATAGGATTAGTAGCTCTAGGCTTGATTACGAGTACAAATCATGTTACAAAATGATGGCTAAAAAAATAATAAAAATGTACCCTAATTAGCACGCTTACCAATAGTCCCTAGTGTGTTTAAGTTGGGCGGAAACGGCGCAACTTACTCCCCATTCATATACGGATTATTCCTTTTTGCCCCACCGGCTGCCCCACCAGTGAGGCAAAGTGGAATGGCTAAAATTTTGCAGTGGAATCTGCTCCACTAAATCGAAGGAGTGGGGCAGATTCCACTACTTTAAAATCTTGTTGGATTCGATTAATTTCCATTTTTCCATTCACTTTTACGCCTAGTGAGCACACAGCCTTATACCACTCAGTAACAAGGCACTAGAACCCCTAGTTTCTAAATTTGCATAATGTAAAATACAGAGTAGTACATTTTATAAGATCTACACTGAACCCTTTTTGGCTTAACCGCTGGGTTCCGTGTACAAATTGAAGGACTTATGGAGAATAATGTGATGAGCTTAGCTTATTTACCTATGTCAACGAAAAGTGATGGCGAAATAGTTAAGTAGATTTTGACATATAACAACCCGCACTGGGCCCACGTGGTGGATTATGGCCTTCTCCCACATGAATATCGTGGGAACAGTGTAGGTTGATTATGTTTTTATAAAACTTTTTCTATGTCAGTCGAGCGAAGACTGACACCTGAAAATACAAACCAAAATATGATAGTCAAAACAAATGACCAAAATCGTCGACATTTCAACAATTTACTCAAACACTGACCTGTTAATGAAATGTAATAGTTTAGTCCGATGCTGCTTACCCTTTTACGGCAAGTGGGTGTGCTCAATAGTGTGAAGAGGCTTCGGGGTCAACCCTTGAGGAGTCAAGTGACCCTTGAATGTCAATGGAGTATGTGGAGAGATTCAGCTCTGTAGAGTCTAGATCAATAATTAAGTAATCATTAGATGTTCCTACGGCAGATTATTTATTGTTCAAAAATTAGGTTACCCCAAGACTAATCGCTTTTTGTTCGTCTATCTGATGGTAGATGTACTCTTTTCTGAACTACGTTAGGGTCTCCCAGTCTAACCGAATGCAACCGAATACCAGTAATTTACATAAGGCGACTGCTTATCTGACCTCCACAGCCCAGTTCGTTAGCAAAATACCCCTTACTAGTTGAATCAGTAATTTATATTTTATTATAATACAGTAAATATCTGTTTGTCTATTACATAAAAGTTTATAAACTATTTATGTGCTTGTATACCTATTTTTAGGGTTCCGTACCCAAAGGGTAAAAACGGGACCCTATTATGAAGACTCTACTGTCCGTCTGTCACCAGGCTGTATCTCATGAACCGTAATAGCTAGACAGTTGAATTTTTTACAGAATGTGTATTTCTGTTGCCTCTATAACAACAAATACTAAAAATTTTTTTTTACAAAAAAAACAACAGTTGTTTTTTTCTTTTAAGTTTTTTGGTATTTGTTGTTTTTAGTGGGCGAGTTTGTAATTTATCTAAGTTACAATAGCCTAATGTCAACTGCTCATCACCTTTTACAAAATATTGCTTTTGAATTTTTAGATTTTTGTTGATTTCTCAAAAACCGCTTGTCAGATTTCGAAAAAGTTTTCATGGAACCATTTGAAAAGTCTTTCCAACAAAAAAAGAATTATTCAAATCGGTTGACAAGCGACGGAGTTATGCGCGAACAAACATAAAAAAAAATACAAACATCCGAATTGAGAACCTGCTCCTATTTTAGAAGTCGGTTAAAAAACAGAATAAAATAAATATTTAAGGGGCCTCCCATACAACAAACATGATTTTTTGCCGTTATTTTATATCTAGTGTTAAATATTGTATGGTGGTACGGAACCCTTCGTGTGCGAGTCCAACTCGCACTTGGCTGTTTTTTTATTTATTTATAATTCATTATGATATATTTTTAACCAAAGCACCTCCCATCTTTATCTCTTCGCCGCCCTTGGTTGGTTGGTAGAGAATGCCTAAGTTCGCCTTTGTACCTTTTTGTATGCGAAAAGTTTAAATAAATAACAGTCTCTAGTAATATCTATTATGTGCTAGCGCTACCAAAAATGATAAATTGTCCCACCGCAAGACATACTTCTTTTTAGACAGAGAAACAGCATTATTGAGGACCACCAACCGTAAAACGTTTAGGGTATGAGATAATTTAAACATGCATGCTACATTGCTAGGTTTGCCCACGTAGGGGAGGTCTGTTTCCCAGCTGTGGGAACATTATAGGCTGATAATGCTATTTTTAATACGCTTCTTGGTGTTTAGCATCGAATCTACTATTCTTATAAAGCATGATCGGACTCGATGGTTCCCAACTGCTGGGACATAGAAATCCTCTCTGTGAGAGGAAGTGTGGACCATAATCCATCACGCGGACCCATTGCGGGTTAGTAGATATTACGTGCCTTCGAATCTATAGTTCTAGAACATAAGAAATACTTAATCGGCTATTCTTCCATATTAAAAACACCGATAATAGAATACTTTTTATTGTGTAAACTGTAAAGGGTGTAAGAGATATTGACGCGCAAACAGCACGATTCGAGACCCCCCAACGTTTCGTAAGTACACCCTTTATATATCATAATCATCCTATAGGTAATGTTCCCACTGCTGGGACACACGTCTCCTCTCTGTGAGAGGGATTGGGCCGTAATCCACCACGTGGGTCTAGTGCGGGTTGATTTTACACCCTTTATTAATTACTTACTTCTTGAGAGAGACAGAGAGGGGCTTGTGGCTAAGTAAGTAATATAAGATGCAAGGGTCGATCGATTAGGTTAAGTTACACTTGCCGCGGTTGGTCCATGGATGGGTGACCATCTTTAAATACCAAGACCCCTCCGTGCTACGGACAGCACGTTAAGCCGTTGGTCCCGGCTGTCATTCGTCGATCTTTCATCAGAAGCCCGAAAATCTGACAACCAGTCTTACCAAGGGTATCGTATTACCCATTAACTGGGTTGTGGAGGTCAGATAGTCAGTCGCTCCATGTAAAATACTGGTATTCAGCTGCATCCGGTTAGACTGGAAGCCGACCCGAATATAGTTGGGAAAAGGCTAGGCAGATGATGATTAATTACTTACTTCTGCTCGGCTCCTAAAAATCCTAGCGTGATGTTAAAGAAGCCTATAGCCTTCCTTATGAACTGGGCTATCAAATGCAAAACAGTTTTTCAAATCCGACTTTTAATTCCAGAGATTATCGCGCTCAAACAAACAAACTCTGCAGCTTTATTATTAGTACAGATAGATAAATAAAAATGTACAATTAGCCTTGTCACAGTTGGCCAATAGATAAAATCTTTTTCCGAAAGAAAACACAGTAAAGTTTTCAGAAAAATGTGATTATATTGAAAAGCAACTTCTTTAGTCGAAGACTGTTTGTACATGTATGTGTCGCAGCCAACTGGTTAAATTAGCCGTTCAGTTAACCGCCTAGCCTTTCAACTAAACGGCGGCCGTTCAACTAACGGCCTGAATGATATTCAATTACAGTTTAGGTTGTAAGTCTGTAACCAATCACGCGCGAGCCGAATTGGTCGCAGTAATTAAGGCATTGCACCCCGACCGAGTGGGTTAGGTTAGGTTAGAACTGTGATCAACCGCGTGCGAGCCGAGGGAGGAAGCGAGGCGAGCACTACTTCTAAAGGCCAGGCAGTCAACTCAACGGCTAATTTAACCAGTTGGCTGCGACATATGCATTTCCAGTTTTAGCTGGCCTCGCGTTGTAGGTATAGATTTTATGTACAATCAGAAGTCAGCTTATACTGGTTATGTATAGCTTGATGTGTAGCCGTGTGTACAACCCGTTCATGTCAACATGAAACATATTAACGTATTGTGCGATATTTGACTTTCTGGAAATGTTGAAACATGACGGGCATGACGGGGCATGTTGATACAAGGGGCATGTTGTGTCTGAACGGTATATAGTAGATATTATTGCTTTGTAGGTACTTTAATAAAGTTAGAGGGGGGCGAAGACTAATAATACGATGGGTGGATTATATGAAAGAGATTGTGATGAAAAAAATATATATACCAATGAGTAACCTAGATTATGTGGATAATGCAGAGATTAAAACAGAAGAAGAACTAGCAGGGGATCCAGGGAAGGGTGGAAGGGGGTTCAGGGGATCCAACTGGAATAAATCATTATCGTAAAGAGGTAAAATTTGTTTGTTTGTAAGTTTTTATGTAGGGGGTAATCTCCGGAACCAGTCGGATTTGAAAAACATTTTGCATTTGCTAGCCCAACTTGAGGAAAGCTATAGGGTTCAACATCACGCTGGGACCCTACGCGAAAACGAAGTACTAGCGCAGGCAGGCGATGCGATGCGACGGGGTGGGTGAGTGTCAGAACTACAAAGAAGAAGGAGCACGGTCCATACAAAATTAACCCACGTCCTACAACAAAGAGATGTATCTCAAGATAGTAATAAAATTGAGTATAAAATAAAAAGATGGCATCCGAACGCCATCCTTACAGTCTTAACATATAACAAAATTGCTATGAAAATTCGTTCAGGATTAGTAATATGTACTCGTACAATGAATATAACTACAATATTGAGAAATACTTGGCTATCTTGACTTGACTTCAATTATTGAGTTCCTTCATCGAACAACTGAGGTTTTTATTCACTTGTTCGACCACCGAACATCGAACTGATGATACTGGTAATAATCGGGCAATATATGCCACGTGTCTCACAGTCTTTTACTTAGGTACCTGTATCGAATACTACTTGGAATTATTATAAAATTCAACTCAGAAATCACTGCGGTCTCCAAAATTTCTTTTTTTGTCGGTTCATTTCGTGAACTGGTCCCTAAGGCGAGGTTTCTCCAAATATGTCCAATTTGCATGCGGGTTAACAAGACTGTTCGGAATCCTATTAGATTCCCATTTGAAGTGTTTGACAGTTTGAGGGTTGACTGTGGCGTAAGTTAGAATTTATTTTTCGGAGTGTTAGAGAATTGTTGGTATATTTTTTTAATGGTAGGCGTCCTCATTAATGTGGAATGATTTTTATTGAAAAGTAATTGCAATCAGGCGTGCTATTCTGTCAAAATCTCACTGTGAAAACTTAGGTGACGTGAGCTGTCAATAGTGTCAATAGCTTCTTCTTCTAAGATTTCAGTTCACCTAAGATTTCAGTTCACTTCAAGCTCACTTCACCGCTCTTCGAAAGTAATTGTAATCAGCAACTGATTGCGTAACACACTGTCATCTAAATCTTAATCATTTTGAAGGATTGCTAATCCATTACTTCGTATGTTGGAAAAATTTGTCTGCTGAACAACAAAACGCAATGTATGTTGTCGAACTGTCAAAATGGAACCCGTTGCTACTGATAGTGTGTTACGCAATTAGCCCGCTGGTTAGTAACTTGTATGCTAAGTTAGCATAAGAGTTACTTACCCGATTGCAATTACCTTCTTACGAAGAGCGGTATCCGCCATGTAGTATCAGCAATTTACCGGCAAATGGCGCCACTGAAACCTTATTTATATGCTGATGTGTCTTTTTAGAGAGCGTTTTTGTACATCTATACTGCGTTTGCGATTCAGTTGCCAAAATTGTAAACAAATATGAGTTTATGGAAAAATTACTTTATTTCCTATACAATAAATTTCACTTTACGCTACAACTTCAAACATTTTTATAAATTTTTCAAAAGTGCTGGTCATTCTGAAATCAACTTAATAATCATTAAAATAAGGTAGATATTTGTTTAACTTATCATTTCGAACCATACATTTGAATAGACCTTAGAGAGATTTTGACTTTAGTCGAACCCCGCTGCCATAATTATAATGGCCACCACTCTTCTAAGAAACTGCGTTCGGTTAGGTTGGGTTGCGCCTGCGAATCGGTGCGGTTTCCTGCGCCACTTCCATTCATGCCGGCTGCTGCAACGAAACAGGCTCAGCACGTCAAACTTATGGAAAATCGATACAACCTCGCAACATGTTTCATTTCAATAATTTATCAATACCAATAAAAAGTTAGAAACAATAAAAGACCAGCGATCTTCAAGAGCAGGTACAATTTAATTTCAGATACAATAGAAAACGCAATTCCGTCTTATAGCAATACGATTCCATAAGAATGATTGGAACGCCCTCAATAGTCGTTTAAAGGCCCCCGCAGCCAGGCGCGACGCGCCACTGCGACGCGACACTGCGACGCGACGGTGCGACGCGACGGAGCGACGCGGTTCTGGTAAAACATTTCCAAGAAGTTTTCATAGAAATATGGACTGCCTCGTTGATCTACAGCGCTACTACTGATCATGAGGTTCGATTCTCGGGTCGGGAAAAGGGTTATTGGGTTTTTCCATTTGAAATTACTCATTACCAGCCCGGTGTCTGGCTATGTGCCCTGTCGATGGGAATAGGCTCGCCCCCTATTACATGGGACTTAAATATAACTGGCTAAATGTGGGTGTACTATAGTTACACCTCTGTACAACCCTTAGGGGAATATACGCGTGATGATAATTATGTTCTACTAAAAACTGACTTGCATCCGTCACCTCACACTTCAGGTCCAGTTGAAAACCAGCGTCAGGCACTAGTTGTCTGACATTTTTGCTGAACTGGGCCTTTTTGCCGCAGCCGTAAGGCACACTTTCCTGCTAATTTCTTATAATATCGCACTTTACACTTTTTTTTTATCGGCAGTAAATTATAATTATTGTGTGCCTTTTAGTACGTGCAAAATAAATCTATTTTCTTTCTTTATACCAGAGTCGCGTCGTGCTCTCGCGTCGCGCCTGTCTGAGGGAGCCTTGAGTTGGCTTTAATTTTATGAAACCATTTGATAGCGACGAGGTTTTGTTACTGCCTTACTGACCGTTTGAAATACCAGAGGTAGAAAATAACTGATCGTTAAGCGTACTTGATATTCGAACTTACGGAAAATTTTCCGTAAATAAGGTTTCATTACGGACAGTCAGAAGCTCAAAAGTGACAGCCAGTCTTACCAAGGGGTATCGTGTTACCCAAACTTCAGAAAACCAAGTACTGACGTGCTGTGTTAGTTACTTATTCGGGTATCGTGCTTAGTAATAGGGTTGCGGAGGTCAGATAAGCAGTCGCTCCATGTAAATTACTTGTATTCAGCTGCATCCGGTTAGACTGGAAGCAAACCCCAACAGTTGGGAAAAGGCTAAGCAGATTGAATTGTTTTGTGAAGAGTTGAGGGGCTTATTTTTAAACGTTACAGACATTAGTTCAGCATATTTGTTTTAATTGGCAAAGTTTTAGTTTACTTACACCCAAAATGTTTAACAAATAAAAGAGTTTTATAGTTAGTACTTTCGCAGTGTGAAAGTACTAACTATAAACCTCTTTTACTTTGAGGTCCATTCTGAGTTTTTTTTACCGCTGATTCGCCCGGTCTTAACCTCGATCAAAAAAAAAAACTGTTTTTCAAACACATGAATTTCGAAGATTGAAAAAGTGTTTGTCTTTTTTTTTTAAATTGTTTAATCATGTTTCGATATTTTTGAGTTCGTCCTATAGAAAAATGTTGTACATATTAATGTACTTTCACATTCCTGAAAGTTTGCCAATTAATTCAAATGTGCTTGTAATATTTATCAGTATTGGGTAAAGTTTGTAACTAAATTGAAAGTCAGCCTGTATAGCATTGAGAACATTTGAAGTAGGCGGGGTCGTGGTCCTTAGCTACCGACCGTGTGTACACACGGCTACGCATCAAGCTATACATTTCCAGTTTGAGTTGACTCGCATTGTATAGGTTTTTCGTACAATCAGAAGTCAGCTTATACTGGTTATGTACAGCTTGTTGTGTAGCCGTGTGTACCTACAGCCATTATCTGTTCCCTTTAAGCCCACTCTGTGAGCATTTCTACCTTTGTGGATTACGACTGAGTGCTCACTGCTACATAATAGGTACTATTGATTTAACCTGGGACGTTCGCTGCTATTGCAATAACCAGTAAAGTCATGGTTAGTTGCTTGGAACACAAAACATTTGAAAGAAAGAAAAATGACGCATAAAAATAACAAAAACACAAAAAAAAAACATGTTGTGGAAAAACATGCGTCTCATCCACGCAAAATGGTCATCACTCAGGATAATGCTAAGACCCTATACGAGACAGAGCCAAAGCGCTAGTTTTCAGCGCCAGCCGGCGTTGACGTGATGACGTCAACAGGTGCAGCATACGATTATATATAAATAAAAAACAACAATCAAAATAAGAAATAAAATTTTATACGTTGCCTACTTCTAAAAGATTGTATTTAAACATAAAAGGAGATCACCCATTTTGTTCGGTTACTTGGGATAAAAAATAAAAACTCGGCGCCCAGGAATGAATTACAGATCTCCCTTGTTCATCGAAAATATATTGACAAATTATCACTTCCCAAACAATTTTCCGCATAATTTCTTTTGCCAAATCATTATTAGCAAATAAACTCTTGTTTTCAGATGAAAAAAATCAGCTGTTTCATACATTTTGGTCTAGTAGGTATTGAACTTTTGTGTTAAACAGCAGTTTTTTTTTTTTCGTGATTTCGGAATTTGGTGAAAGTGTTCAAAAAATTTCAAGACGGTAAAAAAATCACCGGTATATATGTCCATACAGAGGTATTCCACTTAGAGCACTGATTTGAACAGCACTTGGACGAACGGCACCTGAGCACTTCCACTAACCGCACTCAAACAAAATTTTGTAACCTGCGGTTCGGTGGAACAATTTATCGTTATTTTTATCGTTATTTTTTTAGTGATGGGATATACTTTTTTGTTCAAAGCATTATCAAGCAAAACATATCGATACAAATCAGCAGAAGTCTTGTAACGGATGATTCCATCTTGTTCATGTATCTTACTCGTAATGCGTGTCTCCCGGGCGTTTTTTTGAAACATTAACATTGTTTTCAAACACAAGCTGTCTCCTGGGTATTAAAATATTTTTAGGTTAATAACACATTTTGTTTAGATCATCGTAATGAGTTCCGACGAGGAAGACCTGCTATCAGTTTAAGCAATTATAGACTCAATATCAAGGAGAAGACAGATTTCAAGCCAGACCGTTTTTACGACTTCGAAATTTTTACATTTACCAAGAGCCCCGGATTGATGACCGGTTTGAATTTGGCGATTTCTTTCGTGTTTCTGAAACGATATCGTCGAATTGTTTTTTCTTTATACGATCCGATCTGCAGATGTGATGTGATTAGATGTGCATGGTGCACGCTCAGTTGAAAATTAAACAAACACTTTCCCTCTCCACCCGCGCGGGGTATGTTTTCCATGTAGCTCAGAAAACAAAACCATCGTGTTTGCGTACACAAATTTGTATGATCACGTCTTTTTGTTTCGATTTTTATGTGTACCTAATGTGACATGACATTATGTATAAAAAAATATTTTTGTATTATAATTATATTGTCACCGCCATTGTAGTATTATTATTTTTAGGTACGTCTTTTGATATTTTTTCGGACCCTAGGGTCCTGAACCTTTGGAAGGCGTATGAGGGGCCGAAGCCAACTCGCACAGGGCCGTTAAACCATTTTTTATTTTTTTTAACGTGGAGAAGTGCTCTTGCAATTTGCACTACCACCATCATGGGTGTTGATTTTGTGGTTTTCTAGTGTGCTGAAACCGATGCCGTGGTCAAAATGAAAATCCAAGATGGCGGATGTCAAAAATGTTCAAGTTTTTCTTCATGGGTGTCGATTTTGTGGTTTACTAGGGTGCTGAAACCGATGCCGTGGTCAAAATGAAAATCCAAATTTCGGAAAATGGAGGAGTATTTAGGAACACAACAACGAGTAATTTTTGCATAAATAGCATAGAACTACCTCTACCTCATGCCTGTATTATTAGCTTGTTTTTGGAACTAGCTACGACAGCGCCATTTCGAAAGTTGCCTTCCACATTCACCCAGTTGCAATGATTTCAAAAGTAGTAATATATATGTCAATGCCCAGTTGACATTAAACGCAATTTGAATCCAATATTAATCAAATTATATTCGCAAACATTTAACCGCGTTCATAACGACAACGGGGACCTTTACTGTCCGTGGTTCTACACGCACTTGCCGTATCGATACGTTGGTAATGTCCTGAACAAAGAATATTTACGTCCCATCACTACAAACTGTATGCAAGTGCCGTTCGGAGACTGAAAACAATAACGATAAATTGTTCCACCGAACCGCACGTTACAAAATTTTGTTTGAGTGCGGTTAGTGGAAGTGCTCAGGTGCCGTTCGTCCAAGTGCTGTTCAAATCAGTGCTCTAAGTGGAATACCTCTTAATTCTTCCCGGTTTTATCGTAATGCCGTGGACGTCCACGATAACAATACATCGTCACGATAGCAATTATAAGAACGCCCAATTTCTCCTCAACAAATTAATCCTTTACACGAACTAATATAAAACTAGTATCATTAGGCTTAATATACATATTATGATAGTACAGGCATGGTGACTCATGTGTAGATGTCATTATATTAGTGACATTATGACAAACTTTTGGCAGTCATCCAAACTGTAATACGTTTAGTGAAATATTGAAGAGAACTTTCATAGTGAAGCCGGCGGATTATGATGTCATATTAAACTAGGGCCGGTAATAATAGCTCTTTTGGGGACTGACAGGACTTGAGATGTTGATTTGGTTATATTTATGGTCTCCACTCTCGTGATGCTTGCTCTTAGAGGTGATATCTTACTATGTTAATAGAGGCTAAATAATAACTGCCGCACAGGTCGATCGATCAGGTTAAGCTACGCTTGCCGCGGTATTTCTGTGGATGGGTGACCATCTTTACATACCGAGACACCTCCGTGCCACGGAAAGCACGTTAAGCCGTTGGTCCCGGCTGTCATTCGTGGATCTTTGACAGTCGTTACGGGTCGACAGAAACCCGAAAGTCTAACAACCGGTCTTACCAAGGGGTATCGTATTACCCAGTCATTGGGTTGTGGAGGTCAGATAGGCAGTCGCTCCATGTAAAATACTTGTATTCAGCTGCATCCGGTTAGACTGGAAGCCGTCCGCAACATAGTTGGGAAAAAGGCTAGACAGATGATCTTACTATGTTCTCAAAGACCTGGGGGCCTAAAAAGGCCACTTTGGTAGAATCATAAAACAATTCTTAACACGCAATTCATCTGTTTTCAATTTTTCGGGCTATATCGGTTACCTTGGTTCTCCTGCGAATCTCCTCATTTCTGATTCGGTCACACAGGGAAACTCCAAGCATAGCCCTCTCCATTGCCCCATAACATGTGTTAAATGTCTATTGCTACCATAGTTAATATGTATTAATGACGACTAATCTTATTGTTTCAGGTATGTTTCCGCATCTACATAGCCGCTGCTGCTTTCACTGTAGGTAAACTATAACTGAAGTAAAACATAAATATTAAGTTCAAAAATAATTCAGTAACAGATTGGTTTGGTTGCCTAAGTTGCCTTATACCGATGTAACTTTTGAAATTATACCCTAGTTTCTCAAATACAGTAATGAAAAGCTGGAAAAACATTCCAGAATTTCATTCACACACAAAACAAAACTTAACTGTTTTAACGTAACTCCGAAGGTGTTCAAAATAACTACAAACTGAAAACTACGTACAAACTACTTATTTAGTTGTATTTTACAAAGTAGTAATGTTCGGTAACCAAACACACGTACCTACCAAAGTTTTTTTATGCGATCAAATTAACAACAATGAAACACAAAATAATCTACTATGTTGTATACAGGCTGACTTTGAATTAATTCTTACACATAACATACATTTTTGGGATGCATGAAGAAGCCTCCTCGTGTTCCAGTGCCTTAGGCATCTTCTGAACAGACTCGTTCCATCATAGACCTCATTCATCGCTTTCCATCAAGCGTGATCGAGGTCAAGAGCGGGCCCATTCAGCAATAACGTAACGTTGAGGGGCTTGTGGCTAAGTAATAACAGCCGCACGGCTTGATCGATCAGGTTAAGCTACGCTTGCCGCGGTTGGTCCGTGGATGAGAGACAATCTTCACATATGAAGACCCTCCGTGCCTCGGAAAGCACGTTGAGCCGTTGATCCCGGCTGTCAATCGTGGATCTTTAACAGTTGTTACGGGTCGACAGAAGCCCGAACGTCTGACAATCAGTCTTATAAAGGGATATCGTATTACACAGTAACTGGGTTGGGGAGGTCAGATAGGCAGTCGCTCCATGTAAAATACTGGTATTCAGCTGCATCCGGTTAGACTGGAAGCCGACCCTATCATAGTTAGGAAAAAAGTCCAGGCAGATGATCTGTAAGTCAATGGAGAATCTATCAAACAAAGTCGCTTTTCGTATCTGCGTGATCGCTTATAGTTCTTCAAAACTACGCAACAGATTTTGATGCAGTTTTCATCGTCATTTAGGGAATTTATTCCAGAAGGTTTATTTTGTATAACCAATAATGTTTAACTTAGATATTGCACAGAAATCTCTGTTTTCACATGTGACTTCATCACCCTTACGAAGTAGGGACGGGTCACTAGTACTGTATAAATCATACATAACTCAAAAATCAAACCATCTTTTCAGGCATTTTTGAATTCGGAGAATCGGTCAGTTATAGTCGGACTTTTAATTAGCTGCAGTAAAATGACAGCTTATGTGTTACATAAATGGCTGAAATTGGCGTCTTTCTGTTTTTTCGCGGCCGTCAACCAAATCTTGTTTTTCTAGTACAGAATAGTGTAACAAACGAAACTTATTTGACATGCATATCTCTAAACGTAGTCCGAAATGAGTTACTAAGAAGTTTCATTTTACTGCAGCTAATTAAAAGTCGGAGTATAGTCAGAAAGTTGAGTCTAATTGTCCATTAAAAATGTAGATCTCTATGGAGAAGAACAGGCAAGAAACTCCAAAGACACTCTTTTAAAACTAAATATTACGAAATTCTGGGTATATTAATACAAAATTCAGGGTACAAAGTAGGTAAAACACATGGCCAGTGTCCATAGTACATTCAAAACCATTGTAACACACGACCCTATAAAACTACATGCATAGAGCAAAGGGTTCGGGTCACTGACCCAATTCGTCGCGTGCACTGAACCCGACTGAACATTTCCTTTCATCTCGATATTTCCGTTGCTTCGGAAAACCGACAGTTTATTGGTATTTATTTATTTATTTATTTATTTATTTATATATACTTTATTGTACACCAGAAAATAAATAACAAAACATACAATAATGTATAATGGTTGATAAGGGCTTTGATTTCTAATTAGTAAAATTATATCGGGCAAATGGCAGTAACAGATGTAACATAGACTTAACATGAAAGCCTGTGATCCTCAAAGGGTTAGTCAAAGGTGTTCCGATAGTACACCGATATCTCTATCGATCTATTCTGTAAAATCTCAACGTAAAATCTGAGGTGAAGTGAGCTTGAAGTGATGGGTCAAAAGTGATGTTTTTTTTTTTGGCAACTGAGCCGATGTCGACTGTTCTGCCAACGTCATGTGGTGAGGGCAGTACAGCGAGGTGAGCCGTCGAACTTTGCACTCCGCAGTAGTTTACTAGTTATAAATGTTAGTAGCTAAAAGGACGAAGTAAAAAGAAGAATATATATACATTTAAAACACCACAAATCCACATAATTATAATATTTACAAAGTTATTATTACTACAGACCAAACTACAGTTTGATTTTAAATAGTGATGTTAATCGGCCCAGCATCAGGTGGAATGACAGCTCCCTTCAAGCTGACTTCACCAATGTTTTCATGACAAGATTTTTACAGTCGAAATCAAAATGGGAATTATTTGGGCTTCGGTTA
This sequence comes from Gortyna flavago, assembly GCA_963669345.1. Lineage (NCBI taxonomy): Eukaryota > Metazoa > Arthropoda > Insecta > Lepidoptera > Noctuidae > Gortyna > Gortyna flavago. Next base: position 2,640,180 of record OY770136.1, on the reverse strand, counting down.
TGTACCATCGAGGAAACTTACATCTGTCCAATTTGAAAACAAAATCCCGTGCTCACGATGACCACATCTGTTAACAAGCGTTACTATAACGGCTGAGCCCTGCAAGCAAGAATAGCCCTTACGGTGTATAGACATAAGTTAATTTGAAATTAAAATCTCGTGCACAAGATGACCACATCTGTTAGAAAGCGTTACTATAGCGACCGAGCGCTGCATGCAAGAATAGTAAGTTTCCTAGATAAAACATGCCACTTACAAAGTCAATGTCACGAATATTTATTTATTTTATTTTTGAGTACATAACGCATTGTGCATTCACGACTTCATTATTTAAATTTTCACTTTAATTAAAGGACATTATAACTGATTTAATACGCAAATCCATTACCCCAGCAGTTTCCTACATAGGCTCGACTTTAATGAATTCATGCAATGGCCGCACTTAATGCAGTATTAATGGCGTTAAAGTAAACCGAACCGCGTGTTCATTAATAAACCACGGGTCGATGGCACAGTAGATTGTTCTTTAATATTTTGTAGTTGAGCCACCATGACAAGATGGACAAAATCTTCTCAGTAGTTAGTTACCTTAAAAGTTATAAAAAACCGAACTCAACTACTTTTAAAACATGATTTAATTTTGACGTGTCAAAGTGATTTTTTTTATCCAATTTACAGAAGCATATACTGTTACTGTTAGCCTGCTTCATCCCACTGCTGGGCAAAGGCCTCTCCCCATGACTTCCAGTTCTTTAGATCCAGGGCTAAAGTGGGCCACTGGTCGTTTGTTTTGTCCAGCTCGTCCCGCCATCTATATCTATCTATAGTATATACTTTATCATATTATCAAGTTAAGAAATACGACTTACTAAATCTTTACCTCATAACTAAGAACCCTGTCATATTATAAGATGCAAAAAGGGGTTTGAAAAAAATGGGACTGTTTTGGAATTTTCTAGTTAATAGTTTTCGTATGATGATTTCATTCAACCCAAAGCACTTGGTGACCTTCTGACAGTCAGTGAGCGGAGTTCGCTTAGCAAAATTTTGGGCCAAAAATGTTTGAACTTTTTACTATCGATACGCTATGAAGAAGATTCTATTGTGACATCGGATCAGTTACCAGCAAAGAAAAACAAAAACAATTCGACATTCTTAGCCTTTATTTTACGTAGCAGTAAGGGCGATTTTTGTAGATCAAGTTGACTGTGCTGTGTGGTTGTTTAATAAGTTATGCCTCTTGGTAGAATTTCTTAAACATTTCTCATATTTATCTTTCATGTTATACCTACATATAATTCCCTAAACTTACCTTTTATGCCCATGAGTAGATACCTAAATTGTCCGTAATTTACTCTCGATCCGAGTAATGAGCCTACACTCACTAGAGCCGCGAGTAACTAAGTAACTATGCAACTTGAGACTGTTATGATATTGTGGTTCATTGAATTACTAATGAATTTTGAATATTACAAGAGTCTTGGGTTGGAAAATCAAACATGTGAGAAGCATGTAGGCTTATTTAATCGGTTTAAATTTAAAGTTCGACTTGAAACCAGCCGGTCTATCCCGCCAACATCTCACCTGAACGACACGCGTCAACAGTAGAGGCAACTGCAGCCGTCGATGACCTGCTGCTGCGCTGATGTTTTCTGACACTCGATCATGTGTATGCACACTTAGTCGGGAAACTCCGCCAAAGTGTAAAGATTGGCCAGTCAGTTAGGTTACGTTGCTGGAAGCTGACTGCGTCAGGATGACTCAGTCCTGACGTATTAAAACATGGTCAATTATATGTATAGGCTTTACGTGATGATACACATAATTACCTGTTTTGGTAATAGGTAATACGGGCTGGTGTCCGCAACTCTACGTCAATGCGCGTATTTTGCGTAACATCGACGTAACTGCTACTTTTTTTTACGACTATGCTTTCCTAACGTAGGTAAATACGGTTTCTAAGTGCTTTGGCATACTTAACTCATTTTTAGGAAAAATACATTTACAAACTTGAATAGGCATAAAAAGAGCGTAAACATAAAAAATACAAAACAAGGATAAAAGGCTTGAATTTACAACAGAACATTATAATAAACGAGGCCCTCGTTTTTATATGTTTATTTGCCTAATTACGAACCTTTTTTTGTTCGTGGTCGTCTAATATCTACCTAATCTTTCTATTCGATTACCCTACGTTCGCACTGACGTAAAAATATCGCTGCGGGATTTTATCGCCCACTGGATTTTCAATTCTCGGTGTTGACCCGAGCATTGAGAATCCCACAGAGCGTATTCCAGTGCGTCAAAAAAATACATTGTTGAATTTTCAACCCTCGGGGATAAGCCGTGCTATGAAAATCTAGTGCGCGAAAAAACATCGCCGCGGGAGAAACGCACCCGACCCTATCTAGGCTTATTGCCCAATTTTAGGGTTCCGTCAAACCGCTTGGCGATGTCTCGAAATACTAAGTGGGCACTCGGGCCCCATGGCCCTAGTGTTTCAACCCCAAACAGCTCAAATATATAAGTTTCAAAGAGATTACGTTTGAAGTTTTCCGCACCTGCAGCAGCCGCCTCAGCACAGCTCACTCATTTTATTGATTGAAAATCCTACGAAACTGTTTCGAAAATATAGTATAATAAATAATTCACACATCCGTCGACCAAGAACTCTGAACGTCATCTACTTACAACCTTCCAACAAAAAAAGTCATGAACGGGAATGAACAATTTTATGCAACCATTACTGGGATGGTGCACTCATTCCCTCATTCATTCACTCACTAGCTCATTGTTCAACTGACTGACAATGAAGTTGAATGGGAGATGGATGAAAACATTTTTGCATTGATGCTTGCAGTTTTAAGCTAGGCATTTCGAAGGCTACTTCGGTCGTATTGCATTTTTTTTTCAAATGATGAATGGTTCCGCCATTTTCTTTTTATCGTTGCATGTGTTAGTGCATTGTGTAAATGGTTTTAAATCGGACCACATAATACTGTTTGAATTTCGAAGAAATTGGTTAATTTTACGATTTACAGTGTCGATCTTAATCAGGTTTTAATATGAATTAGTTCGACGATTATACTTGAATAAGAATTAAAAACTACAACTTGTGGTTTACATGCATAAAAGAAATATTTTCCAATGAGCTGTGGGTCAAAATAACCACTACGTGGAGCCCTGACACAGTTAGAAGGCGTCGTGGCAGACCCCGTAGAACAAGACGGGACAAGCAAGACAAAACAAACGACCAGTGGTCCACTTTAGCCCTAGATCGAAAGAGCTGGAAGTCATGGGGAGAGGCGTTTGCCCAACAGTGGGATGATGCAGGCTAACAGCAACAGTAAGGCCTGAGTTCACCAACATTCTAACCATCGGTTAGGTATTTAAATAGTCGATTTCCTTAGGAAATTTGACATAAATCAACTGTTTAAATACCTAACCGATGGTTAGAATGTTGGTGAACTCAGGCCTAAATATTTTTTTCCAGCCAATCAATTGAGAATCAAATTAAATCTTATTGCTAAACATGTGTGTGTTTGTGAACGTGTGTTTTGGCCACAGCGGCTAATCTCAACGGAGACTAGCCTTCAGAGAGAGAGCACAGAGAGACTAGCACAACTTAACATGCTTATTTTCTGCATTTTCATTCTAAAATAAAAGAAATAACCAAACAAACGATGAGGGCGCCACTGCGCGGTCGGCGTTTAGTCGACGCCGTCTTAATACCATGTGATAGCCATGAATAATAAAAATGAGTTAATAAATAATTGAATTGCTAATCTGAAATACCAACATACCAAGCTGCATACCAGTTGTCTGACATTTTTGCTGAACCGGGCCTTTTTGGCGCAGCCGTGAGGCACACTTTCCTGCTAATTTCTTACATCGGACTTTACACTTTTTATTAGATCTTTATTTTTTGTTTTTATCTGGTGTATGTATTATGTGAATTGTGTGCCTTCTAGTCTGTGCAAAGTGTGAAATATATTTATTTTCTTTCTTTATTTCTTTTCTTTCTTAGTATTTAATCAATTATAACTTTTCAATAATTTTTAGGTGCATATGAGTACATTTATGTACAGGCGCCAGCACATCAAGCTACTACACTTTAATAGATTTTCAACTATATCGTTAAAGTATAAGATTCAAAGTTGATTGCAGTTTCGGGTAGCTTAATGTGCTGGCGTCTGTACATTACTGAGGGGCAATTCCCGAAAGGCGAAAGCATCACTGTAGCCCACAAAATTGCGATTTCCATTTCGGTTTCAGGTTGGAAGTTGATTTAAATATTCATTTATAGAATAATATTTATTATAGAATTATAATCATAAAAATCATCAATATAATAATATCATATAACGAGAAGAATGAAAATGAGCATAGCAAAAGAGTGGAACTCTCTACCTGCGTCTGTGTTTCCGAGCGCATACAACCCGAATCTCTTCAAAGTGAGAGTGAATAGGCTTCTTCTGGGTAAGCTCACTCCATCGTCGACTCTATCTCTGTCACCTCTGACCTAGACTAGAGTCAAGAGCGAATCCATTTCAAATAAAAAAAATAAAAAAAAAAAAATGTTTTTTTTTTTGGATTATAAATAAGACATCCCCAGTAAGTACCTGATTGATAATACTTGTGTTGGAGCTATTGTATTAAGAGTGTTGTAGGTAAAATTTCCCTTAATTATTAACAATATTGAGACGATTGTTTACAATAGGTGACTAAGAATTAAATTTGGGAAGAAAAACATTCAATTATCTACAATCTATGGTCCATAATATTATATAAATGTGAAGCCACAAAAAATATTACACATTGAATATACTTACTTGTTCACTGAACTGAGCGGCCACAGATGCACAAACGTTTCGCTTTTGAAGTGTATGAAACCTTATCTCCGTTCATCTGTACCTACCTATAGTCGTTCACTGAAGCGGAGCAAACTCAAAGCATTTATTTAAATTCAACCATTTACAGACCTTGAATTGTCAAATAGTCGATTTGTTAGTAATAAAGTTGAGTTAGTTACCGGGTCCAAAAACATTCACCATAAAGCCCGTTATACACATGCCTTTAGCTTGCACAAAAGTATACAAGGAGCTTGCATGCCAGTACTACCAGAAAAGGTCACAGCGGGATGCATTTATTTTGTAACTTATAGTACGAATCATTTGATCTGACTTGGTCCCCTGTGGGTCTATAGTACAGCATCATGCTGAGTGGAAGCCTTCTCGTTACAGTCATGACGTGCAGCCGTCGACTATCCTGCTTTGTGCTAGTGATTATAGATATGTTTTGTTTTTATTTTTACTTATTATTAAATATATTGTTCCCCTTTGAGCACCACGGTAAAATATTGATTGGTGCTTCATGCATAGGTGCTCTAAAAATAGATTCTCAAACGGGAATACTACATCTTTTTGTACGCACGTGTTTTTGTGACAAATAAACCTATTTTTCTTTCTTTCTCAAACAGGCTATACGGTGGCGGCTATAGGTATTACAGGTTTAATAACAAGAATCTAACAAAATTCAGATTCAAGAAATATTATTGTGAAAAACGGGTAAGAAACTTTATATTTTTTCGCAAACAATGCACCTGCATGTTTCCGAGATTACGTATGGGTTAAAAAATATGCTTTCAGCGTCTAAAGAGTTAATTTTATTGCCAATTGCTGGGTGATAAATTGTTATTATATTGTTAAAAGATAATATTTTAATGCAATTTTATTTTATCGTCTAATCCAATTTATTCGCCAATAAACTTTACGGTTCTAGGCTGTATCTCGTGTCGTGTGTGACGTTTACAACCGACACGACGCTCAAGTGCGACACGATCTTAAATGTCAATTAAGTATTCACTTTACTTCAAAGGGACTATAAACTTAATTGTACTTTTTGGAGGTCGCAATGGCAGGTGAAATTATTTTACTTAGTTAGATTTAAAGACGAAGTATTTTGTCCATATTTGGCATTTAGGATTAAGATAAATTAAACTTTTATTTCAATACCTACATTATCGAATGTCAAAAGGAAGGTGAAAACCGATCATACTTCAAAGTTCATGACATTATATGAACAAAAAAAGCATTATAGAAAGGTCAACCTTCAAAGCGACTCATTCATGTGCATCAGCCCTAACCTATAAAAAAAAACATTTTAAAAAAGAATGAGAAAATCTCGACGTGACGTAACGCATGACGCCGTACAATAAACCTCTACGGCTGACGTAGACCTCGTAGCGCTACGAGACGTAGGCCTCGCTACGAAGGCTACACGCCGCCTACGTCAGACGTCCATTCATCTGATAATGTCGCTTTGTATGTCAGTAACTTAGTTATATTTATGTTCAGGCTTTTCTATTTTGTTGAATAGTTGAGTTATTCAGTGGAGTGGCTGCTTTTTAAATAACTGTTTTTTTTTTCCGTTTCGGGATCTAAATTGGAGGTGGTTTTTAGGCATTCTTTTGATATTCAGATGTTGGTTTAGGTTACGCATAAATAGAACAAAATATTATGATAGTAGGTGATCAGAAACTACTCCACCAGCTAGTATCCTAACGTTTTTGTTTTTTTTTTTTTTAATATAATTATTCTTTTGTATATAATTTAATTTTGACAAAAATGATCAAAAGCTATTCCGTAGTCGTAATACAAAGATGTAATTAATGGCTTTTAGTTTATGTTAAAAAAATACTTATAGGCTGAGATCAGTATATCATACATCCTTTATAAATTGGACGACACTACGTCCGATTTGAATCCGAGAAAGTCTGAAGTGACCATAGTCTTATTTTTATGACTAGTTGCACACTAGAACTCTATCCGTCCGAATTTAGAACATTTCCGATTCGGATTGAAGTCAAATCTTTAATTCGGATTCGGGTCGGACGTAGTGCGAAGACGCCCTAAGGCTTCTATTGTGTATTGTTGTTATTACGACTGGGTCGTTTCATCATCAGCCTACACACTCCACCACTCATTGCTAGATAAAGGCCTCTGCAATTGCATGCCATTTAGCTCGATTTTTGGCAACTCTCATCCAGCTGCTACCAGCCACCCTACAAAGATCGTCGCTCAACCTAGCCTGAGGGCGGCCTTACGTTGGCCGGGTCATTTAGTATCCCGCAAAGGGTTTAATTTATTTTGAAAATAAAACATGTAATTATAACAAAATTATAAAGTTCTAAAACGTCCAACTCCCCATAAGCTGTTAAAATGTTAAATTATCAGCAGCCATTTCAAACTGAAGGATGTGGTGTTCAAATAAATTAGACGCAAATTGACGACGGTTTGGTCGCCATTTATTTTGATTACTGCCCACTTGTCGCACCCGTGTTGTGGAGTTAGAAACTTGTACAACAGCTGTCCAAACTTTTTTTTTAGAGAATGGCATTTTGCAGTTCAGCCTAAGTAGGGCTTTAAAAACATTAAAACTAAGGGACTACACGCTAAGGCCACCGTGGGATAAGAATAAAAAAATGTTATGTTTAGCAAAAAAAAACATAACCTCAATAATAGTTCCACAAAAAATTCCATTTTTACAAGAATATAGGTAGGTAACATAAACTCTTTAGATCTCTATGGGTTTTACTATATTCGGCATTTCAGCCGTGCAGATATTTAGATTTTACATCTTGGTTATACGTCTTATAGCATGCAGTAGAGATTTAGTAATTAGCAATAACATAAACATACTAATAATAATCCTTATAGAGCGGCTCATAAAGTGCTTTTAAATATTCCAACATATGATGTACCTATTATGTATTACTTCTCCATTCCCGTCGCCCCCCACACGAACTCCACAAACCGCTAAAAGTAATGCGAAATTTCATTCGTCGCTCTAAACCGCACGTAAATTATTATCATTTCGAGCTTCCGCGCGTGAAACAGAATTTATAGGAGCAGCGTAAATATCTGTGCTGTGCTGCGTAATACCGCAAATACTGCAGGCCTTGATAGTGACCGATTAGATCTAGGCTTTGGATGGACACGTACTCGTATATTGCTGAATACCACGGGCCTTTCAAAACATGGCTACAATGATAATTTAGTTATATGCTATCATAACTACCCCTGGTGCTTGATTACAGTTCATCTAAACGAATTATCTTTCTACGATTATAATCGTAGATAGATAATATGCCAATAAGCTGAAGAGTTTGTTTGTTTGAACACGCTAATCTCTGGAGCTACAGGTCGGGTTTAATTTTTTTTTTTGTATTTGATAGGCCAATCCTTGAGGAAGGCTATTCAACATCACGCTAGCACACTTAGGAGCCGTGCAAAGATAAAAAAGGAAAAAAGAACGCTAAGCCAATAAGGAAGAAATAGTGCGGGCAGGCGATGTGATGCGACGGGTAGGTCGGGGGAACAATAAAATTTACGTGCACAAAGTCACGGGCAGAAGCTCTTAATATTATAAATAGAAAAGTATTGATTTTTGAAACACGATGAACCCAAAATCCAAAATCTGAAGCCATGTGATCTACCAACCCACACTGGGTCCGCGTGGTGGATTACGGCCCACTCCCTCTCAGCAGAGGGAACATTATAGGCTGATTATGCTGTATGGAGCCACGTAGGCTACAATTGTTTTGTGTAGTTCGCACACTTATCTAGCAAATCTGAGGAAATGTATCCTAATTTACTAGAAAATATTTTGCCAAATACAAGAAAATAAACCAAAAATGTCACAAAATATCACAGAATTTGTTATCCTAACCGCATGGAGATGAATGAAGACAATATACGTTTGTGTCACTATCACGCTGTGAAAAATGGCGGACAAGGGGAAATGGAGATAATATAGTAGACTTGTTACGTGTTGACTTTATGATGGACGGACACAGATTTAGGTATAAGTATACAAGAGTTTTTGAACAAACTTCTGTTACATTTATCCTCGCCTTCAAGGTCAAAGTCTTTATTACAAAAAGGCACAATAAAATAGAATTCATTCTAGTCGCCCCTTCCAAAAGGTAGTTTTCATATGGTGAAGAATTGGCATAAAACTCCACCGTTACTCTTTTAAAACGTTTTACAATATTTTGTAAACATTAATTATATAACTATTTTTGAATACTTACTTAATTTTATACTTCATTCCGTTATCGTTATGGCGTCACACTGTCTATCTGTCTATTGTCCATGCCTCAGAAAGTAAGTTAAGGCGTCGGTCCCGGTTGTCATTTGTTTGACAGTCCTTACGGGTCGTCAAAAGCCAAAGTCTTACAACAGAGTATCGTATTACCCAGTAATTGGGTTGTAGATGTCAAATAGGCAGTCGCTCCATATAAAATACTGGTATTCATCTGCATCCGGTTAGGTTACCCCAACATAGTTGAGAAAATTCTAGGCAGATGACGAAGTTTTCAGAGGCGACATTAGTTAAAATTATATGTCAAAATTTTTCCTAACTATGTAACACATTATCAATCACAATCTGAATCATTCTGAAAGATGTTGCGTATCCATTGCTTCATATGTGTGATAATTTTTTCTGCCCAACAACGTGTATAACGCAATGAATGTTGTATGACTGTCAAAATGGAAGCCATTCCTACTGTTAGAACTGTTAGTGTGTTCAACTTGACCTCTCAAACCCTGAACATCTTATTTATATTACTTTAAAAACAGTAATATTGTTACGAGCTTGGGGTTCGTGCACAATTAAAAAACTGCCGATTTAATAACCAAAAAAATAGACACTTTAATTAAGAACACTAATTACAACTTTAACGCACTAATTACAAAACACAATTGCACTACTGATCACTTTTAAGTCGCACTTGAAGATCGCTTTCGATATCGCTTGTATCGCTCATCCAAGATTGTGTCGGCTCGCGGCCCGAACCCGCCTTATATAGGTCTCAGATAGTTCTAGAACCTGCTACTGTAGAAACATCTAGAATGTTCGAGTACATTCCGGCCAAAACTGACCAGATGTCGATAGTTCTAGAAAGTTCTATCATCGAAACTTCTAGGAGGTTCCTGACTCACTAGTTCTTCTACTCGATACTAGATGACGCTAGTGGTAACGAAAATCAATTGTGGCGCGCAACAATATTATTGTCAAGAACAAAGTTATTGTAGCGGATAATGCAGGTAGTTGCACTTTCCGCGCGGATGATTCCGGACAGGCCAACCTTCTTAGGTAAGAGCTTTCTGACCAACGCAATCTATATGCTCTATTCACTAAGAAAATAGTTCTAAAACTCTTAGAGATAATGTTTAGATGTACTTTTTGTCTTCGAGTTTACTTTATTTATCATAATTAGAAAGGTTCACGGGAAAACAAGAACAGATAAAAAAAACAGTGCTGACAGTTAAAAAACCTTTTTATTTATTTATTTTTATATATTGTTGAATACCAGGCCTTTGACTACTTAAATTTATTACATGTTTATTTTATTATTTTATAATGTGCGTCTTGTTTTTGCAAAATAAACAACTCCTTTCATTTCCTTCTTTTACTTGTTTAACATTTAACAGTCCCGTGTCAAATTGAATAGAATAGAATACTCTTTAAGTGCCTCCCCCACCATCCGTCCGTCCATCCTCCGCCTCCTCACTTTAATTTTTTTCTTCAAAATTCTTTTATTCAAACTAAGCTGAGAATCAGGACTTTTTGAAAGTTAAAATTACAAGAGACAGTCCCCTAAAACGCCTGCCCTTCCCTTAATTCCTAGTGCTGTAGCTGGAAAAAAAAAATTGGCGCAACAAACTCCCCCAGCAGCCAAAAAAATACACACACAGTACAGTTAGAAAAACTTGATTCTATACAATATTAACATTACTAAACACTAAACATATTTGCCATAGGTCAGCTAGCGTGTAGATATCGAGCGGTCATAAACAAACTGCTGAACATGAAGACGGTTCGATTGTCAGGTCGGCAAACTGTCATTTCGGATTATTCCATTTCCCTCTAGATTCATTGTCGTTGTATGGCATTAGGCTGGCTCTAATAGAACTTCAATCACCTGCAACCCTGCTTACCCCTTCAGTAAATACTGGCGCCAGGTATCTAATGTTTGTAACTAAGTCATTAAAATATCACAAAACAAAAACAAAACAGACGAATTAGCATTTCATTTTCCAAATATTATGTTAAATATCTCTGTCATCCATGTTGCTGAAAATTACTGAAGGTGAATTAATGTTGAATTTACCAGAAACAATACTTAATTAATAAATATCGTATCGTTAACGGCTATCACAATAATTAAAATTAATACAACAGCCATGCCAATTAAGAAATGTTAGTAAAATTATTCACTAACAAATGCGATATTACTAAGTAGGTAGGTACTAACCTAATAATATTCTAATATTTATTTTAGGTTCGAATATTGCAATGTTGTTTTTTTAGGGTCATCAACCGCAGTAGCGTAGTCGCTTGAAATATCAGAAAACAGATTTTCTCAAGTCATACTTCACGTAACAAAACATACAGCAGTCGTTGAACCCCAAAAAAAACATCTAATCTTATTTGTTTTTATTATTTTATTGTGTTTAGATATTAATACCCATCACATCTGCAGAGTTTCACTAGCTCATTTAATGTGACCCTGTATACGAACCGCAGGCAACAACCAGTACCCCAACGTGTCCTCTCATTTCCGTTTTAATTTGATCGAGAGTGTCATTGAGCTCGTCCCAATCATACAATTTGCACGTAAACGATGTATTACACGTACAGCCAGCGACAGAAGTGTGTGAATTGTTTATGGATTTTGAAGTCTAATTATTATATTAAGTAAGTAAGTATTCATTTAAATAAAGACATCTTTTTGGTCCATACTAGGTGCTAGTTATTAGTTGATAATATGTTAATACTAAAGTAAATAGGTATATATTTAAAATGTATTCTATTAAATCTGTGTAAAAGTAATTATTAAGAGTGTCCATGGAGTTTCTTGCCCGTTCCTTTCCATAGGTACCTACGCTTTGGAATCGGCAACTAGCTTCATCTTTCTGACTGACCGACCCCTTGACAGTCCAAAAGTGCCTGTAATTGGTGTAATTGAAATAAATGCTTTGAGTTTGAGTTATAAACTCAAATAGAAAGTTTAACAACGTTTATTGTACGGTAAGTGGTAACAGTGACGTGACAGATTTATCAAAGACAAACTTAATTTGTTCATAAACTATAATAAGTATTTGATGTTTACTATTCCAACATCCTCCCTTAAACATAAATCAACCCTATCTTGGAAGCACAATAAGCCAGTTTTGGGTATGGAGTTGCTTTTAATGAGTGCATGAGTGCGTGCACACCAATGGCTCCTCCAGCAACTTTATCACGAACAAAATGTTTCTTCACAACAATAAGCTTCAACGTGGAATGATGGGCAACTGAACTTGTTCTGTGATAGACCGATTCCTTTCAGTATAGAACTTAGCTTCTTGTTCCACTGCCTCCTGAAGGCCAATTCTCGTAATTTAAAACGTTCAAATTCAAAGTCGCAGTGTCAACTCGGCGAAAAACAAATGTCAAAATGTAGGGAAATTAGAGGTATTTTTGACAGATTGAGACTGAGATCAGACTGTGAACGTTTTTAAAATTACGAGAATTGCCCCTCAGGCCTGTTTCAGTCCATATAAAGATTTTGTAAGTCGATAATTTACAAAACAAAACAAACAGAATGTTACAAGTTTTCCCTTATAAAACCATTCTGAATATTTTAAATCACACTTTACTACTTTTGCTGTTGTCTGTACATGCAAATGCGATACCCAAAGTTATCTGTGACAGCGCTCAGCTTATACGTGAAGTTTTAAACTATACGTTATTGTCATATTTATAATAATATACTGTGAAAATGTCATTTATCGAGCCTTTGTTAATTACACGAGCGTTATTAATTCGTTCGTTAACTTATAAGTGACATAAACGTGATCAATTCGTTCATTTACTTGTAAAAATGTTTGCATGTCGAATGGTGAAATATGCCTGAGTTTTAATTTATCAAAACACCTATTATGTCATCATCTGCCTAGCATTTTCCCATGCTGGGGTCGGCTGACATTCTAACAATTTTTATTTGAAAATATGGGTAATACACAATAGTACTTAGGTAATAGGTAGGAGGGGCTCGTGGCTTAATAGTAACAGCCGTAGGTACGTGTCGATCAATCAGGTTAAGCTGCGCTTGCCGCGGTCGGTCCGTAGATGCGTTACCATCTTTCAACTAGTCTATCTTACCAAGGGCTATTATATTGTACAGTAGGTAACTGGGTTGTGGAGGCCAAATAGGCAGTCGCTCCATGTAAAATACTGGTATTCAGCAGCATCCGGTTAGACTGGAAGCCGACTCTAACGTTAGTTGGGAAAAGGCTAGGCAGACGATGATATAGGTTATACATACGGTATCCAAAAACCATTAATATGACCAAGCCGTCACAACATTTTTGATTTAAAATAATGACATCTCAAGTGTCAGTGCAGTCGACCAATCACAGGTCGTGCACGTTAACGATACATTACCCGTCGACACCCGAGCTGATCCGAGGTAACACGAAGCACACGTGACACGACACGATATCTTTGACACACTTCTCAGGGGAAGAGGTTGTATATTGTATTTTTTTTATTATGGTTATTTTTATGACGGCAAGATGGGGTTTGTTTTATTTGCGAAGTTATGAAGATTTTGGATTTAGAGCAATGGTGGTCCAGTCGTAACGACTGCGACTTTAAAATGTAAGGTCGTAGGTTCGAACACAGATAGGCGCTGTACTTTGTGTAAATTGTTTCATTACCACTGCTCTCAAAACGGTGAAGGAAAAAATCGTAAGGAAATTGGCATGTCCTAGAACCAAAAGTTCGAAGACATGTGACATCTACCAACTCGTACTGTGCCCGCGTGGTGGGTTACAGCCCACTCCCTCTCGAAGAGAGGAGGCGTGTGTCCCAGCAGTGAGGACATTATAGGTTGATTATGTATTACATTGGTTTAATAAAAATATTATTATATCTACGAAAATAAAAATACACAGATTCAAAAAGAGCTGTCAAATAAAAACTCCTTTCATAAAAATCTCGTAGTTTAACTCCCATTCATCATGTATACTGATTTCTTCAAGGAGCGTTCGAAATTTAAAGTGCAGACAACATCCCCGTCTGCATTGAAGAGAACAATTCGTTGCGCTTTTTCATTGGCTAATTGAATCATTGAAACATTTTTTCATTGGTTAATTGAATTCATTCTCACTGCTTCCCGCTGAGGGATGAGAACAGTCTTTCTAAGAAATATATTTTCGTCGTCAATAACAAAAATTAGCACGAGCTTTTATTTTTGTGTTTTCGTTTTGTTTCGTTGCATTCTGCTGGATATGTTTGCAGATGTTACTTTTTGCGAAGACTAACAATATTTTTGAAGTAAGTAAATTAATAGAATGTATCTGTTGTTTTATGAAATATCTAAGTAGCTTCTGCCAGAGACTTCGTCCGCGTGAAATTTTTTGTTCCCCGGCCCACCCCGTCGCATCGCATCGCCCGCCCGCGCTAGTATTAAATAACTTATCCGATGTTTTAAATTAAAACGGTGAAGAAAATCTACCAATCCGCACTGAGCCCGCGTGGTAGATCACGGCCCATTCCCTCTCACAGAGAGGAGGTACCTATTACGTCCTAGCAGTGGGAACGTTATCGGTTTATTATGTACTTATCCGATTCTGAAACGGGAAATGTCGTTGACATTTAGGTACTTACGGTTCGCCTCAGGACCGCGGTCCAATTCCCTTACGCGTTAGTTACCTATGCCGGAAATCCGGGTAAGTAATCCCGGATGAGACGAAGAAGGCAACACCCTTATGGCTGAGGCGTTGGGCGTTGGGCGTTGGGTCGAAAATAATCAAAACATATTTTGGCTTAGTTAAGGGGGAAGCGCCAGGAAAAATCAGCCCGAGAAATTCAATTTTTCTAACGTTTCATGAAATTTCCAGATCAGTGTCAGGTTGTACCTGTTTGTTGAACAAAATACACACATCAAAAGTGTCTAGGGATCAAGCATTTTTATGCGGATTTCTTGAGATTGAGATGTGGCTTTGTAATAAATTTATGATTTTATAAATTTATATGGATCCTTTTTGGTGCATTTCATAATTTGAATCAGGAACTGTGAATCAAATTCGAGTAAAAGATGAAAATCAGCTGTCAATATTTTCCCTATAAAAACATACAACGCATTGAAGACATTATTAGTGCTACTGTTTCCCTACTACTGATTAAAACCAACGTTATTATGGAGCGGCGACGTCATTTAAGCAGGGAAGAAATGCTCAGAGCCGTGGGAATGATAGAAGCTGGTTCCCGGCAACGTACTGTGGCTTTAGCTCTGAATACAAGTCAGAGTGTTATCAGTCGACTTTGGACACGTTACCGAAGCACTGGTACCGTGGCTGAGCGCCATGGAGGACGGTATCGCTGCACCACACGGAGACAAGACCGATACATTCAAATCTTAACTCGAAGAGCTCCAACAATAACCGCCATGATGTTAGCCGTGAGGCTTCATCACTCTTCAGGGAACTTAATTAGCGACCAAACAGTCAGAAACCGCTTGCATGAAGTGAACCTTCATTCCCGAAGACCGCTACGGGTACCACCTATAGCAATGCACAATCATAGGATTCGATATCAATGGGCTCTTGAACACAGAAATTGGGCAGAAGAACAATGGCGTTTCGTGTGCTTTTCTGATGAGTCTCGTTTTGGTATGAGACCGGATACAAGACGTATACGACACTGGAGAACCCCTGGACGCCAACAGCGATTAAAATCCTGCCAGGAAGTCCATCCTTATAGTGGTGGAACCATCATGGTATGGGCGGGTATTTGGATCGGCGGAAGAACTGAGTTGATTTGGATCAGAGGCAACCTCAACGCTCAAATTTATGCTGAGACGATTGTATCAGACGTCATCGTTCCTCTACAAGTGCAAATCGGTTCCTTATTTCAGTTAATGCATGATAATGCACGACCGCACACCGCAAGAGTTGTAAGACAGACTCTCGCCGCAGCTAACATCAATGTCCTGCCCTGGCCTGCTCAGTCGCCAGACTTGAACCCGATTGAGCATGCATGGGATATGCTACAGAGAAGAGCTCTGCCGAATATGGAGGGTATCCAGTCGCAAGAAGACCTTTTTTTGTTGTTGCAACGAACATGGGCGGCCATTCCACAGCGTGATTTGGATGAACTCATTTTGAGTATGCCAAACCGATGTTCTTGTGTTGTTAGTGTTCGCGGTAGAAACACGGATTATTAATTGTTTAAGTTACCCAATAAAATTTTAAAGAAAACTGTTATTTCAGTCTTTTTTTCGAACTTTTGTGTTAGTGGTTCAAATGTCAAAAATCCCTTTATTAGGAAAATGGCAAATTTCTTTATTAATGCAAAGGTGACTTGGTTTATCGTTACTGTGACAAACGAAAACACTTTATTTGATGAATCCTTAAAGAAAATTTTAATTAATATCAATCAGGAGAAAAGTTATTGCAAAATATATGTTGATCCCTAGACACTTTTGATGTGTGTATCTCATCGTATTTGTTACGGTCGCGTGTTTTTAAACAACACACAACCTGACTGACCTGCAAAAAAAAGGTAAGAAAATTTAATTTCGCGGGACTACTGTAGCACATCCCCCTTAAGGGGCCGACGACATTTGAACAATTTCAAATTTCTATAGAAAACTTATTTTTCTCATAACTCGTCTTAAATCAGTGTCCATTCAAAATGTATATTTGGGAACCTAGATATTCTGTAATCCAATCGGAATAAATACACATTATATCCATACTAGCATTACAAATTTGATAGTCTCTTTCTGCCTGTCTGTATGTTACCTTTTCACGCCTAAACCACTAAACGGATTTCGATTAAATTTGGCAGAGAAATAGATTGCATCCCGGGGAAGGATATAGGATAGTTTTTATCGACATACCTCGCGGGCGGAGCTGCGGGCGGAAGCTAGTTTGATTTACAAATTATTTTGGTATTACGTTTGTATGAACTACGCATGCTCCGCCGGCCCCTTAAGCGGGATACTCCTATTCATTATCATGTTTCTCTCGACCTCATCCCAATTTATTTGTGGTCGACGCAACATTGTCTTCGTCTGCCATACTTCTCTATTATACGTCATCTCGGTAAACACCCTCTTTCTCGCCATAACATCTTTCACACTGTCCTCCACTCCCGACTATTCACTTTATTAGCCTCCACAAGTTCTAAGCAGTCAGCCCCGTTACCAACCTCGCTGATTCAAAAAGAAAATTGCTGGGGCTCAGTGGTAACGACCGCGACTTACGAGTAGAGATCGAACCCAAACAAGCGCTTTACTTTGTGTAAATTATTTCATCACCACTGCTCTCAAAATGGTGAAACAAAACATCGTGTGGAAACCGGCTTGTCTTAGAACCTTAAAAGAAATACATGTGACGTCTACCAACCTACACTGGGCCCGCGTGGTGGATTACGGCCTACTCCTTCTCACAGAGACGAGGCCTGTGTCCCAGCAGTGGGAACATTATACGCTTATAATGCTTATGAAATCTCAGAAATATAAGATCCATTCTAAAGAAAACTAATTATTCTTAACTATAATACCTACTTATTCTTTTTCTCAAATCTGAACATAAAACTCTGTTTTCAAGTTTTCCAATTATGTCGCGTACCGCATGAATACGACGAACTTAACTTAAACGAATAACGGTTACCGATAAGGGTGCACCCACAAGTCACGTAAAGTTTCATGTGTGTCATTTAAGTGGGGTTTGTGGTCGTTCCCTAATCGCGTCCGTTTATTCAATGTTCGTGCTTCGATAAAATCTAATTGGCGGGGTAAATACGTAACACACTAACAGTACGCTTTCATTTTGACAAGTAAACAATATTCATTGCGTTATTTACTCTATTGAGCAAACATTTTTTTTAACATATAGGTAAAGCAATGTATTAACAATATACTTCTAAATAATTCAGATTGTGATCGATAGTGTGTTACGTAATTACGGGATTTTATCGCGACATTGAGAATCCAGTAGCACAGAGCTCAAGAAAACACATTGTTGGATTTTCAACTTTCGGCGCTAAGCAGAGCGTTGAGAATCCAGTGCGCGAAAAAAATCTCTACTACCCACAAACCCCTCCAAAGAATAAATCTTACAAATAATCATAAATGTGCGAGCCCGACTCGCACTTGGCCGCTTTTTACCCTCTCTTTTACCTTTTACGATATTAAAAGAAAGAAATCTGAGTGTTTTTCCGTTTGGTGAAATGTTTTGAAGGCTCACAAATGTACTCACTAACAAAGTAAAAGGTCTTATGTTTATTAGGTTTGTTTCGAACACAATAACGTTACAGATTGACGTTAAAGTTGAGACTAACTTATCTACTCAGAAAGGTAGATGTTTTATTTAATTACTTGCAGCGCCCCTCGGTTTCACCCGCATAAGTTTCGATCCCGTGGGAATATCGGGATAAAAAGTATCCTGTGTGTTATTCTGTGTAACAAACATCCATCCATCCATCATCACAAACTTTCCCATTCATAATATTAGTAGGATAGTAGGATTTTATAGTACAATTATTATATTACTAGCATCTGCCCGCGGTTTGATCCACTTGAAGGAGGTCAACAAAAGCCCAACTTTGCCCAAACATGTATCTCGAGGTACACCATGCACGGAATAACTCAACAAATCTTAGAGAAAAAAATAGAGGAATTCGAAAATAATTGTATTTTGTCCTTAAATAATTTAAAACTACACAATAAATTGTTTTTATTATTTTAATAACCTGTAACACAATATTAAAACATGCAACTTTGCATGTCCAATTGCGTTACACTTGGTTGACACATTATTTCCGTTCGTTTCTGCGTTTCAACGTTTCAACTTATACTCGGGTTTGACTTAATTTGTTTTAATTAGAACTTTAATTTTATTGGAACAGAGTTCGAAATTCAAAAATAGGTAATGGTCTATACCAGAATCGAAAGATTAATCTTATTTTGTAATAAGGCTGGATGAGTTTTAATAAAAAGACACCAGCTGTGCTTGCCGTAAAAAACACCCGCGTAAATACACATTGAAAGTTATAAAATACCACTAACAATCCAACGATAAACATTTTAATATAAGTTTTCCAATTCCTTTCCAACAAAATATTTTAAGATGTTTTTCAAACTAAGTTTCATGACCGCCACTATAATTTATGGAAAACACGACACTTTTCTCAGCAGACACGTTACCAGATTCGACGTAAGCAAGCCGCACTTTATACAGCAATGCGGTTCAGTGAGCTGAGGTGCGGCTTACCTTCGTCGAATTGTTGCCGAGGGGCTTAAATATCGAGGCATAGGGTGGATTACGTGACCTTTTTTATACCGTGACAAGTGAGCGGGTTTTTATCGCGTCGTTTTAAATGGAAATTTACGTGAATCAGTTTGGTTTGTGAAGATCTCTTTGGCTATATGAAGTAGGAGTGGAGGAGTTACTGGGAATGCCTTTTTATTTAGTGTTATTCTTTCAATTTGTCGTTCATTGTACGATGTAATCTGAGTAGTTTCTCATTCTTATAAGACACGGGTTGAATTGAACAATTCAAACTTTCGGATAACTGTATTTTTGGTGATTCATTTATTAGATCTTATGCTACTTGTTAGTTGGTATTAATACATTCACCTAAGAACTAGTTAAGATCTTAAAATTAAATCTTCAATAAAAATCTTAAATTTATTCACTGACAGATAACCAATTACTTGTTAGTCTATCACCAGTTTTGGCATACTGGACATAGAAAAACCTACATAATTCTGGTTTTAACGTCCCAATAATCTATATCAGTAGCGATCTGTATGATTATAATATTGTACTCTTACTGGCAGACTGAAAATAAGATACCTAATGGGTTCGGCCGTAAACCGCTGGGTCTCCTCGACGCTTGATATTTTGCAAAGAGCTCCTTATAATAATAATATTATAACGAAAGTGAGCACAATCGATTTTTTTTTTGAAAATTCATCCCTGTCAGGGGTTTAAATAGAGGATGAAAGTTTGTATGGAAGTTCGTCATTTTTTAAGTTAGAAACGTGGAAATCGGTATAATACTGGGACTTAGATTTATACGTAAATAAATAAAAATTTGTTGTACCATCTTTGATGATACGGCTATTACTCCTCAGATGTGGCCGATGGTAGGTAAATGGCAATGGCACACGGCATGTTATACATGAAATACCTACTGTAACAATTTCTATATCCCTTGCAAAATTAAATCAAAATCGAAAATGCTTAATAATCCGATGTGAGGGCTCATAGAATTGCCACAAATTATTCCGCACCGCTGAGCTTTAGTTTTCACGATGTGAACACGCCAGGTGGCGCCACGGGCGACGGGGACATGTCCAAAGGTATGTCTGTGATTTTTTTAAATAGCTGCTATTAATAACTTGGAGTGTAATATATTTATAGCACAATAAAATATTTTTTGTGCTTTAAATATTATCACACTCCAAGGCTATTTATTTGCGGTTTTGGGTAATATTTATCATTATCTTCTTGTTTGATTAATGATTATTGTACTTACCTACTTACTACGTTCATATATACTTTGAATGGTGTGAACTAAGGCCCGCTTACACCACAAATCACTAAATGCAATCACTAAATTTAAGATATCTGAGACACAATGATGAAAATAATTATGTAACACAGTTAACAGTAGTGGCCCAGTGGAAACGACCGCGACTTACGAGATGTACGTCGTAGGTTCAAACCCGAAGGCGCTTTACTGTATTTAAATTATTTTAACACCATTGCTCTAAAAACGGTGAAGGAAAACATCGTGAGGAAACCGACATGTCCTAGAACCAAAAATTCGAGTACAAGTGCCATCTACCAACCCGCGCAATGGGCTCGCGTGGTGGATAACGGCCCACTCCCTCTCACCGAGAGGAGGGCTGTGTCCCAGAAGTGGGCGCATAATAAGCTGATTATGCTGATTCCATTAAAACAGGTGCCAGTTAATGAGTCTGGTTTGAAAAAAGTTCGCATTACGTCGTCGGTAGGATGTCTGTTTTAATATGAGATCCCTATAAAACGTGACGGTGCATTTTACATTTGAGTCTCATGGCTTTGATCGTTAAACCTTTCATTAATAAATAATCTTTGCTGTCTATTCTCACACACATTCGGCATGACTAATCGGAATTTTGGTATAGGATGGATTCAACAGTGTTTTCACAAATCGGCGTAATTTTCTATACTTAATAATATTAAGTATAAAGATCTATTTGTTTGATATAGTGCACAAGTGTGTGCGCAGACACAGGTACACTCACTGTTCCCTCACTCTCATAGTCCGATGGGACGGCAATCCGACACGACCGGAGAGAGATCAGGCGCAGGACCAACGAGCCAACGGCTTATCGTGCTTTCCGAGGCACGGGGGTATCACACCACCTACTTCCAAGCACCGAGCCAAGAAACCTACCAACCAACGTAACCAACTACCTAGCACAGATAACACTATTCCGATTTTCATTTGACTTTTAACTCGGTTCAACTGTGTTTCGGGCCTTTCCGATCCATTTCGTCCGGACAGTTTGAGCCCGAAAGTTGTCTCCTTCATTTTTTCACGTCATCGGATACATTCGCCGCCTCCTCGTCGCTTCAAAATCTACGAAAAATATGGAGGGAGTAGTCCAAAGTTTGCTTTTCGTATTTGAAAGTTTTTTGTCTCTTTTACGCGTGTTTTTTGTGGGGTTTGCTTTGGTGCTTCAATGCTTCTCGTTATACAAAAGTGAATTGAAGAGGTATTTTCATTTCATGGTACGCTGTGATGTGTAACAGTTATGGAATGCTTGTTTGTTGGTTGGTAATGTTATATATTACTCCCGCGGTTTCACCCGCATAATTCTCGATCCAGTAGGTAAGATTATCGGAATCAAAAGTATCCTATGTGTTAATTCTGGTTATAAAGTATCTGTATGCCAAATTTCATTCGAATCTGTTCAGTAGTTTTTGCAAATGAGTAACAAACATTAATTCATCCTCACAAACTTTAGCGTTTAAGTATAATATTAGTAGAAAGTACTCGTAGGATTACATATGAAATTGGCATTTTATACCTATGGAAAAAGCAAAGCAAAAAAATATTTAATTAATCAAAGTATGTACAATTTTTATCTATGCACTTTTGCCATTTTATGGGTAGTTCATCATTGATTCCTTTGCTGAAAAATTGTGGAAACGAGAATCAATAAATTCTTTGAAGGCGGTTTTGACTGCCTCATCGGAATTGATTTTTTTCGGAGTGGAAATCGCCTTTCTTAATTATCGTAATATTTAAAGTTTTCTTTATTATGAACAGAACGATGTCAAGGAAAAATCAAATGGCGCGAAAACAAATGAATCACTAAAATCAAAATACAAATAAGTACACAAGCATAATTTTGAATTTATACAAATATGTTTATAAGAACTTATTTGTAATTAAAAGTGGCCAGTTCGACAAAACGACAATTTCATATGTAGGTATGGAGTATGCATCCTCATAATAAGCTCATAGGTTAGATATTATACAGCATGTATCAGAAAGGTGTGGTCTTTAAGGGTGCGGTTACGGACCATCAAACTGAACATAGTCCATGGGACCAACATCATAATCGCGAAAAAATTATCAAACGTCCCATAATAGTTAAGACCTATTGAAGTTTTGTATGGGATAGTTGATTACTTTTTTCCCCGGCGTATCGACCGCGGCATACAGTACTTATTAGCATTACCAGCCTTTAGTGTTCCCACTGCTGGGACACAAGTCTCCTTTCTTCGAGAGAGAATGGGCTATAATCTACCACGCAGGTCCAGTGCGGGTTGGTAGATGTCGCATGTCTTCGAATTTTTGGTTCTAGGACATGCCGGTTCCCTCACGGCGTTTTCCTTCACCGTTTTGAGAGCAGTGGTGATGAAATTCTTTACACAAAGTAAAGCGCCTGTCTGGGTTCGAACTTATAACCTACAACTCGTAAGTCGGGGCCGTTACCACTGTGCCACCACGGCTTTTAGTAAAAATCAGTAGGTACTACAACAAAATACAAACAAAACGCCCCCAATCTCTCAACACAAATTATCCCCAACAAAGTTACCTAGCTAGATAAACGTACCTACAGTTCACGCCCCGTGCGTTACAAAGTCAATCGCCGCACTTCGAGGTGCTTAATCAAATTGCTTGGTGTAGCGCCAACAAGGTGGCTAACTTAATTACCAGTAGCTTGGCACGCTTTGTGTTAAGTTGGGCACTTAACAGCAAAGTGACGGCGATTAAAGGTTAATTAAGAATGGTCAGTGTAATTATCTAAACTTACCTCGTCTAAAACAAATAAATAAAATTGTAGTCTGTTTGTAATGTCAAAATAACAGGTTTTTACTAAATGCATTATAAAAGTATATATTATTACGGTACCTACTAATAACAAAAGAACCAACCACCAACACATTTTTTGTCTGTCTGTTTGTTCTGGCTAATATCAGGGCTCGATTTGTGGTCCCCTTTTATTCCTAATATACATTAACAATATAGACAAGATAGGCCTGAAGGGGCATATTTCCTTATATGCTGATGACACTTGCCTTTTTTATTTTGGTCACTCAATTGACGCAATAATAAAGGACGCACAAGAGGATCTCAATGTCTTAGAAAGATGGTTCCTAGATAACCTGTTAACTATCAATACATCCAAAACCAACTATATAATATTTGCAGCTAAAAACAAAAAAATCCCAAATCACAAACCACTTAGTATTAATGGAGTCAATTTAAATAAAGTTAATAAAGAGAAATATCTCGGACTTATTCTGGATAATCAACTTACATGGAAACCACACATTGAGAAAACCTGTTCTAAAATATTGAGCCTAACGGGCACGTTACGTCGAATTGTGAGATGCTTTCCTCTTAAGGTCCGCTACACTATTTATAATTCATTGGTGAAAACGCACATTGAATATCTTATAGAACTATGGGGTTCGGCAGCTAAAACCAACCTAGAAAAGCTACAAAGAGCGCAAAACAGAATTATAAAAGTCCTATTTCATTACCACTACTTGACCCCCACACACAAAATTTACCAAGAAACCAAGCTCTTTAACATATCTAATATATATTTTTATAATACATGTATTTTAGTTCGTAAAATTCTTTCCAAAGACTTACACACACAAATCACATTTAAAAAAAACATACAGGTACAAAAACGTATTCTGAGGCGCGCACAAGACATACATATACCTAGTACTAGAACTAATTATGGAAAAAAGACAATAATACATGAGGGAGCAAAACTGTATAACTCACTACCAAAAGATATAAAAAATACGCAATCGTTATTACTATTTAAAAAACTACTAAAATGCCATATCTTAAAGGGTCATAAAATAAAATAACTAAAATTATTAATTTGCCTCTAGTGTAAACGAGTCTTTAGGTTTCAAATACAAAACAAAGATAACGAGCCACCGCACGACGACCGCATCAATGCGCCGTCCGGCGGTAGACAACACAAAACTTTAAAAAACCTTTAACAATTACCTTCTTATATTCGTAATGTTAACAACACCATAAGCTCTTAATACTCCTGGACAGCAAAAATGTAATAAATTAAGTAATTTTTAGTATTTATTTCTGTACAAGTGATTTGTAATCTTTAGAAATAAATGAATTCAAACCGTAATATTCGAAACGGCTGGACCGATTTTTATGGGACTTTCACTTTCAAATAGCAGATATTATAAGGAGTAAGTTAAGGAGTAAGGCCGCCCATTGTATATTTTGAGTGATCGATATTTTTTTGTTATGTGTTTTTGTGGTGTACAATAAAGTAAAAATAAATAAATAACTTCGGCTACTTTCATTTGTAGAAAAAAAAACTAGGGATCCGCTTAAAAAATTAAACCCCACGCGAACGAAGTCGGAGGCACAGATACTTAAATAAAATGGAGTGCAGGGAAAAGGCCTCGTACAGAGGAGCCATGGATCATTGGTCACCAAGCTTGCTCAAGGTGGATTGAAGACTATCTCTCTCTTTTGAAAATTCTTACATGATTCATCATCATCTGCTTGCCAATATTTTACACGAAGCGACTGCCTATAAGACTGAATAATTCTTACATGATTAATTTACGAAATCGTCAGGTCTGGCAGAACGGTGGCTAATCGCTGTACGTTGTAATAAGCTGACATTACCCTCCATTCTCCCCAGACGGAGGGTATCTAAGAGGATTTACCCAAAGAAAAAAGCCAAGGATGAGTAGAATTACGGTTAAGATACAACCCTGCGACAGACAAACGGACGAACGTACAGACGGCCATAGCCTTATAAAAAAGATGGACTCCGCGCTACGCATATCGAAAGTGAAGCACAGTAAGTATGCCGGGACTGTTTGTACAAACACGCCTCACGCTCACATTTGCATCATAGTATGCTGACCGGCCGCCATTACGTGACACGACAGCGTCAATCGTCAATCACGCACACATAGATCGGTACGGTGCTTCACTTTCGATATGCGTGGCGCGAAGTCCATCTTTTTTATAAGTCTATGCAGACGGCGTAAGTTTATCAAACCAAGGCTCCTGTTGGTTAGTGAACACCAAAAACCAATCAATTTTCTCTACTATGTGTACCTAATTAGTATTTGACAACAGATTCACTGAACAAAGCTTTTAAGTCTTTAAACCAGAAGACCCATTCTCGTAGTTAAAAAACGTCCAAATTCAAGTCGAATTACATCTCAGCGACAATCAATGAGCAGTGATGGCCCAGTGGTGGTATCGGACCCGACTTACGGCTTATAGGTCGTGGGTTCAAAGTGTTAAAATGCAGGCAAGCACTTTAATCTATGTAAGGAATCAATTTCATTACCACTGCTCTCAAAACGGTGAAGGAAAACATCGTGATGAAACCGGCATATCCTAGAACCAAAAATTCGAAGCCATGTGACATCCGCCAACCCGCACTGGGCCCGTGTGGTGAATTATAGCCTACTCCTTCTCACAAAGAGGAGCCCTGTGTCCCAGCAGTGGGAACATTATAGTTATGTTATGACAATCAATGTCAAAAACTGTCAAAAATGTGGGTAAACCTCTAATTTACCTAAATTTTCGAAAAAATTTTAGACATATATTTTATTAGAAATACGGAAATTGCCCCTCTGTTTCTGTAAACCAATCACACAACAGCTAACAGGAGATAATGTAAGCAATGTACTGAACAGAGCACGATCAGGCTGTAAACCGAGTGTAAGCAGACGGACTTATTGATCAGGCAGCTCATTGCGCTCAAAACCGCTTTGCCGGCGTGTAACCGGTCCGGTTTGTGTCCGAGACTTTACAACATAATGCTAATAGGGCTGTCTCAACAATTACTGTAGGTATAAATAGCTAGCGAACCGCTTCGCACGGTTGTGAATACGACTTTACAAAACATTAAGTTTTCTTTGTTAACCGACATCAAAACAGGAGGAGGTTTTCAATTCGGATGTTTTTTTTTTTTTACAACATGTGTGCCCGTTGCGCAATGGGATTATTGGCAAAAATGACAAACTTGCATACAAACTTTCATTCCGTCTAAACCGTTTAGAGAATTATTTTTCAAAAATCCTTCCTCAGAGCTCACTTTGGTAATATAAGGAACACTTGTGCTAAATAGGTTTAAATTATTTATTCTCATAAAAGACAAAAAGCCAAAAAGCCATAAAAGACAAAAAACATAAGAACAGACAAGGAACATTCAGTAAAATTATTTTAGGTAACCGTTACCAAAGTATATGACTGTATACATAGTACCTATTATATAAAATTATTATATACTCATTCAGCAGTTCAACCCTCAACCATTAAAGCAAATTGATGAATGAATTTAAGATTTTAATTGTTAGGTAAGTTAATATTTAATTTATTATAGACATTAAGCTTCCGGAATACACTCTCTAAATGACGGATGCTGCGTCGACCCAGTAACAAGGGTCAAGGAATGGAACTACTGGAAGATGATGATAATGGTGAAAACCACATCAAAATCCGTTGCGTTGTTAAAAAAACAACGCAGAAAGACAAGAAGAGTGACTTTTAATTTAAAATATCGACGGCTAAGAGGAAATAGGGTATAAGTGACAAAAATTAAATGTTCAGGAGAGCCGTTCAAAGTTTTAAATTTTAGAAAAACTGACGTATTTTGTCATTTAGGATTTTTGCTAGGGCATAAACGCCAAAAAAGTCATCGTAGAGCCATGGGAGTAAGCGCATTCGAAAGAGCGGAAAATTTTACGTAGGATGGCATATATAACTCATTTTTTACCAAAATGTCGCTTATGGCCTACTTCCTTGTTCCCGTCAATATGTACATATAGATTCTCGGGTATTTTCGACATCTTTGCTGCATAGCAAAATTTGACTAACTGCACAGCTGGTGTGAATGATCAAAAATAACATTCGCGTGACCACCCGCACCGGTACTGACACTGTTGAGAAAGATTGTCATTAAATACTTGATAGGTACTTTAGAAAGACCTTTGATAGAGTAGTTTGAAACGTGTTGAACATAAAGAAGTATAGGTAAAAGCGCATATTTTAGTCGTTGCAATCGGTGTAAAGTTTGGTCAGAAATCATCAAAAAGCCTTACAAATGTCTGACTACCAATCTAGTCCCCTTTATTGAGTCTCATATCAATCTTAACAATTTGCTCTCGAACCCCATACGCTACAGAGGCACCCCTATACCACCAAACACAAGGACGTTGATCCCCAAACATTCAGATAAATTGCTCTTACGCTGATTACGATCTTGTTTCCATACAGCTGAGGCAAAGGGGAATTTCTTTAAAAGCTTCAAATACAACTGAATGAAAGCTCTTTTAGAGGATATATTATAATATTAGAGGATTCCAGCAATTTGATAAAAATATAATATGTTGAAATTAGAATGGACATATAATCTGCCGACTGTTCATTGGGAGTCAAAACATTTAGCATTTAACGTTTACTAGATGTTATGAAAATATATTGATAATGGACAAACTTACAGGTTAGCATAATATCATAATCAGCCTCTAATGTTCCCACAGTTGGGACACAGTAGGCATTCTCTCTTCAAGTGGGAGTGGGCTGTACTTTTAATCTACCACGCGGGACCACTGCGGGTTGGCAGTCTTCGGTTTTTTGTTGGAACAACATGCAGGTTACCTCACGATATTTTTCTTCAGCGTTTTGATCACCATTGTTATGAAATAAAGCGGTTTAAGCGTGAAGAGGTAACAGACAGACATACACACTTTCGCATTTAAAATATTAGTACGGAAAGAAGCGTGGCCGCTATTAAAAAAAAATATCAATATGGCGCGACAGTAGGTATGACCAGGCTCCATAAAAAAATTTCAATCCCCTTTGAATTTTGCGGGGTACCCTGGGGCTTCCCTTTTAAACCCCATAAGTTACACTGAGGCGTTACATAATTAGGGTGCTGATCGAAACCAGAATACGGGTCGTTACCATGGCAACATCTATGTCAATTATGTCGACCTTAATAATGGAAGCCATTTTTAATAAGGTTGTTAATTTAGCCCCTTTTGTTTGTTTCAGGTAATAATCTTGTCACCGTGGAGAAATAAAATAAGAGCGAAGTTCAATTAAATATATCTAATATTATTGTGTTGCAAACTTTGGAAGTTAAAAGAACATCGTACTTGATTACTTAAAAACTATGTAAGTAAAGTCAGGGAAATTAATTGTAAAGCGAAATGACTATAACACGACAAATTGACGTAGGGTGTTAATTTGCTCAATAATGATTTTTCCTGACTGTTTGTATGTATCTATGTGTACATATGTGTAATCGGAATCAGCACAAATTTTTCAAGAGACCTTTTCGTTTAGGCCTTGTCAATCTGCCTAGCCATTACTCTACTATGTTGTTCAGGTTTCAAATGCCTTTAAAATTCCAGACACGAGGATTTTTTAAATATTTCTCTCAGGTTCACAACGCTTCGGCAATCTGCGGCGGTAACCACTTCCCATTACACGGTGGGCCGTTGAAGTTTCCGCAAGTTTTTTAGAAAAAAAAAAAACGCTGCCAAAGTCTCTCTATCTCTAGGTTTCATCTTCAATTTCGTTGGTAATTCGTAATGTTAAAAAATAATTCGAATTTTTACACTAAGGAAAATGTCGTAGAGAAGTTTTGAGTATGAATGTCGCTGGCTATAATAATAGGGGAAGACCAAAGAAACGATGGATGGACTGTGTGAATGATGATATGGTTAGAAATGGGATGACTCTGACCCCAAATACCACCAGCAGCAGCACCACCAGGACTATTGTAAAGAGCAAAATATTTTTACCTCCACCTTGACCAAAAGCCTCGTATCTAAAAATACCTTTGACCCATAAATCCCTGCGGCAAAATAAAATTCGAAAATGTATGACATTATTCGCAAATTTCATCTTGACGGTGGGGTGGGGAATGTTCACACTCCATTTGCTCGGCAGTGTACAAACTCCGAGCCAATGGGCTAGAAATATTGAAGTTTGTAGGCAGTGAGACAGATGGCGAGCGCGGATTGCTCAAAGTGCACTGCAGTGTATATTAGTCCAACTTTTTTAGTGTATTTAGTTGGCTTTTTCTAAATGTACGGAAGAATAACTAACAGCGGATCCGGGGGGGGGCAAAAAGATGGACTCCGCGCCACGCATATCGAAAGTGAAGCACAGTACCTAAGTACGCGGGGACCGCTTGTACAAACACGCCTCACGCTCACATTTACATCATAGTATGCCGACCGGCATATCGTCAATCACGCACACATAGATCGGTACGGTGCTTCACTTTCGATATACGTGGCGCGGAGTCCATCTTTTTTTATAAGTTTATGATAATAACAACATCTTTTACCCCACATCGAGATGACGACGATGCCAGATAGGCTCAAAACACATTTCTAGCAGACTACCCACACTGAAGCTTTATTTATGGCTACACATTATTGGACCTTTACTCCTCTCCGAAGGTAAACTGAGATGTTAAAACAACGATTAGTGTCAACCCGATGTGTTATATGATAACACATTAAGGCGCAGATATACGACTTCTAATGATTTTAAATTCAACATCACGTCTAATTGACCGGACTGATTTCTTTGAAAAAAATAAATGTTATACTAGACCATTTGCTTCGTAATTTGATATGTGAATATTTGTAATTATATATTTTTAACATAGTGTAATTAATTTGTAAAGTAATGTCTACCACGGACATAAAAACGATAATCACGCAAACACTATAGGGTGTATTTTCATAAAACTTTCACCATATAAAAGACAATTTAATTCCCCGAATTTTAGTAGACGGTTTTTATTTGTTTGGTGTTTGATAAATCAACAATAGATGATTGTTTCATATTTTGCAATAAATTACCAGCGTTGTGTCATCGCGCTTCTCTTTCTTTTCTATGCAGTCCGATAGTGACCGCGTTTTAGGTCATGTAGTCGCCTTAAGACGTTTGTCACCGCCAAGCGTAGTCGATCTAGTCACACATGTTTTCCTTATATATTTTTTTTTGCTTAGGTATATAACGTAATCAGCCTATAAGTAATGTTCCCACTGCTGGGACACCGGCCTCCTCTCTGAGAGGAGTGGGCCGTAATCCACCACGCAGGCTAAGTGCGGGTTGGTAGATGTCACATCATGTCTTCGTCGTCTTCTTCATACGAGTATTTGGTTCTAGGACATGCCGGTTAAAATTTACAACTATTATTTTGATAGTTTTTGTATGGAAAAATGACAAAAATTCAAAATTAATAGGTATTCAGATAAAGATTTTCTTTTAAAGGCGTTGGGAAAATCAGCCTTAAATGGTTTTATAGTTGGTTTTACAACCATTTGTCTGCGGTAGACCTAAATTTTATTCAGTTACCGGCTAAGCTCGCTAATTCATCAATTTGTGTAGTACTTAAGTAGTACGCAACGCAACTCAGGCCCCCAAGATACAAGCGCTGCCTAGTTTGGGGACCACTGTTCAAATAACTATGTTTTACATTCTAAGTTACCGCTAGCATAAAATGTTATTATTTTTGGAAATTTATTTTGTAACAATGGATCAATAAATTATTCTTATTCTTATTTCGTTATTATTCCCTTGGGTGTAAAGCTCCAAATTACTCAGTATTACTCAGTGGTTACGAGCGCAACCGGCACCGGTTTCCTCCAGCGGGAATTCGAATTGTTCCCGGCAAGAGCGGCAGTCTAATTTCCTTTCACATGGGACTTACGGCGGCTATAGTACCATCACAGTGTAGCTTACTACATAATTAAAGTGGTTCATCGCATATAACATTTGACGGAACTTAAGGGGAATACGCTAGGTAGCCCGCGAATTTAAAATTTTCTTAATTTTATTATAATCCTATTGAATGACTATTTTATGAAACATCAATTGATAGGATTATGTGAACTTAAAGAGTTGTATTGATGATTTTAATGACTATAATTTTCTCGCGAACTTTATTTTGTTCAAATTTACAACCTGACACTGACCTGGAAATTGCAAAAAACGTAAGAAAATTTTAATTTAGCGGGCTGCCTAACGCGTCTTCCGACTGTAAGAAGGTAGACTGTGGTACCTTGAGGTGTAGACAAGGTTCATCTCTGAGATCGGAGATAAAAGTGACATTTATTTATTATTCTGAAGGAATGAATGTATAAGTACTTCAAAGTGATTTTTCATTACGATTCATCATCAAGGTCATAAGACATCCAATTTAAGAACAATTTCCTTTTATTTCACACGACCTATTCGCTTTTTACCTAATTGAACATTGGAATAAGACTGTTTTACTCGTACACGCAAACAACATTTGTTTTACATCAAAGAGTACGCGTTTCCAATTTTAAAACAACCGACCCGAACCGTCCGTTCCGAAAATAGTCGAACGCGTCCGAGTCGATACGAAAATAGCCGAACGCACAGCATCGCACTGCCGACGTAATTCTTGACCCTATTTCAAAAATGTCTAAGTTCTAAAGTTAGATTTTGGATATTACCACACGCACGGTGCGTAAAAGCGGACAAGAAAGGTTATTTCATCCTCACATAAAATATTTTACTTTGTTTATTTATTAATTTTGAAAGTTCATTCAAGAATGCCCGTATCCCATATGTTGCACCTGCCATGTTTTGTATCTGTATTAACCTTAAGTTGACTGCTAGTAAAATACTGTAGTATTTTATTTACTTGTACTTAAAGTTTAATAAAGAAATGAATACCCAAGTACGCATAATTAAGGCATTCTCAGAATAAAATTTAAAATTAATCACGAGACTATTCTTTAAAAGGATTTAGAACGTTTCTAAATAATCAATTAGTTAAAACCTAAAACTTTCAAGCAAAAAATATAGGTCAAACTCCTGAAGACTTCGCCTTACTTTTTAAGTAAAATACTGTTTTGTGTAACACACTATCAGTAGAAATGGCTTTAATTTTGACAGTTCAACAACATTCATTGCGTTATTTACGTTCTTGAGCAGACAAATGTTTCGAACATATGAAACAATGGATCAGCTATATCGTTCAAAATAATTCAGATTGATATTGATGGTGTGTTACGCAATTAGGATGCCCTTTTTATAGTACACGTACACACGGCTACACATCAAGTTATACATAACCAGTATAAGCTGACTTCTGATTATACGAAAAACCTATACAATGCGAGGTTAACTAAAACTGGAAATCTATAGCTTGATGTGTAGCCGTATGTACCTATACTAACAATTTTTTTTTATAAAATTAAATAAGAAAATAATTCGATTAGAGCCTATAATAATGTGTTTTTCTGACGGTTCTCTTTATTTATCTTCATTAATCAGTCAGTCAGTTGGTCAGTTTTGGTCAGTGAAAAACTAAATTCGCACTACTGAAA
The DNA here is from genome assembly GCA_963669345.1 of Gortyna flavago. Lineage (NCBI taxonomy): Eukaryota > Metazoa > Arthropoda > Insecta > Lepidoptera > Noctuidae > Gortyna > Gortyna flavago. Next base: position 2,607,190 of record OY770136.1, on the reverse strand, counting down.
ATGGACCGCTAAAACATGACTTTTGTTGATATTAATCCCATATCTATCGGCGATAAGGCCACCCATTGTATGTTTTGTAGTGTTAATTGTATATTTTTGTTGTGTATTTTTTGATGTACAATAAATAAATAAATAATAAATCTTTCATTATTCATTTTTAGCCCATTTTTTCCCAATGCAGGGCAAAGGTCTGCCTTGGGACCTTTAACTTGTTTTTGTCTTTAAAATCTATCATCGTGAGTGAGATTTTTTTTTTTAATCGTAAAACGTGGTCACCCTACTTAATTGTGAAACGTCAAAGTGGGAAGCGAACTGCGGAGTTGCGTAAGCGCATACTTTTGGTGTCCATGCGTGTTCTGAGTATTCCCATTCACAAATCGCATTGAGAACTTGCCAATATTATAACCACACCCTATTTCTATGTGGGCTTGTGGCTAAGTAATAACCACCATGGAAACGGGTTTTTTCGAAGGAAGAATAGACAAAATGATAGATTGTAGACATCATTTTACGCATGTAGAGTTCGAATCCGGGTTCGAGCAAAGGTTTATTCATTAGGTTTTTCATCTGGAATTAATTCTCAGTAGCAACCCGGAGTCTGGATTTGTGCCCAGTTGATGGCAATAGTCTCGTCGATATTCCCACGGGGTTGACACTTATGCGGGTGAAACCGCGGGGCGCAGCTAGTTAGTAATAACATCGATGGACAGTCAGCGTAGCACTTTGTTTAATTTCGAAATTCGAACACCATGTCGTGACGCTAAACTGACAGCTGTCTTATTCTTTCAAAAGTAATTTCTTCCATTCAGGATAGACTATTTGTTGATTTTATCGTCTTTTTGTTTATAGACCACGCCACGGCCTCAACGTCCAAATTACTCAATTTTCCAACCAGTGTACAGTGTTATCTTCATCGAAATAAATCATCGAACTGCTGACAAGTATGGCGGCCAAAGATAATAGAAGTCAAATGAGTTTGAATGTTTGAACTGGCCGCGTAAACTTTAAACAAAGGAAAAAAAAGGCGTGATAAATGAAGTGTTACGATTACAGTAGTTTTGTGGTAGTGTGATGACAAGCTTATGATGCAGTTTCTGGAAATAATCATAATAATGTTTTATGATACCTACCTATATACAGAATATGTTCACTGACTGGACAGGTCCACTCAAACTCTGTGTAGTTCTTTCCTCAAAAAACCATTTCCGACATCAATCTACATGGTTTTCAGATGATCTGACCATGATTATGTCTGGACTTCAAAAGAGACTGTGACCTCTGAGTTTTCAGAATAGTCAGCTAAGAAACGCCAAAACCATCTAGTTAAAAAAAAAATACGTCGGCGCCGGCTGTCGCTAAAAACCAGCGCTGGGGCTCTATCTTGCATAGGGTCGCAGCATAATGCTGAGCGATAACCGGTTTGCGTGAATGTGACGCATGTTTCCCCCTACCTTTTTTTTTACTTTATTTGTTGTGTTTATGTTCTTTGTTTGCGTCATGTTCACCGCAAATAAGACGTTTTTTCTTTCTTTCTAATAGCGTATAGTCAGTTCGGTGTGAACGAAAAGTTAATTATAGGTACAATGGAAAAGCAAACGCGCGCTTACAGTTTTTTTTTTGTTATTTGGGCATCTCGTAGTTGACCTTTAGAGGTCGTGACTACTTAACCGGACTATCCTGTGACTCAAAGCCTCCAGACAGGGGCGCGCTTACAGTCAGCGGCCGACAATTAAATACGTTTGGTCTGAACAACGCCTACAGCGATATGGTCGCTTCAGCTTAGCTAATTCTACCTTCCACCCTCACAGTCCAGTCTAAACTAGACTCCAACTTAGTTGAACTGTTTTGTCCACGTTTGTATTTGATTAATCGTAGTTTAGGATTAGTTTAGCTGGCACAAACATTATGGTGGGTTTCTAGAATTCAACCTAAGTGTCGGTGCCTCGGTTCACATTAAGTTGTGTGTCGATTTAATTCAATTGTAAAAGTCATTAAGTATTATCATTACATTATTATGCACTGTACTGTACTGCAATACTGTAGTCTCATTGAAAGGGCCCATAATCATTCATCGAGTCCAAGCCTTCGCTACCAGCATTCAAGAAGTTCTTCATTTTATTTGAATAAAAAAAATGTTTTTTTTGGATTTACGCATTATGAGTCGTGCAACTCATATTGCGAAGCATTAGAGAGTGCTTTACGATAGATTTTTTTTTGCCCATTTCTGCAACTGTTTTTTTGTTAAAGGTACTTCTGCCAGTACATAGAACCTATTTAATTTATTTATATCATTGTATAGACAATTTAATGGAGATTATTTCTATACTTTTCAAACATTTATTTATATGTGTTTGTCTATTTTTATTTGTAATGTGCGTTTTGTTTGTGCAGAATAAACGCAGTAAAAAAATTGCAGCTTGCGAAAAATCAATTAATTGAGTCATTTGATGATTTACCAGTCTCAAAAAAAAAACCTATAAGCCGAATCTGCGCGGTGCGGAGGGGTGATAGTTGTCACAAGTTGACGAATCACTGAGCTCTCGCATCACGTCACCATACCCCTCCCCTGAGACTGGCTTATAGTAGTCAATATTCTCCCCACATCTTAACTCTTTAATTTAATTATTAAGACCGACAGAGTCTGATTTTCTTTGTTTGCAAAGGACTGTGTTGATAGGACTGTATTCAAGTAAATGTTCTCTGTGGCAAAATTGGTAATACAAGAGAGTGTGTCTTTATTATTTGATTTATTATTCAGATTTGGGACCGATATGGTTCAGTGATTAGGGTTTCGCCTCTCATGCACGAGGCACCAACGTGACTTGTTTACCTTGGACATTACTGACAATGGAAACAGCGTCTAAAGCAGTGGTAGTCCAGTGGTAGTGGTGGTCCCCGACTTACGAGTCGTAGATTTGTATAAAGTTTCATCACGCTCTCAAAATGGTGAAGGAAAACTTCGTGAGGAAACCAGCATATCCTAGAACCAAAAATTCGAAGATATGTAACATCTACCAACCCGCACTGGGCCCGCGTGGTAAATGACAGCCTCTCCCTCTCCAAGAGAGGAGGCCTGTGTCCCAGCAGTGGAAACATTACAGGCTGATTATGTTACGGACATTATTTATGGAAAACATCGTGAGGAGACTTGGATAAGTCTGAAATCGACAACCCATCTGAGATAGCGTGGTGATCAATTCTGGTACCTTCTCTATATGAGAGGAGAGCTGTGCCCTGTCGGTGAGACAATAATAGACTGGTATTATTTAAAAATGTCCTAGACATTACCTCGGGCCCATTTTAAATGGAATGGTTATTAGGCACGGACAAGGTACAATATTGATGAGACAGAAATACACGATAATTTCCCATAGTCCACCTAGAAAACATAATATGGACGTTCTGGTGGACCACGGAAAAAATTAATTCCCATGGTCCACCTAGGTGGACTAGCCGGGTGGACCATGGGCAATACACGCAATTAATTATCTATTGTTGCGAAACCCCTGGAAGTCTTGCGTGACTGTAAATTATGGATATCTCAAGTACGCACAGTTACACATCAAGCTATACACTTACACAATCAGTATAAAGTGACTTCTGATTGTACGAAAAAACTATACAATGCAAGGTCAGCTAAAACACGAAATCTATACCTTGATGTGTAGCCGTGTGTTCCTATTTTTTTTTTTTCATAAGCGTATAACTAGGTACGTTTCAATCCGTCAAAAGTTAGGTTGATATTATTTTCTTACATGTAGATACAGCAATAGCATTTGAACATAACTATATCCGTTTTTACGACGTACGGCATTTCATACAAACTAAAAAAATGTTCTTAACTAACTCTTTAGACCTTTGTATCCTGCTTATGCGTACGAAGTTTAGTTAAAATCGGTTCATTCAATTCGAAGAACAAGGGCTTTAAAGTTTGTATGAAATGCCGTACGTCGTAAACGGTCTTAACACACTCATAATTACATAAAATTAGTCATCAAAAAATTAATCCTGTAAGTACTGAATTTTTTTAAAACAAAAAACCAATCTAAAAACCTTAATCAAACTCTGAGAACAAATTCAAACATTTTCACATAAAATTCTCGACCGTAAAGTTAAAATTACGAAATCAGTTTTACACCCCACAAATACCGAATACTCGCAATGATTTTATGTAAATTTACTTATTTAAATCAACAGATGGTTAGTTTTGTATGAAGAATAAGCAGCTATAATCTTGTAAAGTGTCCCTGGTGAAATGTAGACTTGATATTATTATTCTGCGGTAGTTCTGCATCTGGAAAGTATATTCCCTTTGTGCAGTTCGTTGAAAGGCTCTTAAACGTTCTGTGGAGGTTTTACCCGGGATGGCTCTCTCATCCAATCTCCACTAATATTTCAGAAGTTAATCGCATAATTTTGAGATATAGCGCTGCAAGGTTTCCGCCATCTTGTTTTATCAATACATTTCACAAAACAATTGCATAAATGTTTTCCATCAGCGTCCGCCTGTCAACATTATTGGAGCGTTAAAAGATCCTTATGCCGTCCGTTCACAGTTTACCTCTGATAACAACAACCTAACAGCAACCTTATAACAATGATTTTGACAGATTTGTCAGTGGCAGCAACCCTGCAACAGCAACCTTATCCGAATGAGAATAAAGATCACTTTGATTTAGATAGTGATGCAAAATCAGAGGAGTTTGTTGCGCCACTTCTTCCCAGCGAAAGCGCTAGGAAGTGGTGCAGGGCGGGCGTTTTGGGGGACTGTCTGATGTAATTTTGAAGTTCTAAATTCTCAGCCTATTTGAATAAACGAGTTTTGATATTGATTTTACCACAGGCAATTAAATTACACTATGTAAATCAGGCTTAATAATGATAATCTCGACTCTTTTTATTTTCGTGTCGATGGTAATCTTCCTCGTTGTTTTCATTTTGTCTAAAGTTTGTGCCCAGTAGGTGGCCACGTTAATTGCGGTATCAGTAGCATTCTTTGGTCATCCGAGATGCAAGTGAACGGACACCTAGGGCCTCGACTCCGAGGATTTAAGAATTTACTAACAGAAAAACCCTATTTTTGAGGGTTTAGGTACGGTTTCCCTTTAGCAAATTCTTATTAGTACTTAACTCTGGACTTTAGGCTCGGTAACTGCAACATACTTAATTCAATTCCCCAGACTAAAGTTTATTCCGATAAACAATCCTAGAAATTTTCAATCACAGTTTACAAGTAAATGCAACAAGAACTATTTCAATATCTTCCGTATCAAAAACTGGATGAAGTCTCAAGATTCGTTCGAAGGAAATAATATTATAAGGCGTTCTGTTACCGAGCTTCTCGCTTGAAAAATATGTTAGTATTTTTTACTGTAAAGATGCCTAAGAGATTGGGTTCTACCTTTGGAGATGTTAAGCAATCACTTGTATGATTAATTGAATACACGTTCAAGTTTTACTATGTAATAGGTTGGCGATCAGCCGACCTATTCTGTAAAAATCATAACGTGAAAACTTACGTAAAATGAGTTTGAAGTGAGCTGTCACCTCCCATCTTACACCGCAAGCCCTGTCACCTGCACACATGAGGACCAGGCCAGGCTGTAGGTAGAAAGACATCTCACTTACGTCTTTATGATTTTAACCGGATAGACTTAGGTTTTCCGTTTTTAGAGATAAAATCCCGAAACTTTCCTAACCTAAGCTAAAATGGCTCAACAAATACATCAAAACTGCCCAATTCTGCTTAGTAAGTAGACGAAAACATTGACCGTTTTACAGAAACCACTTAGGTAACTCTGTATTGTATTGTCAATACATGATGAAGAGATCGACAGGAGAACCAAGATAACCGTCATAGCCCGAAGAATTGCCAAACTTAAGTGGCAGTGGCCCTGGCACATTGCTCGCAGAACAGATGGCCTTGAGGCCGAAAGGTTCTGGAGTGGCGACCGCGTACCGGAAGACGTAGCGCTGGAAGGCCTCCCACAAGGTCTACCGATTACCTTGTCAAGGCCGCAGTAATCCGCTGGATACGGGAAGCACAGAACCGGTCAAAGTGGCAGTGCTTGGGGCAGGCTTATGTTCAGCACTTAGTCTTCCGGCTGAAATGATGATGATGATGAGTCAATACATTTCACAAGAGCACATCCATTGTACCATATTTCAACTTTCATTAAGCCACATAACGCGCTGATGAGTTTCCGAGTCTGCAGACAAAGCTATGCATAACTTTATGCGGACCATGGCCCCTCACTATTCTAATCAGCTGGCATCACAAATAAAGACACTCTCCACACACAAAAGCCTTACTTCAGTTAACTACGACCGTTGGTTGGTTAACTGGAACTAAGTTTAAATTGCGTTGCACTGTCTCGAGTGGCTGCTGGTTTTGTGGGGTTGCAGTTAGGGCTGCCAACTGTCAGGGTTATTTTTGACAGGCATACTTCCGGTTTCTGAAAGGCGAGACAACAGACTGACAAACTTCTGCGAAATTATATGATTGGGTATTTCAGTGATCCAATTACAGCAGTTAGGAGTTTGATGATGATGGAATGCGTCTGGTACAAAAGGTTGCAAAGTAATGCCAAAATCTTGTCCCATAGAATTTAAACCTCGTCGTCGAACTATAATTTTTATAATATTCTTATTTATTAATAATTCAAATCTTATTAAAACCTATGCGATTGAATTGATTTTAATTTGGTTGAATTTATTGTTATTTTAATCTTGAGTGTAATAAAGAATGTTTTTTTTTTGTATTCATGTTGAATGTTTTAATTGTTTTAACACTAATGAATTAGAAATTATAATTAGAATAATTGTACGCCGTTAACGGCAAGACATAGCGTTAATTTTAATAATATTAACAACTGTACTTTTCGTCTAGGTAGGCACCTATGTTACTTATAAAAATATTATATTTGAATTTGAGGTATTTAAATCATATTCTTGTTCTCTCGTATCGGCACTAATTGAATATGTGACAGCCCTGTCCACCACGGTCTGGAGCACAGCCGGTTTGGTAGTTTGGAGAACGATTTTTGTGTGCGATAGTCTATCGGCTATCGCTCAGGATTGGATTCGTTCGTGCAATTCAGATTTTGGTCTGTTTGTCAACGAGTCCGTCTTTTTCTGATTATTGAAAGGTTAAGGCTACAAACCGAATACCTATATCGAGGGCTTCATAACAAATGGGCGTATAAACAAATTGCAATTTTACAGGAGGGACAAAAATATGAATAAAATTAAAACTAGTTCATAGAGGCTGGTATTTGGGTCATGTATCTAGGTAAAATACGTATAGTATGCTGGTATAGCACACGTAGTTTTTGAAATAATTATGATCATTATGCCTCTTTGTTTAGTTAGATCATAACAGAAAAATTTTTGGACTTTATCTGGAAAGACCGTTATTTCTTATTGGCACTGGCATAGAAACTTTAATTAATTAAATAAAACGAAAATTGAATGCGTAGGTAAGCCCTTTTGTAACCACTAAATAAAGTTCTAACTGTTTTCAAAATGGCAGGCGCATGGTCCTGGCGTACGGCGCATACGCCTCCAAGAATTGTCTACCAACATGGGCGCATGCATACATGGAACGGACCTGAACGCCTTTTTGTTTGTACGTATTTTTTGGCGTATAACCAATGCCTGTTTATTGTGCAAGTTTCTTCAAAATAAAGATTTGTTACAACCGTTTTAACGTGCGATGGCATTACGCAAATTATTTAAAAGGCCAATAAACATAAAAAAAAAAATAACAGAAAAATATAACACTTTAAGTATATATGTTACTAGCAGCCCGTCCCGGCTTCGCACGGGGTAGACAATTATTTATTTTTGGAAATTTGAATATAATTTAAAAACTATTTTATAGGTAGTTAAATGGTCTTGACCATAAAATAATTTATTTGGATAAGGATTAATATAAACACATAAATAGCATAGTTTGAATTTGGTTAGCATTTTCATTAATGTTTAAAATGAAAAAAGTTGTTGTAGTGACATAACTACAATAGTTGGACATATGCTACCGCGGAGTTTTTTGTAGACATTATGATGTTCTTCAATATTGTTGTACATTATTTTGTTCTATCGCTAATAGTTTCGGCAGCGCATTCGACGAAAGACATTTTAAGACTCATTTTTCTACACCTTCGGTTACATTGTTCAAATTTTACCAAGGATCCCTAATTTTTTTCAAAATGAAATGTAGCCTATGTCAAATTGGAAGAATGTAGCATTCTATTGGTGAAAGAATTTTTTTAATCGGCCCAGTACTTTTTGAGCCTATTCATTACAAACATACAAAAATAGGTACAAATCTTTCCTCTTTATAATATTAGTGTAGATGACCTCGTTTTTCTACTATCTATTGCAGCAAAAATCAAAAATGCTATTTCGGCGTGTACGCCCCTTTGTTATGAAGCCCTTGCTTGTCCGATTATCATTTTAGGATCTTATCACGTGATATTATTTAGTTGCTGCTTATTCCTTTACGAATCAGGCGTGATTCTATGTATACCTATATTTTTATACAATGCATGCAACTTCGTTTGCGTGTTATTTTCTTGTTCCCCCGACCCTCTCCATCGCATCGCATCGCCTGCCCGTGCTCTTACTTCGTTTTGGAAAAAAACCATTGAACTCGCGCCACTGTTACCGTCAGCGAAACGCTCCGGATGTGTTCGGCTGTCCTCGGTATGTACTCGATTTTAATGTATATCCGATGTGTCAGTACAGTGAGTGATGGCACAGTATTCTGTTTGTGTTTTGTTTTCACTTCTGTCGGCACTCCCGGAGTGCCACTGTTTTTTTTTTTTTTTGCTCGACTACTAAGGCTCCTAGCGTGATGTTAAATAATTCCTCCTTCTTTTCTCAAGAATTTCCCTATCAAAGGCAACATTTTTTTTTTATTTATTCGACTGGTAGTTCCAGAGATTAGGGCGTTCAAACAAACTCATCAGTTTTATTAAGTTTAAGTAGTATACAGGGAGATTTTTTAATCAACATCCAAATTTTTACAGGGTGTTCTACCCATGAATACGAACTACTTTCACTATGGGCCAACTCTGAAATCACGAAAAAAAAAATCTGCTGTTTCATACATTTTGGTCAAGTAGGTATTGAACTTTTGTATGAAACAGCAAAAAATTCGAGATTTCAGAATTGGTCCCATGGTGAAAGTTTTATAATCTTTATAAAGTTTAATAATCTTCCTGTCTGACTTTCGACATTCTTTTTACCCGACTGTGCGACGACAAAGACTATGTTTTTGATGTGTTCATTGTTCGTATCTTTGTTTTTTTTTATTATTTCTTGTTCCCAGATAATTTTATAAACATGTATTTTTTTTATTAAAATTTGCATTATCAAACAAGTAGCTTAAATACAAATGCCTAATTATTAATTAACTATGACTATCCAGTTTTACACTGCAGAACATAACCCACTTCCCTACTATTCAAAACAACAGTAGGTACCTGAACAACTAAACCATCTAGTTATCGAGAGGTATTCAAATTAACAATAGCAGACATACCGTAAACCCAATGTTAGTTGAACCTGTGAACCTGCTTACGCAAGTGTATTGCATTCTGCTTTGCTGGAGAGGCTAACGAGCATTATTATTTGGTAAAGGCAGTAGATAAAAAGGCAGGTGTTGAATAACAAACTGACACAATTATGTATGTTTACTGCATGCTGTTTATCCTTATAAAAAATAATACTATTGCGCGCCACAATTATTAATGCCTGGTACATGGTGACATTAGTTACCACTAGCGCCATCTAGTATCGAGTAGCAGAACTAGTAGCCTCAAGATCCTTCTAAAAAAATCGAAGCTAGAACGTTCTAGAACTATCGAAATGGGGGGCCGGTATGTACTTGAACATTCTATATGTTTCTATAGTAGAAGGTTCTGGAACCATCTGAGGCCCTATATAAGGTATGGACCGCAACCCGGGTGACTATTGGATAAGCGATACAAACGAATTCATCGGAAGTGGTCTTCGAGTGTGACTTTAAGTGATCAGTAGTGCAATTCTGTTTTGTTATTAGTGTGTTTAAACTTATAATTGGTGTTTTTAATTAAAGTGTCTAGTTTTTTTTTGTTATTAGATCGGCAATTTTTATTGTCACGAGACACGAACCCCAAGCTCGTAACAATACTACATAATACACCAGGGGGCCTAAAAAAGCTACTTTGGCAGAATCATAAAACAATTCATATCACGCAATTCATCTGTATGACAGTTTTGTATGGAGATTCGTAAAATGCTATAGGTAAGTACACCTCTGCCTAACCCTTCAGGGACATGTGGGTGTGAAACTGTCAAACAGATGAATTGCGTAATATGAATTGTTTTATGATTCTGCCAAAGTGGCCTTTTTAGGTCTCCAGTAGTTTCAACTCAACTCAACCTCAATTATCGGTGAGAAATCAAAGCTTGAATTTCGACCGCCTGTTAGAAAGTTGTGACGGTGTGAAACCGAATAAATAGGTATAATAAGACCAGACATTTATCTTTTAAAATGTGCAGTTTTTTTAAATTATTTTACTGAATAAACTAACTGAATATATTTTTCACAGTGTAATAAAATTCTTCTTTGAACATTGCTTGTACTGTGTGAATGAAGTATGAGTAGATTTTCACTCAACGTTACACAAATTCTTTTTCAACTGTAGATAACGCAAACATAATTAATTCAATGCAATTAGTTTTAAACTTATTATATACAATAAACACAATGAAACTTTAAAAATACAACTACCGTTATTTTTAAATACACGTAGATTTGTTCTGTTTTCTTATAATTTTGGACAGGAGTTGTTTATAAGATGTCGGTCTTAAGTGTGGTGTATGAGGTTAGTCTGTTATTGGCTTTTATGTTAATCTCTCTACTCTGTGCTTATGCTTGTTTTAGGCCTTTGTGTTATACCAAAAACACAAAGTTAAGAAGATATCTTATAAAGTGATCGTCTGGAGAAGTAATTATTACCATAGGTACTTATTTCTACATCAACCTCATGCTCATGCTAAGCAACCACAAAATCGCGTTGGTCTAGTGGTTGCTGTACATAAGCTTCTGGGTTTGAATCCCAGTTCGGGCCATCTTTTTCTGAGTTTTTCTATTGGTAATTTTGGCAATAGGCTCGCCCCCTTTTTCATGGGACTTAAATATAATTGCTAGAGCAGTGTTAGTTAGAGCAGTGGTGGCACAGTGATTCTAATTCGTGGGTTCGAACCCAAGCAGGCACTTTATTTTGTGTAAATTATTTCAGCACTACTGCTCTCAAAACGGTGAAGGAAAACATCGTGAGAAAACCGGCTTGTCTTAGAACAAAAAATTCAAAGACATGTGATATCCACCAACCCGCACTGGGTCCGCGTGATGGTGGATTCTGGCCCACTCCCTCTTACAGAGAGGAGGCCTGTGTCCCAGCAGTGGGAACGTTATAGGCTGATTATGGAGATATTAGTTACGCCTCCGCCTTTGAAAAAACAGGCGTGATCTTATGTTATGTTCTACTAGCAGCTCCACGTGGTTTCACCCGCATAAGTGTCGATCCCGTGGGAATATCGGGATAAAAAGCATATATGTTAATCCAGGGTGTCAGCTACCTCCATACAAAATTTTATCAAAATTGGTCCAGCCGTTTGAGCGTGAAGAATTAACAAACGTATAAACACACGCACACACAAACTTTCGTCTTTATAATATTAGTGTCATGGTGTAATTATGGAGTCGTTTTTCTATGTCGGTTTGAAAGCTATTACTGTAATTATGCGCATGAGATTTTAACTTCTTGTCTGACTATAAGGTACAGAAATTCTGACAACAGTTACTGGGTTGATGTTTATTCTTTGTATTTAACTGATGTATGTATTATGTGTATTGTGTGCCTTCTAGTCTATGCTAAATAAATGTATTTTCTTTCTTTCTTTATGGGGTATAAAAAAAGAATGAAAATACATTTAAAATTTTCCAAGGGATATTGTGTTACCCAGTAACTGGGTTGTGGAGGACAGATAGACAGTCGCTTCATGAAAAATACTAATATTCAGCTGCATCTGGTTAGACTGGAAACCGACCCCAACATAGTTGGGAAAAGGCTAGGCAGATTGATATTGTCAGACTCAGGTAAAGAAGACTACTTCTGTGGATTTCAATGGAGTCAAATAAATAAGATACGGATATTTGCGGAATTTCAATCCCACTTCAGCAATTTAAATCGAATTCTAAAGTGTGATCCAATCACTGCCATCTGCTCGATAATTGGTTAAATTCCTTAGCTTTATATAAATATTTAAATAGTTTAATTGAAATCTTATGTTAACACAGTCATAAACTCTATTTACAATAAATATTTTACTAAGACATAACCATTTAAAAAACTATATCTAACCTTGGTTTGGCCTTAAAAATAATTACCTATTTCAATTTGAAGATTTCTTTGTTAAAACTCAAACTATTTAGACATGATTCTTAAAGCTGTGAAGCGCATTACGACAGACATCACGCCTATATTAACCCGAAAGAGTAGGCAGTCACAAAAATTTACACACAAGTATTCTAAAAAAAGTAATCCCTATTTAAAAACTTAATAACATTTTGCCATTTTGACAGTTCAACAACATTCATTGCGTTATAATTTAAGTTGTTGAGCAGACAAATTTTTCGAACATATGAAGCAATGGATTATTAAACATTATTCAGATTATGACTGACAGTGTTTTACGCAATTATTAGGGTGCACGACCTAGGCACTTTAGCAATCAATCTAAGCAGTTATTTTTGATAAACAAGGAAAAATAGTTTTATTAATCGTATAGTCCACTATACATCGGTGGTAGCACTTTGACCGTGAAATGGCCTAGCTCCGTACCACGCTAGGCCAGCACTACTAACGTACTGTACTTATTCATTGCTCGGTAGGCACTATCATAAAAAGCTTCAAAGCCCATTAACCAAGCAATGTACCATAAACAGACTTCCAACATTTCGTAACAACCCAAGGGAATAGCCTGGTTGTTATAGACGGGTAATCCACCCCTTAAATCTGAAGAAAATCTGAGAAAAAGTAGTACAAAGTTCATAAAAGTTTCGTCTGTACTTCTCTCCCAAGGGCATAATGTGCAGTACTGGAAAGAACGTGACTTAGGTATATTTATGCCTACCCTTGAATTGTTGTTAGCAACTTGAATGTTTGTACTTTAACACGTTGACTGCCAGGCAACAGACTCAATAGAAAATCCATTGTTCGCGGTCACCGGTGACCGCGTTGGCAGTCAATGCCTTAATCTGATTCAATTTTTTTTTTTTTTTTGTAGGTAATGTTTTGGGTTTAGTTATTTTTAATTTTTGACGACGATAATAGTTTTGTAATGTTATAGTTACCTACTGTAATTTACAGCAGAAAATATCGTCTTTACAGTCTGTAAAAACAACATTTTCTGTTTCACTCCTTCAACGGCAATCTTTTTCTGACCGCATCATAACAAGGATGTTATGTCTGCCTATGTAACACTCACAGAAAGAAAATCTGTGTGACAGCAGTGGTAAGGGGGCCCAGTGCGGGTTGGTAGATGAGACATATCTTAAAATTTTTGGTTCTAGGACATGTCGGTTTCCTCACGATGTATGAAGACCTACAAGTCGTGGTAAGTCGCGGCCGTTACCACTGCTCACTGGGCCCCCCACTACTCTCTGCTTTCTTTGAGTATACGAGTATACTTATTTTGAAAATCTAAATAAAATAAATTGATACCAGTAGAAATAATACAAAGTATTACCACCACTAAAATTCCCATTAATTCCGTTTGAGCATTTCTCGCTTAGATGAACTTAATTTGGTTAAACGTCCCTAACAACGCAAGCTGGTAAATTATTATACAAAGCATCAAACGAATTCTATTTCAAGCTTTAATATATTATCTGCTTCAAAAGATGACCACAACCTCATGCATTAATCGGATGGTCCATTTTTTATTTAAGATGTATTTTTGAAAATATGAAAATATTTGCATTTTTTTTTTATTTTGGAAATTGTTCTTGGAGTTTACCCTTCTTCTCCATAGGAATCTATACGCTTTGGAATAGGCTTCATCTTTCTGATTGACCGACCCCTTGACAGTCCATAAGTGCCTGTACCTAATTGGTTTAGTTGAAATAAATTCTTTAAGTTTGCGTATCAAAACTCAATGAATTTGTGAATTATTAAAAAAAAATGGATGATCGAAGAAGAAAGCATCACATTCTAGTTATTTATTCGCCTGAATGGAAATGAATTCTGGCGTAAAGCCAGACTATTATTTTATTTCATGAGAAATAGAGAATGTGTTCGCAATAGGTTTTAAAATTGTAGACTACATTCCTTTTTCTTTTATTTTAACATAGACAAAACACAGTTTCGTTTTGAGTCGGATAAATTTTACGCACAATTCTGATTGTCTATGCTGAGACCGTTTTGTTGCGACATTGCGAGTAAGCGCAACATTATAGTTTTCATAGAGTACATAAACGTTTGATTTTTTAAACGTGATCTAAAAAGTAATACAGAGATCAAGGTATAGCCGTGGTCGCATGCCTGTCTACCATGAGGATGCCAGGATTTCCGTCTGAAATATTTTCTGATTTTTAGTAAGAGCCTAACCCCCTTACTAATAAACGTTGTATAGCGTCTGTATAGTTACACAACATTTTGTCTTCTTCTTTCGAAAGTCAAATTACTGACGACTGAAAGAGACAAATCGGTGTGTAACTATTCATCTGATATAATACGTTTATTAGTAAGGCGGTTAGACAATTTCCTGCCTATTTTCAAAGCTAGGCAGTAGGCAACTGACACCTAAATGCCTACAAATTATTGCACTTTGGACTTTCAACTCAGTGCTGGGGCCTTACTCTTTAAACTAATTTTAATTCCAATCTAAAGCCAATACGATTCCAATGTTAATTTTGCAGTTACGTGATATGGTGCTTTGAAATGCTTTATCCTTTAAATATGTAAATAGTCGTTGAATTGATTGCGCATGTAATGTGTCAGTGAAGAAATAAGAACTTATATCTGCAGACACGCAATCAGCGAATTTGCAGAGAAGATAAAGAAAAAAAAATTATGAAACTAATTACAATAACACGCAATCTGTTCGACATGAGAAGTCTAGTTTTGTTCTTTTACCCTTTGGAACCTAAAAATACATTATTACACAAGTCTTTAAAGAAATTGGACTTTGGCTGCTATTGAAAGGCTTTTTAGACTCCGGACTCAGGTTCACCGAAGCAAGGCACTGTTGACAGGCCTACATTGTCCTCCTATACCTTTTTTTTTGTTTCCGGGGGTAACCTTCAAAAGGCACCCGACCTCCGGGGAGGGAGGTCGCGGAGTGTGGGATTTTTAGCTCACTAAAACCACCCCGGTGATCACCATCAGCACATAAGGGTGGTCCCGGTTCCTCTTTAAAGATCAATTCCGGAACGCCCCCGTGCTCCTGTAAGGCACGTCCCTTGGTTCCTCCTATACTTATTAACATTGTAATTTGAAAACTCTGTAAAAGCCAATTATTTTTAAAAGTTCCTTGCTAACTTGAAACGACTGACGTTTCGTAAGTAACCTTATAGGTTTATGTGAAATAAAATATTTTGATTTTCAAGGAAAATCTGTTCAGGTGTAGATTCATTCATGACTCCGCACACTAAATACGCACTAACACTCAAGTTAAGATAAGTCATTTATTTGCTCAAACATGAGTACAATACATGATACAACATAAATTATTAGCATGCAAGAGATGTTAAAAGTAGGGATAATACAAATCATCACGTTTGCCTTGAAAATAATAAAATAAAGTATATAATGTCACTGATTACAATTATTAAAATAAAATAATGGCATGGTAATAAATATGAGATCATTAAAAATATTATAAATTTATAATAAATTAGCTTCCGCCCGCGGCTTCGCCCGCGAGGTATGTCAATAAAAACTATCCTATCTCCTTCCCCGGGATGCAATCTATCTCTCTGCCAAATATTATCGAAATCCGTTCAGTGGTTTAGGTGTGAAAAGGTAACATACAGACAGACAGACAAACAGAGTTACTATCGAATTTATAATATTAGTATGGATTAGTAAAACATGATCAAAATCTCTCATCGAAAAAAGTGTTAATGTGGTGCTGTTCCACATACAATGGGACACTTAATATCGTGCGTGTCCTGTCGTCTACTCGTTACAAGAAGTGATGGACGCTACTGATGGTGCGAAACTCGAAGCCGAATCCTGTGCCGACTCCATTTACACACATGCTACGAAGATTTCTGGAAAATACAGAGTGGATTTTTGAGATGAGGCAGTAAGGCCTGGCACCTTAACCATTAACTACAGGAAACACAACAGCTGCAGTTTGTAGCTACTTACAGGAAAACAGTCTTAGGAAACTATCCTTACCTTATGAGAAATTTCGATCCGCGAAAAAAAAATACAGTCAACAAAAAAAGGTGTTTTCTCAAAAAAAAAAAAAAAATGCCTTTCAATCCAATTACTTACTTATAAGGATATTAATAAGACTTACGGATTGGGTGCTAGCTAGAAAAGTCACAAATCGCAAAAAAAAAACTTTTGCCATACATTTCGTAGGAAATGGGACTAGAACTAATATTTTTTATTGAATTGATAATATCGTCGTGAAATGCTGATTCGCTGTTGTTCGGTGCAAAACCGAATCTTACCGGACTTTCCCGAAGAAAAACCAGCGAAAACTCCAAGACACACCTGCTAACATAAAATTAAATAACAAATACTTAGTACAAAATCAACGGAATCGTAAGAATAACAGATAATATATTAAACGTGTAGTTTTTAAGTCTTTTCATTTAAGCCTACGCAAATCTAAAGCGGTTGATTGAAAGAAACATTACTACAGACTGTAATGGAGTAAGTGCGAGCCGACTTTAATTTTGTTTAGTTGTATTTTCAGCTGTTATTTTAGAGAATTTATAATGGATGTGTGTGGTCCTTTTTTTGTATAGACGGATGGACGAATGGTTTCTTGTGCTTATACCTAACAAGACGGGAACTGTTATTCTTTTTTCGATAATTTATGCTCTTGTGAATGGGCCGTAATCCATCACGCGGGCCCACTTTGGTTGGTAGATGTCACAATATTTTATGTCTACATATTTTTTTTTCTAGGACATGCTGCGTTTCCTCACGATGTTTTCCTTCACCGTTTTTGAGAGCAGTGGCGATGAAATAAATTACACAAAGTAAAGCGCCTGTCTGGGTTCGAACCGAGACGTACCACTGACCCCACTAGGCCACCATTGCTCTTGTTTATGATTCCCATTTTATACGTATTTATTTTATTTGTTTGAGCACCGTACTCAAATACACGAGCGATACGTTGTCGAATTGTCGATGGTACGTGCGTATGGGCACCAATCAGTGAAGCAGCTTCTTAATTAATATTACTAAATGCTACTTATATATTTGTATGACAAGAAGCATTTTGCAGAGGTCTTACAGTTAAAATTAAAAAAAAAACTTATTGCTTAACATAAATATGATAGGATAGTCACAGGGTGGCAAGAGGTGGGAAAGACGACCCAGTATACATATATCAACGTGCCAGACATTATAGCCGAAATTTGCTGTGTGATCACAGAAAAGTCATGATAATACCGCGAACTGCGAAAATATCTCAATTCAGTTAACTATCAGGAACGGAACCAAAACAAAATCATTCAGATGTTTGTCTATTTGTGCATCTATCATCCGAAACCGTTTCACCAGTCATTGAATTGAGCGTAATCATCATGATCTTTGTCTTTATAGGTCTTATCTTAAAGCAAAGAGGTTTCATTCTTCGTCTTCTTAGGCTCTAATTTAAAACATCGTTCTATTTCGGTCAATCGTTTGAAGATGACAGAGACAAGATGATGTTTTATAAAAGTACGTTTAGCGTGACCTCTCCGTGCCTCGGAAAGCACGTTAAGCCGTTGGTACTGGCTATAATTCTTGGATCTTCGACAGTCGTTACGAGTCGACAGAAGCCCGAAAGTCAGACAATCAGTCTTACCAAGGGGTTTCGTATTACCCAGTAACTGAGTTGTGGAGGTCAGATAGGCAGTCGCTCCATGTAAAATACTGGTATTCAACTGCATCTGGTGAGACTGGAAGCCGACCCCAACATAGTTGGGAAAAAGCTGAAATGTCTCGTGTGCCATTGCCACTCCCTCTCGCAGAGAGGAAGCTTGAGTCCCAACAGTGGGAAAATAATGTAGAAAGCCATAACCCATTTTACCCCTTAACCTAACAAATATATGAATGAACCCCATGATGAGGTTGTTTTATACAACCTCTCGCAAACAAATCCTTGTTAATACTCAGAGTCACCCCATAAAACAGCCATAAAGTGACGTCACTCATTTTATTTATATTTCTAGTCTTCGTCAAAGTATCACGCTATATTAGCCACCCGGAACGCCTGCCGATATTAACAGCAATAAGCGTTGTGTGAACCAATGTATTGGCTCGTTAAATGTTGACTCAGTGTTGTGGTAATGTATTTTTTGTGTTTTATAATACAAACAGTGTTGAACCTATAATAACCTACAATGTATAATAGTATTTTCTCAAAAATTCTTGGAAATTTGAGCATTATTTTGACAACCTTCTTCGAGATAAATGGAAATTGCTCTGGCCACATACATGCGAGCAGCGGCCGGCAAAAGTTGTATGTATGTAAATCCATACCTGTCCTGGTTTAGCGGCCAAATAAATTTCGTTACCAAACTCATATCAGTTGTGTTATTTAAAAATGGAACGATCTTTTACTCCGAAACATGGCAACCAAGGAGGTAAAAAATAAAACAAATGAACACCTTAACGCGGGAAAAATTATTGTTGTTCGTCATTGATTTCGAAAAGTAATTGTATTTTAATTTCCGCGCATTATTTGAGAAAAGTAATATATAAGCCAATGCCTAGTTTTGGCATTGATGGACTTGCGTATGTGTGCCGAGGCGCAACTATCACCAATTTAGAAACACTATCAGAAGCTCTTAGCAATTTAGGAACGCTAATGAGATTAGGTTAATTTAGATACTTAAAGTCAAATCATTTACCTCAAGTAGGCCAGTAAAAGGCACTTCAAAATTTACAAGAAAATTTAATTAATTTTAAGCGCCAAAAGGGGCATTTTTCAGGTTCCAAAAGGTAGTTTCATATGGAATGTGGTTTCATATGGGTAGTTTCAAAAACTAGGTTTTGTGTTGAAAAAAAAAGTTTTGTTGCTTAAAAGCACCACCCTGTTGCTTTTAAGCAACAAAACTTTTTTTTTTGTTACTTAGGAGGTGAGAATGGGCAATCCCTTAAAAAACATTGAAATGTGAAAACTGGTAATTTCACAGTACTTAGTTCAAAATTAGAAAATAGCAGAAAACCATGACAATACATTTTCGGAATCAAATACACCAACCTTAATGTTGCAGTCAAAAACCAAATTCTCAAAGGACTATAAAAAAAGCATATATCAATACATTATCTACACTTACATACATTATAATACCATAGTCCATAATTGAAACCGTTTAGTGTTAGTTGTAAGTCTAGTGTTCGCAAGCGCTAGTCTTATGCTCAACAATCGTGGGTTCGATTCCCGAGTTGGGTAAACTGTTATTGGTTTTTTCCATGTGAAGTTTCTCAGTAGCAGCCCGGAGACTGCGCATTTGTGCTCGGTTGATGGCAATAGAGTCGCCCCCTATTACATGGGACTTAAACATTACTGGCGAATTGTGGGTGTACCGTGTAATATGTGCAACACCGCCCAGCTCTTCGGGGAATATAGGCAGCTGTTATGTATGTACAATAGAAACGCATTCCCATTAAATCTTCCACTAAGTATCCCCCACAAAAACATAAAGTGCAGTGTCGCAAACACACGCCTCTCAAGACCACAGAACACATAGCCATTACAAACTGTCACCGACACTTGTGGTATTATGTGACGTCATACGACGTTGACGTCGACGTCTAGGCGTCAAGTGGTTGCGCTGGAAGTTCACACGACGACGTTGGAAACTTAAACGTTTAATATTATCGGAGTCGAGCAAAAGGCGACCTGAGTAGTTGATCGAGTATTGGGCACTTAGATTGCCTTCTGCTCAATTTTAGGGGTTGGTTTAATTGCTACAGTATTGTTTAGGTTGCTGAAGATGCCTCACTGCAATACCTCGCGGTTGTGGTTTAACTCGCTACCTCGATATCACCTCCATGTAATTATTACCCTTAAGCTATTGCCTTACATTTATTATATAGCGATTACGTACGCTTTTGTTGATGTGTCCGAGCAAATTAATGAAGAAATTATTCTTCTTATTAATTTTTTGACATTTCGATGATATGCGATTACATTTAAACGTTTTCAATAAAGGGGACTGGCCTTCAGGTCCAATCCTAAAAAAAAGCGAATCTTTTGACGACAAAACTTTCTACTTATCCACAACTTGATTTATCTAAATCTATTTCCATGACCGCCATTTTATTAGCAATATTATTGATATTACCGTTACGCCGTGCACTTTATGTCTTGGCAGAGAACCAAAAGTAACAATTTTGCGCAAAATTGCAAGTGTTTACAAATTTAAACACGAACCTAAATATAGGTGGGTTTTGGTAACAGTAATAGTTGTAATTATGGCTTCTGGCCTTGGTCGATATACATACCTACGTGAAAAGTTGTTTAAAGTATACTATATAATATTATAGTACTGTTAAAAATATTTTTTTGAGAGCCTGAATGAAGCGCGACAAACAAAAGGCATTTACAAGGCAGATGTGAATAGAAACGCCGGCAGGGTACGCTCTAGAAGGACATTATACTGACCTTATTGGTGACGTTCTTCAGAAAGATCAGCAACCGGCGGCGTGTATGACCTGAGGCCTTAGTGTGAGTTTTTTCGACTCGCGTTCGATTGCGAGCGCGTCAAAATTTTGTATTTCACCCTTCGTTCGTTATTAACCCTTCGGCATGAGCCAATTAATGTAACCTATTAAGATTAACTCGTTTTTGTATAATCTGTTAATTACTTAAAACTAATGTAATCAACTAATTACTCCGGTTTTTCACGAAATGTTAATGTTTATAGAAACAACACCACGGAACAAAGATAAATAAATAACGTCAGTCTATCAACCGAGCGACGCTTTGCCCCTTATCTAAGGCTGTTAACCACCATACATCACGCCCTCGAATGACCCATAAACTTCCCAAAAGAACCCACTTTATGTTATAACACTCTTATCTTGCGTTAGTGGTGACACTGGGTATCTGTGGTGGATTTATTGAAGCGATATTTTTAAGCTTTCTTTATTGGCAGGTAAGTTTAGGAAATGTAGAGGAATTTTGATCAATCGACAGGTTAAGCTACGCTTGCCGCAGTTAGTCCGTGGATGGGTGACCATCTTCACCAAGGATCTTCACATACCAAGACCCCTCCATGCCTCGTTGGTCCCTGCTGTCATTCTTGGATCTTTGACAGTCGTTGCGGATCGTCAGTAGCCCCAAAGTCTGACAACGTGGAAGTGTTAACAAGGGGAATCAACGTGAAAGTCTTACCCAGTAATTGGGTTGTGGAGGTCAGATAGGCAGTCGCTCCATGTAAAATACTAGTATTCAGCTAGCTGCATCCGGCTTCACTGGAAACTGACCCCAACATAGTTGGAAAAAGGCTAGGCAGATAATGATGATGAGCTAGTTAAAGATTGACAAAACCCATAGTCTACCCATGAATACTTTTTTGTTTGAAAAAATCACTTTTTTTATTACAATGTTACGATTTATTTGATAGTTTCAAAATACTCGATTTATGCATTAGTATTGTCGTATTATCGTCACCAAATTGTATGTAATATAGACTCGTTACCAGTTCCCATAACAGAAAAAACACGATTCACAGCACACAACCTCATTAATCTACTTTTAATTTGTCCAAAAGCGAGCCAAACACGCTTTTCCAATTTTCCGTTAGAAGCGTGACTATTATAACACCGTCTATAAGAACTATATTACATTTTTCTAAATTCATTCAATCCTCGTTGAAGCGATGCACGCAATCCGATAGTAAAGTTATTCGAGAACGCAATATGGCGTTTTTCAATCCCAGTTCAATTTGGGCACGGAAACAAATGGAAATTTAGAAATTTTTAGGGTTCCGTACTCAAAGGGTAAAACGGAACCCTATTACTAAGACTCCGCTTCCCGTCCGTCCGTCCGTCTGTCACCAGGCTGTATCTCATGAACCGTGATAGCTAGACAGTTGAAATTTTCACACAATGTGTATTTCTGTTGCCGCTATAACAACTAAAAACAGAATAACAGTAATATTTAAGGGGGGCTCCCATACAACAAACGTGATTTTTTTACCGTTATTTTATATGTAGTGTTAAATATTGTATGGTGGTACGGAACCCTTCGTGTGCGAGTCCAAATCGCACTTAGCAGGTTTTATATTTTTTACATGCCAGTCGCAAAATGGTGTTGATACAAATGGTGTTGGTGGCTAGGTTGTGGAGGTCTGATAGGCAGTCGCTCCATTCAAAATACTGGTATTCAGTTGCATCCGGTTAGACTG
This sequence comes from Gortyna flavago, assembly GCA_963669345.1. Classification (NCBI taxonomy): domain Eukaryota; kingdom Metazoa; phylum Arthropoda; class Insecta; order Lepidoptera; family Noctuidae; genus Gortyna; species Gortyna flavago. The sequence continues at coordinate 2,584,545 of OY770136.1, read as the reverse complement.
GAAGCCAAGATGGTACAATAGTAGGCAGAAAATATTTATTGACCAGGTAATACAGTAAGCAGTCACTGGTTAACAGCGAGTTGAGTTTTTTTTTTTTTTTTTAACAATGGCATCTCGCAGTTCATCCTTTATGAGGATGGCTACTGCTTAACCGGACTTTCCTGTGGATGCCTCGAATTAAGGCCTCCAGCCAGGGCAAACAATAACTTAAAAACTAAGCGACAGCGCTAAGGGTAACCCCCTGCGGGGTTCGGACCTCGGCTCAGGGCGTCGCTGGAAGAGGACAGCAAGGGACAGGCTGGATCGGTATTAAGCGAGTTGAGACGAGATGAGTAGACTAAAATATTACCTACAGCTAGGTTACAATATAGTGTTTGCTATATAGTGAGTCCCAAACTAGACAGTCCGTAAGTTGGGGCTCGGAGTACGAATTCTAAATGAACGGACAAACTGGTGAAATGTGGGTGTGGTACACCTCTGCCTAGCCCTTATTCATTTATTTCAAAATACATAACAAAAAAAAAATGAATTATTAATACAAAACATACAATGGGCGGCCTTATCGCTTCATACATGCGTTAAACATGCTTTATTTAGCCCTTCCGGGATTACTGGCGTTATGTTCTGTTGTTTATGTAAGTTTTTTTTTTTTTTACGTTTCATTGACTAAATCGCCGCCCCGTATTTTCTTTCGATTCCAATCCTTCATAAACCTACACGGGCACTTTTGAAACGTCAGAGCTAGCACGGTTCCAAATTGGTTGTTTCCTATAGAGAAGAGCCGGCAAGAACTTCTAGGTTTACTCTTTTAAAAAAATAATTGGCATTTACAGTGTTTTCAAATTACAAATTGCTATTACAGTGTTGCCAGAAGCCCAATTCTCGTAATTATAAAAGTTCAAAATTTAGTCGCAATCTCATCTCAGCGACAATCAGTATCAAAAACTTGTCAAAAATGTAGAGAATTTTGCGGTATTTTTGACAGATTGAGACTGAGATCAGACTGTGAAGGTTCTTAAAATTACGAGTATTGCCCCTCAGCACATATAATATAATACTCCTCAGGTAAGGGAGGACACTGTAGGCCTGTCAACAAGTGCTAACAAAATAGAAATTGGTCTACAAATCTACAGTCTACAAGGCTTACATTATTATCACAATAAATAACCTAACAATTAAACAGAAACTTGTGAAAAGCGAAACAAGCGGTGTGCAATGAAGCGTGCTATCACACCAGCGATCCGAACAGACACCTGTCGCGTTTGCTTATCAGCGGGGCGGATCAAAGGTGTCGCTTGCTTTGAGACACCGCCGCCGCTGCGCGCCGGCCACATCCGATGGAGATGGATCCATAGATCTATAGTTTTCAAAGCAATGGTGGTGACGTTTCCTTTTATGTTTCAGTAGCGGTTCAGTTTGCTTTGAGATTTGGGTATGGAAAAATATTTTAGAGTAGATATTTCATAGTGGCGATGTTTGATAAGAATTTGTGAGGGACGTAGGTGAATATCAAGGACTTTATTTATTTATTTAAACTCTATGGACAAGTAAAAACATACTGTACAAAGGCGGACTTAATGCCTGATGCATTTTATCAAAAATAAAAATAAAACATTTATTCATATTAGGCTGAGAATCAGCACTTTTCGAACGTCAACATTACTTAAGACAGACCCCCAAAAAGGCCGATAAGTTTTTAGAGAATCAATGAAACCATTCCTCTTATTTTAATCTTGACGATTTCCAAATATTAAGTCCAGTTTTCCTCACGATGTCATCCATCACGGCTAGTCTTCGAATTAGAAATACATAAAACTAAATGTACCTGTCATGATTCAATCCAATTTACTCGTAACTGCATGTACGACAAGATACAGCAAAATCAATTAAACATTTGGCAGTATACCCAAAGCTCTTAGAATTGACTCATCATGCGTCATTCTTACTGAACACCGTCTCATATCATTATAATGTTATATACTACGTTTTATATAAGCTTCTGACCGCAACTTCGCCCGCGTGAAATAATTTCTTGTTCTCCGACCCCGACCTACCCCTGTCCCACCGCCTGCCCGCGCAATCACTTCGTTTAACATAACATAACCCTCTTTCTGACTTTTTTTTCGTTTTACTCGACTCCTCCTCGAGCCTTCCTCAAGATTTGGGCTATCAAATGTAAAAAGAAATTTTCAAATCTGACCGGTAGTTCCAGATATGTTCGTATGTTGCGCGTTCAAACAAACAAACTCTTCAGCTTTATTATTAGAATAGTTGTACTTCGTTTTATATAACGTTTATAAGTATTAGTCTAAGATACAAGAATACTATTGATAAATAGAGACGTTGAACGTTTGAAAGACTTCGGGCATTTCCGTAAACAACGATCGGTTCCGAAGTTTCATCATTTTAATTAAATGAACGAGTGAAGCTGAAGACACCGAGAACTACTCTGAAAAGTCTGTCATTGTCGTCTGCAAGTAAACAATAACTATTAGGGATCGCACAAGTTATGACGATATTTTTCATCTGGTATTGATAAGATTTCATTCATTATTGTGAACTGTACAGGCCAATCGCAGCATAATCAGGAAGATTATGCCTATATAATGTTGCCACTGCTGGGACTCACGTCTCCTCTCTGTGAGAGGAAGTAGGCTGTAATCTACCGCGCGGACACCGTGCCGGTTGGTAGATGTCACATGTCGTATGTAGATGGAAAATGCCTCACACAATAAGAAGATCGGATCCTTTTTTTTCCTAGCCATTAATGTCCCGCTTCTGGGCCTCGCTACTCTCTTTCTGTCCTGTGTTTTAAAGATTGGTGCTTGGCAGAAGCACCAATCTTTAAAACACAGGAAAGTCACTATACATATATAAAATAATGTAACTCTGAAAGCTGCCACGCTGGACAAATCTGCCGCATGTCAGACAATCAATGCCCAAACTTTCGAATCAGAGAATACCGCGTCATCGCGGCAGGCCCAGACGAGATGGCGGGATGAGGTGGACTCCTTTAATAAAGATCGGAGCATTTATAAAAAAATAATTACTTTACATCGAAAGCTATAATCAACATATAAATAACACAAAATTTCTCAAAACGCATTTCAAATGAACGGGCAAAGTTTCTCAGATTCAGATTCAGCGAATGGAACTGGAATAGAAAGCACACACACATCGGGGATCGATTGTACTCTAAACGACTTGTCACTCGCTTGTCCCTCGTAATGTGTTACGAACACAGTTTTACTCCGTGGTTACGAACATCAAAGGACAGTTTATTGTCGTGACGTCAATCAAACTGGGAATACAGATAAGAAATAATCGAATTTAGGTATATTTAATTTAGGTGGAAAGTGTCATTTGAAATTAGTCATGCTATTTTTCTGTTGACGTCAAAAGTATTTTCTTTGCCTTGACGTCTGCCATTGTCGAAACTCGACCGAAGTGAGTGGTGGAACTGGTGGGGCTGTATCTAAACACATACTTGTCTAGAGCCTTCTGCAGCAGTATTTAGGGAATTATTCTCGGCAAGGCGAGGGGCAGCGTGCAGCGGCAGGAGCTGAATGTAAATGTAGTACCTATTACTCTTTAGTCGCATGCATAGACTTATAAAAAAAAAGATGGACTTCGCGTCACGCATATCGAAAGTGAAGCACCGTACCGATATCGCTATGCATACTATGATGTAAATGTGAGCGTGAGGCGTGTTTGTATTATAAGCGGTCCCAGCATACTTACTGTGCTTCACTTTCGATATGCGTGGCGCGGAGTCCATCTTTTTTTATAAGTCTATGGTCGCATGGTAGAATAGCGTTTACCTACCTATTATTCATGAAAAAAGATTTTTTTATCAAAAGAACCTTGATATTTATTTATGATAAAAGAACCTTGAGGCATATCTATATGCCTAGACTTTGAATTCTAATTTTAGGTCAATAAACTTTTAACGCTAGAAAAACGACATTGCCTTGCGTGATTTCATGCTATTGAAAAATTTTCTATTTCCCTCTGAACTAAATTTCTTCAAAACACGCTCAAATAAATCGAAAACTTAGATTTTTACCCGGCTGCGGCAAAGCAATAAAAAGGATTATTATATTTTACGAGACTCTGTAGTTATGTATTTAACTGAGGAAGTACGACCTCGTTTATAAAGTTACTGTTAAGGTACGAGTTCGTAGCCGACCGCAGACAGCAGCAGCAGACGACGTGTCGCTACGCCACTACTGGTTTGTATGTATTTTTACAGAATACCTTCCGCAGCTAGCGACACGTCGCCCGACCGCAGACGTCGTGTCGCCCGACCGCAGATCAGTAGTGCCACCGACGCTGGAGCGACAGCACGTTGAATCTTTCTCAAAAAATGAGTTTTTCCGACGTGACGCTACGACATGTCGCAACGTCACGTCGTCTGCTGCTACTGTATGCGGTCGGCTACGAACTCGTACCTTTAGCCTATAATAATATCATCTAGCTGCTGGACAAAGGTCGCGAGCGGAATCTGGATTTGTGCCTGGATAAATTTCATTCCTCAGATAAAAAATAATTGATACAACTTTCATAACAAAACTACAAGACTTGTTTATAAAACTAAAGCTGTACGCAAGGCATCTTTTAATAATTCATGAACTTTTAAATCATTTTAAATGAGTTATGATTTTCGCACAAGGCAACACTGTATGATGTACGCGTGATGGATGTTTTGGATGTAATGGCCACTTACCGACGGACAGACGAACTCCAGACATTTACTATAAGCTTGTTTTGACGTAATCAAGTCTTTAAAGCTACTACAGAAACCGCTACGATGCTTTTGCTTCGTAGGTACTAAATAATTATGAAGATCAAAACTTAATTGGGTTACTATTAGAACGCATGATAGGTTAATGTGTTTCCAAATATTCTATCGATATTTTTTTTTTTTTATATTCAATGTATTAATTAATGTTAAATGAAAATTCCGTCGCCCCCTATTACATGGGACTTAAACTTAAATGGCGAAATGCGGTTGTACAGACGCCAGCACATCAAGCTACCCGAAACTGACAAATTTTCCCAATCAACTTTGAACCTTACGCTTTAGCGATAAAGTTGAAAATCTATTAAATCAATTTGACAGATTGTAGAAGCTTGATGTGCTAGCATCTGTACTATAGGCGCACCTTCGCGGGATACATGCGTGATAATAATTATGTGTAACAGTATTGTACCTAAAAGATAATTATTTTGGAATAAGGACATCTTTTTTTCTGCAACTAAAGTTCAAATAAGTCTGCAATTTACGGACACCCAAAATGATTACCCTAGTTAGTATATTCACTGCATAATAACAACACTGAAACATCCAAAATAAACAAAAAAATCTAACATATTTTCATAAAAACTTCTCAATCAATAATTTCCACAATAATCAGCGCAAACGTTTTCAATAAACAAACAATTCAAATTCTCCACAACAGCTTCAATAAGAGGCGCACGTAGTGGGGTAGGTAACGCGTTAATAATAAATTCTGGCCATTCTGAGCATCTGCAGCGCAGTCACGTGAGCCAACCATATCCCTTATTGTTATCATAGACTAAAGTATATTGTTATTAACGCATATTACCTACTGGTATTATATCACACAATTGATGTTAGAAATAATATTATGTATGTAAATGTATAGTACAACTTAATTCATCTATGAAATAGTTCCTTGATTGACTGATTAATGGAATGGCTGACAAACAACGCACAGCTACTCTGAAGATAGAAACATGAGATAATTATGTTATTTAGCAGCTGCATAGGAGTACTAAGAAATGATTTTCAATGGAAGTAGATATTTAAATTTAATCTTTCAAACTGTTCTTTTTTAATAGAGGCGGGAATAAAGAGGTATGTCAAATATCCTCATAATTATGTCATGAAATACATATGAAATGAACAGCTGTTCTCTATGTCTCCTTCCTCTAGTTTGTTCTTTTTGTTCCTAAATCGACACAGGAATAAATTACAGAATTCTGAAAGCGGAGTTTTCTATTGAAATGTAAATTTTCGTGCACTCGTACTATTTTTCTTACGGGGCGAAAAAATTTAACGCAAAAAACATTGGTCCTGGTCAAAGGTGCTTTTTTTTAACAGACTTTAAATCAACACAGCATTTTTCCTGCTACGTTAGGATCGGTTTTGAGTACAGCCAGTGTTCCGATGTCAGACAACCATTGGACGTTTGATACTGTTTAACACCTAATTTGTTACTTAGAGACATCTAATATCATTTTAAAAGAGTATCTAACGGTGGAATTTCTTGACCTTTCGTAACTACCTTTTGGAAGGGGCGACTGAATCAATTCTATTTTCTTGTAAATTTTGACGTTCAAAAGTACATATTTCAAACAAATTATTTGACTTTGATTTTAAGTGTGAAAAGATGGTGTTTGGAAATTGCTCAACATTTTCGCTTGCTTAACATTCGTAAAGCCGGAACCTAAACCAACAATCTAGATAACATAAAGGAGCCATATATGGTCCTTCGTATTTCGAAGTCGCCCAAAAACTAAAGTTACCGAATTCCGACCATTTCTGAAGTTCGCAAGTTGGGCATTTACTTGGAGCAGTCGCGTTTTGTTGGCTCAACAACTGCGAAACGATAGTAAGCTGTATGTTATCGGTTGTCTATTGTGATTAAGGAATCTTTACTTCTTACGGCGTAGGTATAGATAGAGCCTTGAGCACAGCTACTAGAGATTTTTATAACCGACTTCAAATAAAGGAGGAGGTTCGCAATTTGACTGTATTTTTTTTTGTATGTATGTTACACAATATCTCCAGCAACTGTGAATCGATTTCAAACATTCTTGGATTCTTTTTAATGGCTAGGGTATGCCTCAGGGGTGGTCCCATATAAATTTTATTAACTTTGCTGGGGTATTTTTGGGTAATACAAACGCATTTTTTTCACTTTGCTTACTTCCTGTCACAGATACGAATATGTTTGGGGTAGGTAAAACGAAAAAGTGAAAAACAACCGACGACTACCAAAAAAAACATTACAGTTATTTTTCACTTTACTTATTTTTTTTTTGTAGTTGGTTGTTTTTTTTATATTTTTTAAATGTAAGTAATTTCTGTAAACTAAAATTCTTTCACTGATAGAAAATGGCACAATCAAAACAATGTGACCGCAATGTTTAACTTACTAAATTAATAAACAATGTTATAAACATTATAGTAAACATTCAGTGCATGTATTGTAATTATAACATAATATTCTAATTTGGGTGTTTGGAGGAGTGCGGTAATTCCGGGACATGTTGTATCATGTTGGTATGTATTGTTTCGTGTTTATTAGCATGTGGTTGACAACCCTGGAATTGTTTGCAAAGTCGGCATTGTTTTGAAGTTCTAACAATGCTCAAGTTTGATTAAGAGCTTATCTACTACGTTGTACCTTGTATGTGAAATTGCTAATAACCTGTTTACCTAAGTTGCTGAAGCGTTCGCGTTTAGCATAATTTGGTTATCGTGCAAGTCGGTTGAACTAAGTTTTCTGTTCAATTCAAAAGCAAACATGGCTTCTATCGGGTTTTGGCAAGTGAACTGCAATTCTTGATTGTAGTTGAAATGAATTCCATTCCGAAAACTACAATTTCTCTAACAATTTACTGTTTAATTTAATTTTCTACCAATTTCAAACGATTTCCATAATCGAGTCATCATCTGCCTGGCCTTTCTCCAACTGTGTTAGGATCGGCTTCCAGTCTAACTGGAAGTAGCTGAGTAGGTACCAGTATTTTAAATGGACCAACTGCTTTTCTGACCTCTACAACCCAGTTACCAGGTAACAGGATATTTCTTGGCAAGGCTGGTTGTGAGACTAAAATTACAATCCGAAAATAAATGTTTATAAGGATTCCACGGTCCACTTCAAAACTACGAATCCATAGGGAAGCATATGAAAAGCAAGTTAGCCTAACAAAGTCTAAAATTAATCAAGAAAGCTACACTGGACGAATTTAGAACTCGTAGCGTGTAAACAAGAAAGGGCTGAGCAGCAAAGTTTGTAAACCCGAACGTTTGACGTCAGCAGAGTCGCTACACGAGGCTGGGGGCTTACATTGAATAATATTACATGTTAAGTTGACGAAAAGACGTAACAAACGTTCATTATTCCTCTCTTCTCGTTTCGACACAAACTTCTATATCTGTATCTTCTATAATATATGCACCTACATTATATATCTATAGGATATATAATATTATAAATTAAAGTTTCGTCACTCGAATAGACTAATATTATGTTATATCGGTGTTGCTAAATAATTAAACTTCTTGCGTTAACCGCTAAATGGCCCTGAACTCCCAAAATATTCCAGGCGCACTGTATTTATCCTTACCGATGCCACACACCATAAATTAGATTTATAACCTCAATTTAAACAGTTATAACACACGGCCACATCAGTGTTAAGAATAAAACTAATTTATATTCTTTCTCATTAATCTTAATGAATCTAAATCTTATTTGAGAAAGAAAGGATGAAATAAAAACTATCAGCTAGATAATATCATCTTGTACGAATCCTAAAAGTCGAGATAGAGGTAATGTATTAATTACTTTATTAAACTAAACTACTACAGTTTATTTGTGGGAGGACTGTGAAAATCATTATGATGGTCGATGAAGTCTACCTTTAATTTAGCATAATCAGCCTAAAATGTTCCCACTGCTGGGACAAAGGCCTCCTCTCTTCGACAGGGAGTCGTCTGTGATCCACCACGCGGGCCCAGTGCGGGTTGGTAGATGTCACAAGTCTTCGAATTTTTGTTTCTAGGACATGCCGGTTTCCTCACGATGTTTCCCTTCACCGTTTTAAAAGGAGCGGTGATGAAATTATTCACACAGTAAAGCGCCTGGCTGCTTTTAAATTAATTTTCTTAGTTATTAGTTAGGTACCAATTATTTAAACAAAGGTTATCAAATAGAAGAAAATAGGTATTGGATTTTAGTAATATTTTAAAGCTGATCGTCTTGGCTAGGCATTCTGATGTTCACTTTAAACGCGGGTCATTTGCAGTGGTCGCGGTCCATAACATCGCTCCAATGAAATTAAAACGAATAACGTGCAGAGTAGACGAATTAAAGAAATTGATTGATTGATTGAAGAGGGGGGAGCCCTAAGTCGGCGAGCGGCGCAGGCGGTAGTTTTCAAATTACGAATTATTTTTTATGGTTGTTGTATGTTGTTGATTTTTTATGATAACTGGCCACTAGCCTCACTCGTGAGTTAAATTAATGTCGTCATTGTAGAGGCACGTCATAGATTACGATTTAAAACCTTAAACCTCAAAAATAACCTTCTAATCTTCCCATTCCACAATCAAATCAGCAAAGCAAACGGCCCTTTACTTTGAAATGAGTGCACGGAACCCAAATATAGCCCGCATGACGTGATGGCAGGTTTATTGTGGTCATACCAAGCTCGCATTGACGTCACACTCGTAAACCGAGTACTCGGGCATTGCAAGCGCCAAATACTCATAAGTACCTATAAAACATACTGTATTTCCGTACTGAACCGAATGGGAGAAAAGAATCTGATGGTCGTGTTTGGTTTGGTGAAATGTTGACTGTGAAAGCAGGTTGATTTAAACTGTTGCCCCCTTATTTACAAACTTAAATTAAAGTTACAATGAGTTAGCTTCAGGGGGCCTAAAAAGGCCGCTTTGGCAGGATCATAAAACAATTCATATCACGCAAATTCATCTGTTTGACAGTTTCACACCTATATACTGTCATACAGATGAAATTGCGTGATATCAATTGTTTTATGATTCTGCCAAAGTGGCCTTTTTAGGCCCCCAGGATTGTTACAATACATCTTTTTAGGTTTATGCTTGGCATAACTTTACTCTAAAACTATTACCTACTGTGTATTTACTTTACTTTCTTGTCTTTGTGTAAATAATTTCATCAACACTACTCTTATGAGCCAGGAATGGTCAGTGAACTCAGCATAAAGTCTACCGGTCTGAAATCGCCATCACACATTTTAACAAGCATAAAATAGTGGTAATTTTTCCTCTCATTCCTCATCTGTTGAAGTATTTGCGCTGCAATTAGTATGTATTATTAATGGCAAAATACTTAATAGAAATTAAGAAAAAGATAGAGCAGGCTGGCCCAGTGGTAACGGCCGCGACATACGAGTTGTATAGGTCGTGGATTCAAACCCAAGCAGGCACTTTACTTTTGGTAAATGATTTCAACACCACTGCTCTCAAAACGGTGAAGGAAAACATTGTAAGGAAACTGGAATGTACTAGAACCAATAATTTGAAGACATGTGACATCCGCCGACCCACACTGGGCCCTTGTGGTGGTTTATGACCCACTCACTCTAACAGAGAGGAGGCCTGTGTCCCAGCAGTGGGAAAGTCATAGGCTGATTACGTGATGTATGAAGAAAAAGATTTCCGCATTTTAACTTATCTACTAATAAAAAATCCGTCACTTTACCAAACAAACCAAAAGAGTTCCATAAAAGGGTCTCTTGCGCGCATCACAAAGTTCCCTTTTCGGGACATTACTTTTAATTGCCACGGACTCTCATTTATTTCCGCCCCCTTAAGACTCATTTGATAAAATTTATCGATTCATCAAAAAGTACTGGTTTTTGACGCCTTTTAAAAGCTGTGGATCGTAAAAGGCGATTAGGGGTCGTATTATGAAGGATTAAAGCCATCATGATTCCAGTGCGAAAAAGGGATGGTGCTAGCTATTTTATGGTCTTACGAAAATAGTATTTTCGAAACAATACCATTGAAGTGGGTCTTTTCTGAAAGTTGCAATTACAAATTGCAACTTTCACGAGAAAAACGCTTTAAAATGTTGCTTCAGTGTAAGGTATTTACCTAGTGACTGTACACTCACACTACGCTCTTTATAAGTACCTAGGTGTATGGTTCTATTTGGGGGTAGTCATAATGACTGCCCGCTGGATAAGTATGATGGCGGTCCGAATCAGAAATGAGCGGAATTTGCAACAATCAAATGTTTATACAGCGTTAAAACGGCACACAGTGTAATTTCTTATAAAGCTGACTAGCTTCTGCCCGCGACTTCGTACGCGTGCTTGTTTTAACATAAAATGTATCATGTGAAAAGAAAAATATTTTATTTGGGACACGCGAGAAATACAAACATTAAAAAAGGAGCATTTAAAACTAAAAATCTATAGGCACTTGGCAATACTGAGCTTCCCATTAGTGAAAGAATTTACGAAATCGGATCAGCAGTCCCGAAGATTACCCCTACATACAAACTTACAAATTTGACCTCATTCGTGTAGACAGACTAAATATCAAAACATCTACCCCCTTACTAATAAACATATTATATCAGATGAATAGTTACACACCGATTTCTCTCTTTCAGTCGTCAGTAATTTGACTTTCGAAAGAAGAAAACAAAGCGTTGTGTAGTACAGACGCTATACAACGTTTATTAGTAAGGTGGGTAACACCGAACACCTGGCCAAACTTCACAGCTATTCGCCATCATTATCCACAGCTCGACTTCATCCACTGCTGATCATTGAGCTTAGGCCTCTGTTTTCTTGTGCTAGTCTCCACGCTCCTGTGCTAGCTAACTGTTAGTTACCATCAAAATACGATACGTTTTGATCCATTATACTCAACTCTATTTTCTCATTTAGCATGCAAAAATCCATTCCCAAACCTAAAATAAAATAAAAACCTAAAACCGAGATTTTCTTAATTAAAATATGATACATTTTATCCACTTTACTCAACTCTGTTTTTTTTCATTTAGCAAGCAAAACTCCATACCAAACCTGAAATTTAAAAAAAAATACTAAAACATGAAAACTTTTTCTTTAAAAACCTCTTCAGTAAAGTACTGAAACAGTTTAAATAACGCAAAACACACACTTTGAGCTCATTACGTATGCCAACACTGTTTTCACACGTTCATACAATCTTTTGAGGTAACCCCACATTTTCTATTATGGGAACCATTTTGTAAAGTATATTTATAAGAAGTTAAGGATGGGTTTACGTTGCTACTTGCTGTACTTTAAAAATATTGACTACGAAAGTATCCAGGTGATGCACGGTTATCGGTTTGATAAATATTTCTGGCTATATGAGTTTTTTTTTAACGTTGAAAATACTGTGGAGGTTATTCATACAGAAACTAAATGTCGGCACATTTTTAATAGTTAGTTACTCCGATATTTTGGCATGTATAGAATCGACTTCTGATTATTGTCTGGTGCCGCATTAACACGGCTAAATGACATCATGATTCCAGTGTAATAGAGAGACGTAGCTATACATGAGCGACAGCACCATCCCCTTTTCGCACTGGAATCAATTCGTAATACGGCCCCTGGTTAGTTTTCGTAGTAAGTAGGTACTTGACATTCAGCACATTCATTTAGCTACACCGTGATTCTTAGAAAAGAAAAGTTGTACCCCACTTACGGGAACGAACGTGAAATTTCGTCTTGCGTCTGCTAATTAGAACACTGAAAAGAAAGAGAGAAAAAGCAAACACAACTAAAACATTTTTAAAACAGTAACCGTTTAGTTTCTTGCCGGCTCTTCTCCATACGAAACTACCAATTAGAACCGTGCACCTTTTTTTGGATGGGAAATTGTCATTAATAACTTCTCACGCTCTGGGCGGAGCGGGAGGGCCGCGTGTCAGACTTTTACTGAGTAAAACCCACCTGTGTTCCTTCAGTTGCCTGTGCCAGGGGCCATGGTAACTCTTTCGAACAACCCGCGAGTATGGCAGGCATCGGCCCTAGCTGTCCCCATCAGTTAAAGTCTATCATATTAAGTGGCAACCCTAAGTAGGGTCTTGCGTCTTTACGGCCATATCCACTAAACCGAAATGGGCCCGCGTGGTCGGTCCACTTCCTCTCAAGCCCCGTTAACTACTGACATTAACCACCTCAATTTCTTTCCAGGCATTGTCAACCGCGGTGACTCGTTCCGGCGCCGGAGATCGAGGTCCGGCAGCCTAGCCCCATCCTCTCCGGCACAGTCTGCGCCAGAGTCGCAGGAACGCAAGCCCGTAGCCTTGCACCGCGTGGCAATGGTCGGTGCGCCGGGCGTCGGGAAGACGGCGCTTATCAGCCAGTTTCAGACCAGCGAGTGTATTAATGCATATGATAGGCAAAGAGGTGAGTTCTAGGCTTAATAAGACTAGAAGGTTGTTTTGACAGTTTTTGTCCTGTAAAGACACCGCGATGAGGAAAATGTCGTGAGGAGCGTTTAGGTATGAATGTCGATGGCTATAAGAGTAGGGGAAGACCAAAGAAACGATGGATGGACTGTGTGAATAATGATATAGTTAGAAAGGGGGTGACTACCGAGATGACGACTAATAGAGAAATATGGAATAAAAAGATGTGACCTCAAATAAATTGGGATAAAGGCAGAAAAATTATGATGGGTGGAAAATCAAAAACCACCCCGGTGTTGCCTTCCCACAATTGGACCGCGGGTCACGGGAACTTATGCGCCTTCCACGATCTCCGGCAGGAGCCGGCCTGCCATTGCGGGCCACCTCAGGCCCGCGGGGGAAGTGAGGTATAAGTGAGTAGCAATGGGCGGTCGCCTTTAAGATGATTCACGCGCATATACCTACTGGTCGCAAAAAAAGTCCCGAGTACCTAGACTAACGCTTGTTAGGCATTTTGGACGAATCGCACCTAGTATAGCGGCTATGCAGAAAGAAAAAAGAAGATACGTTTATTTGCATCGACTTAACGCAAAGATAAAACATGCATCACAGTCACATAATTCGGTAATCGCACAGCATAATGCTGTGGCTCTATCCGTGACAGAACCACATCACTAGTTTTCAGCAACAGCTGGCACCACGAGCAGGGCAAAGGCCTCTTCTCATACCTTATCTTTGAAGTTAGGAAAATCAGCACCCTCGCTAAAACTATGCCGTGTTAGCAATTACAGACCATTAAGACCAGGTTTCTCCGTGACGTTTTAAAACCCGTAGCTAATTGAACAACGATTGCAATCTCTATAATTTCTGTTCCTTTACCAATTTGCAAGCCACCTTGTTTGTTGGCACGCTGGTTTCCAATGGTTACTGTAAGCTTGTTTCTGATGGCATGACGAAGTTTCATTTAAAGTCACCGTCATGAGAAGCTATAAATTTTGTAAATACACATTCAGTTGTTCGTAACCTTTGGATCAAATAAAAAAAAGTTTTTTAATGATTTTTAAATAGGCATATAATTATGTGAATACACACCTAATTACTGTCGTCAAACGATTCCGAGTAATCTGCATTCTGCAGCATTGACAGCGTCAGCGTGAACTTAAAACATCAAAATGGCGGCCCAAATGTATACGTTCCAGGGAACGTAAACATTTGGGCCGCCATTTTGATGTTTTGTGACTCCTGAGTCAGACGTGTTCCAGTACCACAAAACATTAGACCACAACGCTTTACGAGATGTCGCTAAAATATAACCCGACCAAGTGAATTACTCGTTACTTTCGTATTACACGTAAGTATGTTACTTTGAGTTGATTGAATTTGGGATTATTTGTTGTTGATTGAATTATTGTCGCTACGTAACTTAGTAGAAGTTCTTTATTTACAAAATGTATAGTTTCTCGTGACGGACGGGGACTTTACTTATCTACTTATTACTTGTCAATGTGACAGGCGCACAGGTTGCTGGCCTATGGTCGGACTTTTAATTAGCTGCAGTAAAATGACACCGCTTACTGTCATTTCTAAAAAAAATACCACATTATATCTAATAGTGATGTGACTAAAATCAACGAAACATCGTTTTAATTTAGATATTCGAAATTGACCAATTTTGATTTAACCGTAAACAATCAATTGTATTGATCAGATAAAAATATATGTTAAAGTTTCAAATCAGCGTAAATACATATATTACAAAAAAAAAATAGGTACATTTTTTTTGAGTAAATATTGAAAAAAATATTTATCGATCTAAGAAATATTTTTTTTAAATAAATTAAAGTTTTCATTAGGAATAACGTTTACTATACTACTACATACTACAATATTATTTCCAAAACAAAAACTTCAAAAATAAGAATATTTAAAAGAAATGTTTGTGATTAGAATTATTGTGTTTTATAAGTGACGACAAAACAATAATTAAGAGCGTTTACGAAGTACGTCCTTTCATACAAACTTTCAAGCCCTCGTTTTTCGAAATGAATAAACCTATTTTAATGACACTTATTCATATGCATAAGCAGGATACAAAGGTCTAAAAAGTTTGTTAAAAACATTTTCAAAAAATAGTGGTACAGCCAAAGTAGACCGATTTTACATTTTCCGTAGAAATAGAGATTTCCTATTATCTTTTTTTTTAAATAAGACATGTCGACTTATAGCGACTTAGCGTTTTGGTATGTGAAGATGGTCACCCATCCAAGGACCAATCGTGGCAAGCGTAGCTTAACCTGATCGATCGACCCATGCGGCTGTTATTACTTAGCCACAAGCCCCTCCAGAACTTTTTCTTACTCAACTAATAATTGTTTTATTGTTTTACCGCCCAAAGGAACTTTGCACAAACGTTATATGCAGGACTGCCGCCTGTTCCCTAAATACTTCCATTTTATTTTCTCTAAGCACCTTTTAGGTGAAATATTAAGCATAGTAATTGAATCTAAACTAACCTTACAAACGCCATGAAAAAAATTCCTACAGTATAATCAGTCTGATAAAATTATTTATGACGCCATCTTATAAATAAACAAAAACACGGTTACAGCACCCTAATGAAATGTGACGACACCTCCACTGTCTTATTGTCTCACACGTTCTGTTAAACAAGTGGCACTCTTAGGTACAACAAAGTTACACAATATTGCCAACTTGATACCAACTGAGCTAGAATGTCACATTCACAGCAACAGAACTCGTGATGAAATGAAGCCGTCGTGAAAGCTAGCGCAATGTCGTTCAACCAATCAGCGCAAGTTAAATTAACGTTGGATGACGTCAAATGGATTTTAACCAATGATATTTCAATGCGGCGAAGTGGTTTCATTAGTTCTTTTATATAGGGGACAAGCTTTTAGAGTATGTAAATGAATAAAATATACAAGTATTAAAAAGTAGATTTTCCCAGTGGAATAAATCTTTCAGAAACATTTTACATGTTCCGAATCCGAGATTTTCTGAATAGTCCTGATTTTTCAAATGCAGCATTAGAGAATCTCAGAAAAACTAGTCTTTATGCAAGCAAAGATATAAACCATCACTGTTTCTTCCCATGGGAACCGTAAAAGGCGACTCTCAAGTGAGCAGTAGGTTTATCTTCCTGCAAAAAAAAACAAAAAGCGATCTATTCTTCTGTCCATTGTTTTGAGAAGTAATAATTCTCTGATTGCTTACAAGCGGCTAATAAGTTCCATGTTCAGGTAAAACCATTGAAAACTAGATTTTTTTATTTATTTAGGATAAATGCTTCTTCCACGCGGACAAGAAACATTTATCCTATGGTACTCTGCAATAATGTACCTTACAACCAATGAAAGTATTTTTGTAATCGGATCACAACTGTGGGCAGAAACTGTAGGACGCCCCCTGCTGCGATACGATCCTTGCATACTCCTTTTGCTTCCTTTACGTTCATAAATCAGGGTCATACACGCACTCCGGTTGCGAGAACTACGTACCTGACCTCAGTGGCGTGCACTCCATACATGCAAATAAGCTCTGCATACCCTGTAGTCCTATACATACATGCCCATTTAAATGATAAATAACTTTAATGAAAAAAAAAAAAACATAGTAATTTAGCTTCGCGCCATCTATAGCTTTTTTTGGAACTAACTCGTTGGAGCTGCGAACACCCGCCACACGCGCAGGCAGCGCTCCCGTGAGCAAAAGCAATACTACGCCTTGCTTATTCTTCATACAACGCATCTCGTGTAGTACACATAAAAAATGTGACTGTGTGCGTCAAAATGTGTGCGCGTGTTGGAGTTTTAGAAGCATAGCTTACATTGCAAACCGTTCAAATTGAGAACCCGTAAAAGCACCGCTTAATTGTTGATTGCAGAGGGTCGACTTTTTTTAGTCGGATTGACCAAATGACCGACTAATTAGTTCGTATTAGTTCGTAACGTAATAAATTATTTGCAAAGATTTTTTCGCCATATTGTTTTTCTTGGCGCTATACGCTAGTGATTGACGAGTAATTATTTAGTAAGTCTATTGTAAAAAATGGAGAATTATACATGTGAGACCTGTGTTGGCGGCAAAGTGTGTTTAAATAGTAAATTAAAATCAGCCACGATTTTTTTGTGCATACCCTGTCTGAAATCTCTGTGCACGCCACTGCCTGACCTTTTTGAAGAACATCACCAATAAGGTCAGTATCAGGTCAGAGAATTCTATTCTATTCTATAATGTCCTTCTAGAGCGTCCCCTCCCGGCGTTTGAAGTCACATCTGCCTCGTTACGTTTTGTTACTCGCCTAATTTTATATTAGTTTAGATAACAATAAATAATGATACCGTTTAACAAAACGTAAGTCCTTTCACCCCAGAAAGAGCACAATCCATAAAATATATTCGTTTCGTCAGAAAACTGAATGAATACAAGAAAGCAATCTAAAAACACTGGACCGTTTATGAAACGGCATTGCTGTGAAGTTCACGCCAAATAAAGAAATAAAGGACAGCAGAGCTCGTTGTTATTGTTCTTCTTTTTAATGGAAAAAACTTGCACTGTTAAATAAATGGACAGTAGTACCAGTCATTGCAATCCAAACCATATTAATATTATAAATTCGAAAGGAACTCTGTTTTTTATGTTACCTTTTCACGCCTAAACCACTGAATGAATTTCGATCAAAGGCAAGGAGATAGATGGGATTGTTGGGATCGACATAGGCTACGTTTTGTCCCTTCACGCAGGCAAAGCCGCGTGCAGAAGCTAGTAGGTAATAACCTTAATTTAAAGCTAGTAGGTAAAAAAAATTATTACTTTCAAGCGCGTCTGACATGCGTGTATGAAAAAAACCTTTCATGATTTTTTCAATTTCTGACCCAAGAAATTCCTTAGTGCGTTTAATTTGAATAAAAAACTGCATTGACACAACAAGAAATGCATTGCAAAACGGGTAGCACCCACGGATACACCTATGGTAGCACCTGATATGTATTAAAATCATTTCATACTATGTAAAAACTCCATTCGTAAACAAATAAAATCTGATTCTGATTACATTCATATACCAGAAGACTGTTTTGGAAGGCCTTCCCACAAGGTGGACCGATGACCCTGTGAAGGCCGTAGGTATGCGCTGGATGCGGGAAGTACAGAACCGGTCGAAGTGGAGGTGCTTAGGGGAGGCCTTTGTCCAGCAGTGGACGTCTTTCGGCTGAAATAATGATGATGATATTCAGATAATCTTGACTTTATGGCAGATTTTTTTGTATCCTCCATCCTTCTTTTAATTCTCATCGTGCGTTCAAAGCGGGTTTTCTGAATAATTTTCTCGTGCAGGATAAAACTCCGCTGCATCGCACGTCGCGTCGGCAGAAATTCACTTAACTTTGCAATTACCTCGTCTGGTTTGTTTTTGAAACTATTCTGTTATTACATTTTACGTGTCTGTTTGTTTACTTGTATTGTTAGAAATTACTGGACTTTTCCAGTCAGATTATCTAGTTATGGAAACCAATTGAGTCTATTCGAGGAGTGGGCTGTAATCTACCACACGGCCCCAGTGCAGGTTGGTAGATATCACAAATTGTTTGGCTATAGGATAAGCCGGTTTCCTCATGGTAGGTATTTACCGTCACCGTCGTCAGAGCAGTGGTGATGAAATTATTTACACAAAGTAAAGCTCCTGCCTGGGTATAAACTCACGACCCGATGATTCGTAAGTAGAAACCGTTACCACTGAGCCACCATTTCTCTCATTTTATCATAATTCGTTGCTTTTAAGAAACATTTTGTCAAGTTTTGATTGCTTAATTTATGGCATTAATATGTAGGTAGAGCATACGGTTTTAAGAGTAGGGGAAGACCAAATAAACAATGGATGGACTGTGTGATAATAACAATAACGTCGTCACCTCGGTAGTCACCGAGATGATGATGAAATAAGAAGATAAAGCGTTGTGTAACTATACAACTTGTATTAGTAAGGGGGCGGGCGGCGGGAGCCGCGTGACGACTCCCGGCCACCGTAGGCGCGGGCCTGCGGACGGCGAGTAATGGGTAGCTCGCCGTCCGATCAGGACCAGGCCCGTGCCGGACGGCGCGTATGTGTCCCACGCGCGCCTCAAAGAGATGTCAGCAGATAAGGAGGGGCCCGTCAGGGCCGAAGCCTGCCGGGGCAGCGGGATTGTCCGAAAGGGTTACCGCTGCCCCGGAACATAAAGGGCTAAGGAAGGAACACGGATGGGTTTTAGCCAGTAAGAGTCTGACACTCCCTTCCGCTCCACCCAGAGCGGGAGGGGTCATTTGATGATTTCCCATCCGAAAAAAAAAAAAAAAAAAAAATGGGGGTAAATATTCATAATATTATTAACAACGAAAACAAATGACCACTAAGATTATTGCCATGTTCTTCAAAAAAGGTACTACTATCTTTAAACATTCATTGCTTTGCATAAGACGGCGTTTGTGTCAATAATATTAGTTACGCAGACGACATGGTACTGCTGAGTCCATCGATAGGGGGTTTGCGTAAGCTGGTACGGATTTGTGAGTCCTATGCAGAGGCCCATGGGCTCAGATACAACGCGAAGAAAAGTGAACTCCTAGTATTTAAAGGGCGGGGAAAAAATTACGTGACTGTACCTACAGTCACCTTAGCTGGTACCCCCTTAAATAGAGTCGCTCAGTTCAAGTATCTGGGCCACTGGGTTTCCGAGGACCTAAGGGATAACGCGGATGTGGAAAGGGCACGTAGGGCGCTGGCTGTTCGGTGTAATATGTTGGCCCGCAGGTTCACGCGTAGCAGTAATCAAGTGAAAGTGACTCTTTTTAAGTCTTACTGCCAAACACTTTACACGTGCAGCCTGTGGGTTAACTACACACGTGGGTCATACAACGCCTTACGTGTTCAATACAACAACGCATTTAGGGTGCTGCTGGGGCTACCACGATTCTGCAGTGCTTCGACTATGTTCGCAGAAGCGCACACTGATGGGTTTCATGCTCTTATAAGGAAGCAGGGTGCGTCGCTGTTGAGTCGTGTTAGGTCCAGTAGCAACAGTATAATAAGTGTGTTTGCGGACAGGTGGGACTCTCCACTGCTGCGCCATTGGATACGTTTGCATACTGCGCGGTGAGCAGTGGACAGTTCCTCTCCTCCTTCTCCTCTCAATTTGAATTGTATGAGTGTAAAGCTATGGGACTAGAATTATGTCTGAGATAAATAAATAAATAAATAAGAGCAGAAGGCCTTTTCAGAGGTGTATCATTTACTTGAGACTGTTTGAAAATCATCGTATCTACGACAATCGTTAGTCGGTAGTCAGAAGAAGCCCGAATGTCGGACAGCTAGCCTTGCCAAGGTTATCCTGATACTCAGTTACTGGGTTGCGGAGGTCAGATAGGCAGTCGCTCCATGTATAATACTGGTATTCAGGTAAATTCGGTTATAGTGGAAGCTGACCCCAACATAATTAGGAAAAGGGTCGTCAGATGATGAAGCTGTCTGATAAATTGACAGAGATACCTACCTGTACCTGTACATTCAACTCCCCACACCCTCTAGAAGGCCTGAGACCTCCACCTTTTTTATCGAAGAATCATTTGAAAATGAATCTGAATTTGTTTCGATCATTCTTCTCAAAGTAGTAATTTACAGAAATGTAATTTAATTCATCATTTTAGTCGGTAAGAGCCCGGTATAGTCTCCCCTCCGATTTCCCCGAATGGACATTACGTCATTGTAAGTACCTGTGACCAAAAAACCCATGTTTGCTCATTGTGATTACTGCATATTTGACGGGTGTTTCCCCTTTCTGTAAACATCGGCCGGTGTAATACTAAAAGGGTTGATTCTGGTTTTACCATTGCATGCAGAATCATATTATGTACTCTGTACTATTATTACATACCGTATCCTATCAGTGCCTATCGCAATCCACTGCTAGACATAGGCCTCTCCCAGGCTGCGCCACAACATCCTGTCCTCCGCCATCGGCATCCAGTCTGTCCCAGCCACCTTCATCCGTCCATCTAGCTAGGGGGCGTCTCATATAATAAAAGAAGTTAATGAATGAGCTGCCATTAAGCAATATAATTAAGAATCAAAAGAACAATAAAATCACACAGTCAGCAACAAAATTACACTTGTACCAAGTTGTTAATTACTGCGAAAAGCCTTGAATTACTGACAAAGTAAAATCTGTGAACTGTTAATAATTGTTCAATTGTAACTTTCATCTCAAAATCGTCATTCTAATTAGAAAAGGAACGGTAAAAGGAAAAATCGTTTTCGCGTCAACAATTTTGTTCATTGAATTATTCTGTTTAGAATTTTCTTTTAGGAATGTTTTATTAAATATTTGGGACATTTTTTGTGCCTTAGTATTAAAAGACTAGCTTCTGCCCACGACTTCACTCGCGTGTTTCTTGTGTTAACATAATTATATCCTATGATACTCGCTCGGCAACTGTATTGTAGCTTCCCATTAGTGAAAGAGTTTTTTGGAATCGGTTCAGTAGTATAACTAAGTTTGCATGTTAGAGTTGCAGTTATATTTAATTTCATGCATTCTAAATTCCTCCACAGACACAGAATAATCAGCCTATAACGTTCCCACTACTGGGACATAGAGATTGGACCGTTATCCACCACGCGGGCCCAGTGCGCGACAAGTATGAATAAAAAGAATCAATTTATTCAAATTAGGCTGAAAAACAGCACTTATATCGAACGTGAAAATTACATAAGACAGTCCCCCAAAACGGCCGCCCTTCACCACTTCCTAATGCTTTCGTTGGGAAGAAGAAGTGGCGCAACAAACTCTCCAGCAACACAGCTGTCTGTTCAGTATTTAATAAAATACTTTACTTAAATATCAAAAACCCTCTGATATTTTTATTTTTATTTTAATAAGCCTGCTTATGAACATCGAAATCACATTTAGGTATAGTTTTACCGCTTCGCTTTTAATGAGCCATCCATTAAAATTTTAATGAAAAACGTTTCGTGAAAAAATATTCGTGAAAAAGAGTAACCCAGATAAAGTGGATAAGACGGGTTACTCCCTGATCCCGGAGAACCCCGAATACGATAAATATGATTTCATTTGTATTTTTCTTTTTTCCACAGAGATTAAAACAGAAGAAGAAAACAGGGGATCGAGGGAGGGGGGGGGGGTTCAGGGGGTCAGACCGGAATAAATCGTACAATGTATCGCTGGGTATAAATTAATGTTTCGCTTTAATAAATTAAGAGAGCAGTAGTGGTGGCCCAGTGGTAAAGGCCCCGACTCACGAGTTGTACGTCGTGGGTTCGAACTCAGACAGGCGCTTTTCCATCACCTTCCCACCACCCACTTCCATCACCAAAACATCGCGAGGAAACCGGCATGTCCTAGAACCAAAAATGAGAATGAAAGACATGTGACATCTACCAACCCGCTCTCTATTAATAGGAATGCATAAGTTCGGGGTACAATTAGATATAACAAGATTTTTTCCTTATGAAGTTACTAGCGACCGGCTAATGTTTCTCACTGTTTTTACAAATAGACTTATCATGGAGATTTCTTTTATTATAATATGTAAGTTTAATATTAATGGGGGCCCGTGGCTAAATAAAAACAGCCGCACAGGTCGATCGATCAGGTTAAGCTACGCTTGCCGCGGTTGGTCTGTGGATGGGTGACCATCTTTACATATCGAGACCCCTCCGTGCCTCGGAAAGCACGTTAAGCCGTTGGTCCCGGCTGTCATTCGTGGATCTTTGACAGTCGTTACGGGTCGTCAGAAGCCCGATAGTCTGACAACCAGTCTTACCAAGGGGTATCGTATTACCCAGTACCAGTTACTTGTGGAGGTCAGATAGGCAGTCGCTCCATGTAAAATACTGGTATTCAGCTGCATCCGGTTAGACTGGAAGCCGACCCCAACATAGTTGGGAAAAGGCTAGGCAGATGATGTAAGTTTAATATTAATGTATCATCCAACTACATCGAATTCCGTTGCGTATCAGTGCGGTTAGTGGAAGTGCTCAGGTGCGTTTCGTCCAAGTGTGGTTGAAATCAGTGCTCTAAGTATACCTCAAAATTACGCGTCGCACAAATATTTTCGCACGAATTATTCTAGCCTGTTTTTTTCTAATGGCAGGTTAAACGTGTCTACGAGCATTGAGCAATGATTTTCAGTTTTACTCGCGAAATTTTTTTTACAAGAGATCCAAAGATTTACTTACTTTTAATAAATCAAACACTGGATTTTCCCAGGTCGACTATACTTGAGATCCAAGTATCTCCCGAGCCCCCGGCTCATGTTAATCGTAGGAACCGGACGGTGTTAGTCTGGAGGAGTCCGCAACCCTCCGTTCTCCCCAGATGAAGACGATCCAAGTGAATTTCCCCCCAAAAAAGGTATCCTAGGCAAATAGGTCGTCAAGACAATCTATGCACTTAAAAAATTCATCTGCACTCGAGTAAAGAACGAAGTAAAAAAACGGAACCAGAACGACAACGCTTTAAAAAGAAAAGTTTCCGACGAATTGAGAACCTCCTCCTTTTTTTGAAGTCGGTTAAAAATAAAACCTAGAAATAGTTCCTAGCATTTTCACCGCATTCCTAGGAACAAAGGAACAAAAAAGTGACTATCACGACCAAAGCCTACAGATATCGTGGCAATAAAACACGAGAGGGCAGTGTGGACGTAGTAATTGTTAATAATATAAAGTGGACACGAAGCTTTTATGTGAGGACTAATATTGATGGTTAATGGGTTATTCAGTTCGAGTGGACTTGTCTCTCTAGGGTATTTTATTCAAAATCTGTATTACCATTAACTTATATACTGCCAAACTGCACAACTGTTGTGCAGTTTGGCAGTATATAAGTTAGTTAATGTTAACAGTTAACGATAGATTACAATTTTTGAATTTTCTTCGATGACGTAAAAGCTACACGTTCGTAGCACGGCGTAGTACGGCGCGTAGCACCACAGGCTACGCTGATTATTTATTTTTAAAATCTTGAATAGTAAATGTTTTCCACTAAAGGCACCTCTTCTTTTGCTTAGAACTATTGTTTTGCAAATTAAAGTTCAGAATAATTCTGCATTATAACAATAAGACCATGTCTTGTATTGATTTAATATTCTGCCAGTTTTTTTCATTTTCTCATTCAAAGTTTAAAGTATTTATTCAAAAGGCACTTTTGAATGGCAAAATTGCAATTTTATTCCTCTTATTTGTAATATGCTTGTTTCCAAAGTGTACTTTTAATATAACTTTTGAAGTTTCTTTCATTTAATTGCAATATATCACAAGGTATTCTGTTATAACATTTAATACAGTACCCCATAAAAGATCATGCAATGCGACCCCGCTCATTTCCGGGCCTCGAAACACATTCCCGTGTCGTTGACAGCGGGAAATTCAATCAACTCCCGCAGACACGAGCATATTGACGACCCATGAAGTTTATTACTCATCGGGATTTATTGGTGAATTGATCTACATAATAAATACTTAAGCCTGCATGATCTGTCTTCCTTTCAGAGAGAGGAGGCTTGTGTCCCAGCAGTGGGAACATTATAGGCTGATTATATGTACAAACATCAAGTAATTACAATCTGTAAAATTTCATTAATAACTTTAACACTAAAGAATAAGGTTCAAAGTTGATTTGGAAAATTTGACAGTTCGAGTAGCTTGGTGTGCTGGCGTCTGTACCTACATAATTCTCAATTATTCTAATGTTGAACCCCCACAATCTCTAAACCCAAGGATTTGCTTTATGATCATGGTGAATGAGCAGTGGGGTTCCAGTGGGAATGGTCGCGTCGTCGTAGGTTCGAACCCAGTCAGGCGCCTCCTTGCCTCGGAAATCACGTTAAGCCATTGGTCCCGGCTGTCATTCGTGGATCTTTTATAGTCTTTATGGGTCGTCAGAAGCCCGAAAGTCTTACCAAGGGGTTTCGTATTACCCAGTAACTGGGTTGTGGAGGTCAGATAGGGAGTCACTCCATGTAAAATACTGGTACTCAACTGCATCCGTTTAGACTGGAAGCCGACCCCAACATAGTTGGGAAAAGGCTAGGCAGATGATGACGCAGTTTAGTTGGTCTATGGTCACAAGCGCTACTGATACAGCTGAGCATGAGGTACTGGTTTAGAATCCCGGGTCTACCAAAAGTGTTATTGGGTTTTTCCATCTGAAATTTCTCAGCTGCAGCCTAGAGTCTGGATTTGTGCCCGGTTGATGGCAATAGGCTCGCCCCCCATTACATGGGACTTAAACATCCAATCTATAATTAATCTAACTAGCCTGTACTGTCCCACTGCAGGGCAAAGGCCTCCGTCTCCCTTTTCCACACAATTCTGTCTTTTGCGAGTACCGGCCAGTCCTTACGGTAGGAGTCAAGCTCGTCCCGCCGTCTTCGTCTTGGCCTGCTGCGATGGCGTCGTGCGTTTGGTGGGACCCAGTCGGTGGTTCTCTTAGCCCAATTGTCATCTGACATGTCCACTAAAGTTTAGCGGCTTTCTGGGTAAAGTCTGTTATCTTGCTGGCGAATAACTTATGTGTACTATAAGTACACTTCTGTCTAATCTTTCAGGGATTATAGTGCTGTTATGTTAGTTTAGTATTTAGTTGCACTTGGAATAAGTAAAGTCTTATCCAACTCGTCGAACAGAAAGTCTTAAGTACCTAGTAAGTTTCTTTCGACTTCTTAATGAATACAAAACAAACTAAGTTAAACTAAAGTACTAAGTTTCTATTTTACCCTTTTCATTAAAACTTTGGCGTCTGTGGGAAATAAGGATAGTAAAAGATTCGTTCCCATAATCGATTCTTGGAATGGCTAACTTTCTTAAGGAGACTATTAGAAAAGAAAGAAAACGCTTTTATTTGCGGCAAACATGACTCATCAAGAAAACACAAACACAAAAAAAATGGGAGAAAGCATGCGTCATAACCACGCCAAACAGCCATCCGGACCGGTCTATTCATTTTGGACATCCAAACCGTCGCGTTCTTGGGTTTTTTCAGTCAGGAAAAGATTGATATTTCATGAAATAGTCATTCAAAAGGATTATAAACTTTAAGAGCGTTTACGACGTTCGGCATTTCATACAAACTTTCAAGCCCTTGTTTTTCGAAATTAAATAACCGATTTTAATGAACATTTTCGAAAAATAGTGTTACAGCCAAATTAGACCGATTTTAAATTTTCCATTGAAACAGAGATCTTTTTTTAAATAAGACATATCGAAAATGTTCTTTACTAACTTTTTAGACCTGTGTATCCTGCTTGTGCGTATGAAGTTTAATTAAAATCGGTTCATTCGTTTCGAAAAACAAGGGCTTGAAAGTTTGTATGTAAACGCTCTTTTCTGACGATTTTAATGATTATAATTATGTAAATATAATACTTGTTACGATCGAGAATCATATTTTAATCAATATACAATCTGACACTGACCTGCAAATTGCAAAAAACGTAAGAAGATATGAATTTCGCGGGCTACATGGCCGCCCGGCCGCCTCTAATCGCATTTACTAATTTCTGGTGCAAACATTCCTGAATCTGAGTTATGCCAGCATAGTGCTGTGCCACAATGGTTCTCATTCGGCTGTCAATCGGCTGTCAACTGCGGGCGACACGCAATACGCTACTAAATTGGTCGCGCTACTTCCTCTGATTAGCCTACATTGTGGGGACTACTAAGGTGGAATGGAACTCGATAGGCTCTGAGAATGCTGGTTAACCTAGAAAGTCACTTGAATGTGTAGATAGTTTATTTTTGTGTAAACTTCACATACGAAATTGGTAAACACGATACAACAAAAGAAAACAGATTTCTCAACACATGCTACAAGCAACAAAACTACCAGCAATTGTGTGCCCCCAAAAAAACATCAAATCTTTTTTTTTTGTCGTGTTTAGTTATCAATACTCACCACGTCTGCAGAGTTTGGCTAGCCAATTTAATTTGACCCTGTAAATAAAGAGGTATCTGGATTTCTTAGGTATATATTTCGGTTGAGTAGATGTTTAAAAATATTATTACAGTTAGCTAACTCTCTGTTGCTTTGTAAATTTTGTAATAGTTTGGGGAAATAGGTTTAGAGACCAAATGCGGGAAGTAATTAACGCCACCAAGGGACACCCTTTTTTCTCGTACAACAGACTAGAATTTAAAGTCATAATGTGGTGTGTCACAGCTGAAGTTGAAAAACGTCAACTAACTTTTGGAGGTACTGTAGGTTAAGTAGGGACCATAGTCCTTCCATAGTTCTAGGTAACCATTTCACATTAGCCACGCAAAGACATAGTCTAAATCTTTGTCCATATTCAGCAATAGTCGTGAACTAACCGAGGGTTATCCTTGGGTGCACTTGTATAGTGCAAACAGGGCTAATCGTTGGTTGGTGTCTGATTTCATTAACAATGGTCTAAGGATTCTCTGCGACCGCAGCCAATTCATCATGTGCCAGGAAGGCTTAGCCACTATAATGAACTGCCCTATGGGTCTGGCTTTCAACCCACAAACAAGCAGCTGTGACTGGCCCGCTAATGTCCCACAATGTAACCTTAATGGTGAGTTGAAAACGATAGGTACACACGGCTACACATCAAGCTATACATAACCAGTATAAGCTGACTTTTGATTGTACGAAAAACCTATACAATGCGAGGTCAACTCAAACTGGAAATGTACAGCTTGATGTGTAGCCGTGTGCTGTTATTTTCGACCCCTCCTCCTACACTTTCCAAAGATCCGGATCCCGGGTTATGTAAATACAATAAAAGTAAATGGCAACAGTGTTTGATACTTAAAAATGAGTAAAAAGTGACAAATCCTAGTAAAGCCCCAATGACGTTCGATCATCGGTAACATACCACAATGTCGCGATGCGCCATTTTGATTTATCGCTCTTGGCTTTCGGCTATCGGCTAACGAGGTAAAACAACAATAGACTATCGGCTATTTATCATGCGAGGGCAACAGTACATTGATTGATTGTTTAAAGTTCATAAATGCATGACTATTATAAAGACGTTTGAGGTTCGAAGGTCTTTTAGCTAAAAAAGTGAACAAGAGGGACGAGGACGGTTTTTTTTAATTCAATAGTGACTTAGCAGTAAGTTACATTTAAATTACTTATTAGCTAATGAGCTAGAGTGTACTGAGAATAAGTATCACCAACTGTGATATTTATATCGTCCTCAACAAATGTGATTAATGGAAGCCGAGCTCAACATAGTTGGGTAAAGGCTAGGCAGATTGATTCACAGTATTTTGCTAAGGAACCAATAAAACGTCAAAAAACTGCTTCGATTATTGAAGAAGAATGTAACCGTTTAATTTAAACAACCTTAAACCTATCAATAATAATTAGTCCTGTAAAAAACTCCTGTTTTTTTTTCTCAGTATCCGTAAAAAAAATGTATGTGTGTGTGTGTGTGTGTATTATAAATTCGAAAATAACTCTGTCTGTCGGTATGTTACTTTTTCACGCCTAAACCACTGGACGGATTTCTATAAAATTTGGCAGAGAGATAGATTGCATCCCGGGGAAGGACATAGGATAGTTTTTATCGACATACCTCGCGGGTGAAGCCGCGGGCGGAAGCTAGTATTACAATAACTCAACGCCCCTATTGGACCCAGGGGATCGTAAAAGCTATCAATTTTCATGTCATTTGTCGTTCGGCACCGACCTGGAAATGGTGCCGGCTAAATGCGTAACACTGTTATTTGCGGCGTTGATATTTGATGCGCTCGCTGTCGTTCAATTATGGAAAATATTTGCTGTGGGGGTAAATTATTACCCGGAATATGGGGAGTCCGGTATGGAATTCTCCAATTTGTTTTCAATGAAAACACAAACTATTTTCCTGCAGTCTTTATTGGTGTATCGATAATTTAAAAAAAAACACTCGTATTGTAATAAATCGAGCGCGTTGTAAATAAAAGCTGTTTTTAGAGTCAGGTAATTAAAAGGCAGCAGTGGCAGTGACCAGTGGTGGCCCAGTGGACACGGCCGCGACTTACGAGTGGTAGATCGTAGGTTCGAACCCTGACAGGCGCTTGTCTTTGTGTAAATTATTTCATCGCCATTGCTCTAAAACGGTGAAGGAAAACATCGTGAGGAAACCGGCATGTCCTAGAACCTAAAACGGGCCAGGACCAGGGAGGGGACGGGCTTTGAATATTATTGGAAATTAAACAACGTGTAACCCCACGTCACTTTTTCGCGCACTGGATTTTCTACTCTCTGCTTAGCGCCGAGAGTTGAAAATCTAACATTGTACTTTTTTGAAGCGCTGGGTTGCGTTCTGTTGGATTTTCAATGCTCGGTTCAAAACCGACAGTTGAAAATCCAGTGCGCGTAGCAGGTAGCGGTAACCCTTTCGGACAATCCCGCTACCCCGGCAGGCTTCGGCCCTGACAGGCCTCTCCTCTGATGATGACATCTCTTTGAGGCCCGCGTGGAACACATACGCGCCGTCCGGCACGGGCCTGGTTTGGCTAACAACTATTCTAGCAAAACAAAAATAACCCGAATTAATATCATGGCAGGTAATATACTTCACACAAAGCTATATAAACTAATATCTAATAATAAGCACAGTAGCTTCCATACACTCACATACTACATACATAATTACTACACAGTGCAGGAACCAATTACGTAGTACATACCAAATCCTGGTATTAACCTATAGGGGGCTGTTTCATATGCTGTGTACGATCCCATATTACAGGTTGTAGATGCAAGATTGTACTGGCAGTATTATTAAGGATATTGCTGTTATAGGGGCCGTGGCTAAATAATAACAGCCGCACAGGTCGATCGATCAGGTTAAGCTACACTTTTTGCGGTTGGTCTGTGGATTTGAGGCCATCTTTACATACCGAGACCCCTCCGTGCCTTGGAAAGCACGTTAAGCCATTGGACCCGGCTCATTCGTGTTCGTGTTCGGCGTTCGTGGATCTTTGACAGTCGTTACGGGTAGTCAGAAGCCCGAAAATCTGACCACCAGTCTTACCTACCGCTTTTAAAGTTCAGACATAAACTTGATTAAATACATGCATTTTACATTTACTTATACGTCAATATTAAAAATGTTTTATCAGTAGAATAAACGTTGATAATATGAGAAACGTACAATTGTATGGAAAGACCTCAAATCACATCACCCTAACGTTTTCCAAGTGGAACTACGTTTGCTAAATAATTATAGAGAATTAATTTCGATACAACAGGGATTAATCTCGCAGGCGGAGGATTAGATCTGTACCGATTGTTAACGTTCAGGGATTAGAAGCAGGCCTGGGACATGACATCAAACATATTGTGTCATCGATTTCGTGTGTTTTGACTTCAGTATGGAAGGTCGATGAGTTCTAATAGCATACAAAATAGTAATTAGTATTCTTCGATTCTTTGAACAAATAACCCTACAAATACAAATGACAATTCTTTCTTGGCAGAAAAATGAATTCTTATTTGATTGATGCAATTTCACTTGCCAATATACGTTGGCAAAATATTTCTAGAAAATCTATTGTCACATTGTTACAGGAATGTGTACTTCCGTTGAAGAGAAGACTCATTAAAATTGTTGTTCGATGCCAAGTATCCGCGACATGACTCGATATGAGACCGAACTTTGTTATCGTATACGTAATTAGCACATTTTGGCTCCCGGTACAAAAGAAAATCTAACTTTTATCGGATTCGCACACGAAGGGTTCCGCACGACCGTACAATTTCTACATATTAAAAAAAACACGTTTCTCGTAGGGATACCCCCTTTATTTTTGACTTTACTTAATTTTTATTACATCATTCGTTGATAATGTCGTCGTGTGTACGTGAGGCGTCTACTAGTTGTCATATTTACTTGGTCAATTAGTATTTTCATAGTTTGTTGTGCACTTACCATTACAAACACTGCAACAATGGAGTTTCAGATTATACTGGTTAATGTTTTGTTACAGTATTCAATAGAGTATTATGAGCAGTCACTTAGTCAGAGAACTAATATCCTTCCGACGCTAATGTCATAAGAATTTACTGACGTTATTGGCATTGTGTAAGTCTGAATCGACTGTCATTTCACAATGTTACGCAATTTAATGTTAGTATGGCTTGACTCACTCGAATATTTCGTTAATCTATTTTTGTAATTTAAAAAATCTAATTATTACTGCTGGTCCACAAAAAGGTCGCTCAGCGCAATTTGGAGCGGGCTATGCTCGGAGTTTCTTTGAAACGAAATTATCCGAAAAAAAACCGGAGTTACGAACATAGCTTGCAGAGTAACCAAGCTGACGTGAAGTGAAGTGACCGATGGCGAGTCCTGGAGTGGAGCGTAAGACGCCCCACAGTTAGACTGATGGGCAAACGACCTCAAAACGGTGGTTGGGGCAGACTGTATGCGGAAGGCGGAGGACATGGTGTTGTTGCGCAGCATGAGAGAGGCCTATGTCCAGCAGTGGACTGTGACAGGCTGAGTTGATTGATTTAATTAGTGGGGCAACGTTTATAAAAAAGGGCTTCAGTCGAGCCCTTAGCATCTACAAATAATATTTAAAAAAATTTCATCAAAACATAAACATCACGCCTCCATTTCCCGAAGCGACAGGTGATTTCGTCAGTTGTTACATCCCATGGGATGTGTATACAAAGCTATTTCCAATAATCTTAAGCCGAAAATGTCCAATCGAAAAACCTATTTTTTATCATCGGCAAAACATGGTGGCGTTCTTTAGTTTCAGCCTACCCTCATGGGAACAAGACGTGACTTTATGTCAACACGTACTTACATATAAATCTACATAAACAAAAACACACCATATACCCATGAGAGCTTTCCACTTCGTCGTAAAACCTCTTCAAAATATTCTAAACGCAGAGAATTCAATCACAGCCGCTCCGTCAAACTGTCTCCTGAGAAAACGCAGTAACTTCACGAACTGGCTACAATTGCGACAAGCCCTCGAATTATCTACTATTCATGATGAGTTAGGACTCCTAAACAAGCGGGGATTTCAGCTAGGTAGGTCCGGAATTTTAACTACAAAGGAAACGCATATTATTATAGAGTTCGAATTACCTAATTATTGCTAATTTAATCAACTGATTTTACTTTAAGACGGCTCTCCGAGCTGATCCCCATTTATTTTCTTATCTTTTTAATATGAAATAGTGTTGTTAAACACTATTTTATTACTTACATGCCATCAACTTATTTATTTATCTATCAATTTATCAAGAATTTATTTTTAAGAAGCCGTTGGTCCCGGCTGTCATTCGTGGATCTTTGGCGGTCGTTAAGGGTCGTCACTAGCTCGAAAGTCTAACAACGAGTCTTACCAAGGGGTATCGTATTACCCAGTAACTGGGTTGTGGAGGCAAGGTCAGGCAGGCAGTCGCTCCATGTAAAATACTGGTCCAGCAGATAGCTGGTCTGGTGCTAGGCAGACTGATTGATAGTTCTTTTGTCTATATATTCCCAAAACGAACTAAGATGACACGTTTAGAATTCAAATAACTGTTTCAAGAATAAAAATACACCCTTCTACACATTTTTTTAAACTCGCTCGCATACGGCATACATTTTCAAGGTCCTACAATCAGTCAGATATTTTTTGTATAGGTAACCTTTGTTTGAACGACTTGTGCGTTTTACTGTTTCATTATGCTTCTACCTCAGACCAAATAAAAAAACCAAGACAGAGGGCTGTCAACAATAAAGTGAGGCCGGTTTCGTAAATATGTGTGCACTTAGTGAGACGTAGTTTGATTGTAAATAGTTGTAAATGTGTGCGTGTGGGCGTGTATGCACAGAGCAGAGACGTAATTTTGGCATGCCTCACTGCATCGTTCTTAGCGCTCTGTCTTGGTTTTTTATTTGGTCTGAGGCTTCTACAAAAAAAAACAGTCACCAACTGTATGCTGTTTGCGAACGCTAAAGGCAATTTACTTTTGCGAACCTCCAAAATCTCGCCCACACTGGCACCCCACCCTCAAAACACACTTAACACTAACACATTAGAATTATTTACTCACACCCGCCAATGTAATTTTGTTGTAGATAAGTCCCATCAGCTGCCTGACGTCACTCGGCATGTCTGTGTCCCTAATTCAGCACGTTAACCATGATTAATGGTGAATCGAAACCAGTTGACAATGCTAATGGCCGCCATGAATCAAAGTCCAGTGAAATGTCGACTGTTTATTTACTATTCGGTGAATGTTTGTGGTCGAAATTGATGGATTTTGTAGCTAATAAGGGTGCTGTGCTTACTGAGTTTATCTTGGACTTTGACGTAAAGGAAAAGGAAAACTATTGTTGGGGAAACCTTCCGACCTATTCTGTAAAAATCCCATCTTGATAACTTAGGTGAAGTGAGCTGTCCATCATCCCACCTGATGCTCACTTCACCTAAGTTTACAAGGTGAGTTTTTTTTACAGAATTGACTAGCTGTATTTTTAGTTAATACTCGTATAAGTTAGTCTGAATTCGCCAACCCGTGTTAAGGTGCCACTAGTCGGTATTTTTTCCATACCGGGAGAGTATTACTCCACTGTTTGAAATTGTGCATCCATAGTTAAACATGATATCGTTTTTATTAATTTTGTCTGTACGTAAACAGAATAGTAAAATAAAAAGTCATTAAAAAGTTATAAGCCAACAAAGATTCGTGTTTCTTGCTATTTTTAACGTAACTTTGGTTGTAAAAAGCATTTTTCGAATTTTTTAACGCGCCTTTCTGTTCAGAACGGTGTTCTGTGCGTGTAGACTAGCATCTTATTGCTCATCACTGTTACTAGCTCTGTCAGACACGAAGCCAGATGAGACAGCGTGCTTTTTGGCCATGACCACCAGTGAGTTCGAGCTCGCGACTAGTTTACTCTTAAGCAAGCGTGATGAACAATGCTCGTGCCTTCTTTGTGTGAGAAAAGGCCTTTACCTTGCAGTGGGAGGCTGGTATTCCTACATTAAAATTAAGGGGAACAGCACCGGTGGCCCAGTGGTAATGGCCCCGACTCACAAGTTGTAGGTCGTGGGGTCGAACCCAGTCAGGCGCTTTACTTCGTGTCACTCATCACCAATGCTCTCAAAACGGTGAATGAAAACATCATGAGGAAACCGGCATGTCCTAGAACCAAAAGATCGAAGACATGTGACATCTACCAACCCGCACTGGGTCCGCGTGGTGGATTATTAGCACACTCCCTCGTGTAGAGAGGAGGCCTGTGTCCCAGCTGTGGGAACATCATAAGTTGATTATATATGTTATGTAATTGGGTATTGCCGCTTGAATTTATTTTAACCTGGTTAAGGCGAGTGAGAGGTTGTGTTTGTGACCCGTTTTGATGTGATCTTAATACGCTAAGGTCCACATGTACAACTTATCGCAAAACACGTTTTAAATTCATTTCCGTCAATCGATTTGTCATGCAAGCGAGCCTAAAGTTGCTAAACACAAGCATTATGTAAATTTATCAAAATCGGCTTAGCCTTTTGGGAGCTACGTTGCCACAAATACACACCGTAAACTTATAATGACCCACTTTTCCGTCGGGTGTTAAAAAGCAATTAAACTACCCATTTCTACCCTCGGCATTTCCGTTCCAGTTTAAAGGGTAACACATTTGGTTAGATACAACAGTCGTTTAACTTAATCTTGAAGGTCAATCATCAGTAAACCCCAGAGGACCTCAACCAGGCAATAACGCAATTTGCGTGGCCATATACTGTGGTACGTAAAGTTTAGCAACCCATCAACTACAGAATAAGAATAACATGTTTTTAATCGAACGTCTATACAGAGTCAAATTAAATTATCTAGCGAAACTCAACAGACGCGATGAGTATCGATATGTTAACATGATTAAACAAAAATGAAATTAATTTGTTTTTGTGGGGTCATCGACCGCAATATAATCACACTATAATACATATTTAAAAAGTTTGCGAGTGTGTGTTTATAGGTATGTTTGTTACTTCTTCACGCTCAAACGGCTGGACCAATTTTGATAAAATTTTGTATGGAGGTTTTTATCCCGATATTCCCACGTGATCGACACTTATGCGGGTGAAACCGCTGGGCACAGCTAGTCTAAAATATTTCCCATTTTGCTTTCAATGACCAGAGGGCTGGCCAATTTTTTTTTGTCCCAATAATCCATTTTATTTTGGTAAACGTGGCAATGCCATTTGGACTTTCTTATTGACTATGATGTGGACTAGTTTTATATATTTTTAGCTATACCCCCTTACTAATAAACGTTGTATAGCGTTTTTACACAAAGCTTTGTCTTCTTTCGAAAGTCAAATTACTGACGACTGAAAGAGAGAAATCGGTGTGTAACTATTCATCTGATGTATTCCGTTTATTGGTAAGGGGGATAGTATATAAATATACTGGAAACATAAATATCTTTGCAGATGCGGACGGTTCAGAACAAAAGGTGTCCATAATGCTGAACGGTGAAGAATCGGAACTGTACTTCGTAAACTGCACCACGACAAAGGTAAAATAATAGGATATTGACTATTAATAATTAAGAAGCTTCAACTGAACTCTTGAACTAATGAATACGAAGTTTGCGAACTTGATATTTCGAGAAAATTTATTGAAAGTAAAGAACTTGGCACGATGTTGAATGCTTAGTTATTTTTTATTAAAACAACAGCAAATTAAGGCGCTTAATTTTTTGGAACTGGGCTGGACACATCTGCCGCATGTCAGATGATCAGTGGGCCAAACTTACGACCCATTGGGTCCCGCTTAATAGCAAACGACATCGCTTCAGGCCCAGACGGAGATGGCGGGAAGAGCTGGACCCTTTTGCTGGACATAGGCGTATGCCTAGTAGGCATAGTGTGGCGATGCTTGGGGTAGCCCAAGCATCGCCACTTCGACCGGTTCTATGCTTTTCGCTTGGAGCAGATTCATGCGGCTGCTGGAGTTACTTTCGTATTTATAATATTAATATGGATTTCAGGAGGAAATCGAGCGTGCAGAACCTCCAGATGCCTTCGTGGTGATCTACTCGGTCGTGGACAAGGCATCCTTCCAGAAGGCAGAACAGGAACTGGCCAGGCTAATAGACTGTGACATGCTGCGGGCAAGACCTGCCATCCTAGTGGCCAACAAAATAGACCTGGCCAGGAGTCGAGCCGTTTCGACACAAGGTGAATTTATAATAGACACTACTTTACTTTTTTCTGTGTATCTGCACACTATAATATCTCCCGCGCTGAGAGTGGTCGCCATGGCCAAATTTCGACCTAGAAGACCATTATTATTACTATAAAGACAAGAAATAAGAATTAGTTGTTATTTAACAACAATTTTGACATATTTTCACAAGTAGGTAGATGTAGTTACCAAATAAAACTCTGGCCAAACTGAAGCGAACGAGCAAGCGGTTTGCGAGACAAAATTCGTTCGCGCTAATTGTATCAACTAACTTGTATGAACAGGCCCGAGACTAAATAATAAAATCCACACAGGTCTGTCGAAGGTTAAGCTACGCTTACCGCACTCGGTTAGTGAATGACCGTCCAATCGAGACTCCTCCGTGCTTCGAAATGCACGTTAAGCCGTTAATCTCGGCTGTCATTCGTAAATTTTTGGTATTCGTTACGGGTAGATTAACCCTAAAAGTCTGACAACCAGTCTTACCAAGGGATACCATGTTACACAGGAACTGGATTGTGGAGGTCAGATAGGCAGTCGCTCCATGTATAATACTGGTCAGCTGCATCCGTTTAGAATTTAAGCCGAACCCAAAGCTGGGAAGAGGCTACGCTACTGGTGAAAATAGTGTGACTTCTTTGTTATGAAAACAATCGACGCGCATAGTCGTGTTTTGCACCCCGCTCGCTCGCTTCAGTTTGGCCAAAGCTTAATTCAATACGAGCCAAACATAATTAAATGTTTCTCATGAAATAGAGCAACGTATTCCATTTATCTCTATCTATCAGTACTCGAAAAGTACAGAACCCTATTTATTTTTCCCTTACGAGGCTTGTAACAACAGAATGTTATCTAAAAGATAATTATGTTACATGTCGTCGCAAATTGCTTTCTGATTACTAGATTGGGGACAGATAATTTATCGGTATCTGGTTAGATTTACACAACACGTACATGAAAATGCTAAAAATACTCCGGGGATAGTTTATCGAATATGTTAGATGATTTGAGTGATTGTAAGTAAAGTCAGGGAAATTAGTTGTTTACCAAATTGACAACCAACTTAAATTGCCCGTTTATTCAAATCACAACTGGGTAAAAAGGGTAATGGGGGATGGGTCTGGTAATTCACTATGACCACTTACCTAATGATTCCTTACTTCGAAACCACGTCAATTCCACGTCAAAAACTAATCACGACATCTTCTTCGCGAAATTGGCGTTTCATTGCGCGTTATCTACGTTGTTTACGATACATACGACTGTCTTCTTGGTCTAGTGGTCGCAAGCGCTACAGTTGAGCATGAGTTCCTGGGTTCGATTCCCGGGTCGGACAAAGTGGATAAACGATTAATTTCTCTGACAGTAGGTACATGAGGTAAATTGCTGGAAGGCTCTCTGTGAAATAATTCTCTTGCGAACAAGGCACTCATAGCATAGCCTAATAAAGATGACCAAACTTGGTCAACATACCGAGTTTTTCATATCCAATATTATTATATTAGGGACAGTTTCCACATAATTATCTTTTGTATGAAAGATATAATTTCCCTCGGGACGGTAAGCCGTCTGATGATGCCTTTATTCGTAATATCTTTTTAACTGTGCATTGAGGTTGTATTCCTGTTTTTATATTACAGTTTCAGGGTGAAAACTTTTGGTGAATCCACAGGTTGCTGTAAAGGGTATTGAAGATTTTTGTATGGAGCCTAACATACCTAATATCGCAAATTTTGTTTTTTTTTTTTTTCAAATATGGATCAACTTTGAGCGTTAATGTTGTTTGGTCCTATCATGTTTTCTGTTAGCACTGATGTCAGCTATCGAATTATATAGGGATACAAGAGTGGCCGCCGGTTAAAAAAAAAACATGGCGCCACAATAGACCTACTCTCTTTCACGACTGAGATTTCTTGAAACAGTATTCCAAACACCTATCCAACTTAATACCGATGCGATTGAACCGCTTAAAACTTAAGGGGGGAGCGCCAAGGTAGCCTGTGAAATTCGAAATATCAATCAATAGGATTTTATATATGTATTTAGGGGGAGCAGTGGCAGTGGGCCGGCCATATTAGCCCTAGAACCGATGGCCGTTGGGGTAGACGTGTTCTTGAGTGGAGACCGAGAATCGGTAAACGTAAGGTGGGACGCCCTCAGGCTAGGTGGAGCGACGATCTTCGCAGGATGGCTGGTAGCAGCTGGATGAGAGTTGCCGAAAATCGAGTTGAATGGCGCGCAATAGGAGAGGCCTATGTCCAGCAGTGGACTGCTATAGGCTGCTGATGATGATGAGGGGGAGTATTGATGACTTTAACTGTCTCTCTCTCCTTTTACTCCGGCAAAAAATAATGCTGTGGAGGGTTCAGAAGACCACCAATAGTCTAACATTATTTCTAGTGAGGCGACACGTTTCTAAACCCAACCCTCATTATTTTTTCCACAGCATCATTCTCAAATAGTTCGTGCAAAAACTAAAACTTATCAAACAAATAAACTAATTAACAATTTTCTCCAACAGACGGCAAGTGCCTCGCGTGTACCTACAAAGCGAAATTCATAGAAGTCTCAGTTGGTATCAACCACAACGTCGACGAGCTTCTAGTCGGTATCCTGAACCAGATCAGGCTAAAAAGGCAGCAGTACACCGCAGAAGGGGGGAGAGAATCCTCACCAGCACATTGGTACAAGTCCCGAGGGGTGGTACGAGCAAGTATGAAGGCCAGGCAGATGTTCACATGGATTTTTGGCAAAGAGGATTCGAAATTCAAAAATTGTGAGAATCTTCATGTCCTGTGAGTGGAGAATGACGGACCGGTGTTCGTCTAAAGACATTGGGACTTCTGAATGTGCTTGACAGTGACATTTCGTGTGAGATTAAATATCGTTTGTTTGTACTTAAATGTTAAAATGATGCAGCTGGTTATGGTGTCTGGGGGTTTCTGGGACGATGTTTCTTTTGCATTTTCTTTTGTTTGGCCAAAAGATTTTGTTAAAATTACTTGAAGTTTAGTAAGAAACTGATGCACGTTTTCGAATGAATTTAATGTGATAATTGAACTGTTTGTTTTCTATTAATTTAATTAAATTTTATTCGAAAACATCCATCGGGTTTCTTATTAAACTTCAACTATATCCGATGACCCTGGTTACTTATCTCCTTTGGTGACCGTACATATTAATAAATCAATGCTTTGAAGTCTATACGTATGATTCCATAGTCATTGATATCGATAGTATTTATTCATCGAAATACAGGGTCAAACTAAATTAGCTAGCGAAACTCTTGTGGGTATCGCGATATCTAAACATGATGAAATAAAAAAGATTTGAAGTTTTTTTGGGGTCAACCACCGCAGACAGTTCAGTTCAGTACAGTGTTCTCACTTAAAGTACGAGTTGAGAAAATCTGTTTTCTTTTGTTTGATCGTGTTTTAATACCGATTATCACATCTGTGGAGATTAAACAAAAAGTAACTGAATTTTTGAATGAAAGAAAGAAAGAAAGAAAATACGTTAATTTGCGGCAAACATGACCCATCAAAAGAAAAAAAAACCGGTTAAGTACGTGTCGGACCACGCACAATGAAGGGTTCCGTAGTTGGAATGAATTTATCCCAAGAACAAACTTAACATTGTAGTTGAAAAACATGTTCTCCCATACATTCCAACTGAAAATGTAAGTTTGTACGCACAATATTGAGAGATTTATTTAGTTGTTTCAAGATCATAGACTTCTTATTAATTTTCCTGTAATCTATAGGTATAGAACTATTTTCTGTATTTTTTTCAAAATTTTAAGCTCAGCAGTTTCGGAGATAAGTGGGGGTGAATGGTAAATTTCCGTCTATTGTCTTAAATAACTTTAATACCATTTACTTTAAAATTATGAAAAAATATATTTGAGATCCTCACGGTAAGCCCTTTCATTGATATGTTTATTGATATGTCACACGGTACAGATTGCGAAACTTTTTTTTAATTGTCCATTTACCCCTCAAAAGTGACTCCCATTTTCAAAACTCATTTATTTACGTTACACGTCTGTGTTTGGGTCACAGAGTTTCATATGTGTACCAAATTTCAACTTAATCGGTCCATAAGATTCGGAGCAAATTGGCTGTGACAGACGGACAGACAGACAGACACACGAGTGATCCTATAAGGGATCCATTTTTTTCCTTTTGAGGTACGGAACCCTAAAAACATAAACAAAATAACAATTTGAGAGAGAAACATGCGTCACATCTACGCAAAACGGCCATTAAACTGATATTTCAAGTGACTGCACTAACTGCGGTCGATTACCACACAAAAAACAACAATTTTGAGATATATACCACATTTGCGGAGTTCCGCATTCTAATTTAATTTGACCCTGTATATAAATGTACCTATTAAATATTTTCGACTAGGTGTTCAGCTTTTCAAAAAGCTAACGTTTGTTGGAAATAGTAAACTTATGGCTATTGACATTGACACATCAGATGACACAGCCAGCTGTGTTACCAACCAAAAAAAAAATGCCAAATATAAAATTGGTATTCACTAGTCGTTATGTGCCAATTTTGAGAGAATTTAATAAATCTAGCTAAGTTTATATTTAAGTTAGGTAACACATAAGTGAGACGTACAGTATTTTACCGAATACTTTTAATATATCATTAAAACGACGTATCAGCAATATATAATTGATAGGTGATATATTGTATCATGTAGATAAATACCTACTTATATATTGTATAAATAATATGCTAATATTATTGGACCATGCGTACTTACATAATTATTTAATTACTTATAACAATATTACTTGTCGTAATTTTATAGAATATAAAATAGTACCTAAAATACACCAATATACCTATTTGTGTAGTTAATCTTTATATATGACTAAAATAATATTATGGCATATTTATTATTTTATCTGTACTTACCCACAT
The DNA here is from genome assembly GCA_963669345.1 of Gortyna flavago. Taxonomy (NCBI): domain Eukaryota; kingdom Metazoa; phylum Arthropoda; class Insecta; order Lepidoptera; family Noctuidae; genus Gortyna; species Gortyna flavago. Next base: position 2,543,163 of record OY770136.1, on the reverse strand, counting down.
TTTATTAATTTCTTATGTAAGTAAAATCATTCAAATATAGCGTTATTATTTTGCCAGTAGTATAATAATTTCGATTTGGCTATTTCATAAAAAAAACAAAAAAAAATATTTGGGCGTATCCTTTTTGTAATCATCTATTACTTACAATTTGAAGTTTTGATATCATAATTCTTCATTTTATTTCAATATGCGACTTTTTAATTTAGTAGAAATCTGAATTTACTTACATAAGGATACTCTACTGTCCTCACACATTTGTGCAACTTTATGTTCAAATTCAAATGATCCAGGGTCCATGTTATTCCTTCCATCCATGCCAAAACCTACTCATTTATCGTAAAAAATACTATTTATAGCATCTAAATTTAATTATAAGAGATAATTCTACCAAAAGTGTCGATATTAGGGTCTTTTATTAGAACTCGGAACTTGGAAAATGCATCGTATTGGTCAAAGTATTGTTATAATCACTAATTACAGTAAAAATATATTATTTCATTTGCCCTCCACTAAATACATTTATCAAAAAAGTTGACTTTTCACTTTAGCCGGAGGCTGAAGTGGTTAAAGTAGAAAATCAAGAAATTAATTTATCGAAATTATAAAAAATGTACTTTAAAATGGCAGCTAAGCTAAATTGCTTTAATTTTGTTCTTTCTCAAACTTTATAACCCTTTTTCTTTAAGTAAATGTAATAAGTATAAAAAATGTATATAATCAATGCGAATGCACTTAAGGATTTGATGTTGTATTTAATATTATATAAAGCTATGTAAGCGAAACGTTTATACATGTTCATGTACTATATTAATTCTTGTACTCGTATTAACCGTTTGTAATATTTACTGATTTGAATAAGGTGGTTGTGAAATGGACTTGAACGGTCATCATCTGCCTAGCCTTGTCCCAACTATTTTGTGGGCGGCTTCTAGTCTAACCGGTTACAGCTAAATATTTTACGTGAAACGACTGCCTAGTCTTGCATGAAAAGCAACATTACATTATTAGTTATTAAACCGATTGCCAATCAGTGAAAACCACTCCTTAATACAGTTCTAGCCATTCTTTCAATCACCTAGTTCATCCTATCAATATTGTCCAAAATAGTTGAAAACTCCCATTTATACAAAAAAAAAAAAATCTTATTAATATCCTAGAACACCATGACTGAACACCAATACAATTTTATTACTCCTATTAATTAATATCTTTACGTCTTTTGGATTACGATTCGAAACAGTGCCTTTTTATTGTTAATAAAACGTATTATTATAATACCTTATGTGCTATTTTTACTGATAATTTGTGAATAATTATATAAATTACCTGCCCTAGTAGTTGTTATACTTTCCCATTGTTAATTGTATTGAAATATACTGATTCGTATAAAATGTTGCTTGATTCGAAGTTGTGTGCATTAATTTGTTGATGTTACCCGGGTGATATCAGAATCCATGTTTTGCCCGGGCATCATCAACAATGTTCATGTAACGGACTTTGCCCGTAGCATGGTTGGTTTAAAAAAAAAGTATTTAAGAACATAGTGACGTTAATTTTGTAAATACAATGTTACTAGTATTATTATGTGCATTTTGCAAAATGTATGAGCTTTCAATTTGTATTAGTGGGCCTAGACAGCCAATGTTGTGGTGGTAAATTATTTGCGACATTTTTGATAATTATTCTAATTAAGACTACCAACTAACTCCAAAAAGTACAAAAGAAATTAAGGGTGACTATAATCTGACTTTTCTTTGAGTCACAAAGAAAGCTTTTCAGTTTGTAATTAAACATTAATTATTAAAACATAATTACGTTCTTCACAGATTATAAATTCCTCAGCGTTATTTTAAGGCAACGTACAATTATTAAATTGGTTCAACGTTCAAGTGTAGCCAGTTCCCACTTTGTCCAGGTAATGTACCACTCCAACACGCCACAGTGTGTGTAGGCCTTTAAGAATATTATCATTATTGTAACATACCGTAGCTAGTGTTTATTGTAAATAAAATGATTGACAATAAATTTGATTACTTTAAGTGGTTATACATAATTTCCTTTTTTCAAAATTTTGGTAATACGGGCTGGTGTCCGCAACTCACGTCAATGCGCGTATTTTGCGTACGGGTGGGAAAATATATTTTCGATCTACCCCAGCTCCTCAAGGAAGGCCAGCAACGCCTTGATGTTACTGACCGTCTCACGGAAGGTACCTGGGTTACCGAAGTACAATGCCCTTACGTGGCGACCACCGAGCAGTTTAGAAGCACAAGTGCTGCTGTCTCGTCATCCTCCATGCAGGCCCTGCACAGCATACTGTCTGTAACTCCTTTGGCAAAGAGGTGTTTATTAAACGACCCGTGGCCAGTTACAGCTGTTGTAACTGTACGAAGCTGTTGTTTAGTTCTAATAATATAAATGAATGTGGATTAGACATACTTACATAATTATAGTGACTATTATGGTGATGTTCTTCAGGAAGGTCAGGTGCGTAGTAAGTACCTGCAACCAGAGTGCGAATGTGACCAGATACATGAACATAAACGAAGCAAAAGGAGTATGTAAGGATCGTAGCGTGGCGTTATCTAGCCTACCCCTATGGATTAAAGGCGTGAGTTAATGTTTTGTGTATAAATATGGATAGTGCCGTTACCAAAATTCGAAAAATATGTATGTTTATGGTTGCGAACGCGACTTTCCCGTGGAAAGTAGGACTAATCGTAGGACTTTTGTCCTATTTATGCAACCATAGCAACTAATTGGGTGCGGCGTAATAGGCTACCCACAATATTTAAACATTTCAAGTAGGCAATGTAAACATTTCTCAAGCCCTTTAAAATAAAATTCAAATCCTCAGCTATTTGGGTATAACGATCAACAACATCCTACACTCATTAAAAATATTGGGTCGAATCAAAACTCGTGTGCAACACGGCAGTATTTCGTTACTCCATGACGTCACAACCTCAATGGGCTCCGGTAACACAAATGATGACGTAAATCATCGACAGATATTTTTAGAGCACTCGATTTCCGAACCGATCAGCTTTCGCTGTCGATAATGGGTTCGATTCCTACACGGAATAAAGTCTATAAACACTTTATTCCCTGTTCCGTTGGTCTAGTGGTCGCAACCGCTATTGCTGAGCATGAGGGCCTAGGTTCGATTCCCAGGTCGGACAAAGTGTTATTGGATTTTTCATTAGGAATTTCTCAGTAGCAACCTGGAGTATGCACTGCGGCCCAGTTAATAATGGCAAGTGTTGCCGCCTCTAGCAGAAGCTGCCGAGACATCTCCGTGTTCAGTGTTCAAAATAGTCCTATAATCTCATCTGGCCCGGTGACCGCGGTGCTGTCGGTGAAAATATGTTCGGGATCGTGAGAGGGCTGATCCCGCTCGAAAAACAAGGAGTCGGGGAGGCAACCGCCTCGGCGGCTAACACGCCGAAACCCCGCCTGCATCATCTAAGGCAAGCGGGCTGAAGCGCGAATATGGGGTCGCAGTTGATTAGAGTGGGGACTCTGTCGGCCCACTGAGTGACCTCAGGGAAGACGGAGCACAGTTTGTGCGTGAAGAAGTAATAAACACACAAACACACTCACAAACTTTCACCTTTATTTAGTGTGATGTGATTTACAGTCGCTACCAATTTCCTACTATCCTACTTAAGTAAAGTTTGTGAGGATGGATGGATTGATATTTGTTACTCTCTCACGCAAAAACTGCTGAACGGATTTTGATGAAACTTTACAGTAGTATAGCTTATACACCAGAATAACACATAGGATACATTTATCCCTAGTTACCTATATTTGTATATTACAAATGTACACGATAAAAAATGGAAAAGGAAGAATTTGGAGCAGCATTAACGAAATTTACGAAAAGATTATATATTTCCTTAATTATGTGGCGGAAGTTAGATGGCAATCGCTCCACGTAAAATACTGAATTTTCAATATCCGGTGAGCGGAAGGACATAAGTACCTCGGACATAAGTATTCTTAACACCAACTCCAAAAAAATATATGTGTTGCGGCCTATGTCCAGCAGTGGACGGTTTGTATGACGATGGAGACGAAAATATGGAGATCTCTATCCAAATGATTTTATTTCTGTAAGTAGGTTTATACAAACACTTAAACATGTCAATCATATTTAAAAGTAAAGCTTAAATACAATTGTCATAATATACGTAAGTATATAAAAAAGAAGAATAATGAATTTGTCTGTATCGCTGTCAGTGGGAAAAGTGCCCAAAAAGTCGGCTGGCATAGCATTAGCATTGCCAGCATGCATCGGCTTCCAGCCTAACCGAATGCAGCTGAATACCAGTATTTCACATGGAGCGACTATCTAACTGACCTCCACAACCCAGTAACTGGGTAATACGGTACCCCTTGGTAAGACTGGTTGTCAGACTTTCGGGCTTCTGAATATCCGTAACGACTGTCAAAAATCCGCAAATGATAAGTATAGGACATTATTTTTCATTACAGGGGTTGACTTTTCCAACGCCAGATTTATTTTATCCTTGAAATAAAATTGGCGTCTGACAGCTTTTGTTGTTCTGAAAAATTCGAAATTATTCCTTGGATTAAGATATCTGGCGTTGGTACTCGTAAAATTTGTCCTTACCTCACAAAAATGCAAACTCACATCTCTAAAGATTTAAAACTATAATTTAAATATTTGTTGTAATATTATAAAGTTTTGTAAGTGGTTTGAAATTGAAAATAACTTGGTGTTTTAAAACGACGGTGGCTTGTGTGTTGGATCAATTAGCTCCCTTCAAAATGGTTGAGCTGAATGTTGCTAATATGCGTCATGTTCGTGAACGGGCGCCGTCAGTGGGGGCTGGTCATCACTTAGCTGCCTCGGCTTATTTTTTATTATTTTATTTTTGGATTGTTGTGTTGTTACTATTCGCTGTACTCTTTTGCTGTTCTCACATATAATTATTCAACATTAATGATGTAACTAATATTTTAGTAAAAATATAATTTAAATTAAAAGAGTGTCCATGGAGTTCCTTGTCCGATTTTCTCCATAGGTACCTACGCTTTGGAATGGGCAACTAACTAGCTTCATATTTTCTGACTGACCGACTTCTTGACAATTCAAAAGCGCCTGTAAATGGTTTAATTAAAATAAATGCTTTGAGTTTGAGTTTGACAACTTCAAAATATGAAAACCTCTTACAATCACTGTTCCATTCCTTAGCTCTGCAACAGGAAGACACTCGTAATTCCCTTAGCATAATCGCCACCCCTAATTTCAAAATCAGCCATAATTTGCGCAAATTATCATGTATTTCCATAATTTTAAAATTAGATTAACATCTAAACGCCACGACGGGAAACTTAAATATGATTGTAATTGTAGGTATATACTGAACTAGCTTTCTGCCCGCGACTTCGTCCGCGTGAAATTTCACCCCCCCCCCCCCCCATACAATCTTTTAGGGTGGAATTTCGAAAAACCCTTTCCTAGTGGATACCTACTCTTCACAAAGAACACACCCTCCAAGTTTCATGTCTCTAGGACCAGCTGTGCGTGTCAGTCAGTTTACCATCATAAAGATAAAGAGATATATGAAATTGATAATTTGCGCCAACTCGAAATAGGAGGTTCAGTAACTGTTACATAATCATTTTATACTGTCATTTCCCAAACCTAAAATCTTGAAAAAATCGCCTTAGATAGTGCAAACTAAGTTTTTGCCTTCAAGTACTTAGACACGAATTATCGGCGCGGCGTTCCAGTTTGCGCGTATACCTGTAAAAAAAACTATTTTCTTTCTCTAATTCAATAATAGATATTAATGTATGATCATTATATTATTACCATTTAGTTTAATAATCTGTTGATGCTAAATGTACCTCGTTTTCAAAACCAGCGCTTAGCAACCCGCTAGGGGATCATAATACTTTTGCTCCCGGTATTACAGTTTTGTGTATACAGTACTTAACTGCTAGCTGTACCTAATACTGGAGATATTATATTCGATATTAAATATTCGATATTATATTATTATATACGATATTATATTCTATACTATCTTTTCATGCGATAGACCGAATCTGCGATTTAAATATTTGCCTAATTCAGTATAAATGAAAATCTGAAATTGACTCTTAACCTTTTTGAAGAAAGGCTGGGCATTTTAATAAAGAACCCTCAAAAAAGCTTTTTAACAATTATTTAAACCAATAATTGTTAAAAAGCTTTTTTGAGGGAGCTACTTAAGTACCTACTACTCTTTCATAATACTTTTTCCTAATCAGTTCACATCACAGGCCTACCTTGACCAAATTAGCTCATAACGTAGAGTGTATGTGAAAATATTTGCAATATTATAATAACAGTCGCACGGGTCGATTTTCGAGGTTGAGCAATGCTTGACCAGGTTGGTCCGTGGATGGGTGACCACCCATAACACACCGAGACCCCTCCGTGCCTCGGAAATCACGTTAAGCAGTTGGTCCCGCTGTCATTTGTCGATCTTTGACGGGCGTTACGGGTAGTCAGAAGCCTGAAAGTCTGACAACTAGTGTTGCGCCAAGGGGTAAGTATCGTGTTACCAAGTTTCTGGGTTGTGGAGCACATATAGGCAGTCGCTCCATGTATAATCTGGCAAAATGACGAGGTGTGTCAATTTGATAAACAATTTATTTCACTGACCATACCTTATGGTACCACCTACCGCTAAATGCGTCATGACTTGAAAAAGAAAAATATTAACATTTATTTTTATATTAAAACATGAATCGTTGTTTAAAATATAAAATGGTCACACGATTTTTAAGATATTTTCGCATCAAAGTGAGCGAAATGGCCGGCCTATGTAATGAAAACTTCAGTTGTTTTTTTTTTTCATCTGTTAAACCCATTTTGTACCTACCCAAAATGTTTACAAAAAAAAAAAACGTATTTCATTTTTTTCTCTTCAATTGATATTGGTGTCTGTTGCTATTTATTATTGTTTAATGAAATGTGTCATCACTGATCACACTAATATTTTAAAGGCGAAAGTTTTTGTGTGTGTGTGTGTTTATATGTTTGTTACTTCTTCACGCTCAAACGGCTGCACCATTTTGATAAAACTTTTGAGGTAGCTGACACCCTACATTAACATATAGGCTACTTTTTATCCCGATATTCCCACGGGATCAACACTTATGCGGGTGAAACCGAGGGGCGCAGCTAATTCTTTATAATTACTTTTTTTTATTTTTCAGGCTTATTTTTATTTTATTGTCGAGACTTGGCTGGCTTGATTACTAAATCACAAACATTTGTACGCCCTCTGGTATAACATAGCGCACTCTTTGTTATACTTATATACCATTATTATTGTACCTGTAGTAATTTTTTTTTTTTATATATATAAAACGTTTATTTCCTCTACACAAGTTATGAACATAATGCTAAAGCTTGACAGTAGTGCACAATACTTGAAATAGACTTAATGAATGAAAAGACTTAAAATATTATGTTATTTATTAAGATACACCAACAGCTTCTCTGTATAATATAGTTAACAATAGAGCCGAACTTAAACTGTCGCTAATTACACGTTAACCAGCAGTCTTGGTCAAGTGATAACACATAATAATAAAGAACCTAAAGGCTCCAGAATTTATAGCAAATTACTTTTTAAACTTTAAATTAATTACTAACTTACTTAAAATTAAGATAAATTTATTTTTTAACTCATCAATCACTCATTGAGATCAATAATGGTAAGAATATACTGTGTCGTTTATTTTCATAATCTCCAAACTAACTATTTACACTAGGTAATAAATTAAAAGACTAACTAAATACAAAAACAAAAGGATATTTAGGCGTCGAAGTACTCATCCGGAAACCTGCCCAGAAGGCTGGCAGCATTGCCACGTTGAATCGCAATGCTAGCGGCATATGTGCTTCTAAACTGTCCCGTGGTCGCCACGTACAGGGCAAAGTGCTTCGGTAACCCAGGCACATCAAGTAACATCAAGGCGTTGCTGGCCTTCCTTGAGAAGCTGGGGTAGATCGAATAATCGATTTTCCCACCCGTACGCAAAATACGCGCATTGACGTGGAATTGCAGACACCAGCCCGTATTACCTGTTATTATGGCAATATGGCCAATTCTATGGCAAAAGAACGAGCCAACCCTCTGGTCACGTGAAGTGTAAATGGTAAGTATGTATAATTTCTAAAATAATGTATAAACAGATGAAGATTTAGCTATGTCAAAAATACTGCAGTATTAACAATTACAATTACCTCTTCGTCTGGTATTTTTTATTTCGGTGAGGTTAGACGGTGGTTTGCAGTGTTATCTATATTGACAATTTCACTTTCTTTTAAGTGAAATTGACAATATAGATAACACTGCAAACCACCGTCTACCGACTACCAACCCACTATAATATATTATTATATATTGGGTAAGCAGTGGTATACCACCACTGCTTACCCTTTCAGGGAATCAAGGGATGAAGTTATGCTATGTAAACAAATAAGACTTAATTCAACACCACAATTATGCAAGTCTTGTAAAAAGGAACAGGAAGGACATTATATTAATACTATACTTTTTTTTTATTAAATCGTCATACAGCAGAAAGATGTCCAATGCTGGATATGTCCAGCATTGACCCAGGACCTCCAGATTCCGTGCTTTGCGCATCCAGCATATGTGACTTTAGTCCAATGCAATTAGTTGATCTAAGATGAGATGAGATTGCGACTAGATTTTGAACGTTTTTAATGACAGGAATTTGTCTTCTGATCTTGAAAAGGCCTTAAAGCTATTTTAATGTCAATTTCAAATGCAGAAGTAATTCACTGAGGAAAGATTCGAAAAAAAAAAAAGATAACATAATCCACCACTAACAGGACCACGCAGTGCAAGCGCAACTCGACGCCGACACAGTCATCACTCTCTACATAATATGCTTCTGTAATAAAAATGTTTGTTTACGTTAAATAATTTTTAATTTGTTAATCGCTGACGGTGCAGTCCCCATAGTTCTAATCTAATATGCATAACTGGAATGCCTACACCGCTTAAAAGCTCAGGTGTCGTTCGTACAACAAGATGGAGTAGAACGAGGGGTTAAAACTACGACATTGGCTTACAAATATACCGCAGAATGGAACACAGATGCACTAGTTCTGAAACAAATCCAGCATGGTGCATTGTTGGACTGAGCTAGGGTTTATAATAATATGAATATTGACCAGTATTAGTATAATGATTTGGCTCTGTGAAAGAGCTTGTCTAGGATATATTCTATCATACCTACCATGTATATTTACCCGACTGTGAAACAAAAAGAAGGGTTATGATTTTGACTCGTATGTAATGTACTATGTAAGTTCATCTGTTCCATCATAACTTCTAAACGACTTATCATATTTTGACAAATGAAGTATCGTTGGAAGTTTCTTGATCGTCCGCTGGTTAAAGGCTAAGTGACGTCACGTTAAATTGAAAATGGCGCCCTCTAGAGAACATAAAGTCATGAACTAACAAAAAGAATTGGCCGACACACGTTGCGTCCCACACTAAAGGCCTACCCACCTTCCATGGAATTAAAGACATGCCGTCCGGTCTCTTGGCATCGTCGCGTGCCAAGTAATTAGGTTAGTAGCTAATAATAATAATAGAAGAAGAAGAAGCTAGAAAGCCGACAGTGACTAGAGCTCGTTGGATAATGTCTAATGTTTGCGTGCCGCACTAAGCGAGTGCACTTCGGCTACAAGAAAGGCTTTGGTTTCCGAGTCTGTTGACAACTTCGCTACAGTGACAGCGATGAGGAGAACAGCAAGGAGCTCCTCCTTGCTGTTCTCCTCATCGCTGTCACTGTCAGTCGCAGGGAACAGCGAGGTGGAAAGAAGTGAAAGTAAAAAGTTAATTACTTATCTTAAATTATAATGGCGAACCACGCGTAAAACAAAACAATGTAAACACAATATAACAATGAAAAAATACGACCATTTATATAACGGTAATGAAATTAGAAGCTCCGTGAAATTGCTAATCTGAGATTAAGAATTAAACTTTGGAAGGCTTTCTTACATTTTCTGTTTTGCATTTGGAAGTTTAAACATTTGCACAAAGTTAAGAAAATAATTATTAACTAAATGAAGATTGGTTTATGCGGTTTGAAGAAATTACATAATCAGCGTATAACGTTCCCACTGCTGGAACACAGGCCTCTTCTCGGTGAGAGGGAGTGGGCCGTAATCCACCAAGCGGGCCCAGTGCGGGTTGGTAGATGCCACATGTCTTCGAATTTTTCGTTCTAGGACATGCTGGTTTCCTCACGATGTTTTCCTTCGCCGTTTGGAGAGCAGTGGGGATAAAGTGCTCTCCAAACGGCGAAGAAAAACATCTTTCTAAGTCACGGCCGTTACCACTGGGTCACTACTGCTCCATGTAAGTACAGTCAATAAAAGAGATAAGTATGCAGAATCATCGGATATAGTTGAAGTTTAGTAAGAATCCGATGGATGTTCTCGAATTCATTTTTTTTTAATTCAAATCAAACAGCTCATTTATCAAATTAAATTTCAGTCGACGACATCTGTCGATTTCATACTAAACTTCAACTATATCCGACGACCCTGCATACTTATCTCTTTAAATATCACAAAAACAGCATCGTATGGACTCTTAAAACAATAAAACATCTATTGAGAACTTATATAGGGGAAGATTAAGAAACGATGGATGGACTGTGTGAATGATGATTTGGTTAGGGTGACGAGATGACGACTAATAGAGAAGTATGGAAGAAAAAGACATGTTGCTCAGACCCATACAGAATAAATTGGGATAAGCACAATTTTTTAAGTTTATGGTTACGTAGGCCACTTTGAGATCTTTTCAATGTTTGAAAGATACAAACTCTTATTAGGAGACTAGCTTCCGACCGCGACTTCGTCCGCGTGTACTTTCTTGTTCCCCCGACCCACCGCGTCGCATCGCATCGCCTACCTGGGCTATTACTTCGCTTTCACTTAGCGTTCTTTCAGATTGTTTCTTTTTACTCTGCTCCTAAGGGTCCTAGCGTGATGTTAGCCTTATAGCCTTCCTCAATAATTGGTCTATCAAAGGCAAAAAGTTTTTTTTTGATCCGACCGGTATTTCCAAAGATTAGCGTGTTCAAACAAACTCTTCTGCTTTGTATAGATGTCGCAGCCAACTGGTTAAATTAGCCGTTCAGTTAACTGCCTAGCCTTTCAACTAAACGGCGGCCGTTCAACTAACGGCCTGAATGATATTCAATTACAGTTTAGGTTGGAAGTCTGTAACCAATCACGCGCGAGTCGAATTGGTTGCAGTAATTAAGGCATTGCACCCCGACCAAGTGGGTTAGGTTAGAACTGTGATCAACCGCGTTCGAGCCGAGGGAGGAAGTGAGGCGAACACTACTTCTAAAGGCCAGGCAGTTAACTGAACGGCTAATTTAACCAGTTGGCTGCGACATAGATACTACGTGAGCCAATGAATCACATAAGTGATACGATTGACCACTACATAATATGACATAACTGTACATACATAGGTATATAATGTATATTGTATCGTAGCTATTCCTTGTAACCAGATTGCGGTTAGATCAAAGCGAGGTTACACTTTGGTATAGGCGGTTAGGGCCCGCATTTTGGCTAACCGAACTGTTTACATTGTTATAACTATTGAAGCTTGAAGATAATTCGAGCATTAATATCTGAAGGCCAATTCTCGTAATTTAAAACGTTCAAAATTAGTTACAGTCTCAGCTCAGCGACAAACAAATGTCAAAAACTTGTAAAAAATGCAATGCAATGCCGCCAATCTCTTGGGTACATTACTAGTCGACAACGAAGTGAACGAATTTTTTGACGCCATAGGTACTTTTCGTCAGACAGACGAATGCTTAGTAAAAGAGTTCCGTTTCCGTTCGCACCCTTACACGGGTACGGAACCCTAAAAACCTTCAAAATCAGAACCCACGAACACCGCCTGCGAAATTGACGAAGAAATTCGAAAGTAATCTTAAAAAGCAATCAGCTACTTTATACCTACTAATGAAAGCCAAGTTAGTACCGTTCTGGAGGCCTACCATGATCTATTTAGAAACGATTCAAAAGCAAGACATTTCAGTTTAGGTTCTTAAACTGCATCGTTCACAGTCGTACCGTGACGTCCAGTACGCTCAGCGGAATTTGGATCGTTGAAAGTGAATGAGCTTTAAGAGCTAGTGGTAGGTATCCAGATGGCACGGCCTAAATTGAATCGTCATGGTACGAATTAGCAGAACAGTTCAGTTTAGGTCCTAAAGTGGATCGCGTTAAGAGCTCGTGGTAGGTATGCAGTTGAGTAACTGGCGGAACAAACTGCGCTACACGAGGATTCTTCTTCATGCATCCCAAAGCACGAGATGATGATGAACTAGACATAGTTCATCATCATCATCACGTTCCTGCCCTTGAGTTCGTAGCCGACCGCATACAGCAGCAGCAGACGACGTGTCGCTACTACACTAACTGGTTTGTATGCCATGTATTTTTAAGAAATACCTTCCACAGCTAGCGACATGTCGCCCGACTACAAGTCGCACGACCGCAGATCAGTAGCAAAGAGAATGTAAACACTAGCGTGATCAGTAGTGCCACCGACGCCGGAGCGACAGCTCGTTGAATCTTTCTCAAAAAATCAGTTTTTCCGAGACGTCTCACTACGACATGTCGCAACGTCATGTCGTCAGCTGCTGCTGTATGCGGTCGACTACGTACCTGTACTTGGGGTCGTCGCAACAACATTTTGTTCTTCCATTCTCATAACCTCCACGCTATTATTCAGTTCCTTCTCTTTCATATAATTATTGCTCCCTAATTGTGTAACATCTATCAATCACAATCTGAACCATTTTGAATGATATTGAATGAATGAATGAATGAATGATATTTATTTGCAAGAATATAGGTAGGTAACATAAGTTCTTAAGATCTCTATGGGATTCACTATATTCGGCATTTCAGCCGTGCAAATATTTAGATTTTACATCTTGGTTATACGTCATAAAGCATGCAGTACACATTTAGTAATTAGCAATAACATAAAAATACTAATAATGATTTCATAATTTAAATTACAATGCAATTAATAAAATTAAATTATACAGTTAGGTATATTCATTTAAAACAATAATTTATATTAAAAATAGCGATTAATATTGTTACGAGCTTGGGGTTCGTGACAATTAAAAACTGCCGATTTAATAACCAAAAATAAACACTTTTATTTAAATACACAAATTACAACTTTAACGCTAATTATGAAACACAATTGCACTACTGATCACTTCTAAGTCGCACTTGAAGATCGCTTTCCTTTCGATGTTTTCGCTTGTATCGCTTATCCAAGACTGTGTCGGCTCGCGGAGCATTCCCGCCTTATATAGGCCTCACATTGTTCTAGAACCTTCTATTGTAGAAACATCTAGAATGTTCGAGTACATTCCGGCCCCAACTGACCAGATGTCGATAGTTCTAGAAAGTTCTATCATCGAAACTTCTAGAAGGTTCTTGACACTAGTTCTTCTACTCGATACTAGATGGCGCTAGTGGTAACGAATATCAATTGTGGCGCGCAACACTGCCCCCTCCTAAGACATGCTCGTCCCGAGCATTATCGGCCCCATAATAACGCGCCAGTCGATCCACATGGACGATCTTAGGAGTACCTCTTGCACCTTTCTGTATCCGGTAGGTTACGTCATTGATTTTTGTCACAATCCGGTACGGTCCGTCCCATTTAGCTTGAAGCTTAGGAGATTTCCCTTTGCTGCGGACTGGATTGTGCAACCACACTAGTGAGCCTTCGTCGAACCCTTTATTGTTCATTTTGCGGTCATAACGGGTTTTCATCTTTTCAGACATTTGCTGGCCCGATTGTCTGACATGCTCATAAATGTCATTCATTTTGTTCCGCAAGTCATTCGCATAATCGGTTATACTGCGTGGGGCATCAGGTGGTATTCCGGTGATCAGGTCTGCAGGCAGCCGTAATTCTATTCCAAAGTTTGCGAAAGCTGGTGTCACCGATGTACTTTCGTGAACAGCGCTTCGATATGACAACAAAAACGGTTGTATGTGCTTGTCCCAATCTCGTTGCCGATTTTCCACAACTTTTGCCAGGTATCTCTCCAATGTCTGATTAAATCTTTCCACCATTCCATCCGATTGTGGGTGGTAAGAAGTTGTTCTAGTTTTATGAGTACCCATAACTCGACAAGTTTCCTGGAATATTTGGGACTCAAAATTCCTTCCTTGATCACTGTGAATCTCCAAGGGTACTCCAAAACGGCAGAAGACTTCATGCACCAGTTTATCTGCAACTGTTGAAGCTTCTTGGTTTGGAATGGCGAAGACTTCCGGCCACTTAGTGAAGTAATCCATCACAACCATGAAATACTTGTTACCACTTTCACTTTCCGGAAAAGGTCCAGCAACATCTAAGGCTATTCTCTCCCATGGTGCACCAACATTGTACAATTTCAATGCACCTCTACTACGTGTCTGAGGTCCCTTTACAGCTGCACAACTTGTACATTTACGACACCAGTCCTCGACATCGTCCCGACAGTGGACCCAGTAAAACCGTTCTCGTATCTTCATTAGAGTCCGTTTTACTCCCAGATGACCTCCTGAACAATCATTATGGTACAGCTGTAGAACATCCGGCACTCGAGCTTTAGGGACAGTGCAGATGACAGCTGTCTCCCCGAGCATTTTCCCATTTACGGCACAAGACTTCATCCTGAATCACCAAGCTGTCCCATTGGGCCCAATAGCTTTTTGTGATCGAACTCATCGCTGAGACGTCACTCCACTTGGGCTTAGGAGCTCTGGTTTTCATCCACTCCAGAATCGGCTTAATGTCCGAATCTTCCTGCCGTGCACGTTGTAGGCTTTCCTTCCACTCGTTGCTGAGGTCGGTCCTGAGCATCCTCACAGGTACCACCTCCTTACCCTCTTGCCTTGTACAATGCTTGCAATCTTCAGGACAAGGTCTTCTTGACAATGCATCGGCGTTGCCATGAGATTTCCCGCTGCGATGTTCGACCACAAAGTCGTATTCCTGCAGTAGTTCAATCCATCTGGCAACTTGTCCTTCTGGATTTTTGAACTGCAATAGCCATTTCAGTGCAGCATGGTCAGTTCGTAAGTGGAATTTCCGCCCCAGAAGATATTTGCTAAAATGCTGCAACGACTTTACCACAGCAAGCAATTCCCGTCTCGTGACGCAATAGTTCCTTTCCGGCTTTGACAACGACTTGCTGAAGTACGCTATCACAACCTCTTGATCACCATTCCGTTGAGACAACACACCGCCAAGTCCTATGTCACTTGCGTCTGTGTCAACTATAAATTCCTTGCCTGCATCAGGGTACCCTAAAATAGGTGTTCTGCACAGTCGGTCCTTTAACTCCTGGAATGCGATGTCGCAACTTTCATCCCAGCAGAAATGTCGCTTCTCCTCGGTTAGCTTATGCAGGGGTTTGGCTATATCCGCAAAGTTCTTAACAAATCGCCGATAATAAGAGCACAAACCCAAAAATGCTCTGACCTGCGTCTTGTCTTTTGGAACTGGCCAATCTTTGACAGCGGCGATTTTCTCCGGATCCATGCGGATACCTTCCTCCGAAACTACATACCCCAAAAAGCTAACTTGTCGTTTGAATAGTGAACACTTCTTCGGGCTTAACTTGAGGTTGGCACCCTGGATCTTCATGAGCACGCGTTCCAGGTTTTGAAGATGTTCTTCAAACGTACGGCCTACGATAATGATGTCATCCAAGTAGACCAGGCAAGCATCGCCAATTAGCCCGGTAAGTACAAGTTCCATCAACCTTTCAAACGTTGCCGGAGCATTGCACAATCCAAACGGCATAACTTTAAATTGCCACAGACCTTTTCCTGTCGAGAATGCAGTTTTCTCCTTGTCCTTAGGATCTATTTCAACTTGCCAGTAGCCACTTTTCAGGTCCAGCGTGCTAAACCACTTTACTCCAGTAAGCATGTCCAGCGTGTCATCAATTCTTGGCAAAGGATAGCTGTGTTTCTTTGTAACGTCGTTCAGACGACGATAGTCAACACAAAACCGCATGCTGCCGTCTTTCTTTCTTACCAGCACTACAGGTGAACACCATGGACTAGATGAAGGTTCAATAACACCATCCTTCACCATCCCCTCAATCATGGTTTCCACTTCCTTTTCACGTGCTACCGGCAATCTCCTTGGCCGCTGACGGATAGGCAATTCTTCGCCTGTGTGTATTTTGTGTTGAACTAAGCCAGTCTTCCCGATGTCAGCATCGTTTGACGAGAAAACATCAGCGTACTTGAGTAACATCTTCCTCGCCTTGACCATTTCATTTTGAGACAGAGCGCTGCGGCAATCTTCTAAAAGTGTGGCCACTCTCGTTTGCGCATCCTTGCCGAGGGTCCCAGTCGATAGATTTTGGCATCGACGCAACCAATCCACTTCCTCGCAAGTACCAACTAGTGTGCCTCTTTCTATAACCTGTTCCTGGTCACAAATGTTCAGCACCCGTACCCCTGAGATGTCGGTGGCTCTGACCAAAGTTCGTGCCACTTTCCATGGAAGGTCATTGTCTACCCTTTCCACGAGTACACAACGATGGGTTTGCCCAGGATTCCGAGGAAGACTAACCGGCACAATCGTTTCCGATCTCGGCGGAAGAACAATCTTCTTAAGGCTGTACACATTCCCTGGTAACGCCCCTTCCACGAAAAGTTAATCTTGTCCACATTTCAAAACACCTTGCTTGACGTCAATCTCGCAACAATTCTTCCTCATAAAGTCAAGGCCCAGGATGCAATCGTCCATTATATCAGCCACGATGACATTATGCAGGTAGATTCTGTTGCCTAACTTCAACTCCATCTTCTTCTCTCCATGGACGGGTATGCGCTGACCGGTGGCTGTTACCAAATTAATGCGTTCTCGGTTGTATGCGGAGTCCCCAAGGAACCGACTTATAAGTTGGGAACTAACGACCGTACGAGAGGCTCCAGTATCTAAGGTCAGCTTACACGGCGTTCCGTTGACCTCGCCCTTGATGATTAAGCTGTTCCCGTCCTGGGTTTGTGTGATCGAAATCCTTGGGGCTCTTTGAACATCAGCCAGCACCCGCCCCGCAGTCCTGGCTATTACTCGTTTCCCTGCTGCTGCTGGGTGGTGCAGTTAGCCGCACTACCCTCTGGAGACCGGCCCTCTTCCCTTTCTGCAGTTCGCTTAGGGCAACTGGATCGAAGGTGGCCCCTTTCCCCACAGCCGTAGCACCTAGGGCTGTATCCTTTATTACGATCGCGAACTGTAGCCGCTGCAACCTCCCTGATGCGGTGGGAACGATGATCCTGCCGCACAGCTTCCACCTCCAGCGCATGGGCCAAGGCGTCCTTAAGCGTTCCGTGGTGACCGAGCCTCACAGCAGCTCTAACCTCAAGGTCGCGGATGCCGTCAATGAATGCCTGCACCAGGTTCCCATCAATAAGCGCAGGTACGGACTGGTAAGCTTTGCGAACCAGCTTTTCCACTTCAAGGGCCCACTGCTGCAGGTTTTCGCTGCTGCGTTGCACGCGATCCTTGAGCTGCGCACGAAACACGTGTTCCAGGTGAGCGTCACCATACCGAGCCTCCAATGCCTCAAGGAGCTGCTCGTAAGTCACTTCCTTACCGATAGCTTCCAGAACAGTTAAGGCCTGGTCGCGCAGGCCTAGGGTGAGGGCAGTCATGGCCTGATTTTTATCCCACCCGTTCGCCTTCATGACAGCCTCGAACTGGATTTTGTAGGCCGACCAGGAAGAAGTTCCGTCGAATGGTGGCACTTTGAATCCACGTAGCGAAGGCGTTGTAGCTACGGGAGCTGCGATTCCATCCCCAAGTTTAATGTAATCCAACGTTTTCTTCACGTCAGCCATCACGGTTTTCTTCACGTCAGTCGCCATCACGTTGTCAACCCGATTATTCACTTGATCGATTCGGGTTTCAGCTTCCGACAGGCGGTTGTCATGTTGAGCAACCTTATCCTTCACCTCCTTCATGTCTTTCCTGAAGGTAGCATGAAGGTCCTTCATAAGGAGCATTTGCTCTTCCTGTCGGCGAGCCTGTTCCTCCTTATCACGTTGGAGCTGTTCTTCCAGCCGACGAGCCTGTTCCTCCTGACGACGAGCCTGTTCCTCCCTGTCACGCAGAAGCTGTTCTTCCAACCGACGGGCCTGTTCCTCCTTATCACGCTGGAGCTGTTCTTCCAGCCGACGAGCCTGTTCCTCCTGTCGGCGAGCCTGCTCCTCCTGTCGGCGAGCCTGCTTCTCCTGTCGGCGAGCCTGCTCCTGCAGCATCATCATCAGAGCAGCAAAATATGGTGCTGATGATGCTGGAGCAGCTGTGGACGGGCCGGCCTCCGTGGTCGGTATCTGGCCCTCCGACCTCTGTGGCGGAGCTCCACCAAAACGTCTCTGGTCCGTCTCCTGTTGGCGTTGACTCCGGGTACGGATACCCTCAGTGTCATCCTTGGGTAAAATCAGCATGATTTTAATCCCTGCTTCTGACACCAATTGTTACGAGCTTGGGGTTCGTGACAATTAAAAACTGCCGATTTAATAACCAAAAATAAACACTTTTATTTAAATACACAAATTACAACTTTAACGCTAATTATGAAACACAATTGCACTACTGATCACTTCTAAGTCGCACTTGAAGATCGCTTTCCTTTCGATGTTTTCGCTTGTATCGCTTATCCAAGACTGTGTCGGCTCGCGGAGCATTCCCGCCTTATATAGGCCTCACATTGTTCTAGAACCTTCTATTGTAGAAACATCTAGAATGTTCGAGTACATTCCGGCCCCAACTGACCAGATGTCGATAGTTCTAGAAAGTTCTATCATCGAAACTTCTAGAAGGTTCTTGACACTAGTTCTTCTACTCGATACTAGATGGCGCTAGTGGTAACGAATATCAATTGTGGCGCGCAACAATATTAATAATGTCATGTCAATGAAAAATAGCAAGAATGATGACTGATGATGAAAATGTTTCAATATTATTTTTTATTGCTAAACTATTGCTTCATATGTTCGAAAAATGTGTCTGCTCCACAACGTAAATATCGCGACGAATGTTGTTGAACTGTCACAATGAAACGCAATTATTCCTCTGGTTTATTTTCTGATAACATATCTAGTTAGCAAAAATATTATTAAAGTAGAAACACAAATTCACAAATTCTCTTCGTATATTTCCCCAAATGTTCATGCAAGCTTGAATCTTCGAGTTTTATGAAACGACTGTGACCAACGAACCGGGACATGCTTTTGCTTCATTATATGTTTCACAACTCGCTCAAATAATATTATGTAAGGTGAGTTTTTGAAATCGGATTGCAGACATAAAATTTTGCCAAACAAAAATGAAGTAAAATGAGACTTGAAGTAATATTTAAAAAGATGTAGATGTATTCATTGAATAACTGAAAAAACATTTATTCAGTTAACAATACAATACCGATTAATACTAACATAATAAAGTTGACGACTTTGTTTTTATTGTGAAAAAAGAATGTTTCATATTTAACTGTATTTGATTTTTTTTTGCACTTGCTATCTTATTTAACATCATGCTACGAACCTTAGGAGCGTAAAATCAGAGAAAAAGAAGTAAAAGCGCGGGCGGGCGGTGAGTCGGGGGAACAAGAAACTTCACGCGGACGAAGTCGCGAGCAGAAGCTAGATCATAATAAAAATACAATGGAAGCCGAATCTAATTAAGGACGAGTCACACTCGTACGTCATTACAGTCGCAACGGAAATTGCCGAGCGATATTAATTCAGTGCGAACAGAATGTGAAACCCTTAAGGGCAGAGATTGATTGCCGAATTATATACACCCATGGTTTTCCTTGTCAACCATACATTATGTATTCATTAGGACTTTCCTATGTAATAATATCTGCGACATTCCTCTGTGGCGGAATCTACACCGCCACACATGTGAACTATACGCATCACACAAAATCCTGCATCGCGCAAGGAGAGTTTGCCGCGTAACTAGCATATATGTGTACAATATCCACTAGACCAGATCATCAGACACAACACCCGTCTGTTGATCTGTTCGGAGGATCCTCCCTTCTTTAAGGAGGTTGAGGGAATTTAATTGCACTCTATTCCTCCTACCTTTACCGCAGTTCTAACCTAAACCAATTCGTCAGGGTGCCCTAGTTTAGTTACTGTGACAGATAGTCATTAGAAGCCCCTAACGCTTATTGTGACTGCGTCTACGTCTTGTACAGAGGCCAGCACATCAAGCTACCCCAATCTGTCAAATTTCTTTGATAGATTTTCAACTTTATGACAAAGGAATAAGGTTCATATTCAATTGGGAAAATTTGACAGATTGGGGTAGCTTGATGTGCTGGCCTGTGTACAAAAACTTGTGGTCACCGCAATTTGAAAATTAATTAATGACTATACCTAGTAACACAACCTTGACTCCACTGCGTTCGTACTAAATAAATTAACACTTACTTGATTTTTGTGGGTTCGGTCAGTGCCACAATACAAATATAGTCAGGAAAATTTATTGTTAAGCAAATTGACACCCGACGTCAATCATTGACCTTGTTATACCCATTTCAAACAACTATCAAAGGATGACAGTTACGATTTAATACAAAGGATGTAAAACGACCCTTCATATAACCGTCAACTACGAATTCTGTACCTACATCAAACAAAGTAACAACACAAAAATAGTTGCTAGGCAACGACTTTTATTTTTGTTGTTTGTAATAGTGCGCAATGTAACGCACCACGCATAACATTGTGCCTAAGGGTGCGTGAAAGGTACAGGTCGTGGGGGTATTATAACGTTAAAAACTTGCTATCGTAAAAAAACCTCACTTAAAGTTTTAATTTTGTCCTTCAATTATCTCCTTAATCAGTAGGTTCCCAGGTATGATGTAGTACAAACAAATTATTACAATGACGGGGTGTACAATTGACTCTCGTCTTCGTTAAGTGTCTTTTTTTTTTGTCCATCTCGTTACCATAACACAAGCATTAGGTTGCTTAGCTTGGGACTAAAATATGGCGTTGTGTGAAATGTCCAAGGATAATATTATTTCACACTCGTTATGAGCAATTCAAGTTGTTGCGTACCTACTTATAGTCTCAATTCTCAATTCTTTATTGCGTACCATAATGTATATAGTTGGTAGGGAAATTATTATATGTATTAGTCACAATTATGGACCTATTCAAATTAATGCTATTTCAAGTTAAACAAATATCTACATTATTTTAATGGTACTTAAGTTAATTTCAGAGTGACTAGCACTATTGAAAAAGTTATAAAAATGTTTGTTGTAGCGTAAACTGCACATTAATGTATAGGAATTAAAGTTATTTTTCCATAAACTCATAGGTATTTGTTTTAATTTTTGGCAAATAAGTCGCGAATGCAGATTAGTCAGTTAGCTTAACAATTAATTTCCCTGACTTTACATCTGCAGTAAACTCAACATACCGCCTACAAATTATTATCGGATATCATAGAAATCCGATGAGATTTTTTTTTTTCTCCAACATTCCTCTAACAGGCCTCCTCTCTGTGAGAGGGAGTGGGCCGTAATCCAATCCAGCGCGAATCTCGCCCAGTGCGAATTGGTAGATGTCACATGTCTTCGAATTTTCGGTTCTAGTACGGTTTCTTCGCAATGTTTTTTTCACCGTTTTGAGAGCAGTGGTGATGAAATAATTTACACAAAGTTAAGCGCCTGTCTTAGCCACTATACCTAACAAAGGTAAAATAAATGTATGCGGCAGTTTCTACAGTTCAGAATAAGCCGCGAAACAAATGACTGCGCTTATTTTCGAGCTTATTTGTCCTCCGTTGTTTTCAACAAGCCAAAACTTTGTTGAGTTCAAAATTCTTATAAAGGGTGACAGGGGGGAAATCGACGCACAAACTGAAATATTATTCTAAGCCCCACTGCGTTGACATTTTTCGTGCGATATAAAAAAAAAAAAACCAGCCGCTCTATACATTTATGTTCGCATAACTGGTCAAAATGTAGGGAACAGCTGATTTTTTTTCGACCGATTTCTTAATTTTTTTTCTATATCGCCAGAAAAGGCGATAACAAGTATGTGGTATAATTTTTTGCATATAATTATATGGATTCCATACTGTATGAAACAGCAGTTTTTTTATTACCGACGAAAGTAACATATGTATATAAAGTTTATAAGACAGAGATTAAGCCAGAAGAAGAACTAGCAGGGGATCGAGGGGGGTGGAGGGGGGGTTCAGGGGATCAGACCGGAAGAAATCAAATGTTCTACCCTAGGGTAGGATAGGTCTAGAATCATGTGCAGAATTCTTAGTTGCAGTTTGCGCGTCAATGTATGCCACCCTGTAGAGATTATGCAGTACCACAGAGTGCGGAACCGCCGGCCGGCAAATTCGTGGCGGTAAAAATGCGTTGAGCGCTTACTTCTGTCACGTTTCTTTACGTCATTTGAGACGTAGCGCGAGTAAACGGTGACACGCTTGGTTTGTATGGAAAGTGTTGACGATACCGCCCCTAGCAGCGACTGCCGAGGTGTCTCCGTGGTCTGTGTGCAGTACAGTCCCACGTCACCTGGTCTGGTGACAGTGGCGCAGTCGATGAAAAAAATGGCAGACATTGTAAATTTTCATAGTTTTTTTTTGCTAGTTTCACAAACTTTTTGTTGTCCAGTGGTCACAAGCGCTTCTGGGATTTTCTATCAAGAATTTCTAAGTAACAGTTTGGAGTCTGGATTTGTGTCTGGTTGATAGAAATAAGCACCCCCTATTACATGAGACTTTAACATAACTGGCGAAATGTGGGTGTAGGTACTATGGGTACACCTCTACCTAAACCAAACGGGGTTACAGTCGTGACCCCACACCCCCGTGATTCAGCTATACAAAAACCCAAAAACTGATTCTCAATAGTCTTGCAATGTTATTACAACCTAACCGCCTTACTAATAAACGTATTATATCGATGCATAGTTACACACCGATTTCTCTCTTTCAGTCGTCAGTAATTTGACTTTCGAAAGAAGAAGACAAACCGTTGTGTAACTAAGTATACAGACGTTATAGAACGTTTATTAGTAAGGGGGAAAATGTCTTACAACTCATTATATTTTTAATCCAGTTTCGTCCGTGCCAGTTGGGCCATCAAACCGCGTTTGCCTATTCGCGCATTCCCTTTTATAGCCTTACCATGTTAAATGAAAATTTGTTTTTCGATGGTTTGACGGCCATATTGGAATTTAATCATGGAAATGGTGCACCTCAATATAAGGCATTAAAATGGATCTTAATAAGCCCTGATTTCTCAAACTTTATAATATTTAACTCAATCAACCAATCAATCACACACACACACACAGTCTGTCCCAGCCACCTTCTTAAGGTCGTCAGTCCATCTGCTTTGGGGCGTCCCAAACTACGCTTGCCGTTACGCAGTCTCCACTCCACTCTAAGACTCGTCTGCACTGTCACTTCAGCTTGCTTACTCTGCAAGCTATGTCGGTAACTCCGATTCTTTTCCCGATAATTTCATTTCTGATTTTATCCTTGAAAGATATCCCGAGCATAGCCCGCTCCATAGTGCGCTGAGCGACCTTGAATTCTCTAACTCAGTAAAAATTTGACGATAATCACAAGGTGACCCTCATCACATAAGTAGGGTCAATTCGTATCCTCCGGTATGATACACCAGTGATTATTATTACATTGGCTAATTATTAAAATTAACGCACA
Source organism: Gortyna flavago (assembly GCA_963669345.1). Classification (NCBI taxonomy): domain Eukaryota; kingdom Metazoa; phylum Arthropoda; class Insecta; order Lepidoptera; family Noctuidae; genus Gortyna; species Gortyna flavago. The sequence goes on along the minus strand of OY770136.1, from coordinate 2,519,284 downwards.
GCGCTATGTTCGCAAAAAAAAAAACAACTTCATGGTGACATTGCAAGCGCAAGGACAACGAATTATCAATAAGTCAGTTACTCATAGCGGCCATAACTGGCCATTCCAATTTTAAACACTCGGAAAAATGCTGAACCTTTTTAAAATTGGAACGGAAACGGAAACGGCTTTGGCACAAACATGGCGGCACAGAGTTGCCAACGGGCACACATAATGAGACTCATTGCTATGTTATTGCAGCTTTTGTGCCAAATTCATGTTCTGTTTGCTATTTTGTCGTTGGATTAGCCATTTCAATTTTTGATTTAGAGATTTGTGAAAATTGTGTAGTTTACAAGTTATGACGGAACAGATGAACATACATACATTACGGCCAAAATCATAAATCTCCTGTTTGCTTCGCCGTAGTCGGGTAATTAGGAAAGATAAGTAAACCAACCAACCGCAACTCAAACGATGAACTTTCAAAAACCCTTAGGAACATATTCAATAATAAAAATGAGCTTTTTTGTGACACAAATGTCCCGCGATTTATTTCTTAAGTACATACTACACTTTGGATTGGGCAAATAGCTTTATCTTTCTGACTGACCGACCCCTTGACAATTCAATATTGCCTGTATTTGGTTCATTTGAAATAAATGCTTTGAGTTTGAGTTTAAAACTTAAAGTTCAAATTCCAAAGTGTAGTAGGTACTTGTGGAGAAGAACGGGCAAGAAACTCCATGGAAACTCTTGTAAATCAAAACATTGTTACAAAATAATTGATTACATCATTAATTATATAATATTAGGTATAGAGGAAGCGTTCTGTTTACCTTATAAACTTTGTATAACATATTGTGTGTACAATGGAGAGGTCTGGAGCTGGATCTATACTATAGTTAAATGTATTAGTTGCGGTCAACTATCAAGGACTTGACCTGGCTATGTTACTTAAGCCGAAATAACCCTCAATTTGTCCCGAAGCCACAGCTAAAGCGTCCTTGAAACAGTAACTCTATATTGTCAGCTCAACATTTAACCGATCTAATATGATAAAAGTAAGTTTCATCATCATCTGCCTAGCCGTTTCCCAACTATGTTAGGGTCAGCTTCCATTCTAACCGGAATCAGCTGAATACCAGTATTTTAGATGGAGCGACTGCAAATCTGACCTCCACAACCCAGTTACTGGGTAATACGATACCCCTTGGTGAGATTAGTTGTCAGACTTTCGGGCTTCTGACTGACGAATGACGGCCGGGACCAACGGCTTTCCGAGGCACGGAGGGGTCTCGGTATGTAAAGATGGTCACCCATCCCCAGACCAATCGCGGTAAGCGTAGCTTAACCTGATCGATCGACCTGTGCGGCTGTTATTATTTAGCCACGGGACCCTCACAAAAAAAGCAAGTTTTTTGGGATAATTTGATTTTGTTTATCATCCCCTTGTTATTTGGGGTCGAAGCAGCATGTCTTCTATTTCTATTATCCGGCCCTTAAACCCCAGTAAACATTTGAAGTGGTTTAAAATACTTTGAAAGTTCCTTCAATGATGATTGATGTCACACTTTGTAAATATTGTATTATTTTAATTATTCTGCATGTGAAGACAATATGGGTCATTATATTAATTTTTATTTTATTTTTATTATTCTCTTTGTTCTGTTAGATTTTGTCTAGGTCTGGCAGTTTGAGTTATGTGGCCTACCCAAATGTCCTTTCTTTGGTATTGTTCGTCGAATCGTTGAGCTCCTTAAGTTTTGAGTAGAGCTGCACGATTTCTGACAAATGCATGCATTGACTGGACAGGTCCTTTCAATCTGTGTGGTTCTTTCCTCAAAAGACCATTTCAGACACCAACCTACATGGTCTTCACATGAACTGACAAAGATTTTGTCTGGACTTTAAAAGAGACTGTGACCTCTGAGTTTGTTTCGGCCTTTCTTCTCAGAGTAGTCAGATAGGAAACGCCGACCTATGATTGACGTGTAAAAGTGTTTGTGCAAACCTACTTACAGAAAATAAATTATTTATCATTTAAGTCAAGTATAATTTTGACGTCCAAACAGTGCTGCCTCTCAGCAGTCTCAGCCCAGTTTGAATAAGATCTTACCCTCCGCTTTTTCTAAAAATACCACACAGTAATGAAAACAAAAAAGTAAAAAAGCTAATAAGTAAAGCCGCAGTAATTTAGCAACCCCTCTTTTTAACTTTCTATGTAAATTACTGTAGGAGTTAGGACTGTGTACTGTGTACTGTCCGACATTTTTTATCTTTTGTTGTGAAATATTATAACTTCTTTCCTTATGCAGCCTGAAAGCTGATCGGTGTTGCTTTAATATTCAAACTGTTATTGTTTGTCAAAAGGGCTTTGGAAAAACGTTATGTGACAGAAAATCCCTGTTTTTTACGCGAGTCTCATGTGTTTTTCGTGACCTTTATCACATTCGTTCAAAGTAGATTTAATTTTTTTTATATCTATACCTACTAATAATAAAACTGCAGAGTTTGTTTGTTTGAACGCGCTGATCTCTGAAACTACCAGTCGGATTTGAAAAAATATTTGCATTAGATAACCCAATTCTTGAGGAAGGCTAGGTATATACCATCACGCCAGTACTCCAAGGGGCTGAGCAAATAAAGTTGAAAGAAAACTAGGCGAAAACGAAATGATCGAGCGACGCGGGTGATGCGATGCGACGGGGTGGGTTGAGGGAACAAGAAAATCACTCGGACGAAGTCGCAAGCAGAAGCTAGTTCATTAATAATCAAATTGTACAAAAACAGATTGGAGTGAGCCCCAAACTAGGCATTTGCTTGTATCTTTCAAAGCTAGTTGTTAAAGTTTACTTGTATTTTTTTTTCTTCATTACATTACAGGTAAACATAAATTAAAGTTAAACTAAATTAAAATCAATCAAAATAAAACACATTGCCATCAGTGTGAGCTCACACAAAGCAAAATAAAATCATCAGTATGAGAACAATTAAATAAAAAAATAACAAGAAGGTAATATCGAAACAAAAATCTAATCAATTATGAGTAATCAGTGAATAGGTGTTAGAGCAGAGGTGGCCCAAGTGGTAGGCCACGACTTACGAGTTGTAAGTCGTAGGTTCGAACCCAGATAGGCGCTTGACTTTGTGTAAATTATTTCATCACCACTGCTCTCAAAACGGTGAAGGAAAACATCGTGAGGAAACCGACATGTCCTAGAACCAAAAATTCGAAGACTTGTGACATCTACCAACCCGCACTGGGCCCGATTATAGCCCACTCCCTCTCGATGCGAGGAGGCCTGTGTCCCAGCAGTGGGAACATTATAGGCTGATTATAAGTTGAGTGTGAATGTGTTCGAGTTAGATATCAGTAACATTACTTTATTTCTCTTTTACAGCCCGTATTGAGTCACCAAAACATTTAAAAAAATAAAAAGTGTGTGTGTCTATTTGTGTGTAATGTAAATGTATTATTCACATAAGCTACCGAAAGTCTAATGTCAATCCTGCTGTAAGTCGTTGTTAGAAACACGAACCGCTTTGAAAGCTATTGCCCCTGATGTAGGCCCCCTGCACCCTAATTGGGTAACATACTTTCAATCACAATCCGAGGGTGAGAGGGAGTGGGGTGGGGTGGGGCTGCTGGGCGAGGGGGTTTTTCGCATTTTCATTCATACTCGCACATGAGCGGCTGAAATTGAATAATTTATAGCACATTCGTAAATATATAATAATCTTAAAACAAGCATCTTTCTGAAATGAAATAGGTGAAGGTAATGTACCTCATATTTACCTGAGCGGATCAGAGAGGTTTATTTGCGCTACGGCGGCTACGACGTAGCTCACACTTTGCTACGGCGGCTACGGCGTAGCTCGCAATTTTCAACATTGGCATAGTCTTTACGCCATCGAAACGTTTTAGAAAATGGTTATTAGAATAAAAATTTGCTGTTACCTATTCATATAGGAGAGGTAGCCCGAAATTCTTACGAAATGTTCTAACGTTTTTTATTCAGTAATGATTATAGTTCCGAAAATACATATTTGTTACGATCGCTGGTCAACAAACAACCTGACACTCATCTGAAAATTTAAAAAACGTAAGTAAATTACGCATGCCTTGATCCCCCATAAGGTGGACGCCGACCTGGTGAAAGTAACGGGAGTCAACTGAATGCAAGAAGCGCAGAACTGGCCATTTGTAACGATGCTTGGGGTACGCCTAATTCCATCAATGGACTGGCTTTTGGCTGAGATTGTGATGATAGATACCAATAAGAAATTATGTTGGTGGGGCTGACTGCACAGGGTCCTTACATACACATTCTAGTTTTACCACGTCTTGTGTTTAGCTGCATCGTTGGCCTAGTGGTCGCAAGTGCTACTGTTGGTCGTGAGTTCCTGGGTTCGGTTCCCGAGTCGGATAAAGTGTTATTGGGTTTTCCCATCCGGAATTTCTCAGCAACAGCCCGCATTATTGTTCCTGGTTGATGGCAATAGACCCCTATTACATGGGACTTAAACTTAATGGACGAAACGTGGGTGTACTACAGGGTGTACAGCCGGTCGATTCTGTTAGAATCTCGCCGTGAGAAGTTAAGTGAGCTGTCATTCCATCTAATGCTAGGGATTGACACTAATGACAGCTCACTTTAAGCTCACTTCACCCGAATTAACACGGTGAGATTTTATAGTGGCGGATTTACGTTTATAAAAGTCAATAAAACAAATACTGTGAATCATATCACACTAATATTATGAAGGTGAAAATTTGTGAGTGTGTGTGTGTTACTTCTTCACGCTCAAACGGCTGGACCAATTTTGATAAAATTTTATATGGAGGTAAGTGACACCTTGGATTAACATATTTTTATCCCGATATTCCCACAGGATCGACACTTATGCGGGTGAAACCGCTGGACGCAGCTAGTTGTTTAATAAATGAGTTTAACATAAACAGAATGGTTGCGTATTTTTATTGTAAAAGCAGGTTCACCTCTGCCTTACCCTTTGGGTAAAACAGGTTTGATGTTATGTTATGTTTGTACTGAGATTTATTCGGACCGCGAACCACACAGAGATAATATTGTATTCACGGGTGAATGTTTTTGTCGAGGCTTGTAACAATGGCTATTGACTGAACTCGCTGGAAACTGAATAGCTTTCGAAAACAATTGAGTTTTATCGACGAAACTGCTATTATGTCCGCATGACGCGAGAGGACAAAATGTTTGGTCGAATTATCGATAGTTCAGTTAATACTGAAATATTAAACGGTCTGTGTTCATTCGACCACATGTGGGTGCCTGGGTGGAAAACGGAAGCCAGTTTATTTAAAACTATTGACTCGCCCCTGCTTGTCACGGTTTTGGGACTTGATAAAACATTGAGATTTATTTATTAGTTTAATATAGCTTCTTCGACCCACCTCGTCGCATAGCATTGCCTGCCCACTACTGTACTTTTTGCTCGGGGTTTTTCCGGAGATTAGCGCGTTCAAACAAACAAACTCTTCCGCTTAATTCAAATTAATTTATTAAACTTAGACATACTCGTAGTTCACAAACATACAAGTATTGGCATGCAATTCTAACCAACAGAAAACTTAGCCTGATTTAATAGCGTGTCCCAAACTAGGCACAGCCTGTATCTTGGTGACCCAAACACTATACAAAGTTAATAATTGAATGAGTTCTGCTAGCGTAAGATTGTTATTGATAATTTCATAATATAATTCATAATAATTAAATTAGCTATTATCAAAAATGTGAGTAAAAAGAAGCTAACTACATAAAATAGACATAGATACAAAACGAGTTGAGTTGAGTAAATGTGGGGATGTGTGTGAAGTTGTGTATGTTATCAGAGTGTGGTGGCAGCGAAGCAAACATTCAGTTTCGTCATAAGTCCAGCTCAGCAACCATTTATAAAGTTTAGTTTTCGCCTCAAGTAGATTTTCGGCACAGTAAAAATTTTGCTTATATCATTGAACACTCGTATGGGTAAAAACGACGAGGACCGGGTCGCTAATAGGGCTTTTGTTTTTGGAAATGGGATTCCTACTTTCCTACCGCGCGATAAACAGTTGACGTACGCGTAATATTTTTAACCAACTTCAAAAAAAGGAGGAGGTTCTCAGTTCGGTTGTATGTTTTTTTTTGTCTTTTCTACTCTAACAAGGACACAGTTGCAATCAGTAGCGGAGGATGCTGTTGTTCAAATACGGTACTACATTTGTTGTCGTGTATCGGATAAGGATCGTTAAGGATCGATGCTTGGTCTGCTAGATCGAGTGACGTGGAAGGTCAACTTAAGTACCTGATTAGTATTTTTTAAGTTTAAATGTTAAAAGATTTGGTTCTAGCCATGTCGTTATGATACTCATCCCTCTTTTAGCTGCATCCAGAACCTCTTTCCAAGGCATCATCATCTGCCTAGCCTTTTCCCAACTATGTTAAGGTCGGCTTCCAGTCTAACCGGTTGCAGCTGAATACCAGTATTTTAAATAAAGCGACTGCCTATCTGACCTCCACAACCCAGTTACTGGGTTATACGAAACCCCTTGGTAAGACTGGTTGTCAGATTTTCGGGCTCCGGACTACCCGTAACGACTGACAAAGATAGCCTCTTTCCAAGTAGCTCCATGATAAAATTACGGCGGTATCATCAGCGTAATTAGATAGAAGACGGAAGTTTGGTCAGTCCGAAGACGTCTTAGGGGCGGATTGTAAGTTTAATTCTAAGACTTCATTATACACGTAAACCTTTCGGGATAAATTCTCTATCAAAGATTAAGTTA